>CM056172.1:40674255-42012097 GCA_029691765.1 Entomobrya proxima
CAACAGTGTTCTTATATGACCATTGTGTCAATGCTGAAATTGTTTTGGATTCTTATATTACGTCGGTTTGTATAGGTGCTTAAGCAGGTATTCCAGTATTTGAAGCCCCATACCAGCCTGGATAATTTGAAAACTCTTCGCCAAGTGTGTGCCATTTGGCGTAATGAGTCGCTTCACTGGTGGCGCAAAACTGCAGTTTTGAAAATTACACTGGATTGGCGACCCGGTAAATGTCCACCAAACGTTGTTGCTATTTCCACCCAGCTAATGTCTAACCTTCAGGATCCTGCGAACTGCTACCGCTTTGCGGACGAACCCTTTCAGCAGTACAAGCTGGAGAGAATCTCACTCGACATTGCGGACGCTTTCAAGGAAGGCACTGAAGCCTATGCCTTTTGGAACTTTCTGGGTGTCTTCGTCCAGCATCTAACTCTCTACAACGTTGTATTCATCGGTGGAAAAAGTTCTAACGGCAGGGAAGATTTAAAGCAGTTTCTTAGTCAATATTTTCCCAATCTGAAAAGTTTGAAGGTTAACCATATCGAGTTTCAGAACAGGGAATGGGGTTTTGAACATCGTAACGTTCTGACTAACACCAACGCTACTGTCCGGTGTGGAGTCACTGGAAGTCGATGACTTCGAAAATTTTAGTCTAGCTTTAGAGGATTTTCCAAGCTTGCAAGTAATCATAAGTCTAGTTAGTATTATGTACCAAAATTAATATGCCTTCTCTCTATGAAGTCTGACTGCTTTATATCTAATGAAAATTATTCTAGAATCTTACTGTGGAAAACGATCTTGTGTGGGATGCTGCCCAGACGATTGAAAACTTTACCCTAAAAAGCTTGACTGTAAATTGTTTTGGTTATAATTTTGAAACTAATAGATTTAACTTACAGCCTTCTCTGCCGTTCAAGTTGCTGGTGCTTGAGCATCTTAGCCTAAAATTAACTACAGAGGAATTTCAATATAATGTTTGCTTGCCTTTACTGCTAACGTCACACGGAGAAACTCTGAAAAGTTTGCAAATTCAGGGCTGGCCTATTTTTAGGTCCTATTCAAATATTCCATTTGATTGCAAACTGGGTCAATTGACTGAACTCCGGCTATGGGGCAATGTTGCCAATGATCTGAGTTTCCTGAGGTGGACGCCCAAACTGAAGTTGCTTCACTGGGACTTGCACTGCTTGGAAAAGCAAGAGGAAGTGGGAGATATTTATTATGAAGACGAAGAAATTGGTCCTACGCAAACCATTTGTCATGACATTGTTCAGTGGGCTGTGGCCAAAGGAAACATGGAGCAATTAATGCTGGCAGATTTGAAGCATTTGAAAATCAACTGTGGATTTTGCTCAAATAGCTTAATGAAACTGGGAGAATGGATGCCTAATTTGAAAACACTAAAAATTGTGCTGGAGTTCAATTCTATTTCTGTTATTGCGGATCAGTGGCCATTGTTAGAGCATTTGGTTGGATTACATGGAAGTACAGTTACTGATACAGATGTAACAGGAGATGACGGAAGGTTGTGTCTGTTGGATTTAGAGCGTTTGAAAACGTTTCACGTATGTTCAGATTGTAACCAAGGGCTCCTAACGGATGCAGTGGTGGATTTAGTATTTTTGAAAATGGGCCAACTAACAGATCTGCAAGTGTCTGTTAGTCCCCAGGTAAAAATGTTCAACCATTTTCTGTATTCGTAATTACAATAACTAGATGTATTCAATGCACATGAATCTATTTTTGTTTTAAGTTTCCCCTTGAAGCTGAGACACGCTTAAAGAATCATATTCAAAAGGTTAAGGTGATTCGAAACTACACAAAAAACCCTGAGCACGCAAACATGGACTGTTGTCGAAATTCGGAGTTTATGGAGTTTTTGAATAACAGCGGTGCCTCTGATTCTTACAGCGATAGTTATGATGAGGATCTGTTCGAAAGCAGTGAAAATGAAGAAAGTTTTGATGAGGATAATGGCAACAAGGATTAAAAATGAAAATGTTCAACAGCGTGAGCATGCAGTTATAATATTTCTTGTACTAAATTATATAATTTTCCAATAACTTTTGTTTAATTATGATTACAGAATTAGTGTTAATATTTACAATTAATCTTTTACAATTAACCTTTTGAAACAATTAAATTATTAGTATTAGTTAGTTTTATGTTCGATAATGGCATGTGTCTTGTGGATTGAATAAGTTTGTGAACGCTTCAGCTGCATTTCACAAATGATTTGACAAATTTAGTGTTTGGTAAAGTTCAGCTATGCAAAGAATTCTAATTTTTCCAGTTGTAATATCATTTGACATACTTAAATATGGTACGATGCGATACTTTAATTTGTATGATTAAATTTGAAGTCTACAAATAATATTTTGAATAAATGTTGGCTAGTGACAAATTAAAATGAACTGAATAAATTTTTACAAGTTTAAAGCTGGATTTAAATTACATAGAATTTTAACAATGGTGCGAAGTGTATTTTTTGTGTTCATGAGCTTAATATGCCAAGTAATATATCATGCTTATAGCAAATACTATATTTCAGTTTCCAGACATTATTTGAAAAGACATTATTCAAATAAAAACAGAGAACAAATCCCATATTCTGATGTTACACAAATCAATATTCCTTTTTAATTTTCCGTCTTTACTACTTTGTTCCCAGCTTTCACTAAATACAATGTTGAAA
Organism: Entomobrya proxima; assembly: GCA_029691765.1. Taxonomy (NCBI): domain Eukaryota; kingdom Metazoa; phylum Arthropoda; class Collembola; order Entomobryomorpha; family Entomobryidae; genus Entomobrya; species Entomobrya proxima. Next base: position 40,676,951 of record CM056172.1, read on the forward strand.
TTGCTATAGCTATTGACCAACACCGGATGCAAAATTGATGGGATTGATATCGATGGTGGTTGGCTACACATGTCATGTAGGTACACTACTGTACAGTTCTACGTCTGTACTAATCGGCTATTGATTTGATATATGGCTCAAAAGAAACGTATAACATTAACATTACCTTTCTTTGCATTTACCTCCATGTCAGCTTTCAGGTTATCAATACTACTAGATATTAACAATTTTCTTAAAAAATATTGAACAGTCTATAGGATTTATAAGTAAGAGTTGGTTTTGCTCATAGTGTTAGTTTTTGCAAAGTAAAACTTGGGCTTTTACTAGTTATACTAAAACCTGGTAAAAAGATATTTAAGCACCCACTAAAATACGCGATTGATGGCACCTTACTTACAATTGATGCATCTATAAAGGTCCTTTAAACAAACTAATTATTAGCTAATGTTTCATTTATTTTATCTATCTACCCATAAGAAACTAATAGGAACAAGTTTGAGCAACAGACGCATTTGAATTGAAAATTTGAAATATGTCTCCAGATAATTTTGTTGCACTATTGATATTTGGTTTTCAGTTTAAAATTATATGTTGTGAAGTGTGTCCGTTCACATTTTCTGTGTCTTGTTTAAATATCGCTACATTCAAATATGTTCGTGATTCAAAAACTCAATTGTACTAACCATTCACCAAGCAAGCAAAGAATAGTGGACGACTGGAATTCATACAACTTGTATGATACAAGCCCCACAAAACACCAAACCCAAATTTGCACCAACTACTAAACCTTTTGAAAGCTCAACACTCTTTCACCCTCGTTAATATAATCCATGACATCAATTTTGTTTCAACAAACTTTCCACTCGTTGTACGGAAAATCGTACCGGCTTTAGAGTCGCATGCAGCGTTCCACCTTTCGAAACTCTATGGCGACGTATTCAAAATAGCATGGGTTGGTAGCAATGTACTACCACTGGATAACCAAACTTATCCGATGTACCGAAACAAATGTACGTCTAGCAGACTTATGAACACTTACGGTATTGCAAACGACTTTGGAGAGTCTCTATATTGTGTATTAATTGATTTTGAAAATATGTCTACACATTCTAAACCCTGGAAAGGAGAAATTGTTATCGACTCCAGCATTGCCAGTGAACGACATTTTAAAATATTTCAACGATGGAGGGAACACGTTACATATAAAGTTGAAATTCCACCGCCAATTCTAGCTATGTCACCGACTGTTACAAAACACGTTCTTATTCCGGATGAATATCAGTGCAGTCAAATCTTAAATCATAACTGGATCAAACTTAGGATCAGAATGGTTCCAGGACACAGGGACCATACTACAGGGCTAGTAGATCAATCATTTTTCTGTGTCAACTTTTCACCTGACGAGCTAAAACTAAGCATAATTCAGCCCTGTCGTTCGTGCAAAAGGTCCATCAAGGTTGAAGAAAGTCTTTACAAAATATTCACCCCTGCAGACACTGTTCATAAGTTCAAAGTGCCCAAATCTCAGGAGGCTATTGAATGGAATATTAAATTAATAAAAACTCTGGAGATTACCAAAAAAACGATAAAAACTTATATGGTCTTTGCCAGACCCAGAAAACGAGAAAAAATGAAATAATAAAAATGGACAAAAATTCAATTCCACGGAAATTTCAACTGTATAAAATGCTAATAATGTATGACCTAATGGGCAACTATTCCAATGGAAACTGTAAAAGTGGTAAAATTCGTGAAACTGTAAAGCAAACGACACCCACACCGCGTGAGTTTCTACTGACAGTCCATCTACTACTTCATCCTCTTCAGCTAAGCCTGAGTGAGCATTCATTTCTTCTAGAAAACATGGCCAACAATTTAAAAATGCTAGCTTGTGGACAACGAGGAACGTCAGGCTATTTGTTTGAGGAGCTAACAAACGTGTTTGACAACTACGTTTGGCTATTTATTGGAATGGCCGTATTCTTAGTAAATATAACTGTTTTTGCAATACTTGTTGGGAAATCAGGGCTACAAAATTTAAACAAAGTTTCATCTGCAAATCTCTTGGCACCAATGAAAGCTCTTTTAGAGCAAGGGAATCCATTTTTAGATAGCGTTGAAAAACATGAAACACGTTGGATAATGTGGACGTTTATGTTAGGCGCACTGGTAATAAGCAACGCATACAAAAACACAAACGTGTACAATATCATTCAACCAAGGAATCCGCTTTTGTATGAAACCCTCGAGCAAGTAAAAAATGAGTCGTTGCCGGTTTATAGTCAAACGGCGACTGTTAGCTTTTTGTCGAAATATGGATGGCCTAGATACTTTACCCACTCCTATGCTTGGCCCTTGAATGTCTCTGGAAAGAATCGTATTGAATACGGAGATGCTGCATCAGCCACGTCTGAAATTGACCAAAGACATGTGCGGCAGTTTCTACACATTGAAAAATCTGTAAAACTGGTGCAAGGTTTGAATCCATCAGAACAACGAATATTGATAAACAAGAAAGTTTTGGAATCAGATGCTACAAAGCTTCTACATCTCAGTGGCTTGCATCCCAATGAAGGTAAAGAGTTGAAAAATACAGTTGATTTGCTTGAGTTTCTAGTTCTAGGTGGTATAATGAAAGGTGAATATTACGAAAAGCATAAATTCCAACTTGAAGAAATTTTAAAAGAAAAATATTTGGAGAAAGAAGAACAAAACTTTCTGCAAAGTTTTCACCAATGCACAAAATCTGCAGTTATATTACCGAAGTATCGTATAAATAGCTATAGAAAAATGCTGGGAGCAAATATTTCAAATCTGGTTTCAACTGGAAAAGAAGTCTTTGGGCATATGGGAGTGACTCTGGATTTTCATGGTTTGGCAACATCACAGTTTTGGAAGCGGTTGAAATATTATGAGCAAAATGGTATACGAGAATGGTGGCCCAAAATAATTTTTGGATACAACATGACAAATCAAAAGAGTGTACCACCCCCACAAAAGGCAACAATGCATGGTAACACGTTGTTAATATTCCTTGTGTTAGCAATAGGCCTTGTCTGTTCACTGACTTGCATTGCATTGGAATACTCGGGCATTGTAGCAAAACTTATATTGAACATTTTTGTCAATGTTGGCTCAAGATTCAAAAACAACATGGCCCATTTCTCTACGAAAAATATTATAATCACTTGGGCAAATTTTATGTGTAAATATTACAGCCGATGTACAATCACGCGTAGCAAGTTGAACACAGTCAAGTCAAATACATGTACTATTTTTATTATGCCAAAATGCAAATAATTCTCTGCACAAGTGTGAATTTGTAAAAGTTAATTAGTGACAATGTTACCTTGTATTAAAATTAATGTTACAAAATACTTATGGGATTGCAAGTTTAGAACTATTTCATTAAGTATATTTTAATACATGCATAATATTGGTTTTATTTGCTCAAAGTACGTTGCATGATTTCTAAAGCTACTATGCATGTACAGCTCTACTTCAAAAGCTTTTTTTTATTTTTTGCACCAAACTAACAAACACTAAACTAAATTCCAAATTCTTCAAACTGGCCTGCCATCTTGACAAAGTGAAGATCTCTTTTCAACGTTTCCATAGACGAATCCAGGCCTTCACCAAAGTTGAATATAAATCTGCAAACCTTTTCGTTGGCAAAATATGTGTCCGGCGAAAGTGTATATTTTGTTACAAATCCAACAGCATCAGCAAAGTACATGCTCATCATTTTCAGATTTTCATACATGTACTTGAAGTTTTCATCAGTTGCCTGTAAAATAGCTTGATCAAGTCGCCTAGTAAACTGTTTCCACTCTAGAATTTCTACATTCCTGCCAAACTCCTGCATAGCCAACTGCACAAACTCTTGTTCCACCTGAGGATGGGGATGAACCACGTTGAATATTTCATTGGGAGTTCTTTCGTCCATAAATAACCTTAGTGCTATCTCAGCACAAGTATCAACCGGAAGTCCCACAGCCGGCCCAACAGTATCCGGCATTGCACCCAACTTTAGAAAGCTGAGAAACCGAAAAATATACGGATTTCTTAGCGCATCTACCCTACCCGTTTTACTATGTCCAGCCATTGGGGGAAATCTAAAAACCTTGCACGGAATTCCCTTTTGATTAGCTTGCTCCATCAACATTTCACAAATCCACTTGCTCGTTTGCAGTCCTGGAAATTTGTTGTTTATAATGATATTGATTATATTTGCTTCTGGCCAATTGTCTGGCAATCGAGCTTCTTCGGTATCGCTAAAAATTCCAGAAGCAAGGGTGGACGGATAAAACACGTGCTTTACTTTTCCCGTGCAAGCAAACCTGAGAATGTTTACGGTTCCCAGGATACTCACACTTCGACAGTCTGTTCCCTTTACATTCTCCGAACCAGGTCTTAAATGTTCCGAATAATTTGTCTTTGCCGCCAGATGCATAACTGCATCCATTTTTTTACTCAACTCTGCATACGTTTCTGGACCGATGCCCAGATTCTCCATGACCACGTTTCCGGTCAAACACTCAAACTTCTCCCAATTAACTGCATTATGCAGATTTAGAGCTTTCATCCGAACATTCAGCTTCTCAAGCGCAACATTATCATCCTCTGCGCCTTTCATCAAACACACAACTTTCTCCACACCCGGGAACCCCTTGCAAATCTCAGCCAACAAATAAGGCCCCAATTGACCTGTTGCCCCAGTAACCAGCACGGTCCTAATTTCACAGGTCTTCGCAGCAGGTTGCGTTCCTGGGGCAATATGAACTTCTTCAGGAAGGTGAGAGTCGTTTTTTAGCAATTGTTTCAGCTCAGCAAAATTCAATGGTTCCAGAGGAACATTCATTTTCTTATCTTCTTCTCCGAGAATTTTTCTTACAACTTCATTGCTTATCAACTCAATTGTATTACAATTTTTCAGCATATTTGCTGTCACATTCAATCTATTTCCCAATAAACTCTGGATGCTATTTTTTAGCTCAAGCATCATCAGCGAGTCTACGCCCAGCTCCTGCAGATCTGCTGTTTCACTCAGTTTCTCATCCGGATCCAGACGGAGAGCATTTCGCAAAATGATTTTAAGGTAGGTGGACAATACGTCAACTTTTTCTGCTGTTTTAGCTGCGTGGTCCATTTCCTCCCAAAACTTTCCTGCCTTCAAATCCTGACAATTGACCATTTGTGAGTTGTCATGATGCCTCAATAGGATTTTATCCAGATAATTATTGATCATAGGACATAAGGCCGATGCATTTTTCACAGAGCCAAACTCAACGAAAGCAATTTGCCTTTTTTCGGTTCGCAGTGCAGCCCGGAGACCGTTTAGCATCCGCTGTGCACTTATTGGTAAGAAGAAATGCCCATCAATTTCCTTGGCACAACCAACCTGCGCCCATTGACCCCAGTTAATAGTCAACCCGGTTAATCCTAAAGAATGTCGGTAGTGAATGAAGGCATCTTCAAAACAATTTGCTGCCGCGTGATTTGGTTGTCCAGGCGTTCCCATTAAAGCTGTAGCACTGGAGTAGACCACAAAATGTTCCAGAGGCAGTTCCTTTGTCATCTCGTGCAAGTTCCAGGTGCCATTCACTTTGGAATCGAATGTAGATTGGAACGCCTCCCAAGTCTGGTTTGAATAGAAATTGTCTCTTAGAACTCCTGCACAGTGCATAACACCCCGCAAGGGCTTCATTTCTGTTTTTATTTCCTGGAGCAGAACACGGCAGTGCTCTGCATTTCCAATGTCACCAAGCTTCACTTTGACATTGAATCCATTCTCCTGAAGACACTTAATCTGCTCATTTATTTCTGGTGCGGGAGATTTCCTACCGTTGAGAATCACATGCTTTGCCCCCAAGTCCAACATCCACTTGCAAACCTCAAACCCAATTCCTCCCAATCCTCCCGTAATTAAGTACGAGCTTTGTTTATTAAACAGCGGTATGTCAGTTTCGTATTGACCATGATGTATGTTCACTTCAGGCATGGTCACCAACACCTTGCCAATATGCCTTGCTTTCAGGAAGTACTGTAGAGCGTTTCTAAGTCTCAGTGCGTCAAACCTCACGAATGGAATGGGGTTTAGCTGTTTGGAACATAGAAGCTTTTGCATTTGATCTAGCAAATTAGTATGCTTCCCTTCTTCAACAGTGGTCAAGTCCACAATATTATACTCCACATCCGGTCTAATTCGCTTCACCGCTTCCGGTGTCCACACAGACAACTTACTCATTTCCACAAATCGTCCATTTGTTGCGGTAACCCTCAAGGTAGCTTCCTTTATTCCTGGACCGGTAATCGAGTTGAGCACAATGTCAACACCCTGACCATTGGTCACCCTAAGAATATCCTGTTCATAACTTGTATCTCTCGAGTGGAACACGTGTTGGATTCCAAGACCCCTCAGATAAGCTCTTTTTCTGGAGTTACCCGCTGTGGTAATAATCTCTGCACCCACCATCTTAGCCAGTTGAATAGCGGCCAGTCCCACACCCCCACTTCCTGTATGAATCAACACCTTATCCCCCTTCTTCATTTGCGCCACATTGATAAGACAATGGTAAGCCGTACAAAACACTGCTGGGAGGGTTGCTGCCTCCCAATACGTCATTTGATCGGGTATTTCCGTAACAAACTTCCAGTCTACAATTAAATGACTTGGCAGTTGTTCATCCTTCGGATTATAGCCAAACACACGCTGACCCACCTTCCACTTAGCTTCCGGTCCCGCTCTAGTCACCACTCCAGAGAAATCCAGTCCCACGCCAGTCAACATCTCAAACTCCACACTAGGCTTCAAAATTGCAAAAATATCCCTAAAATTGAGCGCATATGACTTGACCTTCACCTCAATGTCGGTCTCTCCCACAGGCTCCACCTCCAGCGGGGCAAACTCCAAATCCTGAATCATTCTCGATTCTGGTAATACCAAATGATACCTGTCCGTACTGGGAGGCAGTTTCAGCTCGTCAATCTGCTTCTGCAGATGACATTTTCCCAATTTGGGTTCGTATCTCACATTGCCCCTGTATGCCACCTGAACACGGTTCTGCTCCTTAAATCCCCTGAACATGGCAATTTCGTAAAGCACTTGTGCCAACAACTCATCCACGCCACCACCCTTTTCCAGATCCACAACCCGAATAAACATTTCGAAGCGTTCGTTTTTCAAACTCTTGACCATTCCAATGAGACTAGCTGCACTGGGATTGCTGGTAACCATATCCTCGGTCACCGCATGCACTCCTTGCGTTACCACGTACAATCTGGGTGGCTTAGGCTGCTCCACCAGAAGTTTGCAAATGTGTAAAAATGGGAATGCAACTTTACTCTGGTCCTTTTCCCACTGGTTCATACCCCAACAGTAAATCACACCCTGAACACTTCTATTTTCTAGAACCGATTTAATCTGAGTTGCATCCTCCTCTCCTGTTTGAACCACCTGAGTACTAATTTTCTCCCACAGTAAATCTTCAGTCGTTGCCAGCTCACCAGGTTTATGCGCTAGCACCACCATGCTTCCACTTGCTGCCAATGTGTTTGCCAATCGGGACATCAGTTCAGTGTTCCCTTCATCTGCAAATATCACCCATCTCGAGTTGTTATCTTTACAACTTGGATGTCTGGACGAAATCAAAGTGTCTATATGGACTCGGGGATCCGCTACTGCTTCCAGAACCGCAAACTGGCCCATCCAAACTTTGTAACTCTTATAATTCATAAAGCCACTTTTTCTCAGTACTCGCTCCCAAACATCAACCCCGACACAGCAGTGATTTGGCCGCAAGTCAAAATCCTCAAAGCGCCAGTAACCGTTTAGCAAACCAAACACAAACGTAACATCCCTCGCGGGTATTACCGTTTCCGTAAAGAAGATCCTTCCACCCGGTCTCAGCGTTTGCCTCAAATGTACTAGCGTTTCCTCTAAATCCCTTGTAGCATGAAGAACGTCCGTGGCAAATATCATATCAAAATACCCCAGGGGTATTCCTTGACTGAGTGGACTCTCTTCAATATTGAAAACCTCAAATTTTATGTTCCCTCGAAACTCCTGAAATTTTCTTTCCGCCTTGGGAAAAAACGATAAGGAAATGTCCGTGTACCAAAGCTCAAACTGGTTTCCAACACTTTTTAAAAACTTAAGTAGAATACCGGTAAGGGAGCCCGTGCCAGCTCCCACCTCCAGGATGCGAAAAGCCCTCTTCTCTTTCAAAACACGGTTCAAAACCAGATCCATCATTTCAATAACCTTTTTTCTGCCGGGGTGCATGCGATAGTAAAGGTCCGCCGAAAACTGGTCGTTCGTCGTTTCCGTGGGAAATAGCAGATTGAGTGCGCTTTGGTGACCCATTAAAATCTTTCTTAGATTCTTCGCAATATTTTCGTGGATCCTGGTTACGTCGAAATAGTCTTCTATATGCTTGAGCTTGCCCTACAACCTGTTCATTTCCAGAACCACTGATTCATTCTCAGGGGGAATGGACACCACCACCCATTTCTCTTCCGGTTTACTACCCACGTATTCTAGATATCCGTCCTCCTGAAAAACGCTAAAGTAGAATCGGAGCAGTTTTTTAAATTCTGGCTGGATTCCCAGTGCAGAGCAAAAAGATTTTACGGTCAGTTCTTGTGCCATTTTTGGTTTCCAACCAAGCTGCTGCAGAGCACAGACAATGTAGAGTAGAATTAAGCGTTGAGTTTTCTCATAGTTTCGCATTTCTACCAGCTCGTTGCTCGTAACGTCCTTTACGGTTTCCAAAAATTTAGATGTTTTATCAAAGTCCAACTTTATTGGAGTCACAAACAAACTTTGAATAGCTTTCCAGGTCTCTTGCCAACTGTCAGGTAGTGCATTACTTTGGAGTTCCAGCACGGACTCAATTGTGGCCACCGTTGTGTCCCACAGTTCCACGTCCTCTACAAAAGCGACCGGCATACGGCTTTGTGTGCTAATAAATAAAACTTGTCTTTCTTTCTCTCGCCACGTGTGCAGGTACGAAAAACTGCCGTTCTTTTCAGCGGCGATTCCCGTAAAGAGAGTAAGGCCAGCCAATCTTATTGGCACCTTCAATTTTGAAGACGAGTACCGATGTCCTGTCAAAATCATGGTTTGAAATATGGCATCAATGATAAGTGTATGGAGCAAGTAATTGCTCCACCCTGGTGGCAATTCCATTTCCGCCACAATTTCGTCACACTCCGTTTTGCAGTTCTGTTGCTTAACAGCCCAGAATCTGTGGAGCATACAGAATCTTGCTCCAAATTTCATACCTGTTTCGTCCACACGCTTGTAAAATTGCTTCGTGGAAGTAGGCTGGGCCTTAATCATGAGTTCAGAGATGCGCTGAGGGTTCCACATTTTCATAATGTCTTTGGTGTTGGCAACAGGAACAAAATTTGAGCTGGCATGTAACACCCACTTGCTAGAATCTTCTGATCGAGAGTTCTGGTGATAAATTTTCACCTGAAAACTGGCATTGTCGCTGTTGCTTCTTTCCGGTAACTCGACAATGGTTTGGAGCCGACAGACCTTATCCTCAAGAAGTTGCAAGGGAGCGTCCACTCTCAGATTTTCCAAACGGATGGCTCTTGTGGGCTGCTCTAAACATTCGGTTATTCCATTGGCAACGAGATACCCGGCCGATAAACACATTTCTGCATAGGCCGCTCCAGGAAAGATTATTCGGTTGCCAATGCAATGGTCCTTCAGATAAGGCACGGATTTTGGTAGAAGGTCATTTTGAAACATGTCAATGACTGATGGGTTATTAATTCGGCAGCCTAAGAGTGGATGAATGATAGGAACATTGTTGGAAGTACATTCTACCCAGTAAGACTTTCTAAAGAAGGGATGAAATGGCAGTGAGACTTTCTTCCGGATATACGGTTTATCATATTCCTTCCAATCCACTTGGTAGCCCAGAAGGTAAAGTTTGCCAAGACTTGTCAAAATGGTCTCCCAATCGTTGGTGCCCTTGCGAATGGATGACAGGCAGTTAAGAGGGGCGTTATCATTGTTGGTCATCACGAAGCTAGAAAGAACTGGCTGAGGACCCAATTCTATAAAGTTTTGGACACCAGACTCTATTAGTACTGCGCATGCGTCTATGAATGAGACTTTTTCTCGGGTGTGACGAACCCAATAGTCAGCACCAAGCTCATAATAATCTTCGATAATCCTTCCTTCCATGCCAGAAATGTACTGAATGTTTGAATTTACTGGTTTGTAATTGATAGACTCGGCTATCTTTCTATAATCCTCGAGCATGGGGTCCATGTGACGAGAGTGGAATGCGTGGGTAGCCTCCAGAATAATGGCCTTTGTACCCTGTCCCTTTAGATATGCAAGGAATGTCTCTACCAATTTGGTATCCCCAGCAACCACAGTTTGGTCAGGAGTATTAACAGCAGCAATGTCCAAGTCGATTTTGGCAGCTTTCATCCATTTCTCCACCTCCGGTTTGCTAGTCCTAATAACCAACATGCTTCCACGTGGAAGGTTGCCAATCAAGCGACTTCGTTCTGCGACCAACTTGAGTGCATCTTCGAAGTCCAACACTCCAACTGCCACAGCAGCACAAAATTCTCCCAAGCTGTGACCCAGCACGTAATTCGGCTTGATTCCCCAACTCTCCCATAATTTCAACAGACAGTACTCTACGCAAAAAATGCTTGCTTGGCTGTATATTGTTCTATTAAGCTCTTTTGAGGTCGGATCGGATTCCCACAAAACCTGACAAATTGAAAGATTGTACTTTTCTCGCAGCTCTCTCTCGCATGTGTCAAAGGTCACTCTGAAAACAGGACTGGTTTCATACAACGTCTTTGCCATGCCGTGATATTGGGATCCCTGTCCAGTGAAAATCTTTCACTTTCCCCAGCAAATATTTCTTTTCTTGGATGATTTTTAATGCATCTTTGTAAGTGCTTGCCATTAGAAACGCTCTATGAGCAAAAGCTGCTCTTCCTTCATTACCCGAGTAAGCAACGTTTGCAAAATCATTTTGGTTCATTATCTCAGAAAACCGGTTTTCATAAACGTTCAGCAACCTTTCAAGCGCTTCAGCCGATTTTGCGGAGATAGTCATTAGGTGAGTAGGTCGTTCTAGTCCAAGGCTAAATTTAGGCAGCTCATAGTCGGGAGCTTCTTGAACGATGACGTGACCGTCCGTTCCCGTTATGCCAAAGGAGCTCACACCGCAAAGTCTCGATTGACCAGAGACTTTGGGCCATGATATGGTTTCCGTGGGAATTATTGCTGGAATTGAATCCAGAAAAATTTCCGGGTTGAGCGTTTCTAAATTTAAATGCTTTGGAATGAGTTCGAAATGCAAAGCCAGCACAGCTTTCATAATGCCTGTAATTCCGGAACAGGATTCAGTATGCCCCACATTTGTCTTTACCGAGCCAATAACAAGCGGTTCCTTTCTTTTAGGCGTGTAGTATGCCTTAGCAATGGCAGCAACCTCCATGGGGTCACCAACTGCAGTACCAGTTCCATGCGTTTCTACAAAGCTAACATGCTCCGGAGAAATGCCAGCATCTGTCATAGCAAGTTTCATGGCAAGGGCTTCACATTGCACCGTTGGCGTTCCCAGACTCCTGCTGATTCCTTCTTGGGATACGGCAGATCCCCTGATCAATGCCCAAATGTTATCTCGATCTTGAAGGGCATCACTCAATCGCTTGAGCACTAGCACTCCACATCCTTCTGCTCGACCAAAGCCATCCGCACTGGCGTCAAACGTTTTACAGCGACCATTGGGCGAAATGACATACTCCATAATCTCACTGGTGTACGGATGTAAAAGTAGGTTGACTCCTCCAGCCAATGCTAGGTTGGTTTCCTGGTTCCTCAAACTCTTCACTGCCAAGTCCAGTGCCACAATGGCCGAGCTGCATCCACTTTCAGTAGCAATACTCGGACCAGTCAATCCCAGCAGAAACGATAGCCTAGCCGCTGTAGCTCCAATGCTGTTCCCCATGTAGGTTCGGAAAAAGTCCTTTTCTGCTGAGACCGCCGCAATATCCTTGTAGTCGTTCATCCAACTTCCCGTAAAAATTCCCGTGTGACTGCCATACAAGCTCAGTGGGTCAATTCCCGCATCCTCCAGCGACTCCCACATCACCTCATGAAGCAACCTAGCTTGAGGATCCATGAAAGCAGCCTCTTTTGAATTCACCCCAAAAAACCGGGCATCAAATTCATCCACTGGTGTGGACAAAAATCCCGCTTGAGAATTTCTGTCCTGTGGAGTCACCCTTAAGGAATGATACTTAGTCCAGCGAAACACAGGTGGCTCCCGAATTCCTTCTTCACCTAAATACAACATATTCCAGAATTCTTTCAAGTTGCTAGCTCCAGGATAGCGACAACTCATTCCTACTATAGCAATCGGTTCATGATATGTCTGAAGTGCAGCTGGCGTCCATATTTGGTTTTTTATCATTTTGGAGGTAGATGAACAAGTTTCGCGATAGATTTTGAGCCACATGCCAGCAATTAGCTATAGAAAATCAAATTTTTAACTGGTTTTAGATCGTCCAACAAGATTGTGGCATCGGAAACTGATTTAAATACCTTTTCTCGCAATTCAATATCCATCTTGTTTACCAAGTATAGGATATGTTCAGCCATTGGTTTGATTTCGTTCTGGTTGTCAACTTGAAAATGTGTGATTGTCGAGTGTGTTTGATTGCTAAAAAGGTTGATTACGTATTTATTTATGGTTTTTTATTTATTTTTTATTTTGTTTCAGAGATAATTTGTACCTGATTAACTTTCCAGTGGATAGGGACAAGTTCGAAAATATTTCGTTTTTTATTCTTCCTCCATTTTGCACCACATCTTGATTTTGTAGCCAAATACCCAGATACTCTTCAGTTAAACCTAAATCAGTTTAGGCAAAGATTTTTTGAACTTGAATATTTAGCATATATCGAGGTAACTTGTAAACGTGCTTATTTGAGTATGTCCAACCTTGCCCACCAAGTACAGTACTTTGGCAAATGTGTGACCAGACATGCTTGTCGGGCTTGAACATGAAAATAGCTAGATCCAAAGTTCCATCCTGCTCATTAACATAACTTTGAAAATTGTGATTCGAATCAAATAAACTGTCTGCGTTTTCCAGAAACTGAATTTCCATGTTAACAAATAACCAACTTTAGTAAAACATGATTTATGAGATAAAATATTCTATAAAATTTCAAATACCACAGAATTAGTTGAAACAAATACGCATTTTTCAAAAGTCGTCAAAGACAATGAAAACGCTTTTGCTTGCGCAGCTCCACAGATTTTATCACTTGCTCCAGTTTCCTCCAATAAGAATACAATATCAAACTTTTCCCGTAGCAAATGACTAGAAACAAAATGAATCACGTATTGAATTTATTTAACTTTTAAGCTTTATTTAGTTATGTAAATTTACTACTTCTTTTCTATCTATCTAGTTTTAGCAAACCCCTTACCGATTTTCGGCAGAAACGTTCATGGATGTTATAGCGGAAATTCTGCGGGTAGACTTGGTTCGTTGAATGGACTCAGCTAAAACAAGGGCACTAGGCACGGACCAATTACTGACCGCACAAGTCACCCAAGCTTGGTTTTTGCAAAACCCTTGAAAAACAATGCAAGCCTTTAATACAACGCAATAGGATAATTCAAAAAATAACTGTATAAATTATATAAAAATAACGCACCCATAGTAAAAAACTGGACAAATAGTCCGGCTGAATGCAAACGATTTCGAAACTAAATGCAAAGTATGTTGCTTTAAATTAAAACAAACGATATAATAGCGCAAAAGAGAGAGAATTTGTATAATTTGCTTGGACAAAAGTAAAACTTTACTGATGTTTTGTTTCCCCACGACTTCCCGTATTTATTGAGAATGAAGTGTGTGATTAGATGCTTAACTGCTAATGGTGTAACATTGGGCTCTAAAATTAGCGAGTTTTTGTACCAGTTTGATAAATTGGATTGATGCATTTCAATTAGTTAAGAATGAATCGGGTTTTTTCCTAATACATCAACACAGAAACGATGTAACAGGTAATACTATTTTTAATCCAATATAATTGAAAACTTTTTTCCGTGTTGGATAAAAATCTTGCAATATTTCAAAAGTTTTCCTGGAACTGGACGCAAACAACTTCAAATTTTGGATGCCATATTTAAGTCTCATATTATATTTATGGTTTCAATATATTTAAAATAACTGATAGTATCCATTTTCAACTTTTGAACCTATTGTGTCAATATTTTTCCTCATAAATTTAAGATAAGTGAGCGATAATAATTCTATAATTATACTGTCGGACATCAGTTATCATCACTAGTCGGTAGTTGAAATTAACAAGCCTTCAAAAACTCTTAACAATAATTGTTTTTCATACTAAATTAAAACAAAATTTAAACCAAATAGCAATAATAGCTCTTCAAATGACTTTCGCATTTGTAAGCTACATTGCTGCCCTAGTTTTTACAGATAAGAGTGAGCAAGGTCGGTTAAATGGTGTCGAACAAGTTTTTATATACAAACTCCAGCTATCAAGCTAAAATATATTTTGCAGCCTGCCCAACGTTTGCAAATGGATGAGGCTTATGATAGGTTTCTACTTTGAGCAAACTGACCTAAATAACCAAATAATTTACATGGTAGATTTTTGCACGTAATTATCATCATGCCCTCCAAAATTTAGATTTTATCAGATATATACTATCTGAATTTCTGACCGGTTTTGGCTATAGAAAAGTAGTAGTTTTTTTTTCAAAAACTATATTAATGTAATTATTTAGGGCAACAAATCAAATCAGAAACTACCTAGAGCATGTAAAAAAACTCATTAAAATTGAAGATTGTTTTCTAGCTGCAAAAGCAGGTTTTTAAATAGCGATTATTCTTTTATCCAGTATTGAACGAAAAAAGTACAAGGCACAAAAAATTCCACATGGTCCAGCGCGTAATTGCTTACCGCGATCTCTGTTTTATTTTACACAACAAAACATGCTTTCTCAATGATTTTTCTGGATTCATATAGTAATCAAACAAAAGAATCATTAAATTTCTGGTTCGATGAAATTTGGTAAATATTTTAAATTATACTTTGCAAATTAAATTATACTCAGCCTACCGTGACAGGGGTTTGTGACGCGCTGTGTCAGGTTTGGTAAAACAACAGCAATTCTACACGTGTATATGTATGCCAAACTGACACGCAATCTCTATTTAAATGGCAACACTCCAAACGAAATCTTACTCGTGGTCGAACTGGAACAGAAATTTGTGCATGAGACAAAAAACGATTTTGACAAAGATTTGCAGATTTTGATTGAAATAGTTTTGTAAAACAGGTGAATTGGCACGGTGGGAGAGACAAATTACACAGTGGAATGATACACAGACTTAAAACAATTATTTTGCGGATGCGACCGTGGCTGGCCGTGACCAAAATACGCTGTAGCTCTAGACACTTATTTTCCTAATGCAAAGGTGTTTAGGTTTATTCTGGGTTTATTCTGGCTTACAGATCAGATTTTTCATCGACTATGCAAAAAGTGAAAAAAAAACTTGAAATTTTTTAATGCAAAGGGTGTACCGGAGAAATTTGAAATTGAAAAACAAATAATTTCTTATATAAATAATACTTTGAATTTTACATTCTAAAATTCGTTTATTAGTTCATTTGTTAAGCTTTATATATAACCATTTTAAAAACAATAAGGGTTGTTTTTTTACGATTTATCTTAACTTTTAAGAGTTATTGTGCATATATTAAAAACAAAATCAAGTTTGGGTGTACATAAATGTTATCACTGCTGGTTCTAAAACTAATGCGTTTAAATGATTTAACATTTAAATAATAGACAAGTGGCAGATTTGTTCTATGCATGAAAAATATACAATTATAGTTCTAGGTTAGTTAAGTAATTTATTTCAAACTCAGCGGAAGTTAGTAAGATACAAGAAACCAAAATGAGCATTGGCTTCTTTTAATTACTTAGCAAAAAATTAATTTACATTAAGCTAAATGAGTTTGGTTTAACAATTTGATACTCATTTCCCCGTGGAATGACAAAGTAAATTGAACGTACAAACGAGCAAACTCCTTTGGCGTTTCTTAAATTTATGCCCTTGTCAAAGCTAACCTATTTGTACATCATAGTTAAAGCTACGACAAGTTAAAATATGTCCAACAGGAAACTTTTAGCATTTTTTATATTTTGTTGTCAGTTTTACGTTGCATTTTGTAAGGAATGTCATTGTCATTATAAAACTTGTCAGAATCTAGCAACATTCAAATACGTAATTCGTAATTCAAAATATTACGATAATTTGTTAGATAGAATTCAAGCGTTTGTTACCAGGTGGAACTCTTACAAATGGCCCGAAACAACGAACATTCCCTTAAGTAAACTGCTTAGCCTTTTGGATGCTCAACGAGCTTATACTGTTATAAATATATTTCATAACGTAAATTTCATTCCACCAGAGTTTCCTATTATTATACGGAAAATTATTCCAGCAATAGAATCTCATGTTCAATTTGACGCTAAACACGCCTATTATCTTCGAGTTGCGTAGGTTGCTAAGGGTATGTTACCACTTGACAACCGAACATACCAAATACACAAAAACAATTGTTCTTCAAGCAAATTCATGAACACTATAATAGCTTGATAAGAGCGATGGGCGTAGATGAGTGACTGTACGGTGTGCAGTTCAATTTTGAAAAAGTATCTGCATTTTTTAAGCCCTGGGACGGAGAAATTATTATCGACCTATACAGTCCACCTTTTTTCTTTATACCACGAAATTTCCAAATATTCTTCAAAAGTTTGGAAATCAATGGGCCAATTCTGACAGCTTCACCGACTCCTGCAAAGCACATTATTACATTAGATGAAGTGGAATATAATCGAATACAAAATAAATGGTTGTTTGATTGGATAGAAAGTAGATATCGTATGCTATTGGGATATGGTGACTACTCCACAGGACTGGTAGAAAAAACTTTCTACTTTACAACTTTTCTAAATGACAAGCTCAAGATTAACTTAGTTCATCCCTGTCTTAAATGTAAAGGGTCAGTCAAGCTAGAAGAGAAAAAATATAAAATATCAACTGATACGATGCATTACATGGAATTTTCCAAGTCCCAAGAACCTACTATCTGGAATCTTTTGCATTCTGTTGAACATATAGAAGACCATTATGTGGGCGTTACAATTGACTTTCACGGCTTAACAACGTCAAGGTTTTGGAAGAGGCTAAAATCTTATGAACAAAATGGTATTAAAGAGTGGTGGCCTAAAATTATTTTTGGCTACAATATGACAAGTGAGAAATATATACAACCACCACAAAAAGCAACAACGAGTGGCAACACATTGTTGATATTTGTTGTATTGGCGATAGGTATTGCTAGTTCAATGATTTGTTTTGCTTTGGAGTATGTTGAAATTTTAGGAAAGTATATATCGCATAAGCTAAAATCAATTTCTGATAAGGTACGTTTTAGCTTGCGTTCTGTTAGTTGTGCTTTGCCATTCGCAGCATTTAAAATTTATTGGAAAAGTTTTGCAATTTCTAGTAGAAAGGGCGACTTTGCTAAGCAAATCAAAGTTAAATGCGTAACGGAAAGCATACAGTAGTATAATTTGTAACAAGTACCTAGTTGATTTATAGTACTAAGACAGTAATCTAGAGTATATTATAAACTTGCTTTTGCATAATATAATTATAACATAAATTTAAAAACATTAAAAACTGTTTTGGGCCGGGCATTTTACCAGCCATTTGTAATGCTTGGCCAAAGTTGGAGCATCTTGAAGGTGTGCAAGGATCAACGCTTGTGGATTCAAAGGTAACGGGAATGGGCAACGAAGGAGAGAAATGTCTGAAGGATTTGAAGCAGCTAAGGAGCTTTCACTTGAAAGCGAATTGCAACGAAGGAATGTTAACCGACGCAGCAGTTTTGGACGGATTTTTGAAAATGAAAGAGCTGATCGAATTGCACTTGTGTGTTAATCATAAGGTGAGTATTCACAAATATTATTTGATTATATATTATTGTTTGTAATTTGTAAAAAGTTGTAAGTTAATATGTCTTACTTATTTATCTGTAGTTTTCCAATGAAGTGGAAGCTCAATTGAAGGAGAAGATATTTAACGTTTATATAATTCCAAACAATAGAAATAGTCGTAACGTGGCATCATCGGCATCACAATCAGAAAACGGGCAGCAGTTGAGAAACGGGCAAGAAACGGAGGGCCAAATGGCGTCAAAAGAAAGGGTATTGTTGAACCCCCATACCCGAACTTAAACAAGGACAACTTACGAAGTGCATCTACCAAAGTCCGAAAACGGAAGTAGAACCAAGCACAAGATCAAAATCAAGGAAATAAATCCAGAATAAGCATATTACGGTTACTGACAAACTAATTAAGTATAGGACACTGTAGTTACTGATAATGATTATGATATGTATTTAATTATTGAAGATTCAATCATTGCTACAATTCAGAGTTTGAGTTAACTATTTTTACTTACACGTTCACTTTTAAATTGCTACTATAAAGCATTTTATGTTTATCCTATTGTGTCTTGTACTAATAATACTACTAATAGTGTAATTGTATTATCGGTCATGGTAAGTAATTGTCAATGGTGTAAGTTGCCAGTAAGTGGAACTAGTTTATGCATTAGTTCTAATTAGCTAGAGGAACAATTATAACTTGGAGTGTTATCATGTGTTCCATTACAATTTGGATACATGCGGCAGGGTCGTAGTGTCTTCTCTTTAGAGTCTCTGATGGCAAAGAGTTGGAAAGTATACATTGGTGGAATGACAAATGCTAGCATAATTTTATAAGTGTTACCTTTTATTGAAACGGTAAATAAATATAACATAAAACATTGCAAAAATGTGTTGACTATTGCGAAAAGTTTTATTCGTTTAGAAACAAAATTATAACCAAAACTGAAACAGGTTTTGATTTTTTAAATAATGCATTTCTTTTAGACATCCAATTTAGGCTTTGTGTAAATAATGCTTTTAGTATGTTAACAAACTTTTCATTTAAAATGCAACTCCAACGCAATTACATGTATATAAAATATAAAACATCATCAAACATTTTTGCTACAACTACACAGATTTAGTGGTTCTTTATTTTAAAAGATTGTTTAAGTAACATCACCAACCACATCCTTTTCCAATCAAGTTTCTGATAATCCGCAATGCACAAAGATGATTACATGCATATACATACCTCCAGGGATTCAGTTTCATATCATGGAATATAACGTAACGCAATTAATGTAATTGCGTTACTATGTACGTTTTAACCTTAGTAGTAAATTTATTTCATCTTTCACGGTTGGCTTCTCATGCACTGTTGCTCCCATATACATGTAGTTACATGCCGGCTGTAATTAAAGCTGCTAATATCATGTAATGATGAATCTTAAACGTGGAAAGTAAAAAGCACGAAACAATTATATACCTAAAATGACACGGAAATGTCGAGTTTTTCTTCTTATTGCCTTTAGAACCTGTTTTTGTGATACGGCACGGTAGCCAATTTGCGTGCTCGGAGCAAGACAACATGAATACATGCCACTAGCATAATGTTAATATTATTACGGGTTAAAGTTTATCTTTGAACATTTCATCCAAAGGCAGGTTGAAGAAGTTGCTCGTTTCGGTTCACATGTTCTGTTAGTGCAGCTTAGTTGAGGATTTTTGCACGCAGTCATGCAGTGAAACATTTTTGTTCGTTTTGCGAAATTGTGTAAAGCATATTTTTAGTCATTATGCAACATAGTATTTTGCAAAAACTTCAAACTGGAATAAATCTCTATACTCATTTCTTAACAATTGCAAAACAATATTGCAGTCCAAGTCCCAATGGGTGTGCAACGTGTTTTGCTCAGTTCATTTTCAAACTTATTTTGTTTTAGTGTTAGTGTTAGGATATCATGAATTGGTTTGAATCAAAATGAAAGTTCCTATATTTTCTGGTGCATCATGTGCAATTTTATTCTTGTTTCCAATCGTATCTTTCCAGGACAACCAATGTTCCGCAGTTTTGCAAAAGGGAACCGTAATTGGGTCTATCAAAGAGACGCTAAATCCAAATAAGAAAATATGTGCGTATTTGGGTATTCCTTATGCCCGTCCACCAACAGGACGATTAAGATTCAAGGTACTAGTATATTATGAAACCTCTGTATATGAAATTAAATTATCGCTGTAGTTTCAAATTTGGATATTGAAACACTTGGCTTACATATATTGTAATTGTTGTACATGTCTAGGCTCCGGAACCTCCAAGCTCCTGGACAACACTTAATGCCATCTCTCCACCAAACTGGTGTCCACAAGCTGCTTTTCCTCCGCCGGGCACAAAAATGTCTGAGAACTGCTTGTATCTTACAGTTTATCAGCCTATGGTATGAGAAAAATGATTTTACAACATTTTTAAATGGTTACTGTTTAAATTCTCACACATTTGTTCAAAAATAGAACGATGACAAATCCGAACCAGCGGGTTTTCCTGTTATGATTTGGTATAATATTGCCAACATTTTGTATTAACTATTTTAAATATAATATAATATACCTTCAAGTTGGTGATTTTATAGGTTTCACGGTGGATCATTCACAAGCGGAAGCTCAGACTTATACAAGCCAAACAGATTGCTTGCAAGAGGAGATGTTATCCTCGTTGTTGTGCATTACAGACTTGGAATATTAGGTAATTGTGAAGCTAGTAGAAACACATGAATGTATATAAATAAGATTCATTCAGTAAACATTCATTATTTTGGGTTAAGGTTTCTTCAGTACCGGAGACGAATTAGTACCAGGAAATAACGGTATTGAGCAATTAAGCTAATTTCGAAAGTAAAATACAAATATAACACGACCGTTTTCAGCTAAAGCCCCTGAATATTTTCTTGTAGGTCTCAAAGATCAGGCATTTTCAATTCGATGGGTAAAAGAAAACATAAAAGCTTTTGGGGGAAATCCAGATAAAATTACGATATTTGGCGAAAGTGAGTTTCAGTTTTATATATTGACACGTGCATCAAATATTTTATTTAAATTTTGCAAGAAACAAACTTTTCTAAGGTGCTGGAGGATCTTCCGTTATGTATCAATACATCAGTCCACTCAATAAAGGTATAAGGTTTACTAAAACAATCGCATTTTTGTTTTTGACAAAATTTGAAATCTACTTTTAAAAAGTGCCATACAGGATTGTTACAAGGAGTAATTGCGCAAAGTGGAACAGCACTCTCCTTTTGGTCAATTGATAAGAATCCAATAGAATCTTCCAAGATAATTGGCAGACAACTAGGATGCCCAACCTTGAATAAACGTCTGATGGTTGCATGCATGAAGTTGTTACCCTGGCCGTTAATTGTTTTAAGACAATCCCTATATTCCTTTAAAAACTTAAAAGATTTCAACTTACCAACTGCTGGGTTAGCACCTGTAGTGGAGCCAAAATTACCAGGCGCATTTATTTCTGACGAGCCATTGAAAATTATGAAAGAGGGTGAAATTCCCGATATTCCAGTTATGATAGGTGCAAATGAGCACGAGGGAAGTTTTATTTTGGGTGCGATGTATTTGGCAAAGTTTGGTCCACAAAAACTTGATAAAAATGCCAACTATACGAGATATCAGATTGTGCCAGATATACTGAAATTCGTAAATATTCGTGAAGATCCCGCAAATAAAATTGTTGCTTCCTCTGTGGAGCTGGCTTTTCTTAATGGAGTGAATCGTTCTAGTTGGGAGGAAAGCGTACCGGGACTTGTTAACGTAAAATATTACAATTTTTATTTGGGTTCCTGTTTTGAATGTCGAAGTAACAAAATTTGGCATTTACAGGCACTCACAGTGTTTGGTTACAAAGCGCCATTACAACAAACTGCTGATATTTTATCTAGTCGTAACAAAACAGTTTACGTGTATTCCATGGAGTACCACTCAAACAATTCACTTTTCTCTTTATATTTTAAAAACAAAGTTAATCGTATTCCAATTAAGCACGGTGTTACACATGGGGACGGTAAGGCAAACAAATATATAAAAGGGCATAATTTCTACCAAAAGAAGAAACAATTGAAATATAAAGTTAGTATACGCGCATGACAAATATTATATGAAATGGGTTCTTTCTTGTTTTCTGCAGAACTGATATATCTATTTGACCTACCCGCAAAATTTAGTACACGAGATCAACACTTTTCGGATTTAATTTGTGATATGTGGTTGGATTTTGGAAAGAATGGGTTTGTCAAAATATACATAGTTAATTTTGGTATAAGCAATTCAATGCATTGATCTTGATGTTTTACAGAAATCCAACTCCATCCTCAGCAAAGCAGCAGGTTAAATGGATATCTTATGATGTTAAAACTGAAGCATATCTAAAGCTGAATTCAACTCCGACAATGGAATACGGATATCGAAACTCATGGCGCTCGGAATTTCTTGAGTAGAACAGTTCGCAAATGCAAATAAGGTACTGATGAGCCTTACTTGATTTAAATAAGTTGGTACTAACAAACTGTTTAATCAATTGAGCATCCGATTTGTTCTGTAAAAGATAATATCTTTTATAATAAAACCGACTGGGAGCAAAGCTTGTATTCAGCTTTAAAAAACGAACAAGAGAGAATTAAAGCCTATCACAGAAAGCAGGGGTTATATGCATTGGATACTCTTTCATTGTTATCTGGTTAGCCCTTATGGAAGTAAAAGATTTCTGTCAAAACTTTAAATTGATTAATTTAAATGAAGAATTTATTACTTGGAAACACCTGCTCTGCCAGCTAGATTAATATTGTTAATAATAATCATATTACTTGATTGATTGTTGCAATTCAAAGTTGATAATTTGAATTTATTTTGTAGTTTTAAGAGTTTAAAATAATAACTAATTCATCCGAAGAAATCCCCAAAGTATCTTTACTTTGGCAATAGCGTTATTTTGTCTTTCTTTGCATTTTGATGCTGGTATGAAAACGCTAAACATGAACAACAATGTAAATAGATCATCCATATAATTTGATGCGATGCATAAAACTCATATAATCGCCAAAAGACCAGTCCATTTACAAAAACTAGAATAATGTGGCGAAGCATCCACTTGAATTTAGAATAGCCAGGTTGAAATAAGGCTTCTTCAAGTTCAAACAGATTCTGCGGTAAAACGTAAAATTGCTAAAATGAATAATAGCTCAGGAAATGATTTTAAACCTAAATATACACGCACTTACGGTTGAATATCTGATTCTAGTACAAATACTTAAAGAAATTTTGACATGATGTAACGCATCTCGTGCCAGCTCCGTAATAGAAAACCACAGCAGGAAGTTAATGACTAAAGTATTAAAACATTAAAACAGGATATCAAAAACTTAACTATTAAATGTGGAAACATTTTACCTTGTTCGAAATTCAAACCAATTTCATCATTGAAGTTGAATTTTTTGCTGGCTTCAACAAACGACGATCCCAGATTTCCCTTCGTTATTAATAGAAAGAGCACCAGAGAAGTGTAGGCTATGAAGGCCTAAAATCCGTCATTGTGCAATATGTAGTTGTTATTTATATAGATTTGTGATTTCAAATTATGTTTATGTTAAATCAATTTATCGAATATTATTATACCAAATGAAATACAGACACTATGCCAAGGATCAATCTTTCGAACCATATCAAATCTTTTGGTTTTTCTGTAGAGACGTTCGGAGATACCATTTTGGCCAGGTTTTTTCTTTTAGGTAAATCCATTTTAGCAGGTTTTTTTTTGCAAATGTTTAAACAACATTGAAACTTGTGTTTTGGTTTGACTTTCTTTCTGGCAACAGGTTTTCACCTTTTACTTGCCAGCGATGAGATTGACGTCAATACGCAATGTCTGAAGATTCAAACTTGATCTTTGATTATGCTAAAATACAATGCAATATTATATATTAATAATTAGTACACAATTGCATTTGTGGTATATTGGTAAATATCTAGATTTGTACGGAATGGTCATAATTTTGGTGTATGTATATTTTTATAACAATTCCAAGAATGTCAATGTAGTATTGAAAAGTGTGTAAAATTGTTCATGTAAAATATTAGGTACTTGTGTTAAGAGAAAATGTGAAACTTTTCCATTGTCCTTGTATTTTAAGAGGTTCAAGCCAGTTCATTGTCTGGTCATTGCTATTATTTTAAGTGTAGCCAATAGGAATTGTGCACGAAGACGCTACCAGCTTTTTTATCCGTTTGTTTCCACCTCGCTATTCTGTCCATGTTAAGATAGGGATCTTTTGTACAAGAGAAATATGCCATAAAGCACGTACGCTGGCTTGACTCGGTGCCCACTTTGACTTGGTATTTTGTGCTGCATGCACGCACCAGCTTTGCTGTAAAAACTCCCTTTGACTCTGTTCACAATCAGTAAAATGTGATTACGGAAATAAAACTAATTCTGAATACTATTAAATAACCTCAAGCAGTTATAAGTCACTCAGTAATTTTATAAAATCATTAATTGTCCTGTTTTAACCTGAAACCAAGTTTTTAACCATATCTAAGTACATTCATTATTGCACTTTTTATCAACGACTCATCTTCAATTTTTTAACCTTTGACATACGATTCGCAGCCGTTAGTTGCGTGGTCCTTCAGTCGTTAGAGTCTCTAACATTTCTGGTCCTTAACGAGCCAGGATTAAATCCTAGTGATTGTGCCAGCAAGCAGTTAACTTTTAAATCGTCAAGTAGTTTTTGTGATCACCACCTCCACCACCATGTCAGAAATACGACAACGACAGGCTTACTTCAAACGCCTACAACTAAGCCTAAGTAGAGTTCAAGCTCTAGATTCAACAACAGTGACATCAGCACAAATAAGGAGTGAGATCGAGAGCGCTGATGCAACATGGAAGAAACTGGATGATATTCACAACGTCATCCTTGGACACATCACGGATGATGCAGGAATGACCGTTCAAATGGACGCCTTAGAACCAATGGAAGAGTGTTATCGAAACATCAAAGCTCATCTGTATTCTTTACAGTCGTCACCACGATCATCATCATCCCGACCTAGCCACCGCATCAATGTCAAGCTTCCGGATATGTCACTGCCAAGTTTTGAAGGGAAATACGAAGATTGGCCAACCTTTGCAGATCTCTTCAAGGCTACCATACACATGAACTCATCGCTGTCGGGGTCACAAAAGCTCCAATACTTGAAGTCATGCACCAAAGGAGAAGCAGCGTCAGTAGTCAAGTCATTCACCGTCACAGATGCAAACTATGACGAAGCCTGGAAGCTATTAGAAGCCCAGTACGACAACAAGCGTGAGATAATATCAAGTCAAATTAAAAAGTTATTATTTCAACCTTCTATCAAGATTGAGTCACCCACCGCACTGCAGCAGATGCTCACCCTCACATTAGAAAGTCTGCGCAGCCTCAAGGTCATGGGCCGACCTACAGATCAGTGGGATGATCTAATCATTGTCCTGTTAGTAGACAAGTTTGATGGAGACACGAAGGCCGAGTGGGCAAGGTCACTGACTGGTAGTGATCCACCAACCTTTCAAAATCTACAGGATTTCATGCAGCAGCACATCCGTACCCTACACGCAAGAGGGTCATTCAAGCATCAACCTTCGCGACAACAGTCGTCTGGACAACCTCAACAGCAAAGAGGAAAAATTGCAACTCATCACACATCAATCATGAATTGTCAGTTCTGCAAAGGAACCCATCAGCTGTATCAATGCAGCAAACTCAAGGAAATGCAGCCTGAGAAACGCCAAGCAGCTGTCAAGGGCACCGGTGTTTGTCTAAACTGCCTCAGAGAAGGACACTCAGTCAAGGATTGTCCTAGCACAGCAACATGTAAGAAATGTAGCCAAAAGCACAACACATTTCTACACATAGACAGCAACCAGAGAAAGGTCAACATCAACACCACATCAATTCAAGAAGGAGCATCAGAAAAGGAACAAACAG
Organism: Entomobrya proxima; assembly: GCA_029691765.1. Taxonomy (NCBI): domain Eukaryota; kingdom Metazoa; phylum Arthropoda; class Collembola; order Entomobryomorpha; family Entomobryidae; genus Entomobrya; species Entomobrya proxima. Next base: position 40,703,018 of record CM056172.1, read on the forward strand.
ATCACCCCACCACCTCATCATCATCATCCTCATCAGGAATGCGAATTCACAACTACAAAACATCATCAAAACCTCTCACCCTGTTCAAAACAGCAATGGCCGACATTATAGATGTCGATAATGTAAAAAGGTCAGTTCGTGTGTTCATTGACGAAGGTGGAGATGGTTGTCTCATTCGAACAGCTGTTCTAGATAGACTTGGCATAGCAAAGACATCAGTTGACGTAACAGTTGCGGGAGTGGGAGATGTACCTACATTACATTCAAAGTGGAAAGCTCACACCAGGCTTTACTCACAAGTCAACAACGCATTTATTGACATAGAAGTTTTTGCTGTGAGCAGTATTACATCCCGTCTCCGCAAGTTTGAAGCGGAAAAACACAACATCAACAGCTGGACCCACATCAAAGGACTCCAGTTAGCCGATCCATTGTTTCACGAAGGAGGAGAAGTAGATATTCTTTTAGGACTAGACGTGGCACCTTACATACTCAAACATGGGCTCAAAATATTGCATCGCAACGCACCAGTTGCACAGGAAACAATATTTGGGTGGGTACTGTACGGAAAGGCTGGAGCAGCTACCAAGAAGACATTCACAATTCGACACTTTACCTGTGAAATTAGTGCAGCCCTTCGCAAGTTCTGGGAACTTGAAGATGTTCCCTCAGCACAGTCATTATCGCTAGAAGAGCAACAATGTGAAAATCATTTTCTGTCAACACACAGTCGCCAAGCTGATGGTCGCTACATTGTAAGGCTGCCATTCAATGAAATGAAGGACAAATTGGGGGATAGCAGAGATCAAGCCATGAAAAGATTGCTTTCTCTCGAAAGAAGATTTGAACGCCAACCTCAGTACAAAGAGGCATACGTCAAATTTATGCAAGAATACCTACAGCTAGGTCACATGCAAAAGGTCACGTCCACTCACTGTAAAGTAACTACAGCATTTTATTTACCCCACCATTTTGTGCTCAAGGAGGAGAGCACCACCACAAAACAAAGAACCGTATTTGACGGATCAGCCAAGTCAACAACAGGTGTCTCATTAAATGACACATTATTAGTTGGAGCCACAGTTCAGCCGGACCTGTACACTTTGATTTTGAAGTTTCGTTATGACATTATTGCCCTGAAGGCGGACATCGCAAAGATGTTTCGCAATTTCCTGGTTCATCCCGAAGATCGAAAGTTTCAACGAATTCTCTGGCGAGAAACTCGCAATGCCCCAGTGGAAGAGTATGAGTTAACCACTGTCACCTATGGCACAGGATGTGCGCCCTTCTGTGCAACGCGGTGCCTAAATCAGCTAGCAGTCGATGAAGGGAAACGTTATCCAGTAGCAGCAGCAGCATTATTGACAAGAACCTACGTGGATGATTATTTAGGAACTTGTGAATCATCAGAAGCAGCCAAGCAGCTCATCAGTGAGATGATAAGCATTACAGCAGCAGCCGGAATGGAGATTCGTAAATGGTGTTCGAATGACAAGGACGTCCTCCAAACCGTTCCAGAACATTTACGTGAAGACTCATCAATTTTGGATTTTGATGACACCAGCAGCAATATAAAAGCTTTAGGAATCAGATGGTGTCCCGCAACAGACCAGTTCCTTTTCACAGTGAAAATAAACACAGAACAGCCAGCAACAAAACGTTTTTTATTATCAGAAATAAGCAAAACATTCGACCCCGTGGGATGGCTAACTCCAATTACCGTAAACGCCAAACTCCTACTTCAACGAATTTGGATAACAGGGAGTGCATGGGATGAACGAGTATCCCCTTCCATTGAAGAAGCTTGGAAACAGTACGTGCACGACCTTTTGAAGGTGGAAGCCATAAGAATACCAAGATGCATTATCTCAGCTGTTACTCAACGGGTGGAGCTTTTGGGATTTTCAGACAGTTCGGAATTAAGTTATGCCTGTGCAGTGTATCTGAAATGCGTTTATCAAGACGGTTCTGTTTCAGTTAATTTAATGACATCACGCAGTAAAGTTGCCCCTTTAAAATCTACATCGCTTCCAAAGCTGGAATTGTGTGGTGCGGTACTTCTGGCTAAAACAATCGACGCAGTGCGAAAAACGCTAACTCATCCTCACGTCATTCACTGTTGGACTGACTCAACAATCACATTGAAGTGGATCACCTCTCCATCACGCAAGTGGAAGACGTTTGTGGCAAACAGGGTTTCCACCATCCAAGAACTTGTTCCTCCAGAAAATTGGCATCACGTCAGAGGAAAAGATAATCCTGCTGACCTTCCGTCTCGCGGAGTTAAGACAGAAGAACTTATCTCAAGTGATCTGTGGTGGCACGGGCCATCATGGCTCATCAATTCAACTTACCCAGTTTCCAATCGAAGTGAAGTAGATCAAGCCGAGCTGAAAAAAGAAGAAAGGACAAGACAGCTGTTGTGCCACAGATTCAAGTCTCAAGTAGGATCAGATTTCCTTGTCACACTGTTCAACCGATATTCTTGGTTTTCCAAGTTGTGTCGCATCACTGCGTTTATCATCAGAGTCATAGACTACATTCAGAGCAAGAAGTTAGTAGTAAGAAGAGGAAATGCAACGGTCAATGAGCTGATCACAGCAAGAAAGCGGCTTATCATGGTAGCTCAACATTCATCATTCCACGAAGACATTCGACATCTTATTCAACACAACAAGGTGTCCAGTTCCAGTAAACTGCATCAACTCAATCCCTACATTGATGCTGAAGGACTCCTTCGCGTAGGAGGTCGACTACAAAATGCTCAGATAAATCAATCAGTAAAGCATCCTATTATCCTGCCTTCATCTCATCCAGTTACAAAATTAATCATTCATGATGTACATCACAGCCATCTTCATAGTGGTTTTCTTCTAACCTTTGGAGTTATTTCTCAACAATATTGGATAGTAAGAGCAAGAGATACTATTCGGTTTGAGCTCATGAAATGCATTACTTGCAAAAGAGCTAGAGCAGCAACGACACATCAATTAATGGGCAGCCTACCAGCTGGAAGAGTCACTCCATCACGTCCGTTTTTGCACGCTGGAGTGGACTTTGCCGGACCATTTTCTACAAAAATCAAGAAAGGACGACATTTTACAGTTGACAAAACATGGTTTGCCATCTTTGTTTGCCTGTCAACCAAGGCAGTGCATTTGGAAGCTGTCACCAGTTTATCAAGCGAAGCATTTGTCGCATGTTACGAGCGTTTCGTCTCCAGAAGAGGAATCAGCAGTCACCTTTACAGTGACTGTGGCACCAACTTTGTCGGAGCAGATAGGATGATGAAGGATTTCCTGGAAGTGCAGAAATCACAGTTGGAGCAGCAAGTTATTAGTAAGGGAACCACATGGGTCTTCAACCCGCCAGCAGCACCTCACCAAGGGGGATTGTGGGAAGCAGGGGTGAAGAGTGTAAAATATCATTTTCATCGTGTAGTAGGAAGACAAGTTTTGCTTTTGGAGCAGTTCCAGACACTTCTGTGCAAAATAGAAGCCTGCCTCAACAGCCGTCCTCTATGTGCGTTATCGTCAGACCACAACGAACTCGATGCCTTAACACCGGGACATTTCCTAATCGGAGAGCCGCTGACCAATATTCCAGAACCTGACGTCACTAATATTAATGACAATAGACTGAAGCTTTGGGAAGAAGTTCGACAGAAAACTCAACATTTTTGGAAACGCTGGATGGCAGAATACCTAACATCACTTCAGCAGCGGTTCAAGTGGAAGGAACGTCGATCAAATGTTCAAGTTGGAGATTTGGTGGTAGTAGCAGATGACCAGCTTCCAGTAGCAAGGTGGAAACTTGGACGAATAACTCAAACGTTTCCCGGAAATGATGGGCTAGTTAGGAAGGTCATGGTCAAAACCGTATCAGGAGAAGTCAAAAGACCAGTTACCAAACTGAGTCCACTTTTAAATATATCTGAACAATAAGCATGACATAAATTCAGTATTATATTTGTTTAATAATGTTCTGTTGATTTGAAGGTCTATTTCATGCCTGGTCTCATTAGTTCGAGCTTGGAGCTTGCACCGACATTTCATCACAAGCTGTTCGACATCATGGATGCGAGTTTAAAACCTCGATAAATAAGTTCCTTTTGAAGGCAGTCTTGTTGGTGGTGTCACGCAATGTACTTCAACAGGGCTCATATGTTCTTTTGGGATTGGAATTGGGATAGTCTTCGATCAGTGGTCATTGTTAAATGTTTTGTTAAATTCAATAATTCAAATTCAAGCTTACTGTATTGTTCTTTTCAAACTCATTTTGTTTATTTAACATAAACGTTTTCAATGTATAAATTGTACTTTCTCGATTGCCACAAGTGCCAATGGCGGGGAGTGTACGGAATGGTCATAATTTTGGTGTATGTATATTTTTATAACAATTCCAAGAATGTCAATGTAGTATTGAAAAGTGTGTAAAATTGTTCATGTAAAATATTAGGTACTTGTGTTAAGAGAAAATGTGAAACTTTTCCATTGTCCTTGTATTTTAAGAGGTTCAAGCCAGTTCATTGTCTGGTCATTGCTATTATTTTAAGTGTAGCCAATAGGAATTGTGCACGAAGACGCTACCAGCTTTTTTATCCGTTTGTTTCCACCTCGCTATTCTGTCCATGTTAAGATAGGGATCTTTTGTACAAGAGAAATATGCCATAAAGCACGTACGCTGGCTTGACTCGGTGCCCACTTTGACTTGGTATTTTGTGCTGCATGCACGCACCAGCTTTGCTGTAAAAACTCCCTTTGACTCTGTTCACAATCAGTAAAATGTGATTACGGAAATAAAACTAATTCTGAATACTATTAAATAACCTCAAGCAGTTATAAGTCACTCAGTAATTTTATAAAATCATTAATTGTCCTGTTTTAACCTGAAACCAAGTTTTTAACCATATCTAAGTACATTCATTATTGCACTTTTTATCAACGACTCATCTTCAATTTTTTAACCTTTGACATACGATTCGCAGCCGTTAGTTGCGTGGTCCTTCAGTCGTTAGAGTCTCTAACAAGATTACAGGTTATTTTTTACGTTCTATTGTGTTCAATTGCCATATTGTATAAGAGCATTCGTCATCATTTAATCGGTTGGGCTTTTATCTCTTCAATAAACTTCTGTTTTCTTTGTTTCTTTTTTATATATCTCTAAATAAATTTATGTCAAAATGTATTAATGCATTACCAAAATATATGCATACATATTTATGGCATATATAATTTAAAGCATATCCTCATGTTTTACAGAAATTAAACTCTATTTTAAGAAAAAAAGAGAGTTCAATGGATATTTTACGATACGATAAAAATATGACATATCTTAACAAAAGACCCAGCATAGAAATCAAAAATGAAAAAAGCATGAATTCTGCATGGTATAATCCATGATTGCTATCTGGTTAGCCCGTATGAGAATAAAGGAGATTGCCAAAGCTCCAAATTTAAATAAAGAATTTATTGTTTCAAAATACCTTGCTAGTTTGATACAAGCACATAGTGTGATTATGAATTGATTGGTTACTAATTTTATATTGATTATGTTTTAGGAGCTTGAAACGGCAACTAACTTATCCGTAGAAATCTTCAAAGCATTTTTAGAGGAACATTGTTTTCCCTTTCTTTGCAAGCACACATCAAACATTAAAGCTGAACCTAAGTGGAAAGTCAACATATACACAACTGGACCTAAATAAATATCAAATTCGTACATTCGCCATAAAACCACTCCGTCTATTAAAGCTAAAATAATGTTGTGTATGATCCATTTGTATTCAGCACCAGGTACAAAAACGGCATCAGACAGATTCTGAAAACATAATAAGAATTTGAAAAATTCAAAGAATAATAAATCAGAAAATTATTACAAACCTACACGCACTTACAATTGGCTTGTTTATTTTAATAACCAAATGGAATAAAATATTAGTATGGCGCAACACATCCCAAACCAGTTCCGTAACAGATAGCCATAAGAAGAAGTTAATGACTAAAACATTAAAAAACATGATTTCAAGTACTTATTACAAAACCCATATACGAAAGCATTTTACTTGGTTCCAAATTCAAGCCAATTTCATCATTAAAGTTGAATTTCCTGCTAGCTTCCAAAAAGCAGAATCCAAGGTTTCCATCCGTTATCAAAGAGAACATCTTTACGGAGAAAGGGACTATGAAGGTCTAAAATTTAGTATTTTGACAAGAATAAAAACACGTGCATTTAAAATTGCTTGAATTAATTATCGAATATATTAACTACCAAATATGATGCACAAAATAGGACTCGGCACAAACTCAACAAACATTCAAATTTTATCCAATCCTTTTGCGTTTTAGAGCCGCCAAGAGTAGCCGATTCAGCCACAACCACACTATTCATTTTAGCGGATTGTTTTTGTAAAAACTTAAAAAAACATTTTAGATTTATGCTGTTTCAAGTTTCAAAAGTGGTGTTCTTTCTGGTTACAAGATATCACTTCTCATTTCCTAAAGATGTGTCTGGGATTTATGTAAATGTCTCAGACTTGATCTTTGATTGTGCTAAGACAGAATACAAAATACAATTTTACATGCAAACTAGTAATGTAGTTGTGCCAATGGTAAATAAATAGATAAGATAACATTCTAATGTTTTATTATCCTTTATTCATATTTTTGATCTATTGAAGTGCAATGGCTTTAGAATTTCTTACTTGTTCTTTATGTTCTATTGTTCGGTTACCGTCTGACAGTTATATATATGCATTCGTCATCGAGTCATCAGTGATGTCATCATCAATTCGTTTGTGTTTTTATCACTTCGATAAACTTTTATTTTCTTTGTTTTAGTTTTATAAATTCGATCAAGCGTTCTTCAAGTTATTTCTCACGACTTGTGAAGCTAACTTACAATAATAACTTCTGTATGAAAAATTTGAAAAGTTCATACGTTGACTGGAAATGACTTTGATTCCGATTTTCATTCAAAACGAGTAAATTATTTATGTACAAATTTTTTAATAAGTTTAGGTAATTGAAGTACAACTTTTTAAATTCTTTCTTAAAATATGAATTTATTAGTTATTCTAATAATTTAAAGAAAACACACCTGTAAAAGTTTAGAAATAACCTATTTCCAATTTCCTTTGGAACACTTTAAATTCCGCATTTGTTCTCGTGTTCTTTGCAATGCGATCTAGTTTTATAATTTGCCCCACAACCCTTCCGACATAAAAATGGTCTATTATCAGAATGCGTCCTTTCATGAATATTCTTGTCTTTTTTCGTTTTAAACATTTTATCACACAAACCACACTTTACCGTTCTTTCGTCACTATGTACCGTCTTTTTATGACGTTCCAGTCTATTCACAAAGGCAAACTTTTTCAGGCACAAATTACACTGAAACCTAAGAGCTTTGTTCTTGATCTCAGGGTCATTTCCACTTCCAGGAATGCAGACAAACTTCTGGTGTTCCCACAAGTGCGATTTTGAGGTATACGTTTTCCCACACTGAGGACAAATATATTCTGGTGCTTGGTGAAGCTTTTCATGTTGCTGGAGGTCATACTTCAACCAAAATCCACCTTTTCCACAAGTAGCACATTGAAAGGCTCCTTGTTTCCCCTGCAATTTTGCAGCTTTTGCCTCAAGCCTCAAGCTATTTGGTGGTTTGACCCCGTTTCGTATAGCTTCCTGTTTTTCTTCTTCGTTTTTATGTGTCCATTTGTGACATCTGAGATTGTCAGCTCGTTTCATTTGCTTGCCACAAATGTCACAAGTGTACTTTCCCGCATGACTTAGGACGTGGCGCTTGAAGCAAATGTAATCGTTTATTTTGGAGGGGCAGTACGGACATTGGAATAGATTTAGGTGGAAACCCAAAACGTGACTGTATAAATTTCGGGGTGGTTCAGCTTGCATTTGCAATTCGCATTCTGAACATTGAATGCATTTGTCTTCTTCATTTATTTTCAGGTGAATTCCTCCCATGGTTATGGAGTCACTGGCGGGGTCATAGGATAATGAATGCAGTTTTAGGGGATCTATGGCATCGAAAATGGCGGTATTGCCTTGGGTTCGATGTGAGGAAAGCTTCTTGCGTAATAAGCGTTTGGTAATTAGAGTAATCACAGATTTCTTGTATGCAGTCATTGAATGACTGTCATTCCAGTTGGGTCAATCTGAGACAGGATGTCCTTGGTTTGCCTATAAAAAATAATCAAGCCTTCATATTTCTTCTACCAAACTTATAATTAGCCTTAATTCAAGTTAATACTTTGCTAACCTTTCACTTTTTGTTGGCAATTTGGTTATGCTCTTTTTCACGGGAACAGACTCCTTCCCCTCATCGTCTTCGTCACCAGGACTACCTGAGCTTTCTGGCGACAATGGCATTGCTAAATTCTCACTGCTGCTGTGGCAATCGTCATCGTCATCAGCGTTTTCAGGTTCCTTTTTCTCTTCAAGCTTACTAACTTTTTGATAGTCTGGAGTACTGGCTGTTGTTCCTGTCCGTTTTTTGGAATGGGAAGCATGACGTGTGACTGACTCTTTCCGATTATCTAATGATTGACATGGTGTTTCCAAACTCCTCCCAAACCCATCTGAATTATTTTCCAGCTTGCTTTTAAAACGAATCATGTCACGTATCACTGAAAACAGGAAATAAATCATGACCTTAACACAATTGCTGGCTAACCCATTTAACTAGACATTAAAACTAATTATTTTACAAAATAAACCGACCTGCCAAAATAATGTCCCGAAACTGAATCGCTTCCTTCACCAAACCTGATTCCTCCTCTTCATAGAACTCATCCAACTTGGTTACCCCATTCCCACTTTCCTCCAAAATCCCCTCCAAACCTCCTACCACCTCTTTAAATCCCCCAATCTTCCCCTCCAACTCCCTCAACAGTTTCACTACCTTTCTTTGCAGCTTCAAAATCAGAAGCTGCATCTTACTCACACTTTCCTCCACTTCCATAACCTCTTCCTTAGATTCCAGGGCGGAGCTCACGCAGGTCACACATTCTGGACATCCAAACAAATTCAACTTCTTACAATTGGAATTATTTATTGACGAGGGTTTTGAAGCATTCAATTTCTGAATTAAAGAGGAATACCCCGGATCCCCTCTGGCTTTGGAGGGGGTGAGGGGACGACAGCAAATGACACAAAATTCGGCAGCCTCCATTTTTAACTGAAGCTTTAGGGCTTTTGAAAGGGAGCTCTCAGCTCTGCTTTGGCTCACGGCTCACGAGTGTGCGTGCATCCGGCAGTCAGCTGTGCTGTGTTTGGGCCATTTGGTCAAGCAGAATGGTAAAGTAAAGCCGCATCCTCGAGAGCTCGTCTTCGTCAGGTTTTTTGATAAATTGACAGTTAAACTACTTAAAAGTTAGTTAAATCATGGCTTATCTTAACCATTCCTTTTGTGTGGTGTGCTGCCACAAAATCACTGATAAGCCACTGCAACAAAATGTGGATGATAAGCCCACTTTAGTAAAATGGTTTAGCAAACTACAAAATGAGAAGTTTGATACCAAGGACAAGCCGGGGTTATCATCACCGCCAGTATTGTGTTCAGAGTGCTTATCGATAATGATTAAAGTGGGGGATAAGAGGGAGGAAGTGGATAAGGTGGAGGAGCAAGTGAGGTGTCTTCAGCAACAACTTTTAAGGATGTTAAGACACTTGAGTAGTTTGGTGAAGGATTATTTGGAGGAGATGAAGGGGATCGAGGGGAAAATCAGGAAGGAGGGGGAGGAGGATGCAGGCATTGAAGATGAGCAGGTTTTGAATAACGCTTTAGCATTTCGGGGACACATTTTGGAAGGTGGGTTAAAATTAAAATAAGTTATTTTAAAAGTTTCTCAGGACTGATTTAATTATTAAATTGCAGAGATTCAAGAACTGAGCCAGTTTTATCCTTACTTATCTTCCAAACTGATTGCTGGTGAGGATATGGAACCTAAGTCAAGAATTGAGGTGAAGATGGAAATGGAGGATGATGAACTGGGAAACATTATGGAATCGGATGATTTTCAAGATGATCCAGCCTTCTTTCCTGATGATTCCCATGAGGGTTATCAAAGTGATGAAGAAATTAACACTAAACTTGTCCATGTCAAGAAGGAGATTGAGGTTCAAAAAGGAAGACCTTCAAAGCGCAAAGCCAGAACTAAAAAGACAAAATTAAAAGCCAGAACTTCAGCAAAAGTGAAAAGGAAATCTCAGAAAGCCCCTGTGACGAAATGTACTTTTTCTAGGAAGTCCCCTCCTACTTGGTTTGTTTGGAAACGTAAAAGTGCTGAGGAAGCCAAAACCGGAAGAAGAAAATACTTTAAGTGTCAATCCTGTTCTGAAACAGTGTACAAAAATATTCATAGATTTGAACAGCATCTTAGAGGTCACGACTTGGAAGCTAAAAACAATACCAATTCGGAGAAATATTTCTGTCCCTACTGTCCCTTAACCTTTTCCTTGGAACAACTTTATCAATTTCACGTGTGCTGTCACGAAGGACTTATCAAGGCACTTTGCGACACCTGTCACAAATCCCAGCTTGTCCATGACTTGGAAAGTCACTTGAAGGAGGAACATCAAATTTCCAAACCAATTCAATGTCCAAACTGTTTTCACTTTTGCTCCACCAGGGACAACTTCCTGGAACATTTAAGATTTCATTCAGCAAACAATTCTGTAGAATTACCTTGTGACCTGTGCCCCTTTAGCTTTACCACAAGAAGGGAGCTTTTGGAACATTTGCAAAAGGAACATCAGGCATTTGAACCCATTCCCTGTGGAATTGGCAACTGCACCAGAACATTTATTGATCGTGGTTTGCGAGATCAGCATAGAGTTTTGCATACTAAACGGTTTGCTTGTTTGGTTTGTGATAAAGCTTGTGCGTCCACAGTGGCCCTGCAAAGTAATTAAAATTCTACAACTTTTAATTTTTGAGATTCTAAAGTCTAAACCAATTTTAATTTTATTGGAAATTGTCCACAGAACATTTAAAAAGCCACCAGGAAAAGCAATGGACCTGTGAAACTTGCGGGAAGAAACTAGCGTCAAAGGAAGCTCTTGACGGTCACCAGAAAAGACATGAAAATCAACAACTTGGAATTAAACCCGAGGCCAAGTTCCAATGTCACTTGTGCGAAAAGCAGTTTGTCCACAATAAAACTCTACAAGATCATTTAGATTGGCACTCTGGAAAGATGCATAAATGTGAGGAGTGTAGTGCTACCTTTCGTCTAAGGAGTACTTTGTTGAAACATGTACAAATGCATAAGAATCCAGGGAAAAGTTGTGTTTGTCATGAGTGCGGAAAGACATTCCAACACAATCAGCATCTTCAGAGACATATGAAAACGCATTTTGAAGAGAAAAAGTTCCAGTGTGAACATTGTTCCAAGAGCTTTATGAGAAAGGAGCAGTTAAAGGTGCACTTAAGAATTCATACGGGAGAGAAGCCCTTCGTTTGCAAAATTTGTGGGAAAGGTCAGTTGAAAGTTAGCTAGAAGCTTTAAACTTTAAATCCAACTATAATGGTTTTATTAATAATTTGTTTTGTTACATTTTTTAGCTTTTAACCAAGCTGGCAGCCTCTCAAGTCACAACAAAACTTGTTCACGATTCTAAATCCGTCATGATGAATTTGACTGAACCAGCACGACATAGTAGTAAATCGACAAGATGTTATAGCAGAGTTATCATCACAATTTATAATAATTAAAGTCTAATCCCATTCATTTCTTAAATATGTGTTTGAATGCATGTTTAAGGCAGTGGCAGAATGCAGAGTGCTGCAATCTGCTACTTGAAAGGCACATTACCTCAATCGACCATTACGGTTATATTACAATGTCATATTGCAGTGATTTAAGAGTAAAAACTTTACAGAGTTAAAGTAAAGAATAAGTCGTAATTATTGTAAACATTATGGTTAAGGTATTTTAGAATAAAAACTAATACTACATAATATATATATATATTAATATACATAAATAATGACTAATATTGTCAATAAAGTTATCTAAATATTCCAGAAGGAAATCATGATTATCTTACAAAAGCGCTCAAGTAAAAGGCACAGTAACGCTGATTCCATAATCTCATGTTTATCTCATATTCCTCATTCAGCGATGAATTTTCTGGAAAGCGTTGTGCAAAACGTACGAGCTAGTATCTATGTTTGCATAATTTACCAAAACCGATGATAAAAGTAGTTACTTGGTAGCCAACCACATTTTCTGTGTACTGTCCACTTTAAAATATGACTCATTCATTCTCTTTCTGAGCTCGAGCTCTGTGTTGGAAGTTGGAATTGGAACGAAGCACAGCTAAAAACGCTTGACGCTTTAGATGTTCCGTACGTACTAATTATATCTCGTCAATGATTTACATTTTAAAGCGGTTTGGAGCATTTATTTGTAAAAAGCACATACAATATTACAACGTTGGCAACTTCATTGACAATTGCCAACGAAGTTTGTATTTCAAAAATGGAAAGTTTAGAAGTTTCAAATCTTTCTAATGGTGGCCTAGCTTTTAAGGAACATGCTTTAACAAATAGCATGGTAACTTGAATAAATACTTTTGATTACTAATTTTAAGCATTTCACAAACACTTATCTCAATGGAAAAATATTTTTGCTCAGGTTATCCATAGGATTTTCCAGTATTTGGAACCCCCTGCAAGTTTCCACCTTTTGAAAAATATTCGTCTTGTTTGTCGAGTTTGGCGTGATGAGTCATTGTCCCTGTGGAGAAAAACTGCAGTATTGAAAATAACTTCGGATCAGCAACTAAATCTCCTGCCATTGTCATCTTTTCAAGTGTCTACATTTTCACAGCTATATTCCAAAGAATGCAAGATCCGCTCCAGTTTTATCGCTTAGCAGAAAACCCATTTCAAAAATACAAGTTGGAATATGTCAAGATTCACAACTTTTACTCGTCGGACCAGACGTCTGATACGTCTGTTGGTTATACCAATCAATTCTGGGACTCTATTGGAGCAAACGTTCGGCAGATCGTGCTAAACTGTGTTGGCTTTTTTGGCGAGCCAGTGGATTTGGATCCTGGACCAGAATACGAGAGCCAATTGTTGTATTTTCTTACAAAATACATGCCACATTTGGAGAGTTTGACAGTTAAAACCACAAGAGTGCCTGGTAGACCAAGGCGAAACTCAAGTTTCCTAAATATGTCGCTAAAAACTCAACACACAAACCTGACATCTCTAAATTGTGAAAACTTTAGCTACTTCACATTTGCCAATTTTCCTAATATACAGGTATTGCCTTGCCAAAATTGATATGTTGTAATAAAACAGCAGTCTGAACGATTAAAAATTGATTTTGTAAATATATTTTCAGTGTCTTTCTGTTCCGAGTTTGGACTCGTTTCTAAACATGATCCAGTATAAACCTATTCAACTTCATGATGAAAACCAACTTGTTTATCCAACTGTGAAAAGCTTGACGATTATCTTTCCACGTGACGCAGTTTACCCATTCAATACAATTGATGCTTTTCGTCGTGTTCGATTCCCAGCCCTAGAGGAGTTACGCGTTACAACGCAATGGTTTCCATTAAACAATATAAGCACTTATCTGTCACTAATTCTGAAAAATCATTCAAAACAATTGAAATATTTGGAGGTGCTTATACCACCATGCTTGGAATCTTCCTCACTCTTTAACTTTCATTGTCAATTTGACCAACTGACTGAGCTAAGGGTTTATGGAGATGCGCTAAGAGACCTGAGTATTCTTTCATCGACACCACAACTGAAAAAGCTTCATATTGATTTGTACTGTTTGGAGAGAAAAGAAGATGTGCGAAACTTGGGTATTGAACAATTGTCTGTGGGATCGGTTTTCACAAACGTTCTTGGTGGATACTTAAGAGGAGTTGTTGCTGAAAACTTGGAATACTTACAAATCAATTGCAAACTTCCTGTAAATAGTCTAAATATGTTAGGAGACTGTATGCCAAATCTGAAAACGCTTAAAACTGTGTTTACACATGATGCTCTACAAGTCATTTGTAACTTGTGGCCGATGTTGGAGCATCTTGAAGGTACCCACGGATCAACACTGGTTGATTCAGAAATAACAGGTATTGAAGGGCAGAAGTGTCTGAAGGATTTGAAGCAGCTTAGACGATTTCATTTGAAAACCTATTGCAATCAAGGAATGCTTACTGACGCAGTAGTTTCGGATGGATTTTTGGAAATGAAGGAACTGACGGATTTACAAGTGTGTGTTAGCCCAAAGGTAAAGTATTTATAGTAATTGATTTGTAAGCATATTTTATTTTTAAAATTTATAAATTAATATGTTGGGTTAATTTATGTAGTTTTCCACTGAAGCGGAAGGGCTGCTAAAAGACAGGATATTCAATGTTCACATAATTCGAAACTATATTGGAAACGAGGCTCATCAAAATTGGGAGTGTTGCCAAAATTACGAGTACATGCAGCGAGATCATAGACTATGATTCATAGTGATTTTACTTTTGAGTCTCTTGCGGGTATCGACTTGGCTACTATTACAATATTGGGTGGACTGTTTGCTAGCAGTTTAGTTTAGGTCCAATGTGATGAACACTCAAGCAAGTAAGGGTATTGAAATAGTAAGTAGTACATAGTTTGTAATAATAAATAAAGGCTTAATGTATTATACAGGTATTTACAATCTTAATGATAATAGTGTGGTAAATGAAACTTCTTTTTCGAAAGATTTAAGTGGTTTATTTCAATTTGTATTTATTTTAAACTCAAGCAAATATAAACTCTACTATTATGGACTTGTATGTATTGTGTTCACTATTATCTATGTTTTTATTGACTTTCAGAAAATATATACTCGGGCAGTTTTAATTAAGCTAAGCCATAGTAATAGCAGTGTAACACGGAATGGTTATAGTTTCTTAATATTCATAAACCTAAATACCTACATAAAATTCAATTGTACACAACATATAAACTTTGACTGGATATTCTCACTTTGTTTACATAATATGCACTATGCAAAAAATTTACAGAGTTAAAATATAATCATAAGTAAAGAATAAGTCGTAATTTTTGTAAACATTTTAAAAAGTTATGTTGAGTAAATACTACATACTACATATAATGTTATATATAAATAATTATTAATATTGTCATTAAAATTGTCCAAACATTTTAGAATGAAATCATGATTATCTTATAAAATAGAGTATTATTAGTTTGACATGTGAGTAAATGTGAGTTTCGCTTAAAAATGCTCCGGTACTTTAAGGGATTATCGTACTTTAATAATAGAAATGATTCGCAATTTTTGGTATGCATGATCCACAATATAACTTTTTTGCTGATTATATATTATCTCATGATACTATATTTGCACATTCAGAGAAAACTTTCTGGAAAGAGTGGACTAAATAAAACGTACAAGCTAATCTATGCTTGCATAATATAACACAAGCAAAAGAACTTGCTTGGTAACACACTACGGTTTCTCTGTACTGTTCACTATATAAATTATGACTCACTCAACATCAGCTCGAGCTCAGACTTGGAAGTTGGAATATGAACTAAGCAGAGCTAACGCTTGACGCTTCAGATGTTCCGTACCTACTCATTATATCTCGTTAATGCTTTACAATTCAAAGCATTTGCAGTTTGTAGCTTTCATTTGTGACAACAACATATAATCTTTCAATGTTGGCAACTTCATTTACATTTTTAAATGAAGTTTGTGTTTCAAAATGGAAAGTTTAGAAGTTTCAAATCTTTCTGATGGTGACCTAGCCAACCCTTTTAAGGAACATGCTTTGCTAAATAGCCTGGTAACTTCAATTTGAATAAATGCTTTCACATTGTGTTTATAAAAATTATTCATCTCAATGCAAAAATATTTTTGCTCAGGTTATCCAAAAGATTTTCCAGTATTTGGAACCCTCTGCAAGTTTCCAAACATTGAAAAATATTCGTCTTGTTTGTCGAGTTTGGCGTGATGAGTCATTGTCCTTGTGGAGAAAAACTGCAGTATTGAAAATAATTTCGGATCAGCAACTAAATCTCCTTCCATTGTCATCTTTTCAAGCGTCTACATTTTCGCAGCTATTTCAACGAATGCAAGATCCTCTACAGTTTTATCGCTTAGGGGAAAAGCCATTTCACAAGTACAAGTTGGAATACGTCAAGATTCACAATTTGTACTCGTCTGACCAAAAGTCTGATACGTCTGTCGGTTATACCAACCAATTCTGGCATTCTATTGGACCAAACGTTAGACAGCTCGTGCTAAACTGTGTCGGCTTTATTGGCGAGCCACCGGATTTGGATCCAGGGCCAGAATATGAGTATCAGTTGTTGAGCTTTCTTACCAAATACATGCCACAATTGGAGAGTTTGACAGTTAAAACTACAAGAGTGCCTAATAGACCTAGACGGAACAACAGTTTTTCGCAAATGTTGTCACAAATTCAACATAAAAACCTGACATCTCTAAATTGTGAAAACTTTAGCTATTTTTCATTTGCCAACTTTCCCAATTTACAGGTATATAGCTATATATAAATTGCCAGATTTGATATGTTGTAATAAAACAATATTATTTGAACGATTAAAAATTGATTTTATACATATCTATCAGACTCTTTCTGTGCCGAGTTCGGACTCGTTTCTAAAAATGATTCAGTATCAACCTCTTGGCGAAAACCAACTTGTCTATCCAACTCTGAAGAGCTTAAAGATTATCTTTCCACATGATACGTCTTACCTATTTAATACACTTCAAGCTTATCGTCACGTTAAATTTCCAGCCTTAGGGGAGTTACGCGTTGCGTATTTATCAAACAACAATAGCAACAGTATCCAATTACTCTCACTAATTTTGGAAAACCATTCAAAACAATTGAAATATTTGGAGGTTTTCATACCTCATTACAAACGCCTTAGCTTTCATAGTCAATTTGACCAACTGACAGAGCTCAGGGTTTATGGAGATGTGCTAAGCAACCTGAGTTTTCTTGAGTGGACACCAAAACTGAAAAGGCTTCATATTGACGTGTACTGTTTGGAGATACAGGAGGATGTTCCAAAACTGGATAATAATGAGCAGAGATCCAGATCGATGCTTTCAGTTTTACAGGACATGGCTGATGCCGCTCGAAACTTGAGTGGATACTTAAGAGGAATGATTGCTGAAAACATGGAATACTTACAAATCAATTGCAAACTGTCTATAAACAGTCTGAAAGCGTTAGGGGAATGCATGCCAAACCTAAAAACGCTGAAAACTGTATTGAGACCGGGTGTTTTGCCAGTCATTTGTAATCTTTGGCCAACGTTGGAGCATCTTGAGGGCACGCACGGATCAACACTGATTGATTCAGAGGTAACGGGAACAGGTTTTGAAGGAGAGAAATGTTTAAAGGATTTGAAGCAGCTTAGACGATTTCATTTGAAAACCTATTGCAATCAAGGAATGCTTACTGACGCAGTAGTTTCGGATGGATTTTTGGAAATGCTGGAACTGAGGGATTTACAAGTGTGCGTTAACCCAAAGGTAAAGTATTTAGCAAATGTCATTTGCCAAATGATTTTTAAACATACTTTATTTTAAAAAGTTGTAAATTGATATGTTGGGTTCATTTATGTAGTTTTCCACTGAGGCGGAAACGCTGCTAAAAGACAAGATATTTAATGTTCACATAATTCGAAACTATATTGCAAACGAGTGTCATCGAAACTGGGAGTGTTGCCGAAGTAAGGAGCACATGCAGCGACATCAAAATACTTTTCCTAATGAGAATCTTGCGGGAAGAGAGTTGGGTGGTATTACTTTGGGTGGCCTGATTGCTCGCAGTTTAGGTCCAATGTGATAGACATTCAAGCAAGAAGCAAGTAACGCTAATGAGATATTAATACATAGTTTTTAAAAAGGAAAAATTGCCTAATGTATTATACAAGCATTTAAAATTTTAATAATGATAGTGTGGCATTGAAATTTGTTTTCCAAACGATTCACATAATATTTTGTTTCAGTTCACATTTATTTTATTTTAAACTCAACAAAATATAAATTACATGGACTTGTATATATTGTGTTCACTATCAAAACGGTTAAAATGCCTTATTTTTCATGAAACTAAATGCATAAAATTCAATTCCATATGCATACAACATCTAAACTTCAATTAGATGTTCTCACTTCGTTTACATATGCACTATGTCGTAGTGCATTTACAAAACACAAAATCTACCGGCGTGTATTTATAGCTGAACTGTTATATACTGACCTACTTTCTTTCAACTACATCTTTCTCCAGTCAAGATTATAAAAATCAGCCTGCTTCGAATCTGTGCGAATCTTCTATAACATATAATGGATACATTTTCACAATTTTACAGATAGGTTTCTATAGTATATACTGAACGTGTAATCTTTGGAGAGGTGGAGTGATATATGGAACCAAGTTACGTTCTGGATGTGAATTTATTAAAATCAAAGGCAACTGTTTTTTTAATTTCTTGAAAACACAAATGCGGAACCATTCTTATTTCACGATTTTAAAAATAAATCATTGAGGTGAATTGTCATATCAACAAATTCTTGTCTGAAAACATGTTGCTAACAACACTTTTATTACTTTTCCCACTAACCTTCATAACAAAAATAGAAATCAAATGAAATTAAAAAATGAGTCAAGCCTAGTTTGAGTTTGTGGTTTACCGGCATTAAGTATTTTCAGACCAACTACCTAAAACTACAAGCTAAAACTGGAAAGCAAATAAACACAGGAATTCCCAATCTGGAAAAAAACATGTTCCGTGCTGTGTTTACAATTGTATGATCAAAGTAAATGTGTGTAGTAATATAATATATTATATAGAAACTCATTAGTGATTGCATGATACATCACATTATTACAGTACGCAAAAAATATATTTTTAGTATTGCGTAATTTACTTACCTAAGTACGTTGTTACGTACGTCTGTAACGCAAAACTATATTTATATCGTCGTTCATGGTCGAATTCCCATGTATGCACACGCTGGAGTGAACGTTGCTCCCACACAGTTACATGCCTACTGTGATCAAAGCTATTTATAACAGTTGTGTGGTAAATGAAACTTCTTTTTCAAAAGATTCAAGTATTTGTTTTAATTTATATTTATTTTAAATTCAAGCAAATATAAACTCCAATATTATGGACTTGTATGTATTGTGTTCACCATTATCTATGTTTTTATTGACTTTTAGAAACATACATACACGGTCAGTTTTAATTAAGCTAAACCATAATACTAGCAGTGTAAACCGGATAGGTTATAGTTTCTTAACATTCATAAACCTTCTAGTTCAATAAAATTCAATTGCACACAACATAATAAACTTTGACTGGATATTTTCATTTTGTTTACATAATATGCACTATGCAAAAAATTTACAGAGTTAAAATATAATCATAAGTAAAGGATAAGTCGTAATTTTTGTAAACATTATGGTTATGGTTGAGTAAATACTACGTATAAATATATACTTATTATTATATATAATAAAAAATAATTAATATCGTCATTAAAATTGTCCAAACATTTTAGAATGAAATCATGATTATCTTATAAAATAGAGTATTATTAATTTGGCATGTGAGTGAATGTCGTTAAACGTGAGTTTCGCTTAAAAATGCTCAGGTAAAAGGGATTATTGTACTTTAATAATAAAAATGATTTGCATCTTTTGTTATGCATGATCCACAATATAACGTTTTTGCTGATTCCATAATCCCATGTGATATTTTGCTCATTCAGCGATAAATTTTTTGGAGTGATTAGAGCAAATTGTACAAGGTAATCTATGTTTTCAGAACGTAGCAAAACCGATAAAAGAACTTTTGCTTGGTAGCCAAACACATTTTCTGTGTACTGTCCGCTTTATAAATACGCATGAATCACTGACTCTCTTTCTGAGCTCGATCGAGCTCTGAGTTGAAATTGGAACGAAGCAGAGCTAAACGCCTGACGCTTCAGATGTTCCGTACCTACTCATTATATCTCGTTAATGCTTTACAATTCAAAGCAGTTTGGAGCTTTCATTTGTGACAACACCATATAATCTTTCAATGTTGGCAACTTCATTTACAATTTTTAAATGAAATTTGTGTTTCAAAAATGGAAAGTTTAAAAGTTTCAAATCTTTCTGATGGTGGCCTAGCCAACCCTTTTACGGAACATGCTTTGCTAAATAGCCTGGTAACTTAAATAACAATTCTGAATATTATTTTTAACCCATACGAAATATTAAATTTTGTGTAAAATACTTTTGCTTAGGTTATCCAAAAGGTTTTCCAGTATTTGGAACCCTCTACTAGTTTCCACCTTTTGAAAACTATTCGTCTTGTTTGTCGAGTTTGGCGTGATGAGTCATTGTCCCTGTGGAGAAAAACTGCAGTATTGAAAATAATTTCGGATCAGCAACTAAATCTTGTTCCATTGTCATCTTTTCAAGCGTCTACATTTTCACAGCTATTCCAAAGAATGCAAGATCCTCTCCAGTTTTACCGTTTAGCTGAAAAACCATTTCACAAGTACAAGTTGGAATACGTCAAGATTCACAACTTGTACTCGTGTGGCCAAAAGTCTGATACGTCTGTCGGTTATACCAACCGATTGTGGCATTCTATTGGACCAAACGTTAGACATTTAATGCTAAACTGTGTTAGCTTTATTGGCGAGCCACCGGATTTGGATCCAGGGCCAGAATATGAGTACCAGTTGTTGTGCTTTCTTACAAAATACATGCCACATTTGGAGAGTTTGACAGTTAAAAATGCAAGAGTGCCTGGTAGACCAAGGCGGAACAACAGTTTTTTGCAATTTCTGCTACAAATTCAACACACAAACCTGAGGTCACTTTATTGTGAAAGCTTTAGTTACTTTTCTTTTGCCACCTTTCCCAATTTACAGGTACTACATAAAATTTAGTTTGCAATATATTTCATACCTAATTATGAGGGTAACGTCGGTTAAAATTCCAATTTTTTCTTTCAGAATGTTTCTGTTCCGAGTTCGGACACACTTTTAAAAATGATTCAATATCAACCTCATGGAGAAAACCAACTTGTCTTTTCAACTGTGAAAAGCTTGACGATTATCTTTGCGCATGACACGTCTTACCTATTCAATACACTTGATGCTTTTCGTCATGTTCGATTTCCAGCTCTGGAGAAGTTACGCGTTTCCTATCAAACGAATGACATAAACAACCCCATAAATTTTCTGGGACTACTCCTTGAAAGCCATTCAAAACAATTGAAATATTTGGAGGTGCTTATTCCTCCGTGTGTACAACCTTACACACACTTTAACTTTACTTGTCAATTCGACCAACTGATGGAGTTAAGGGTTTATGGAGATCTGCGAATTGACTTGGGTATTCTGGCATGGACTCCAAAACTCAAAAAACTGCATATTGATTTGTACTGTTTGGAGAGACAAGAAGATGTGCCAAAACTTGGAAATAATGAACAGAGATTCATGCGATCAATTTTACAGGACGTAGTTGAGGCTTCTGTAAGCAGTGGAATCTTGAGAGGAGTGGTTGCTGAAAACTTGGAATACTTACAAATAAATCGCAAGCTGTCTGTTAATAGTCTTAAAACGTTAGCAGAATGCATGCCAAATCTTAAAACGCTGAAAACTGTGCTGAGAACGGGAGTTATACCAGCTATTTGTAAGTTGTGGCCAACGTTGGAGCATCTTGAAGGTACGCACGGATCAACACTGGTTGATTCAGAGGTGACGGGAACAGGTATTGAAGGAGAGAAATGTTTGAAGGATTTGAGGCAGCTTAGACGATTTCATTTGAAAACGTATTGCAATGAAGGAAAGCTTACTAACGCAGCAGTTTCGAGTGGATTTTTGGAAATGAAAGAACTTACGGATTTACAAGTGTGTGTTAGCCAAAAGGTAAAGTATATTAGTATTTGATTTGTAAGCATATTTTATTTTTAAAATTTTTAAATTAATATGTTGGGTTCATTTATGTAGTTTTCCACTGAAGCGGAAATGCTGCTAAAAGACACGATATTCAATGTTCACATAATTCGAAACTATATTGGAAATGAGGGTCATCAAAATTGGGAGTGTTGCCGAAATAACGAACACATGCAGCGACATGAAAGTGCTTTTCCTTTTGAGATGCTTGCTGGTAGCGATTTGGCTGGTATTACATTGGGTGGACTGATTGCTCGCAGTTTAGGTCCTGTGTGAAAGACAATCAAGAAGAAACGGTATTAAAATGTTAATTGTGTGTAAAAATATTAAATCGTATTATATATTAATATACTATTATTTAAAACTTTAATGATAAAATATTGCGGCAAGTTATGCTTTTTTTCGAAGGATTCAAATATTTTGTTTGAATTCTTTATTATTTTATTTAAAACTCAAGAAAATATAAATTCCAATACCATGGAAACCCGAAACATAAATATGTGGTCTTGCACTTTTAGTTAAGCTATTTTTGTAAATCATGGTATCAATCAACATTGTAAAACGGATTTGTTAACGTTTCTTATTTTTCATAAAACTAAATACATAAATCAGAACCGCCGCTGAAATCCATTGTGATGCACACTTGTGTATGGCTAGGTGCTAACTGAATAAAATTGTACAGACTGAAAATCAGTATAATGCATTCTGACTTGGTTTTGTGTTAATCACTTAATATGCATAAGGATACCAATGCCTATTTTATAAAATAATGCTTTTTCACCATAAAAACGCGACATTTGCACCTGGTGATAAAAAATTATAGGGGATTTTTTTTGTCGGATAAAAGCATTGTAATAATGGTGACAATGTTTGCATTTCCCGGGTACGACTGAAATTATGCCATACATAAAATTCAAATGCATACAACATCTAAATTTCAACTGGATTTTCTCACCTCGTTTGGATATGCACTATGTTGCAGTTTCCCACAAATCCAGCCGCTTGTACTTCTGAACTGCTACTGAACTAATATCTTTCAACCACACCTTCGTCCAGTCAAAATTTTAATAATCGGCTAGCATCGAAATTGCGTAGATCATTTAAAATGTATAATGGTTACATTTTCACAATATTGTATAAAAATAGTTGTCTAGTCTAGTATATGTTCAACGTTTGGAGTGAAATGTGAAACCAGTTTACGTTTTGTATAAAAATTAGAAATCGAAAGCAACTTTTTTCAGTTTCTTTGCTTGATAATACAAATGCGGAAGCATTCTTATTTCAAGTTTTGTATAGAAATCATTGAGGCGACTTGTCATGTCAACAACTTCTTGTCTGACAACATGTTGCTAACAGCACTTTTCCCACTAATCTTAACTAAAATCGAAATCAAATGAAATTTTAAAATGAGTCTAGCCTAAGTTTGAGTGTGTGGTTTAGTGGTTTACCAACATTAAGTATTTTTAGACCAACTACCTAAAACTACAAGCTAAAACTGCAAAGCAAATAAACAGAGGAATCCCAAATCTGGAAAAAGAACATGTGCTATTCTGTGTTTACAATTGCATGATCAAAGTAAAGGTGTGTAGTAATATATAGAGACGCAAAGGTGATTGCATGATGCATCAAATTATTACAGTACGCAAAAAAATGTATTTTTAATATTGCGTAATTTACTTAAGTACATTGTTACGTACGTCTTTATCTAAATAATATATTTATATCGTTGTTCATGGATGACTTCCCATGCATGCACACGCTGGAGTGAACGTTGCTCTCACACAGTTACATGCCGACTTTGATTAAAGCTATATTTATATCATGTAATGATGATTGCAATTGTCCAGAACTTAAAAACGTGCAATCGAATGTACAAAACACAAAAACACAATTATTTACTGAACGGGACACGGAAGTCAAAGTCACGAAACTTGGTTCTGTGTGTTGCGTTCGGATTAAAACCTGTTTTGTTGATACGGTAGCAACTTTCCGTATTTTGATCGTATCTGCGCAGAGCAAGCACGAATAAAAATGTGCTAGTATTACAGCTTGCTTATTTCATTCAAACTAGGTTGAAGATGCTTGTTTTATTCCACATTTTTTTATTTGACTGACGCAGTTAGCGATATGGTTTTTGCACGCGGTCATGCAGTGAACCATTGTTGCTCCTTTTGCAAAATTGAGTAAGGTATTTGGTTAATCATAGCGTGATATATTGCAAAAGCTCCAAACTGGAACAGATCTCATATATTCATTTTTGGCAATTGCGAAGCAACTCTGTAACACACAAGTTAAGTAAAATATCCTGCGCGGTTCATTTGCAAACCTTATTTTGTTTACATACAAGTGTTATATAATATTTTAAAATTTTTTGTCACTACGCTACGCGCTTTAATCTTAAATGATATAGTGAATCATTTTGTAAACACACAACTCAAGAAATGAAAGAGTTTTTGTTATTTGGTGTATCATTTGCAATATGCCTATTTCCACTTGCATCTTCCCAAGAAAAACAGTGTTCCGCAGTCTTGCAAAAAGGAACCGTAATAGGATCTGTCACCGACACGCTAAATCCAAATAAGAAGATATGTGCATACTTAGGTATTCCTTATGCCCGTCCCCCAACAGGACGATTAAGATTTAAGGTAGGAATACTATGTAATTTTGCTTATTTGTTATAGGAACGGGTTCAATAATGTTAAAATTGTTTTTAATTATTGGTGTCCATATATAGGCTCCGGAACCCGCCGATGCATGGAAAACCCTCAATGCCACATCATGGCCAAACTGGTGTCCTCAAGCTGGTACTCCTCCGTCAGGAGCCAAAATGACTGAAGATTGTTTACAACTTAATGTTTATCAGCCAATTGTATGAAAAAATAACGTTTAGTTTAACTTTGTACTACTTAAAATTTACTCGGTTTTCTAAGTTTTGATTTTTTAAATGCATATTCAAAAACAGAATGACAAACCAGATCCAGCGGGCTTTCCTGTAATGATTTGGTAAACTATCAGCAACATGCTAAGTATTTAAAATTGAGTAATTTTTTAAATCCGAGAATTTATAGGTTTCACGGGGGATCATTCACAAGCGGAAGTTCTGACTTGTATAAACCAACCAGACTGCTTGCAAAAGAAGATGTCATCATTGTTGTTGTGCATTACAGACTAGGAGTATTAGGTAATACTCAAGCTATTTACAAATAAAGAAAATTTGTAATCATGTACTTGATTTTGTGTTTAGGTTTCTTTAGTACAGGAGACGATGTAGTACCAGGCAATAATGGTATTAAAAATATGATAATCACAGAAATGCAATAAAAGTCCAAGCTTTTTATGCTAAAGCTTTGGGTATTATTGTAATATAATAATATAGGTCTCAAAGACCAGGCATTTTCGATTCGTTGGGTAAAAGACAACATAAAAGCTTTTGGTGGCAATCCAGACAAGATCACAATATTTGGAGAAAGTAAGTCGAATGTACTTAAATACAGATTGTTTTCAGGCACTTTAAATATCTTCTTTTATGAAAACAAAATAAACATTTGATAAAGGTGCTGGAGGATCTTCCGTGATGTATCAGTACATCAGTCCACTCAACAAAGGTAATAAATTTGCTAGATGTTCACGTCACCTTAATTTTTGATACAATTTATAACAAGTATTCTGATTTAGGACTGTTACACGGAGCCATTGCGCAAAGTGGATCAGCCTTATCATTTTGGTCGATTGACAAAAATCCGTCAGAATCTTCTAAAATAATTGGCAAGCAGTTAGGATGCCCTACTCTGACAAAGCGTTTGATGGTGGACTGCATGAAATTGCTACCTTGGCAGCTAATTGTTTTAAAGCAATCACTTTTTTCGTTACAAAGCCTAAAAGAATTTAACTATCCATCTGCCGGGTTAACACCAGTAGTGGAGCCAAAATTACCTGGTGCATTTATTTCAGACGAGCCATTAAAAATTATGAAAGAGGGTGAAATTCCAGACATTCCAGTTATGATAGGTGCTAATGAGCACGAGGGAACTTTTGTTTTGGGAGGAATGTATTTGGCGAAGTTTGGTCCCGAAAAGCTTGATAAAGATGTTAACTATATGAGATATCAGATTGTTCCGGATGTACTAAAGTTTGCTAATATTCATGAAGATCCGGGAAACAGAATCGCAGCTTCTTCTGTAGAGCTTGCATTTCTAAATGGGGTGAATCGTTCTAGTTGGGAAGAAAGTGTGTCAGGAATTGTTAATGTAGGTATTTTGGATTATTGTTATTTGTGTTTATATTATTGTCGTATTACCGTGTTAACTGTTCGGACAATGAAATTTGACTCTTTCAGGCACTCACAGTGTTTGGGTACAAAGCACCTTTACAACATACAGCTGATATTTTATCCAGTCGTAACAAAACAGTTTACGTATATTCCATGGAGTACCACTCAAACAATTCACTGTTCTCTTTTTACTTTAAAGACAACGTTAAAAATATTCCAATTAAACACGGTGTAACACACGGCGATGGTAAGAGAAACTGAGCATTTCATAGGTGAAATTTAGTATGCAATTTTGATATATTTGACAACAACTAACAGATTATGTTCTTTGCAGAATTGCTTTATCTTTTCGACTTACCCGCAAAATTTAGTACAAGCGATCAAAATTTCTCGGATCTCTTGTCTGATATGTGGTTGAATTTTGGAAAGAACGGGTTCGTTATTTTTAGACTTTTAACAATTTATTTGGATTTAATCAAGGCACATTCAATATAACTCGTTTATTTCCATGCATTATGGTTTCGATAGGAATCCAACTCCACCGGAAGCAAAACAGAAGGTTAAATGGCTTCCTTATGATGTTAAGTATGAGGCATATCTAAAACTAGATTCGACTCCCACAATGCAACATGGATACCGAAATTCATGGCGTTCAAATGGCTTTGAGTAAATGACCAAGAGGAAATTTGAATAAGCACAATTTGCAAGAAGTTATCACGTCATTAATACACTAATTAGTTTTACTAGCATTTTGTAAAAAATAAATTTGAATACTTTGATTAAAACTAAAACCCTGGAAGACGATTTTTAAAGAAGTGTTTCTATGAAAGTGTCATCATTGGGTCAGGATATTTCTAGAAATCAACTTCAGGGCGTTGTTATTTTAGAAAAGGAGTATAATGTTAAATAAAAACTGTTTTTTCGAATTATTTGTAAATGCACATGCTACCCTGATTGGTGGTTATTTCATACTACAACATGAAAATTTTTGATTCAAGCTGCAATAATAATGTTAGCTTTTTTTATTAATAATTCTTTTGTCATTTTGTACTGTAATGGGCAAATGTATACGATAGAAATTATATTAGTTGCTTGTACACGATTATGCTACACGTTTGATAGCCAGTGTTTTGAAAAAAATATGAAAACTTTGGTAGTTAACATAAAACTATCTTCAGTGATCAAATAACTGTTTTATAAAATGACAGTTTTATTTAAAAAGGTTTGCGTAAAAACTGCTAGTTTAATACAAAAACCAATTAAGATTGACGTATGCGTATTAGTATCTTTACAAGTTATTGATACAATAATTTCAAATGCCTGTTATTTAAAATCAAAATGTTTCACAAACATTTACATTAGGAGGTACGTTACATTAAGCTAAACGGTGGTAACAGGGATAATGAAGTGCACTAATTTGCTTCAGCTGTATTTGTATGTGAGTAGCACTATACGATTAGCAAAGCTATCTTAATTGAAAATGGCTGACTACAAACTTATTTTTCTGAATGTCAATACAAACATTGATAATAAATTAGTGAACACAATACGTCGAATGAGTGGTATAAAGATAATTTTGAAGTTCATAAGTTTTGAATTTAATAAATTAAGCATGAATGAAAACAATTAATGTATATTAAACTATTAACATTTTAATTCCGTTCCAAGCTTGATTGTCTTTCATATCGCACCTAAAGCAATCGAGCAATCAGTCCACTTAATGTAGCTCTAGCCAACTCAGTATCCGCAAGTATCTCAAAACGAAAAGCATTGAGACGTCGCATCATGTATTGGTAAATTTGGCAGCATTCCCAATTATGATGGTCCCGGTTTCCATCATAATTTCGAATTATATTAACGTTATGTATCTTGTCTTTCAGTAGAGCCTCTGCTTCATTGGAAAACTAAAACAAATAAAGCATATCAACTCACAACTTTTCCAAAGACTTGTATACAAAATCATCGATAAATCTCTAAACACTTTACCTGTGGGCTCACACACACTTGTAAATCCATCAGTTTCTTCATTTCCAAAAATCCCTCCAAAACTGCTGCGTCAGTAAGCTTTCCTTCATCACAATATGTTTTCAAGTGAAATCGTCTAAGCTGCTTTAAATCCTTTAGACATTTCTTCTTCTCAATATCCCAGACTATAAAACCTGTTACTTCTGAATCAGTCAGTGTTGATCCATGCGTTCCTTCCAGATTCTCCAACATGGGCCACAAGTTACAAATGATTGGTATAACTTCCGGTCTCAATACAGTTTTCAGCATTTTTAGATTTGGCATACACTCTCCTAACACTTTCAGAATATTTTTAGAAAGCTTGTTATTGATTTGTAAGTATTCCAAGCTTTCAGCAACCACTCCCCTTAAGTTTATACCACTTATTGCAAAGGCCTCAACCATGTCCTGTAAAACTAAACGCCTGAATCCCCGTTCATTATCAAATTTTGGCACTTTTTCAAGTCTTTCCAAGCAGTACAAATCAATATGAAGCTTTTTCAATTTGGGTGTCCACGCAAGAATGCTCAGGTTGCTTAGAACATCTCCATATATCTGTAGCTCTGTTAGTTGGTCAAATTGGCAATGAAAATTAAAGTGGGCGTAAGAGTTCACAATTGGTGGTATGAACACTTCTAAATATTTCAATTGTTTTGAATTATTTTGTAAAAGCAGGGATAGCAAATCGATGGTATTGCTACTGATGTTCTTTGAACGATATGCCAAACGTAACTCTTCTAATGCAGCAAATCGAACCTTGCGAAATGGTTCACGAACATGGTAAAAGTTAACCGAGTCATGCCAAAGAGCAAGGTTCAAGGTTTTCAAAGTTGGATAGACAAATAGACTTTCTCCACGAGATTGATACTGAATTAATTTTATAAAGGAGTCCGTACACGGAACTAATGCATTCTAAAAGATATTGATAAACAAACATATTATTCAATTTCATTGCAATTTATCGTTATCGTTCAAAATAGGCTGTTTTGAATATATTCAGCAAAAGAGGGAATACCTGTAAATTGGGAAAGTTTGCAAATGAAAAGTAACTAAAGTTTTCACAATTTAGTGATGTCAGGGTTGTAAGTTGAATTTGTGACAACAATTGCGAAAAACTGTTGTTCCACCTTGGTCTACCAGGCACTCTTGGAATTTTAACTGTCAAACTCTCTAAATGCGGCATGTAATTGGTAAGAAAGCACAATAATTGGTATTCGTATTCTGGTCCTGGATCTAACTTTGATGGCTCGCCAATAAAGCCAAAACAATTTAGCAGCAACTGTTTAACGTTTGGTTCAATATAGTGCCAAAATTGGTTGGGGTTGCTGACAGACGTCTCAGACTTCTGGTTAGACGAGTACAAGCTGTAAATGTTGACATATTCCAACTTGTAATTTTGAAATGGTTTCTCCGCTAAACGGTAAAACTGGAGAGGATCTTGCATTCTTTGAAACATCTGTGAAAATGTAGACACTTGAAAAGATGACGCTTCCACGAGATTTAGTTGCTGATCCGAAATTAGTTTCAATACTGCAGTTTTTCTCCACAGGGACAATGACTCATCACGCCAAACTCGACCTACAAGACGAATATTTTTCAATGTTTGGAAACTTGCAGAGGGTTCCAAATACTGGAAAATATTTTGGATAACCTAAGCAAAAAAATTTTTGCAATGGGACAAATGTTTATGCAATGCTTAAAAGCACTATATAAAAGTATTAATTCAAGTTACCAAGCTATTTAGCAAAGGATGTTCCTTAAAAGGGTTAGCTATGCCACCATTATCAAAAAGGTTTGAAATTTCTAAACTTTCCATTTTTGAAACACAAACTTTATTGACAAATGTAAATGACGTTGCTAGCGTTGTAATATTAAATGGGTTTTAACAAATAAAAGCTCCAAACTGCTCTGAAGTGTAAAGGATTGACGCTATATAACGATTAGGTACGGAACATCCGCAGCGTCAAGATGTGACACCGCTTCGTTCCAATTACAACTTCCAACTCAGATCAAAGCTCGGTCTGATGTTTGAGCGAGTCATATAATTTATATAGTGAACAGTACTCCGAAACCGTAGTGTGATACCAAGCAAGTTCATTCGCTTTTGAAAATATATTATGCAAGCTACGATTAGCTCGTACGATTTGCACAACGCTTTCCAGAAAATTTATCGCTGAATAACCAAATATCCCATGAGATTATGGAATCAACGATAAAAGTTATAAATTTTATGATTCATGCCTACTACCCTTTCAAATCATTTTCATTATAACATTTTATTAGTAAGCTTGTCTTACTACTAATATTGCCTGAGTCGTTTTTTGTGGAGAGCATATCGCTAGTCCAGTAAAAAAAATTGAAATTCTGTTAACGTAGAAAGGTTTCTGGTCACTGGAACCTGTGCACCACGGAGCCCGAATTTTGAAATTCGACCTCTAAGGTCAAAGGTCACGACGGATTTTTAAGTTGCTTGAGTGACTTATGGCATGTGACACATGATTATAGGTTAGTTTTTGACCAAATTAACGAATACATCGTCAGTTTTCAAAAATTCGAAATCGTCTGACCGTTATTCGAATTTTAAATCTTGTGACCACGATAACTCAATCCCAAAAACGATTTTCGAAATTCTGTTTTCGCAGAAACATTCTTGGTCATTAGGAGACGAAAATGACGAGAGCGATTTTTGAAATTCGAATTCTAAGGTCAAAGGTCACGTCGGATTTTTAAGTTCCTTAAGTGACCTATGGCATGCGACACATGATTATAGGTCAGTTTTTGACCAAATTAACGAATATGTTGTCAATTTGCCAAAATTCGAAATCGCCTGACCGTTATTCGAAGGTCAAGTTTTGTAAACACCATATCACTATTCCAGTGAATTTTTTTTGGAATTCTGTTAACGTAGAAAGGTTTCTGGTCACTGGAACCTGTGCAGGACGGAGCCCGAATTTTGAAATTCGACCTTTAAGGTCAAAGGTCACGGCGGATTTTTAAGTTCCTTGAGTGACCTATGGCATGCGACACATGATTATAGGTCAGTTTTTGACCAAATTAACGAATATGTTGTCAATTTGCCAAAATTCGAAATTGCTGGGCACTTACAGCCGCTCTAATTTTAAGCATAAAGGATGTTTTAATTATGGTATATTTGAAATGAATTTGAAACTTTGGCAAGCTTACTCTCTACTACATGATTACCATGTTTTATTATAGTTTAAATAAATATTTATAATACTGGCTCTTTGCATAAAATGTAATACTTTTTGCAAAAAAAATACCAATGTATCTTTAAAACCGTGTTTAAATATAAAATTAAAAATTATAACGTATATTATTCTGTTCAATACCTTTTTATCATTAAAACATGATACTTAAGAAAAAAATTTATGATAGTTCAATTGTCATAAATTATAAGTTTGATTATTCAAATGCTAACACATCTTAAAATTACCATTGCAATGTTTCGATTGAATTTGTCGTTAGAGACCCCTTCCCTTTGATATTAACATAGCGCGTGCACAATATGAACTGCTGACAGCCAATCCTGACAGTCATGTGACTCACAACCAAAACACGGCTGGACGGCTGAATCACATGACTGCCAGGATTGGCTGTCAGCAGTTCATATTGTGCACGCGCTATGTTAATATCAAAGGGAAGGGGTCTCTATGGACTCCTGAACACGTTTGCTGTGGTTCCAGTGGCTACCAGCCTGCTTGAATGCTAAAACTATGAAATAAATTATTAATTAAATAAATATACCTAAATTCTTTCTACTAACTAATTTGAACTAACATTTCCGACAAATTTTGCAAACGAATGGCTCCCGTATGACTTCTTAAATGCGCATTAAACTGATCCAGGTATAGTATAGATTATTTGTAGCAACTCAGTAGTTTATTAGTAGACAAACGAAGTTTGTATACTATTCATTTTGCTCACTTTGTCTGTTCCGGGTCCGTCCGCCCGCCCGTCCGCCCGTCCGTCGCCCCTAAAACGCCCCTTAGAATTGGAATTTTTGAATTCTGTTTTTTTCTAAACGGTAGCTCACAACAAGACCTCGCGCCTGGTCCAAAAACATTTTCACAATAAAACACCAGAGGGCGCTAAAAATTGAAAAAAGTCTATAACTCCGTTCCCTTACAACTTTTTTCATTTTTTTTTTTTGGAATAGGTTTTTTAGGTCCTACTCCATCTATTGACACCCCAATTTTTCCCCAGCGCACGCCCCCTGGCGGCCAAATTTAAAAACGCCATAACTCCGGTCCCTTACAACTTTTTTCAATTTTTTTTTTCTGGAATAGGTTCCTTTGGTCCTACTCCATCTATTGACACACCAATTTTTCCCCAGCGCACGCCCTCTGGCGGCCAAAACTTTAAAGTCATAATTCGGATCTTTACGACCTTTTTAGTTCTGTTTAAAAAAAATATCTACGTTTGTCTACTCTGTCAACATTTCCAAAGGTTTATTAATTTTGCAGCAATAATGTCCACATTACAAACCTTTAACAAGCAATTCAATCATAGTCAAGTTAGTTTAATCTTTCTTTATAACTTTGTTTAGTTTGTCACTGGTGATTTAGAGTCGACTTGGGACTGGGGATGAATCAACCTTTTATGGTGCCAGAGTGAGCCAGCCTGGTTAAAAGCTAAAATTATTAAAATTAAAAAGGTTGATTACCTCAATTTTTCAGGAATATTTATATCAATGAACGTAAAAAGTAAAATGGACTAACCTTTCCCACAAATTTTGCAGACATACGGTTTCTCTCCGGTATGCACCCTTAAATGTTGTTTTAATTGATCCTTCCTCATAAACCGCTTGGTGCAATGCTCACACTCAAACTTTTTCTCTTCAGAGTGCGTCAGTAAATGTACTTTTAAATGCTGATTTCTTTTAAATCCAGTTCCGCACACATGACAAACAAAACTTTTCCCTGGATTTGCATGTTCTTCCAAATGATGCCTTAATCTCCTTCGATGAGTAAATGTAGCTTCACATTGTTCACATTTATGAATCCTTCCATTATGCCAGTCTAAATGATCTTGAAAGGAGCTCTGATGCACAAACCCTTTTTCACACAAGTGACATTGGAAATTTGTCACGGGTTTATTTCCATCCTCATGTTTTTTCAGGTGCTCGTCCAGAACTTCTTTAGAAGTCATTTTCTTCCCGCAATGTTCACAAGTCCATCGCTTTTCCTGGTGACTTTTCAGATGAGCTGTGGAAATAAATTTCAAAATTAAAATTAATTTAGAGTCTTAAAATGTAAGAGAGACCATTTAAATTTTAAATTACTTTTTAAGTTTAATTCCGATGCACAAGCTTTATCACAAACCAAACAAGCAAACTTTTTAGTATGCAAAATTCGATGATTATTTAGCCAACCTCTGTCCAAAAATGTTCTGGTACAATTTCCAATTCCACAGGGAATCGGGTCAAGTGCTTGATGCTCCTTGTGCAAATGTTCCAAAAGTTCTTTTCTGGTGTTATAAGTTACTGGACACAGGTCACAAGGCAATATAGCATCCTTTCCTAAATGATATTTTAAATGTTTCAGGAACTTGTCTCTGTTGGAGCTAAAGTGGAAACAGTTTGGACACTGGATTGGTTTTAAGACTTTATGATCCTCCTTCAAGTGACGTTCTAAGTCATAGACAAGCTGCATTTTGTGGCAAGTGTCGCATTCTGCCTTAATAATGCCCTCGTGACAACACAAGTGAAGTTGGTAACGTTGTTCTAAGGAAAATGATAAGGGGCAATGGGGACAGGAGTATTTTTTAGTGTCAGTAGTGCACTGAGCTTCGTGAAATCGAAGATGTTGTTCCAAACCGTAAATCTTTTGGAAGGGTTTCTTAGGACAGGATTGACAAGTGAATTGCTTTTTCCTCTGGGTTCCACGAGGATCTGCATGGAGTTTATGGCGCTTCCAGATTATCCAAGCAGGCTCGTAATTTGTGGGAAGAGTACGTTTTACAGGTTCAATGGCCATTTTGGATGATGATGGGTCATCTTCTTGGGGCTCATTTTTTACTTTTGCGGAACGTTTGGGTTTTAATTGTGCCATTTTCTTTGTGGCTGATGTGGCGGCTCGACGCTTTGGTCTTCTAGATCCCAATTGAATCTCCTGAGTCTCCTCATGGAAAGGTTTTATTTTAATTTCCTCCTCATTTTGATAATCCGGTTCCCAACCGGAATCAGAAACGGAGGGTGGATTAACCTCAACAAAGTCATTAAATTCCGTGTGTCTCAGATCGTCCTCCGTTTCTATCTTCACCTCAATCTCTTCTGACACGGGTTCCACCTCATCCGTAGCAGTGATCAGTTTGGAAGTTAAACTGCATTGAAACTGACCTAGTTCTTGAATCTCTGCAAGTCAATAATTTAGTTTTCAAGGAGATTAAATAGCAAAAGTATTTTAATCATTAAGATTTCACCCACCTGCCAAAATTTGTTCCCGGAGCCCCAAAATTCTCTTCAGAACCTCTTCATTTTCACTGCCCGGATCATCTTCCTCCTCCTTCAGCTTATCCCGTATTAATATCTCCTCCGATTCCCTGATTTTCCCCTCAATCCCCTTCATCTCCTCCAAATAATCCTTCACCAAACTACCCAAGTGTCTTAACATCCCTAAAAGTTGCTGCTGAAGACACCTCACTTGCCCCTCAATCTTATCTACTTCCTCTCTCCTATCCCCCACCTTAATCATTATCGATAAGCACTCTGAACACAATACCGGTGGTGATGATAACTCAGGTCTACTAAGGTCCTTGACAGACTTGGCGTTTTGTTGTAGTTTGCTAAACCATTTTACTAAACTGGGCTTATCATCCAAATTTCGTTGGAATGGCTTATCAGCGACTTTGTGACAGCACACCACACAAAGGGAATGATTAAGATTAGCCATGTTTTAATTAACCTTGAAGTATTTTAAGTCTCAATTTGTTCAGAAACCGACGAACACGAGCTTTTGACACACGAGCAGCTCGTGACGAGCTTTCAACGTCAAGTTGAGTAGCTCAGCTGTTCTCAAAATGTAAGCAAGTCGCGTACGAGCCAATGTATGAAGTAAACAGTGTGTTGATGAACAAAGATTACTGGCGTGGTTTTGGTGTCATAGTCATGGTGAATGACCATTGGTCATGCTGGTTGACAATGTCAACTTGACAAACCTGTTAAAATGATATATAATAGCAGCATCGCCATCAATAAAAACTACGTATCCTGCCATGATGTAAATTAAATAGAGCATTTTTATTTCAGAAATCTGAACTTTCCTTAGCCATTCCGATTCCGAAGGCCCTTCGGCGAAGGGACTCAAATTATGATAACTGATTACATTCACCTTTTATCAAGCATTTCATCATGTTTCTTTCAAAAGACTCATTTGAAATGACTTTTTCAAATTTACTAATTCTGCAGCTTTATTCTCCATATTACAAAACTTTAACAAGCGATTCAGTCGTAGTATAATTAGCTTGAACTTTCTTCGAACAGTTTCTGTTTAGTTTGTCGTTTGGACTTTAGAGTCAACTTGGGACTGGGGATGAAGTAACCTATTATGGTGCCACAGTGAGCCAGCCTGGTTAAAAGCTAAAATTATTAAAAATTCAAAAGTTGATTACCTTACTTGCTCATCAATAATTATGGCAATGTAAACTAAAAATGAACTAACCTTTGTCACAAATTTTGCAAACGAACGGTTTCTCTCCCGAATGCACCCTTAAATGTTGTTTTAATTGATCCTTCCTCATAAACCGTTTGGTGCAATGCTCACACTCAAACTTTTTCTCTTCAAAGTGCGTCTTAATGTGTCTTTGAAGATGCTGATTGTGTTGGAATGTCTTTCCGCACTCATGACAAACACAATTTTTCCCTGGATTTGAATGAGTTTCCAAATGACGCTTGAAACTATATTTATGAGTAAATGTAGCTTCACATTGCTCACATTTATACATCTTTCCATTATGCCAGTTTAAATGTTCTTGAAAGGAGCGTTGTTGCAGAAACCCTTTTTCGCACAAGTGACATTGGAACTTGGCCACGGGTTTGATTCCAAGTTGTTCATTTTCATGTCGTTTTTGGTGCCTATCAAAAGCTTCTTTTGTGGCCAGTTTTCTTCCACAAGTTTCACAGGTCCATTGCTTTTCCTCGTGACTTTTCAAATGTTCTGTGGATAATTTCCATGAATGATATTTGATTTAGACTTTAAAAATCTTAAAAATTAAGTGTTCTAAAATTTATATATTTAATTACTTTGCAGGGCCATTATGGAACCACAAGCTTTATCGCAAACCAAACACACAAATCGTTTGGTGTGCAAAACTCGATGCATATTTCGCAAATTACTGTCCATAAATGTTCTGGTGCAGTTTCCAATTCCACAAGGAATGGGTTCAAATGCCTGATGCTCCTTTTGCAAATGTTCCAAAAGCTCTCTTCTTTTGGTACAGCTAAAGGGACACAGGTCACAGGGTAATTCTACAGAATTTTTCGCCGAGTGACATCTTAAATGCTCCAGGAAGTTGTCCCTGGTGGAGCTAAAGTGAGAACAGTTTGGACATTGAATTGGTTTTAGGATTTGATGCTCTTCCTTCAGGTGACGGTCCAGATCATAGACAAGCTGGGGTTTGTGACAGGTGTCGCAGAGTGCCTTGATAAGTCCTTCATGACAGCATACGTGGAATTGATAAAGTTGTTCCAAGGAAAAGGTTAAGGGACAGTAGGAACAAGAGTATTTCTCAGAATGGTCATTGTTCCTTTCACATTCGTGACCTCTAAGATGCTGTTCAAATGAATGAATATTTTTGTACTCTTTTTCAGAACAGGATTGACATGCAAAGTGCTTTCTTCTTCTGCTTTTACGGGCACTTTTGCGTTTTAAAACCTTCCAAACAAACCAAACAGGAGGGGAATTGCGAGAAAATGTAGCTTTTGTCATAGTCATAGATGCATTTTGTGACGATGCTTCTTGTCCAGGTTCCCTTTTCAATTTTCTTGAAGTTCTGACTTTTACTAATTGTGTCATTTTAATTGCGGCTTTGCACTTTGGTCTTCCTGTTTGAACCTCACTCTCTTCCTTGACATGGACAGGTTTGGTGTTAATTCCTTCATCACTTTGAAAAACCTCGTGAGAATCATCAGGAAAGAAGGCTGGATCATCTTGAAAATCATCAGATTCCATATTGTTCCCCAGTTCATCCTCCATTTCCATCTTCACCTCAATTCTTGACTTAGGTTCCGAATCCTCAACAGCAATCAGTTTGGAAGATAAGTAAGGATAGAACTGGCCCAGTTCTTGAATCTCTGCAATTTATTAATAATTTAATTAGGATTGAAACGTTTAAAATAACTGATTATAATTTTAACCCACCTTCCAAAATGTGTCCCCGAAATGCTAAAGCGTTATTCAAACCCTGCTCATCTTCAATGCCTGCATCCTCCTCCTCCTCCTTCCTAATTTTCCCCTCAATCCCCTTCATCTCCTCCAAATAATCCTTCACCAAACTACCCAAGTGTCTTAACATCCCTAAAAGTTGCTGCTGAACACACCTCACTTGCTCCTCCACCTTGTCCAGCTCCTCCCTCTTATCCCCCACTTTAATCATTATCGATAAGCACTCTGAACACAATACTGGCGGTGATGATAACCCCGGCTTGTCCTTGGTATCAAACTTCCCATTTTTTACTTTGCTAAACCATTTTACTAAAGTGGGGTTATCATCCACATTTTGTTGCAGTGGCTTATCAGTCAATGGGTGGCAGCACACCACACAAATGGAATGGTTAAGATAAGCCATGATTTAATTAACTTTTAAGCAGTTTAACTGTCAATTTAACCAAAAAAAGTGACGAAGAGCTCTTGAGGATGCGGCTTTACCATTCAGCTTGACAGGCCAAAACAGAGCACAGCTGACTGCCGGATGCACACTCGTGAGCCGTGAGCCAAAGCAGAACTCGTCTTTAAAGCTCTAAAGCTTCAGTTACAAATGGAGGCTCCCAAATTCTGTGTCATTTGCTGTGGCCCCTTCACCTCCTCCAAAGCCAGAGGGGATCCGGGGTATTCCTCCTTACTTAAAAAATTGGATGCTTCTAAAACCTCGTCAATAAACTGCTCCAATAGCAAGAAGTTGACATCATTTGGGTGTCCAGAATGTGTGACCTACGTGAGCTCCGCCCTGGAATCTAAGGAACAGGTCATTGAAGTGGAGGAAAGTGTGAGTAAGGTGCAGCTTCTGATTTTAAGGCTGCAAAGAAAGGTGGTGAAGTTGTTGGGGGAATTGGAGGGGAAGATTGGGGGATTTAAAGAGGTGATTGGAGGTTTGGAGGGTATTTTGGAGGAAGGTGGGGGCAGGGTGACGAAGTTGGATGAGTTCTATGGACAGGAAGAATCCGGTTCGGTGAAGGAAACGATTCAGTTTCGGGAGAGTATTTTGGCAGGTAGGTTTATTTTGTAAAATAAATTATCGTCATGTCCAGTTATAGTTTAATAAGTAATTGTCAAGATTTATTTCCTGTTTTCAGTGATACGTGACATGATCCTTTTCAAAAGCAAGCTGGAAAATAATTCAGATGGGAAGAGTTTGGAAATACCATTTGAATCATTAGATAATCGGCAACAGTCAGTTACTTGTCATGCTTCCCATTCCAAAAAACGGGCAAGGACAACAGGCAGCCCTCCAGATTATCAAGAAGTTAGTAAGCTTGAAGAGGAAAAGGAACCTGACAAAGCTGATGACGATGATGACGATTACCACAGCAATGGGGATGTAGCAATGCCATTGTCGCCAGAAAGCTGTGGTAGTCACGGTGACGAAGACGAGGAGGGGGATGATGACGAGGGTATGTTCCCGTGAAAAAGAGTAAAACGAAATTGCCAACACAAATGGAACGGTAAGCATACTATTAATTTTGATTCAAGCTTAATTAAGGTTTGGCAGAAAAAATATGAATACTTGATTAATTTTTATAGGCACACCAATGACATCCTGTCTCAGATTGATTTCACTGGAATGACTGAATACAAGAAATCAGTGGTCACCTTAATTACCAAACGCTCTGTACGCAAGAAGCTCTTTTCAAACCGAACCAAAGGCAATACCACCATTTTTGATGACTTAGATCCCCTCAAAGTACATCCATTATCCTATGACCCCACCATTGACTCCATAACCATGGGAGGAATTCACCTGAAAATAAATGAACAAGACAAATGCATTCAGTGTTCAGAGTGTGGATTGCAAGTGCAACCTGAACCGCCCCGAAATTTGTACAGTCACGTTTTGGGCTTCCATCTAAATCTACTCCAGTGTCCATATTGTCCCTCCAAAATCACGGATTACATTTGCTTCAAGGCTCACGTTCTCAGTCATGCGGGAAAGTACACTTGTGACATTTGTGGTAAGCAACTGAAAAGAGCCGACGTTCTCAGATGTCACAAGTGGACACATAAAAATGAAGAAGAGAAACAGGAAGCTATACGAAATGGGGTAAAACCACCAAATAGTTACTGGCTTGAGGTGAAAGCTGCAAGATCACAGGGGAAACAAGGAACCCTTCAATGTGCTACTTGTGGAAAGGGTGGATTTTCGACTAAATATACCCTCCAGGAACATGAAAAGCTTCACCAAGCACCTAAACACATTTGTCCACAATGTGGGAAAATATTTAGCTCCAAAACACACTTGTGGGAACACCAGAAATTTTTCTGCTTTTCTGGAAATGACCCCGAGGCCAAAAACAATGCTCGAAGATTTCAGTGTAATTTGTGCCTGAAAAAGTTTCCTTATGCAAATAGACTGGAATTTCATAAAAAGACGGTACATAGTGAGGAAAGAACGGTAAAGTGTGGTTTGTGCGATAAAATGTTTAAAACGGAAGTAGAAAAGAAGGCTCATGAAAGGACGCATTCGGACATTAGACTTAGACCATTTGCATGTCGGAAGGGCTGTGGGGCAAGTTATAAAACTAGAACGCATTGCACACGACACGAGAAACAATGTGGAATTTAAAGTGTTCCAAGCATAAT
Source organism: Entomobrya proxima (assembly GCA_029691765.1). NCBI lineage: Eukaryota > Metazoa > Arthropoda > Collembola > Entomobryomorpha > Entomobryidae > Entomobrya > Entomobrya proxima. The sequence goes on from CM056172.1 coordinate 40,743,321, forward strand.
AGGTTACGGCATTTCTAAATTCGTACTAGTGTGTTTTGTCAAGAAAATTAAAATTTTTGTTTTAAAACTTTTTAAAATGTAATTCAAATTACCTAATTTATTCAGATTTTGGCATAAATTTAGTACTTTCGCTGAATGCAAAATGGAATAAACTTAAGAACTTTCATAAAGAACTGCATCTTGTACTTGATTTTCATTCCCTCCTGCAAGCTTATGGAATTGCTACCGAACATTATGAAATGATTCGTATGATTCGTATGATGATGTAATTATAGATTGAGAGACCATAAAGTTTAAACAAATTTAATTTTCAACAATACGCAATTTAACTTTTCCACTATTTTTTTATTAGTTAGCTTCATGGCAAATAATTTGAACGCTTGATTGTGATATATAAAAATGAAACAAATAAAATAAAAGATCATTGAATTGATAAGAAGTTAAAAGAATTTATGATGACGAATATACTTTCACCTGTACCTTTCAGCAGACGATAAGTGAACAATCGAACGTATAGAATAAGTCAGGGTAACTAAATGCATTGAATGACAATATATCAGAAATATGAATAAAGGATAGTAAAACATGAGAATGTTATCTAATCTAGATACTTACCATGTCAATGTACTATGCAGTGCATAGTATGCACTAGTTTGCATGTATAAAATTGTAGTGTACTAGTCCTAAGCCCGTTTTGCCATCAAAACAAAATACAATTTGATGGCATCTAGAGCTAAATACATATATCAAAACTTTTAAACCATGTATGGAAACCATTTCCGATCACTCTAAAGAGGCATCCGCTAATTTAACTCGTTGAATAAGTTGAATAAGTTTCGCTGAATTACCCATGATCCAGATTTTAACTAATACAAATTAAACCGGGGATCCTTTTTTATTAACCCACCCACTTTAAATTCAATAGTGGTTCTCTTTTCCTTCGGTGACCTCTTTTTGAGAACCCAAGCAACTCAAAATTCTCTTTCTTTAAGAATGTAAACCTTCTCGGTTTACTCTCATCAATTTAAAAAGGGCTAAACATGGCTGGTTGGTTGGCCAGTCACTTTTCAATTATAAAAGTTTAGCCTTCATTGCTAAAAGCGGTAACCTTCCTGGTTAACCGAAACTACTAAAACGATAGCCAAAAGGCTTACCGGTTTGCTGATGGTTAAGCCCAACCAAATTTCCACCCAGTCAATTTACCATAAACCTTTTTTATTTAAAAAACGGGAGAATAAATTATTTTTTATTCAAATTAGACGGCAGCTTTGACTTTTTATTTAGAATGGACAGCAGTGTTGATTTTTTATAAAATTGAAAGCAGGAATTGACATTTTTAAAAATAATACTTTAGTAAAGTTGTAAAACTACGTCCAGCGAAAAATTATTGGCGACAATTTTAGCATGAATTCCCCACCCTTCAATTGGTCTACATACCAAATTTGAGCTCAATCAGAGTAAAACTGTGAAAAACTACGCCTGGGGGATAAGCCCTACCCCCAGGGGTAATTGGTTAATTTAGCTGAATTCCCCACAGTCCGTTTTAATTAGTCTACATGCCAAGATTCAGCTTAATTTGTCAAAAAATAGCAGTACCATAGTGCAGTTGAGATAATATATATTTTGTGTAAAAAAACATTGCCCCAGCCAGGAATCGATCCCGCAACCTTATCACTGAACTACCTCAAGCTCATGCCACTGGGCCACGTCAGCATTGTTAGTGCACTGCGGCAAAATAGTAAGTCAAGTACTATGCTAAAAACAGAGAGCGTTTGCATAGCACTATGCAAGGCTGCTGGAACAGAAGCACCCAGCCAGTAGCGACTTGCGTTCTGAAATGTATTATGAGATTTTATTTGAGCATGATCTAAGAACAAGTCTGAGACATTCACGTAAATCCCAGACACATAGTTTACAATCGAGAAGTGATATTCCACAGCAAGAAAAGGATCACGCACTTACAACAGGAAATTTAAAATGTTGTTTAAATTTTTAAGCAATCAACCTGCTAAAATAAAGCAACCTAAAATCAATCCTGTGGCGGAAACGGCCCCTCCTGAGCTTGGTGTCTCTACAAAACAAGAACTTAAACAGAGAAAGGAAGATTTTTCGGCCCGAGTTTTCCTATGTACATCTAATTTGGCAAAATATTTAAAATAAACATGATTTTACTCTTGCAACAAAGCCATATAATGTAAACGACTTTACGACGAATTTTAGCTCTGTGTAGTCTATTTCTTCTACAACGTCTTATCTTTAATAACGATGGACCTTGGACCAGGCTTTGTAGAAGCAAGCAAGAAATTCAACTTCAACAATGAAATCGGCTTGAATTTTGAACAAGGTAATATGTTTCCACATGCTATGGATGTTTTAAGAGTTTTAAGTTCTTGAAATCCTGTTTCAATATTTTAGTCATTACCTTCCTGTTATGGCTTTCTGTTACGGAATTGGGATGGGATATATTGCGTCATGCGAGGATTTGTTTTCATTTAATACTTAGAAGCGGCAAACCACATGTATGTATAGGTTTTAAAATAATTTTATATTCTTTTATTCTGTGATTTTTAATAATTAATGTTTTAATTAGGGTTCGCTTGGAGACCTGCTGATTCCCGGAGTATTCATCCCAATCAATTCATCCCCATCAATTCATCCCAATCAATTCATCCCCGTCAACTCATCCCCTAATCAATTCATCCCCAAATCAACTCATCCCAATCAATTCATCCCCATCAATTCATCCCAATCAACTCATAAATCAATTCATCCCCATCAACTCATACCCTAATCAATTCATCCCCAAATCAACTCATCCCAATCAATTTATCCCCGTCAACTTATCCCGCAATCAACTCATCCCCATATCTTTTCATACCCATCAGAATGTTTCAATACAAATGTATTCTCTCGGTTGGGGAACACATCCTACAGCGATCAATATCTCATCGTACAAAACGATACTCCAGAATGGCGTATACATTTGTGTATCGCTTTTCTTTGGCGAACAGCACACTAATTACAACGTTCAGTTGCACAAACATACACCTTAAGGGATCAGTTTTCAGTAAGCAATTCCCAAAATTTGAGTTTGACGTTTTTGTTGTATTAAAATTGGGAAAACGGGATTTTTATAATTAATGTTGGGATTTCAAAGAGGAATTTTCAAATTTCAGTTTAGTGTAGATTTCAAAAGACGTATTGTTGGAAGTCGACTTGGGTTTAGTTCTGATACCAGATTTTAAAAATACGAATTGGGTTTCGGTTCTAAAGCGAGATTTTAAAAATTTGCTTGGGTTTAGGTTGCATCAATTTTTGAATATGTTTGCCGAACGGACTACTTGTAATGATTTGACGCTAGTGTAAATGTACGTTGTAATTAGTACGCTAGGATATCGTGCGTGTAGGATGTATTACTTAACCGGAAGAACACGTTTTTGTCTTGACGGGGACAAAAAGATTTGGGGATGAATTGATTGGGATGAGTTGATTTGGGGATGAATTGATTAGGGGATGAGTTGCGGGGATGAATTGATTGGGATGAATTGATGGGGATGAATTGATTGGGATGAAAGTGACGGTCACCAGACCTGCTTGATGACATTTTTCCACCTGGTTCTGAATTTGAATGGGTCATCCGCAGCATTATTCTAGTTTTTGTAGACGGATTGGTTTTTTGGATAATATATGAGTTTTATATATCAAGTCAAATTCTATATGCAATGGGTTTACACATGTGGTCTGGCATAATGTTTTGTCTCAGTATTTATTTTCAAAGCAAGACAAAGCAAAGCCGAAAGAAATATTGTTGGGAGATTTTTACGGATACATTATTTGTAAGGTTAAACTCTTAAATCAAAACAATAAAACAAAATTATTATTTTTAAAAATAATAACCAGTAAACAAATTTTGTCCTTATCAATTGTAATATGATTTCTGTCATTTTTAATGTTAATCAAATTTATAAAAGCATTTCAAAGTAATGACTTCTTTATTATAGTTTCAATAACATGTACTTATTTTCACTAGGGCTAAACAGATAATTAGAAAACTGATTTATCAAGTCTAGTTCAGAGTGTCCTATGTAATAACAATCATAATTCAGTGTCACTCACGCAGTTAATTAATCCACTAATTTGTGTAAATGTCATGAAGATACGCGTGTATCACAAAATTGCTATGTTCACAAATTAAACTTAGTCACGCACACAGGTTAGCAGGTCTAGTTGTTGGAAAATGCTTTTCTGATCGTGCTAGTGCATTTGGTAATGGTCTTGTTGAAACACTTACCCGCAAATCCAAAATGAAACTTATCGTTCGAATAAGTTTAGCGCACTCCTTTTGGGGATTACTTTTTGTAATTTTTTCGTATTTTCTAATAGAGTTGCCAAAGACTAAATTGTGTGTATTATGTTAAAACACAACAAGTAAAAGTCCATGAAAGTTTCACCGGATTTGGTCTCTGTAATTACTAAACATTGCAATTTTGCCTATAGTTCGAAAATGTTTGGGACAAGGTAGAGTTTTGCAATGCATATAATTTCTGAGTTTGCTGATCTTGAATTGAAGGTCAACACTCGTAAACTCGAAATATAAAACATTTTGAGTGCTTTGTTAAGTAAGATAATTTAAAGTTTCCAATTCAAAAAATACTAAAACAATCATTTCCAAATTTGACGCTTATCTTTGTAATTTTAAACTTGAAATTTATGCAGACAGAAATCCAATGTTTCCCTTTGTTTTGCCCACTGTTCATTAAAAATTCACAATTGTTCATTTTTCTTTTTACAATGCTATTTTTTAGATTACACTAGCATAACAAATTAATAATTCAAATCTACTTTTTTTGCGCAAACATGATAAGAAACAAGGAAATCAGTAACTTGGTCTATTGATTTTCATGTCAGAATTTGAGTTTGTAGAGTAGAAAGTAGAAACGTAGAAGACCTAGCTTATGTCGCCATCTCTCAACTTTCATTTCACAACCTGTTTTCTAATGTTGACTATTTATAGCGGCGTTATGAACGTAGTATTCTACCCGCTTTAACTAAGCGACAAGTTTAAAAAAATGTTTTAAAATGGCTTTCTTAACATTTACTTTGTAATGGAGTCGCCTGGGTTTTATTATGTACACTCCTGTAAGTGAAATTCAAATGGTTTCAAATGGCCTTATAAACTGACACATTTATATTTTAGCTCTGGATTCATTTAGAAACTTATCGGAATTGTGTCTGCATAAAATAAAAACTTCATTATAAAATGGCCACCTGTCTCATGTGGAAAGCGTTTGAATTACATGAAACCATATTCACCAAACTTCTCTATAGCCACGTCATATCTTTTAATGTATTCACAGAAACTTGTAAAGTTGAGCGTCGTCTTAGGAAACTTGCAATGTTTTACATATGTAACCTACTCACAACAGTATATCGATGGCAACTTTTCAGGATGTGCTATAAGAAAACCCATACTTTAAGATTTGTGCTATATGATTTTTTCACAAACTTCGATTTGTGCTATATGACTTTTTTCACAGACTTCAAATGATGCTATATGATTTTTTGGGGCAATTTGAACTGATAGTGCCAAAATATGTTTCAAAATCTCCTGATCATTTTGGTACCAAAAGTTCATTTTGCCCCAAAAAATCATATAGCATCATTTGAAGTCTGTGAAAAAAGTCATATAGCACAAATCGAAGTTTGTGAAAAAATCATATAGCACAAATCTTAAAGTATGGGTTTTCTTATAGCACATCCTGAAAAGTTGCCATCGATATTGTTGCTCTTTAGTTTACATTTTGGTACAAAATCGTGCGCTACAAGTTAAAACAGTGCCAGAATTTGTTATATATCTTTACGTTGAAATAATTTGCTGCATAATAATATGTGTGAGTCTTAACATTGTTATGAAAGCGTACGGGCGAGAAATCTTTGAGGAAGTTTTAGAAAGCTTTTGGGCGCTAGACCGTTATCTTAGAGACGATAGAAATAGAAAAGGATATTCATATACTGTTTCAATATATGAATTATTACGCGCAGGTGAGTAATTTTGTTAAATAAAAATTCTATACACATTTCCAGTCTTATAAACTATTGACAATTTACATTCATTCAGAAACACGGAAATTGCTCATGAACCAATCAATGGATTTAATGGGATTAATGATGAACGGCTTGGTTATAGCACTATTCATTTTTACAATTTGTTTACCACCGGTAGCTATATTTACACAGCTGGATCCACTATACTATATTTTTGAAGATTGTTTTCCCACAAAAAGTTTGGCAATTCCAAAAGTTGCTGTTCGGTTTCTAGTAGGTCAATGGATTCTTGTTGAAGCAATTCGATCACTTTTGGTAATGCTTCTTCCTGCTGTATCCACGTTTACCATTATGCTTAATTGTATGAAAATAATTGCTTCAAGACCTCCAAATATAACTAGCATGAAAGAATACACTAAAGTTCAATGTTTGAGTCAAATTGGACTAGCTGGATTTCGAATTGTGGCCGGAGTACTTATGGGAATTGGTTTTGTGCTTTGTGTAATGGGTACTTGGATACTGGTTACGGGCTGGAAATGGATACCAGTGATTTTCTATTGCATGTTTTCTCTAATTACTTGTGCTATATACATTGTGGTTTTACAAACGTTACCACTTATTTGTAAATGCTACATTTATAGTATGTACATACTCAAAACAGAATGGCCTAGGAAATCAATACCATACTGGAAAGATATAACAATTGGACAAAGGTCAAGTTTTCGTGAAAAAGTGTGGAACAAAATGCGAAATGCACAACGACCAATAACGTGGTATTACGGAACAGCTAGGTTTGACTTTGAAACTACTCAAAACTTTTACCAAAATATAATCCTGCGATCGGTAGACCTAATTCTTTTAACGTAATTTTTACACAATGAATAAGTGAAAATGCATACTTGTGGTTTTGTGAACCCTTCATAGTGAATTTTGAATTAAATCTGAATTAAACATAAAATAAAACATAAAATGAAACATAAAATAAACAATTTGAATTAAACTTTAGCCACTTGGTTACGCCTAAACCTTGGCGCGGAATAAATATAAACATCATCAGAGTAAAAGTAAATTTTAAAGCCATAGTTTGTTCCAGAATCAAAAGTCATACTGACAGAATTGGTAGTTATCATCAGAAAATCTATGCCAAAAAAGTACCTAAACAGTTTTTTCTTGCCATCTTGCTACCAGTATATATTTTCAATTTTATCTATTCATTATTTATACTTCCAATTTAACTTGAGTTTGACACAGCTTAAAAATCATTATATTTATGTGGTTGATTAAATACTAATTGGACGCCAAGTCTTTCGATATCCATTTTGCGTAGTAGGTTTCAAATCCAGTTTTAAATAAGACTCCTCTTGTGTGTTATAAGGACTCCATTTAACCAATGCACTAGATTCATTTGAAGACGGATTTCTGCAATGTTAATATACATTTTAATTTCATATAATCCATATACAGCGCATTGTCACATAATTTATCATTTTATATACTACGCAAGAAGAAGTGAGTATTTGTACGAACCCATTTTTTGCAAATTCCAGCCACAGATTACAAATTACTTCTGAGAAATCTTGATCTTGGGTACTAAGCTTAGCAGGCAGATCAAAAATGTATATTAGTTCTGCAAAACGTAAAGTTATATACTAAACAAACTTAGTTCAAAACATTTTTACAAATATGAAATTAAAAGTATTGTGTTTTAAAAGTATAAACTGATAGTCATACCATCACCGTGCGTAACACCATGCTTCACAGGTACATTTTCTGCATTTGCTCCAAAGTACATAGACCACAAGGAATTGTTGGACCGGTATTCCATCGAATACACATAAACGGTTTTGTTTCTTCCGGCTAACAGATCAACGGTGTGTTGTAGAGGTGCTTTGTATCCAAACACTGAAAGAGCCTGTAAGTTCATTTTAACAACCAATCTCTCAAAACTTAGAAAATCGGTATTCTATTGTGTCAATTACATTAACAAGTCCCAGCATGCTGTCATCCCAACTTGAACGATTAACCCCATCTAAATATGCCAGCTCAACAGAAGACGAAGCAATCCTATTTGCTGGATCTTCCTGAACTTTTGCAAACTTTAAAATATCCGGAACAATCTGGTATCTCATATAGTCTGGATCTTTATCAAGTTTTTCTGGTCCAAATTTGGCCAAATACATTCCCCCCAGTATAAAGCTACCTTCGTGTTCATTAGCACCTATCATTACTGGTATGTCGGGGATGTCGCCTTTTTTCATAATCATCATAGGATCTTCTGAAATAAATGCGCCTGGTAATTTGGGCTCAACAACAGGAGTCAATCCGGCATTTGGATAATTAAATTCTTTGAAGCTTTGTAATGTGAAAATGGACTGAGCTAAGACAATTGTCTGCCAAGGATGCACTCTCATGCAAGCAACCATGAAACTTTTTAGTAGCGTTGGACAACCTAGTCTTTGTGCAATTATTTTGGCGGATTCTGAAGGATTCCTGTCAATTGACCAAAATGATAAGGCCGTTCCGCTTTGTGCAATAACTCCACTTAACAGTCCTACAGAGAAAAATATTTTAAACGTTATGTGATATAGCTACAAAGTATGAAAAAATCTGAACTATACAAATCATTTACCTTTGTTGAGTGGGCTGATATACTGATACATTACGGAAGATCCTCCAGCACCTATTTCAATATAATATGTTGTAATGACATAAGACAATATGCTTTAACTTTAGACCACTGATAACTCACTAACAACAATAACATGAAACTTACTTTCTCCAAATATCGTCACTTTGTCTGGGTTACCCCCAAAAGCTCTTATGTTTTCTTTTACCCATCGAATTGAAAATGCCTGATCCTTTAGACCTACAAGCACTCAAAGCTTTAGCTGAGATAATTTAAGTTATATATTAATTTTGTGATTATCATATTTACATATTACCATTATTTCCTGGTACAACTGCGTCTCCTGTGCTGAAGAAACCTAAACTCAAAGTTAATACATTTTAGCTACAACATCGTTTGCATGGATCAATGGATACATAAATTTTAATGGAGTAAGAAATACCTAATATTCCAAGTCTGTAATGCACAACTACTAGGATAACATCGTCTTGCGCAAGCAACCTTGTTGGTTTATACAGGTTAGAACTTCCGCTTGTGAAGGAGCCACCGTGAAACCTAGAAAGTTTAAAATTGATATTAATGAAAGTGTATTACGGTTTCCGATTAATTGGGACAGATGTCTTACCAAATCATAACGGGAAGGCCTGCTGTATCCGCTTTGTCTACGTCCTGTTAACGTGTTATTTTTAGTAAACCATTTAAAAATCGATTGTAAAAAACCTTTGCGTACAATATTATAACTGAAATTATAATGTTATACCTTAGGTCGATAAACATTAAGATATAAACAATTCTCGGAAATTTTAACACCGGAAGGAGGCGTACTAGCTTGAGGACACCAGTTTGGCCAAGATGTGGCGTTGAGCGTATCCGTGAGTGTGTCTGCTGGTTGTGGAGGCTTGATAAAATAAATCCAAGATAAGGTTTTAAGTTCTTTAATTTGCATCTGAACAACAAGCTATTTGGTGTGGGTATTAACACTCTGGATTTCAAAAGCTTACCCTAAATCTTAAGTTTCCTGTTGGCGGCTTAGCGTAAGGTATACCTTTGAACGCACATACTTTTTTGTTGGGATTAATTGTTTCCGTCAAGGATCCAATAACAGTTCCTTCTTGTAAAGCTGCGGAACATTCCTCTTCTTGGGAGGATACTAATGAAAAAACAAATATTGTAAATAAAGCAATAAGAAAAAACTTCATTTTGGATTAAACTGAAAATTTCTTGGAACCAGGGCTGCTATTTTAGATTTGGTAAGGAAGAACGATGCCAATAATGGAAAATGATGCATGTCGGAAGCTTTAAATATAAGTTTTACATCCGCTATTTATGAATAAACGGTTTTACGTCACGAGATTTCGGATAATTAATCATGTCAGAATTAATTGCATAACCAGAAATAAAAGAAGTACTCAAGTAATTAATTGTCTTTTTATTACAAGCCACCAACACGCAATACATAATATTGCATGCGTGCTCCAAAACCTATTTGTCATACTTTGTTTTTCAGGTAAGCAAACTACCCGCAAAATAACAAAGTTTAATGATTCCAAGTTTTAAGGAACTTTTCCGCAATAAATCCTACATTCTATTCTATTTCGTAACCTGTACTCAAGAAACAACTGTAAAGTATGTCAACAGATGTTGCAAGCACATAAATTATCGTATATCTCATTCTAGAATGTCAAAATATTTTTACAGGTGTTACTCTGGTGAAGTGCTTGATTTATTGTTAAAAAGTTCATTTAGTTCAGGTACGTAATTATGAACAGATGGAATAGAAATGTGTTTACGCATATCCGCAAGTGTTTGGAAGAACAGCATAACAGGTTGAATCCCGATCCTGGAAGGAAATTGTATATACTATTGATATTGAATATTGGTCAGTTGATTTTAATGACTTCAAATGCATTTAGCTAACACATATGATTTTGTTTGAATTTACATTTTGTGTTAAGAAATAAGTAATCTAAATGTTTAGAAATCATTTTACGCTTTATAAATCGCGTGTACATACATTAAAAAATATGATGTGTTCTGACTGATAAGCATATTATAATTATTTGATACACATGCAGATTTATCAAACCCATCCTTAATTATTTACTTTCTAGAATGGCCACCTGAAGTATGTTCAATTAAATTGGTAAAACCTCTGCAGACAGGTTCTTCGACGCTAATACATACCTAATATACATTTAATTACTTTGGTACATAATAAATTATAGTTTTATTTTAAAATTCATTATATTTGGTCCACTCATGGTTTCTCATTAAACCTGATAATTAAACTAGATCTTTTTGAAGATTTTGCTATGGAATAGACCAATCATGTTGGCCTAAAATGTATACTAAAAGTATTGTTCTTCTGTAAAGACAGAGTACGAAGCAAATGTAACTTTCCTCAGATAGGCTTTACCATTTACCAAAAAGGTTTTCTCAAAAACGCTTATAAGATTTAGTAACACGTACAGACGAATAATTATTACATGACTTTTCAAATTTGCGGATCAGATTATTTAGATTGAAATTCTAAGAATATCTAGGCGTTTACTACATATTGGTATCATATCAAACTAATTTAAGCTCACCATAAATATTTCACAGGAACGTCAGTTTAATTCTGCTTAACCTATTACTAGAGTTCTCAAAGTAGTGATCAAAAGTACTTTGGAAAAGCAGCCAAATAATCTTTTAAACAGTAACTATTTTTTTGCAGAAAGTAACCTAGTAGGAAGTTTAGGTTTTGCTGTATTTTTGAAACCATGTTATTTTCTAAGGATTTGTTGCCCATAATAATGGAAGCCAACAGGCTTTCTTCACGCATTGCTGGGAAAATGTTTTACTTTGACAATGATATGAAGGTTGTGCAAGTAAACCACTGTGAAGCTTCTGGCTTTATTGGTAGAGCTGTTTTATTGTGGCTTTTGGGTTTTACAAAGCTAAGTCGTATGATAGCTAACAAAATTCTCTCCAACAACGTTGAGCACGACACCAAAATGGATCAAATTTTGTGTTTGATGATGCTATCACTCTGCGTGTTAATGGGAGAAAGATACAGAGTACGGGGGAGTCATCCAGAAGATTTTGTGTCATTTCTAAATGGCGTGGCTGACATTGAAAAGTTCAAAATCGAAACAGGTATGTCATCTATTGTGCACCAATTTTTGTTGCATATTTTCTGAGATGATTCATTTTATATAATATGCATGAGAAATATAGGTACTAAAGAGAAAAAACCCATTAAGCTGAAAATCGTCGATATATTTTGTCCTTTAAGCCGACTAATTTGCAAATGGATATTTCCCTGGACCATGGCATTTGTTTGCACTATCAGTCCAACTTTGCCCTTCAACTCAATCTGGATTCCAAATCACCACTACGGAAAAATTAATAATTTTACATCTTTTGTGAATTTCGTACCAAGTGCTTCCACATTTGTACTGAATTACATTATATGGAATCTTATAGGAGTTCAGGGTTATTGTCTTGTAACGGACAGTTTGATTAGAACTTTGTCGCTTACATTTGATTTGGACGTGGTTGAAAAGTAATATATAGTTTTATATAATAGGAGCATTATAAAACATCTTGAAGCTAATTCAAACTGTTTATATTTCAGACGTATTCTACATCTTGTGAACCGGTCCCCAAGACTTGAAACCTTTTACCAGGAAATGGATAGCTTCTCAAAATATGCCAGAATTGAAACAATGGTATACCGTTCCCATCAAATTGTCGTGGAGCTATTTAACCAGTGCATGCGTACAGTAATGTTTTTAACTCTATTCACATGCGGAGTTAGCCAAGTGGCGTCAGCAATTCTTCTTATAGGGCAATCGCATTCAAAATCTATGCCTGTAGCTTTAGAAATATTCTTTATTTTGGTAGTGCTTGAATCCTTTTTAATAATTATGGTTGTGTATGGGTTTTCCGGAGATTTTTATCTGGATTCTACAAAATCGCTAAAGAAATTAAAACGAAGTGTGGGAGAAAGGCTAAGCGACAAAGGACAACAAATATATTTACAGAAGTTTCTAGCTTCTTGTCCCACTTCAAAAATTAGATTTGGAATGTCCAATTTTATAGAGAAAACTACTCCACCAATGTTTGAAATGTTTTGCGTGTGTAGGATTATTGATTATTTGTTAGTACGAAATTAAGCTGTAGCATTAAATTTACTTTTTACGCAATGTGTGAAATGACAAATTAATTCATTAAAATTGGAATAATATTTATATAGTTATGCCAATTTTTTAGTACAATTAACACAATATTCAACTACGCATGCTTAGTGTGTTGGCATTAAATAGTGGAATATGCAGCAACTAAACTTTTACGTTTTAAAATATAGAGAAATATAACATGAATTTAGTATCCCATCTGCCGCATATTATATTAATGTATAAGTATATTTCAAGCTTTATTAGGTTAACAAACGTCTATAAAACGAACAAAATATTTGTCAACCTTAAGTTCTTTATATTTAGCTATATATAGAATGCCAGTTTATATTTCATTGAATTCAATATTTTATGTCAGTAAATAAATTGGATTTAAATAAAATTGAAAATAATGAAAAACGTCATTAAAACCCATTTCAGGTACTGATAAACATTGCTTTTATTTATATAAAATCTCCGGGGAAACTATATTTATCCGTTTCTACAACGCGATTGTTACCAATAGTAGATGTAAAGTGGCGTTATTAGGATGTTAATGTAATTTAAATACGATTTTATAAATTTTTCTAAGTTTTTTCCTCGTTTTTATCTAAATTTTCCCCCGATCTGGCTGCGATAGTGTATATGCTTATATGTGTTATTATTTCTTGATTTCCTGCAGTATGTCGGAAGAAGAATCCCCAGTCTCCCATGGTTAGGGGGTACTTATGATTGGTTAACTGCGATACTTAAATATCCGATATTTAGTTGTGATTTTATTATATATCAAGTGTATGTTGGCATATGGGGCATTATGCAACATTGGATTCTGTGCTATAGGTGATAGTTTTATACGGGTATGTGTAGGTGGAGTGCGAGAGAATATTGAGAGAAGTCGCAGTATTCCTACAATATATGGCAGATAGGTACTAACGACCTTCCTTTTATTACATAGATAAAAACTTAATTTTATAGAATTCCTCTCAAAACTTCAATAATCAGCATACACCTGTTTACCTTTTATATTTATGTTCCTTACATGTTGTTGTAGTGATAACCTAAGGGGATTCTCAAAATACATCCTCAAAGTATTTTAAAATAATAAATAAAGTTACCAATATTCATTATGCATTTTGTATGTATATCGACAAAGCTGATGTTCACTTCATGCATTTACTCCGGGAAAGGGTGATTATTTCAGGTGGTAGGGATATTTGTTGCAATGCCCAAGTAAGCATATTTGAAGATTTTATCTGAATTTTATTTCTGAAAATCTTAAGCTAGCACGGTTTTCCCCTTTTCTCAACTTACATTTTGTTCAGTTATAGATGATAATCAGCAAGCAGCCCCATCGGTCGCACTTAATGTAAGCACTAAAAGCCTGCCTGTACGTACATACATACTCCCCCAACAGATATATAGAGATTACACTATATTTAGATATATAAAGGTACGGCAAAAGTGAAAACTTATATTGTCGTCCGGTGCTATTTTTAGAAACGAGATATTACGGTCGGGATACAGCTGTACCTACTATAGTGTTATAAGAGAAGGGCCCAATGTACTCTATGGACATTTTGAAGTTTGAAACCAAAGAGAGTAGACACGGATCTCGGGAAATAAAACAGTGATTGTTTCGGGGCACTGTGAGACAACTCTGTAAAGGATTAGATAATAAATTAGTGGCAGTGAATTAGATTATTATACTTTTGCAAAAAAACAGTAAACAGTGTATAGTAAAAAATATTTCGAGTTCTGAAATTTAGTCTTCACAATGGCCAAAATAAGAAAACTTAAAAACAATAAACATTTGTTAACATTTATACGCAAGATCAAACCTGCAAAAAGAGTTCGTAAACTGCCATCAAAAGCACTCCGTAAACGAAAAGTTGAAATTAAGAGAGGGGCTAAGAAACCAGACAAGAGATTTTCCTGTTTGTGGAAGGGGTGCAAATACTCTTGCAGCTCTAGTGATTTACTTGATGATCACGTAGACAGCCACCATACATGTAATGAGTGCAAACGAAGAGTACTTACCCTCGAAAAGCACAAGTGCAAAAAAGTGAAAGAAGAAAGAATACCGGAAATAGAAATTTCAGACACGGTTTTTGTTGAAAAGATAAGAGCCAACAAGGGCGCGTTAAAAGTTCTACAACATGTATATAATGAAGACGTTGTGGATATTGAGGCTGCTACTGAACATGTATATAATGATTTATTTCGCCTCCTGCAAAAGTTTGTGACTGAATACAAAGGGGTGAAAATGAAATTATTGTTTACTACAAGCACAACAAACCTAAAAACGGGTGAAACCAAAACCATGTTTTTCCAGTCTGCTTTTACGCGCGTGGTGAACAACAATTTTATTGAGGAAGCTATTCGCTTCAGTCTTGACTACATTGAGAATACTATTTCCCTGATCACGGAGGGAGCCAGTGGAGTCAAAATCAACAGAATAGAAAATATTGAATTGTACGTGGGAATGTATACACCTCTGTATATTCGTGGTTACATACCACTTCCTCCCGAACTTGCAAACAGAAGAGGACTACTCAACATAAAAACAAACACTTCATGCTTCCGGCTTTGCATTATTGCTGGATTATATGGAGATACTATCAAGCTTAAAAAATTTCCAACATCAACACGAGAGGAACTAACGTACAAAAACCGCTTTTACTTGAAAAAGAAAATGGAACAACCACACACTTATAAAAGTTTGCTTGACAAAGTGGCAACAGAAAAATTGATCGACTTTACTAATATGGAAAATAAAATTGAATGGGGGGACTTGCCGGAATGGGAGAATAGAAATAACATAACAGTTAACGTATTTGAGTACGATGAATGCAAAAATCGCGTATATGCATCATACTTAACTCCTCATAGGCCATTGCATGAAATTCATGTAAACCTGCTGTTACTTAAAAGAGGAAATGAGGGTCATTTTGTGCTGATACAAGATACGTCTGCATTTTTTGGGAAGAACCACGGCCATAAAAGGCATTTTTGTAATACATGCTTACAAGGGTTTAGAAACACTCAACACAATTGTAACATGAAACATCCAACTGAACTGGCAATTCCAACTGAAGGAAATAATAAATTCAAGTTTAGAGAACACCACAAACTGCTACCCCCGCCGTACAGAATGTACGCAGAGTTTCTTTACTTCGGGAGTGAAGGGGAAGAATTACAAGTTGGTGGTTTCGCACTTATTACTGTTGGACCCAACCTGACGATTGAAGACGAATATGTGTATATTGGCGAGGACAGTATGGCAAGATTTTTAAATTATGTTATTCGGCTTGCACGATACTTTAGCAACAAAATATCAGATCCCGAGTTTACATTGCAAATACCACCAATGTCAGAAGAGGAAGAAGAAAAGTTTAGAAAGGCAACACATTGTATAGTGTGCAACCAGCAGTTTACTGCTAAAAATCCAAAAGTGCGTCATCACTCACATCACATAAAAGGATTTCCAGTGCAAGCAGTATGTAATAACGACAACCTTCAAATTAAGCACCCCAAGTACATTCCCCTTTTTACACACTCTCAAACAAAACTGGGTAATCGTATGATTATACAAGGCATCAAGTCGTACCATGCAAAGAAAATACTTATTACGCCAAAGTCCAACGAAAACTTTGTATCCATACTTTTTGACGGAGTACTGAAACTGCAGGACAGCAGGAGATATCAGGATTGCCCACTTGAGAATTTAGTAAAAACACTTGTTGGCGCAGACAAAACACAAAAGTTGAAAAGCTTTTCTACAGCTATGAACCAAAAGCCAGCCATAGAACCGGTTTATTTCCCCCACACTTGGTTTACATTTGCCAAACTGAACAACAGTGAACTTCCACCACTTGATGAGTTTGTGGATCTCCTGGCAGAAAAAAACCTTACGCTAGATGATCATAAGCATTGTGTTGAACTGTTTCGTAAACACAGCTGTAAAACTGTGGATGACTATGCAAAAATGTACCTCTTATCAAGAGTAATACAAACGGCAGCAGTGACTGAAGAGTTCAACGAGATGATGATGGAACATTTTGTACTCACTCCGTTATATGATGTTTCTCTTGCAGGATATTCATACAACTGTGCGTATTTCTACTCAAAAGTGGAAGTTCAAGTACCAACTGATAAGAGGTTTGCTGATACATTACTCCCAAATATTAGAGGGGGTGTATCACAATTAACAAAAAAGGTGGTTACAGCAAAATCTGAGCGTCTTGGCCATAAAAACGTTGCTGATGAAGACAGAACTGAGATATTTGTAGTGGATTTTAACAGCATGTATCTATCTACATTATTGGAAGAGATGCCTCTATGCGATTTTCGTGTTCTTTCGGAAGATGAAATCTCTCAAATCGATGTGATGTCATTAAATAAATCCTCGGGTAAAGGTTGGATTTTGACAGTGGACCTGGAGTATCCAGATGAAATTAAAAAACGAACTGCAGATTATCCGTTTTGCCCTACGAAAGAAAAGAGGGAAAACTCCTCTGAATCTGTGCTTTTATTAACACAGCATGACAAAAAGAATTATCCAGTTTACTTTGAAAATTTACAGTTTTATATAGAGCAGGGTATGAAGCTGACAAAGATTCATGAAGTTTTGGAGTTTACTGCGCAACCGTTTTTGCGATCATTTGTGCAAAAAATCTTTGAGCTACGAAAAAATGCTCGCAACAAGTATGAGGAAAGTACCTTTAAATTGATGGGCAACATGCTGTTTGGAAAACACTTAAACATTAAGAACGACTTGAACGTAAAGTGTTGTACAACACAACAACAAGCCCAAAAATATTTGGCTTCTCACAACTTTCAGGATTTTAAAGTCATTTCCCCAGAAGTAAGTTTGGTTTATACGAACAAAAAGGAAGTCAAATTGACAAAAAATTTCATAGTGGGTTTTGTGGTACTAGAAAAGGCAAAACTTATGCTTTATAAAGCTATTTATGAAAAACTGATTCCAAGGTTTAAAGATCGAATCACAATAGTGGCCAGTGAAACCGACAGCCTTGTGTGTGAAATCAAAGACCCGAACAAAACATTCATTGAGGACTTGAAGTCTATTCCAGATACATTTGATTTCTCAACTCTACCAAAAAACCATCCTCTTTATGACAGCAGTAAAGCCAAACATCCTGGGCTATTAAAGGTTGAATACCCGTATGTTCTAGAATTTGTTGGAATTAAGCCAAAGGTTTATTCAATTTTAAACAAGTGTTTAGATGAACAAATTCAGGATGCTTTGCAATGTGACAAATGCAATGGAAACGAACTAAATGTACCAAAGGGAGGGTCTAAAAGGCGACATACACCACATCATGTGTACCGTGAAGCTGCAACTGGTTACAAAGAATCATCACAGGAATATACAATAATCGAAAGCCATGCACAAAAAGTGAAAATTACAAAACGAAAAAAGTCTACATTCTCAACCACTGACCATCACAGGGAATGGCTAGATTACAATACAAGTATCCCTTTTGGATATAATGATAAATCTAATGTACAATAACTGGGGGAATTTGCGACTATAAAAGGATACCAGAATTACGAAATTAGGTTAGTTTGTGAGTCGAACTTGAAGTGTGAAGATGTGCAGTGATGGAGAATATAATAAAGCATTACGACTTTCTCGTCAAACTTTCTAAAGCAAAGGGAAAGAAACGAGAAACACTTATCGCAACTGCTTCAAAAGATGATATAAATGCTATAATAAGCTGTATAGAGTTGGCCAAAAAACAAAAAATTATTTATGCAAAGGATAATATTTTACCAAAAAATAGAAGTCTCTACGGTGTAATTAAAGCTTTAAAAAGAAACAAGGATAAACTAACTCCTGTCATTGCAAGTGTAATTCGCTTTCTCCTAAGAGAAGCCTTGTTTTACGTGTTAACCTTGGAGTGATGGATCCAAAGTATGTTGAGCGAGCTTGGTCAAACTACTCTGATCAGGCAGCATTAAAAGCATTACATGGTTTTGTTAAAGCCAGGGGACTTAAAAATATACGAGACACTGAAAAACAGCTAAGTAAAATATACAGTTTTTCTGTGCATAAGCCGGCTAGGAGAAAGTACAAAACAAGAAAATTGATTGTTAAATGTCCCCGAGAACATTTTTGTGGTGATTTAATAGATTTTCAAAAGTTTTCGAGAAAAAATGGTGGATTTTCTTGGGTACTTGTCGTACTGGATGCATTTACTAAAGAGTTGTTTGTGGAACCTGTAAAGAAAAAGACAACAGACCAAGTCGCCATTGCCTTTGAAACAATATTGAAACGAGCAAAACGTCCGCCCAGGTTCATGTACACGGATCAGGGGCTAGAATTTTTGGGTAAAAGTTTCCAACAGGCAATGCAGAAACATGGTATTGTTCATTATGTATCCCGCACAAAGAGAAAGGCATTTATGTGTGAAAGGGTAATTAGGACAATTAAGACCCTGTTATTTAAATATTTTACACATGAAAAGACAAACAAATGGATAGACGTATTACCCCGTATAGTCTCCACCTACAACAACACCCCCCATTCAGCGCATGGATTTAAACCCAACGCAATAAAACCAAAAGATACAGATGAGGTGTTTCATCGTTTATATGCAAGAATTGCACAACTCCCCCGCCCCACCCCAAAGTTTTCCATTGGGGATAAAGTTCGAGTCGCAAAAAACAGACTAACGTTCCAAAAAGGCTATGAGCAGTCCTTTAGTGACGACGTTTTTAGGGTTGCATCCCTTATTCCGGAAAGCTTTCCCGTGCCAGCCTATAAATTGGAGACACTTGACGGAAAACCAGTCAGTTCATCGTTTGTAGACGACGAGTTGGGTTATGCAGATCAAGACAGTGCGTAATAAAAATGGATTCTACATTTAGCTATACATTAGTCAGTAACCAAAATACTGACTTTTTTGGATATAATACCCACCAACATTTTTCCAACGTTTTTCCGTCTGAGGTTAACCTGAAAGACTATGAAGTGGCACTAGAAAATGCTACTATATGGGACAGGTATTCAAAAAAAGGGGAGGGGCAAATTGATTTTCCAAATGACGGTGACCCCAACAAGCCTTTCTTTAATAAGGAGAGAGGTGATCACAAAATTACCTACTATCAGCATGCATTTAGTTCAATGGGTGTGTCGAAATGGGAGACCAAGTTTAGCAATTTTATCACCGTTTTGGATTACTACCTACACCGAGAAGGCTTCAATGTTAAGTTGGAGCCCGAATTTGAGCAAGTGGATGGAAAGGCAAAAATCACCAAAATCCACTTGACTTCAACAATATTGGAACCATACCAGTTTCAGATACCCCAGCCACTTAACAGGATACTAGGATTTAGTCAACAAGTATTTTCAAGGGGAACAACAGAGAGCGATCTCATACCAGATGAAACATTTTACAACAGCCTTAATCTGGATGAGTGGATTGCATATGTTTCAATGTTTTTGGTCGAAAAGAAAACTATTGAACTAGACCCCGACGGAAGTTACGCATCGTCGTTTATGGGACTACCCAGACTAAGCACAATATGCGCAGCCATAGTGACTGAAATGGAGGCTGAAGGCATTGATTTGTCATTGGCACTGAGAATTTGATCTGAAACCAAGATTAGTGAAAATGCAACTAAGCAAGTTTCTAAATAACTATTTGGGTCTTGATGACCATTTTGTGTTCAGTGGGGAAGGAAGTATTAGAGTTCCTGCAGGAATTATAAATCCTATGGAGACAATTAAAGACTACCCATTCATTGCCCTACAACCACGCACGTGTTCCAAATTATTAATTTTGTGTAATCTAATTAACAACCAGTAATTTGCTGGTAGAGAATTGCCCATTTTGGCGTTGGTTGATAGAAAGGATAATGAAGAATTCCAGGAAATTTCATATCGTCCCACATCACTGGTATATAAACCAGTCACAGTTGACAAAATTGATCATATAACAATTAGTGTTCGTCCCGACAACAACGATTACTTGGAGTTTCCTGAAGAACCTACGGTGGTTACCTTAAATTTCAGAAAGATACATCAGTAAGCATGGAGATTACTTGCGACGAAATGGGGGACTGTAAAATGGAGGTGACCGGGGAAATGCAACACCAAGTGGCAAGGGACTTAATTCCTTTGGATGTCTCGTATAGCCCCAGGTCAATGTCAAACAGGTCCACCCCTGAACGCTCATTTCCTTCAAAGAAAAGGAAAGCACCAAGAAGGGTATTTAAGGGCAAGTTAACCCGTAAACCCGTCAGTTCCGGAAAGAAGATCAAGACGAGCAGACAGAGAAAAAGGGTCGTCCAGAAGAAGAAATCACGTAATACTAAGCCCAAATTTAATAAAAAGAAGGCAGCGGCAAAAAAGGCAGTAAAAAAAAGACGTTAGGATGGATAAAGCCGTACAGCGTAATGTGGAGGAGCAAAGGCTAAAGTCAACAGCCTACTATAGCTCCTCCCTTAACCTTACCACATTACCCCCAACAGACGTAACAGTAGTAAAAAGTATTATTGAGGACTACTTTCCCGTCAGTTCACTCAATTCGCCAACAACACCGCTGGAGTTTCATGTCCCCTCCAATCTTAAATACTTTACGGACTTGAGTGATATATGGCTTTACTTGCGTTGCTCCATAAAAAGCGGAAGTGGAACGGCACTTGCAAACGACTCTAAAACAGTTGTGGGAAATTTTCCTTTTGGAGCACTCTTTTCCAACCTTGATGTTCAAGTAAACAATGTGCCAGTTACACAGGGGAGCAACAATTTTCCCTATGAAGCATTCATCAATAGGATAATTTCCAGTGGCAGTGACTCACTGAGAACCAGATTAAGTGCAGAACGAATGTTTAAAGAGGATATTGAGGAAGCATCATCAGAGGAAAACAAAACATACAAGGAATTGAAATCCATTGGCACAGACTTTGAGGTACTGGGGCAACTTGCACACGGGCTTTTCCAGCAGGATAGGATGCTTTACCCTAAAGAGTCACTTCGAATTATATTACGAAGATCCCCAAATACCTTTTGTTTACTGGGAGCAGCTCCGGCCATCGGAACAGTCTTTTCAGATAACATTGAAATTGAGGAAGCTGTCCTTCAAGTTCGAAGATGTGTTGTCAATAGTGCAGTGGTGAAGCAACTCAACGACGATTTGAAGAATGGAATGCGGCTAGAGTATCCTTTTAAAGACTTCAACGTGGTGACGTATGCTATAACATCAGGACAATTGCGGAAAGATTCTGACATTTTGAGTTTGGGTCCAGCACCGGATGCAGTAATAATTGGGTTTGTTGACTCAAAGGCTTATGCAGGGATACCAACAAAATCCCCCTCCTTTTTCAAAAACAGCAAACTTTCATCGATATCTGTAACTTTGGATGGGGAGCCGCAGTTGTATAATCAGATAAAGCTGAATGCAGACAAGAAGCAGTTTTTACGTGCATACTCCCAGCTTTTCAACTTTATGCCAGATACTAGAACCGGTCACTCAATATCTCCAGATGAATTTCTCAACAAGGGAGCATGCTTAATTGCTTTTGATTTGAATAATGCGGCCAAGGATGACAGATTTACCCTTAACCGCGAGGGATCTCTTCGTGTGCATTGTGAATTTTCTTCAGCTTTGTCAGACAATGTACATGTTATTGTGTACATGGTACGAACCAGACTTATGGAAATTGATAACAACAATGGTGTGTTTATTAAGTAAATTGTTTAGAATGTAGTGTAGGAATAATTGTAAATATATTTATATAAAAATGTAAAAAAAATAATAGTTAAGCCGGACTAGCCGGGGCCCGAGCATAGTGGGTCTAATGTTAAGTGGTCATTAGACGACCCGCCCTGACATTACTGATGACCAGAAAATCTCGATGTATCTGGCAGTATGAAACAAACTGGGTCAATGGGCATAAGACCGAAACCATCTATGCACAAATTTAATTATAATTTTTTATAATGAATAAAATACTTTAAATCCCAAAATAATGTGTGTCAAGTCATTTCATTCATCATTAATTCATCGAATTCAATCATTCATGTCATGCTTTGTTTAAACTGGGAGGCAATTCATTATTACGATTATTCAATATTGGATTATATTCATTTGGATTTGCATTCTAAATGTATACTGGTAAATAAGGAAAAATTTGTTATTTTAAAATATTTTTTGGAATAGTTAGAAACTGAATTTCAAAAACCTGTTTAGGTCCCTGAAACTATGATTTAAGTAGAACATATTTATCACAATTAAAAAATTTTAGGTTAATTATTCCACTCGGGCAACCCCGCCGAAAAAAGCGAGTTTTTCACACTCTATTTGATTCCCATATAGAACACATGGTACTCTTAGGAAAAAATCCGCCATTTTAAAACATTTTTTTGGAATAGTTAGAAACTGAATTTCAAAAACCTGTTTAGGTCCCCAAAACTATGATTTATGTAGAACATATTTATCACAATTAAAAAATTTTAGGTTAATTATTCCACTCGGGCAACCCCGCCGAAAAAAGCAAGTTTTTCACATTCAATTTGGGGCAAAGTGAAATTTTTAGAATTATTATTTTTATTTGGGAATTGAATTTCAGGAATCTTCATAGCATCTTATTGCACTATCATGTAAGGAACATGATTAGCATCGTTAAACAGGTTTATGTTAACTATTATAGTATAGGGAGGAATTCTACGAATGTAATTTTTGTCGATTTACATACAAAATGCATGAGGAATAGTGGTAACTTTAATTATTATTTTACAATACTTTGAGGATGTATTTTTAATATCCCCTTAGGTTATCACTACAACATTTAAGAAAGATACTATAAAAGTTAAACAGGCTTACGTTAATTATTGAAGTTTCGAGAGCACTTCTACGAAAGTAATTTTTTATCTCTATAATAGTGGAGGGTCTTTAGTACCTATCTGTCATGTATTGTAGGAATACTGCGACTTCTCTCAATATTCTCTCGCAATCCACCTACCCATACCCATATACAACTATCATATATTGCACCAGAATCCAATGCTGCATAATGTCCCATATACCAATATACAGTTGATATATAATAAAACAAGCAACTAAATATCGGATAGTTAAGTATCGCAGTTAACCAATCATAAGTACCCCCTAACCATGGGAGACTGGGGATTCTTCTTCCGACATACTGCAGAAAATCAAGAAATAATAACACATATAAACATATACACTATCGCAGCCAGATCGGGGGAAAATTTAGATAAAAACGAGGAAAAAACTTAGAAAAATTTATAAAATCGTATTTAAAATACATTAACATCCTAATAACGCCACTTTACATCTACTACCAATTTATAGAAAACAAAGCACAATTTAACTACAGGAGCTGCTATTCTCTGGTAATTAGATTAGCAAAAGATTATATAGTAAGTAAACGATCATGGCGAGTAAATACATTAATGCATCTCTGAAAGTTCCAACAAAGGCATTACACCAATCCATTGGCGTAAAAAATATCAACAGCTTGATTCAATTGCTTAAAATGAATTCACTCTTAACACTGCTGAAATTCGATTCTACTTTTATACTTTCTCCAGCAGCAATACAAGTCCATAAATACCTAGAAAATATGGAAATTCTGCCACTTTATTTTGAACAAACTTCAGGTTCTAAAACTGGTTTCACTGGTTTAAATTACTATTCTAAATACAACAAGCGAAAAACTATAATGTCAAGATGGGTCTACATATTTGCCATGATGACCCTATTCTTGATTACACTTCAAATTGGCCGGATCAAGCTAAACTGGGAACGACTTCATCCAACCGATCAATTATTTTTGTACATTATGTTCTTGTGTCTGATTTACATATACTTATAATCAGGCTGGATATTAGACAGACACCTTCAACAGCTTGCTTTTGCGCTGGGACAAAGACTGCCACTAGCTCCTTTAGGAATAGCTTTAAATAAGGAAAACTTTCTAGAGAATATTTTAATCTACTCGTATAGTGTGTTTTGTGCTTTGGTCCCTTTTCTACTTATTTTGCTACCAGCCCTCTTAGAAGTTCTCAATCCATAAAATTTTCTACAGTTTATAAAATCTACAGAATTATGCAAATACTTATAAATCTAGCAAATTTTATCGTAGAAAACTATTTGTTTGCTTTGATTATGTTGGGCGTTACTTTGGCTGGAAGTTGTTGCTATGCTACTTTTACAATGTATAATGAACTACCATTACTGACCTACATTAATTGTCCGATTATTGTTATTGTAACGTTAATACTAGAGTTTGTTTTAGTGGAATTAGCTAATGTACCAAATAAAAAGACTAAGGTATTCAGACAGTATTGGAAAAAGTTTGTTATAAATAGTGTGGACGTGAAACGCTTAAAGTCATGTCCACTAGTGGGCTACAAAATAGGACCAATTGGTTATGTTGATATGATTACAGCTTTGCTGATTGCTAATGGAATTTTGAATTGTGCAGTTAATTTATTGTTGCTTAGACCTACCAGAATAAAAACCAACTAGGTAATAATAAATCGTCAATTTTTCTTGAATCACACAAAAATCTTATCAAACCGCAAATTTTCTTTCTCTCTAAAATACATCGATAAACAATCCATTTGAAAACCACCAACTTGACACATAATCAAACATCCCCAAACAATTAAATACTTAAACATTTCGCCAAAAATATGCTTTTAATGCGTTTATTTTATAAAAAAAATCACAAAAGGACCATGCAACCTAAGGGCAAGAATTTTTGGACCCAAATTTTATTCCACATTTCGATAGAGCTTTTAATGCTCTACAATTTTGCTTTAGACACTATGGTCAAATTCCGTCACATTTCGGAGATATTGAGAATTTTGTAATTTATGGCTTACGCCACCCCCAAAAAATATGATATTTTTCAAATCGTTTTTTCACCAACTGTTCCATGATTGATTTTTACAATTGATAGCTCATTCAATAGAGAATCGCTTGGAGATATTTATAGTAAATATCCCATCATGATGTTGTCTTAAATGGAGAAATGGAGAGGAGTCAAAGTTGAAGGTATAGTAAAAAAAAATCTTTCAAACTCGATTTTCGTGAAATACACCACCTTTAATTTTTTGTTTTAATAGCTTAATCGAAAGATAATTTTATGAAGATTATCATGCAAAAAGAATTAGAGTGGTAGCATGTTGCATAGTTGAGATATGGCGGAATAATGTTGGGAGAAGAGGTAAAAACGCGCATGCTGGCAATTCACGCTAAAATTTCGAGACATACACCACCTCTAATTTCTTAGTTTAATACCTCATTCAAAAGATAATTTTATGCAAATTATCATGCAAAAGGAATTAAATTGGTAGCTTGTTTCATAGTTGACATATGGCGAAATTATGTTGGAAGAAGAGGTAAAAACGGGTATGCCGGAAATTAACGCTGTAGTTTCGACACATACACCACCTCTGATTTCTTAATTTAATACCTCAGTAGAAAGATAATTTTATGCAGATTTTCATGCAACAAGAATTAGAGCGGTAGCATGTTGCGTGGTTGCGATATGGCAGAATAATTTTGAAGTAGCGGTAAAAACGGTTATTTCCGCAATTCACACGTCAACGTCAAGCATTTGAAACAGTCTAATATTATTTTATTGTCAAATTACCGTATTAAAAAAACTAGAAGCATATTATAAATAAATATAAGCTACATTTAAATTGCATATGTGCAAGCCCCTTTGTATTGTATTTCAAAAGCACGTTCAAAATTTTTGATGAATAATGTAACATTTATTACTAAAGTAAGCACTAGTTTGTAATAAAACTTAAATTCTATACTACAGAAAATGCAATAAAAACTTACATTCCATGTACATTGAAGGAGCAAGGTAAAAGCAAGGTAAAGGCGTTTACCCAGCATATTTCAACAATGCAACATGCTACCACTCTAATTCTTTTTGCATGATAATTTGCATAAAATTATCTTTCGAATGAGGTATTAAACTAAGAAATTAGAGGTGGTGTATGTCTCGAAATTTTAGCGTGAATTGCCAGCATGCGCGTTTTTACCTCTTCTCCCAACATTATTCCGCCATATCTCAACTATGCAACATGCTACCACTCTAATTCTTTTTGCATAATAATCTACATAAAATTATCTTTCGATTAAGTTATTAAAACAAAAAATTAAAGGTGGTGTATTTCACGAAAATCGAGTTTGAAAGATTTTTTTTACTATACCTTCAACTTTGACTCCTCGCCATTTCTCCATTTAACACAACAGCATGATGGGATTTCTACTATAAATATCTCCAAGCGATTCTCTATTGAATGAGCTATCAATTGTAAAAATCAATCATGGAACAGTTGGTGAAAAAACGATTTGAAAAATATCATATTTTTTGGGGGTGGCGTAAGCCATAAATTACAAAATTCTCAATATCTCCGAAATGTGACGGAGTTTGACCATAGTGTCTAAAGCAAAATTGTAGAGCATTAAAAGCTCTATCGAAATGTGGAATAAAATTTGGGTCCAAAAATTCTTGCCCTTAGGTTGCATCGTCCTTTACGTAATTATAGTACAAACATTGCAAGATATTCTTAAATCGCCCTTCTCCGGAGTTCTTCATTTTACAACTTTCAATGTTAATCTCACCTTCTGCTCTATAATAAGTATTTTCATATTTTCATATAAACAAATACAAAGTACAAAACACAAAATGCGAAAAATATCTAAATAATTTGCTAAATAAACTAAACACTACTCTGAACACCACTAACTATAAAGACTACTTTACAAACAAAACTTTACGAAAGATCAACAAAGTCTATAACTCTATTTAATTCACAATTCAAAAGAATAACTTAATAAATTACTTTGTAAATCAAACAATCAATATATTCTATCGCTCACTTCATAACTTACCGTTATTCCATAAAACTATTCTAAAAATACCCCAATTCTTCCCCTCTTGCTCCCCCCATCTCCTCCTTCATCCCCTCATTTCCCCTCCCTCCTTCCCCTCCCCCACTACAACTTTTTTTCTTATGCACATTCAAACTCCTCTTAGCCTTAAATCTCGACCCACACCCTCCACAAACATATTTTCCCACCTTATCATGCACCTCCTTATGAACCCTTAACAACGGCTTAGTATTAAATCCCTTTCCACACACATCACAGCAATAGCTCCTACTATCCGGATGCCTTTCCCTAATATGTTTTATCAATACCTTAGTATTCTTCACCTTTTCTCCACAAACCGGACAAGGCACTCCCTTTTCCCTAACACCACAGAAACTTTTCAAATGAAGTTTCAAACTGGTTTGCAACATTTGAACTCCACACTGGCTACAGATAACCTTTTCCCTTTCCTCAGGAGGTAGATGCACTTGACCATGTTCCTCCAAATTGGCTTTAGTTTTAAATGCCTTTCCACATTCTTCGCATTGAAATTTCCTCTGGTTAAATCTCTCCTTGTGTATTTCACGAGGTGGCATCATGTGCTGGTTAGCCGGATCCAGTTTCTCCTCAGCACTTAAATGTGTCCACTGGTGAAACCTTAAACTTGGTGCGTCTTTCGAGGGACGACCGCAAATGTCACAGGAATAGATGGCTAAATGAAGGGCTTGATGTTTTTTATAATTATTGAAATCTGCAAGAAATGTGGAGCAATGGGTACAGTGGTAGGCATTCAGGTGCTTTCCCAGAATGTGGTCGAAAATTAAGTCTTCGGGGGACATTCTTCGATTGGGATTGATTGAAGGGGTTTTGTAGGAACAGGCTGAACATTGAAGACAGCTTTCGGTGTCCAGACATAAGATTTCGGTGGAATTGAGGTAGAAACGGTTTTCTTTAGAGTTGTAGATTATTGAGTGACCTCGCCGGGGATCGGTGGAGGGAAAGGAGGGAAGGTTTTTGTGGGTGGCGATGCTACCACGTTCACGGACACGGGTAATGAGATTGCGGCGGAAGAGGGAGAAGTATTTTATGGCAACGGGAAGCTGACTCCTTACAAAATTTTAATAAAAAATAATTAGGTAACAATTAAGATTAAGAGGTTTAATAAGTTAGCAAAATGATTCAGTGAATTACTTGGCTAATGTAGTCAACTTGGATTTATCCTCAGGAATAAAGTCGTCATCAGAAGAATCGTCTTCCTCCTCAGAACTTTCAGTTTCCTCATCATCCTCCTCTTTGTCGCTTATCTTTTCATGAGCCTTCTCAGATTTCCCCTCATTTTTACTGATATCCCCTCCATCTTCTCCTCCTTCATCTTCACTTGGACCTTGCTCATTTCCATTATCCCAAAAATCCATAAAGTCATCACCCTCCTCGTTATTATCACAAGTCTCCTCAGGTTCCGCTTTAACTTCTTCAAGAAGATTGTTTAAACTGACATCATCCTCCTCAGCTATCTTCCTCCTTTTAACAGATCGCCTCTCTGACTTTTCAACGGACTGAGGTAGATCCTCCTCAAAATCCCTTCCAATCAGTAACCTTTCCCCCGTCGCCTCCTCAAACACCTGAAACCTTCTCCTCACTTCAAAAAACAAACCAACCAACAATTAAATACCCAATCCTCCTCAAAATTAACTATTTAACCGTTTGATTAACTTTTTAACTCACCCTGTTCCACCTTTCTTCTAAATCCAACCACCTCATTATCCTCCTCGTCACCGTCACCGCCCCTTTTCTGTCCCACATTTCTCCTCAGACTCTCCCGTCCCCTTTCAGTACTCGTCACCTGCTCCATCCTCCTCAATTTCGCCCCCTCCCCACTTCTCATAATCCCCTCCATCCTCTCCAAATCCCCCCTCAACTTATCCACCTCCCCCAACAACCCATTCAACTCCTTTAACAGCTCAACTTGCAATTTCCTCACCTTCTTTTCCACCCTGTCAACCTTTTCCTTCCTCTCCAAAGTCTCTGACACGAGGGGCATGCACTCCACACAAATTGTCCAGTTTTCCGGCACCTTCCAACCCGAACCCCGTCTTTTTCTTGACAATTGACCATGGTTATAGTTATGATCACCTCCATCCTCTTCCAAAACCACTTTACAAAATCTAAAAAGTAATCCCGCTGCGGTGGACCGGACAGGCTTATCATAAGCTAGTGAGGTGGTGCAAAAGGCACAGATTCTACCTTTAACCTTCCCCTCCCCTCCCATTATTTAACCGGCGGTTAAAATTCCGTTTAAAGTGGGGTAAATGATTAACTTGCAAAAAAATCGGTGCAGAAATGCCGACAAGGCTTGCTTGTGGATGGCAGGACGACGACAGTCGTCAGCTGACTCTGTTCAGGGAATAGAGCTCAAGTGTCAAGAGCTCGTGTTCGTCTTCGTCACCGGTTTCTGAACAAATTGACAGTTAAAATACTTAACGGTTAATTAAATCATGGCTTATCTTAATGCTTCTATTTGTGTGGTGTGCTGCCACCAATTGATTGATAAGCCATTCCAACAAAATGTGGATGATAACCCCACTTTAGTAAAATGGTTTAGCAAACTAAAAAATGGGAAGTTTGAAAGCAAGGACAAGCCGGGGTTATCACCACTACCGCCTGTATTGTGTTCAGAGTGCTTATCATTAATGATTAAAGTGGGGGATAAGAGGGAGGAGGTGGACAAGGTGGAGGAGCAAGTCAGGTGTCTACAGAAGCAACTTTTAGGGATGTTAAGACACTTGAGCAGTTTAGTGGAGGATTATTTGGAGGGGATGAAGGGGATAGAGAGGAAAATTAGGGGATCGGAGGAGAAGCGGGGCAAGCTGAAGGAGGGGGAGGATGATTCGGACAGGAAAAATGAAGAGGTTCTGAGGAGTGTTTTAGGATTTCGGGAACAAATTTTGTCAGGTAAAATTCTAATGCAAATCTTAATGATTAAAATAATTAATTATTCAGTGCCAAACTGAAACTTTAATATTTAAATTGCAGAGATTCAAGAACTGAGGCAGTTTAGTTCCAGGTTATCGTCCAAACTGATCACTCCAGTTGATGAGGTGGAACCCGAGTCAAGAATTGAAGTAAAGATAGAAACGGAGAACGATCTGGGGAACGAGGGCTTTGATGACTTTGTTGAGGATGATCCACCCTCCTTTTCTGATAGCCCTGAGGGTTATCAAAATGAGGAGGAAATTAACATAAAACCTTTTCAGGAGGTAGATGAGACTGAATCGGGATCTAGGACGGGGAGACCAAAGCGCAGAGCCGCCGCATCAGCCACAAAGAAAATACACCAATTAAAATTAAAACGTGCCACAAAAGTGAAAAAGGAGCCCCAAGAAGATGACCCATCATCATCCCAAAAGGCCAAAGTACCTGTAAAACGTACTCTTCCCAAAAATTACATTCCTGCTTGGATTACTTGGCAGCGCCGTAAATTGCAAGCCCATCCAAGTGGAACCCAAATGAAACGGCAATTCACTTGTCAATCCTGTCCTAAGAAACCCTTCCAAAGGATTTACGGTTTGGAACAGCATTTAAGATTTCATGAAGCTCAGTGCAGTATTAACACTAAAAAATACTCCTGTCCCCACTGCCCCTTATCCTTTTCTCTGGAACAACGCTACCAACTTCACTTGTGTTGTCACGAGGGCATTATCAAAGCCGTTTGCGACACTTGTAACAAATCCCAGTTTGCTTTTGACATGGAACGTCACTTGAAAGAGGATCATAAAGTCTTAAAACCAATCCAGTGTCCAAACTGTTTCCACTTTAGCTCCAACCGAGACCAGTTTCTGGGCCATTTGAGAAATCATTTAGGAAAGGATGCCTTATATCCTTGTGACCTGTGTCCAGTAACTTATCACACCAGAAAAGAACTTTTGGAACATTTGCACAAGAAGCATCAAGCACTTGACCCGATTCCCTGTGAAATTGGAAACTGTACCAGAACGTTTTTGGACAAAAGTTGGCTAAATAATCATCGTGTTGTTCACACTAAAAAGTTTGCGTGTTTGGTTTGCGATACAGTTTGTGCATCGCAAGTAAACCTGACAAGTAAGTTAAAATTTAAATGGTCTGTTTTATATTTTAAGACTTTAAATCCATTTTAATTTTGAAATTTATTTCCACAGAACATTTACAAAGTCACGAGGAAAAGAAATGGACCTGTGAAACTTGTGGGAAGAAACTAGCTTCAAAAGAAGCTCTTGATAAGCACCAGAAATGGCATGAAAATCAACAGCTTGGAATTAAACCCGTGGCCAAGTTCCAATGTCACTTGTGTGAAAAAGGGTTTTTGAATCAGAACTCGTTTAAAGGTCATTTAGACTTTCATAATGGAAAGATTTTTAAATGTGAACAATGTGAAGATACATTTACTCATCGAAGTAGTTTCAAGCGTCATTTGGAAACTCATGCAAATCCAGGGAAAAGTTTTGTGTGTCATGTGTGCGGAAATGGATTTAAGAGAAGTCAGCATTTAAAAGAGCATGTAAGGAAGCACTTTGCAGAGAAAAAGTTTGAGTGTGAGCATTGCACCAAGCGGTTTATGTTGAAGGAGCAACTAAAACAACATTTAAGGGTGCATACTGGAGAGAAACCGTTCGTTTGTAAAATTTGTGGGAAAGGTTAGTACATTTTTAGTTTTTACATGGCTATAAATACTGCTGAGAAAGTAAGGTAATTAACTTTTTAATTTCAATATTTTTAGCTTTCAACCAGGCTGGCTCACTCTATCACCATAAAAGGTTGCTTCATCCCCAGTCCCAAGCCGGCTCTGCTGAATCCACAACGACAAACTAAGCAGAAACTGCTTGAAAGATGGAAGTTCAAGCTAATTACATTACGATTGAATTACTTGTTCAAGTTTTGTAGTTATGAACTTTAAAGCTGCAAAATTAATAAATTTAAACATTTTTCCTGTTTTGTCCAATTTTGAAACGCATATCCAACAAAATGAGTCACTTGAAAGAAACATGATGTTTGAAACAGTTTGAAAAAAGGTTAATGTAATCAGTTATAGTTATCAGTAGAATTTAAGTCCCCATTCGGAATGGACTGGCTAGGGAAAAAAGTTCAGATTTCTGAAATAAAAATGCTCTATTTAATTTACAATTTACATGATGATCAGATTACGTAATTGTAATTTTTATTGATGGCGATTTGGCGATAGCGATGATTCGATGATGCAGTTATATCCGTTTAACAGGTTTCAATGGTCATTGTGGTCATTGACATTGACAGTGTCATGATGACACCAAAACCACACCAGTAGTACTAGTCTTTGTTCATGCACAAACTGATTACTGCATAAATTGGCTCGTACGCGTACGCACGCGACTCGTATTCGTATTTCTCCGAGCCTCTACTTGCTTGCTGAAGAACAGCTGAGCTACTCAACTTGATCACGAAACACTGAAACACCTAAAATGTCAAGAGCTCGTGTTCGTCGGTTTCTGAATAAATTGACAGTTAATGTTTTCATTTGGGGGAACTTAATATTAAGTTTAAATGAAAAGTTTTCAAACGCGGGAGATCTTAAAATTAAGTATTCGTACGCCAGCGGTTGTGGCGGTGGTACTTAAAATTCAGTCGATTTAAAAACGTTTCGAAAGTGGTAAAACTTATTTTTCTGCAGGGCAAGTTCACCTCTCAAAGTGGCAGGTCTTAATAATCAGCTGTTTGTTGCTGACCTGGCTGTGGGAGTACTTAATATTCAGTTGATTTCCACTGTATTTCCAACAATTCCCACGTGAACGGCAACTACCAGTGTTTGAAATTCCCACATTGCAGACAACCTACTCTAATGAAATTACCACGTTACGCCCTTGCTACTGAATATTAATTACCACATTGACCTACAAACTAATTAAGTTTTTATTCCACCTTAACTACTATAATCGTGTTTTTAAGTGCCATTTGAAAGGGTTAAACCACTTAAAAGTTAATTAAATCATGGCTAGTCTTAATCATTCCATGTGTGTGGTGTGCTGCCACAAATTGACTGATAAACCATTCCAACAAAATGTGGAAGATAACCCCAGTATAGCAAAATGGTTTAGCAAACTACAACAAAATGCCAAGTCTGTCAAGGACCTTAGTAGAACTGAGTTATCACCACCGCCAGTATTGTGTTCAGAGTGCTTATCAATAATGATTAAAGTGGGGGATAAGAGGGAGAAGGTTGATAAGATTGAGGAGCAAGTTAGGTGTCTTCAGCAGGAACTTTTAAGGATGTTAAGACACTTGAGCATTTTGGTGGTGGATTATTTGGAAGAGGTGAAGGGGATTGAGGGGAAAATGAGGAGTTCGGAGAATAAACGGGATAAACGGAAGGAGGAGGATGTGGGTGGTGAAAATGAAGAGGTTCTGAGGAGTATTTTGGAGTTCCGGGAACAAATTTTGTCAGGTGGGTTGGAATCTTAATGATTAAATTACTTTACTATTTAATTCCCTTCAAAATTCAATTATTAAATTGCAGAGATGCAAGAACTAGGCCAATTTCAATACAGTTTAACTTCCAAACTGATAACTGCTACTGATGAGGTGGAACCCGAGCCAGAAGAAATTGAGGTGAAGATAGAAATGGAGGATAATCTGGGAAACACGGAATTTAATGATTTTGTTGAGGATGATCCACCCTCCTTTTCTGATTCTGGTTGGGAACCGGATTATCAAAATGAGGAGGAAATTAAAATAAAACCTTTCCAGGAGGAAACTCATGAGGCTGAAGTGGGATCTAGAAGACCAAAGCGTCAAGCCGCCGCATCAGCCACAAAGAAAATGACCCAATTAAAATCTAAACGTCCTGCAAACTTAAAGGTGAAAAAGGAGCCCTCAGAAGAACGGTCATCTTCATCATCCTCAAAAAAAGCCAAGGCCAAACTACCTGTGAATCGTACCTTTCCCAAAAATTACGTCCCTGCTTGGATCACTTGGAAGCGCCATAAAATTCATAATGCTCCTGGTGGAATCACAAGTAAAAGTAAAAAGCAATTCACTTGTCAATCCTGTCCAAAGAAACCCTTCCCAAAGGTTTACGGTTTGGAACAACATCTTCGATTTCACGAAGCTCAGTGCAGTACTAACACTGAGAAATATTCCTGTCCCCACTGTCCCTTATCATTTTCCCTGGAACAACTTTACCATTTCCATGTATTCTGTCACGAAGGAATTATCAAGGCTGTTTGTGACTTTTGTAACAAATCCCAGTTTGCTTTTGACTTGAAACGCCACTTGAAAGAAGATCATAATATTTTAAAGCCGATCCAGTGTCCAAACTGTTTCAACTTTAGCTCCAACCGAGACAAATTCCTTAACCATTTAAAATATCATTTAGGAAAGGATGCCTTATATCCTTGTGACTTATGTCCAGTAACATTTCACACCCGAAAAGAACTTTTAAAACATCTACAAAAGGATCATCAAGTACTGGAACCAATTCCCTGTGGAATTGGAAATTGTACCAGAACATTTTTGGATAAAAATTCCCAAAATGCGCATCACATCACGCACACTAAAAGGTTTGCGTGCTTGATTTGTGATAAAACTTGTGCGTCGGACGTGATCCTGCAAAGTAATTAAAATTTTAAATCCAAATATTTGTATTGTTTGAAAACTCAACAATTTATAATTTAGGTAATTTATGTTAACAGATCATCTGAAAACTCACGAGGAAAAGCAATGGCCTTGTATCACTTGTGGAAGGAAACTAGTGTCAAAAGAAGCTCTTGATAAGCACCAGAAATTGCATGAAAATCTACAGCTTGGAATTAAACCCGAGGCCAAGTTCCAATGTCACTTGTGTGAAAGCGCGTTTGTGCATCAGAGCTCCTTTCGAAAACACATGGACTGGCATAATGGCAGGATTCATAAATGTAACCTGTGTGAAGCCACATTTCCTCATCAATATAGTTGGAGGCGTCATATGGAAAGTCATGCAAATCCAAATCCAGGGAAAAGTTTTGTTTGTCACGTTTGCGGAAGTGGATACAAAAGAAAGCAACATTTTAAAGTTCATCTTAAGACGCACTTTGAAGAGAAAAAGTTTGAGTGTGAGCATTGCACTAAACGGTTTATGAGGAAGGAGCAATTAAAACAACATTTAAGGGTGCATACCGGAGAGAAACCGTATATCTGCGATATTTGTGGAAAAGGTTAGTACATTGTTAACTTACATGGCTAAAAATATTGCTGAGAAAGTAAGGTAATCATAACTTTCTAATTTTAACTTTTATAGCTTTTAACCAGGCTGGCTCACTCTGGCATCATAAGAAGTTGATTCATCCCCAGTCCCAAGTTGACTTGGAAATCAAAACGTCAGAATGTAAAGCAGAAAGTGCTGAAAAGAAAGCTAGCTAATTACATGTTACGATTGAATAATTCAATTTGAATTCCTTCTTGAGATTTTATATGAAATGGACAAAATAAAGTTATTAATGCTGCAAAATGGAAATCATACATGTGTATAAGAAGTAAACCATGTCCATAACGGTTATCGGATAACCAAAACGTCTGTATAGTATATTATGCATAGTAACATAGCTCTAGCGACTAAAGGATTTCGAATTTTGACAAACTGACATCAGATTCGTTAATTTTGTAAAAAACTGATTTAAAATTATGTGTCGCATGCCATAGGTCACTCAGGAAATTTTAGAAATCCTTCGTGACCTTTGACCTAAGAGGTCGAATTTCAAAAATCGGGCTCCGTAGTGCACAGGTTCTAGTGACCACAAACCTGTTTGGGCCAAAACAGAATTCCAAAAATATATTACTGGACACTAGACTAATGATATGGCCTGGACAAAATTTGACATTCCAATAACGGTCAGACGATTTCGAATTTTAGCAAACTGACACCAGGTTTGTTAATTTGGTCAAAAATTGACCTAAAATCATGTGTTGCATGATATGGGTTCTATCTCTATGTAAAAAGATATTGAACCACTGACGACCTATTGACTGAAAAATGAATGGGGTTCTGTCCAAGGTCCTCTAGAGTGTGTATACCAAATTTGGTTGAAATTGGAATAGCCGTTTCGGAAAAAACCGGATTTGACCGGACGGCCGGAACAGGAAACCAAAAGGACTCTTTCGATTCCTAATTCCTCCAGTTGCTGCGCTATACAACAGCTGAGCTACTCAACTTGATCTTGAGAGAGCTCAAACGTCAAAATAGCTCGTGTTCCTGAACTTCTGGACAAATTGACAGTTAAAATGCTTGCAAATTAATTAAATCATGGCTAATCTTAATCATTCCTTGTGTGTGTTGTGCTGCCACCAATTGACTGATAACCCACCCCAACAAACTGTGAATGATAATCCCACTTTAGGGAAATGGTTAAGCAAACTAAAAACTGGGAAGTTTGAAACCAAGGACAAGCCGGGGTTATCATCACTACCGCCAGAACTGTGTTCAGAGTGCTTATCGATAATGATTAAAGTGGGGGATAAGAGGGAGGAGCTGGATAACGTGGAGGAGCAAGTTAGGTGTCTTCAGAAGCAACTTTTAAGGATGTTGAGACACTTGAGTGGTTTGGTGGGGGATTATTTGGAGGAGATGAAGGGAATTGAGGGGAAAATCAGGGGATCGGAGGAGAAACGGGTTAAGATTAAGGGGGAGGGTGCTGCAGACATTGAACATGAAGAGGTGTTGAATAACGCTTTAGCATTTCGGGGACAAATTTTTGCAGAAATTCAGGAACTGAGTCAGTTTTATCCCATCTTATCTTCCAAACTGACCACTGCTACTGATGAAGTGGAACCCGAGTTGGAAGAAATTGAAGTGAAAATAGAAATGGAGGATAATCTTCTAAGAACAACGGATTTTGTTGAGGATGATCCACCACCCTTTTCTGATTCTAATGGGGAACCTAATTCCCCACAAGGTTATCAAAGTGAGGAGGAAATTAAGGAGAAACCTTTCCAGAAGGAGAATGAAGTGGGAAATAGAACACGAAAGCGTCAAGTCACCGCATCAGCCACAAAGAATCTAACCCAATTAAAAGCTAAATGTCCAGCAAAAAATAAGGTGAAAGGGGAGTCCCCGGAAAAACGGTTATCTAAGGTTAAGAAACCTGTGAAACGTACCTTTCCCAAAAATTACTTGCCTGGTTGGATCACTTGTAAGCGCTATAAACTCCATAATGCTCCTCGTGGAACCCAAAGAAGAAAACATTACATTTGTCAATCCTGTCCCAACAAAATCTTCCAAAGGACGTACGGTTTGGAGCAACATCTTCGATTTCACGAAGCCCAGTGCACTACTGACACTAAAAAATACTCCTGTCCCCACTGTCCCTTATCATTTTCCCTGGAACAACTGTACCACTTCCACTTGTGCTGTCATGAAGGAATTATCAAAGCCGCTTGCGACACTTGTAACAAATCCCAGGTGGCTTTTGACTTGGAACGTCACTTGAAGGAGGATCATAAAATCTTAAAACCAATCCAGTGTCCAAACTGTTTCCACTTTAGCTCCAACCGAGACAAGTTCCTAAACCATTTAAAATACCATTTAGGAAAGGATGCCTTATATCCTTGTGACCTGTGTCCAGTAACATATCACACCAGAAAAGAACTTTTGAAACATTTGCAAAAGGAGCATCAAGCACTGGAACCGATTCCCTGTGGAATTGGAAATTGTACCAGAATATTTTTGGATAAAAATTCACAAAATGCACATCACATCACGCACACAAAAAGATTTGCGTGCTTGATTTGTGATAAAACTTGTGCATCGGATGTGATCCTACAAAGTAATTTGCATTCTAAATCTAAATATTTGGTTTTTTAGGAAACCCCAACAATTTGGTAATTTTTATCAACAGATCATCTTAAAACTCACGATGAAAAGCAATGGCCTTGTATCACTTGTGGAAGGAAACTAGTGTCCAAAGAAGCTCTTGATAAGCACTTAAAATTGCATGAAAATCAACAGCTTGGAATTAAACCCGAGGCCAAGTTCCAATGTCACTTGTGTGAAAAACGGTTTGCGCATGAAAGTTCCTTTCGAAAACACATGGACTGGCATAATGGCAGGATTCATAAATGTAACCTATGTGAAGCTACATTTCCTCATCAGTATAGTTGGAGGCGACATATGGAAAGTCATGCAAATCCAAATCCAGGGAAAAGTTTTGTTTGTCATGTGTGCGGAAGTGGATACAAAAGAAAGCAGCATTTTAGAGTACATCTTAAGACGCACTTTGAAGAGAAAAAATTTGAGTGTGAGTATTGCACCAAGCGGTTTATGAGGAAGGAGCAATTAAAACAACATTTAAGGGTACATACTGGAGAGAAACCGTATGTCTGCGAGATTTGTGGGAAAGGTTAGTACATTTTACACTAAATATTGCTGAGAAAGTAAGATAAGCATAACTTTTAACTTTTGTAGCTTTTAACCAGGCTGGCTCACTCTGGCATCATAAGAAGTTGATTCATCCCCAGTCCCAAGTTGTCTTGGAATCCAAAACGACAAGTAAAGCAGAAAGTGCTGAAATGAAAGCTAGCTAATTACATGTTACGATTGAATAATTCAATTTGAATTCCTTCTTGAGGTTTTATATGAAATGGACAATAAAGCTATTAATGCTGCAAATTGCAAAATGAAAACCATACATGTGTATAAGAAGTAAAGCATGTCGATAACTGTTATCGGATAACCAAAAAGTCTATATAGTATATTATACACAGTAACATAGCTCTAGGCTCTAGCGACTAAAACGATTTCGAATTTTGGCAAACTGACATCAGATTCGTTAATTTTGTAAAAAAGACTTATTTAACATTATGTGTCGCATGCCATAGATCACTCAGGAAATTTTAGAAATCCTTCGTGACCCTTGACCTTAGAGGTCGGAGAAAAGCGCATTAGACCGGACGGCCGGAACAGGAAACCAAAAGGAATCTTTCGATTCCTATTTCCTCCATTTATTACGCTACCGTTGTTTTCGGTCTCCTTCTTAGTGCTGGACTCATGTCATGTCATGTACAAAAAATCTTCTTCATGGCATTTCCATTTCAAAATCCCCATGTCATGTCATGTCAACTACTGCATCATGTACATGCATGTATCAGAATGAAATTTATTTCTAAATGTAAGGAACCACAAAATTTTGAAGGTTTTTGGTTGTGCAGTGTTATAAAAATAACGTAAAATCTAATTTTCTTCCTAAGTTTTACTATTTACAAGCCTTTAAACTTAAGATTTCGAAAAAATAATTACTTTCATCTCATTTTAAGTAAAGAATATCTAAAAAACTACTGATTAATGACTAATTTGTCAATAATTTTTTCCTTGTTTTTACATGCATCTACATGCATGTACTTCATGGCATGTAATGGGTCATGTACCAGAGGGTCATGGGTCATGTACCCCCGTGTCATGTCATGTAATTTGGCATGCCATGAGTTTTCATGTACATGATGCATGAGCCCAGTACTATTCCTTCTTGCTTGCTTAGAACAGCTCAACAGCTGAGGTATTCAAGCTAGCTCAAGTGTCAAAATAGCCCGTGTTCCTGTACCTCTGGACAAATTGACAGTTAAAATGCTTGCAAATTAATTAAATCAAGTCATGGCTAATCTCAATCATTCCTTGTGTGTGTTGTGCTGCCACCAATTGACTGATAAGCCATACCAACAAACTGTGAATGATAATCCCACTTTAGGGAAATGGTTTAGCAAACTAAAAAATGGGAAGTTTGAAAGCAAGGACAAGCCGGGGTTATCAACACTACCAGAACTGTGTTCAGAGTGCTTATCGATAATGATTAAAGTGGGGGCTAAGAGGGAGGAGGTGGACAAGGTGGAGGAGCAAGTGAGGTGTCTACAGCAGCAACTTTTAAGGATGTTAAGACACTTGAGCAGTTTGGTGATGGATTATTTGGAGGGGATGAAGGGGATTGAGGGGAAAATGAGGGGATCGGAGGAGAAACGGGTTAAGATTAAGGAGGAGCGTGCGGGCATTGAACATGAAGAGGTTTTGAATAACGCTTTAGCATTTCGGGGACAAATTTTGGCAGAGATTCAGGAACTGAGTCAGTTTTATCCCAGGTTATCTTCCAAACTGATCACTGCTACTGATGAAGTGGAACCCGAGTTCGAAGAAATTCAAGTGAAAATAGAAATGGAGGATCATCTAAGAACAACGGATTTTGTTGAGGATGATCCACCACCCTTTTCTGATTCTAATGGGGAACCTAATTCCCCTCTGGCTTATCAAAGTGAGGAGGAAATTAAGGAGAAACCTTTCCAGAAGGAGAATGAAGTGGGAAATAGAACACGAAAGCGTCAAGTCACCGCATCAGCCACAAAGAATCTAACCCAATTAAAAGCTAAATGTCCAGCAAAAAATAAGGTGAAAGGGGAGTCCCCGGAAAAACGGTTATCTAAGGTTAAGAAACCTGTGAAACGTACCTTTCCCAAAAATTACTTGCCTGGTTGGATCACTTGTAAACGCTATAAACTCCATAATGCTCCTCGTGGAACCCAAAGAAGAAAACATTACATTTGTCAATCTTGTCCCAACAAAATCTTCCAAAGGACGTACGGTTTGGAGCAACATCTTCGATTTCACGAAGCCCAGTGCACTACTGACACTAAAAAATACTTCTGTCCCCATTGCCCTTTATCCTTTTCCCTGGAACAACTGTACCACTTCCACGCGTGCTGTCACGAGGGTGTTATCAAAGCCGTTTGCGACACTTGTAACAAATCCCAGTTTGCTTTTGACTTGGAACGTCACTTGAAAGAAGACCATAGTATTTTAAAACCGATCCAGTGTCCAAACTGTTTCAACTTTAGTTCCAACAGAGACAAGTTTC
Source organism: Entomobrya proxima (assembly GCA_029691765.1). Classification (NCBI taxonomy): domain Eukaryota; kingdom Metazoa; phylum Arthropoda; class Collembola; order Entomobryomorpha; family Entomobryidae; genus Entomobrya; species Entomobrya proxima. The sequence continues at coordinate 40,784,917 of CM056172.1, forward strand.
TGGGCCATTTGAGAAATCATTTAGGAAAGGATGCCTTATATCCTTGTGACCTGTGTCCGGTTACATATCACACCAGAAAAGAACTTTTGAAACATTTGCAAAAGGAGCATCAAGTACTTGATCCGATTCCCTGTGGAATTGGAAATTGTACCAGAACATTTTTGGATAAAAATTTACAAAATGCGCATCACATTTCACACACTACAAGGTTTGCGTGCTTGGTTTGTGATAAAACTTGTGCATCGGATGTGGTTCTGCAAAGTAAATAACATTCTTAATTAAAACATTTGGTTTTTGAAAATTTAACATTTTTTAATTTTGGTAATTTATATTAACAGAACATCTGAAACGTCACGAGGAAAAACGATGGACTTGTGAGCACTGCGGAAAGAAAATGACTTCCAAACAAGTTCTGGAATATCACCTGAAAATACACGAGGATGGAAATAAACCCGTGACATATTACCAATGTCACTTGTGCGAAAAAGGGTTTGTGCGTCAGAGCTCCTTTCAAGAACATGTAGACTGGCATAATGGAAGGATTCATAAATGTGAACAGTGTGGAACTATATTTCCTCATCGATATAGTTTGAGGCGTCATTTGCAAAGTCATGCAAATCCAAATCCTGGGAAAAGTTTTGTTTGTCATGTGTGCGGAAATGAATTCCAACACAATCAGCATCTTCAAAGACACCTTAAGTCGCATTTTGAAGACAAAAAGTTTGAATGTGAGCATTGCACCAAGCGGTTTATGAGAAAGGACCAATTAAAGCAACATTTAAGGGTGCATTCGGGTGAGAAACCGTATGTTTGCGAAATTTGTGGGAAAGGTTAGTTCGTTTTGCACTTAAAGTACGTATATTCCTTTAAGAAATTGAAAAGAAATAAAAGATTATACATTTTCAATTTTTATAGCTTTTAACCAGGCTGGATCACTCTGGCATCATAAGAAGTTGCTTCATCCCCAGCCCAAACAACAAGACGACACTGAATCTTCAGCGACAAATTAAACAGAAACTGGCCGAAAGAATGTTCAATGCATTGCTATGTAATTGTGTGTAAATTATACATGTGTGTGTAAAAGTGTATGTATGTAACAGCTATGTAATTAGATTAGGATTGATTCAATTTGATTAAATTACCTGCTAAATATTTGTATTATGGAAAATAAAGTTGCAAAATTCCTAAAGTTGTCTAGCTTCAAATAATCTATTCCGGCAGGAAATGTGTTAAAACGAACTCATTTAATATTAATTTATTTATCGGTATTAGGTACTTAAGGGAATTGGAGCATTAATTACTCAAACCAGATATTGCCAACAACCTGTAAATCGCTGTTACTTAGTAGTTCAGTCAATCCACCAAGAGTTTTTTAACAGATACGGTTCTTGTCATGGAATAACGTTCAAGCTCATTAGAATAGAATAAACTTTTAACGTGTATTCAGTATTACTTGGAAAATAGATTCTGTTTTAACATGTTTTTATTAGTTGGTTATTAGTATTATTTGTATGGTATTTAATTGATCAAAGTTTGTTGACCTATGAAAATGCGTTTCTGAGAAATAGGTAATAATTTAAGTACCTATTGATTACATTAGTTTTGCAAGTGGGAATTTAAAACTAGTACTGATTGACTAAACATACATACATATTATATTTATTCAGCCAATCAAAGTAATCATTTGTAAGAATATAATATCAAATCTATGAAGATTGGACAGTTGGAAAAATATATTATGAAATTGTCCAAAACTGAGTAATTAATTGAATTAGTAACAATGAAACAGTTGTTAGTCAAACGGTTGAATTATATCGTAATGCGTTGGATTCAATATATTTTAGAACCATTGCGTTTATTCTGTGCTTTAATCAAGTAACACGATTAATAACTTAACAATGAATCATATTGTTTTACCTGCCAATTTCATATTCATAAGACGTACATTTCCAAGTAAAATCTAAGATTTGGATAGGAATCTGAGCTGGTACGGGTATAAAAACTCAGCACTTTCCCAATTAAATTCATTCATACAAATAGATTCTTAGTGAAAGCTCTACAGAACTACCTGCACATTTTCCAACAAAAGCCTTCTAGAAAAATGAGCTCTCTGAATCTAAAGTTGATTGTCGTTTTAGTGGCATTTGCCAGTGTTTTGGAGTGCTGCTTTGCTCAAAATATTACTACTACACCACCACCAGGCTCCGAAATGAACGCAACCACTACTACGGAGGATCCCAATCTAAAACGTAATATTTAAAATCTTTACATTTAATATAAATTTTTCATTATTCGGTCTTTATGTTCCAGGGTTTACTTGCCCGGATGGAAGAGGTTGGGCATGTTGGGCTGACGAAAGCCAGAGAAATGAAATTTGCAACGGTATTTGTACACACATACATTTGTATAGCAAATTTTTAAATTTTTACAAAGTAGTAATTTCAAATCTCTATTAATATGTATTTTAGTTCGAGGCTGGTATCGTTGGTGGGTCGAGTATGGTTTTTTTGGTGACTGCTATTGTTGCGGAAGATAAATACAAATGATCCAATTTACCGAAGATCATTTTGGCATACGATCCGGCAATTTCACTATGAGAGCAGCGGAATAATTTTTATTTTTCAAAATTCTTAGCTAAATTAACATTGATTCTCCGATTAAATTGTACTAAATACTATCAGCCTCTTTAACCAAAAATTCATTATGAACTAAATACTTTATTCATTCGTTATAATTAGTTAATAAACATATTCTAAAACTTATCCAAGTCCTAAAAAGCTTTTAACCTTTTTCTGTTTCGTAGTCTTTTTCTTCTGTGGAGGCTTTGGCGGCGGCGGTGGCGTAGTCGTCGGTTGTTTTTTTCCCGGCGGTGGTGCTGGAGCCGGTTCTCCCGAATACTTCCACCACTTATCACCCTCCTCACACTGTTTACTATGTTTATTCCAAAATCCTCCACTCTTTTTAGTTCCACAATTAAAAAAAGTATCCTTCCAAAAATGCCCATGCAAATTTTTCTCTTTAGATTTAGTACACTCTACATAAACACTCCAATCTCCAGGTACATAATGTTTACCCTCCCCTTTCCTATGACATGGAAAAACCGGTCCTTCAAAAAGGGTTACTCTATTATAAGTCTTAGCATCCCATGTCATACTCCCTTTAATACTGTAATGATTAGGTTGCAACCAGGGATCCTCCGTGCCACAGTCCCAACTCAAGTCCTTTTTAATTCCCGGGTCTATACAATGCTGGACTTGTTCACTGAAGCAAACTCTTTCATAAAAGTTGCAAGAATAGCATAAAGCTTCTAATTCTCCCCGAAATTTAACACATTTAAAGTACACACTGTTATGTTTAGGAAAAGCCCAGTAGCCACCTTCTTGTGTGCAGGGATATGATCTGGTATGCGTTCTGGAGCATTTGTATGGTATGAAACGGCCACGGGTAAGATTTTCCACACACTTTTTTTCTCCTTTGGTATTATTAAACCCTTCCCATTTGGTTTTATTACAAGTTTTGCAATTGGCTATGTATTCGTTATTCCGTTTTTCGCAACTGAAATAAACACTTAGATCGCCGGGATGACCGTATTTACCTGGACTGTGTTTGGAGCAGGGGAAACTTAACTGTTCTTCTTTGTAACCAGAGCAATCCCAGGTTAGGCTCATTTCCGGTGTTTTGGCCATTGGGTTGTCTATGTAAGGATCGCCTCCTTGACAGGCTTTGTCTGAGTTATAAACGCAAGCTTGTTCTGAGTTGCTAAAGCAAGTCTTTTTGGTTTTGCTGCATGTGTAGCAGTGGGCGGCGTATTGGTCGCCTTTTAAAACGCATTTGAAAAAGATGGAGGTGTCCTTTTCGTTGGCGAAGTAGCCAGAGGATTTGCATTTGTAGGAGTGTTCGTCGTAGGTGAAGCAGGAGTAGGGTTGGTGGGCTCCGCGACCGGAGTTGGGAACGCATTTCTTTTCGATGGGGGAAAAGATGCCGCGAAGGTCGGAACTGCAAGCGCGGCATTCGGCAAAGCCGCCGGGTTTGCATTCGAAGTAGACGGATTTTTCGGCGGGGGTGGCTAAGAAAATAAAAATTGATGAGATGAAATTTAAAGAAAATTTAAGAAACATTAAGGAAATTTAAGAAGCATTAAAGAAATTTAAGAAACATTAAGGAAATTTAAGAAACATTAAGGAAATTTAAGAAGCATTAAAGAAATTTAAGAAACATTAAGGAAATTTAAGAAACATTAAGGAAATTTAAGAAACATTAAGGAAATTTAAGAAACGTTAAGGAAATTTTAAGAAACGTTAAGGAAATTTTAAGAAATTTAAGAAAATTAAGAAACGTTAAGGAATTTTGAAGAAATTTAAGAAACTTTAAAGAATGCTTTAGAAATTTTAAGGATTTTAAAAGAATTTTTAAGGTTAAAATTAGTTTAATGAAATTTTCATTATATTTACCATAAATTCCAGGCGAATACTTCTTGCACGGAAAACTCTCCTGCTGCGGCATATACCCAGTGCAATCATAAGTTCTACTCTTTTCCTCCGTAACAGTAGGATCAATATGTACAGGATCCTCCTTCCCACACAAATTACCCGGAATCTTCAAACAAACTTGTTTCGACTGACTAAAGCACGTTTTCTGAATGCCATTATTACAAGTAAAACACTGACTTTCCAATCTTCCATCCGCTTTCTTTAAACACTTGTAAAACACTGAGTTATCCTGTGGATCTGCAAAAAGCCCTTCGGTAACACATTTAAATCTTCGTGTAGCACATTCCCAAGGTTTATGGGGTCCCAAACCGCAATTTTCTACACATTTTTGTAGTTTATCTACAAAACACTCTCTTTTACTAGCGTCGCAATGATGACATTCGGCAATTAGGTCTCCGCCATGAACCACGCATTGAAACCAAACAGAGGGATCTGCAGGCATGGCCCATTTCCCAGGACCGTATAAAGTGCAGGGCAGTGACATTTCGTTGTAACCTGTGCAGTCGTAACTTCGACTTTCTTCCACTTCGCCTTTTAACGGCGGATTTTTTGTGTTTTGCAGGCCAGATCCTGATCCAGAATCGGTTATGCCGTTACAAGGCACTCCATCATTTGTCAAACAGGCTAAAGTACTTTCGTCATAACAAGTGCCAATCATTGCGTTGCATCCAAAGCAATACGATTTCCAAGGCCAGGCTTCAGTGGCTTTAACGCATTTAAAGAATGTTGCGCCACTATCTTTAGGATTTTTAAAGTAGCCTTCCTTTTTGCAAGAATAAGCCTGAAGATCGTAACTGTGACACATGTAGGGTTCGTTAGGACCTTTGCCACAGTTGGCTACGCAGGTTTTTTGTATGTTGTCGAAACAGGCGTCTTGTTGTTTGGAGCAAGCGCCGCATTCGGCGAGCCATTTGTCACCGAGTTTGACGCAAGTGAAGTAAATGCTTTGATCGGCGGGAGTGGCGAATACGCCGGCACGGAAATAGCTGCAGGGGAAGCTGAGATCGTTATAACCTAAAAGAAAATCAAAGTATTCTAAATTAGATGTATATATTCTATATTTTGTTTAAATATTGTAAATGTGTAAATATTGTATATTTTGTGTAAATATTATAAAGTTTAGGTAAATTTTGTGTAAATATTGTGTAAATTTTGTGTAAATATTGTGAATTTTGTGTAAACATTGCTTTCTATAGATATTATTTTGTGCAAATATTGTAAATTCTGCGCAGAGATTTAATTTGATATACATTTTCAGAAACTGTGCAAAAGTTTGGATACCTTGACATGTATAATGTTTGGAAGCCTCTTCTGCACCCCCAATACTAGCATCATGCGGATCCCCTTCACCACACGGATTACCTCCTTTTGTCAAACAAGCTTGCTTCTTATTCGAAAAGCAAGTTTTCAAATGTTGATTGCACGTATAGCACAAAGCTTTCCAATATTTGCCTTCTTTCACACACTGAAAAAACGTGCTAGAATCAAACTTCTGGGCAAAAAAGCCTTCTTGTGTGCAATGAAAACTGTAGTGATCATAAATAGCACAAGAGTAAGGCTTGTAAGGCTTTAATATACAGTGATCTATACACTCGCCCTTGTTCTCATCAAAACAACCCGCCTTTTCCTTTGAGCAAGTGTGGCATTCTCCGGTATATCCGGTGTCGGTATTGCCTTCGCAAGTAAAATAGACGCTTGAATCTCCAGGAATGCTCTGTAAATGAAACCCAAATGTACAGGATGTTTATGTTAACCCAATATTTTCAAACATTTTCAAGTTATTACCCAAACCCCAGCACCAACTCTAGAACATGGCAACGACGGTAGAGGTTCATATCCTGAGCAATCATACGTCTTTCCTGGAACTGTATAATTTGTTGTATATGATGGGCCACAACTTTCCAGTTCAGAGTAAAAGCACGATTTTTTAGCCTCGTTATAACACGTTTTTAGTTTGCTATGACAAGTAAAACATATAGCGTATAAAACGGCGTTTTCTCGAACACATTGAAAATATGTGCTGGAGTCAATTGGATTTACCTAAAAACAATATATTAAACTTAGTAATATATCAAAACATTAGTTATTTTTAAACTAAATTATAATTAACTTACAAAAACAGCTTCTTCAACGCATGGATATGAATCGTCTAAAAGATCAAAATAAACCATTTAGTTTGATTGCAATATTTGGACAAAATTTACTTTGGTCAATTAACCTGTATAAAATCTACAATCATAAGGAACAGGCGGCCCCACATCAATCGGATTACTTGGGTCCACCGGAACATAGTCCTTACAAGGAAACACGCAATTCTGACTCGCCTGATCAAAACAACTAGACAACGGACACATGTGACAAAAAGCTTGATACAATATTCCCACATTAACACAATGAAAAAACACTGCCGGATCTCCAAAATGCTGCCAATAAGTTTTAGTTCCTAATTGTGTCGCACTATGTTTACTCATTAGAGGTCCACAAGGCACTGCAGTAATCCCATAGCCTCTACAATTATCCCCATAAGTTAAACTAATCTCTGTATCCTCATGTGCCGGATCCGTATCATCCACACAGCCTATTATACACCTTTGCCTTTTATTACTAAAGCAACTTTTACTCAGGCTGTTACAAGCATAGCATCTTGATTCCCACTTATTTTGCTTGTTTTTCAAACAGTGAAAGAAAACCGTAGGATCTTGTGGATTGCGCCAAAGACCCTCTTGCTGACAAGGGAAGCTTCCTAGTGAGTACCCAGAACAGTCATAAGGTCTTGCGGTACCATTTACAAGAGCGCCTTTTCCACAGTTATCCACACACTTGTTTTTATCTTCAATGAAGCAACTTTTCTGCGCTTTTGGACAAGCTTTACAATGGGGTAGTATTCTTTCTCCTTGATCTGAACAAGTATAATATATAGACTTATCCCCAGGGCAAGTAAAGTTTCCTGCTGTTTTACAAGGAAATTGATATCCTTCGTAGCCTATACAGCTATACTGTCTGCTGGCATCTTTAGGTACAAGTTTTGTACCTCCTTCTCCCGTAACCTTAATAACTTCAATAGTTTTACCCCCACAAGGTCGTCCTCCGTTATCCACACAAGTTTTAGCAATATCGTCAAAACAAGTTCTATCTCTACTATTGCAAGTAAAACAGTCTAAATCCCAACCGGTTATACTTTCTACATTTTTCGCACATCTAAAATATATACTGCTATCCTTTCCATTGGCAAATAATCCTTCTTGTTTACAATTAAATGACTTTTGAGTATAAGTCGAGCAATTATAGGGTTTAGGAGGTGGACCCTTGCCACAATTTTCTACACATTTTTGCTTTGTTACATCAAAACACTCCCGTTTTTCCTGTTCGCAAGCTTGACACTCTCCATTTCCATCCTCAGTACAAGTCCAATACACGCTTTCATCGCCTGGTCCACCCGACCATGTTCCAGGTCCTAGTTTCTTACAAGGAAAGCTTGTTTTGTTATACCCGTCACAAGAATAACTTAAACTTTCTAATTTACTTCCTCCTTTTACAGGCATTGTAGTATTACCACAAGTTTTGCCATCGTTTAAAACACAAGCTTGCTTTTGTTCGTTAAAGCAAGTTTTTAACTCTGAATTACAAGCATAACACAAACTTTCCCATTTTCCTTCAGAATTCTTTCTACATTGGAAATATATACTGGTTTGAAAGCTATTAGCAAAATAGCCTGGTTTAGTACACGGATAGGCATTGTCTCCTTCATAAGTTGAGCAATCATAAGGCTTGTGAATTTCTCCTTTTCCACAGTTCTTTACACAAACCTTCTTTTCATCATCGTAACAACTCATTGTTTGCCTTAAACAAGTATGACATCTTCCCACAAGTTGACCGTCTGGTGCTACATAGCACTCTGTAAAAATTGACAAGTCACCAGGAACACCGTAAAATCCGGGTCCGAGTTCAGAACAAGGAAACGAGTTTTCTGAATAACCGTCACATTTATAGCTCATGTGTGGTGTTCCCGGTTCTGTTTGAGTTTCTTTAGGCCCGCATGCTGTTTGGTCTGTAAATTTGGCACAAGTTTGCTTCTCGGAAGAAAAGCAAGTTTGATCTACGCTGTTGCAGGAATAGCACAAAGCTTTTAAAACATTTTGATTTTCATCTTGGGTGCATTTTATATATATCGAGGTATCACTTGGATAAGGAAATATGCCTTCTTCAGTGCAATCCCAAGTTATGTCTTTGCAACTGTAACTAGGTACAGGGCGTACTGTAGTTGAGACTGCACCCAAACCGCAATTTTCTACGCAGGTTTTTTCCTCTTTATCATAACAGCTTTGTGTTTCTACAGGACACACGTGAAATTCGGTTTCACCGCCTTCTGTACAAGTAACGTAAACACTGACATCGCCTGGTTTATCGTATTCCCCGCTTTCTAATTGCCCACAGGGAAAACTGGTTTCAGAATAGCCTTCTTTAGAATAAGTTAGTGAACTTAGTTTTGTGCCTTTGTCGGGGTTAGCCTCTAGATTTTCAATAGTGCCACATGGTCTATTATCCCCTATAGGTCCATTAGTAACACAAGCTTGTTCTTCGTTGCTAAAGCAAGTTTTCTTATCCCCACTGCTGCAAGCATAGCATAAAGATTTGTAACCACCTTCGGGTGGAAACTGACATAAGTGGTAGATTGAGCTGTCGTTTGGATTGGCAAAATAGCCGGTTTCGGTGCATGGATAGGATAATGAGTCGTAAGAGCGGCAGTCGTAAGGTAAATGGACCCGAGGAACGCAATCGCGTATACAGGTTTCGGTGTCGTGATCGTAGCAACTCCATGATTCGCTAGGACATGAGTGGCATTCGGGATTGCCGCTTTGACAATTGAACCAAACACTGCGATCGGCGGGAGTGGGGTATTCGCCGTCGGATTCTTGTTTCTTACAAGGAAAGCTTTCTTCAGTGTACCTGGAACAAAATCAATAAAATTCTTACTTACTATTTAATAATTAATACTATTTAATATTCATCTTAAATTTTTAATTATTTATCAATTTAAACATTTTTTTGTATTTACCCTGAACAATCCCAAGTTAAGCTACTATCCGCCGTTCCCACATCCGTAGCATCCTGAGCCCCATCAATAACCGTAATAGGTGGGCACTTATGATCCACACTATTTTCCGTAGCTGCTCCACTATAAGTCACACAAGCTTGTTGTAACTCGCTAAAGCAAGTTTTCGTTTTTCCATTGCTACAAGTAAAACATTGAATATCCCATTTTGTGCCAATTTTCATACACTTGAAAAATACACTGGTGTCTGGAGCATTTGCCACTAAAGCTTCATCAACTTGACACTCAACATCTTCAACGGTAAATGTGGAGCAGTTGTAGGGCTTATGCGGACTACCCTTTCCACAGCGCTCTACACACTGATCGATACGCTCAATAAAACAAGTTTTGCCTTTTTTGGGACACTCGTGGCATTTTCCTTCCATTTGACCGTGTCGGTTTTTGGTACATTGCATGTAAACACTTTTGTCTCCAGGAAACTGAAAATAAATAGAGTTTTGTCAAATAGTTTGTGAAAATGTAAGTTTTAAAAGTATTTTGTTTACCTGATGTAAACCAATGCCCAGTTTAAAGCATGGAAACCAATTGTAGCCTTCGCAATCATAAGTTACCGTTACAGGTTTATTTACAGATTCGCCACTGCCTTCACCAGTTTCTCCTTCGCCGCCACCCGGACCAATAACTGCGGTGCTGTTATTTCCATTTTCTGTACAAGGTTTGCCTCCATTTGGTATACAGGCTTGATATTCTGTACTAAAACAAGTTTTGTGCTTTTTGTTGCAAGTGTAACAAATAAAGTTCCATCGGCCCCATATTTTGCTACATTTAAAGTAGATTGAGCGATCTTTTGTGGTAAAGAGACCCTGTTTGGTGCATTTAAACATTTTGTCTTTGCAGTGGTAGGATTGTGGTCCAGGTTCAGGAACAACTATTATGGTTTTACAGGCTTCGGCAAGACAGTAGTTGAGATCGGGGTCGAAGCAGGTTTGAAAAGGACAAATGTTGTGAATGTAAGTGAGTGCGCCAAATAGGTAAAAACATTGGTGGTAGCGATGTGGGTCTAGTTCGTCCACAAATTTGCCAATGGATGTGCATTGAAATTCTGTTGGTGCTGGCTAAATAAAGAATGTAAGAATTTTAAATTTACAAAATGATTTGAATTTAAAAATTATGCATGTTAAAATACTTACAGGTAAAGTGGTTGTGGTGCTGCTGCTTACAACTCGTGCAGAAGATGTACTTGTATAAAATGTCAATAAACTTAAACTCAATTTTACCAAACCGGGTATATGCTTTAGGCAATACATGTTTGTAAAAAATCAAAATTCTAAATAAGCCTTTAGCTGATAAGTTAACTGAAAATAAGTAGTTATTCATAAATAAAATTTCTTATTTAATAAATATCTTGCGTAATACTAACCATTAAGTACTGCATAATAAAAATTTGTAAATCGAGAGTTAAATGTGAGCAATTAAATAGGTATGTGTAAAACACTATAGATGTAACCTTGTATATAATATTAAAATTGAATTAATAAACATTATACACTCTATTAAATAGATGCAATTAAGTTTGTAAATTTGATTGCTAATTAGTAATGATAATTATAATGCCCTTTGGGAGTTAACATTAAACATTAAATAGGGAGTAGATTTATATGGAAAATATGTGTTAATTTGATTTCCTTTGAAACATGGCAGCAAAAACCATTACATGGATTTGCTGCTATTCATTGTACTGTTTGTAGTGAAAGATTTACATAACATTGTATTTTGAGCGCTTAGCAATATACAAAAATAGTCAGAAGGTAGCAACAAAAATATTAACTTAAATAGTTATATTCCGTTCTAAAAGAAACTCCTGACATTGTATCTTACAAATGTTTTATTATTATAACTTTTTTCATCCCATTCCATTTCTAATTGGAAACCAAAAGCAATTCATTATCCTAAAATTGAATATTAGATTTAGGAGCGGGTGCTTAAACCATTAATTAATCGTCAACAACACCCGAAGCATACCTCCAACAACGCCTTTTACATACACAAATTGTGTTATTCTTTTGATAACCATCAACTTCCCACAGTGCATTATAATCAGAGTACATGATTTCCTAAATTTCCTCATAATTTTTGCTTCATTTTTATCTCTGTAAACAATTAGATTCCAGGAGCGAAGAACTTTTTCTCCTCTCACATACAAGTACTTTCCCAGCTGTAGAACAAAACACCATGTAAAAAAGACTCCTATACCGACCGAAATTATTGAAATCTTTGCCATCCCTATCAACTCCGTCCAATACTTTATTAGCAGAACGTTTCCGTACGTTGGACATATCATACAAACAGTTTGAAGACAAATAAAATACTTTCCTATAAAGCACATAAAATTTATGTGAATAAGTTGAAAGCTTCTGTATTCTTGTCTTAGACCTGGTGGTTCCCTTAAAATGTTTAAAGTTCGATAAGCATGTCTACCGTGTAAAAACTCGTTTGTAAGAATTATTGTAAGATATATAAAGTAAGTTGTGCCAAAGCATAATGCTGTTGTAAGAGAGAACACTAGCACAATTATCAAATACACGTGTAAAATTGTGAACACAAGTCCGTAAGGAAAGTATGTGTAATATTGTTTCGGTATTAGAGCAGCTAGAAATATAACTTGAGTTGGGTCTATTATACAATAAAGTGCAAAAAGTAGGCCTATCAGCCAAATAACACCACCCATGGAAAATATAATTGCGTCCGTGACAAAGTTGATGTTAGAGTTATTTGGATTGAATGTTGGCATGTATCGATCTAAAACACAATTAAAAATACAACATAAATTTTTGAATTACGTTTAAGAACTAAAGACAAATCGTTTGAAATATTACTTTGAAAATATTTTAAAAATTTAGGGAGAGAATTGGCCATCAAACAGGCGTCCGAAGCATGCACTACAAATACGGATTGGATGCTTACTGCAGCTATTCCACCAAGCCAGAAAAAAAGTGTCAGGTTATACCTGTCAAAGTCACCTTGTAATCTAAAGTTAATTGTCATTCCAAACGACATAAAAGCCCAAGCACACATCAGCAGAAAATTTCGATTGACTCTGTTTATAAGATTTTGGTCTTTTGAGTTACTAAACTTTTTACGTTTTATATCGTATACTAAAGAATATGATCCAACTTGACTACCTAAGGTTATAAAAACTATCAGAGATCGAAATAGTCTGTCGCTGAACATTTTGTATTTGGAAACTTGCAATTTGAAAAACTATGCAATGCAATTTTAGTATATTTCCAATCAAACAAAAGTAATGCTTGAGGACAAATAGCGCTTCTGACTGCTACGTTCTGTGAGAGTAGAGCCAAAAAAATATTTACTTAGTTCAATCAAAAAATGGAAAAACCAATTAAAAAGAGAAACCAAGTTTGAAGTTAATCGAATTTGTATTTAATAACTGTTTCAGAAATGGTTATAGGTTGCTAGCTCCAATTTTCTAGCTATAAGGGTGTTACCTCCACTTTTTCTAAAGTTATTATAGCTTTGACTTTTTGATATTAGATTTTGAAGCGCTATTTGCTTTTAAGAAACTAAAATTTAAATTTAATTTAAATTGTAAGTTGCTCTTAGCTTATCAAAGTTTAATGGAAATATAATGAAAAAGATGGAGCGATTTCAGAACTTGCAACTTGTCTCGGTTTCGACAACACATATGATTTTGTGAGTAGTTAGTTGGGTTTAATTTTAAAATCAAGATTAATAAGTTATAATGTAAACATTTCAAACTGGTATGTGATGGTAGAACGCAATCATCTTTTTGGCTAAATGCAATGAGAATTCAACAACCTCATTTTTATTTATCCACAGCATACCAAAAAAACTGAAACCTTAATTGCTGCTGTTCATCATCATTCTAAATGTACGCTTCCTGGTTTAATAAACTACGGAAATGAACTAACTTTCTAATATACAACCATTTTAAATTGGGTTATGTACATTGAATTACAAAAAATTACTGGCTTATAAATATCCTTCAAAATAAATAAAGAATGCATTAGTATTTATTTTCTGGAATTGTTGTTGTAAGAGTATATCCAACTTCTTTTTAAAAATAAAAACACAAGTATACCAAACTAATTTAAATTTATTTACTTTTGTAAAACAAATGCTTGAAAACAACTTTTTCTGTTCCATGCAACGATTGTTGAACACTTTGACAAAACTGTATTTGGAATTTGAAAAATAATAACTAAGTATATACGTGTTGAGAAGTTACAACTCAATTAAATGCAATCCCTATTTTATGAATTTTATGAATTCCACCAAACGTACAAATTCGTATATACGCATGCTTATGTAAAAATGATGACACAAACATGGAATGATGGAAACAAAATTAATGGTAGCCCAAACAATTGATTATTTTAAACTAAATATACAGGAATTACAAATCTCAACTGCATACCCGGTTTCAAACCACCACTATTGCTACATGAAACGTTAAGCCAGCACTGGGTTCAAACCTTTCGAAAAATAAAACCATCATCGCAAGCAACACAACCCTTCAATTACGCATACATTTACTATAAATAAATCGAAATAATAAAAACGATTTAACTATAAATTGATTTGTTGCCAAACATGCGACATTTTAGTACAATAGTGATTTTAATATTAAAAGCTTTTTTAAGTTGGAACAAAACAGTCGCGAGGATAAGGTTACTTATGTAAAGTTGGATCAACTATTATTATTACACTCAGTACAATTCAAGCATTAGCTAAACCAGTCATACACTACTCTTTTGCATTTTGTTTGGAATATAAACTAATCTGGAAATTTAGTAAAAGAAAAAATGTTAAGCGACCGTGTAATGGAATTGCTTTCAAAGCAACTGTACATTTTTGGCTTCTTTGGAAGTACTGCATTTATATTAGAATTGAAAAACGGAGTGCTCAGCTACACTTTATCTTCCCGCTTAAAAAGTTTTTTTGTTTTTCAAACTACAGTACTTTACTTATTGATATATGTACCGTACCAACTTTACAAATACTGGAAATCAAAGACATTTGATGAATTGAATTTCATGACAATTATATATCTCTCCGCACTTACTGTGATGCCTGTAGTTGGCGTTTTAAATTTAAGATTAGCAGAAGTTACACGCTTTGTGAATATAATGCTTGGATTCTTAAGATGGTTTGCAGGTAAAACATTGAACGGCTTTGATGTCTTGGTACATTTTTGAACTGCTATGTTTTTATTCCTTGCAGATTCTCACATGTCAAACCATAAAACTCAGTGTTCCATAAAACATACACAAGCCTGTCGACTTCTTAGTTTTCTGTTTTTTTACTATATATTTCTTGCTTGTGCCTTTACGAGTCACTATTTTATTTTTCCATATTCTCCTTTTCACCTGACGTCTGAAATCGATCCGAAGTTCATGAATCGTTTAATTTATGTAGGCTATGGCATGTGCTACTATGGATTCGTCCAAAGTACTAGCTTTATCTTTGCCGCTGGTTGTAGTTTTTTAGTACTTTATTACATTTATTTGGTTCCAATTTTTTCAACAGAGTTAGCTCTAGGTAGACAAACTCATCAGCACAGCTCAAGCGGTTTACGAAAATTGCAAAATTTTACAAAAGTGTACCGATCAGTTCAAATAATTATTGATTTTCAAAATAATTTATTTTCAGGTTTATTAATCATTATCCAAACTTTTATTTTATTAGTCAACATGTTCTGCTTTCACTGTATGGTTTTGTACTGGACAAGGTTACATGTGTTTGCAAGATTTTTTTTTGGTTATCTATTGTACGGGGGGTGTGACATCATGGAGTTTGTTGCTTAAAATGTTTGGAAAAATGGATACTTGGAACCGCAAGACCCACGTTTCTTGGACACAAGCTGCAATTTCAGGAAAGGATTTTTTCTCAGATATACACACTGCACAGGACTTGAAATACTGGAAGAAGTTTAAGAAGTCATGTCGACCAATTTGCATTGGCTACGGCAGATTTTTTGTAATAAAACCGGTCAGTGTTTTATCTTATTTGCGAAAAGTTAGTAGAGGTGCTTTTAAAGCGCTACTAATGGTTCGGTAAACATTTCTAATTGAAACTTTGATTAGGCATCAATCAACAATTAAGCAGCATATACAGTCAAACCTCACTATAGTGGCTATGCTAGGGCGACCGGAAATATGGCCACTATAGAGTATGGACAGTATAGGTTATAGTGGCCTAGGCCAGTATAACCTGTAGTGGCTTAAGCCACTATAGCTTGTAATGGCGTACGCCGTTATAGTCTGTAGTGTCAGTGGTTGCTATAAAAGTTTTATTAAAAATAGAACAGTATTTTTCGAAAATAAATACACATTGGGTACTATTCAAATTATCGTTCTTTCCGCAACAGATTTTGCCTACTCATGAATTAAAACTATCTTTATTGTACCATCCATCTTTACCAATTCACTATAAAATTCTGCATTTGCAAAAACAGTTAGCAATACACTGCTAACGAACTAACCGAATCCAGTTTTACAACAGCAATAATTTTCCTCAAAAAGTTGCCACTATACTTAAACTCCCACGAGTTTATAATTTTTTTATCCATTTGCTGAATGAAGATTGATAATTTTTCTAAAGCTCATTGGTCAAACCTCTTTTATCTGCTAGCCTATTCTATAATTGTGCTCCACCATCCATTGCTTCCACTTGTATTCCATCATAGATTCTCCCTTTCCATGACGTTTTCTGGCAATCGACGAAACTAAACCTGTTGATCCACACAAGAGTGACAGACATACATTCACTGTCCAATCCTAAATGGTTGCTACATTAAGTGCCCATCCCAGGCAGCAGCTTTGAAAAAAACTGTTTCTTTGTGTCAAGCCAACCATTAAAACCAATGATTTGTACTGGGCTAGTTAGAGCTACGTACGTTATGTATCTCACACAAATTTGGTTTACGTTACAGTTGCGGGCAATTTGTTTCTGCTTTCAGAAATTCTGGATGCAAATTTTGCGCTACAATGAAAGATATTTGGCTTGTATTTTCATTTTGGGCTTGTATCAAACATATTGAAAAATTTGTAAATAAAGTAATACTGTAATTATTTATTACACTACACACTAGGTACAGATTTGTAATTAGATTTCAAACCTACTAAAGCTCACGCATGCAAGCACTGCAAGTCTTAAGTATATTATAATTTGGATAAATTCTATTTCTGGATATGACAGGATAAACCAAATTATAATTGAATTGGCAGCTAATTTAAAACAATTTTGATTATATTTTATCTTTCCAGTTCAGCGAAGCGCAAATTCATTTGTCTAAAGAATAAAGTTTTACGCAGACATTCTGAATCAAAACGCTGGAACGGATGTGGTCTATCTCTTTTCAGACTGGGTCAGTACTAAATGCATTTTAGATGCATCAGATAAAACTTGATGCTGGATTCAGCTAAAAACTCATCGTCAACAAACCGTTCTATTTTTGACTCATAGAGCAACAAGAAGCATACATAGAAATTCTTTTGACTAGAATTATTATTAAAATGAAAAGCTGGTAAATAGCAGATTGATCATGTCTATTGATCAGAAGCTTTTGTAAAGTAAGCACAACACGAGCACAGGGCGGGCCGTCTCATTCCTCCTGCCTATGTGTTTGAATTGCAACCATCCCCCCCACCATAACTTACGTATATTAATGGGGTTTAGGTGGATCTTGGTTTAGAGGGCTGGAGGGGGTGTTTTGGGGTTGGTGGCGAGAATTAGGGTTGGGGGGGGGTAGAGGAGTTCTGTTAATGGGGACGTGGCGGTGGAGGAGAAGGGGCGTGGTGGTAATTGCGAGATTATATGGTATTTTAGTTATATTTTCCTTTTGCTCCGTTGTGTTTTAGCCTAGGCTAATCTGGCCCCGTCCACTCCCCGAGCATGGGGTGCTAGTTACCCACCCCCCAACCTAATTCAGTAAGGTTTTGTAAAAGTGTTTGTTTCTTGTTTAGTTCTTTTCTTAAATGTTTAAAAAATACTTGTATTTTTTTTTACTTAACAAAAATACAACGCCCAACCACCCACTAGGCACACCAAGACCCAAACAGCCGAAACCAGCTCCAAGAAGACCTAACCAAAAAACATACCCACGACAGCCTCCTACCTCAATGTCATTACATAACGTTTTAAATACAAAACCCATCAACCCTATACAACCACCCCCCCCACTCCACCCCCTACCCCCCCCCCACCCTCTACCCCTCTTATCACATACATCAAGAAAAACACCCCCCATCCAACCTCCGCCCATTAGTATGCCCTCGCATCGTCACTTGTACCACCAAGGCCGCAAACACCACCATGTTCGCCCCTCGACCACGTCGGGCCCCTCCCACATTTTCTGAAAAATTTGTCGCCATACTTGTGTTCAATTGTGGGCCATCCGTTCAGGAAATTTTCCCTCCAGCAGAATAAAGTTTTAGCATAATCCTGTCCAAAATTATGCCAATCCTCAATCACAAACAAATTTTTGGTTGCCTTGCATATATCCATTGGGTTTGGTAATTGTCCGTTTGGAAATATATACTTATTGATCCATGGTTCGGATCGGGGGAAATTTTCGTGATTTCTACCAATCGTGTGCACCAACAGTATTCCATCATCCTTCAGACATTTTCGAGCAACTTCAAAAAAGGTTTTATAATTTTTATAACCAACATGCTCAAGTAAGCCAATGCTCACAATCCTGTCGAACTGCTCGTCTATATCTCGATAATCCTGCACGCGAATATCAACGGGAAGTCCGCTGCAAATATTCTTCCCATATTTTGCACCCTCCTCTCCAATTGTTATTCCAACGCATTCAACCTGATATTTTTCTGCAAGATATTTGCACAATGTTCCCCATCCGCATCCAATGTCCAACACACGCATACCAGGTTTCAAGGCCAACTTTCTAGCTATTAACTCCATTTTGTTTATTTGAGCTTGATTTAACGTATCAGCGTCTTTCCAATATCCGCAGGTGTACTGCATCCAAGGATCCAATAGTAACTCAAACAGATCGTTTCCTGAGTATTTAAGTTTCTAAACTTAATTACATTAATTTTTAAAGCATATCAAATTTACTTTGTAGTAAATGGGTTTATATACCTAGGTCATAATGTACTTTCCCCACTTGAAACGCTCTTTTGCGTGTTTGCAGGTTAAACGCTTCCAATTCAAGCCATTCCGCTAGTCTATTTATCGGATGACAGTAATAGTCATACAAGTTGTTCCTAAGTATTTTGTCAACATATTCAGTCAAGCTCTCATAATTTTTGTCGTACACGTCCAGTGTTCCGTCCATAAATGCTTCACCAACTCCTAAAAATCCTAGGTTTGCAACTCGCGTAAAAAAGTTATTGCTGTTCACTTTAAGATGTACTGATGTAGTGTTTTTGCTTTGAAGCAGCTGTTCTTGCTTTTCACTAGGACCGTGAAAATAAATACCTGTGGAGTTTGCAGCACGCACCCCCTGTTTATGTAATAGTGGAGATATAAATTTTATGATTTGCAATTCAAACCATTTGTATACTCTTATTGTACCAACCACAAAAACATAAAAGAAGTACACAAATGTATTCATTTTGAAAAAGTAGCAGGGCAAGAAGCTCTTCCGACTTTCTGATCCAAAATGAAAGAGCATTAGAAATTCCTACTGATTATATAGCTGCAAAAACAATCTTACGAATATTTGCGATTTGCTGTGTATAGGAATATGTTTAGTGTAAGGTTTTCATTCCCACTCGGAGTTTATAAATTTGTTCTAAGATTAGTAACTTAGATTGACATTTTAAATGCTTTTCATACCAAGCGCTTAGTAGCCAGTATCTTTCAGTTAATTTTGACCGGGTTTTATTGCCATTATATGTCAAGGATTCTGACAATCTGTGTTTATCTTATTGTTATTGCTTTAAGGTATTTATTTTAAATGCAGCAATACACTTTCAACGCGGAAAAATTCTCATTTTCGCATGAACCACTCACATAAAAGCGGTGTGTTTTCTTCTTATTCACACACACACATACAAAACGGGTTCTAAAATTTTCAATTTGCTACATGTTTATGAGGTTCTTGTTTAGATTTTAATGTACACTCCGATTTTATCAAATGATTTTAATTGAATTTTTTATGGTTTCCATACAAAAGTAAAGTGAGTATCATACAAATATACGTCACGGATTATGGAAACCATATTATAAATTATCATATTGTTACATTATTTGATTTTGTTTGAATGCAGAGCAAAACACTCGTAACGCGCAAAGGTTCTCACATTTTCTCTTATGGGTTACTAACATAATTAGAAGTTTTTTCCCTTAGAGGAAAAAATAGAAAAAGTATAGGAAAATTTATAATTATGTAGGTTGTCCGATATAACAAAATCAAACGGACTGTTAAAAATTCCTGTAAGTCAAAAACAAAAACGCACTAAAGTGATTTGTTTGATAGTACATGTTAATTGTCCATAGTTTTTAGATAGGAATAGTGGCAGAATGATTTTGCGTCACTACAGTTTTAATAAAAATCTATATAGATTTTTACGTTATAACGTAAAAATCCCCAATGAAAATATCCCTGATTTTTACATAAACGAAGAAATCCACCATGCGCAAAAATTCCCAATGAACTGTTGTACAATTTGCATTTAAATCTAACACCAAAACAAAGGACGTCAATCATGCAAATTACTAACTACCCCAACACAATCTCTCTGAAATTTTAATGTGGGAGTGTTATAATAAGACCATGATTTTTGCTAACCATTTTCACACTGAATAAATGTTTTACACGAACTCAGAAAATGAAAACTGCAGTCAATTTAAAGTTGGGTTTGAAACTGTAGGCAACGCAACAAAGGATCATTATGAAAGTCAGGTAAATCCAAAACTTCTCATATAAAGCAAACTGTGCAAAACCATGTAAACGATTTTCTGACTATCAACGCCTTGTGGATACATTCGTTGGAGTTTTTTGCATTGTGGTTGTTTCCGTTTGGGTATAAAATGTAGATTCTTTTTTTGTGGATACCATTGAATCGGGATTGCAATCTCTAAAAACGTGTTTTATATTTGGCATATGATTTCCTCTAAAAATTTGGTTATTATTTAGCTTTTTTTGGATAAGATCCAACAAAAAGTGTAGTATTATCAGTTCACGTCAAAACGTCAAATTAATTGCAAACCTCGTTAGTTTTGTAAAAGTGAACATCCAAGTATAGCTGGTTTGTAGTAACATAGTCATATACAAGCAAATGAATGGGATTGGAACATGAAAGCTCAGGAAAACCCAGCTTAGAATGCCCTTGGGGAGATGTTAATCCAGTCGTAGATTGATAACACAAACCACGTTTGTTCTTGTAGTAAGAACTTGAAAGTGTGTGACTAGCACGCAGTCACAGGTCAGTGGTAGGTTAACAGAAAAAATGTTGTTATGCACTAATAGTAAATGTATTTTATTATGAAAACGTAACAATAAATACTAGTTGCTGTTACAAACCGCATCTGGAATCTTCATCATTTGAAAAGTCTAAGTTATAATTAAATTGGTTGATATAATAAAAGAAAGCAAACTGGTTTTTACATAATCATAATCAAAAATCAAAAAGCTTTGTTTGAAACGTGCTTTGTTTGTATGTGCATGTTGAGTTTATGTATTATTTAGAGAATGCATAAATGCTTTTGCGCAAATATCAATTGTTGGCAAGGATACTAGCTAGCTAACCACCTTTTCCCGATTTCATAACCTTCAATATTTTGTCTCAACTGGTTAGTATAATGTTACGTATGTTTAGGTTCATTTTTCAATATCTCCGGGACAACCCAATCACAGCAGTGCAAATTGCTACGAAAATGCCTTAATTCATCTAAGACATTCTTTGGGACTCCCAGGAACCACAATAAGCTGGAGTCAATGAGCGCAGGTGGGTTGTGCTTAGGAAGTTATCCTACAAGGTGTACTTCCGGTGAGTGTACAGCGAATGCTAAATGGAATGGAGATTGCTCTCCGAGCACAAAAACGCCAAGTTTGCTTTAGGGAATTTGACAAGTTCACTAATTTCTGCATGCACTGTCCCTCTTTCCGACACTACTTGGATGACCGAGTGTGGAAGCAGTACAACAACCAGGGACAGGGTAGTCAGGAGGATATTAAAGCGGAACAATTGTGGCTTGAAATGGATGGGTTGCACAAATTGTCCAACTGTACTTGTACGTTTTTACGTTACGTAACTGCAGAAGTGTTTTCATGTTCACAGAATCACACGTGCCAAACTACAAAACTCAATACTCAAGCAAACATACGCAAGCGTGTCGTCTTATTAATTTACTATTTTATTACTACATTTTTGTTGCATGCGTTTTTACCAGTCATTATTTTCTGTTTCCATATTCTCCTTTTCACCTGACTTCCGAAATCGATCCTAAGCACATGACTCAGGTGATTTATATTGGCTATGGAATTATTTACTATGGACATATTATGCAAAGTGGTTGTTTTATTTTTGCAGGCGTATTTAGTGTTTTGGTTTTGTACTACATATATTTTGTTCCTATTCTTTCAACAGAGCTAAATCTAGGTAGACAGCCCCACAGAAAGAGTTCAGATAGCCTACGAAAATTGTCCATATTCATCCAAATATACAGATCAGTTCAAATACTTATTGATTGAAATGAATTGACTTCAGCTTTACTAGTTCCTACTCAAACTTTTGTATTATTACTCAATATGTCTTGTTTTAACTGTATGGTTTTGTATTGGACGAGGTTTTCTGTATTTGCAAGAGTTTTTATGGCTATTTATAGGACATGAATTGTGACGCTTTGGAGTTTAACGCTTAAAATGTTTGGGAAAATGGCTACTTGGAATCGGAAAACCAAAGTATCTTGGACACAGGCAGCTATTACAGGAAAAGATTTTTTCTCAGATATACACACTGCACAGGACATGAAATACTGGAAGAAGTTTAAAAAGTCTTGTTAACCAATTTGCATAGGTTACGGCAGATTTTTTGTAATAAAACCCGTCAGTGTTTTATCTTATTTGCGAAAAGTTAGTAGAGGTGCTTTTAAAGCGCTACTAATGCTTCGATTACCGTTTGTAATCCAAAGGTCGATTAAACAGTAATAAGATCTAATTTTTGCACGTTTTCCATTGCTATATAAACAAATCGTCATATGCTTCAATAAGATAATGTTAATAGCGAAATAAAAATGTAACAACGTAATTACTTATTAGCGTAGGTACAAATTTGTTAGTAGATTTTAACCCTACTAAAGCTAAAACTCACGCATGCATGCACGGCATATCTTAAGTATATTATATTTTGGATAAAAGCTCCTTCTGGATAAGACAAGATAAACACATTATAATTGCAATGGCTGCTAATTTAAAACAAGTTTGATTATATTTGATCTTTCCAGTTCAGCGAAGCACAAATTCTTTTGTACAGGTAACCAAGTTTTGCAAAGAAATTATGAATCGGAACGCTGGAACGGATGTTGTCTAATTCCTTTCAGACTAGGTCATTATAATATGCATTTCAGATGAAACAGATTGTGGATTCAGCTAAAAATTCATTGTACACGTACCTTTCTATTTTGTAACATATACTCAACCTCTCGTCAACCATTTCTATTTTGCCATTTTTATTAATGATGAAGAGAGCTGGTTTCTATTGATCAGAAACGTCGATATGATAACGCCGTCCAACAAAATGTTATCAATGAAAAACTAAAAATAGACAATAGGAATGTGCATGAGTAAAAACTGCAAATATATCTACTTGATTTGCGTTACATACCATTGCTATTTTATTCACATATTCATTAAATCATCCACGAAAAATTTTCTTTCTCTTTTCTCTGATCAGTTGTTATAAATTCATTTTTAATTTACAATGCATCATAAGTAAAATTGTGTTGTAAGTAGTTTCAAATTCTTTACCTTTATACTTATACAACTAAAATAAAAATCAAACGATACAATAGTCAACGAGGTGCTCTGTATTCCTGTTGTAACCCATCTTTACTCAAAACAATCTGCCAAAGTTGTCCTCGTCTACTTGTAAACAAACCTCTAGATATCGAAAGGTAGAAAATCCACATTCTAAAAAATGTGTTTCCATACTTATGTTCAATTGTAGGCCAGCCTTTTAGAAAATTTTCCCTCCAACAGAATAAAGTTTTTGCGTAATCCTGTCCAAAATTATGCCAATCTTCAATCACAAACAAACTTTTTGTTGCTTTGCATATATCCATTGGGTCTGGTAATTGTCCATTTGGAAATATGTATTTGTTGATAAATGGTTCGGCCCGTGGGACATTTTCATGATTTCTACCAATTGTTTGCACCAGGAGTATGCCATCATCCTTCAGACATCTTTGGGCGACTTCAAAAAACGTTCTATAATTTTTACATCCAACGTGTTCAAACATACCAACGCTTACAATCCTATCGAATTGTTCATCCAAATTTCGATAGTCTTGTATGCGAATTTCAACGGTAAGTCCGCTGCAAATATTCTTTCCATATTTTGCACCCTCCTCTCCAATTGTTATTCCAACGCATTCAACCTGATATTTTTCTGCAAGATATTTGCACAATGTTCCCCATCCGCATCCAATGTCCAAAACACGCATGCCAGGTTTTAAAGCTAACTTTCTAGCTATTAACTCCATTTTGTTTATTTGAGCCTGATTTAACGTTTCAGCATCTTTCCAGTATCCGCAAGTGTATTGCATCCAAGGATCCAATTGCAACTCAAACAGATCGTTTCCTTTATAGTTAATTTTTTAAGTAATTAGAATAAATTTTACAGTATAAAAAAACGATGTGGTAGTAAATCGACATATGTACCTAGGTCATAATGTACTTTCCCCACTTGAAACGCTCTTTCACGCGTTTGTAAGTTAAACGCGTTTAGTTCTAGCCAGTGCACCAGTCTATTTATCGGATGACAGTAATAGTCGTGCCAGCTGTTCCTAAGTATTCCGTCAACCAATTCAGTCAAACTCTCATAGTTTTCGTCATACACATCCAGTGTTCCGTCCATAAAAGCTTCACCAACTCCTAAAAACCCTTGGTTTGCAACTCGGGTAAAAAAGTTGTTGCTGCTCACTTTAAAGTGTACAGATGTATTGTTTTTGCTTTGAAGTTGCTGTCGTTGCTTTTTACCAGGAAGATGAAAATAAATACCTGCGGAATTTATAATATGCACTGCCCGTTTTCGTTTTAGTGGATTTATAAATTTTATGATTTGTAATTCAAACCAATTGTACACTCTTATAGTCCCAACCACAAAAACATAAATCAAATACACAACAAAATCCATTTTGAAAAATCTTGTTGGATGAACAATTCTTCAGACTGTTTCGTCCAAAATGAAGGACTTTTAGAAATTGCTTCTGACTATATTGCTGCAAAAGCAAACGTGGTATGACTAATTGCGATTTGCTGCGTGTAGGAATATGATGTTTAGTAAGTTTTTTATACTTACTCGAATTTTGTAACTTTGATTGACATTTTAAATGGCTTTCATACCAAACCCATGGTAACCAGTACTTTTCAGTTTAATTTTGACCAGATTCGATTGCTATTACATAGATTCTGACAATCTATGCTTACCATATTGTTATAGCCTAAGGTATTTTATTTCAAATGCCGTAATTAATATACTCTAAACGCGGAAAAGTTTATATTTTCGCACGAGCTACTCACATAATTAGTGATTTCTTCCCTCAAATTCACACACAAGCAAATCAGTTTGAGCATTTTCAATCTGCACGTGTTTGCAATTTGATGCACACTCCAATATTGTAAACTGGTTTTAGGATTTCAATTAAGATTTTTAAATGATTTGCATGCCAAAAGGCTTAGTGAGCTCCTTACCAATATGTTTAACGGACTCTGTAAACCGGCAATTATCATATCTTCGAACCCTTTTGATATATTTTATTTTGAAATTTGAATGCAGAGCAAAGCAGTTTTAACGCGCAAAATTTCTCACATTTCTTCGCATGGTGTACCAACATAAGTAGAGGATTTTTTCCTCCGAGGAAAATTACGAGAAAATAGAAGATAACTTAGAGGTATGTAAGTTTGAGGGTATAACATAAGCAAGCTGACCGTTTAAAATTTAATTATATGTAAAAAACAAAGACAATTGAAGGTGACTTGTTTAATAGTACATGTTGACTGTCCATACTCTAAGAAAGGCAGCAGAATGGTTAAGCGTCACTGCTTTCTGATGGAAAAATCCACAACCAACAAGTCCCAATTTTTTGCCAATTTAAGAAATCCACCATGCGTAAAATTCCCAAATGAATTTTTCCACAACTTGTATCTAAATCCAACGCCACAATAATAAACCGTAAATCATGCAAATTATCAATTACCCCAACACAATGTCTCTGAATCTGGAGATAAATCTAATCTGAAAGATCATGCTAACCATAATACTCCTGATTAAATGTTTTAGATAAAGTCAGGAAATGAAAACTGTATTCTATTTAAGGTTGGTGGCAAAAAAGTGAGCATCGCAACAACGTCTTATTTTGAAAGTCAAGTAAAGTCAAAACAAATGCAAGTGAAATAATTTATGGCAGGTGGTTTGCGATCCATTGATAATTTTTAAAAAAACTTGTCGCTCGTGGAGATTTCATGTACTAATTGAATCATAAATTAAAATCATCGTAATATTTTAAATGCAGTTTAAGAAGATTACAATGTTGTTTTGCTGGCATGCTGACCATGGCAATAAGTTCACATACAGAAAGTAAGTGTCCCGAAGGAAACACTATCACTTAGCAATCCGGAATTTTTTTTTCAAATGTCAAATAAATAACCTTACAGACATTCTGGTGCAAACCTTTAACGTAAAATATTAGTTAAATTGTGAGACATGTTATGTGGAGATTTATATGTAATGGGATATAGTAAAAGTAATAATAACAACAACGGTAGACCTTCAACATTTGTTACAGGTAGGCGGAAGTGTGCGCGATACATTTTCTTCACGTGCCACCCTTTTAGGATAATAGGTAAGGCTTAGTAAGGTACTTTTATCTGAGCCTATTTTTGAATTTTTTGCATGCAGGTTACCTCCACGTGCTGAAAACATCTTCCTTCCTTCTTTCACGGAGCTTTAGACGTAAGACTGTCTGGTTTCTGGAATACTAGCAGCTTTATGTGGAGCTGTATTCAAGCAAATCTTTTCGATCAACCTCACATGCTCACTTGTAAACAAGTTAAGATGAATATATTTCTGGTTTTGCTTGTATTTCTTTCGTCTACAGATTGTATCAAAACATTTACAAAATCAAAAGAGTGCTCTAAATATAATACGCATGCGCAAATTTTTAAATGTTACCGTAGCAGAGTTGATAACCTTTCAACAAAATTTTCAGCCTTTCGAATTGAAAATTTTGTCGCAATATTGCGGCCGTTTGCGAATAATTGCAATCCATTTTTACATATAATGAACTACATTGGTGCAAATGTTGCCCCAGTAAATATTCCCGTTGCAATAGAAAACGTTCACAAACGTTTGATGGACAAAAATCGTAATATTACAAGTGGTAAAAATCGACGTGCAAATCGCAAGATTGCACGGGATATACGAGCAACTGCGTACACACATGGAACACATTTTGACAACAAGCTAGTTTCGCGGTCATGGTGTGGCGTAGTACAAGTTCACTTGTTCCTACTTGATATGCTTTTAGAAACAAGGCAAGTACGTTTGTGGCACGAAGGACTTATTGCGGTAAATGGCCACCTTAGCCTTTTCATTGTTTCAGTTCCAGTGTTTCATTTTGTTATTCCTATATCTCAAGAAGAAGAGTATTTGAAGCGCTTATGTAAATGGGTATCTAAAAAAGTTGAAGACATATTAGAGATTCGTCAAGAAAGTAATTTGCCTACCACCGGAAAAAATCTGGCTTTCATATTCGCGCATGCACCTGGGCCTAATGGTGTTGTATACGAAGTTACCATACTAAGTCAGGAAATTTTACAAAAGAAAGAAAAAGAAAAATGTACAAAAATAACTTTAAACACAACAGCGTTTTCCAAAATGACGCCACAAGATATTATTACTTGGAATTACTCCAAACCACCACAAAGAGCACACTTGTTCGAACATAGAAATGAAGTGTCACGTTTTCTAATTTTGTCGAAGTCAAAATCGGCAATACCTCGAATTAAAATTCAAACCCGCGTGGATAGGTTTTATTTTGCTGTTTCAAGAATAGTTGCACATTTAATACCTAACTGTACATATAATATATTTTATGAAGGTTTATGCTACGCTGGCAGAAATGGCTATATGACTGGATTATCTGCAGTAGAATATTGTACAAATCTGAAAAAAAGTGAGTTAAGTATTGAAATAAACTTTCAGGAAGACGTTCCGTTAAACACTAACGAATATCAAGTTGTTGTAGCAAATCCTTTAAAACGGTTGCGCTTTGTTGCTTGTGGACAGCGAGGCTTAAACCCTTTTCCATTTGGTGAACTCTACAATATCTTTGATAAGTACATTTGGGTTGCTATTTTAGCTATAGTAACCTTGCTAGCTATTACAATTACTAGATCAATGCAAATACGCAAGTATTCCTTTAACTTCTCTGATAATTTTTTTCGCCTAACAAAAATACTTTTGGAGCAGGGTGACCCATTTCAAGCGTACATGGAACGCAACTCAAACTTTCGCACTTTGTTATCTGGGCTATTTCTGGGAGGTATGGTACTTAGCAACGCGTACAAAAATGATAATGTTTATAACATGGTATTACCAAGACTTCCACAGCTTTACCAAACCTTTGACCAACTAGTAGCTGATGACATTTTGATCTACAGTCAGGTAGTAACAAATGTTGTACATAGGAATATATGTTTCGAACCCGTAAATTGCACAAGTTCTTCAAATTTTTTCTTTCATATTTCAACCAACATGGGATTCAATATAAACGTGAAGACAGACGTTTTCGATCAAATGTTTAACTATGTAAGAAAGCATGCAAATAATTTTCAAAACCAGAATGATTTAACTTTTTCACAAGTTCCAATTATCAAGCTTTGGCGAGCTTCAAAATTCCATCAAAACATACAAAGTGAGCTGATTAACAGGGTTAATTCTCTGGTGCCACTAGCAACGCTTGGTTGGTTACAAGTTAATGATTTAAAACAAATGTATAATCTAGGGGAAGTATTGCAAGGATTAGTTGTAAGCCGACAAGACAAACTGCATGAAGAAATTTTGCTTGCGTGCAACAACAGTGCTGTTGTTTTTCCGGAATATTTATCAGCAGAATATATAAAGAAACTTAGGCGCGCTGGTAAACATTTAGCTTTGATAGGAAATGATGTGTTTACTAGCCCAAACATTGGAATTGGGATTTCACTCCACGCTCCGGCTTGGATTTTGCTCACTGCAAAACGACTAGGTGAATTTGGAATTGTAAACTGGATATCCGAAGTCCAAAACATGACATCAATGTTTAGTCAAGAAACTGTACAAGAACCACAAGCTGCAAGATTGAGTGGAAATATTATTGTTGTATTTGTAACGTATGGAATCGGTTGCGTTATTAGTCTATATATCAGTGTATTTGAATATTTATCAACTGTTACTTTTCGGAATACTGCCGTTTTTATTGCTTTATACAAACTGTGTAAGTTATCAGCAAAGTTAACAAAGCTTCTATTGAAGTTAGTTAAGAATAGTAAACTAAATTTAGAGAAGAATGCTAGCATTGCACTAATAAAACATTGTAAGCAGTGCTGCAAATAAATTTATTGTAGCCCATAACGGTTGTCATGAAGTTATTTTTTTTACAAAGCTGGCTTATCACACAACTAGTACCTGTTCTTTCCTTTTTCTCATTTTCATTTGACTTTCAAAATATTATTCCTAAATCATGTAGTATATATATTTTATGGCATAGTGTTTTATGTATGCAAATCGGTGGGTTTCTGTTTGTGATTTGTAGTAATATCTTAGTTGTTTATTACATGCATTTTCCTCCCATATTTTCAACAGAATTGAGTCTAGGTAGGCATTCTCGCCAGAGAGCGTCAAGCTGCTTGCGGAAATTGTCGAATTTTTTTAATGTGCATAAATTGGTTGAAATAATTATTGATTTTCAAAATGATTTGATTCCTGTTATAATAATATCTATTCAAACGCTTATTTAGCTGCTCAATATATTTTATTTTCAACGTCCGGTTTTTCATGGAACTACGATTGAATATATTTTAAAGAATAATTGTGATAATTTAGGGTCCATGAAGAAAACACCCAGAAAAAAGCCACCGCGAAAAAATCCACCGGAAAAAAGCCCCCTACGAAAAAACCCCCCTACGAAAATAACCACCTGCGAAGTTAACCACCTACGAAGAATTCCCCCTGCGAAAATTACCACCTACGAAGTTAACCACTAACGAAAAATGCCACTTTTTCAAAACTTGCCATGTAATAAGTCAAATTCCACAAACAAAAATATACAGCTTTAATTTAATTTCCATGAAACTTTAAGTTGGCTAAGTTCACAAAGCCAGATGGACTTATATAAATAGATTTTTTCACAAAGTTCAATACTACCAACAAAGTTGTAGTTTAGTCTACTGTAATTTATTTTTTAACCGTTGTAAAACTAAGATTTCGAAGTCCAGTTAAACGTACTACAGTTGCAAGTTAAATAATACATTTCATCCATAATACTAAGTGCACTTGCACTTAATCCCCAATGTCAATATTTACGTATTAAAGCCACAAATTCCCATTAATGCAACATTAACTTGTTATGCTATGAACTTAATGGTATGAAGTACTTGATAGTAAGCAATAGGTGTTTAGATACTTACACATTATCTACCAAGAGTAGTATGGATAGATAATAGTAATCACGCAGAATCTTAATTTGTAATGTGCAAGTTGAATGTTTTTATGAAAATCAAAAAATTGAAGTTTGTAATGTTAGGTTTGTAGAAAACCGAAAAATTATTGAAGCTATAATATAGTTGTTTTGTGTTGGGCTTTATGACAACAAAAAACCTAAATATATCTATCCATTTGAATTTTTGAATATATAGGAATGTAAAAGTAATATTCAAATCATACATTTTTGTTTGTGGAATTTGAATTATTACATGTCAAGTTTTAAAAAAGTGGCATTTTTCGTTAGTGGTTAACTTCGTAGGTGGTAATTTTCGCAGGGGGAATTCTTCGTAGGTGGTTAACTTCGCAGGTGGTTATTTTCGTAGGGGGGTTTTTTCGTAGGGGGCTTTTTTCCGGTGGATTTTTTCGCGGTGGCTTTTTTCTGGGGACTTTCTTCGTGCTTCCGATAATTTATACTGTTGGAGTTGTGTTAGCATGGAGCATGGTGTTAAAAATGTTTTGACATATGGCTACCTAGAATGAGAGAACAAGAACTTCTTTGATACGAGCAGCTATACAAAAGAGTGAGTTTCTAACGGACATAAACAGCAAACAAGATCTTAAAGTCTGAAGAAATTTTTAAAAATCGTGTCGGCCTATGCGCATTTGCTACGGCAGATACTTTGTGTTAAAGCCAGCTAGTGCGTTAAGGTATTTAAGGAAAGTGAGTAGGGGTGCATTAAAAGAATTCCTAATGAGTCATTAGCTCTTATTTAAATATATGACAAGGTTATGAAAATACCAAAGAGGAATACAATAAATAGGAAATTAATTAAAATGCAGTATATCTGCATCATGCTGTGCATTTGCATTAGTACATTTTTATCAATTACGCTGTCATTCAGAACAGCATACTCACTGGCTAGTTGAACATTCTTTACAAAAATGAGCTTGGTTATCTCGATTAGTTCTGGTCAGTAAGCACGACTGGAACACTTTGCGCGTTCTCCTTTGCCATAAAAACAAAGCGTAACAGGTTTCAATAAGATTTATAGCGCAACAGAATAGGTAACAAAATATTTAACTCTTATTTTATGTTCAGATTTATTAAATTTGTAATTAAACTTTTGATAGTGATCACGTATGCATGTAGTGCAAATAATAATTATAGTAAATTCTGGATAATTTCTTCATCTCAAAGATAAAGTAATTGCATTGGCAGCCAATTCAAAACAAGTTTGATCAAGTTTGATCTTTCCAGTACAACGAAGCGCAAATTCTATTATATAAGAAGAAAGAAGTTTTATGCAGAAATTATGAATCGGAACGCTGGAACGGACATGGTCTAATTCTTTCTAATTCTAATTCATGGTGGTTAATAAATGCATTTCCGATTAAATATAAAATCAAACACTGAATTCAGTTAAAAGCTCATGGTCAACAAACTTTTCAATTTGTTAAGCATACATTCCACGTCTTGTCAACCCTTTCCATTCTGCTAATCCGCTGAAACCATGGCACATATTCATTTGTAGGGAAGTGTGGAAATTTTGTGAAAACGCTGAATTGTTCGATTATGTTGTTGTTTGAAGCGACAAGATTTTACAAGTTTCAAGAGCACTCCGTATACCTAGATTGATTACTTAGACTTAATAGAACAAAAAACAGGCGCACAGTTTAGCAGCTCTTAATTTTTGTTTTTTATAAACACGTGCACCTAAAATCGAAAACTTTACATGTGTATTTGAGAAAATGAAGTTAAAAAGCTTGTAATATGTGCCCTATGCAAATAGAGCAAATTTAAAGTTGATTTCTTAGATTAAAAATGCTATTTTATCTAAGAAATTACACTATTACACGCTATGAAGACATTTATTTTCTTTTTGCAATATAATAAATACGATTACTACTTTAGGAATAATTTAAATTTTGTTGTTATTAGGACAAAACAGCTCCTTCAGGTGCTTCGTTACTTTGGACATGAAGTTTGATCGCTTCGTACCAACCTGGAAGTATCCAAACCAAAATAGGCAAGTCTAGTATGCACAGCATTTTTTAGCTTCGGAGAATATTCCCGGTCTCTTGCCATTATCCACAAAAGCTCTGAAATATTTTAAACACAAAAAACTTGATATAAGAATTTGCTAATACTGGATAAAACCAATTATGAAAATGTTTTCTTCTATTTACGAATATTTATAAATCCTATCTGTTGACAAGCATGCTTGATTATATAGCTGCTGTAATCCGTGTCCACAAAATCCATGGGAAACCATACGGAAACTAGACCATAAGAATGACACAAGATATTATGAACAAAGCTAATGAAACCATCAAACATCATATCAAATTGCATTTTTTCACACTTATTCAATAAACTTACAAGGTAGAGGACTGAGTGTAAATAGAAGTTTTCCTATAAAACTGCCATCTGGTATACGACGTCGATAGCTAGCAGGCAAAGTCCAGAGTCGTCCGGTACTGCAAATTTTAAAAGAACGTTTAAAATAGTTATGTTAAGCAGTAACACAATAATGAACATTTGTATCGTACATTTTTTCATGTAATGTTAGGTCTTCAGTAAATGATCCATCGTGTTGGTTGGTATAGTTCACTTTTACCTATAAAGAAAATATGGTTTGACACGTATGTACGATGAAACATTCATTAGTTTTTTAGGTTTTTCCTTACGCAAGAAACAGATACTTCTAGAGGTGACCAATAGTTTTCTACTTCATACCAGATCCCCTCAACCTAAAAATTAAATGCAATTATTAATTAAAATCTTAGTAAAATAAATTTGATGAATATTAAGAATTTCAAGAAAACCCGATGAAACAGGATTTGGAAATCCTAGAAATCTGCTTGAAATTGGACGTTGTTGTTGAAATGGTATACGTGAATACACCTAATATGTGAACGATTTCCTCTAACATCTAAAATCACAAATAAAAGCTTCAATTTTTATTAATCTCAAGAATTTACTTGTGTGATGTTGAAGTCTTTCATTCCAAACACTTTAGGACAGAAACCCAATCCAACAAATTGTGTCTCCGTAAATGAAACTATTACCAAAATGTACGTTACAGTAATAAATAATTTTTCAACTTTTAGAACAGGCTCCATTAGATTACCAAATAAATTTTGTACCGCAATAAAACCGCAAAGTTGAATGCGTAGAATGCGAGAGGTTGAAAGCCAAATAGACACAATACTCTTTATGAGCCTTGTTAACAATATGTAAATGATTTCATAACAAAACATTTTCTTTTATATCTTGCATTTTCTCCTAAATTGTGGCTGCAAAAACATTGTATCAAAAAACTAGAATGCAAAAACACCAAAGATATTGATCTTTCTCTGATGAATGTCTGATGATAATATACATTATACATGCATAATGAATGTATACCTGTATAATAGGTATTATAGTGATTTCTTTGCAAAAGTCTTTGGTTTATGCTTTCAGTTATGTTGAAATTATCTGTTGAACTATTATCCAAGTATTGCAAAATCAATGTAATCATTGTAAACCCTAGCCGTTTTCTCAACCTTATGTACACTTTGTAACAGCATCGCGTCAGGTTACGTCATTAAGTATAAAGCTATACAAACTACAACTCAGAACTTCTCCTTATACGTGATGTGATTATTCATACTAAAATAAAAATGTAATTCTGGACGATTCTTGCACTTATTCACACAATAATTCATATGGTCAGGAAAGATTTTAGGGAAAATTGTATGACAGTCGCCTGTGTAATCACTTAATTGCTTTTAAATAAAACAATTTGAATTGTTGCTTTCAAACGCTTGTTCAATCTATCATATTAGTTATTGATCCAAAATATCAGTTTATTTCAATTTTACAATAATAATATTAGACACTATATCACAAACTCCATTGTATACATTCAATGAACTCAACTTCACGTATTTCCCATAGCAATTTAATTTATGATACGGTGTGTTTAGCAAAGTTGATGATGATGATGTTTGCTACTCACAAAAAGCCAAACAACGTTACGTAATTCTTCTTGAATTTTCCTGAAACCTGGGTTCAATGAATTCTAATATTTGGTTTGCAGGATTGCACGAAGCAGTCAGCTTTAGTTTGATTTTTATACATCAATCAGTGTTCCATTCATTGTGCAATTCAACATTTCGAACATAATCACATCCCATTATGCTTCTACAATAATACATTGAACTTGGATAGTAATTTAAAAACATTGTTTGTTTTTGCGCACCAGAACAGGTTACCGGATTCTGTTTGATTTTATTACAACACTTTCTTTAGCAGGTTTGCTTCAGAGTTTATAGACGCGCGTTCATTTATTTACGTAAGCATCATGTGAACAGTAGAATCTCAAAGAAACTCAACGTACTTTGTAAGGACTTGGTTGATATCGTTACATTTTTATAAACATTTTCAAAAATCAAGTCTTTACTAAAATTTAGCCAGAAATGTAGCGTCTGATGTACAAAATCTTTTTACCCTTCCTTAAAAGGTTTTATTAATTAAATACAGGTAAAAGTTATTACCCGTTTTCCCCAAAAACAAATGCCCAGAATCAAACACTTTTCTCATTTTATAAATTGTACAGCACCTGATAATGAAATAAATATTATAGAAACGCTTTGTTCTGTTCTCTAGGTCTTAATAGGAGTAAGATTTTTAATCATAAGTATTCACCTCATTAAACTATTCATACAATTCTTGATTGTAGTTCTATTCTATCTATTGCAATGACTCAAAATAAAGGGTCGTGCGTATTTTCTTTACGTCCTTGTAGTTAGAGCAATATAACGCCATAAATGGTTTGCTTTTCCATTTTGCATTTTGTAGGAGCAATTATAAGATAATATAAATTGCGTTTTGTAAACTCCGCGGACATTTAATTTTACTGTCCTTGCAAAAAGGAAAAATAGTTGATTCAAAGAAAACACACTACAGCTCTGCATTTTGAAGTGAATTCTGGGACTTAATGAAGCCTGTATGGATGAAACACTTGATGTGTACAACAGAAATTATGACAGCTTGACAGAGCGTGAAGATACTTTAATTAGCGCAATAAAATATGCAATAAAGTAGCATTGATTTCAATACTAATGACAACCTTTACTATTAGATTTGTAATAAAACGTAGTTAATATATTGGATAAGCTATTCCTCTCAATGCGGCCCGATAGGGCAATTTATAAGTACATTGGCAGCCAATTCAAAACAAGTTTGATCAAGTTTGATCTTTCCAGTTCAGTGAAGCACAAATTCTATTTTCTAAGGAATCCAGTTTTACGTAAAACTTATGAGTCAGTACGATGGAACCGACTTGGTCTAATTCGTTTCGGACTAGGTCATAAAATATGCATTTTAGGTGAAATAGGTTAAATCAGACACAGGATCTAGCTAAGAACTCATTTTCTACAACACTTTCGATTTTTGAAGCATATAATATTGACTTCTCATCAACCAATTTTATGGCCGTTTACAACTCCAATCTGAGGAAGTATAGGCATACATTCATTCGCATGAAAATGTGGAAAATTTGTAAAAACAATGATTTTCCTAATATTTCCTGTTTGTAGCACAAAAAGTTCAAATGTATCAGGTGCACGGTAGGACATCCAGATTTTATTACTAAGAATTAGTGCGACAAAAAAAAGTAGAGCGTTTCAGCAGCTCTTTATTCTCGTCTCCTAAAAAACTCATAAAATCAAAAAGG
Source organism: Entomobrya proxima (assembly GCA_029691765.1). Classification (NCBI taxonomy): domain Eukaryota; kingdom Metazoa; phylum Arthropoda; class Collembola; order Entomobryomorpha; family Entomobryidae; genus Entomobrya; species Entomobrya proxima. Next base: position 40,821,101 of record CM056172.1, read on the forward strand.
CAAATTTATGTTTTAGGAACTGAGAATGAGTTTAACTGCGGATGTGCATAGTAGACCTTTTTTTAAAGTTTTGTACATCTGTAATCTCATATCGGAGATCACACTAGTCATACGAGTTTTCTTCTTTGAGAATTATCTTTGAATATTTCAAACAATGTGTAAACTGAGTTGACTTTCCATTGAAACAAACCACAATAGTTTCTTCATTCATTCAGAGTTCCAAATACGTGAGAAGCCATTTGGGCAAAAGCTGTGTGTTTTCAATAGATGTCTACATTTTTAGTAACATTCTTATATCATTTACTAAATCCTCTTATTTGTCTTTTGGAAAGTACCAATGCACCACTTTTTTAAAAGCAAACCTGCTACAAAATTCCTTTTAAAAATTCTCTAATTAAGTTAGTAAACCATTTGAAAAATGTGAGAACGTTATGGGGTTAAGAATATTTTGCTCTGTATTTGAAATATAATATTGTAGAGGCATAACAATATGATATTTATAGGTTTTCACCATCCGTGAGATATTTTGGTATGGAACTCACTAAAGCGGAAACGGAAACCATTAAAAAACTCTTAAATCTCATGTTACAAATCTGGAAACAAGCTTACAAAATCGAGTGTGCGTCAAAACTTAAACAAGCACCTTTTAAACATGAAGCAAATCGAAGATATTCAAAACTTTTGTTTTTGGGTGTGTGAATAAAAGGAATAAAAGCTCTAATAATTTGAGTAGTTCGTGTGAAAATGAGAATAACTTTTATCCGTTGAGAGTGTATTGCTTCATTTGAAGTAAAATGCCTTAAGGTTATAACAATATGGTAACCAAAATTTGTCAGAATCCTATACATAATGGCAATAAAACCTAGTCAAAGTTAGACAGGTTGAAGTGTTTGGTATGAAAAACAATAAATATGTCACTTAAGTTATTTATATTCGAACCAATTAACAAAGTCCAAATGCGTATCTAAAACTTACTAAACAGAGTCCTACAAATAGCAAATCGAAAATATTCGCACCACGTTTTTGTAGCAATATAATCAATAGCAAATTCTAAAACTCTTTCATTTTTATTCAGAAAGTCTGTAGAGCTTCTTGTCCTGCTAATTTTTCAAAATGAATTTTCTTGCGTATTTGTTTTATCTCCTTGTGGTGGGTGCAATAAGAGTGTACAAATGGTTTGAATTGCAAATCATCAAATTTATATCCCCACTATTACAAAAACATTTACTGCGTGCTTTAAATTCTGCGGGTATTTATTTGCACTGTCCTGGTGAAAAACAAAAAAAGCTGCTTCAAAGCAAAACCACTATCACTACATCGGCACATCTTAAAGTGAACAACAACAACTTTTTTACGCGCGTTGCAAACCTAGGGTCTTTAGGAGTTGGTGAAGCCTTTATGGACGGAACACTGGATGTGTATGACGAAAACTATGAGAGTTTGACGGAATATATTGACAAATCACTTAGAAACAACTTGCATGACTATCACCGTCATCCAATGAATAGACTTTTGGAATGGCTAGAAATATACGCGTTTAACTTGCAAACACGTGAAAGGGCGTTTCAAGTGGGCCAAGTGCATTACGATATAGGTATATAAATAAATTTACTACAAAGTACACTTGATATGCTATAAAAACTTCGATAATTACTTTTAAAAAATTAATTATTCAGGAAACGATCTGTACGAGTTACAATTGGATCCTTGGATGCAGTACACCTGCGGATATTGGAAAGACGCTGATACTTTAAATCAAGCTCAAATAAATAAAATGGAGTTAATAGCTAGAAAGTTGGCATTAAAACCTGGCATGCGTGTTTTGGACATTGGATGCGGATGGGGAACATTGTGCAAATATCTTGCGCAAAAATATCAGGTAGAGTGCGTTGGAATAACGATTGGAGAGGAAGGGGCAAATTATGGACAGAAAATTTGCACTGGACTCCCCGTTGATATTCGCGTGCAAGACTATCGAGATATTGATGAACAATTTGACAGGATTGTGAGCGTTGGCATGTTCGAACACGTTGGATCTAAGAATCATAGAACGTTTTTTGAAGTTGCCCGAAAATGTCTAAAGGATGATGGAATACTCCTGTTGCACACAATTGGCAGAAATCAAGAAAATTTTCCCCGGACGGAAGCATGGGTCAACAAGTACATATTTCCAAATGGACATTTACCAAGCCCATTGGATATATGCAAGGCAACCAAGAATTTGTTTGTGATTGAGGATTGGCACAATTTTGGACAGGACTACGCAAAAACTTTATTCTGCTGGAGAGAAAATTTTCTGAAGGGATGGCCCACAATTGAACATAAGTATGGGGAGCAGTTTTTCAGAATGTGGATTTACTACCTGTCGAGTGCCAGAGGTTTGTTTTTAAGTAGAAAAGGGCAACTTTGGCAAATTGTTTTGAGTAAGGATGGGCTTAAACAGGAATACCGGGCATCTCGCTGATTAACTTTGCTAAATAATTTCGTTCGTTTTAAAAATTATGTAGAATTCAAACTTGTTGCTATATGAAAACCAAAGAGAAATAGGTAATAACTAAAACACCTCATTTTTTAAAACAATTAACAAAACAACTTTTCAGATGACGTGTTGTAAAATAAAAATGAATGAGATTACAATGGAATTAGTTGATTAACAAATGATCATAATCAAGTATATCTTATAAGGTAGTAATAAACCTCTTTGTGAATCCATTATCTAAATAAGAATAAAAAACTTTTTTTCGTTATTGGCCAATTTGAAATGAACATTCGAAGTTGATTGGTACATACAACAAACTCTTGGTTGTACCCTTTCAGCAAGCCTTGGCCATTCCTTTTGCATTTAATGATTTTATCGGTTGTCATTTATTCATGATTTCACGGAGTAAATCCAACTCATATTACATGATTGCTTTTATCTGACTCGGTTTTTTGACATCAGTAACATTTAAATGTTTCATCCAAACCTTTATTGTAAAAACATAAACGTATCGGGCTAATACTTTTGAAATATGGCACTTAGGATATTCTAATTTCCCCATGACCCCGTTTTTTTACTGGTGTAGAATCAAAGTGAGGCTTGAGCAGATAAAACCTTATAGCACACAAATTGTACAAACGAGTTTTCAAGAAAGTTCAGGACAAGACAGACTGTTTTCATTGCAATGGAATGTAAGTATCCTTGACATAGCATAACGTTAAAAACTTTATACAATTCTGTGCAATCCTGTTGTCATAATATAAAATGATTTTATACCTTACTTTTTTAATTTGAAGTATCAAAAGGACACTACGTCTCAAGCTTTTACTTAACTGCGTAGTGAATTATTTAGTCGTGTTTTGTTAGACACTAATTTTCTCTCTTGATCAAATTTATTCGTAATAAATAAACGTTTTATTCTACAATACAAACAAGCCGCTTGTTAGTTGCAATTAAATTTTTAAATGATAGCTACTTCAGCGAAATTACGCGTTGCTCTTTGTATTGTCAGCTCCCAGGTACGATGAGAAAGGTGAACTTGGAAGTGAAAATTTTGGAAAACACGTGGTGATTCCAAGTTATTTTGACCATTGCTTTTAGCTAGCAAGCAATTAAACGAATACCAACCTAAATAAAGAAATATTTTTGGTTTGTGTAAAATGCTCACTTAAAGTTGTACGTCTAACCTCGTGTCAACTATTTATTCCACAGGAAAATGAAAGAAATGAATAACTTGGTATAATAAGTTGGACACTTATTTTCGGAATTGGTATTATCATGTTTGAAACAGACGTATTCTACAAATTGATAACTAATTTCTAACCTATCCAAAATTTGGCCTTTTGTATCAAATTATTTTTTGATTGGTTTTAAACGTCAAACTAAAAATACAATTTCATACATTAGACACTACCATACCATTTAAGTTGGTGTAAACTCAACAAACCAATTTATAAAAACATTCATCAATCACTCACTGCACTATACATTGGAACGCTGAAAAAATATAAATGTCAACTTCCTGTACGACGACGACGACGCAAAAACGACGACAATATAAAATATGCAATATTATACCACAGCAGTAATTTTGTAGTAGCTTTTCCGTTTTAGCTTGCTTTTACTTATTTTACTTGACCGAGACATTGGTTGATTCTCGTTAAAACCAGACATAATATTTTTTGGAACATTGGAACAAACAAAAATGGCAAAAACTCCATACCAAGCAGTTTTTGCTGCAAATGAATTTAACCAGTTTATAAATAGACTCTGGATTTCTGTTCCAACCGTATGGAATCCTCAAACGAATAGTTGGCACTTTAGAACGGAATTCTGTTTACCATATTTTATCGCTTCCGTAGCTCTCAAATTGTTATCCTTGGTATTCTGTTTGGTTGTCTTTGTTTACGGAATGCTAACACCTGGAATTCTGTCATCTGGACATTTGCTAGCACTTGTATTACAAACAATTTTACTTGCATGTGCCATTCTTCCTGATGTGGTATTGTGCTTTAATGGAAGGGAAATACTGATTTGCACAAACTGGTGTTATCAAAACGCCTGTTGGCTTCGTTGCATTGGTAAGTTTAAAGTAGTCTAAATGCCTATCAACTTACAAGTTTAATTTAAATTTTACATCCTTTACAGGAAGGCAAAAGTTTTATAAATCCTGTAATAACGTAGCAACAGGACTTGTCATTTTTACATTGTTGGCAGCTGTAACTCTTAGCAGTTTTATCGTGTTTGCCAATATAGACCCGTTCATAGGCATTTCTGTAATTTTAGGTGTTGACAAATTCGTAAAGAGTTTTATAGGAAACATGATCCGATTCTTAATTTGTAGCTTTATTGGCTACATGGGCTTGATAAGCTTTCGAACAGTATTTATCATGGGTGTTATTGAAGGTTTGTATCGAATTGAAATGCTTCAGTCACTAACTCTTTGCAGGCCAACTGCACAATCTATCATGTTTTATAAACAGCTTGAAATAATTACTAGAGTGGTGTTTGACTTTGAATATATGGAGACAACACTGGGTTTCAGTATATTTTTCATTGTGTGTATATCTGCAGTAACTAGTATTTTTGAAAGTTTAAAAAAAGGACAAATTACAATTGTTATATTATGTGTAATATTTGTACTTTTTTGTTTAATAGTGCTGCACTTTTTTCTTTTAATCGGTTGTTCCTTTTTTAATTTATCAGTTAAAATTTTAAGTAATTGGAAACGCCAATCTTACAATAGTTATTGGTGTAGGCCTCTAAGAGATAACGTATTCTCAAGAACTTTGAAAAGCCTTCGGTCAATAAGCCTACCCGCAGGAGATATTGGTATTGTGGATAATGACATCAAAATAAACTACTCAGAGAGAATACTGCGTCATTCAGTAGACGTAATTATTTACAGAAATAAATTGTAATTTGACTCGTGTTTAGGATAAATCCATTTATTTTATGCACTGCATAATGGGAAGTGTTTTGCACATATTGGCCACAAAAAGTAGAAGACAGTAAGGTCTCCGAAAGGATCTACAATAGAACCAGCAACTAAAAACTAAGTCATATACATATTAAGCATACATATTAATTTTCGTACAAATAAAATGTATTTTCTACTCGTGTCACATGGCATATCTGTAGTTCTGCAATTATCTGTATCTGAAGTTATATGGAGTAAAGTATTATATCGAATACTACATATGAATTACTTTTTCGATCAGTACAATGTGGTAAAGGCAACACCACCAAAATCACAACGTAGTTACAGTAAATTTTGGCAAATATGAGCTGAAGCATATAAGAGGGTTTATATACTGCTTATTTTCTATATTGTTCTTTATTCAAATGTAGAAACACTAAACATCAATATTGATGTATAACATCAATTTGTTATAATAAATTTCTTAGTAAAGCCATAATTGATTTGGGTCAAAGCTCAAAGGCTTTAACGTGGTAGACTCAAAATATGTGCGAGAGCACATATCTTTTTAAATAAAACTTTTCATAGCCTTGCGATTCCATTAACACTAAATTATGTTAGATACACAACACTTTTACTTAAACATAAATCAATCTATACACCAATTTGGTATAAACCATGTATCCTTGGTTTATAGTTTAAAACCAAAGTGATTTATATTTTTTTGTTTGAAAGTAGATATTAAAAGTTCAGTGTTTTTAGTCAAGCTTCCGATTTTGGCAAATTGATTTCTAAGAAGATATGGTCAGATATCTCCTTCCAAAAACTATTGAATAGAAAATAAAAACATTGTCGTATTTTACGACTAATCTACCTAAATTTAAGCATAAGTGTTTTTATTTTTTGCAGTTTAATTGTATCCTACTTCTAAGTAGAAGTAGGATACAATTAAACAGTTGTAACTAATGTTCCATTGAGTGCAATACACATTGTGTATTACCAAACACGATCTTGTTTGCTTTCAAATGGTTCTTTAAAAAATTTAGCAATTTCAATGATATAGCAAACCAAGCAGGGTTGCTCCATGTTTAGTATACATACATGATACGACAAGTATTGTGATAATCTGAACATTATATTCTTGTAAATAAAATTATTGTTCTAAATCTCAACCTTAGACCATGCATAACTTTGTCATTTCTCTATCAGATCATATGTGTTGCACACAATAAGCTTATATTACAATATATAATGGCATATCAAAGACGATGACTAATGAGCACACCTGTTTGGAAGAGTTTAAGTTCTCCAAGTCCATTTAGAAGTAGCAGATTTGCTACCTCAAATGAAAGAAACTTGTAGATACGTAACATAACATGTACATCCATACTTAAAAGATATAGAAAAATTACTATTGACGTTTCTCTTTGAAATATAAAAGTGTACAAATAACTTCTTTTTTAAATGCTCACATTTTAGCAATACTGTGTTGCTTTTTATATTGCTAATGTTAATCCGTCTTTTCGACAATACGTCATACGCCTATTGTTTTTCGACATCATAAAAGGTTTTAATATGCAGTGTCGGTGGCTAATTGCTATGGACAATTATAAATGTCTCATTGTATTACTTTTATGCATTTAGGTATGTATTGTATGCTACGTATAACGTAGTAATTCTACTTCCATCAGTCTTAATTTTGTCACCACTGCCATTAAGCCTCTGCCTCAGCTAGAACATGATTAACTACATAATACACTAACCTGTATAAAACTTCCTCGTTGAGTAAAGTATTTACACATGTTTTTTGATATATATAGCCATTTCGCAAGTGAAAAACCATTGGAGATTTTACACTAATTCAGATTTATATCTAATCTAAACTTAGTATAGTATACAGTTTGTTCTACAATTTGCTGAGTTGTCTGAGACTACATGAGCTCTTATTTACATCGCTGGCTACTCTTGGCTGCGATAGAGTGAGACTAGATTTTGAACTCCAGAAATAGCTACATACCGTTTTACATAAACCATATTAAATACAAGTTGTTGACTTTTGTAATCTGCACTGAAGGTTAATGTGTTTAGAAATCGCGAATCATTTATTTAAAAACTATCAGCAATTAATTCAACAGGAACGTTATCAAAGCCACATCAACAAAAAAAACAACCATAATAACAACAACATAATTAACATTTTTAGTCATTGAAGTAAAGTGATTATAATAAACTATCCTAAGAAGTAAAAGTTAATAATCTTATTAATTCTGTTGGGATGTAGTTCATGTTTCGTTTTATCAGTTTTTTGTCTTTTTTTTACTCTACTCCTATTGCACACGTTGGAACTTCTCTCACAGAAAATGAAGCACCATAAGCCGTCGTGCGTCCATACATTCATGTTCTACAAAAATATTGCAAAATCTACATTCATAAGCAATTGCATTCACCCATCAGCAAACAAGGTAGGGTAACCTAAACAGGTAACGCGACCAGGGTTACCTATTAAAGTTGTCCACGTACAAATTAAAGTAACCAAGGTTATCTAGCAACAAATAAGGTATCCGAGTTGCAATTAACTTAGTTGAATTAAGGCTACCCCCGTAAAAAAATGAAGTAACCAATGTCAGGTAGAAGGAATTAGGGCTACTTTCGAGCGAACCAGAATAACAAAGATTACCAAGCAGCAATTAGAATTACCCACGTGACATGTAAAGTAAACAAAGTTACCTAGCAACAATTACGGAAATAAACATGAAAACAAATGTAACCAAGTTCACCATGGTTAAACATATGCAAATAAAATTGAGCAACCTCACTTAGCAGCAAGTAAGGACCTCAACGTGTGGTTACCCATTTACAAATTAAAGTAACCAAAGTCGTGTAACCACAATTAGGGGGTTCCACGTGCGAATTAGAGAAATCAAAATTATACAGCAAAATTAAAAAAACTAAGGATACCTAGCAGCAGTTAGGTTAACCCCAGTGCCAAAATAGATAACCAGAAATTATTATGAGCAATTACGGTTGGCCACGTGAACTTAAAGTCCCCATGGTTAACTAGAAGCAATTAAAGTTACCCATATGAACCTGACGCAACCAAGGTTTTATAGTAGCAATTAATGATATCCACTTGCGAATGAAAGTAAAAAAGCCTCGAAACAGCAAACTAAAGACACAATTGCGTGGTGTACGGTAACCTTAATTATGTTTATTCGCACATGAATACTCTTAGTGGCTCCTAGGTAACTTTGGTTACCGTAGTTTGTGCGTGGGCAACCATAATTGCTGTGATATAACTTTGGTTGTGCTTACTTGCACGTAGGTAACCTAAATTTTTAATTATTGCTAAGTAAACTAGTTACCTATATACGCACTTGGGTAACCTTAATTGCTGCTACGTAACTCCAATTTGCAGGAATGGTGCATGGTTGCGTAATGGTTGCTTATGAATAAATGTATGATTGTTAATAGATTTTGCAGTATACTTCTCTAGAACATACACGTGTGCGCACGACGGAAACTAGTGCTTTATTTTCTAAAAAAAGCTTTGATTTGTGGAGTCTGGACTGAAGTGAAAAAAGTATAAAATGAAAAAAAGGAACATGAACTACACCCGTACAGAATTAATAAAATTTATTTACTAACTTATACTTCTGAGCATAGTAAACCAAAAAAAATGTCATAAGTCATAAAATATTTATGATATCCAAATTCTCAGTGCAGATTAAACGTGAAGTTACATAGTTGCGTTAGTTCTTTGCTCAGTTAACCGTAATAGTGTTGATTCATTCAAGCACGTAAATGTCACCTATTGACTTTTGAGCATATCGGAAATTTCTTAAACAAAAACCTCGGCCGCAAAACAACTTTTAAACTATTATATTACAATGACATCCGAATTACTAAGAAATCGAAACAATGGATTGGTTCTAGGAGGTAAGCATATAATATCAATATCGGTAATATAGGTATATGCTCACAATTTAATCTTAATTCTAACTAGACCCATTAAAATTCATCGTCATTTTATTTTTAATGCACTAAGCTGGGGATTATCACGGTGGCATCACTGAATCTGGAGAAACGCTTCATGATCTGAGAGAAATAATCACCCATCTATTTCTACCAAAGAAAACTCCAGCTTCCGCGCAAGGAACTGAAAATCGTCTAGAAGCCAACATGCTACAACTTTTTTGTAACTCAGCAAATTGTGCTTTGAAAGGAATTGATCTGGCGATGCTAGAAACCACACAGCAAATGTTAGAAAAATGGAGGATAACTCAGAAGCACATAGAACACCAAAACTCTGTATATGTGTTTCAGGCGAAAGTGAAATCATTACAGGATGGATGCACTTTGCCTATTTATATCAGAAATCAAAATGCCACCTTATTAATTACAAAGCGTGGACGTAACTACGAACTTGCCTCCTTCAGATCCTCGCTTCCCGGTAAAATGGTTATGTCAACAGTTTGTTCTTATTCTTTAGAGTTTCCAGAAACCCGTGAAATTATTCAAAGATCTGATATTTTGATTTCAAAAGAATTTGCATATCTTATCAGAGACTTAATTCAGGGGACTTTTGATCTTTCCAAACAAAAGCGTTCGGTTGTGGGAAACCCCGAAACACGGGACGTTACAAATCCCAAACTAGTTTCAGATTTCATTGTCGGACTACTTGTTCCATACCCGGATAGTACAGTTCAGAAAACTCAAGGTCAGTCAAAAGTTTTAAAGAAATTACGGGACCAAGTGACTGTGACAACCACAAGTAACAATACCTTCTTGCCGTTTCGTCGCTCTGGATTTCTAACTTCATTGAAAGTTGCGGTTCAGCTTAAAATTCTTGAAAATGTTGAAGATGACATAGACACCGGGAAACTAATTTACAAACTTTTAATGCTGTACTTTCTGACTGATGTTACAAATCTGTTTTGTAATAAGCATGTAGACAGTATTGATTTGGATTTATCCTCTCAAATGCTAGCAAAACTGGGAAACCGAGTGAGAAAACTGGAACAATTTGCAGCGAATGTACATTTACCTGAAGATATTGCCGAATTAAAAAATAAATGCATCAAGTACACGGACACTGTAACGTTAACCTTATATACAAAAATGCAAAAGTTTTGGAGCAACATAGTATCGAATAATGTTATTCAGAATAGCAACATTTTACCATCAAACGAAGCACTTACTCGAAATGCCAATTCAATACAGCAGGGTGAAAGTAAGATCAACGACTTGGATCATGAACTATTGCTGCTGGACGAGTTCATCAAGTTGATGAATACTACTACAATATCCAGTGGGCAGCCCAACGAGAGTACGTATATAGTCAATCTGAGGGAAGCAGTAGCCCAAACACGGGTAGCAAAATGTGCCACAACTAAGAGGGTTACCAAAAACAGTGTTTTGAAAAGGTTTACAAATGCTGATTCTATGCTTTCGGTTAAGCAAGATTACCTCGACCCTTCAGATATAAGTGATAGGGTTTGGATGATTGATACTGAGAATTTTATCAAGTTTCAATGTTCGGAAGAAGAATCCGCTGAAGTTGTATATGACACTTTACAAAAGTACATTTCAACAGCTACAGAAAAGTACATGGACAACCCCGTGGTCATGAGCCAAGTAGTACTGATAAGCTTAAAGGGACTCCAATTACTAGATAAAATGGCAACTCAGCTGTACCCCACTTTATTGGATTACAAGATGGGAGTAAAAACCGAAATGTTTGACAAAATTCTTTTGCCTTATGAAAAAGACATGCAACTTTTGAACGAGACTTGTAACTATTTCAAAGATCGAGATCAGAAAGCGAGTAAAAATGAGTCGTACCTTTTTGACCTACATGGCCAATCACTTTCCGTTGTATTTCCGAAGCAAAATGACACCATGAGGGCTCTACGGGAAAAAATTCTTGAAGATACGAATACACAAATTCAGAAAATGTATGAAGATATAGAAAACTGTCGTAAAACTTGTAGACGGATTCAATCCAAAATCCTAGCGTCGTACTCATACAAATGCAAGTGTGTGTTTGTGCAGAGAGGGAATAATATACAAAAAAGAAGAAAGACATGTGATAAATGCGAGCTTAAGTGCAAGCAGAAGTCGGTAAAAGCCTTTAGGCGTTTGCTACCAGACGACGAAACTCTACATTGGGCTTTGATATTCGAGCTTGCACTTCCTAAACCGATTGCAGTTTGGAGAGCATTTTTGGCCTACCTGAAGCAAGAAGTTTTAGGCAACATCAGCCTACGGAAAAGCAGCAAATCCAGACCGTTTGCGTTTTGTAAAAGCCTACAACAATACAAAACAACTTTTGCAACAAATTTAAAGTTTGAGGTTACAGCAGACTGTATATCTCGACCATATCAAAAACTGAATGTTTTTACAAGTTCAAATGAAGCATATATACTGCCCAACACAACCGTTTGGGAGCTTTCGTATAAAAACATTGCATTCTTTGAACAGAACATACTCTCAGCATGCGTTTTCAAACTAGAAAGTACGGAAAACTGTAATCCGTATCTTAGTCTACAGAGCACAATTGAGTCCGCGGATCACACACAAAATAATGTGATGGCCATGCAAAATCAATGCCATGAAAATCTAAGCACAAATGAGTTTATTTCATTTGGATCAGTTAGAAGTGGCCATAGAATTCAATTAAGAAATTTGTACGAGGTTATTTACAGCGGAAAACTTTCTCTAGATACTGAACCCGTTATGGCACTTATACTTCAAACAATTTGGCAAGTGGGTCCCACAAATGCTGAAAATGAACGAGAAGCGTATTTGGATTTCCGGAATATAAAATTTTGCAGAGAATTTTTGAAAATGCTAGATGCCAAAGTACAAGCTACTGCTACCCACTACGGCAAATCTTTTGTTGTGTTAGTAGCAGTATTGATAACTAGACGAATTGCAGAGTTTAACATTGATATGTGGCAAGAAGTGTACATTTTCTTGCAAAATTGTCGGCGACTTTTGCATTCCTGGATAAACAAGATTATCAATGACATCGATGGCTTGCAATGCGACTCAAATTTCAGCAACAATGAATTGGCACTAACAAAAAACCTACTTGACGTACTTCTTTGCAGTTTGATTTCATTTAGTGTAGTAGACAAGGCAAGCTTGGGACAAGTATTCAAGCAAGAAAAGGATATTGTTCATTGGATGAGGACCATCTACGAACATAATCTAAGAATTCAAAAGAAGGATTTAAATTTTTCCGGATTTTACAAAACTTTGCTAAGTTTTGGTAAAGCTTTGCATCTAGTTATGAAATTGGAAGATTTGTCTGAACTATGGAACGGTGTTGAGAAAGCCGGAACTGCAACGATTTCTAACTCCAGCGTAATTATTCTGGAGGATGCTGAAAACGACGTAAACCTATCTGGGAAAAGTTGTCACCAAATATCATTTGATTTTCGACAAGGCACATTTTTGGTGAATGGACACGTCGAGTCACAACTTCCTGAAAATATTCTAAACAATAAACTCTTCTTAGAATTGTTTAAATCCGGCCATTTTGTCAGAGTAAGGCAGGAGCATGAAAACGTTTACAAAACTGTCAAGACATTTCAAGGAAATAACTACGAATTTCACCAAACTAAAGTCGAATGGCTACTGGACAAAAATTACCCGTACATACCCTGGTATTGTACAGAGCAATATAAAACAGAACGGAATTACAGGCATGGTTCTAGAGACGATTTGGGAGTTCTGTATGATCAGGAGAAATTCACTGACAGGCCTGATTGGGAAAGGTCAGTGCAAGATTGCTCGCTGGTTATTACGGAGATTGGAGAAGGCCAGCGCCACGTTTTGATACACCCAAGTCTCTTTCGTGGCAGACTATCGGCTTGCTTTATTGAAAATTACACACATTGGTTGAATGTTGCAGACCAAAAAGTTGTGTTTCGACCAAAACACGGGACAAAATCAGATTTGGGGTCGACTTCACATTATGTTTTGCAAAAGCTAGAATACGACGGTAAATCTGTTTGGAGGCTTTTCGACACACAGAACAAGCAATATATATTGTCCATTGATTCAAATGGGTTTCGTGAAATATGTGACTCCTTAGCTCCACTGGAAATGGCCGGGTATGTTAATGTCACACAAAACCTGCTAAATGAGCGAACAGCTTTCCTTCGCCGACAAAACTTGAAGTTTCAAGTTAAGGATAGTGGATATCATGAAGCTGTTGAATATCCTGGATTCACAATATCCAATAATCGGCAATGCATGGAAACACTGGTTGGACTTGAGCATTACCTTTTATTGGAAAATAAAACTAGGAAACTAGTACTAGTTCCCCATTCGGAATTATTAATAGAAAAGGACGCCAATACAATAAAACCGCACGCACATCAAAAAGTTTGCATTACCTTGGAACGGCTAAGACAACCACCTTGTTTTGTATACGAGTTTGATGACGTTTTACAACAGTTGACAGCTCCCAACAGCAAATCTGCTTGGTTATACTTGGCTGCTTTACATGCATCTACGTCATCACCACTTCCAGATCCATTCACTGGACTCACTGGTACAGAAATGGCAGTAAATATTTTACAGTCTGCAAAAGTTTGGTCTTGTTCTCCCTATGATCGACACTCTTTTGCAATACTAGAATACATCAAAAAGCTAGCACCAACAAGACAGCCTTCCCACCATAAGCCATGTACTCAAATTGATATGGAAATAATTACATGGCGTCAAGGTTTTTACAGTATGGCTGCATACGACGGATTTCCGATAATCGTGGACAAGATTATTATGGACAGTAAAAACTTGGCGATGTTGCATGAACACGTGCATCCACTAGATAATGAAATTCCAAGCGAAACATCGTCTGAAAAATTACGCATTAGAGCTTACATGCGGTACATGCCATTGTATAATGCATCGGCTTGGGCGGAATATCCTCAATATTTCACTCCATCACACCAAAAATTATTCGCAAATAACTCTGAAAAGCGTCAACGGATTGTGGTTCGGATTTCGTTTGGAAAGATGAGCATACCTAATTTGTTGCAAGTAGCACGATTTCAATATTCATTTGACAATGTAGGACTGCTTAAAAAGGATAATTTAGTTTCATTTTTACTCAAGTCAGCGTTCCTGTCAGCTCCCAGGCCAGAAATTTGTTTGGACAAATCAGGTACACTTGAAGAGTTACTTAATATGAATGTTCAAACAAGCTGGTTAAAGCTGTATAACATGGCCATAAGCTGCACCACTCAAGAAAATATCAATGCTTTTTCAATCAGTTTATGCATTGCAGCGTATATAGGAGAACCACTAGAGCAGTTGGCAAATTTGCATTTGATTTCAAAACATCCATTGGAGTTTCCAAAACTTTTAAGATTAAACCACCTTTTCCAAGAATACGTGGAACCAGCAGCTAATGACTATGTTGAATCTGAAATTACGGAAATTTTAAAACAGTCCTCACCACCATTTAATGGCATCGAACCAGATCTAGAAAGTTGCAATCATGATGAAGTTTTATTGGCAGAAAGACAGCTCGACTACCAGGCTAAAAAGGATGAATATGACAACCAAGTAAATTCAGTATGCAAGGATCTTGGCAGCAAGCTAAAAAATATGATATGGCCAAATCAAATGGTGGAAAAGGGAGAAGATGTTTGCAGGGATTTGGAATCAAAGAAAATAAGTGGTGTTTTAGCCATTACCAAGATTAACAATTTGTTGCAGAAGTGGTACCGAAACCGCACGCTTAAATTGTTTATTAGCACAGTGCAGTGTAAACTCAACACACTTATTGACCAAAATTCTATAGCCCAAGAACCACAAACAACTGTTGAAATTAAAATGCGACAAATTATAATTAAAAGCAGACTTGAGAAATCTAAAGCAAATTTGATTGAATTGCCAGACATAGTACCCGAATTTTGGCATGGATGGAAGGATAAGGCACAACATGTATTTACAAGTGGAAAGCTTGAGATTGGAAAATTGCACAGCAAAACAAATTTTTTGCAACTGAAAAGTGTGGTAAGCCAGGAAATTAAAAAGTTTATTGATGACTTGCAGCAAATGATGTATCAAAGTGATACTTTTAAAATCCTTTCGCAAGTGGGATTGACACCAAGGCTAGAACCCAAAACAATTCTTAAAACTTTATTAAATAGTACGATTACGAACGACGAAAACTTATCAGAGCAAACCAAATCAAATCAACAAACAATCAAAATATACACGGGTGCTTTAGCCGTATTATACAGCCAACTTAAGCAAATCAATCGATGTATCAAGGCCAAAGCTCAAGGTCAATCAGCCGTGAGCCGTGAGATCCAAAATTCAGGACACGAAAATTGGAGTCCATCCAAAAATTTAGAGTGGTTACTGCTTGAGTTGGAATTGAATATATTTATTCGTCCCATACAAGTACAAGTAGCAGAGCAAATGTTACACATGCCAGACAATGGAAATGGCGTGACGCAGCTAAACATGGGAGAAGGAAAAACTTCCGTAATCATTCCAATGCTATGTACCAAAATAGCAAAACCAAAAGAACAGCTTTGTCGCGTCACTGTACTTAGCTCAATGTTTAACATGAACCTTACAGGTTTAACCTTTGCCCTTGGGGGTTTGTTAAACAAACGTCTTTACACAATTCCTTGTCGCCGGGATTTACCGATTGACGTGGAATGTGTTCAGAAAGTTTCAAAAGCACTACAGGAGTGTTTAGAGTTAAAAGGAGTATTGTTAACTTTACCGGAACATCGCCTCTCATTTCGTTTGCTTTGTTATGACAAAATCCTAAACAAAGAAATTATACTTGGATTGGAGATTCTTAAAATTGAAAATTGGCTACGCGAGTTTTCACGCGACGTATTTGACGAAAGCGATGAGCTGCTAAGTATGAAATATCAACTGGTGTACACTGTAGACAAACAAGTGAAACTGGATGGAGGAGATCTAAGGTGGAAAGCATGCCAACACATTTTGGGAATTGTTGACGGCTTACGCGGCACTTTGTTAGAAAAACAAGGACAAAATATTTGGGAGAGTGGAAATGAGCAGCTGTCACAATATGAATTTCCTGTGATTCGATTACTGGATCAAGCCTACTTGCAAGACTTTTTGGAGATGGTAGCTGACCGGATTTTGGAAAATGAACAAATTCCTGTCAACGACCGCCCTTTGGTGAAGGCGTTTATAGTAAAGGCAGAACTATCAAAATCCCAACACATGCAAATCATGGGCACCGTTTTTAAAGATACACCAAACTTGTTGCAGAAAATTCTTCTTTATTCTGGCTACTTGAAAGGTGGCGTGCTAGCCTTGGCTCTTTCAAAACGTTGGCGAGTAGAATATGGAATCGATTCAAGATTTAAATATCGCCAAATGGCTGTCCCATTTAGAGCAAAGGACGTTCCCACTGAAAAAACTGAATTTGGACATCCCGATTTAGCAATCTTGCTTACGCATTTAAGCTATTATTATTCAGGACTTAGTGACAACCAACTGGAAGAAACATTTGAGGTTTTAGAAAACAAACCAGATCCCAATGCAATTTATACAAATTGGATTAAAGCTGTTGGAAAAGAAGGTGTTCCTAAAATGCTAACAAATTATAGCAGTCTGAACCTCAAAGATACAGCTACAAAATTCACCTTATTTAATCTTGTGAGAAAACACAAAATGGTTGTAAACTTTTGGCTGGAACACTACGTGTTTCCCAGAGAATGTAGGCAATTTACAGGGAAACTTGTAATGACAGCTTGGGACCTGTGTTATGAGCGATATCGTTTTCCAGTTACGGGCTTTAGTGGAACTAATGACTCCAAAGATTTGCTACCTTTAATGATCACTCAACAGGATTTACCGGAATTGCAAAACTCAAATAAACTTGTGGAACAGAAATTGCTTCATCCTGAAAATAAGAATCACAAGAAATTACGAATGGGTGTGACATGCAAGGAAATTTTGGAAATTATGAAACAGCAACACTTGACGGTTCTAATTGACGCTGGAGCTTTAATGTTGGAGTTGACTAACCATCAAATAGCAAAACTTTGGCTTGATGTTAATCCCGAATTAGAAGCTATTGTATATTTTAGCCAGAATAACACTTTGCTTGTCAAAAGCAGATCGAATCAAGAAGACGGTAATCCTTTCAACGTTTCGCCTTATCAGGAGCGCCTTGACAAGTGTGGAGTTTTTCTTGACGACCAGCATACCCGAGGTACCGACTTCAAATTTCCTTTAGGCTCCAAAGCTTGTGTTACTATTGGCTCTAAAATGAAACGTGACAAATTGATTCAAGCATGCATGCGAATGCGAAATTTGGGAAGGGGGCATTCCGTCACATTTTACTTGTCACATGAAGCGCAAGACAAATTGGGTTTGCAAGAAGATGCGGAAATTAGGACAAAATCAGTGCTGCATTGGGTTTGCCAAAATACAAAGGAATTTAATGAAGATGGTCTTTCGTACTGGGCACTAGCAGGAAAAAATTATGCTCAAAGGCTAGCTGCTGAAGACCATTTCCACTTTCCTAAGTATCTAACTCCGCATGAGGCTGATCTTACCCAATTAGAATATCAAGCAAAAGCAAATATTTTAGCAAACCAGTGCATTGATCCAGAAATAATTTTGCTAAAGGACTTGTATGGCCAATTTACACAAAAGGAAATGCTAATTTCAATTATTCCTCGATGGTTTTCTTTAGCAAAGCAGAGGCTTAAGGATAAAGAAGAAAATCCTGACAGAGAAATTCCTGAAGAAATTCGAGAAAGGTTTAACGAAATCCAAAGGAAAATTTTTTCCAGATGCTTGCAACTCGCACCAAAAAAATGCTACATGGCGTCACATTTAATGGAGGAAGAGCAAGAAAAGCAGCTGGAGTTGGAAAAGGAAGAGGAAGTAGAGGAACAAAGAAGAGTGGAGAGGCCAGCAAAGGCAGATGGAGTGATTCCCAAGTTACATGAACATGTTAAAGATGTGGCTCTGAATGGAACAGAAATTAATATGGAGTGTGGTGGTATATTGCCACTTTGCGATATATTCAAAGGAACTACCTTTCGGAGTTTGATTCAGCATGAAGGTTGGCCAGAACGAGTTTTTGCAACGGAAGATTTTGTTTCTGTTGTTATAATGGATGAAATGAACAATTCTGTTACTACGGATGCCTACCTGAAACCTATTCAATATGTGGTGGCGTGTAAGTCAGGAGACCTACTTGTTATAAGCTTCTTTGAAGCAAATGAATTAATACCTTATTTTCAGAAAGGAAAAACGGAATGTACACTTCACATGTTTTCTCAAAGAAAGCACGAAGGACAAGATTTACTTTTAAATGTGCCAGGTCTTCAACTTCCAAATATTGGAAATCCAGTCAAGATTTTAGATAACAGCAAAGGTTTGGCGGCTCTGCATTTGGCTTCAGGCAGTTTATATTTTTACACTGAAGAGGAACAAAATGCCTATTTAAAAATTACTGGACTTGCCCCACAACCGTGGTCACGTAAAGAAAAGGAAGCAAATAAACGAGGCTTGTTAACAAGAAACGGATTCCTACTGCCTCAAGGTCGCCCTGAATCACATGTGGGTTTCCAAAATGATCCAACAGAGCTTATAAAAAGGATTTTAGACTGTAGACATTTTGCAACAAGCCACTTGTCACATGTCATGCAGATTTTGGAAAAGAAGAGAAAGGTTAGGTTTCTTCATTAAAAAAGGTAACGTAGTTTTTTTTTGGCATTTAAATATCGGTTTTTGATTAATCATCCGCGCATTACGGACACACTTTATTTAAGTGTCTTTTAAATCATTTCAGGCTCTTGAGAGAAATGAATCACTTTTGTATAAGAGATATTGACATTTTGAGGGTATATTTCAAATTATATTGTGTTTTAAAAACTTGTTTTACTAAGCTGGGCAGTGCAACTTCTAACAAAATAATTACTACACTTTGATTTTTTAAGTAGGTTATGTCTTTTGCTGGAAAATAGAAAGAGCACGGGCAATTCTGTGGAAAATGTTTTGTTTTGATTATGAAAAAATTGATTATATAAAATATTTAAAATATTTAGCAGCCATCCGACAAAATGCGGGATTTATGGAGAAGAGACAAGGGTTCAGTATCCTATCATTTATTTATAATATTTATAGTGGTTATGATTTGTTTCCTTCTACATTTCTTAGACTTTTGAATTCTGCGTTAGATTTTGCGGAACGTTTATAAACTATTTGGGATTTTTTCAGTCTTTGTTTTGTATAAATGTACAGAAATATGTTTTGTTGTAGATCTTAAAATAACAATTTTCATTTCACTTGATTGGAATGCATTTAGTGGAATAACTTCTGCAATGTTATAAGTTTGGTTGCTGATTTTGCGCGTAAGAGAATCTGATAGGATATAAACTGATATATTGTTTAAATTAAAACCCCTTTAGATGGTAATTTTAAATTTAATTTATACTTGGAGGGATTAAATTTTTAAGTGATAAATAAATTTGTAAGCATATTATAAAAAGATGTAGTTATTTATATTGTCTGATGTCATTCTAGAATTTGTTACCCACTATTTTATTTTGCGCTTACAGCAAAGTGTGACAAACATGATTACACAAAAAGTTTTATCGTTGACAGTCCAGCTAAACTTGCAAATTCCTTGTGAATGTCTCGAGTTGAATTAGCAATCGACTCGCTTCCCGTTGCTAAAAAGTCCATGATTCCTTCAAGAATCGGATTTGCTATTAAAACAAAAGGTTAATCTTTAAAATACTTACACAATCAGCAAATGGTTGTAAAGCTATGAAAACAACTGTGCTTGCAGCAAGAATACCTTTGCACTTACTTGTACCAGAAATCAATCGAACATTCAGAATAGACGGAATTCTTAGCAGTACATCTGCTCTGTTGTAAAATGAATAAGATTTCTCTGTTTGGTACACAAATATGCTTTCTTCCTCATGAACTCTCCATTTATTCATTTGATCATCCCTAACCAAATCCCGGATTAATGGTTTGCCTGCTAAAAGTCCTAAACTTGTATTGAAAAGCTGCTCAGTCGCCGATACAATTATATTAAATCCCATTTCGTTGTTTCCGGCCAAGCTTATCAACACCGAAAAGCCAGAATAAAACGTTGCTAACAGCCTACTTGTAGACGGTGTGTATTTTAATGTTGCTTGGTCAAAGTAAAATGTTTCATTTTGCACATTTTTGTAGCTACTGTTTCCATATCCAATATCCAACAGAATAGGTTGCTTGTTATTTATTTGAGCTTGGAATCTATTACCGTCTCGAGAAATCTGAATTGCAAAGTTTTTATTGTTAACACTGTCCATTATTGCAAGCCCAGTGACAACCGGAATAGTTTTAGGATGTCCTTCCACATTCTTGTATTGTTCTACTCGAACCTGCAGTTTGAATGATGTAGCTATTGTTCGTTTTCTTGACACATGAATTTCATTTCTATATTTTAGTGCCCAGAATTCCCCCACATAATTTAATCTTGGTACTACCATTGCCTCATCAAATGGAAATATTTTTCCGGTGCTGACAATCATTGCAAATTTTGGTGGTAAATAATTCATTCCGTCTTCACTTTTTCTTCTAATAAAAAAGTCATCACAACTTGTTGTCAGGGGATCATTTAACTGGCAACAGTACATAAAGGGAGCTGCATCAGTCCAGTAATAGCTCCAGTGATCTCTCCAGAAATTAGAACTATGCCGTTGCACATGACTTAAATTGCTTAGGTTTCCATTGGCATCATAGAGGCATTGAACACCAGTTCCAGACATGGAAGATACAGCTTGTGTGAAGGACACAGGATTGTCATCAGTTATTGCAATGTTAGGACTGAAATCATCCTGAAGAAATTTCCAATCTTGTTTGGCTTGAGTGACAGTTGTGGGACAGGAAATGGTAGATGTAGTGGATGATTGGTCAGTTTCAAGCCAATGATTGCATTCATCTGTAGTATAACTTGAATTGGTTTGGCTGCTCACAGTTGACATTGTTAAGTTGTGAATTAACCACAATGTTTCCTTCATTTGTTGAAATGTTACCAAAGTGATATTGTCACCAGATGTTGTTAATAAAGTCTCTCTTATGCCTATTGCAACAAGCTGGTTATGTCTGACAATGTCTAATATTTCTTCAGTAGAGACGGATAAGTTAAAGTCTTCGGTTTCAATTTTTGAAATGTTTCCAATTACGTCACCATCGTTCCATTGGTTTCCGTCGTAACCGAAAATGACAAGTTCACACAAGTCTTTCCAGGAATGTGCAAAATGCTTTGATACATCAGATTCCATAAAAGTTTGTTTGAACCTTGAGGAGTTGTAGCTCACGTGCAATGAGACATTTTGAATTGGTTGGATTTCATGTGTGTTTATTTTTGCAAAATATTTCAAATCCACATCCGATTCTTTAACAGAATAGAGAGTTCCAGAAAGTAGTTCTTTGGAGTGAAACTCGTAAGTAAGCTGAAGTGAAAAAGTAATCCTGCCAATTGCTGATAAAAATGGAACCTGACAAATTGCTAATATCTGTTCTCGTGATAATAAAATTCCCGTTGACTCCTTAACATAATCGTCAGCTTCACGGAACAAACATTTTACAGAAACCGGAGTTTTGATCAGAGCTGGCCCCCGTAATATCAATGGCACATTTCCAAAAACTGAAACAAATTTTGGTTCCACTATAAGTTCTTCTTTTTGACTTTGAAATTTCTCTAAGGTCTTTCTATTCAAACAAGAAATATGATTGTCTAAAGTTTCATTTGAGTCCACAGATATCCATTCAAGTTTTCCGTCCATAGTTTGTTGGCAGCGGAATGTTCCGGAAATGATTTCGTGTTTTGCACTAAACAATACCAGGTCTTTGTCACAAGTAATTTGAATTTTTTGACCTAATGTTAAATTTAAGAGTGATGATACATATACATATGACAATGGTGGAATGTTCGGGTAGTCACAATGCTTAGCATAAGCCTGAGCTTTAATTTGTTTGATTTTCAGTAGGTTTTTTGAAACTCGTTTGGTCATCAAAGCAAACGTAACATTTTTGGTTAGCGCATAATCCCGAACACATTCCGCAAAACCACCACACAAACTTACAGCTTCCCAAGGCGCACTTTGTAGTTGCTCATTTGCTGGTTGTCGAGGTTTCCACAAGGTTAAGTTTCTGTCATACGTGTCCCAACTTTCACCAGAGTTGTATAGAAAAGCGGTTTCGCTTTTTAAAACTTTGTAGTTCTTGCCCAGCTCAGTAGTAAAGAATAACGCGTCCGAGTCCGAAGGATAAACCATTAGACCTCTTGCTTTACTCACCAACTCAGGGCTTGCAAGTACTGCTGCTGATAACCATTGACATTGATTTCCATCCCATGTTACATTTACAACAAAACCTGAAGCAAACGATAGTATTAAACTTTGATCTGGCGGTTTGTATATATTCACTGTTCCAATGTTTAGATGAAAGCGTTTCAAGTTAGAATCATCGTTTGTTTCAAGTTTAAAATATTGCTTTGCATTTGCTCCTACTTTTGTAGATAGTGTTTTGTTTTTAGAATTAACAGTTATTAGAACACTATCTGTATTACTTTGTTCCTCACATGCTACTGCAGAAATCATTGTTGAATTTGAGTCTGAATTCCATTCCAGTCTTACTTGAAGTTTGAAAAATGACGAGTTAATCAACCAGAACTCACCAGTAATACCGTTTAGCTCATAGTTCACACCACCAAAGGACCTAATACGTCCAGTTCCATAAGCAGCACTATAAATGGGAAACGTGTAGGTCGAGGCGAATAAATTGTGTGTCCGTTTTCTAAAAAAGTATTTGGCACAATTTTCCGCTCTGTTGACACTCCATTTACAACAACTTAAATATGGTTCTTGATCCTCTAAATAGTAATTCCAGTTGTTGTTTGGTAAAACGCGGATAAGTCTATGACCGTTAGGATAGCCGATAATTGGATTTCCATCGGAGTCATAGTGACATTGTGTAATGTACTGATTTGATGACGTAGATATTGATTGAGTAAACACAAAACTTGCACTGGAATTCTGGATTTTGAGATTTGTGGTTGCAGCATTTGCAGATAAAAACCTCCAATCCAATTTTGCTTGTTCGATAGATGGTGGACAAGGTAGCGGCGGCTGATTTTCTTCAAAATTTGCTGATGTCTCGTTGGCAAATTTCTCCTTGTCATACCAGTCTTTACATTTGAAGTCGTGCTCAAGAAAAATTTCATTATATCGTAGCTTGTTCTCTAGATCTAAAATTTGACCTTGAGGAACAATAAGCTGCTTTTCTAACGAAAAATTTGTTCCGATATCAATCTTTCTTTGAACAACAATGGCAAAACTGGAATTATCAGTTTGTCGCTTCACGTGTGCTGAATCGAAGGAGCCCTTGTATATTCCTGTATTTTGAAGAGGTTGAGTAATATTTCCTAAATCAGGCCAACCCTCAACCGCATCGTATTTCAGTAATCGAATCGTTGTCTCGTTCTGAGATATATTAAAGCGGGATTCAATGAAATCCATTTTCAATCTACTGGAATCCCAATTTGCATGCAATACAAACGATTGTCCATTCAAAATTTCTACAGCTACGTCAGCTAGTTCATCGGTGTCCTCGTCTTTTATTGCCACAAGACTGGTAACGTATTTTGAAATTATTTTTTGTCCGTTTGAGAATTCCAAATTCACGACAATTGTTGTCGTGTAAACTCCAAGTGTACTAAGTAGCGGAATTTTGCATAAAATTTCATCGTTTGACATTATAATTCCATTTGTTGTATAACTGACATTTAAACGGTTATACATGCAGCTTACAGTAGCACTAACATGACCATTATCAAGCTCGAAACTTTTGTCCTTGATAAGCCATCCACCTTTTCCCAATAATCGAACAATTTTGGTAGAAGAATTTAAGTTTCTTTTATGCTCATATGATCTTGATGCGTCAGAAAGTCCATAGTCCACTTGAAACACCCACTTGCCCGCGGAACCAATATTGCTGTTTTGAAGCAAATGTTGTTTTATTTCAGGTTTGCACGATCCGTCCAGTAAGTTGCGCAACTTGCCATCATTATCAATAAATCCAGTACTGGCCTGTGCGCTGTACGAAGCCATGGGCCAATCCAGCTTGTTGTAATAAAATAACACAAATGACCTTTGGCCATCCGTGGTTAATATAACTTGAAATATATTCCTTTCTGTTGGGTCAGAGCTGGATTGATAATAGCTGACATTATCCCAGGTTGCAACAAAAACTCCAGTTAGAGAAATTTGCCGTTCTGAAAATGATGATATATCTGGTGCTAACTTTTCTAGAAGTATAGGATCTTCAGTAGCAAAATATGAAATTCGGCTGTTTGGCCTTGGGATAACGTCTGACCAGAAAACACTTATAGTTGGAGCAGGGAAAGTTGTGTCGATACCCTTGCATGTTGAGTTGCCAATCCATGTGGTAGTGGACCCTGAAATATACGTTTAATTTGAAATAAATGAAATTTTATATTAAAAAACGAAAATTATTTAAAGTATACCTTTGGAAAATGTGAGTATTCCATTTGATCCAATATAAGCAGATGTATAAGTTTTGCCAAAATAACGAAATGGGAAACCCAAATCTACGGACTGGACTGAATCATCCGTAAAATTCCATACTGTTGCATTTTGACTTTCCAAGTACGGTAAGAAGGTGTCTGTTGAAACAATTGCGTTAGCAATATTGTATAAGTTAATAACTACTCCAAACACGAAACATTTTGCAAATCCTCCTGGATCCCTGATAATAAGCATGTTTAGACAAGAACTGATAAAAAATATCAAATGATATATAATTGAAAATTTTGACAAATTGAAAAATTTATTTATAGAATAAAGTTTATATGTATGTTAACCACGAAGGAATAAGTAGCACTGAGAGATTGAATAGATATTCAAACATTTTAATTAATGAATTAAAGAGCTGCAAATTACGTTCAATCTTAAGTTTATCTATCCATCCAAAGTGTCATTTCTAATATTAACTTGTTTTGATATTTGCATGCATTTAGTGAGTGTAATTTTGTTCCCTCATCAAGTGTTGTTGGTTGTAAGCTGGTTTGCTTAATACGTAAACAGCAAAAAAAGTACTAACTTACGAGGAAAAAGAAAACGTAAAATGTCAAAGGTCCATCGATTCTTGATTCAGCGTCACTGACGATTTTTTTATATTATAATATGCCAATTTAACATTATCAATGATCATTTTATGGTGCTTAACATGAGTAGTTCCATTGCTGATTTATTTGATCTTTAAAATTATTGATATCATTATGAATGAATATCAATTTCTTTAATAGTAAACATAAATGAGAGTGCGATTTTGGTTATACCAAGAAAATGTGTACGTAAATGAATATTTCTATTTACAAGTAAAGGCAGGGAATGGTACCCCACTAATTTTAAAATGGTTTACGTTTTCTGGATTAGCTTTTTGCGCTGATTATGAATATCGTGTCGAAAATCCTGAATGCGCAAACCTGAAGGAGCTAACAAAATATAAATGTTCAAACGTCCTATCGTATACACAAGACGAAGTCTGTCCATCCACTTGTACCATCACATATATTGAATTTGAGGATTTTTTAAAAATATTTCATGATAACATTCAAAATTTAAGTCGAAAAAATTTCTTTCAGTTTTGCTTCATTTGAAGTTTAAATATTAGAAAATCTGGCTACCTTTGCGAATTGATTGTGTTGGAATAGGCTGCCAATTTAGCAGCTATAATTTTATGAACGAAACGTTTAACCAAAGCAAGCGAGCAAGAAATGTAAAATTGATTGTAAATTATTCAAGAAATATGATTCATGTGACTAGTTTTAAAGGTAGAATTTTTCAGATTCCAATGGCTTGTTTGTTTTCACAATAGTATCTTAACTTCCCTAAGGTTAACACACTAACAGTTCGTGTGTCGCTGTCTTGTAGAAGTACATTGAAGCATATTTTATAAACCTTATATAGGTTTTCTGATACGTATTTTTCAATTTGGAATTGAAAAATTCACTCAAACCGTAATTAAAAAGTCTTTGTTTTTGGTTATCGGTCGTAGGGGCAATTACTTTAAGCAAAACTGCAACATTAAAAGCCAAGTACCACCACAAGGTATGCGCATTCGGGATTTTCGACAAGATATTCGTAATCAGCACAAACAATTAATCCAGAAAACGTAAACCATTTGATAATTTGCGGGTTACCACTCCCTGCCTTTACTTGTTAGTGAAACTTTTATATGTTATATGTTGTTTTAACTGCGGAATGCAATCTGATATCAATCTAGCTTCGTTATTGGACCTTATCCAAAAATACGAAGCTGTGGGCTTTTCAAATGAATAAATTTTATAAGAAACCGTACACAAAATAAAAAGCAAATTTTGCAGAGATTGTAACAGCAAATGTTTGGGTTTTACGTTGTAGTGAAGCAAAACTGTTCTTCAGACATGTATTTCTAAACACTAGGACAATCAAAATATACAGCTAGGGAAGTTACCTTGACACAAACGTTCTTGTTTTTGATTAACAAATATTTAAAAAGAGAGCCCGGTTGCATTTGGGATATCAGAAAACCTACATAACTATAACTTATTTCCTAGTTTCTCTACTTTTTCCTCTAAGGAAAAATCCTCTAATTATGTTAGTAGGTCATGTAAAATTGTGATAACGTTGGGGTCTAATGGTGTGATTATAACAATAAGATACTCTTAAATTGCCGGAATCCTTGACATATATTGCTAATAGATTCCTATCTGAAGTTAGCTCACTGTGCTTTGGTATGAAACCAATTAAAAATTTCTATCTGAGTAATTAAACTTGGAACCAATTTAATAAATTGGAGTATACCCAAAACTTACTAAACAAGTTCCTTTACGTAACAAATTGAATATATTCAAACCAGGTTTGATTTTCCATCAATATAAACAGAAGAAACTAAACTTCTCATTATTTTGCATCGAAAACTCGGAAGAAATTCTGTTTGCTCTTGCTTATTATAGATAATGAACAGTCTCAAATTTTGTTTTATGTTCTTGTGGTTGGAACAATAAGACTGTGTAAATGGTTTGAATTGCAAATCATAAAACTTTTAAGCCCACTAAATCTAATACGCGTAACGAGTATTGTGAATTCCGCAGGCATTTACTTTGACTGTCCTGGTGAAAAGAAAGGGCAATTCCTTCAAAGCAAAAGCCCTACATCTGTACATCTTAAAGTGAACAACAATTACTTTTTCACGCGATTTACAAACCAAGGACTTTTAGGACTTGGTGAAGCTTACATGGACTTGATGTGTTTGAAAATAATTATGAAAGTTTAACAGAGTTGGTTAATCGAATGCTTAGGAACAACTTACATGAGTACTACTATCATCCGTTAAATAGACTATTGGAATGGCTGGAAGTGCACGCATTTAATTTAAAAACACGTGAAAGAGCGTTTCAAGTGGGAAAAGTACACATTACGATCTAGGTATATAAATACATTTACTACAAAGTACATTTGATATAAAAACAGACACAATTGCATGTTTCTTATTATTCAGGAAATGATCTGTTTGAGTTAAAATTGGATCCTTGGATGCAGTACACCTGTGCATATTGGAAGGATGCTGAAACGTTAAATCAAGCTCAAGTAAGTAAAATGGAGTTAATAGCAAAAAAATTAGCCTTAAAACCTGGTATACGAGTTTTGGACATTGGGTGCGGATGGGGAACATTGTGCAAATATCTTGCGCAAAAATATCAGGTTGAGTGCGTTGGAGTAACAATTGGTGAAAACGGAGCAAAATATGGGCAGGACATTCTATTGATATCCGCGTGCAAGATTATCGAGATATGGACGAGCAGTTTGACAGGATTTTGAGCATTGGCCTACTTGAGCATGTTGGTTTTAAAACTATAAAACCTTTTTTCAAGTTGCTCGAAAATGTTTCAAGGATGATGGAATACTGTTGGTACATACAATTGGTAGAAATCAAGAAAATGTCCCCAGGTCCGAACCATTTTTTAACAAGTACATATTTCCAAATGGACAATTACCAAACTCAATGGATATATGCAAGGCGACCAAAAATTGGTTGGTAATTGAGGATTGGCATAATTTTGGACAAGATTACGCAAAAACTTTATTCTGCTGGAGAGAAAATTTTCTAAAGGGATGGCCTACAATTGAACAAAAGTATGGAGACACGTTCTTCAGAATGTGGATTTTCTACTTGTCGATTGCCAGAGGTTTGTTTACAAGTACAACTTTGGCAAATTGTCTTGAGCAAAGATGGGTTAAAGCAGGAATATAGAGCAACCCGTTGACCATTAGAACATTTGATAAACAGATTTTTATAGATATAAAACTAGGCATTTGGAACCACTGGTATGTTAACGGAAGATGTGGGTATATATCCCATCCAGATTACCCCTTGACCAATAATTTCATTTCCCATATTACAGTTCAGAAAAGTATTCTTTCATTGAATTGTCAAAAAATCGCAAAAACACTCATTCGTGGAACCACATATTGCACTGATTTCGTGCCCGACAAGCACTAGATTATTTTCGTTGTGCTCCGCCGCACAATTGCCAGAAATTTTGGTTTGTACTTTTTATTTCTAGCTGGTATAAATTACTGATGTAAAACCTACGTCATTCTAAAAGAGATAAAAAACTCACAGAACAAGAAGTGTGGTGGTTTATCAGGGTGTGTTATCAGAAAAACTTAACAAGAAGTCTTACAGTTGGCTTTTAATCTTCTTTCCGTAATTATATATACGGTTATAAGTTATACGGTTTCTTATTTGTCTGTGTCTTTTTTGAATCTAGTTAATGCATTTATTTACACATTCATCTTCTGAAGTATCTAATAAACAAACATTGTAAACCACAAAAAGTTGCTCGCTGCTAAACACTGCAGACAAGAACATTTGATTATTGATTTTATGTATATCATACACAAGCAGCATAATTATATATCGAAACAAAGTTACTACACTAGTAGGCAACAAAGAATTTGATTCTGTTGGTTTTGTAATAATGCTTAGTTATTTTTAGATCAGCAAAACATTTTGTAATGAACTTTTGCTTTTTTCCCTTAATATCTCTATAACTACATATATTCTAACTCAAATGTGTAACTGTAAAAGGAAAGTACAGAAACTTTGTCATGTGTAGTCATCAAAAATTGTAACTCGAAAGAAGAATAAATTCAAACTAAACATTCAAACGTACAGTTTTGACACAAATGTATAAACGGAACGCAATTTAGAAAATAGAGTAAACGGACACACTTCATCTTACAAATTCCAGTCTAACAAATTACACTTGAAGATAGATTTAATACGAAAACCCGTTTGGTTTGAAATGTACTTTCTTTATAGAATACTTACATTTGCATATGCATAAGCTAAGATTTAGCAAATTAAACGATAAATAACTAGAAGTTTTTATAAATGCTAAAGTATTAGTCAAATTGTTTATAATTTTGACCTTAAATGTTTTTGTGCCTTCAGGGCAGTCAGAAGTACTAAAAAGGTAAATCCCAGAATTGATGCAATTCCTGGCCAGACCTGCCTGTGTGTAATTTCAACTTTCCTTAGCATCACGGATCTTAACGCTTGTGTTGGAAGCTTGGCGGGCATAATGTTTCCAAAACGTTGCCACATTTTGGACATTGCAGGTGACGGGAAAACCACGTCAGCAAAATGAAACGTCAAAAAGAAATGAAACAAACCCATGACAAAAATTTGAGATGGAGTTTTCCCAACGATTCCAATCAGAACACCTTCAATATAACAAAATAATAATGTGGCGAACTTTATTGTTTTTGTTAGATTTGTACTTAAACATTTTCGCATGCTTACCTAAACTCGCAGCGTAAATTCCAATTAAACTACAAATCAAGTAGTATAACCATACTGATACGCCTGTAAGCGATGAAAATCCGAATTGTAGTACCAGGCTAATAACTGCAATTTGTGTTTGTGAAAACACAATTTGGGTAAATACATGAGAAAAATAAATTTCAAAGTTTGTTAATCCGGTCGCAACTAGTCGTTTTAACGTTCCTTGCTCACGATCTAAAAAATAAAAAAATACCCTTCTGAAAATGCTCATGACATGATATGGCATATTTTAATTTTGAATAAGCCTCTGGGCAATGGACTCCCAAAAAGCTATTACGTGTACAACTTAAGTCAGAACATTTTGCATTTACCATAATAGTACACATATGCACCAGATGCAAGCACAGTCGTCAAAATTGTTCTGTAAATCAAGTAAGTTTCAAATAAAACCAGCAAAATGTTTTGACATGACAAATGGAATTATCAAGTTAAATGTTGTTATAGTTTATTTATAAATCTAGATACACTTACATAATTACAACTCCTGGAACAATAAAAGAAACATAATCGTCCTCATAACTTCCATATACTGGCTTGCGATACTAAGAAATACATAATACAAATTACATCAGTACTTAAAATAGCGTAATTGCGAATTTATTATAATTAAAAAATCACAAACCAAAAGTGGTAAATCAAATTCAGACTCGCTTATGTTACATCCAGCTACGCTCTGCTTGAGATGCTCTAAAAGAGTCTCATAGATACGTTTTACGACAAGAAATGCTGCAAAGGATTCTGCAAGTACAAATGTGCTTGTC
Source organism: Entomobrya proxima (assembly GCA_029691765.1). NCBI lineage: Eukaryota > Metazoa > Arthropoda > Collembola > Entomobryomorpha > Entomobryidae > Entomobrya > Entomobrya proxima. Next base: position 40,852,212 of record CM056172.1, read on the forward strand.
CATGAAAACCAATATATAAATTAAATTTGAAATATTTTTTAAGTTATTCAAACCTGAAAAATCCAAACTTGCATGAATTTGATACCCTGCTAACGTTTCATTTGTGGAAAAATGTGATTCCACAAAATAATGCAAAAGGTGCTTTGTATAGTTAGGGGGAAAATTTAAGTAACCCCAGCTATTTCCATGAAGTACTTGCATGCGAGCTTCTATCTCTGACTCATACAGATCCTAAAAAGCATGTATCGTATATAATATTAAAAACTCAATTGAACTTAACCAGGAGTACAACAATGCGTACCACACTTAGAAGCTCGGTTCTGTTCAGTATATCTATGTACTGACAACTAAGATATGAATCTCTTATATCATTTTGCGAGCTGTTTTGCCAATTGCAACCATTTTTCCAATCTATCACCTCCAGGTTTACCACTCCGATGTGCAAGTTTCGAACAGTGCAACCAAATGTTAGTAGTAAAACGCAGATGTTTAAGGTTGGTAAGAATAGTGCAAAGCTAATGAACCTAAAATAAACAGACAACGTTTTACTATTCAAGGTAATACCATGCACACATTAATTTTATTGCTGATCTTCAGTTTTACGCGGGTATTCGAAGTAATTCTAGTAGCAACACTTTTGAAAGCTCCCAAATTTTTTGGAGTGAAGCCATGGGTGAATTGATATTTAAAGTTGCCCTGATTTTTACTTCCGATTTTTCTTTTCGTTTCCTGAATCCTTCATTTGTTTCAACAAAAGATTCAGGGTTTTTTTCGTTCTCTCGACAGAGCTTCATAACTGCATCTTGCAAATTATGGGAATGATACGTTTCAAGCAATTCTTGTGGGCGTTGCTCGGCTATAAGTCGCCCGTTTCTGAGAATGCCAACCTTTCCAAGTTTTAAAATATGATTTTGACATTTATTGTTGATTAAACAAATTTCAATTGTCAAAGTTACAAGTAAAGTAAAATATTACTCACCATATTTGAAAGCTTTGCTTCCTCATAATAATGTGTTGTAATAAGTACTGTGGTTTTTGAGCTCTCAACAATAGTACATAGATATTTCCAAATTCTATGAAATGCAAATATCTTAAAGCAACTTTAAAAAACAAAAAATAGAGAAAGTAGGATAATGTTTTAAGTTTGCTTACTTTTGACGTAACAATGGATCCAGGCCTACAGTCTATAAATAACATTCTCATTTTATCAATTGATGCAAGAAAATTAGTATAAAATATAGGGAATTAAGTATCAATATTAAAAAGCTTTACCGGTTCATCCAAAACAAGTAATTTTGGAGAATGGACTAACGCTAAGGCAAGAGCAACACGCCTTTTCTGACCGCCACTTCAAAAGGAATGTATTTTTTATTTATCATAGAGGTTTATATTACATGGTAAAACTAGAATATCTATGTACCTAATATCTGCAATCCGATGTTTTGTGAATGACAATTCAAGTAGATTTTTTAAAAAATCATATCGGTGCTTTGTTTCTGAATTACTCAGGCTGTATAGTCGACAAATTAGATAAATGGTTTCCTTGCTATTGAGATGATTGTAAAGAGCCAACTCCTACAAACCGTGTTTAGAAATAATTAAATATAATCAATGGTGAAAAGTAGTAGGTTTTGAAGGTCTGGTTGATACAAACTGACTAACTTGTGGCATGTAACCAATTGTTTTTCCCGGTACACCACTTGTACTAGTGCCAGGTGTTTCCCCAAAAACTAAAATGCTTCCACTGTCCCAGTTCGATAGTCCAACAATGCAAGAAAGCAAAGTTGTTTTGCCTGAACCACTGGCACCGAGCAAACTGTATCTAAAATTGGAAATAGAATTTGAAAGAAATTGAAGGTATTTGCACATTGTTAATACCCAAACCACTACGTTATTTGTGTGGATCTGTTTTATAAACTTACATTGTTCCTTTTGTTACGCTCATGCAGAAGTCTTGAATTACAGACACAAAATGTTTATTTTGATGGCTTTTGTACAACTTTTGTACACAAACTGCAGGCATGTTGTGACTTATTGTTTTTGAACTATCAGTAACATCAAACTGCTCTGCCAAATACTTGCCACGGCTATTCATTATTAAATCAATAATGATTTGGGAAAAATCTTGAGCTTAAATTTAAATTTTAGAACTTTGTGGAATGCGCATTTAAAATAACACTCTAATAAGACAAACAGTATTAGTTTGTTGGTTAAAGACAATCAATTAAAATAGTATTATAACAATCCGTTAAGACAATATTTTAATAACACTAACTATAATAAAATAATCAACTTGCAGCTCAAGTAATCATGAACGTTTGCTCTAGTTTTTGTTTAGCAAATAATTTTGTCATTTTGTACAGAGTAGAGAATGAGTGGAGAAGCATCATCTTATCGATGTTAATCAGAATTTCAAGTTGTCTAGAATTATTTTCCCAGAAAACCGGTATAAATTGAATTTAAATATACAAATTCAATTCGGGTTAAAGAATAAGTAAAACTTTTACTACATGACATTGTATTACATAGTGCTGCTTTTCCCAACAACCTTCTTTTTAACTTTGTTGATCCAATATAATTGTGCACTAAGAATAAATAGTGAGATTTAGTGAATTTTGAAGTAGTGTATCCCAAGAAAGATGAATATATTAAGATAAAACGTCTCTGTAAAATTGCAAGGTTGAAACTAATTACATACACATGAGAATAAATTATCAAAGAAACGTACCTTGAGATTTATACTGTGCCTAGTGCAAATATGTACCTGACCTAGACCTGGCTCGATACCATCTCGCTGTTCACCACAGTTTTCTTACAGTTTTCATTTCTATAAGTGCAAAAAAAACTTCAAGATACTGTGTGAAATTCAGTGTAAAACTTAAACCTGGCTATTTCAACATGTAATTATGTTATCTAACAAAACCAGAATAATCCAGCTACTTAAAATTTTACGTATCCGAATTGGAAAAGAGAGTAGGTGTTTCAGTTCCAATGTGAGTTATTGCAGCTAAATTACTTTGTTTAATTTGGAAAAAATAATACAAAATTCCAAGAAAATTAAGATAGTAATCTTTCGTCATTCATTCGAATGAAAAAGGTGGTATTTGGTTTTTCCTGTTTTTCATATGTGTGCTTTAGTGTAAATTGGAAAGAGATAATCTTTTTCGTCCTGGGAAAATCTGCAATCGTCTATGGAATAAATGTTTTTATCACTGGAGGTAAAAATATTCAATATTCTTTGATGCGGGAGTATTTATCGGGATAAATAAGCATTTGTCACATGCATACCAATATAGCATACCCACACCTCATACTCATGCATTTTATGTCAGCAGCAAACTTGCAAGCAACCAGACACCAGCACCAGCACATTATAAGTTGTGGAAAAACTACAAAATCATTTAAATAAAAACGACATTTTGACAATGTGTTTACCAATTGCTTAAATTATTTTCTTTCATGTAATTTTAAAGTTTAATTGAGGATTTTTATCCCCTGTGGATTCTTTTCTTGGGCCTAGAAATTGGAGATTTTTACGTTGGGGACATTTACATGAGACCGAAGCAACGGTACAACAGGTACATTAAATACATGTCGTACACTAAGAGGAAAATAACGGCCTTGTACACGTTGAGACCGAAACCGATACGGTTGCCGTGGAACGAGAGAATTAAAACATGAAAAACGTTTGACACCTATGTAGCTCCGCGCTATCCATTCATTGAATTACTTTTTCTGAATCCTCATATTTACTAGATTACAATTGTACTTGTACCGACTGTTTACAGAAATACATATGTAAGCACGATTTTGGAGTAGGAGTTTTAGAAGATAAACTGAAGCCTGAAAGTACCGCCTGAAGCAGGGATTAAGGGAGGACCAGGGGAAAAAACTACTGAAAGTATTGCATAAAGAATAGAAATGTAAATGTATTGTACGATTCTAATTAATTTATTCAGAAAATGACAAATCCTTATTTATCCCAGGAAAAATACTCCCGCATCAGAGAATCTTTAAATTTTTTGTTCTCAGCTAAAAATCGCCCGATCCCATACACAAAATAGTATTTTTCCATAGAAGAGAAAATATATGCCAAAAACCTATCTGAAGAAACAAAAAAATTATAGATGCTGATAAAAGCTAACAAACTATAAACCGCAAACAGGTTCTATGCATGGAAAAAACTGAAATTTAAGAAAGTATGGCACGATAGTAGGTATAACAACTTTTTGAAATCTGTCATGAATAATAAAATTATGTATCTTAAAATCTTAATTTCAGTGTGAGTGGGAACTTGTCGTTGTCCTCAGAAGTTGGCATGTTTTAGACCAAAAAGTTGTTTTTAGTTGCATTAAGATTACGGCGAAAAAATTTATAAATGAGAATATTATGTGTTGTCTAGTTCTCACCGGTTTTATTGGCATTATGTTGGTACCATTGCGAACTTCCTAAGTACCTGAAATCATGGGTGATTATGTTGAACAGATAAAGTTTTCAATTTTTTAGAATATATAAAGCTACAATGAAAATAACTTTCTTGATAGTGGGTTACTAAATGATCTTAGGTTTTTATCTCTTACAGTGATCATTTAATTTAAACAAATCCGAACTTTTCATTCCAAATGTATTTATATAACTAACAATCTATTTTGATAACAAGCAGTATTACTATTATGAATAATATTACGAATAACCAGTTTTTGAAATCTTAAAAATAGGTGAGAAACGCTGCTTAAAGCTAATGAGCTTATTGATGATATCAAACTTCCTTTATAAATATCGTAATATCTGGGTATTTCTGGAAACGATGGTGCCACTGAAGCAGCCAAGTTTTGCTAGCGTGAACAATTTATGAATCCATTATGCATTTGCATTCCTTTAGGTGAGGTTGTTACACAACATTTCTTTTTAAAGTTACTTGGACTGAATTTTATAAGCTTAAAATTTAACAAAACTATCTATCTCGAATATTTTATAGTATACGTTTTTAATTCCTGCTAATACGTTAGTAGCTAAAAGAATCTAAGCCGTTACAAACGCTGTTGTTTTTCATTCAGCATTTTTATTCTGCTAATAGCAACGCATAACTTTCTTTTCAATGGAACTATTTGTTCGCGCAATTTATTTTACACTGATTTATTTCATCCGAGCATACAGATGGCTGGAATATCAAACTTTAAGGTTGTTTACACCGTTAATTAAACAAAAACTAAGACGGTTGTTTGCAAGCGGCGATGTGATACTCCATTTTCCAGGCGACGATGACGCTTTAATTGAGGGAACTAAGCTTGCAGGAAGGAAACCAATTTTGCATGTTCAGATCAACAACGAAAATATCCTTCCTAAAGTTGTAAGCTTGGGATTATTAGCAATTGGGGAAGGATATATGGACAACAGTTGGTTTCCAGTTGGCAATGATCCCGAGAATTTAACCGAGCTTGCTGTAAGAATTTACGAACTGAAGTTACAAAACATGTATTACCATCCATGGAATATATTTCTGGAATGGATAGAGCTTTACGCTTTTAACCTTCAAACGCATGATAGAGCTTGGGAAGTAGGTGTTCATCACTATGACTTGGGTAAACGAACTACAATTTCTGTTTTAAAAGTTTTATCTGGCAATCTAATGTTCAATTGATATTTCTTTGAACATTTCTAGGAAATGATTTTTTCGAAGTTATGCTTGATCCGTGGATGCAGTATACTGGTGCATACTGGAAGAATGCAAAAGATTTGAATGAAGCACAAATTCATAAAATGGATTTAATTGCCAAGAAGCTGGACTTGAAACCAGGAATGCGCGTACTTGACCTTGGGTGCGGATGGGGGACTTTGGCCAAATATCTTGTTCAGAATTATCAAGTCAGCTGTGTCGGTGTAACCATAAGCAAAAATGGGGCTGAGTATGCCAAAAAGATATGCGCTGGTTTACCGGTTGAAATCCGTTTGCAGGATTATCGTAGCATTAATGAAAAATTTGACAGAATTGCATGCATTGAAATGTTAGAGCATGTAGGATTTCGAAACTATAAGACATTTTTCAAAGTAATTCATCGATGTCTGAAAGACGACGGAATATTTTTAATGCAAACATTTGCAAGAAATCATCCGAATGTCCCACGAACCGAACTTTTTGCACATAGATATATTTTTCCAAACGCAAACTTGCCCGATGTTGAGGATATAGCAAAAACGTCTAAAGAGCTATTTGTTATTGAAGACTGGCACAATTTTGGACAGGATTTTGCCAAAACATTTCTGGCATGGAGAGAAAATTTAATTAAAGGTTGGCCTACTATCAAAAACAAATATGGTGGAGATCGGTTTTATAAGATGTGGATTGCATATCTATCTTACTGTCGGGCAAACTTTAAATCCCGAAGGTACCATTTATGGCAACTTGTAATGAGGAAAAATGGATTATTGAAAGAATATCGCGCAGTTAGGTAGATTAGTCGCACAAAACAATTTCGTAATAGGCAATTGATATTTTTTGTACAATATCATTTATAATCGTTTGCGCAGTCAGCGAAATACTTTCATTTACCCAATGTGGTTTAATCTTTTTTAAACCACGTATTGGTACTTTCTTGACTAAAATTAATTTGGTATGCAATACAAATCGTCAAAGTGTTATCCTAATAAATGCTTCTGACTGTCTACTTGTAATTTGACATAAAAGCCACCCAAATGAAATTATGGTTACTAGTAGTAATTCGTCATAAATACAATTGTAATACTGTGCTCTTGCATGATAATATTAGAAGTTTAAACATAAAATGGCAATGATGAATTAAATAAAACTTCTACTCTCCATCATAAAATTCACAATGATTGGTCACCAACAATCCTTTCAATAAAATAGTAAATAAATAAACCCTTGTAAATGTTGAAGTAAGTAGCCGCATAGAAATTTTTATTCAAAATGAAAGAGTTGTGAAAGTTCACTAGGGTCAAAGAAACCTATTCCAAAAAACAGAACTCAAAAAAGTTGTAAGGGAACGGAGTTATGGCGTTTTTTAATTTTGCCGCCAGGGGGCGTGCGCTGGGGAAAAATTGGGGTGTCAGTAGATGAAATAGGATCTAAGGAACCTATTCCAAAAAACAGAACTCAAAAAAGTTGTAAGGGAACGGAGTTATGGCGTTTTTTAATTTGGCCGCTAGGGGGCGTGCGCTGGGAAAAAATTGGGGTGTCAATAGATGGAGTAGGACCTAAGGAACCTATTCCAGAAAAAAAAATTGAAAAAAGTTGTAAGGGAACTGAGTTATGACGTTTTTTAATTTGGCCGCCAGGGGGCGTGCACTGGGGAAAAATTGGGGTGTCAGTAGATGGAGTAGGACCTAAGGAACCTATTCCAAAAAACAGAACTCAAAAAAGTTGTAAAAAAACGGAGTTATGTCTTTTTTAAATTTGGCCGCCAGGGGGCGTGCACTGGGGAAAAATTGGAGTGCCAGTAGATGGAGTAGGACCTAAGGAACCTATTCCAGGAAAAAAAATTGAAAAAAGTTGTAAGGGAACGGAGTTATAGACTTTTTTCAATTTTTAGCGCCCTCTGGTGGTTTTTTGTGAAAATGTTTTTGGATCAGGCGCGAGGTCTTGTTGAGAGGTACCGTTTAGGAAAAAACAAAATTCAAAAATTCCAATTCTAAGGGGCGTTTTAGGGGCGACGGACGGGCGGGCGGACGGGCGGACGGACCGATACAGACAATAGGTCCATTATGAATAATTAGCCTGCGGCTACTTAATAAACTATTGTAGAAAGAGAAAGACTGCTACATGGTGTGTCGGCATAAAAACTAAAACACTAAAACTGTGACTACATTTTGGGACTAGCGTAACATTTTTTTCATTCGCACTTTAACTTTATTATCAAAAATGATCCTTTCATGTTGGCTCTGAAACATTAAAAAATTATTGTGACAATTTTGTTTGAATTACAAAGCTGTTAACGTTTTGCTTGAATATATTAAAGTCCGAACCGTTTGTTAAGTTATCAGCATGTCCCTCCTAATTTCCTAAAGTAATTGATTACATAAAATTCAATTTTTAGCTTATAATTAGCTTAGAGTTCTAAATGTGGCTTACAAGAATCAAAACGAAAGAAAGTGAATCACGACGAAGATGTGTGTATTAGTCGTAGATGCGCAGCTGTGAAAGTTGGTCAAGAAAATAGAACAATTGTTACAATGACATTGACACTAATAAACTTACGGTTAAAAGAAATAGCACGTTTTAGTGATTTATTGTATCAATTTCCCAATTGAATTGGGAGTAATAACGGTTTTGTATGTAGGTGTTTTGAGCGTCAGACAACATGGGAAGTTCTTTCTTTTTCATAAAAAGTATAAACAAACCGAAAGTGCCACAAAGTAACATTATGTCGTCTTTGTTTAATTATTCCGTTTTTGTTGCAGACATATTTACCAGATATTAGCGCCACTCAGATGTAGGATAAAAAGCGGAATGGCTAAAAAGAATTTATAAAGAATTAAATAAAATTTGTGATTTTTCGACCGCGAAATTTAAAAATTGACACTTTTTAACCAACATAATTCTGTCTACTCCGGACACGATAGACTGTAGAAAATGCGCTTTTTTGCAGCAGAGCTCATAATCAGACGGTAGCAGATTGGATTCATACAATATTTTTCTGACTCCTGGACTAGTTTGTAAAGGCGGGTAGTATTAAATATGTTTGAATGTCCGAAAAATTATCAGGAATCAGAAGTAACTGTCAAAATTCCTCCTGTAGGTCAAAGGTTAAATTTAGTTAAGGTGAAAAAATTTAAATGGAGGTTGTTAAAATTGAGTTGCTGTTTGAGATGCACGGATAAAAAATTACGAGATAAAAAGCAGCGTTAGAGTTTTTGGAGGTTAAAAATTTCTGAAGTGAGAGGCGTTATTGTTAGCTCGCTGCTCCTGCAGAGGAGCTTTTTAAGATGTAGTCACTACATTGTAGTGTGTCCGTCTATTTAATTTTTGGGGCTCTAAGCCAGTATAAATGGCCTCCAAAGCAGCATGCTTTGTTTATGCTTTCATTGAATTGTCCTTGTATTATTACGACTATAGCAGCGAGCACTTTTATGGTTTCCCATTTACTGGTTTCTTCTATTCGTATTTCCGTGCTTTCTTGACCTACAACGTAGACAACATACTGTAAGACCAACAGACTAACGAAAATGTCCAAACTTTCCGAGCAAAATCGGAAGTTACAATAGAATATTTCAGAATCCCAAACTTGCTCATTTCACAAAAATCATTTTTGCATCAATTAAAAAAGTTCAGTTGGACAGTTTGACTTTAGTTGCAAATGATTATGCAATCGATGCAAAAGCTCCGACTCATGAACTGCATAAAACTAATTGGATGCACCTGAGCAACCCAGTGAACTCATTATCTTACAATCTCAGAAAATCGTTGAAGTGCTAAGTGAACTAGTGAACTTTTGTGAGAGAATGAGAATCGGTTTCCTGAACTTGACGAAAACACATTGTAAAACTTAAATAGCACTTTTAAGTAGGTCCAGCCTGAAGCAAAATGCAATGCCGTCTGTAAATTATCGTTGATATGACCGAACGCCTTTCCAAGTCAAATTAAAAACACAATAATGAGTAAACTATATGTATGTTGGTTAACTATTTGCTAAAATATGCTTGCTAAATTTTTAATAACGGGCATTATAAAATGTTGGTTATGGAAAGCATTTGCTACATGCGTGCTTTTTTGGCTTGACAGAATATTTAAGTCCACAATATAATAGTTTCACTCTTTTTGATAAAACAACGTGTCTTTCATATGCAAAAGTTGATTTTATGGCGTATGAAAATAATACAGTTTGCAGTGAAGTTGTTTTGCTCTTTTGAAGTCGCTGTAAAGGGGCGCATATCATTTACAAACGTATTACTCAAGATAATTATACCAAAGTTTTATCAGTAGCACAGATTTACTATCCAGATAAAACATATAAAAAACAATGCGCTGTTCTTGCTACACAAAAACAATGTTTTTAGACAACGTGAATTGCTGAATCTATTCTCTAAAAATTAGCTACCTAATACAAGAAAAGTTGAGACAATTAAACTCGAACACATTCTAGTCTATGCAAGTATATGTGGTTGGTTTTTCAGTTTATGAAAATGGTCTTGCACGTCTCTGGCGCAATCAATTTATCCAGAAGATATATGCAAATCTCCAACTCAATTACATTAAATGTTCAGTTTTATTTCTAGCTGATAGCTTTATTAAAATCAAGTCAGCAAATATAATATAATATAATATAATATAATTGCTACCTCAGAACTATATTGTGACGTAATTTAGTTATTACTGTGCAACATTTATAATTAGGATACTTATTACTTAGTTTACATAATATATGGTATCATTATCAGAGGGTTTCAGATTAATTTCTCTCTTGTGGGAATTTCTCGAATAATCAATTGCAATTTGCAACATTTGTTAAATTTGTTTTTCTGAAGGAACGTATAATAAAAAAGCCGGTTTTGGTTCACACAATACACTTATTTGCAACCAGTAAAAGTGATTACTCAATTGTAATTACTGATACTCATTCCAGTCTTGAAGTATGTACAATTCACTTTCCACATCATCAATTGATTTGTTTCATTCAATTACTAATTTACATACAAAAACATTTACTCCGACATACGAAAATCTTTTAAAACCGTCAGGATAACATAATTGCTTACACGACTTAAAATGTCACAGGTTTTGTGTCCCACTAGCTCACTGGAACTTAAGTCATTAACCCGAAATAATTGTGTCGTATTTGCAAGGACTATTTGTAAAACTTATGGTGATGGTCCGGTTGTCCTCAATGGACTTGACATAAATGTTCCAAGGGGCAATACGTAAGGAACATATGTATTTGTCAAGAAATTCAATTTTTATAATTCGTCTTTTTTATCAGGTATAGTTTACTAGGATCAAGTGGATGTGGGAAAACCACACTTTTATCATGCATTGTTGGTCTAACACAATGGGATGTTGGTGAGCTTTATGTGTTAGGACTAGAACCAAACATGTCAAACAGAGACATTCTTAGCCAAAAACTTGGATATATGCCACAAGTACGTTGAATCAATATTTAGTAGTTTTCTATGCCAAAAATCTCTTATTTATAACTGTAATTTTGTTGTGGTTCAGGACCTGTCATTATACGGTGAACTCTACGTCGAGGAAATATTTCGATTTTATGGCAGATTGTACAACAGGACATATCAAGAGGTGTCTCAGAGATGGGACATGCTAAAGCGTTTATTAGATTTCTCAGATAATATGGGACTAATTAAGGATATTAGGTAAAAGCATATATCTTCACAAAGATAAAGCAAACATATAATCTGGAAATATGTATAATGTGATGTTTGCAGTGGAGGCGAACGCAGAAGGGCATCACTCGCTGTGGCTTTGGTTCACAATCCGGAACTTCTGCTGTTAGACGAACCGGTATTTGATTCTAAAAGACAATTTATATTACAAATTTCTTGAAATCAATATTGAAATATATTATAACTTGTAAACAGACCGTTGGACTAGATCCTTTACTTCGAGAAAGGTATTTAGATTAAACGAGTTTTTAGTTCATGTTTTATAATCTTGTTTTTAAGTTTAAAGTTTTTAACTGTAATTTCCAGAATATGGAGTTACCTACAAAATTTAGTAAAAACTCAGAATACAACAATAATCATAACAACACACTATTTGGAGGAATCAAGAGCTTCTGATATGGTAAAATACTTGCATTTTTCTTTTCTATACCCTTTTTTATGGTTCAACTTATTTAAACGTTGCAAAAACGCGCGTGTTTTAGATTGGCTTAGTTAGAGGTGGTCGACTTATTGTTGAGGATTCTCCAACAAACTTGCTGCAAAAATATCAGTGTGTATTTTTAGAGGACGTGATTACTTATGTTTGTCGCGCAATGGAAAAACGGTCAAAACCGGAAGGAAACACTATGGTTATTTGAAATCCAAACAACGTTTGCAACACAATTTTAACTCTTATATCCATTTTGAGTAATGAATTCTGTATGTATGTTTGTCAAATTTCAGGAATCACCAAGTCTCGCATTTAAACAAAGGAAATTTGACAGCACAGTTGAAACTGACGTTGACAATTTTGAAGCTAGAGAAGTTTCTTCTGGTAATTCGTTTATGTCCAGACTACGTGGGAAAATTCAAAAGTTGTATGGATTTAGTGTAGTAATGACACTAACCTTTATTAGACTACCAGTGTTAGTAATAATGGATGAAAGCAATTCAACCTATTAGATGTTAATCAGGCAGGATTAAATTTAGAATTTTTGTATTTTGCAGATTTTTAACGATATTTTTGTTATTGCCTACTATTCAATGTTCACTGGCTCTCATAGCAGTTGGTTCACCGTTTAAATATATGGGCTTTGGAATTGTTAATAATGATTTAACCAACTGGTCAACCGAATGTGGTGTATTTCAAGAGTTTGACATTGAATGTGGAAGGAGATCAATAAACTGCGGATATCTTAACAAACTTGCAAAAGACAACGTACTAACACTGGTAAATTGTGTTCAAGTGTATATTTTGCATCAAAAATTGTTTTTAACTTTAACACCATTTACATTTTTTTATAAATTAAGATTAACTATGAAAATGAAGACCAAGCCTTGTTACAAGCTCAAAATGGAAAAATACGGGGATACTTGTCAATACCAACCAACTTTTCTGAACATATGTCAGATTTTGCAATTGAAAAGCTTTTTGCGTCAAATGATACTCTTGACGGTACCAGACTGCGTTTTCGGCTTGACCATTCGGGTAAGTTGCAAAGTAAACGTTTATTTATTACAACAGTCAAGTCTTAATTTTTCGTTTTCTTTAGAAATTGTGATTGTCCATTACATCATCAAGCACTTGCACAACGCTTATATGGAATACACAAACCAACTTGCAAATTTGTGCGGATTAACTAATCAAGCACTTGAAATGCCAATTAATGTAGGTTATTTTCTTTATTTTCTTTTATCAAAATGTATATAATTTTTGGGATGCAATCTTGAAAAAATGTATCTTTTGTCGTTGTCGTTTTATTACTTAGTTTCGAAAACCTGTGTATGGAAATTATGAAGACAATTACCAAGAATTTGTACTATCAGGAAATATTCCAATGTATAAGTTTCACCAAGTTTAGTTTTATTCACACTTATTCTCAATTTCTTGACGTACGTTTTTTATATTTTAGGGCCCTGTTTAGTTTATCAGCTCTTTTGAGTGCTATTGTGTTCATAACAGGTATTTTGGAACCTTTAAATACGCCCATGTGAATACCTGATGAACGCAAAACGATTTTTATATATAAAGGTGTATGGATTTTGATTATCAATAAGTTGAATAGAATTTATTCATTTCAGATTACAAACAAGGAACGTTAGCTCGGTCTCGAGTAGCCGGACTAAATATAAGTGACATATTTATAAGTCATTTTTTCATTCAGACTGTTCTAGCATTAATACAAACTGGTCTTGTTACTGCTGTTGCCAATTTTGTGTTTGGTTTATCAATGAACGGATCTATATTGGCATATCTGTTGACTTGCTGGCTAACTGTTATTGCAGCCATGCAATTGGGTAATATTGCACGTTTACGTGAATATTAAAAAACCTTGTGCACGTCTAATATGTGTTAAACATGTTTTTGTTTAGGTTTGTTAATAGGAATTGTATTTCGGGACGAACTGGGAGCGTTTATTTTCGCTATGTTTATGTATTGTATTTGGACTCAATTTGGAGGGACTTGTTTACCAACAGAGCTTGCTAATCGGTTTTGGCAGCAAATTGGTTACTTTATTTCTTTAAAGTATCCAGTAGTTTCAATGAGATCTATTATGATACGTAAAGTTGGTCTATTACATCCTCTGGTTTGGCCAGGATTAGTATTTGATTGCGCATGCATTCTTATACTTACGGTAGCAAATATTATTGGATTTAAAGTACTAAAGTTGTGATGTAGCGGATAAGGAAAATGATATGCTAATAGATTATAGACTTATCTTTTAATTACTTTATTAATCCATAAACAAATTGTTGTATTCAAATAAATAAATATATACGCATACTAGATCCTAAATAAACTCAGGCATGCGGCAAACAAGACAAGTTTTTATTTCTGTGAAATCACAAGATGTCGGTAATACAAAGTTTCCCATAACGTGCAAATTTAGAGTAAGAAAATGACAATTTATATCAAATGAAATATAAAATCAAAGTTTGGTATTAATGTTTAAACCAGAAGTCATTGAGTAATTTGCAATTCCATTTATGCAGTAGTATTGCAAGTTTTGTGTATTAAGTGCATTGGCTGATAAGTCGAGAAATATGCCTATATCTCTAAATTTTTAAATAAAATATGGGTGCCAAGCAACTTTGAAAATTAATAATGTGTTTTACAAGCACGCATGAAGTTTTTGTTGTTGCTCCAGAGTGAGATTGCTATAAAGATAAATAATTATATAATCACACCTCCTGAAATGTGTCTATACTATTCATTGTGTAATTAAAGGAAGAAAATTATAAAACCAAAGAAAACCATTAAACCTTCAAACTTGATTTTAGATAACGAAATAGGTAAATGTGTTCAAGAAACAATCTTTCAAAATATTATTCGGTGTAATTAGAATTCAGTCGCAATATGAAGAAACTTTTAATAAGACAGCGCCAGTTTTTGTGGTACTGAAACAGTACCAGCCAGCGCAGCGTTCCATTATCTCAAACGGGAGATGTATAGCAATACGAATAACTTATAAATTATGAAAATATATTAGTTATGTCTGAGCAAGCTGGATAAAATCATTATAAGCAGGATGCTTATTTTATGACCCTTATTTTTGCATTTAAAATTTTATAGCCTATAATTTACCGACTGACAACAAAAATCGCAGAATTCGCAACAACACAACTAGAATATAAATGTTGCGTTTTAAAAGATGTAGTAATTACATGCTACTGCTCAATGTGATTACTTTGTTTTTAATGGCTTCTGAATGAAACAAAACAACAATGTTGCAATAAAGATATATCCACCTAGAAATCAGATTAAAAACTGGATTTGTATATTGTTCTTTCACAAATGTATGCCAAAGTGGGTACAAAATCAAGTATTTGGACATTAAAGTTCAAGGTTACGATCTATATCAAAAGAATGCAAATGTACTCAAAAAACGTGGTTATTTACGTCATTACTGATCTAGGCTTCGGAATAATATGCAAGAAAAACCCCCAAAATATGCATGCAAATATGCACAAAAAATTGCGAAAATATGCACAAAAAATTGCGAAAATATGCATGAAAAATGCAAGCTTTGAAAACGTTTCTAACCGTTAATTGACACAACCTAAAGGGATTTATACGTGCCAAGCAAATTTTAATCGAAAAATATGCATAAATATGCAAACATTTTGAGAATTGTGTAACATATTGTTAGAACTATGTAAATATGCCTTACAATTTCTAAAACAAAACGTCAAAAAATATGACAAAAAATTCAAAAATATGCCGAAAAGTTACAAAACATGCCGAAAAATTAAAAAATATGCCGAAAAATTCAGAAATATGCCAACATTTTTCAAAAATATCTGAATATATGCACGGCATATGTAATATGCAATTATTGGCAAAATATGCAAAAATATGCAACAGCAAGTTGGAAAGCTTGGTGCGATACGGCAAGCCAGTAAAAACATGCAATTTCATATTATTCCGAAGCCTACGATCATTGTATAGTAACCTAAATAAAATCCAGACGCAACATAATAATTGCTAGGTTTGAAGTTCCATACTTTATCAGATTTAATGTACCAAGTTATATCTGGTCATAAAAATCCTGAACATATATTTAGCAAAAGCAAATAGTAGTTTATGTGTAAAGAACATCTATTTTGCAATCCCCTTGTGACTTTCAAAACGATCTTTCCTTTCTTTAAAACAGTTTCTTTGCTGTACATAATTTGCATCACATGTAAGCCTTCTCGGTCGGATTTTTATAACCTTCCTTGGTAAGTGTAAGTGAACTTGTTTTAATATGCTTCTAATTCAACGCATTACAAACTAGTTTTATAGAATAAACATAAATAATATAAACATGGAGATCACGGAACAGCAAAATGCGTACACAGATGTCTGGAGACAACGTCCTTTTGGCTGGACATTTGATGACCCACCAACTTTCGAAAGTTTTTCTTTTGAAAGAATTGATCCATTCTTTTGGCACAAGACTATATCAGAAAACTGGAAGCTCTGCTACTACATTGGTGCCTTATATATTGTTACTATATTTGGATTACGGGAATACATGAAGAAGAGACGTGCTATAAACTTAACACGTGCTCTGTTCTTCTGGAATCTTGGTCTTGGATTTTTCTCAACCATTGGATTTTTGCGTACAGCTCCTGAATTGCTACATGTTTTAACTTTGCCTAATGGTTTATATAACAGTATTTGTGTTAAGTAAATAACTTATTGAAAATTTAAACATCGTTTTATAATTTTGAAATAGTGTGTGGTCATGGAATCAAACGGTATGTCAGAAATCTTTTTGTTTATTTTCAGAACTGGAGCTAACATTCCAACGTTATACTGGTCGTAAGATGCACAAGATTTATACCGTTTCCTTATAATTGCTATATATAAAAACCAATAAATTGTTTTCACAAAACAGGATAATGTTTGCATTGTCAAAGTACCTAGAACTGGGTGACACGGTATTTATTGTGCTAAGAAAACGACCTCTGGAATTTCTGCAATGGTAGGATTCATGTTATATTGCCGCCATAGTGTATTAAGTTTTAAGGATGCTTATTAATTTCCAGTTTCGGTGGATATTTTGTTTAACGTATAACGGTATAGCAGTTTGAATGATGTTCATGTTTACGATACGCTTACTGTATGAGTTCATAGAAAAATGCTTTTGGATTTGGGTTATTGGCTTATACAATTGTCTTTGTCTCCCTTAATACAAGCAAGGCTAATCAATTCTACTTTTCAAATTTCAGGTATCACCATTTGGTTACCGTGTGGAATGTTTGGACCGTAGGTACTAAATTTATAACCATTTAAGTTATTCGAAATCATAAGTAAAGAACAGTGTTTTACCTTTCTTGTTTCATTAGCTCCACTTGTGGAACCAATCGGTCGTTGGGTAAGTCACTGTTACTCTTTAGTAATCTACTGGGACTAAAGATTAAATATTATTTTTAATATAATGATAAATTGCGATTATTTTAAGAAAACAAGTTGAAAAATTCGTAGCAAGTTTTTTCGTTCTTTCCAGTACATTGTTCTGAACTATGGAGTACATTCATTGATGTATACTTACTTTGCTTTTAAGGTGAGGAACAATATTATACAATACAATTATTTTGACTTGCTGCGTCCAGTGAAGAACTTTTTAAAAGCAACTGGAGACAAAATATTATCATTATCACCTATAACCAACGTTTTTGCGGCCAGCAACTTTCTTATTTGCTCAATTGTTCACCTAGTAATTCTGGAATTTACTAGAAAGTTAAAATCGCTTATTACCTTGATTTTTAGACAATTTGTATCAAGATGCCTTCCATTGTCGCAAATTGTATTACAACATTCCAGTTTTTACAAATGGTGATTGGGTTTGCGGTAAATGTGGCATCTGTTTACATGAAGCGTAAGTATTCAACTACTGCTTAACGAAAACAATTTCTAGTTTAAAACATGTGGAATAATACACTTGTATCTTTTTTGTAGAAAGCGGATACGAATGTGTAAGGTATCCAAGCTCAATCAAGGCCTTTGGCATTATATATGGTTCCTTTATAATTTTGTTTGGTCATCTTCTCTACAAATCTGCGATCATAAATATTAAAAAGCGGAGAACAAATAAAGGTAGCTAGTAGCTAGTATGACGCAAAGGTGTGTCTTTGTTAAAACTACCTACATATTTATTTTAAGTATGACACTTTCTCTTGTGCAATATATACAAAAAATCAATAAATTTTTTATATGCATGTAGCATTAAGTATTCTGATGCTCAGGTACAAGCAATTTATATTAAATTATTTGTGAATTTATTAGTTGATGTTGCATGATAAACCGTCGCAAAATTCCAATTTTCAAGTTTATTTTGACTTCTCATTTTTAATTTTGCATCAAAAAATATATTGTAAAATTAAGAATTTGCTTGGTTATGGTTTAAGTGTAGTGGTACACTGGTGAATGCTATGCAATGCAGATTGGATGCGTGAAGATGAGAAAACAGAACAAAATTGCCATTAAATGAAAAAACAAGAGACAAGAAAGATGTAGCGTTATGACAAAAAGGCAACTGACTTCCTTTATTCAGTTTTCTAGCATTATTTATAATTTCTTTGATATGCTAATTAACTTACATCTAGTAACAATTCACTTTAAATCTAGAGCACTTCTTAAACTGTAACGATTTGCGGCTGATCCAACGCTATAAAAAGGTTGCCACTGGATAAATTGCATGATGAAAAACAAGCAATTTGCATGGGCGCAAAGGATAAAATGTGCATTGCTTGCAGTTTCTCGGACGTCTCATTTACGTAACAGAATTTTGCATGCATTTTTGCACTGAGACTGAATTTCAAACTACGGAATTCTCACAATCTAACAATATTATACCTTTTAAGTTATTCGTAACCGGCATGTTTTCGTATCAACTAAAAATAGCATTTATGGGATTCTGGTTGGATTTGCGATTACATTTTCAATTTTGTAGTTAGCTGGCTTTTTACAATTGACCAAAATACAATTTATCCCGTGTCGCATTGCTTTCTTTCACAATACATTGCTGACAAATTAGTAGACTACAATCACTGTTGTTGTATTTCTGTAATGTATAGAACAAATCAATTGACTATACTACATAGATAAAAATATATTGATTAAAGAGATGATGTTTCTGCTAATACAATAAATTGCTTACGAACAGACAATGTAGCAATATATAATCACATTACTCACATTACTATATAGGTATACTATTGGTCCCGCATCATGCATTTAGTTCTCAGTAAACTATTGACCCCGCAAAAAAATTGACCACAAATTGCAGGATGGGTCAGTCTCAATACCCACAAACTCAATAAAATATTTCAGTCCAGTGTAAAGATATCAAGCCAAGTTGAGCAGACTAGTGTACATAGAAAGATGATGCCACGTGCCAGGTTATCAACTTGTTGAACTGGACGTCATTAAAAAGGTAATAACAATGTTTTGATTGTCTTGAAAATAAATTTACCAGATAATATGTAGATTTCCTGTTTTCCCCAAAAATAATAAAGCGTACAAACCATTCATATTCAATTTTGTAATCTGAAGTTTTTCTGCAACCAGACTACATGTGCTATTTGAGTTAACATTGCGTCACAAGGAATAAAATAAATTGCATGCTTCAGTTCATTTTGTTTGTTTTACTGTGGTTCAAGCCTAAACATTCAACCACAAGAAAGGCGGTTTATTACAGGCCATTAACTCAGAATTGGATAAACATCTGGATTGTGTATCACGTTTTTCAACTTTAATTATAGATGTAAAACCAAATAAAAGTGTAAACCAAAAGATGTATAAGCATTCATATCTGATCCGGGAATACAAAGTACACTTACCCGAGTTTTGATTAACCACAAAATCTGGTATTCTTACGTTACATCAGAAAATGCATCTTATTTCCAACAAGACGCATGCCACAAAAATTTGTAATGTTCGTTCCTGTTTCTTGTCCAGACTTTATGACCCAGAACGCTGCAAGCTTTTGGCAATGAAACAATGTATTACATTAGTAAATAAAAATAGTTTTAAATAGTACGACTACTGCATCTGTATTGCATTGACTGCGTTATATTTTTCATTTGTTAATGTGCGATTTCATTTAAAGAAATTCATTTAAAGTGCAACATTTCTGAACAAACTTTCATCTTAAAAATGGGTAAACTTTTCATAATAATCTAATTTAAATATTTAACGATTTGAATAATTGGCTATAGTTCTATAAACTAAATTATTAATTTGTAGCAAATTGGAAAGCTGAAGCTTGGGTAACCAGCGTGTTGAAAAATGAGCTGGTGCCTAATGCTTTAATCTTGGCCACTTCTCTTAGAAGAAGCCGAACAACTCGAGAAATTACTGTCATAATATCAACTCAATTGTCTCCGTCAAATTGGTACGTGTGCTAGTATTTTTATAAACATGAAAACAAAATGCAAACACAAATCTAATGTAAACCAACTTTAGTTCTATTTTGCAACAGGCATTTGACATGGTATTTGTCATGAAGGAAACTACTTTTGCTAATCATGACACTTTGGGGGAAGCTCACGCAAAAGCTTTTGCGTTTGGACTGACGCCATATAGAAAATGCGTGTACGTTTCGGCCAACTCTTTTGTAAGTAGGTTTAAACAATATCCACCACATAAAATATGTAATATATAGACAGCTTACCTTAATTCAAGTCATAATTAGTATTATTACTAATTTTGCTATAGTTTTTAGAAAATGCTGACAGCCTTTTCGACGTGTCTGACGGTTTCCAATCCCGGATTAATCCAACGAATGGAATGTTGGATCTCTCGGTATTTGTGCTAAAGCCGCAAAAGAGAGTTTGGAATATGCTTTGTAGTATCAAAACTGGTAAGTTTATTAAAAACATGTACTATGTACTAATATTTTACAAGGGTCTTAATTAAGATTAAATTTGATTTTAATTGCTCTTGTATCAAACAATCAAGACTTTTCTGAGGATTATTTGTCCGCCTGGATTAAAAACCAAAGAGAATTTTCGAAACTCGGTTTAATAAAGGAAGAAATCATTTCTGATTTTTGTGTCGGAAATGGAAACCTGTTGAGGTTGATCATTTAAAAAGACTAATTACATATATAACACATTTTAATCTTCGGAAAATTAAAATGCATATTTATATTCTGATAATATTTTCTGCAGTGAAGCAACACATCTGCAAATCATTCATTTTGTGAACTTTGATGAAGATGGACAAGTAAAAATGTATCAACAAATGAAAAACTTACAAAAACTAAATATGATTGGACTTCATGAAAAGGTGGCAAATACACTGCTTTTTATGATTATTACTTACAATGCTTTTGGTTGCAATTTAGAATGATACAGAATTTAAGACACAGAATAATTAATTCTAATGATGGGTACTATTATTACTTTTATTCAGTTAATTGTTGAATCATGGCTGAGTCTGTATGACGAAGTTACCTTGCATTGTTGGAGTACTCCGAACAGAGAATTGATGTCTTCAATCATATATGAAACATGTTATAACGAACCTATTGCAATTGTTGGAATGAGCTGTCGTTACCCAAACGCTAATTCCTTGGAGCAGTTCTGGAATTTATTATATAATGGCGAGGAAGGAATTTGCGAGCCTCCTGCGTTTCGCTGGATAAAGGAACATTCTCTCCGGGTCAATCAATATGACCGAAAAACCCGAGCGGGATTTTTATCCGTTCCCGTTGACGAGTTTGACGCCCGATTTTTTGGCATCAGTCCTAAAGAGGCTGCTTATATGGATCCACAAGCCAGGATTTTACATGAGGTTTTATGGGAGTCACTGGAAGATGCGGGTATTGACCCATTGAGATTGTATGGTAGTCACACAGGAATTTTCACCGGAAGTTGGACAAACGAATACAGGGACATTATCCAATGCTCTGCGGAAAAGGACTTCTTTCGTACTTACATGGGTAATAGCATGGGAACAACGGCAGCAAGACTTTCGTTTTTGCTGGGCTTAACAGGTCGAAGCATTGCCACTGAAAGTGGATGCAGCTCTGCCATTGTGGCACTTGATTTAGCAATAAAAAGCTTAAGAGTTGGGCAAACTAACTTAGCATTAGCTGGTGGCGTCAATCTCATGTTACATCCGTTTGACAGCAGCATGTTGGAATATGTTATTTCTCCACAAGGTCGTTGTAAGACCTTTGATGCGAATGCGGATGGGTTTGCACGAGCAGAAGGATGCGGGGTATTGGTTTTGAAGCGACTGAGTGATGCCCTTAGAGATCAGGATAAGATTTGGGCAATGATCAGGGGATCTGCTGTGGCTCAAGAGGGGCTTAGTCGCAGTTTGGGAACGCCAACAGTTCACTGTGAGGCGCTTGCGATGCAGCTGGCATTGGAGGATGCTGGGGTTTCCCCTGAGCAAGTCAGTTTTGTGGAGACACATGGAACTGGCACGCAAGTGGGTGACCCCATGGAAGTGGCAGCAATTCAAAAAGCATACCACTCGCCAAACAGAAAAGAGCCTCTTGTTATTGGCTCAGTGAAGACAAATGTGGGGCATACTGAATCATGTTCTGGAATAACTGGCATAATGAAAGCCGTTCTGGCATTACAACATGAACTCATTCCAAAACACAGAAACTTGGAAACGATTAACCCGAAATTATGTCTAAATGCAATTCCTGCTATAATTCCGCTAGAAAATCTACCATGGAAAAAAATTAATGGTGAACCGAGAATTTGTGGCGTGAGCTCATTTGGTCTTACGGGTACGGATGGTCATGTTATAATTGAGGAAGCTCCTGACTATATCCTACCTAAATTTAGCCTTGGGCTAGAAAGGTCTTTGCACCTTATGAAAATCTCTGGAAAGTCCAGCCAAGCTCTAGAGGAACTGCTGAAGGAATACCAGACCCGATTTTCCCAAGAAAAGTTCAAGGATGCAAATTTTGCTGATGTGGCATATTCTGCGAATACAGGAAGGGCCGATTTTAATCACCGTGCTGTTATCCTTGCCAGTAATGGTGAACATGCATTAAGAGTTCTAAATCAGAAGAAATACATGGAAGGAGACATTAGTAGCTCTAAAGCTTCCCAAATTTGCTTCCTTTTCACTGGTCAGGGATCGCAATATCAGGGCATGGCAAAACTGTTCTATGAAACCAGCCCAGTTTTCAGAATGGCTTTTGATCGATGTGATAGAATCCTGAGAGAAACGTACAATTTGTCTATTCGACAAGTTTTATGGGAATCCGAAGAAGATTCGAAAGAGCTGAGCAGAACAATTTACAGCCAAACCAGCATTTTTTGCATTGAGTACTGTCTTCTGAAATTATGGGAAAGTTGGGGCATCAAACCGGATTTCGTTCTGGGTCACAGCCTGGGAGAATTTTGCGCTGCTGTGGCTGCCGGAGTTTTACAATTTGAAGATGCTTTGAAGTTGGTGGCAGAGAGAAGTCACTTGATTGACAAACTTCCTCGAGGAAGTATGCTAGTTGTCAAGGCTAGCAAACCGGAAGTAGAGAAATGGATGCAAGCTGCTAAAATCGACTTGGATTTTGCTGCGGTTAATAGCCCCGAGCAAACTGTGGTTGCTGGAGATTCTGACGTAGTTGAGAATTTCCTTGCTTATCTTAAAGCACGTGATACAAAAGCAATTATTCTGGAAGCCACCCACGCATTCCACTCTCGCCACATGGACCCCATGCTGGAAGGCTACAGAAAAGTTGCACAGTCTATAAAGTACAAACCAGGCAATCCAAACATTCAATATATTTCTGGCATGGAAGGACGGATTATTGATGACATCTCAGAACTCGGTGCTGACTACTGGATACGTCACACTCGCGAAAAAGTCTCCTTCATTGACGCCTGTGCTGCTCTACAAGATTCTGGTGTCCAGCATTTCATAGAAATTGGTCCCCAGCCCGTTCTCTCCAGTTTTGTTATTTCCAACAATGAAGGTACTCCCTTAAACTGTTTCCCATCCCTGCGCAGAGGTACCAACGACTGGGAAACCATTTTGACCAGTCTTGGAAAACTCTACCTTCTTGGCTACCAGGTCGACTGGAAAGGCTTTGACCGTCCATATATCCGCAAAAAGGTCTCCTTACCATTCCACCCCTTCCACCGCAAACCCTTGTGGGTAGAATGCCACGTGGAGCAACCTGCCCTGATCCATCCTCTGTTGGGCTACCATTTTAAAAACGCTTCATCCTCAAACATATTTCAAAACGACCTTACCCTCAAATCAATACCTTATCTGAAGGACCACTGCATTGGAAATCGTACCATATTTCCCGGTGCGGCCTTCACAGAAATGTGCTTATCCGCTGGCTATTCTGTAGCAAACGGTCTTTTTGAAAATTTTGAGCAGCCAAGTCGTGCCATGAAGCTTGAAAATCTAAAAATCGAAGCTCCTTTGGAACTCCATGAGGGAAAAGTGTGTCGTCTTCAGGTAACTGTAGACATTCCTCAAAATTCATGCGACTCCAGCTTCCGTGTTCAGGTCTACCATCAAAATAGCAGAAATAAGAATGAAAATTCTGGCAAATGGCTGCTCCATGCAAGTTCTACTTTCATACCCGTGGCCAGTACCAGAGATTGCATGAAGCTCTGGAATGCTATTAGAATTTCAGAAATCATATCCACTATTCAACCTGTCACCACTGACCACTTTTATCGAAAGGTAAAAGAGCAGGGCATGCACTTTGGAGACCAATTTCGAACACTTCAAAGGTACTGGCCCATTACCACTGAAAATCCATTGGAAGTTGTCACCGAAATTCAAGTCCCAACCAAGAGCAGTCAGTATTTGCTACATCCTTTGATTGTTGACGCAATTTTTCAAACCGACAGCTTACTTTCGTCCTATACTAAGCTTCAAGTACCCGTACATATTGCTGAGTTGGTGTTCATCCAATCTCTGCCAGAAAACGCTACTAAATTGTATCTTCACATGTGGACAGCCCAACATGACAAAAGAGTTGTGTTCATTGCTACTGAAAATTGGATTCCGGTGACGTTTGCCAGTGACTTTATTATGGTTGAAACAAACATGAGAACAATCGAGAGCGTGCTGGAACTGCAAAATAGCGCAGTGCCAGACGCGTGGGAGGAAAGTTGGAAAGTTATTCCAAGTAATTTTAGTACTTCGGAGGAAAAACGTGAGGAAATTGAGAGAGTTTCTGAAAAGGGATTTACCAGCGTTACAATTGACACTGATGAAACGATGCAGATGGAACCGTTAAATGCACAGAGGGCAATAACGGGGCAAAATGAGAAGACGGCGAGGTGGGTTGTATTTGGGGATGGAAATAATTTGGAGGTAGTGAGTAAGGTGGTTTATGGGCTAGAAGCTAGTGGGTTTGGAGTGGAGGTGATTTGGAGGGAGGATAGGGTTCCAGATGAAGAGGATGCTGGAAGGTCATTGAAGGAGGATATTGAAAGTAAAGTTATAAAGATGGATAGTGCGAATGAAATTAAAGCGGTTTTGGAAGAGGGAGCTTTTGAAGGGATTGTTTATGCTTGGGGCATGGACATGGACGAACTTGACCAGAGAAAGATTGCTTTGCCTTTTATGAATGTTTGTAAAGCGTTGGTGCAAATGTCAAAGCTGCCGCAGTTGTTGTTGGTAACTAGAGATGTGCATTTGTTGAATGAAGATTCGGCATTTGTAAATCCAAATGCGGCTACCCTCTGGGGAATGGTGAAATCACTGAAAAATGAAACGGATATGATTTTGAGGTGTGTGGATTTTGAGGGAAAGGAAGAAGATGGGAAATTGGCAGAGCAGATTCTAATTGAATTGGGTTTGATGAAAGAGATGAAAGAGCAACATCGGGTGCAAGTAGCTTATAGGGGCGGATTGATATATGAGCCTAGATTTGTAAAGGCGACTTTCCCAACGTCTGGGGATTTGCTGAAGTTGCCCCCTAGTACGGAAAGGTATCATTTGAAACTGCCGGAATCAAGGGCGATTCAGGATTTGGGGTTTGAACCGTTGGAGGTGGAGCCCGTGGGGGAAGACGAGATTGAAGTGAAAACCAAAGCGTTTTCCTTGAATTTTAAGGATATTTTGACTATTATCAAGCCTAGTGCGGAATTTGAAAAACTGAATGCGGTGGGATTGGATTTTGCTGGGGTGGTGGTCAAGGCGGGACCTAGAGCTAAATGGAAGGTCGGACAGAAGGTGTTTGGGGCGAATTTCAAAGGTGGTCAGTTACCCAGTCATTTCGTAATTGATAGTAATGCTGTGGTAGCTATTCCTAATGGTATGACTTATGAAGAAGCTGCTACGCTGCCAACGGTCTTTCTAACGGCTTATCATTGTCTGATAAACGTGGCTAAAATGAAGAAGGGGGATAAGGTGTTGATTCACACGGGAAGTGGTGGCGTGGGATTAGCGGCTATTCAAGTGGCGAAGATGGTGGGTGCGGAGATTATCACGACTGCGGGTAATCAGAGAAAACGGGCTTATCTGAAGAGCTTGGGTATCCAGCACGTGTTCCATTCAAGGGACACAAGTTTTGAGCACGATATTCTTAGGGTGACTAATGGTCAAGGAGTGGATGTTGTGCTGAACTCGATTACCGGTCCAGGTATCAAGGAGGCGACATTGAGATGCACGGCGAAAAATGGTAGGTTTGTGGAAATGAGTAAGCTGTGCATTTGGACACCAGAAGAGGTCAGTGCATTGAGACAGGATGTAGATTACAACATTGTGGACTTGACCACTTTAGATCACGAAACTTATTCGAATTTACTTGCCCATCTCAAAAAATTACTATCCCAAGGTGACTTAAAACCTATTCCGTTTGTAAAATTCGATGCACTTTACATTCGTCAAGCTCTGCAGTACTTTCAGAAGGCCAAACACATTGGCAAAGTGGTATGTTCCATGCCGGAAGTAAACATACATCAAGTGCAGTATAAAACCGAAGTTCAGCTTTTCAATAATGAAAGCACTTATTTGATTACCGGAGGACTGGGAGGAATTGGCTTTGAGGTTTGCAAGTGGATGTTGGGCTTGGGAGCAACAGATATAATGCTTGCGGGACGAAGCCCTCCAAAACCGGAAGTGGCAAAGGAAATCCAAAAGCTAAAAGAGAAAGGTTACAATGTGATGATAGGATTGGGTGATGTTGGAGATTATGACCATTGTCAAAAACTGGTAACTGAGATAACTGAAAAGATGAAGCCACTCAGGGGTATAATGCATTGTGCTGGAGTTCTAAGGGATAATCTTTATGCCAACCAGACTTGGAATGATTTCGAAGCAACTTATAACCCGAAAATAAAGGGTACTTGGAATTTGCACCAATTGACGCAAAATTGTCCACTGGAGCATTTTGTGGTTTATTCGTCAATAACAGCTTTGATGGGTACACCAGGTCAACCCAATCACAGTAGCGCCAACTGCTACGAAGATGCTTTGATCCACTACAGACATTCACTTGGATTGCCAGGAACAACAATAAACTGGGGTCAGTGGGCCCAAGTGGGTTGCGCCAAAGAAGTAAATCTCTCCGGCATACTTCCGGTGAGCATGCAGCGAATGTTAAATGGATTGGAGGTAACTTTGAGGAGCAATAAGCGACAAGTTTGCTTCAGCGAGTTTGATTCTTTTACAAAATTCAGCATGCTGTGTCCAATGTTCAAAAACTATTTGGATGAACGCCTCTGGAAACAGGACAATAATATGGGGCAAACTGCGCAAGGTTTGGTGAAAGCAGATCAATTCTGGAAGGAAATGGAAGCAGCAAACACAAAAGAAGAGAAAACTGAAGTGATGGTTACCCACATCAAAGCTATTTTAAAACAGGCACTTAGATTAGAACCAGATGAGCCCGTAAGTGAACATGGAAATCTGCAGGAATTGGGTGTAGATTCACTGGTGCTGATTGAGTTAAGGAATAGTATTCAAACTTTGTTAGGTTCAAGACTGGTGGTTACTGCTGACATTGTAAAGAATTGTAACACGATTTATTTATTGGCTGTTGCGGTTGTTGGAAGATTGATTGATGAGGAAGAGGATGAGGAGATTAATAATGAACCGTTATCTAGGGAAGAGTTTTTGGATTTGCTGAAGAAAGATTCAGTGCTTGATGAAAATATACAAGTTTCATCTAAAGCACAACAGCCAGTTGAATGCAATCAAATTAAAAATATTCTTGTGACTGGGGCAACGGGAAAATTGGCACCCTACATAGTAGCCAAACTTAGCAAAATGCCAAGTGTAGATAAGCTTTACTGTCTAATTCAAGGAGACCAGGTGGTCAATATATGGAACGAGGTTCTTAGTACTTTAGAGTTAGAATCGGAAGTGGTTTCGGAGAAAGTTGAATGTCTTGCCGGAAACGTTACCAAGGAATACTTGGGTTTGACCCAAGAACAATACAAAATGTTGTGCAAAAGCGTAGACGCGGTTATTCAATGCGCAGCAAAAACTAATCAAAACGAGTATTATAAACCCGGCACACGAAAATTGACAGACAGTCGAAGTGTCAATGTTGGTGGCACATTAAATGTACTGAGATTTGCTTGTGCTGAGAAAATAAAGCATGTTTATTTTCCGTCCACTTTGCTATTAGGCTTTTTTGATAAAAATGTGACTACAGAATTGTCCGACTCTTGGCCAGAACCGGAAATGATTGAAACCATGGTAAACTATTGGTTTCCTGCGTTGCAAACCTCAAAGTGTATTTGTGAAATGTTGCTAAAACAAGCTAATCAGAGGGGAATTCCATGTAAGGTCTTTAGATTCCCGTGGATTGCTGGAGAAAGTAAAACGGGACGGGTAAAAGGGTTGGATGGAATATACATTTTGAGATATCTTGGTTTCCTGAAAACTGGTGCCATGCCAGATACTGTTATTCCAACTAATGTATTGCCAGTTGACATTTGTGCTGAAATGAGCCTTCAAATTTTTATGACTGAAAAAGCTCCGAATGAAGTTTTTAATGTTGGACATCCGCAACCTCAAGTGGAACAGGAATTTGTCCGAGTGGCAGAACAAGAATTTGGGATAAAACTTGAGATATTGGAATCATCAGAATATACAGAAAGACTAAAGCAAAGCATGAAACTGTCCCGCAATGAGGCTTTGAATAATTTGTATTCAAATCAGAATCAAGTTACAATGGACGTTTCGGATGCGGCTAAACATTTAACGGGATATCTATGCTCGCCAGATACTTTCTTTCGGAATGCAAAAATTACCAGCTTGATCAAAGATTATGATAAAGT
Organism: Entomobrya proxima; assembly: GCA_029691765.1. NCBI lineage: Eukaryota > Metazoa > Arthropoda > Collembola > Entomobryomorpha > Entomobryidae > Entomobrya > Entomobrya proxima. The sequence continues at coordinate 40,881,267 of CM056172.1, forward strand.
CTTTCCGACAACAATGGAAATTGTTTGTCGTGATTTGGGCTACCTAAAACAAAAAGGAATGCTAAAAGAGTTGGGTATTTTGTAAACATTTTATATGGTTAGCAAGACAGCTTATTTTCTTACAAATAAAATTTATATTGTTAGATTTGTGCATTTTTCTAAATAAAATACAAAAATATAACTAGTGATAAGTAGATGCTACATTTGATTTTGATTTGAAGCATGAAACCACTTTGTTGCAGCTATTAAAATACACCAGTAAACCTCTAAAGCACAATGATGTACAAAAATAATACAAATGAAACAGTTGATGAGATTCAAACGTATTTATTGCAAATACAAAGATATAATTACATAAAGTCTAATTAAAGTAACTCTAGCAATTTGAAAATTATTCAAAACAAACTCTGGGTAAAATAAGTTGTGATACCATCAATATATGGTATAATATATTTAGGTGTGTTATTTATAAAATATAAGCCATTTTGCAACACACAATAGGTTTATTAATTCACATATACTAAAAGACTCATCAAACATAATGCCAGATGTTCAATGTTTATGTGATTGAATTACAATAATTTTTCGATGGAACATTATGTAGGACAAGGTAGTCTATACCCTAAACAGGACTAGGCACTTTCCTGTGAGAAAATCAATATCCATAAAGCAGAAAATTGTTCCTTAAAACATACTTTGAACAATTATAATAGGCATAGATTTTTTACATTGAGAAAGATCCTAGATAATATGCTAAATCGGAACCGGCGTAAATCATAAAAGAGGATTCAAAACCAATGGTACTCAATACTGGGAAAAAGATTCTTCAATCAGATCTACTGCCAAATTTTTAAAATAATTAATTAATGATGACATGTGAAATCTTGAAACAAATTCTCAATAAGTCGATAAAATATCTCATAGAATATCTAATTTAACACAGAATCTTATTCCCATTGACCCACAGCAAAACCCATTTGTAAAACATTTTATTGTTCAGCTTCCAGTCTATCAACTGTTCCAATTTTTGTGTCTTTTAAAAATAGTTTGTATAAGTCCAGAACATTGTAAATGTACTAAGATTGGCCGATAAACGCAACGACCTATAAAATCCTATAAACCGGTTTTCCCAGTCCTAATAACCGACTTGTTGTGCAAAACAGTATGCATATGCGTAACCTTGTGCGTTGAGTTAAGCAGCAAATGTTTGCAGCAACATCACAGAATGGGTAAATGATAGCATAAAGAATCTGGAAAATTCCAATTACACCCTAAAAGATAAACAATAATACCCTAATTAAAAAATATTTGCTCATTTATTTGCAAATATGCCAGCAATTCAAAATGCTATATAGTTTATCTTCAGCAATCCCTATAATTAAATGTAAGGGTAATTAATTCTCTGAGAAAAGAAATACATTTCACCTGCTTTATTATTAAAAATAGGTTTCTAATTTTTTATTTGATGATGACTTAGACATTAAAGTTTTCTTACAATTTCTCACTCAACTATATTCAAAACTTGTTTATGATTACATAATATTATGCACTGCAATTTAAAGCATGCCGACAGAAACGAGTTTAATGATTTTCATCTTAGAATGATGGCAAGCAAGTCAGTGTGCCTGCTTTTAACCCAACAACCGACTTATGGAAGCGTGACTTCATTTCAAAAAGCAAATGCAATATTGCAGTAGAGATTTCCATGCAAGATAATTTTCCCTTTCGCAATTTAATTGTTGTGGGTATGTATTCGTTCAACTGGTGCTTGCTGGTTCCGGCACCAACAATGTTGCTCAGTATACCGAATTGCAAATTTAAAAAATGCAATGTATGAAAAGTGAAAATTATCAAAGTTTTTAATCTGAAACCCTCACAGACAGAACCAGTCCAATAAAAGTTTTTTTTATTAATAGCAAAGTACCATAGGTAATTCAAGAACTAACACATTAATTTCATGTGAGGTTTCGTTTTATTCATTTTACAATGTAGTGGCTGAGCTAACCGGAATAAATTTGAAAATCTTTAGCGGAACAGAAAGATTTATTTTCATTTGAGATTTAGTTTTGCTTATAGTGCATATCATTTTGTCCTATTTTTCCTGGTTTGGTTTCTAAAGAAGGTTTTAGTAGAATTTTAACAAAAACCAACAAGTCCAGTTGTCTAACCAAAAAACCAATACACGATATTGACCTCTCCAAATAAGCTTTTTGTCACTTCAGTAGACCAATTTTCATATAGTACTAGAAATATGTTTGCAATTAAATCAAACCTCACAGAGAACGCTTCTGTTGTGGCACAAAATATTTGCAAAAAGTACAGCAATCAGCAACAACCTGTACTTCAAAATTTTTGCATGCACATTTCCAACGGAACAATGTAAGCTTCTCAAATTCACTTAAACTGGAGACAACACACAACTAACTTTTCATTTGTTGCAGATATAGCTTACTAGGCTCAAGTGGTTGCGGAAAAACAACAATTTTATCTTGTATAGTTGGTCTAGCAAAGTGGAAAACTGGCGATTTGTTCCTATTTGGTAACAAGGTTTCTCAATCTGGCGCACACAAGGAAAACAAGTTCATAGGATATATGCCCCAGGTTGGTAATAGGACTCAAATAATAACGGGATACTTATTATTTTCTAATTATCTTTAATATTTTGTGCAGGATGTATCATTATATGGTCAATTGTCCACTGCAGAAAATCTTAACCTATTTGGAACGTTGTATGGGATGGATAGAAATAATATAAAAGAAAGGAGCAGATTTTTGAAAAAATTACTGGATTTATCAGAATTTTCAAAGAAAGTACAGAAATTGAGGTTAGATTTTGTATGATAAATTTGCAACTTAAAAATGCCAAAGCATTTCGGCTTATATATGCGAACGTTGTAAATACAGTGGCGGCCAAAAAAGACGCGCATCATTAGCAGTTGCCTTAATACACAGCCCTCGTTTGCTGATTTTGGACGAACCAGTAAGTTCCGCATTTTAAATACTTTTACAATAATTATTTTTGATATCTCCTAACAATTTGTGTTTTGTAGACAGTAGGTCTGGACCCTCTCCTTCGCGAAAGGTACCTTAAGAAATAGTATGGAAATATTAACATCCATAAAGAACAACCTAACAATAGTCTATGACGTAAAATATTTTTTGGGTAGAATTTGGGAATATTTAAATATACTTGTAAGCACGCAACAAGCCACGGTTTTAATAACCACACATTATATTGAGGAAGCTCGAAATTCAAACACGGTAATTAAGTTTGTTTGTTTAATGTATTAAAAAGTATTTGGTTTGTTTAGCTTAATTTTTACATAGATTGGCGTCATGAGAAATGGGCGACTTATAGCAGAGGACAGTCCTACTAATTTGCTTCGCTTACATGGTAGCATTACGTTGGAGCAACTAGTTACCCAACTTTGTAGGAGAGACGAACAACAACCAGTTCCTGTTCACCATTCTTCAATTGGTGTGATATTTTAAAAGATTTTTGCTGACATGACCAAATTCATACATCTTTCATCCCAACATACTGCCTTGTATATTTTATAGTGTCTGAAGCTCACACAAGCTTGGAATGTCAAATAGGCAATACGGTGAGCAACAATATAGAGCTCTCGTCTACATATGACGACTCATCAGAATGTTTTGGCCTTTTTCAAAGAGCAAAAAACATTTCAGAGTTATTTAAAATGATGACACTAACATTTATACGACATCCCGTGTAAGAAACCGTACTGCCGAAAAATGTTTACTCGTCATTCTCATGAGAAGAGAAAATTGGTAATAATTTTTGCGTTTTCCGAAGATTTTTAGCTATGACATTATGTATGCCTACCATACAGACCGGTTTGGGCATGTGGACTATGGGCTATCATGCAAAAGACATAAATTTTGGCGTTATTAACTACGAGATTGGAAACAGCACATTAAACTGTATAATGAATTCTAACAGCTCATGTAGTTCTGAGAACTTGAGCTGCATGTTTCTGAGCAAGTTATCCGTTGGCGATACGTTGATTTTGGTATCTAATTAAAGTTTGCTATATTTACATTATATTGAGTGTAGACTGTAGATTTTGATGCCATACATTGCAATACAGGATTCGTTTGAAAATGAGCAAAAAGCGCTTAAAGAAGTTGAGTTGGGGAATATTTGGGGATACGTCATTATTCCCGATAACTTTTCAAAATATTGGATGGACTTGGCAACAACCAGACGGTTTGCGTCTGACGAAACATTACAAGGGACACGGCTAAAAGTTCGCATGGATCATTCCAGTAAACAGAAAAACATTAGATTAAAATACATATCTTTTTCATTTTAGGTATTAAATTTTGACAGTTATTGCAAATTTATCTCTACAGCATTGATGACGGTCCAACAAGTAACCAAACATTTATACACAGCTTTTAGAGAATTTCTTGTTGAGCATAGCAAATTATGGGGAGTTCCCTATGAAGAAGTTCGTTTACCCATTAATGTAAGAAGTGTACCACCGCAATGTTATATTATAACAAAAAATTAATTCATTACAAGAAATCAGAGCTTAAAACGATCCTTTTTTTCTTTATAGTATCGTTCGCCGATATATGGAAACTACGATGACGATTACAGGGATTTTATACTTCCGGGTTCATTGATACTGTAAGGAACATAAATAACCTAATCTTTTTTGTCATGCAGAAAATTTTCATTGGTGTATGGAGTTACCGTAAGAATTTCATTATTCCTGGGTAGTTCAGCAAGAGTAACAAAGTATTCTAGACCTTTTTTATACCAAAACAGGAGTAACAAATAATTGCATTCTGAAAGTCAGGTAACAGTATAATTTAGCTTGGTAAGTATTTACGTAGTAATGATGTTGTTGTCGTAACGTAACATTTCTTTTCCACTTCAGTTCTCATGAGTATTGCTTCTTTGTTCTAGAATTGCCTTTTTTGATTCACAAAGAAAAATGAAAAGCCACCAGTTACGACAAAGACACCATTAAACGGAGCCTTAGCAAGTAGCAAAACAGAGTATTTCATAGAAAAATTACATTTATGAAATTTACAGCATAAGCAAATATACAGTATTTCTGACTATGATATAGCTTGTATATCAAATACGCAGATGCAAATATTTGCAAATAGCATTACTAGATTTTAAAAAATAATCAGGAAGTCAGGGTAGGATCATTGAAATAATAAGACAGTTGATTTAACCAAAGAACAAAAGCAGTTTGTGACATTGTGCTAGTGGAGTTAAAGCCTGATAGTTGTTACTATAGCCCAATTCAAATGTGATTCCGATTTTCATTTCCATAATTCACAAAAGTCTTGTTGAAGGTATTGTCTACGTGATAACATCATTTTTTAATACGAAATTACAAAAAATATAATAATAAAATGTGAACAACCATTATAAACAACATGAGAAATAAGGTTTTATTCATAAAAATACTCAGTAATATGTAAGAGTCAGTTTAGGTAAGTTGTGTTCATTACGGTAATTCCATAGACAAATGTTAACTGTTTTCATCGCTAAGAAACCATTTTTGCATTTTCTTTAGTATGCAAGCAAGTAGTGATGGCATTATGTGGTTTACGATTACGCTTACTACTAGTGTTTAACATTTCTAAAACCCTTATTAAATTATAAACAGGTCCATTTTTTCGCTGTTTGCTATTTTAAGTGGACTCGTTCTAATTGCAGGTAATACCCATACTTTTTGTAAATGTTTGGGGTCTGGACTCCACAGCTAAACATTGATTTTGTCTATCTGTTTTGTAAACTTTACTTAAAACTTAATTCAATACTCATGAGTTAATATTTACTTTAAAATTTAGACTATAAACAAGGTACATTCCTACGAGCCAAGGTTGCTGGAGTAACAATGCTTGACACCGTACTGAGTCACATCGCGATACAAATTCCCGCTACATTAATTCAAACTGTTTTTCTGACCGGGATTCTTCACTTAGCTTTTGGATTTAGAATCAGTGGATCTACAGTATTATATTATAGCATTTGTGTGCTTACAGGAGTTGCCGCGACCTCATTAGGTAAACCTGTTAAAACAAAAAAAAATTTGTTCAGTGAGAGCTGCCATGTTCACCACGTTCTATAATCTGATGTTTTTAGGGTTGCTTGTGGGAGTTTGTACTCTTGACGAAATTGGTATCTTTATGATTGGTATCTTAGTTTTTCACACCGTTTTAAATTTTGGAGGAGCATTTTATCCAATGGAAGATGCCTCCTATTACTGGCAACTCTTTGGAAAAACTATGCCAACCAATCTCCCAACAGAAGCGCTACGATCCGTGCTGCTTCGAAAATTGGGATTGTTTCATCCTCGTGTTTGGCTTGGAGTTGTATCTCCTCTAATATGGACAGTAATTCTTGTGGTTGCATGTTTGATTGTTAGTAAGCGTCTGAAAATTTGATTATAGACTGCCACTATTATACCAGCATTGATATTATGTTTAAATAAATAATTATAGATATCTTACTAACTATAAAAGTATATTATATAAAATGTATTAGCTGCGGTGTGACATCCATAGATTTTTAAAATACAAAGTTTTCAATCATCATGATATACAAAGCTATGTTATAAGGTGCATTTATAAACCAAGGGATATGTTTTCATTTTGCCCTAACTTTTACATGAATAATCCAGTTGCACCTGTTTACATATATTCTTGTAGCGCACTTTAACGTTGTCATTCCCCACTATATTCATGAATTTCATCAACTTTATTCGAAGGCGGCGGCAGTTATTCGAAAATGTACTATTTTGAGGTGTCCAAAAACCAAGGGATAATCTTATTTTCCTGCATCATAACTTTCGTTTTTTTAGTAATGTAGCATACAAATATGGTTTCTTTTGCTAGGATAGGCTGATTTAACTGATCTTTGAACATTTTAAACATAAACTTAATATTTAGTTTGTTTAATATGCTACCAATTGGTTTCACGTAACCCGTTTAAACTCACTTCATACTTTGAGGGGGAATTTTTGATAATATAATGGGCTATGTTCCGGCCAAAGTCGAGAAAATGCCGGATGCTGATCTGAATGATGAAGCTGCTACTTAACATAATATTTAATTCGCACTTTTGTAAATATTATTATTATTGCTCATGATTTTCGTTTCATTGTACACATTATTCGTTTTGATTGTAAACTCTTTGTTGGTACTGAACTGTGAACTTTGGCTTCTTGTGACTGGAAACGTTTCTTTGTTCGCAATGTTGACTTCCGGTAGGAATGTCAGTTTCTCTTTGTACTTGAAAACGTCCGTTTCCGGTACGAATGTGCGTTCTTTGTTCGTTTACGTTCACTGAGATTTCGAACGCACATTCCTGTTTTGTCCTGTTTTTGCGCATCCGGTTTCGGTGCAAAGTCGAACGGTCACAAGAAGCCAGAATTTGGTATAAAAGGAAGTGTAAAATTGTCAATCTGGATCTAGTATCTCTTGAGGTGTTTCACCAACAAAGAGTGTGTTCTGTTGAGGCAGTCAGCCAACAAACGGAAAATTTAGCAGTTATCCTGACCTTTTGTCTTGATACTGTAGAGAACCCGGGCAAGGGCTTTTAGCCGGAGCCACAGTTTGGGGTTGATCCCCAGGGGTACTTTGTGTCGATTTTCAGTACCCTAACCTTAGGTTCTCAAATAAAGACGATTTCTGAGCATTACGAAGTTGTTCTTTTATTTATTTGCACCATCGCATTTACGCCAAGACCCCCGGAGTTATCTCTGGGGATTGCCACACGCCGTGGCTGGTCCTTCATTTAACCCACCTATTGGCGCACTGAAAGGAACCAAAAGAGCTATCGAAGGCGGCGCCAATATATGGTCCTTCGAGCCGGATCCCTGGATCCAAGATGGCGGAGTCAACCCCCAAAAGTGACGCCCAACACCCCAGGAGAAGCAGCCGGGAGAACAAGGGCAAGGGTCCAGCCATGTACGGGAGCTGGATTAGTGGATCGCTACCTTTACCTGCCACTACCAGACAGGAAGTTAGCTTGGCAAGTGGACTGAAGATGACGAGGCATTCCGTGGTAATTCCACCCACTGCGTCGATTTTGCAGCGGGGAAGGGACAGTTTCCAGTTGGACTTGAGAAACGCAGGCGGGCAATCTAAATCCGGAGACCAGACCAGATCTGGGAAGGATGAGGATGCTCATGTGAAGATGGAGCACACTGCTGACTCCCGCACCCAGGATAACCTGAGGACGGACGAGGGTGCTCCCGAAAAACCTGCGGGACTTGACCTGGACAATCTGTCTATTGGTAGCGGAGCCTCCAGCCGGACGTTCAAATCCATGCTTGACAGGAAGGAAGAGCTGGACCATGAAGAAAATGAGCTAGCAAACATGCTCAGGGGGTTGAACAAAAAGATGGATGCTTTGATCCTAAGGAAATCTCAGTTGACAAGAGATTTCCAGGAATGGGAGGAGGAGGTCTTTGCTGAGTACGAGTCTGAAGAGGATGTCACTGCCGATACTGAAGATCAAGTCCGTGTCATGGACTATTTGGGGAAACCGGATCCCAGTATCATCCCCTCTTCTGGACAACAGGTGCATATACTGGAGACACCAGTGAGACGCACCAAGCTTCCTCCTCAACAATTTGAAGATTTCTGGATAGCACCGGAGGTGCCATTTGGAATCAAACAGAAGGCCCCGCCAAGGCGGACGGGGATAATACCACCACCACCAGAATTTGCAAGCACGCCAGCCGTGAAGAAGCCGCAGACACAACCCCAGGGAGGACAAGCAGCGTTGGCCCCCCCAAACACAGAAGTTTCCGGAGTTGATGCACTGGCTACTGCTCTTGTTCAGGCACTCCAGAGTCAAAATAGGAGTACTGAAAAGTTTGTTGCAAGACAGAGCCAGGAAAGCAAACTGCCGATTTTCTCTGGGAACCCATTGGAATGGCCATTGTTTGTTCACCACTATGAACAGTCGACGAGGGATTGTGGTTTTACTGCGGCCCAGAACACTTCACGTCTGGAGAAAAGCTTGAAAGGGGAGGCCAGGAAGTCTGTTCAGGCCCTCATGATTGTGCCCAGCAACGCAGACGCCGTGATGGAAAGGCTGAAGCAACGTTACGGCAGACCGGACTACGTGGTCCAAGCGCTGGTGGAGGTGGCGAAGAAGACGCCTACTTTGAAGGAAGATAAGCTGTCATCCGTGCTAGATTATTCGAATGCTATCAATAATCTAGTGCTGACAGTTAAGTCGCTTCATGTCGAAGCGCATTTACAGAATCCCCAGCTGATCAAAGAGCTTGTTGAGAAATTGCCAGATTCTCTCAAGTTACAGTGGGGTATGCGAGCACGGACGCTCAAGATGGTCACGCTAGTGGAATTCTCCTCCTGGGTGAACGAGATTGCCGACGCCGCTAGCTACGTGACCATTCCGAAGTTCTCTAAGGAAAAGAAGGAGGCTTCGGAAAAAGTATACGCGATGGAGGAAACATGTGCTGCCACCAGTTCCCCGCCGGATTCATCAAAACCTTCCAAGCCAACCTGTCGCTTGTGCAAGAAGGAAGGTCACTATGTTGGAGGCTGCAGCGAGTTCCAGAAAATGGACGTTGACGATCGCTGGACATTCGTGAGGAAGGAAAAGCTTTGCTTCAAGTGCCTGAGAGGAGGCCATGGACTATTAAAGTGCCGCAGCAAGAGTACCTGCCGTGTCTCTGGGTGCAATCGTCGTCACCACTCTTTGCTGCATGGCAATCGGCCTGCTTCTCAACCTGATGTGGCACCTGAAGAAAAAGTTGTGGAATTCTCTGGGAGTGTCCAGGCAAAGGATCCCAGAGTTTTGTTGCGGATTTGTCCAGTGGTTTTGTATGGCCCGGAGAAATCCGAAGTTATCAACGTCCTGATGGATGACGCCTCAGCTCCTACCATGCTGTGGGATGAAACGGCGGAGAAGTTGGAATTACCAGGCCAATCAGACCCCCTCAGGATCAAGTGGACCAACGAGGCTGTCCAGAACGAGAAAAACTCCAGAAGGGTCCAGCTGTTTATTGGACCAGTCGGTGAGAAGACCAAGTTCAAGATGACGGATGTACGCACTGTGTCACACCTGAAAATTGCCGCTCAGCGTGTCGACATGAAGAAAATTCTGGAGTCGTGGTCTCATCTTAAAGGGACAAAGTTGAAGTTTCTTCCAGATGAGCCACCAAAGATGATCATTGGACAACGCCATATTCACCTGATTCTGGCACGTGAAACAAAGGAAGGAAAGGAGGGGGAACCAGTACTCTCCAAAACCAAACTTGGATGGGTACTGCATGGACCTTTGAGTGGCAGCGCAACGGAGTCCAGTACATTTTCCTGCTTTTACCAGTCAGATGACCAGTTACTCCATGACATGGTCAAAGAGTCCTTCCAGCTAGAGAGCATTGGAATAACCCCGTATCCGAGTTCCAGGTCAAAAGAGGACAGGATTGCTGAGGAGAAAATGGACGCGATGACAAGGCGAGTTGGTGATCGGTGGGTGACGGGACTGCTATGGAAAGATGACAACATCATTTTGCCTCCCAGTAAACAGGAGGCACTCCGGAGACACTTTCAATTAGAAAAGAAATTCAACAAAAACCGTGAATTTCATGACCAGTATAAAAAGAAAATATTGTATTACCTAGCCAAAGGGTATGCCCATAAGTGTTCTCCGGAGGAACTAGCAGTCCCCACAGGAAAAGAATGGTATCTCCCCCATTTCGCCACTACTCATCCCAACAAACCAGGGAAAATCAGAGTAGTGTTTGATGCCGCCAGCCGCTCCCGTGGAATGTCACTTAACGATGCCCTTTTGACTGGAACTGACCTGCTAGTTTCTTTGCCTGGCTTGTTGTTGCGGTTTCGCCAGCGGAGGATAGCAGTTGGAGGGGATATCAACGAGATGTTCCACAGGATTGGGATACGGGGGGAAGATCGTCCAGCACAAAGATTTATCTGGAGGGACAATGAGACGGATGAGCCTGCCGTCTACCAGCTGGACGTCATGATGTTTGGTGCCGTGTGCTCACCATACCAAGCTCAGTACGTAAAAAACAAGAATGCAACGGAATTTGCACACGAGTTTCCAGCAGCCTTCAGTGCCATAGTCTCCAAGCACTACATGGACGACTATTTGGATTCTTTGGACACTGTGGACCAGGCCAAGCAGCTGATTAAAGAGGTTACCTACATACATAGACGGGGAGGTTTTGAAATAGCTAAGTGGATCTCCAACTCCCCGGAGCTGCTGGAAACAATACCACCAGATGATCGAGTGGAAGCTGCCAAGAACCTTGCTGCCTGGTCGGAGATCCCTACAGAGCGTGCCCTTGGACTCCATTGGGACCCGAAGGAAGACGCCTTCACATTTCGTGTGAATTTGGAAAGAGCTGGCAGGGGAGTAGCAACAGGAGACACAATTCCCTCCAAACGTGTGATGCTGAGATTGATCATGCTCGTGTGGGATCCATTGGGAATGCTTAATCATTTTATGATTAACGCACGCATCTTGCTCCAAGACTTGTGGAGGACCAAAGTCTCTTGGGATGACGAGATTCCGCTGGAGTCTCATGCAAAGTGGAAGAAGTGGGTAGCTGAATTACCAAAAATCGCTAAGGTAAAGCTGCCCAGATGCTACTCCACCAGAATCAGTGAAGCCAACAACGTACAGCTTCACATCATGTGTGACGCCAGCTCTCAAGCCTACTCTTGCGTAGCCTACCTCCGTGTGGAATACGGAGATGGAAATGTGGAAGTGTCATTTGTGATGTCTAAGGCACGTGTGGCACCTATCAAGCCGGTGTCCATTCCAAGGCTGGAACTCCAAGCTGCGTTGGCTGCTTGTCGACTTGGGCGGTTCATAGAGGAAAAGCTGGAAGTGAAGATTGATGCGGCTGTATACTGGACGGACTCCATGACGGTCTTAAAGTGGATTCGTTCAGAAGCCCGACGCTTCCAGCAGTTTGTTGCCAACCGAGTGGGCCCCATCCAGGAGCTGAGCAATGTGGATCAGTGGAGGTGGGTTCCGACCAAGTCAAATGTAGCGGATGATGCTACGCGGGACATGAAAGCTGACTTATCGAGTTCCAGTCGGTGGTGGAATGGACCAGAGTTTCTGCGCTGGCGCCCAGAAGAATGGCCAAAAGAAGAAGAAGCCGTTACGGAAGTGGACGAGGAGGCACTGGAGCTCAAAACTGAATTTTGTGGAGCAGCCTTGGAACTTCCGAACTGGGCCTTGCCAGACTTGAGCAGATTCTCGAACTATATGCGTCTAGTTCGTGCCACCGCATATGTCCTCAGGTTCGTGGATATGAAGACGAAGAAGCCGGTGGGCAACATTTTGCAAGTGCGAAGAGCAGAGATGTTGCTCATTAGGCGCAGTCAGTGGGAGTCTTACCCTGAGGAAATGGAAGCACTGACGAACGAGAAAATGGTACTCAAGTCCAGTCGCCTATACGAGTTGTCTCCCATACTGGACCAGGATGGTGTCATGAGGATGCAGTCAAGATTGGCCAGCGTGACGGAGGATTACATTCGGTTGCCCATCATCCTTCATTCAAAGAATGAGCTGACCAGACTCATCATTATGTACCGGCACAAAGCTACCAACCACCAGGGAGTAGACTTTGTACGCAACGACCTTCGTCAGAAGTTCTGGATCCCGAACCTGAGGAACACAGCCAGAACTGTACTACACCAGTGTGGTCGTTGCAGATTGAAGAAGGTGAAGGCTACACCGCCTTACATGGGAGACTTGCCAGATTTCCGGGTGCAGCCGCAACCGAGAGCCTTTACCATCACAGGGATGGATTACTTTGGGCCCTTTGAAGTAACCGTTGGGCGGAGACATGAAAAGCGCTACGGTGTGCTTTTCACTTGCTTGACGACCCGTGCACTCCACTTGGAGATTGCACACAGCCTCACCACGGATAGCTGCATCATGGCTATTCGTCGGTTCATTGGACGTAGAGGGCAACCTTTGGAACTACACAGTGACAATGGCACGAACCTGAGGGGAGCAGAGAAGGAACTGAGGATGGCTCTGAAGGAGATCGACCAGGACGAGATAGCAGCGGAGTGTCAAGTTAAGTCTATTGCTTGGCACTTCATTCCCCCAAGCTCAGCCCATATGGGGGGAAGTTGGGAAAGGCTGGTTCGCTCCGTCAAGAACGTGCTGGGCTCGCTGCTGAAGACAAGATACCCGAAGGACGAAGTGTTGCAGACGTTCTTTGTGGAGGCAGAGGCTACCGTCAATTCCCGTCCACTCACTGATGTTCCAGTGGACCATGATTCTCCAGAAGCATTAACGCCAATGCATTTCCTCATTGGCACTGCAACGTTGGTCCAGCCGCCAGGAAACTTTGAAAATGAGAATGTGGACTTGGCTCAGCAATGGAGACAAACGCAGATCCTAGCTGACATGTTCTGGAGTCGCTGGATGAAGGAATACAGGCCAACGTTGCAGAGGAGAACGAAATGGTTCCGGAAAACCCCATCATTGGAAGTAGGTGACATTGTCGTAGTACTGGACGAGTCATTGAAACGTAATTCCTGGCCATTGGGAATTATTGAGCAGGTCTTTCCTGGCAATGATGGGGAAGTACGGGTTGCGGAAGTGAGGACATCTACAGGGACATACCGACGACCAGCGGTGAAGCTCGGGAAATTGAACATCAGATCAGCGGAAGTAGCAGACAAGAGGATTTCGGAGTGAAATCGGGGGGAAGAATGTTCCGGCCAAAGTCGAGAAAATGCCGGATGCTGATCTGAATGATGAAGCTGCTACTTAACATAATATTTAATTCGCACTTTTGTAAATATTATTATTATTGCTCATGATTTTCGTTTCATTGTACACATTATTCGTTTTGATTGTAAACTCTTTGTTGGTACTGAACTGTGAACTTTGGCTTCTTGTGACTGGAAACGTTTCTTTGTTCGCAATGTTGACTTCCGGTAGGAATGTCAGTTTCTCTTTGTACTTGAAAACGTCCGTTTCCGGTACGAATGTGCGTTCTTTGTTCGTTTACGTTCACTGAGATTTCGAACGCACATTCCTGTTTTGTCCTGTTTTTGCGCATCCGGTTTCGGTGCAAAGTCGAACGGTCACAAGAAGCCAGAATTTGGTATAAAAGGAAGTGTAAAATTGTCAATCTGGATCTAGTATCTCTTGAGGTGTTTCACCAACAAAGAGTGTGTTCTGTTGAGGCAGTCAGCCAACAAACGGAAAATTTAGCAGTTATCCTGACCTTTTGTCTTGATACTGTAGAGAACCCGGGCAAGGGCTTTTAGCCGGAGCCACAGTTTGGGGTTGATCCCCAGGGGTACTTTGTGTCGATTTTCAGTACCCTAACCTTAGGTTCTCAAATAAAGACGATTTCTGAGCATTACGAAGTTGTTCTTTTATTTATTTGCACCATCGCATTTACGCCAAGACCCCCGGAGTTATCTCTGGGGATTGCCACACGCCGTGGCTGGTCCTTCATTTAACCCACCTATTGGCGCACTGAAAGGAACCAAAAGAGCTATCGAAGGCGGCGCCAATAGGCTATGACAACTTAATTGAATCCTATATTTGAAACGCAATTTGCGTTGCTATTATTTACCTGAAGTTTTGTTATATGAAGCGATAGGTCGTCTATTTTGATATAATCTGGATAACTTAGGTTAAAACGCTGTTTACTTGTACTGCCAGTTTATTGCAGTATTGGTGTACAAACTGTTTTTACGTATATTTTAAAAGTTTCTTGATTGAGTATATTCTTGTAATGAATTAGTAAACCAATTTAAAGCGGCTGATATAACGGCACGTCCTGAATTTTGAATGGTTTGCTTACGTGTATTCTCGTTGATGTCTAGTTAACATGTTATATTAGAAGCAGCCGTTTGGAAATAAATATATTAGACAAAATCTAACAGAAATGATCACGAAGATGCCTCGGGCCAAGTTTAGTTGATAGGCAACCACAGAATCTCGGAATCGTGAAACATTGCCTTGTATCATTACATGACTTTGTGTTGTGCATATAAGGGATACAAAATTGACGCATCCATATGGAATTAAATAGAGTATTTTTGCACCAAATAAGTCTATTTATATACACACGGTTGTAATACTTAGTTATTGTAAGATATAAGTATCGTTTTTAATGATTTCTCTGAATAAAGTAAAAATTGATGATGGTAGCACTATATTGGATATAAATGTACGTATAAATAAAAATAAAAAGGCTTGTTCAAAATGAGTATTTTTTTCTCGTATTGCGCGTCGGTAACTGTAATGGTGATTAAATAAGCCTTGGCTAATAGGAGTTAACAGAGTTCTGCTTGCTTGCTTACTTTTATGTACTTGGAAAAAGTTATACAATAATATCATGCTCAAACCAGGTCATGGTATTATGTAGTGTAATTATGTACGACTACTGATTACACATATCTTAATATGATGTCGGTAATTTTAGTAGTATAAATAAAGCAATTCAATGTAGCAGTGCCAATAAGAAGAATCAATATCTCCAATCTTTATCAGACTCCCCTTTACAGAAAAATAAATTCACATGTCATTTCTCCATCTTTTTTGCTAATACAATATATAATGTCCCCATAGTCTTTCAGTATCGGGTCCATATGCTTAGAGTAAAATGCGTGATTTGAATTAAGCAAAACAGATTTTATCTGTTGTCTTGTTTCTAAATGGTTTTTAAAATCATGTAGTATATCTTATTTATTTCCGGAAACAACGGTTTGCTCATTGGAATTAAATACTGCAAATCCAGATTCTGTCATTGAATTTTCCACCTTGCGCCTATCCGCCCGCACAACTAACATTCCACACACATTTAAGGTCCCTATTGAGTATCACCAGGGGCTTGTTGACACCCCTAACTTTTGCTTGAATTTTCAAGCTTTTATGACGTTAAGAAGTATAAGTGTCCCAAACACGGTTTACAAAATTTCAGCTCCATATGTCTTTCTAAAGCGGCTAGGCAACGGTGTAAATTCATGGTTCTCGAAAATTTGCTAATATCTCATATTAGAAGTTACACTGGTCAGTGATATTTTTCCGATAGTTTGGTAATGTGGGACCCTTTATTATGATTATGATACAACCATATCTGTCGGTTTTTTGCAAAAATTCATTTTTTTTTTTCATTTTTTTGGGTTTTCTGAAACTTTTAAAGTATTTTTTATTGTTTTATTTCATGGCAGTTTCTAACATATCTCCATGTTAAGATCTGTCTGCTCTATATAGAAAAAAACGCTTGCAAAAATGTTGCGATTTGAAAATGTTATGACGAGAAATGTAAAAAACCAAGAATTTTCCACCAGGTTTACCGACACTTAAAACCTAATTCCTTCCGTTTTTATCATAAGATGTTGTCATATTAATGCCTTCAGAAAAGCTACAGGTCTAGTTTATTAGAGCAATTAGCAAATTGACAAATCTGAGTGGTTTTGATTCAGCTGTAGTAAAGGATTCACAAAATTCAGTTGTAATCAAAAATTGTACCAATGTTGAAGAACACGATATAACTTTCCAAAGTAACCGATTTTCAAATATTCAAGAAATACCTATTTTTGTATTGAAATTGCCTACGGTTTGATAGTAATCCTTACCAGTAGCAAACTTTGCAGGTAGTAAAGCTCGCAGTAGCAACCTTCAAGTAGGATTCTTCGTGCTTCCGCTAAAAATTCTCCAGAAAGACAAACTTCCTTTCAAATATCACGTCGTTTTGATTTCAGCATATAACGCTGAGACTCAATTTCAAATTTATTAATTACCACTATCCATGAAATTGTTGTTTGCTTGACTGAATGCTCGCTAATAGGTACCTTAAATGTGAGCTGGTTGCACTCTAAAATTACACTACGGGGACAAAATGCAGAGTTTTGTTGCACAAATACTCGCTTATCACTGGAAAAATACTCCTATACACGGGAGGATTCGTATTTTTGGATCACCGATATTTATTACGATAATCCCATAGACGATTGCAGATTTTTCAATATACGAGAAAATACATGCCAAACCAAAAATTGCATCATAAAACCCCCGAAGGATGAGCCATTGTTTGCAAAAATGTCTCCAGATTTACTAGGAGGGCTTTAGTTTAAAAATTAGTAGCAAACATCTGATTCTTTATAAACTTTGTAATTTTCAGAACGTAAGCCGTGGTATTTCTGCATATCAGCGATTTTTCAAAATTTTCGGAAACAAATGTACGACAGAAAGTAATGTCTAGAAACTCATTATGACTTTTTAGCATTTCCAAAGCAGATTGTACTCTAAGATTGGAGCAGTAGATTTTTGCCTGTCCAAAATCATTTGCAATCTTACTGAAACTACGGTTGGTTGATCACTATACATATAAACTGGAGATATAACGATCTGTCAGGGGATTTAAACATATAAAAATGTAATTAGGTAGGCATATTTTGCTAAAACCTGTTTGCCAGAAAACATCTTGATGGTGGAGCTATAATTATTTCCTACATCTACCGAAATATAAACAGCATGCAATTATAACAAAATACGTAACACCTACTTTGTATCCTTTTTCCTAGAACAATTAAATATGCTTGAAATAATCTGTTTTTGTATAAGAAGGTAATTTTTTGACCCAGAAAATTTTTGTATACTTTTGGCAATCCCTGCAATTTTGTCTACAAAACTTCACTACAGAAATAGTATTTGCAAAACTTCTTTGTGTGTTTGCTTGAAAAATCTGCATACGTCATGGTCTGCTACATCTGCAAATTGTTTACTAGCTTAGTCACAAATACGACCAACAAAATTGAATTATGACACAAGATTTAACAAAATTAAAGGATTTACCCAACTTGATTTACGAAGTTAGACTGCTTCTGCTTAGACAAGCGTGAAAGCTCCTATTTGTCTTGCTGATTCGGGTGCTGATAAATTTTGATAATAACTCGTTTTCTTTTTAAACGATATTTGGAAAAGCTTATGGTGTTTGCTTCTCACAAAAACAGAATTTCCAGGGATTTTCCATTTACTTTGTTTCTATTTTACCATAGGATTCGCATGAGTTATCTAACAACCTTAGTTTATGGATAACCGCCTGTGGTTCTTTTCATTGCACAATTCATTCCTAATATTTTATAAAAGAAAGCTTATGCAATTTACTAGCAATGTTTTTGGCACACAGAATCAGATTACTGTTTCATTTTGCCTTCTTTACTACAATTTCTAGTAGGTATGTTTGCTTTGCCTTTTTTAGAAACACATTTAGGTACATGCCATAATAAAATATATGGTGCATAAGAGAAGAGATAGAAAAAAAGCTGCAAAAACCAGAGAGCAAATTGTGAATATATATCTAATATAAAAGCTGAAATTGAAAACTCGTTAGACATGTTTTCTGTTTTGAAAAAGGAAGTGTTTCAAAATTTGTATTACTTCTGAAGTAAACAGACTCAGTTTGTATCTTTAAACGATCAGGTTAACGGTCAAATTTACTCAATTCAATCTGCGTGCTCAATTATTTTCAGGAAGTTTTTTTATTCAAAATGGGAAAGGTGAACATTTCAGACACGATCAAACCTGTGAATTACAATGATCTGCCTCCCGAATTCCAAAATTGTGACAAGGTGTTTGGACTGAAGACGTATTTAGTCAACAGATACCTCTGTTTTATCCTATATCCGGCCACCATTTACTACATCTTCTTGCTTATCTTTGGAAAAGTACCACGGTCAACATTACTGTTTGGTAAAGAAAAACTTTCATATATTCGATGGTTTGTGCGATTTTTAAAAGTTATATAATTTTACGAATAATAACGTTACAGTATTTTTACATGGATACGCTACAGGACTAGGAACTACTGTTGGAGCACACAGGTAATTGATCCGTAATAAACATAATCAGTTTTCTGGAAGATCCTGATTTCAGGAACCGAAAAATTTCTACTTAACATTTGCGGCTAAAATGCTTAGTACTGAAACTTTGCTACCTAAAAAATTACCCACGGTTATTTGTAACTTACCTGTCGTCGCTCGGTACCTCGGATGTTTGGTACCGTGAACAAGGCAAAGTTTACCTCCAGCTGCATTGCTTCCTTCGGTACCAACCAACCTTCCATGAGCTGTCATAAAGTTGTGACCCGCGCCTGTGCATAATGCATGAAACGGAAGTAAGGAATATCACCAGACGTACAAATCTGCTTTGTCCTTCTTGCTATTGTTCTTGTTATCGCACATTCGAGGTATTGGACGACGGTAGATATTTTGTAAATAATTATACATACAAAGTTTGCTACTCAGGAGGTATCTATGTAATTAGCAAACCCCTTGGATGAGTTTTATGTAATTTATTTATGAGCTGCAAATTTTACAGTAGTCAGTCTCGTAAATAGCAATTTTCAAATTCGGAGTAGTAATGGTAGCAAATTCCAGGTAGAAGTTCTTGTGCTTCCATACATCAGGTAAATAGTAGTATTTATTTCTTAACAGATATTGGTCCCACCGAGCCTTCAAAGCCAGGATGCCTCTGCAGATTTTGCTGATGCTTTTGCAAACAGCAGCTTTTCAGTATTCAATATTTAAATGGTGCAGAGTAAGTTTATGAGACATAAAGCTTACTCCGACAATTTATAAAATTTCAAAAATTATTTTACACAATACTTAATATTAGCTCATTTTTCATTTGAATACATGAAGGATCATCGGCTTCATCACAAGGTACGACCACCAAATCAATTTTTTTGTGTTATTAACTGAAGCTTAGAACAATATCTAAAATGTGATTCGCTCATATTTATACTTACATATTGTTAGTATACGGACACCAATGCTGATCCACATAACGCTACTAGAGGATTTTGGTTCAGTCATATGAATTGGTTGATGCTTCCAACCCATCCAGAACTTAAACAAAAGCTCAAGTCTATAGACCTGTCTGACCTTGCAACAGACCCTGTAGTTCGATTTCAAAGCAAGTACTACTGGGAACTATTTGCGCTGTTGTTTTTTGTTATTCCTATTGCACTTTGTAAACTGATTTTCCCCGCCATGTCGTATTGGCATATTTTTATACTGAATTGGTCACGCTATTGTGCTTCACTACATATTACTTTTCTAGTCAACAGTGTAGCGCATAAGTGGGGAAACAAACCTTATGATAAGTAAGAAACTGAAATATCGAAGTAAATTTTTTCGATGTCTAACGCTACTATTTTACTCGAGTCTTGTCGTTTATTATACATTAATATGTTAGTAAGAGAAGTATTTCTTTGTGTATTTATAGGTACGTCAGTTCAACAGAATCCAAATTGGTATCCATTCTTACAGGTAGCGTTTAAAATGAGCAACTTATGTCAGGTTCTCTACCCTAACCAACTGTATTTTTGGGAAACCGTTTAGTTGGAGAAGGTTGGCACAACTACCACCACGCCTTTCCATGGGACTATAAAGCATCAGAGTTTGGATACAAATACAATATGTCCACCGTTTTTATTGATTTCTTTGCGTGGATTGGATGGGCATATGACCTCAAATACGTTTCTAAGCAACACGTAATAACAAGAATCAATCGAACAGGTGATGGTTCTCACTTTTTGCATAACAAAATCACCGATTTCACTGCGGAAAAAGAAGAGACACTTGGCGTTGTTTCCTCAAGCGGATGCTGGGGATGGGGAGACAAGCAGATCAGGAAGGAAGATGTGGATATAACGAAAGTCGTATATCCGGGAAACAGCCGTCAAGAATAATGTAGTCTCAAATACTCATTGTCAGTTTTAAGGAGTAATTGAGTACGCTGGTTCGGATTTTGATGCCAACATAACTCAGACTATTATAGTAGTCAAACTAAATTGTCATTCTTGTCTGTTTTCGTAAGTTTACAAAAGTTTATTTTATTTATTCAGTATTAATTCGGTAATTTACATGCCACGATGAGTGGTTGCTTAAATAATCACAAAGAAATACAAAGTAAATTTACTGTTATGACAGGAAAAATCTATATTGTAAAAATTCACGCATAATAAACTTGCGTCATTGCAATTTGCAATAATAACATAATCAAATATTTGCAATCTTATTCACTAAAAGCTGGTTTATTAAGACCCTAACCTGGTTACATTAGATAAATTACTGTAGCGTCTTCGTGTTTCTTGGCATTCTACAACACCAAAAATTCAAACGACCTTGACATCACTTACAACTTGCGAAAAATGTAATAAGAGGTTTTAATATTTACCGATAGAACTTTAAGCGGAATTGTATTAGGTTGGAGATAAAAAACCTGCTTTTGTTCTTTGATAGACATTGTTGCTCTAAAGTCTGAAGCAACTAAAAATTCCAAAGCGTGACGATTTGAGAAAATGTAAACATATAGATTTGAAACCTATGTATTTGAATGAGGAACCCACTGACATGCACATGAAAGTAGCTTTCCAACACTACACTTGAGATTTTCCGTTATGGTAGCTTTAGTTACGACTGATATCAAATTTATGACGTAGCTGGTGCTTAATCAATTTTAATGTTTACGTTTGCAAATATTGTCACTGTAACCCACTTATCCAAGAAAATGCTTACTGGCAATTTTTTTTGCGCTACCTAATTTTTACAAAAGTAAGCCCTTATTACCGTTTTGCAAATTATTCCATTGAATATTTCTCCATTGAACTTAGATTTATACTACTTTTAAACATTATTTCATGAATTAAAAAAATATCCCCTCCTTTTTTGGACCTGGTGTAAAGTTACCTAAACTTTGACGCTGAATAACTCCGAAAAAAGGAACAGATATGAACATTAGATACATTAGATAGGAACAGGCCAAAAACAGTATTGCACATCAGCCACAACCCTATTGAATTTCAGGTCAATAGGTCAACTCTAGGTCAGAGGTCACAGCGATTTCAAACTTTTCATAATAGAGGGCCTGATTAATTCATTTTAGGGATACTTAACTATGCGCTTTCTTAAAGCTTTATTTAGAAATCTTGTCGCAATAATTTGCTGCAAATAGGAGTAACCTAAAGAGTTTCGGGTAAATTAGCAAATTTGCTTCATGCTTTAAATCAAAATCAAAATGTGGAATCAACTGGCTTAGTTTTGTATAATTTATTTAGAAAAATGCTTAAAACTAAAAAGTAAGCTGTTTGCCAATCATACAAAATATTTACAAAATTTCCAAATTTTTTAGCATTCCGGTACTTCTAAGGTAACCCAAATCCCGATTGACGATTTCCATTGTTGTCGGAAAATCTTTTCCATAATTTCTGATTAAACTGGTAACTTTCTCATTCCCAAAGAATGTATCGGGCGAGCATATGTATCCTGTTAAATGTTTAGCTGCTTCGGTAACATCCAATGTGACCTGGCTCTGATTTGAATACAAATTATTTAAAGCGTCCTCCCGTGCCAGTTTAATGTTTTCCTTTAGTTTTTGTATATATTCTGATGCTTCCAATATTTCCAGCTTTATCCCAAACTCTTGTTCTGCCAGTCGGAGAAACTCCTGCTCCACTTGAGGTTGTGGATGTCCCAAATTAAAAATTTCATTTGGCGCTTTCTCATTCATAAAAATTTGTAGGCTCAACTCAGCACAAAGGTCAACTGGTAATACATTTGTTGGAATAACTGTATCCGGCATGGCACCCGTTTTTAGAAAACCAAGATATCTCAAAATGTACATGTTATCCAGTCCTTTTACCCTTCCCGTTTTACTTTCTCCCGCAATCCACGGAAATCTGAACACCTTACACGGAATTCCCCTCTGATTTGCTTGTTTTAGCAACATTTCGCAAATGCACTTTGAGGTTTGCAACGCAGGAAACCAGTAGTTGACCATGGTTTCAATCATTTCCGGTTCTGGCCACGAGTCGGACAACTCTAAACTCACATTTTTATCAAAAAAGCCTAAAAGCAAAGTGGACGGAAAATAAACATGTTTTATTTTCTCAGCAGAAGCAAACCTCAATACATTTATTGTGCCACCCACATTGACACTTCGGCTATCGGTTAGTTTTCGTGTTGCTCCGACTTTATAATGCTCATTTTGATTAGTTTTTGCTGCGCAATGAATAACCGCGTCTACGCTTTCGCACAATATTTCATATAGCTCTTGGCTCAAACCTAAGTTTTCTTTGGTAACGCTACCCGCAAGACATTCAACTTTCTCCGAATCCAATTCCGGTTCTAACTCCAATGTAGCCATAACGTTGTTCCACTTATTGACCACCTGGTCCCCATGAATTAGACAGTAAATCTTATCCACATTTGGCATTTTGTTAAGTTTGGCTACAATGTAAGGTGCCAATCTTCCAGTTGCCCCGGTCACAAGAACAGTTTTAATTTTACAGGATTGAACTGGCGCTTGTGCTTTAGATGACACTTGAATACTGTCATCAAGTACTGAATCTTTCTTCAGCAAATTCAAAAACTCTTCGCTTGATAACGGTTCATTATTAGTCTCCTCATCCTCTTCCTCATCAATCAACCTTCCAACTATCGCAACAGCCAACAAATAAATTGTATTAAAATTTTTTTACAATGTCTGCAGTTACCACGAGCCTAGAGCCCAGCAGAGTTTGAATGCTGTTCCTTAGCTCAATTAGCACCAGGGAGTCTACACCAAGCTCTTGAAGATTTCCATGCTCGCTAACAGGCTCATCCGGTTCTAGTCTAAGTGCTTGTTTTAAAATAGCTTTGATGTGGGAAACCATTACTTCAATCTTCCCCGCTTTTGTGGAGGCCTCCTCCAATTCCTTCCAAAATTGATCTGCTTTCACCAAGCTTTGTGCAGTTTGCCCCACATTGTTGTCCTGCTTCCAGAGACGCTCATCCAGATAATTTTTGAACGTGGGGCAAAGCATGCTAAACTTTGTAAAAGAATCAAACTCGCTGAAGCAAACTTGTCGCTTATTGCTCCTCAAAGTTACCTCCAATCCATTTAACATTCGTTGCATGCTCACCGGAAGTATGCCGGAGAGATTTACTTCCTTGGCGCAACCCACTTGAGCCCACTGACCCCAGTTTATGGTCGTTCCTGGCAATCCAAGTGAATGTCGGTAATGAATCAAAGCATCTTCGTAGCAGTTGGCGCTACTGTGATTGGGTTGACCTGGAGTGCCCATCAAGGCTGTTATGGAACTATAAACTACAAAATGCTCCAGTGGACAATTTTGGGTCAACTTGTGCAAATTCCAAGAACCCTTAATCTTCGGGTTATAAGTTGCTTCAAAATCACTCCAAGTCTGGTTGGCATAAAGATTATCTCTGAGAACACCCGCACAGTGCATTACGCCCCTGAGGGGTTTCATCTGTTCAGATATCTCAGTTATCAGTTTCTGACAGTGGGTATATTCCCCAATGTCACCCAATCTTATCATCACATTATATCCTTGCTCTTTCAGTTTTTGAATTTCCTTGGCCACTTCCGGTTTTGGAGGGCTTCGTCCCGTAAGCATTATATCAGTTGCCCCCAAGCCTAGCATCCATTTACAAACCTCAAAGCCAATTCCTCCCAAACCTCCAGTAATCAGGTAAGTGCTTTTTTCATTAAACAGTCGAACTTCTGTTTTAAATTGGCCTTGATGGGTGCTTACTTCCGGCATGGAACAAACCACCTTGCCAATATGTTTGGCCTTCTGAAAGTACTGTAGAGCTTGTCGAATGTAAAGTGCATCAAATTTTACAAACGGAATGGGCTTTAAGTTTCCGTGAAATAACAAATTGTTGAGATGCGTTAGTAAATCCCAATAAGTTTCTTGATCTAGCGTGGTTAAGTCTACGATGGTGTACTCCACATCCGGTCTCAATGCCTTGACCTGTTCCGGTGTCCAAATAGACAGCTTACTCATTTCCACAAATCGCCCATTCTTTGCCGTTGATCTTAAAGTAGCCTCTTTTATTCCTGGACCGGTAATCGAGTTGAGCACAACGTCCACCCCTTGACCATTGGTCACCCTACGGATATCCTGCTCGAAACTTGTGTCCCTTGAATGGAACACGTGCTGGATGCCCAAACTCCAGAGATAAGCCCTCTTTCTCGGATTCCCCGCAGTCGTGATAATCTCCGCACCCACATATTTCGCCACTTGAATAGCAGCTAATCCTACTCCACCACTTGCCGTATGAATCAACACCCTATCCCCCTTCTTCATTTTAGCCACTTTGATAAGGCAATGATAAGCTGTTAGAAATACCGCTGGTAACGTCGCCGCTTCTTCAAACGTCATACCACTAGGAATATTTACCACGGCATTTTTATCAGTTACCAAATGACTGGGTAACTGACCACCTTTGAAATTTGCACCAAACACACGCTGTCCCACCTTCCATTTAGCTCTAGATCCCGCCTTGACCACCTCCGCAGCAAAATCCAACCCTACCGCATTCAACTTTTCAAACTCAGCACTGGGCTTGATGATTGTCAAAATATCCTTAAAATTTAGTGCATACGCCTTGATCTTCACCTCAATATCGTTGTCCCCCACGGGCTCCACCTCTAACGGCTCAAACTCCAAATCCTGAATCGCCCTAGTCTCCGGCAAAATCAAATGATATCGTTCCGTACTCGGAGGCAACTGAAGCAAATCCCCAGACCCTGGCAAAGTCGCTTTTACAAACTTGGGCTCATATCTCACTCCGCCCCTATACGCCACCTGCACCCGATGCTGTTCCTTCATCTCCCTCATCATAGCCAATTCAAAAAGTATTTGCTCTGCCAATTTTCCATCCTCCTCCTGCCCCTCCAAATCCACACACCTAACAATCATATCCGTTTCATTTTTCAGGGACTTCACCATTCCCCACAGGGTAGCCGCATTAGGATTTACAAACGCCGCATCTTCATTTAGCAGGTGTACACCTCTAGTTAATACCAACAACTGTGGAAGCTTTGACATACGCACAAGTGCCTTGGCAACGTTTAAAAAGGGCAAAGCTACCTTTCTCTGGTCAAATTCCTCCAAGTCCATCCCGCAAGCATAAACAATCCCGTCAAAAGCACCCTCTTCCAAAACCGCTTTAATCTCATCCTCCCTATCCATCTTTATAAATTTGCTCTTAATTCCGTCCTTCATTGACCACGAAGTATACATCTCATTTGGAACCCTGTCAGCCCTCCAAATCACCTCCACTCTAAATCCACTAGCATCCAATTCATTAGCCACCTTGCTGGTCACCTCCAAATTCCGTCCATCCCCAAATACTACCCATCTTCTAATCTTCTCATTTTGCCCCGTTATTGCCCTCTGTGCTACCAACGATTCCATCCCCATCGTTTCATCATCGTCGATTAATCCATTTTCAAGCACGGACTCAATTTCCTCGGGTTTATCCCCCGAAGAACTAAAATGATTTGGAATAACTTTCCAAGTTTCTTCCCACGCGTCAGGAACTGCGCTATTTTGCAGTTCCAACACGCTCTCAATTGTTCTCATGTTTGTCTCAACTAAAGTAATATTACTGGCAAATGCAATAGGAATCCGATTTGCTGTAGCAATGAACACAAATCTTTTATCGTTTTGGCCAGTCCACATGTGAAGGTACAATTTAGATCCTGGAGCGTGTTCAGGTAAAGATTGGATAAATACTAACTCTCCAATGTGGACGGGTACTAGAAGCTTGGAAATGGAGCAGAGTAAAGTGTCGGTTTGAAAAATTGCGTCAATAATCAAAGGGTGTAGCAAATACTGACTGCTCTTGGCCGGAACTTGAAATTCGGTGACAACTTCCGTGGGATTTTCTTTGGTAATGAGCCAGTACCTTTGAAGTGTTCGAAATTGGTCTCCAAAGTGCATGCCCTGATCCTTTACCTTTTGATAAAAGTCGTCAGTGGAGACGGGTTGGATGGTAGAAATGATTTCCGGTATTTTTTCGGCATGCCAAAGTTTCATGCATTCTTTGGTACTGGCCACGGGTATAAAAGTGGAGCTTGCGTGGAGCAGCCATTTGCCAGAATTTTCATTTTTATTTCTGCTATTTTGATGAAAGACCTGAACACGAAAGCTGGAGTCGCATGAATTTTGAGGAATGTCCACAGTTACCTGAAGACGACACACGTTTCCCTCGTGAAGTTCCAAGGGAGCTTCGATTTTTAGGTTTTCTAGCTTCATGGCTCGATTGGGCGATTCTAGAGTTTCGGTAAGACCGTTGGCAACGCAATAGCCGGCGGATAAGCACATTTCTGTGAAGGCCGCACCGGGAAATATTGTGCGGTTTCCAATGCAGTGGTCCTTTAGATAAGGTATTGATTTGAGGGTAAGGTCGTTTTGAAATATGTTTGAGGATGAAGCGTTTTTAAAGTGGTAGCCCAACAGAGGATGGATCAGGGCAGGTTGCTCAATGTGGCATTCTACCCAGAAGGGTTTCCGGTGAAAGGGGTGAAATGGCAGGGAGACTTTTTTGCGAATGTAGGGTTCATCGTATCCTTTCCAGTTTACTGGATGGCCAAGAAGGTAGAGTTTTCCAAGACTGTTTAAAATGGTTTCCCAGTCGTTGGTACCTCTACGCAAGGAAGGGAAACAGTTTAGTGGAGTACCCTCATTGTTGGAAATAACAAAGCTGGACAGAACGGGTTGGGGCCCAACTTCCAGAAAGTATTGGCATCCTGATTCACGTAGAACAGCGCAAGCGTCAATGAAAGAGACTTTTTCGCGAGTGTGGCGTACCCAGTATTCAGACCCAAGCTCAGAGTGGTTATCAATAATTCGCCCTTCCATTCCAGAAATGTACTGAACGTTTAGGTTTCCTTGCTTGTACTTTATGGACTGAGCCACTTTTCTATAGCTTTCTAGCATGGGGTCCATGTGTCGAGAGTGGAATGCGTGGGTTGCCTCCAGAATAATTGATTTTATGTCATGTGCTTTTAGATAAGCAAGGAAAGCCTCTACTACTTCGGAATCTCCAGCAACCACAGTTTGCTCTGGACTATTAACAGCAGCAAAGTCCAAATCAATTTTGGCAGCTTTCATCCATTTCTCCACTTCCGGTTTGCTAGTCTTGATAACCAGCATGCGTCCTTGGGGAAGATTGTCAATCAGGCGACTTCTCTCTGCCACCAACTTGAGTGCATCTTCAAAGCTAAGAACGCCAGCAGCCACAGCAGCGCAAAATTCTCCCAGACTGTGGCCCAGAACATAATTCGGCTTGATGCCCCAACTTTCCCACAATTTCAAAAGACCGTATTCAATACAGAAAATGCTGGTTTGACTGTAAATTGTTCTGCTCAGCTCTTTAGAATCTGCTTCAGTTTCCCATAAAATTTGTCGAATAGACAAATTGTACGTTTCTCTCAGAGTTCTATCGCATCGATCAAAAGCCACCCTGAAAACTGGACTGGTTTCATAAAGCAATTTTGCCATCCCCTGATACTGTGAGCCTTGACCAGTAAAAAGGAAACAAATCTGGGAAGCTTTAGAGCTACTAATGTCTCCTGGCATGTATTTCTTCTCATTTAGAATTCTCAATGAAAGTTCATCATTACTGGCTAGGAAAACAGCACGATGGTTAAAATCCGCTCTGCCCACATTCGCAGAATAGGCCACATCAGCAAAATTTACATCCTTAAACTTTCCCTGAGAAAATTGGGTCTCGTACTCAATTAGCAGCTCTTCCAGTGCTTGGCTTGATTTTCCAGAGATTTTCATAAGGTGCAAAGGTCGTTCTAGCCCAAGGTTAAATTTAGGTGGGACATAGTCCGGAGCTTCCTCAATTATGACATGACCATCCGTTCCCGTCAGACCAAACGAACTTACACCACAAATTCTCGGTTGACCTCCAATCTTTTTCCATGGTAAATTTTCTAGCGGAATAATGGCCGGGATTGCATCAAGACAAAGTTTTGGGTTAACCGTTTCTAGATTTCTGTGTTTTGGAATGAGTTGATGTTGCAATGCCAATACGGCTTTCATGATGCCCGTGATTCCAGAACATGATTCAGTATGCCCCACGTTTGTCTTCACAGAGCCAATAACAAGAGGCTTGTTTCTATTTGGGGAGTAGTATGCCTTTTGAATTGCAGCCACTTCCATGGGGTCACCCACTTGAGTGCCAGTTCCGTGGGTCTCCACAAAGCTTACTTGATCTGGGGAAACCCCCGCATCTTTTAATGCCAACTGCATAGCAAGTGCTTCAGAGTGAACTGTTGGCGTTCCCAAACTGCGACTAAGCCCCTCTTGAGCCACAGCAGATCCCCTGATCATTGCCCAAATCTTATCCTGATCTCTGAGGGCATCACTAAGTCGCTTGAGCACCAGCACCCCGCATCCCTCTGCTCGTCCAAACCCATCTGCATTCGCATCAAAGGTCTTACAACGACCATGTGGGGAAATGACATACTCCAACATGCTGCTGTCAAATGGATGCAACATGAGATTCACGCCACCAGTCAGTGCCAAGTTGGTTTCCCCACATCTTAGACTTTTAATTGCCAAGTCTAGTGCCACAATGGCAGAGCTGCATCCACTTTCCGTGGCAATGCTTGGCCCAGTCAAGCCCAACAGAAATGAAAGCCTTGCTGCCGTTGTTCCCATGCTATTTCCCATGTAAGTGCGAAAAAAATCCTTTTCCGCGGTGCACTGGATAATGTCTCTGTATTCGTTAGTCCAACTTCCGGTAAAAATTCCCGTGTGACTGCCATATAAGCTCAGTGGATCAATTCCCGCATCTTCCAGTGACTCCCATAAAACCTCATGCAAAATCCTAGCTTGAGGATCCATGAAAGCAGCTTCTTTCGGACTGATGCCAAAGAACCTAGCATCAAATTCGTCAATCGGAACTGACAGGAATCCAGCTTGAGTTTTTCGGTCATATTGATTCACCCGAAGAGAATGTTCCTTTGTCCAGCGAAATTTAGGAGGCTCACGAATTCCTTCCTCACCCTGATATAATAAATTCCAGAACTCTTCCAAGGAATTAGCGTTTGGGTAGCGACAACTCATTCCCACAATTGCTACAGGTTCGCTATTATACTTTTCATCCAAGTTTGCAGACAAGAATTCTCTGTTTGCAGCACTCGAACAATGCAAAGAAACTTTCTCATATAGATTCAGCCATTGTTCAACAATGAACTAAATAAAATTAACAATATATTATTTAGCATTAGAATAATTTTTTCTGTGTCTAATAATCTGTATTTTTCTAAAGCGCCATATTCCGTGAATATTTGCAAGCAGTAATAATAACAAACAGCCTGTTTATGTTACCTTCTCATGAAGTCCGATCATATTATGGGTTTGTAAATCTTTCATTTGCTGATACATTTCTAAATGTCCATCTTTGCTAAAGTTCACAAAATGAATAATTTGCCAATGTTTTGCTTCACTGCAGAAAATATAATAAAATATAAAAATAGTAAGCACTTTTGTGTTCCGAAGATTAAAATTTGTTGTTAGTAAAATAATTGCATATTATCATGCTTTGAAATGATCAACCTCATCAACTCTCCTTTTTTGACACAAAAATCAGAAATCCTTCCTTCCTCAATCAAACCCAGTTTAAAAAATTCTCTTTGGTTTTTAATCCAGGCGGACAAATACTCCTCAGACATGTCTTGATTATTTTATAAATGATTGATTAAAATCAAATAAATTCAAAACGATTGTGCAAATATTAGATGTTTTTTAAAGAAATTTACCAGTTTTAATACTACAAAGCATATTCCAAATTCTTTTTTGAGGCTTCAGCATAAACACCGAAAGATCCAATAATCCATCCGTTGGGTTAATACGGGATTGGAAACCGTCAGAAACATCAAAAAGACCGTCAGCATTTTCTAAAAACTACACCAAAAACAATAAATTTCTTGCAATATGAACCAAAGCAAGTTATTACTACAGTAGAGTCGCGTTAGTGTTGCCTTCGATAACGTTGCGTCTCGTTTTTATTGCTGGTTGTCCGCCCGCCCATCATATTTCAGTTTAAATTTGCCTCTTTAGTGTTGCATCTTTTAACGTTGCGTCTCTATACAATTGCTATGCAAATCCTTCCCCTTCCATTACAGCTAACCCCCGTTATAGTTGCCTCGGGGCAAATTAAGTCAAAAACGGTAGTAAGGCATTAGTGGCGGTTTTTCAAATTACAAAGCGCAATTGTATCTGTTATTTTTCCGTGTTAAACAATGTACAAACATGTGTTTTCACACGCTACGTGTTTCAACTATTCTAATAATAAACAATTTCCCGTAGTTCAGCCGATTCGTATATTAAAGTAGCATTAATAGAGGCTATAAAACCGAGTTTACAAATTTTGAATCAATATCAAATGTGCAATGTAGAAAGTCGCTGTTTTTTTCACGAAAACGTTCTGATAATCAAATTGCGGTAAAAGACGGAACATCTCACATTGAGGTGATGAATCTGGAAGATTAGGCATTTTATCAGCGTAAAACAGCAAAAAACAAACTCCGGTAACTGATTTCTTTAACCCAGTGAACTAAGGCTTTATGTAACAAACATTAATTTTTAAAATTGCCTGTGAATGGAAGTTTGAAAATGTATCCACAAAGTTATTAAACAAGTTCTGTATTCAATTGACAAAAACCTCTTTATAGTTGACATTAAGCAATAATAAAGAGACTCCCGATTATGTTGACTCTCTTTATTATTGCCATTGAGAGCTTTCCCGTTGGGGGGCAACACTATAGAGACTCTACTGTATATTCAAACGAATGTACACAAGAATTTCAATATACCTGTTATGAACACGATAGCACTTAGAAGAGCTGATAAACTAAACAGTGCCCTAAAATTTAAAAATGTACATCAAGAAATTGAGATTAAGTGTAAATAAGACCAAACTTGGTGAAGCTTATACATCGGAATATTTCCTGATAGCACATATTCTTGGTAATTGTCTTCATAATTTCCATACACAGGTTTTCGGAACTAAATAACAAATTGAGAAAAGATACATTATAGAATTACATTCCAATATTATATACACTTTGAAAAAAGACAATAAATAAAACAAATTACTTCAACTGGCAGTTTAAATGCTTGATTTGTTAATCCGCACAAATTTGCAAGTTGGTTTGTATAGTCTATATATGAATTTTGCAAGTGCTTGACGATGTACTGGACAATGACGATTTCTAAAGAGTAACGGATAATTGGTACGTAACTGGCACTGTAATGGTAAATAAACGCTGACTTTGCAACTTACCCGAATGGTCAAGTCGAAAGCGCAGTCTGGTACCGTCAAGAGTATTATTGGTCGCAAAAAGCTTTTCAATTGCAAAATCCGACATGTGTTTGGAAAAGTAAGTTGGTATTGACAAGTATCCACGTATTTTTCCATTTTGAGCTTGTAACAGTGCTTGGTCTTCATTTTCATAGTTAACCTTAGGTTAAGAAAAAATTGTACATGGTATTTTGATTACAGACTCTGTGTGTTTACTGGAAAGTGAAAAAAAATTATTGGTATACTTAAAGACAACTTACCAACGTTAGTATGTCGTCCTCTGCAAGCTTGTTAAGATATCCACAGTTTATAGCCTCAATTCCACATGTCTTCAATCTTTCCAACTCTTGAAATAAACCACAATCGGTTGACCAGTTGGGAGGTACGGTTAACGTTTTCTGACGCATAAAACAAGACTTTCAAGGATGAACTTAATGCACGTTAAGTCTAAATACCTTTCTCGAAGTATGGGATCTAGTCCAACAGTCTGTTTACAAGTTATAATATATTTCAACATTAATATCAAGAAATATTTAATACAAATTGTCTTCCTGAAATTAATACCGGTTCGTCTAAAAGGAGAAGTTCCGGATTGTGAACTAAAGCCACAGCAAGTGATGCCCTTCTGCGTTCGCCTCCACTGCATGCATCAAAATATACGTATTTCCAGATTATGTATTTGCTTTATCTTCGTGTAAATATATCCTTACCTAATATCCTTAATTAGTCCCATATTATCTGAGAAATCCAGTAAACGCTTTAGCGTGTCCCATCTCTGGGACACCTTGCAGTATGTCATGTTGTACAACCTGCCATAAAATCGAAATATTTCTTCGACGTAAAGTTCGCTGTATAATGAAAGATCCTAAACCATAACACAACTACAATTACAAATGAATAAATAGGAGAATTGGGGACTAAAAATTTATTAAAT
Organism: Entomobrya proxima; assembly: GCA_029691765.1. Lineage (NCBI taxonomy): Eukaryota > Metazoa > Arthropoda > Collembola > Entomobryomorpha > Entomobryidae > Entomobrya > Entomobrya proxima. The sequence goes on from CM056172.1 coordinate 40,914,370, forward strand.
ATTGATTAAACATACTTGTGGCATATAGCCAATTTTTTGGCTAAGGATTTCTCTGTTTGTTATGTTTGGTTCTAGTCCTAACACATAAAGCTCCCCAGAATCCCAACGTGTTAGACCAACCATACATGATAAAAGGGTAGTTTTTCCACATCCGCTTGATCCTAGTAAACTACATGTGTTCCTTACGTAGTGCCCTTTGGAACATTCATGTCAAGTTTATTGAGGACAACCGGTCCATCACCATAAGTTTTACAAATATTCCTGCCAAACACAGCACATTTATTCCGAGTTAATGACTTAGGCTCCATTGAGCTAGTAGGATACAAAACCTGTGCCATATTTAGTCGGTTAAGGAATTATTTTAATCTAACGGTTTCTTTTGTCTGAGCAAATGTTTCGGTATGTAGATTAGTGGGACAAACAACGTTTGGTGAGTAAATGAATGAACCAATTCACTTTGCGATATGGAAAGTAAATTGGGCATATTTCAAGAAGTCTATTACACTGGAATGAGTACCATTAATCATTATTGGCAGTTGAATAAAGATTCCCGGATAAAAAGTGTTGTCTATGAACTCAAACCGGTTTTATTTATCTTTCGTCGGGTATCTGTTCTACTAGTACCCGAGCACTAGAACTAGAACCAACACATTGTTGTTTTATCTGCTTATTTAAAATGCTTCCATGAGAAAACTCAAATTACAAAAACACCGATTTTATGTGAACTGATATAAATTATGAATATAAAGATTATATTAATTAGAAATTATCGTCATAAAATATTTATTTCAGCAACGTGAAACCTACTTTTTATGCACAAAACGTAATAAGTAAATATTAGTGCAGACTGGAATATGCAGACTCTTCGAATTTGTTTGCGTCGATTTTTCTCCTCTTCGGATACCTTGTTAATTTTTAATGGATAGATTTAACGACTCACACTACTCAATAAATACACACACACACGCAGCTTGATGAAAAAAAATTGTACTTTATTATAAGTACATAAAGTCTCAAAAAAGAAGTCTTACAATCTTAAAAGTGCTCAAAACAAGATCAGGAAAAAAGATATGACACTATAAGCATATTATCTTCAAATTTGGTATTTATGATATAATAAGCCATTTTGGAACAAAAATAATATATACTAATTTACATATCAAAGACGTATTCAACGTAATGACAGATTTACTTTATAATTAAAATCGGTGGGTCAATCGGTCAATAATTTCTCGGTGGCAACCAGAAAACTAGTTTATTTATCGTCAGTTATGAGTTAGATACACGTAGTTTCGACTTGTGAGTTTAATTTAAAAAATTGCTACTACGAAATATATCAAATATTTATGTACTTCAAGATAATAGTGACTTTAGTGCTACATTTTCAAGTTTTTGTTAGGTTAACCCAATTCATGCAACAATTGAATACAATGTTCATTATTCCGGTCAGGTAGTCCATATTTTAAAGAAAACTACTTTCCCGTGCAGAAATAAAAATTTATGAAACATTAAGTTGTGTAATCTTTGGAAAGTTATGGGTTTACATTTTGCATGTGAAAGATTTTAGATATTTTTAAATTGATATTAAAATTGGAATTTCAAGCTTGTAGCTTATCCACTTACATTGTGTATCGTGTGATTACAAACACAATATAGTAAATAAAAGATGTTGGAAAATTGAGCACCTGTAGTATTAAAAACTGGGTAAAGATTCAAGATTCTTTAATCAGATCTACTGACGAATTATGAAATAAATAACCAATTTTTTCGTGAGAAATCTTAAAACAAATCCATAAGAAATCGTTAAAATATCTTTTGCAATATCTAACTTCAAACAAGATTTTGTTCCCATTGACCCACAGCAAAATCCGTTCGTAAAAAATCTGTATTGTTCAGCGTCAAATCTATCAACTGTTCCAAATTTTGTTTCTTTTAAAAATAATTTGTATAAGTCCAGAACATTGTAAATGTATTAAGATTGGCCGATAAGCGCAACGACCTACAAAATTTTATAAACCGGTTTTCCCAGGCCTAGTAATCGACTTCATGTGCAAAACAGTATGCATGCATAAACTTTTGTTGCGTTAAGCAGCAAATGTTTGCAGCAACATCACAGAATGGGTACATGATAGCATAAAGAATCTGGAAAATTCCAATTACACCCTAAAATATAAACAATTGTTAAATAGTAAATTTATTTGCAAATATGCCAGTAATTTCAAAATGCGATATGGTTTATATTCAGCAATCTCTATAATTAAATGTAGAAGTAATTAATTGTCTGAGAAAAGAAATACATTTCACCCGCTTTATTGCTAAAAATAGGTATCTAATTTTTTATTTGATATTGATAGTGACTTAATGATTGAAGTTTTCTTAACTCTCAACACTCAAGTATATTTTAAACTTGTTTATGATTACGTAATATTATGCACTGCAATTAAAGCATGCCGAAAAAAACGAGTTTGATGATTTTCATCTTAAAATGATGGGAAGCAAGTCAGTGTGCCTACTTTTAACCCAACAACCGAATTATGGAAGCGTGACTTCATTTCAAAAAGCAAAATGCAATATTGCATTAGAGATTTCTATGCAAGATAATTTTCTCTTTCAAATATAATTGTTGTGGGTATGTATTCATTCAACTGGTACTTGTTGGTTCCGACACCAACAATGTTGCTCAGTATATAGAATTGCAATGTGTGAAAAGTGAAAATTATCAAAGTTTTTACTCTGAAACCCTCACAAACCAGTCCCATAAAAGTGTTCTATTAATAGAAAAGTACTATAGGTAATTCAAGAACAAACATATTAATTTCAAGCAATGCAATAGAGAGGTGATGTTTTATTCATTCTACAATGTAGTGGCTGAGCTAACCGGAATCAATTTGAAAATATGTAGCGAAACAGGAAGGTTAGTTTTCATTTGAGATTTAGTTTTGCTTACAGTGTATACCATTTTGTCCTACTATTTTCTGGTTTGGATTCTATAGGAGTTTTTAGTAGAGTTATAACAAATTGCCTTTTGTCACTATGGTCACTTCAGTAGACCAATTTTCATATAGTACTAGAAATATGTCTGCAATTAAATCAAACCTTACCGAGAACGCTTCTGTTGTGGCACAAAATATTTGCAAAAAGTACAGCAATCAGCAACAACCTGTACTTCAAAATTTGTGCATGCATATTTCCAACGGAACAATGTAAGCTTCACAAATTCACTGAAACTGGATACAACACACAGTTAACTTTTCATTTGTTGATTGCAGATATAGCTTACTGGGCTCAAGTGGTTGTGGAAAAACAACAATTTTATCTTGTATAGTCGGCCTAGCAAAGTGGAAAACTGGTGATTTGTTCCTGTTTGGTAACAGAGTTTCTCAATCTGGCGCACACAAGGAGAACAAGTTTATCGGATATATGCCCCAGGTATGTAATAAGACTGCAATATTTAATAACGGGCTATTTTTATTATCTAATTATCTTAAATATTTTGTACAGGATGTGTCTTTATATGGTCAATTGTCCACTGCAGAAAATCTTAACCTATTTGGAACGCTGTATGGAATGGATAGAAATAATATAAAAGAAAGGAGCAGATTTTTGAAAAAATTGCTGGATTTATCAGAATTTTCAAAGAAAGTACAGAAATTGAGGTTAGATTTTATATAATAAATTTACAACTTAGAATTGCCAAGGCATTTCAGTGTATATATGCAAACGTTGTAAATACAGTGGTGGCCAAAAGAGACGCGCATCGTTAGCAGTTGCCTTAATACACAGCCCGCGTTTGCTGATTTTGGACGAACCAGTAAACACAACATTTTAAAAACCCATACAATAAGTTATTTTTTAATTATTTTCTAATAAGTTTTGTTTTTGTAGACAGTAGGTCTGGACCCTCTCCTTCGCGAAAGGTACCTTCATTAATTGTATTAACATCCATAAAATAAACCTAACGACTAATGACGTAAAATAATTCTTTGGTAGAATTTGGGAATACTTGAATATACTTGTAAGCACGCAACAAGCTACAGTTCTGATAACCACACATTATATTGAGGAAGCTCGAAATTCAAACACGGTAATTAATTTTGTTTACTCCATATATTAAATAATGTTTGTTAAGTTCAGCTAAAGATTTTTTTACAAAGATTGGCGTCATGAGAAATGGGCGGCTTATCGCAGAGGACAGTCCTACTAATCTACTTCACTTATATAGTAGCAATTCTTTGGAGCAATTGGTTGCCCAACTTTGTAGGAAAGACGAGCAAAAACTTATTCCTGTACAACAGTCTTCAAATGGTGTGATATTTTTAAAAAGTTTTCTGTTTACATAACCTAAACCATGTTTGTTTTTGCACAACAGAATGTTTTTATATTTTATAGTATCAGTCGGACACACAAGCAGGGGTGGTCAAATAGACAACATGGAATATAATATAGAGCTCTCATCCACAATTGACGAGTCATCAGAATATTTCGGTCTTTTTCAAAGAGCAAAAAACATTTCAGAGTTATTTAAAATGATGACGCTAACATTTATACGACATCCCGTGTAAGAAGCCGTACTTCCAAAATATTTTTACTAGTCATTCTAATAAGAAAAGAAGATTGGTAATCATTTTTGCGTTTTCTGAAGATTTTTAGCTATGATATTATTTATGCCTACAATACAGTCCGGTTTGGGCATGTGGACTATGGGCTATCATGCAAAAGACATAAATTTTGGCATCATTAACTACGAGATTGGAAACATCACGTCCAACTGTAGTATGTTACAACTTAGGAATTCTAACATTAAGTGTAGTGCTGAGAACTTGAGCTGCATGTTTCTGAGCAAGTTATCCGTTGGCGATACATTGATTTTGGTATCAAATTACATCATCCTATAAATATAGTTATATGATTTAAGTGTGGATTGTAGATTTTGATGGCATATATTGCATTACAGGATTCGTTTGAAAATGAGCAAAAAGCGCTTAAAGAAGTTGAGTTGGGGAATATTTGGGGGTACGTGATTATCCCCGAGAACTTTTCAAAACATTGGATAGACCTGGCAGCAACGGGGAAGTTTGCTTCTAACGAAACATTAAAAGGAACACGGCTAAAAGTTCGCATGGATCATTCCAGTAAACATGGAAAAATATTGGATTAAAATATATATCTTGTTTTTGACTTTAGATATGAAATTCTGACACTTATTACGCATGTATTTTTACAGCATTGATGACGGTTCAGCAAGTAACCAAACATTTATACACAGCTTTTAGAGAATTTGTTGCTGAGCATAGCAAATTGTGTGGCGTTCCCTATTCAGAAGTTCGTTTACCCATTAATGTAAGTATTGTATCACCACAACGTTATGACATGAATTCATTTCAAGAAATTAGAGCTTAAAATGATCTCGTTTTTACTTTATAGTATCGTCCTCCGATATATGGAAACTACGATGACGATTACAGGGATTTCATACTTCCGGGTTCTCTGATACTGTAAGGAGTATAAATAAAATATCTGTTTTTGTCATGCAGAAAACTTGCATTTGTGTATGGAATTAGCATTTCTTAAATTATTAATTTAAAAACAGGTCCATTTTTTCGCTCTTTGCTATTTTGAGTGGACTCGTTCTTATCGCAGGTAATACCCATAGTTTTTGTAATTTCTTTTATGGGTCTGGACTCAGCAGCTAAATATTGGTTTTGCCTATCTGTTTTTGTAAACTTTATATAAAAGTTAATTCAATATTCATGAGTTAATATTTACTTCAAATTTAGATTATAAACAGGGTACATTCCTGCGAGCCAAGGTTGCTGGAGTAACAATGCTTGACACCATACTGAGTCATATTGCAATACAAATTCCTGCTACATTTATTCAAACGGCTTTCTTGACCGGGATTCTTCACTTAGCTTTTGGATTTAGAATCAGTGGATCTACAATTTTATATTATTGCATTTGTATGCTCACAGGAGTTGCCGCCACTTCATTAGGTAAACCTGTTAAAACAAAAATTTTTGTTCAGTGCGAGCTGCCATGTTCACCACGTTCTATAATTTGATGTTTATAGGGTTGCTTGTGGGAGTTTGTACTCTTGACGAAATTGGTATTTTTATGATTGGTATCTTAGTTTATCACAATGCTTTAAATTTTGGAGCAACATTTTATCCAATGGAAGACGCGCATTATTACTGGCAACTCTTTGGAAAAACTATGCCAACCAATCTCCCAACAGAAGCGCTAAGATCCGTACTACTTCGGAAATTGGGATTAATTCATCCTCGTGTTTGGCCTGGAGTTGTAGGTCCTGTTATATGGACAGCAATTCTTGTAATTGCATGTTTGGTTGTAAGTAAGCGACTGAAAATTTAAAAACAGTCGTTTCTGAATGAATGAATGAATGTTTCTGAATCTAAGACATTCAATGCGACGGTAACTAGAGCTTGTATATGCACAAAATAGAGTTTGCCAAATACGTAGGGATTCTGAAATGAAATGGAATCCAAACGATTGAACTATTATTCTTTATTTGACATTTCTAATAAAAGATGTGGTTACTTACATAGGGGCGTATAATGTAACTTTTGGCTTAATCCGGGTTTAAACTAATCCTGTCTAATCCAAAATTTAATCCGAATTCCGTAAATTTCGGGCTAATCCTGCGATTAAGATTAAGCGAGATTAAATTTAATCCGATTTTCAAAGGCAAGCGTAAACTGGCTTACGACCACTCCTGACCGGTCGCAAGTTTTGGATTAACTTCAGTTTAAAGTGTCGTATTGCATAACTTGAGATAATCTTGCTGGAATAATCTTTCCAGATTAACTTGAGTTTAAACCGAAGTTACATTATTAGAATAATCCTAAACCGGGTTTAAACTCGACTTAAACCCAGAATTAAAGTTAGATTATACGCCCCATAAAGAATACTAGACTTGTGTTTACAATAGAGCATATAATATGATTTAATAACATATTAACTGATTTATCCGAAATTCACTACAAGTTAAAAATTAAAAGGATTTATACCTATGATGACGTATTAGTACTTTTATGTATAATTTTGTAAATCCTTCTGGATAATTTGTCAACAGAATTATTTTCCCTTAACAGATTTTCGCTGATATCATTTCCAATATCGTTTCCCAGCATAGTCTGCAAAGCATTCTTTGTTTCAACAAACATTAGTGAATCCATTCCCAAAGATTCAAAAGAAGTTTGTTGGTCAACAGTAGAAGATGCACCATTTTGTCTAGACAAATTCAGAACTTTCGCGATAACCTTAGAAACATGAGATTTTATCACCATTAGTCTTTCGTTTGGAACAACCTTACTGTTATATACATTCCAGAAATGCTCGGAGCTAAATATGTACGAGCTATCAGTTTCATTTTGTGCCGGCTTTGAGTTCCTGATTTTCAACACACTTTCATGAAAATAACTAAATAGTTGTGGAAACAGGCTTGTTCTCATAAGCTCCAAGTTGTCAATGTTTGCCACCAAAGTATGTTTTCTGTTTTCCCTCAAAATACATTCTAAAGCATTCAGCCCTTCTTTCGTTGTAATAGGTATAACTCCAGGAAGATCCACAGATCTTGCTACACCGACTTCACACCAATTTCCCCAATTTATTGTGGTAGCTGGCAATCCCAAAGAAAGCCTATAATGACAAAACGCGTCCAAAAACTGATTCGCCGCTGCGTGATTGCTTTGGCCAGGTGATCCCAAAGGAGCAGCAAATGAAGAAAATAAAACAAAATGCTCCAAATTGATATGTTTGGTGAGTTTATGTAAATTCAATGTCCCATCAACCTTAGCTGCAAAAACTGAAGACATTTTTTCCCATGTTTGGTTCTGTATAAGTCCATCAGCTAAAATGCCTGCAGAGTGCATAATTCCTCTAAGAGGGGGAAAATTCATTTCTTTAATTTTGGCCAACATGTTTTTGCATTGTTCAAAATTGCTAACATCCAATTCTAAAGGTGTCAAGCAAACGTTGTTGCTTTGATTTATTTTGTCCATTTCTATTTTGGTATCTGTACTGATCCGTGTCCTGCTAGAAAGCAAAACATATTTTGCTCCTTGTGTTACCATCCATTTTCCCACTTCAAAACCAATTCCTCCCAATCCACCTGTGATTAAATAGGTGCTTCTATTGTTAAACAAAGGCGTCACAATCAAATTATCAGAAATCTGCACTGGCATTGTAATAACAAGTTTTCCAATATGTTTAGCTCGTTGAAAGTGGTGTAAGGCTTCCCTAATACTTACAGCATCATATTTCAAATAGGGTAATGGTTTTACTATGCCTTTTTCTAAAAACTCTGCCAGAGTTTCCATAGTTTTTTGAATCTCAAAATCAGCCATGTCAGTTATATCCAATATTGTATAGTTTACATCAGGCCTTAATTTTTTCACATGGTCTTTTGTCCAAACTGAGAGTTTACTCATTTCTACAAAATGAGCATTTTTAGAACATGCTTGTAATGTAGCCTCTTTAAATCCTTTGGAGGTTAATGAGTTCAAAACAACATCAACGCCTTGGCCGTTAGTGTCTTTAAGAATTTGTTCGGCATACTCTGTGTTTCTAGAATTGTAGATATTTTGCAATCCTAAATGTTTTAGGTAAGCTCGTTTTCTCGGAGTTCCTGCCGTAACATAAATATTTTCTATGGGAACGATGCTTTTGCAAATGTAAATTGCCATTAGTCCTACACCACCACTGGCTGTATGAATTAAGACTTTGTTGGAGCTTTGCAAATTGGCTATTTCAATAAGAGATTTGTATGCTGTTCCAAATACAACAGGAAGTGTTGCCGCTTCGCATAAAGTTGTCCATGGGGGAACTTCAGCCACCATATTCTCAAGTATTTTTACATGACTTGCTAATGGTGGACTATTTTCATTCATGTCCAATCCAAATACAAAATCTCCAATTCTCCATCGCGTTACCTGGTTGCCTATATTGACTATTTCTCCCGAAAAGTCTATTCCAACTGCGTTCATGTTATCAAACTGAGATGTAGGCTTGATTATACTTAAAACGTCTCTGAAGTTAAGAGCCCTGCAATGCACCCGAATTTTCACCTCATTGGCTAACAACTCCTGCCGAGTTTCTTGTAACGGGCCAAACTGTAAATCATTTATTGACTTAGATTTTGGAAGTATAAGCTGATATTTTTCTGCGTTTTGTGGAAGTCGAAGGTACTTTGAGTTGCTGGTTGATATTTCCGGGCAAGGTTGAAGTTTAAAGGAGTGCTTTTCAAAACCCAAGTAGGATACCTGCGGCTCTGCAGAGTTAGTGTTGAACATTTCATACAGTAGAAGTTGAGCTTTCTCGGAAATGTTGCATGTTGAGTCAATATCCACACAACGACAGCTAAGTAATCCTCCGCTTTCATTCATCAAGCTTCGACAGTAGCCCAAAAGCGTACTAGATTGGTAATACAACATGTTGCCCTCATCAAGCCATGATTGACCTTTGGTGGCAACAATAACTTTTAAAGGTGTTTTCGTATCTGCTAACTTAATTGATAGTAGTTTAGTTAAATAGAAAAACGGTTGTAGAATCAGGTTTTGACATTGCAAGTTGTCTTCAAGTGGCCAGCCAAAAAAGACTCCTTCCAGTGTAATATCTTTGCGTTTCAAAACACTTTCCAATAGAAATTGAAAGTCTGCTTCAGAGTGTGGTCGAACAAACCATGTTTCAGTGCCGTTTAAATTAGTATGTTTCATATTTTCCTGTAATTGTGGATATACACTTATTACACGACGAGAAATTGATTCCAGTTTTTTACACAAACTTTCGGCGATTTCAGTGTCTTGAAACATTAGCCATGTTTTTGTTGGTTGCTTTGAATTCCATTTTTGAATGTTAAGAGACGCTTTGTGTGAACAAATTACTGAACTGTTTCCCATGTAACAAGAATGTATTTCATCCACATGAAAACCACTTTCCTTTAATATATAATCCCATTTTTCTGAGTTAATATAGCATCGGTTAGAACGTAACTCCATATCTTCAAATTTCCAATACCCAGGCAAAAGTCCAAAAATATAAGTTAAATAGTGAGCATCCATTCTGGTTGTTTCTACCAGTTTCAAAATTCCATTTGGCCTTAAGAACATTCTAATATGCTTTAAGGACTCAGATATGCTACGTGTAGCATGAACCACTTCACAAGCTATACAAATATCGTAATATTCTGGAATAAAACCCTGTTCTACAGGATCCTTTTCAATGTCCAACTTTTGGAACGACATTCTATCCTTACAAGTTTCAAATTGAAGTTGAGCTTCAGAAAAGAAAGACGAAGATACATCAGTGTACATATACTCGTATTCAACACTTAAACTATCTAGTACATGGAGTAATATTTTGGTGTAGCTTCCTGTGCCAGCTCCAATTTCAATTATTCTTAAAACCACGTTTGGGTCCCTTAAGGACTTTATTTTGTATTTGGCAAGGGAAGACACTACATTATTTAAGCCAAACATGTTGGTGTAATCCTCGTAAAAGTCAGTAACACCAACTTTCTCTGGTTCATTAGGAAATAGTATTTCTAGTGCTGAAAGCTTACCACTCATAATCTGATCCAATTTTTCTCCAATTTTGGATACAAGCATTGCAGATTTTGAGCATAATATTGAGTCATCATTGGGTGCTGCTTTTATATCGCCAATACTTAAGTTTAATTGCATAACTGAATGTTTACTTGTGTTCCTTATAACACCGCGTTCGACTAACATGTCCAATAGAAAACGAAAATATTTTGTGTGCTCGACCTTAATATCTAACAGCTTTTGCAATTCACTAACACAAAAATATTCATTAGCTTTCTGTTTCCATCCTAGTTTACATAACGCGTTCAAAGCATATTTGAACGTAATGTTTTGCAGAATTTTATCAAACTTTCGAACTTCTTCTGGAATGTCAATTGTTTGGTTGATGACTTGAGATTTAGCCAGGTTTTGTAAATTCACGCGAAACTGCACGCCGCTAATTTTTTCTTTTTTCCAAATCTCTTTCCAAAAACCAGGCATGGTCTTATTTGAGGTTTGCTGGTCTATCACTGCTTCAATAGATTTTACCGTAGTTTCTACAAATTTAACAGCGCTCATGATTGCCACAACGTTTCCATGGCGATCCAACAATTTGGCTATGATATCATTGTTTTGGTTGGAAACATGAATATACAATATTTCATCAGTAAGTTGAACAGATCTCCATTCAAACCTTCCAATTTTAACTGGTACGGTTAACTTTGGCTTTCTCTCAATTCCATTGCCGAACACGATATTTGAATATATCATAATTGCTTGCAAAATTGCGTCCAAGATAGTTGGATGTCCAGCTATGTAATCACTGCTCAATTTAAAGCAACTGGATTTTAAAATGTCTACAATTTCGTTTCTGTTTTCTATTTTTAAGAAATTGCTAATGCTTTGAAAACTGTTGCCCAAGAATAACCCCGCGGTTGCCACCTTGTCATAAAAAGGTTTTGCAGATGTTGTTTCACCCATTTTTAAAAAATCTTCAAGTACCACAGCTTTGTGTTTAGTTTTTAAATCTGTTCTAACCTTTGCCTCAACAAATGTTTGCCATTCTAATGTCTGATCTGGTTGCATCCTATAACTTGTCAATTTTCTGTAAACTTTTATATTCATGAAACCTTTTTCAGATCCGGGTTCCAAGATTGTTTGCACGTGAATGTTGTCGTTACCGAGAGCCAAAGGACAATTAATAACCAAGTTCTCTATTGCCAGATTTGATACATTTTGTTGTCTTCGCAAAATTCTTACTGCACCAACACACATTTCCAGATAAGCTGCTCCTGGAAATATGATTCTCGTTCCAATTTTGTGATCCTTTACAAAGCTTAGTCTGCTATCGTTCTCTGCACTTAAAGTACATTGGAAAATTTTTGTTCGGGTGGCATTAACAATCTCAGTTCCCAGAAGAGGGTGTACGTTTAAAGAAGCAAAGTTTGAGTCAAAGTTCCTTTTTGTTATATTAGGCCAAAATCGCTTACCCTGAAACGGGTAATGTGGAATTGAAATTTTTGTTCTATTTTCACCTTCATATAATTCTCTCCAGTTTACTGTTGCTCCTTGTAAGTAGAGTTTTCCCAATGAATTTAGAATATTTTCCCATTCATCTGAATTTTGTTTCATTGACCCAAAACAGGACACGTCTTTGCTTGACTTTGCGTTTGCTAACAGTAGTGACGAAAGAATTGGCTTTGGACCAATTTCTAGAAACGTCTGACATCCACACGTTTCTAACGCTGTTATACATGCATCCATATAATTCACTGGTTGTCTTGTGTGTTGCTGCCAATAAGTTGAATCAATATCACCAATTTTCATTAGACTTCCTTTTACAGAAGAAATAAATTCACATGTCATTTCTTCATCTTTTTTGGTAATACAATCTATAATATTCCCATAATCTTTCAGTATCGGGTCCATATGCTTAGAGTGAAATGCGTGATTTGCATTAAGCAAAACAGATTTTATTTTTCTTGTTTCTAAATGCTTTTTAAACTCAAGTATATCTTCCTTATTTCCTGAAACTACAGTTTGCTCCTTTGAATTAAATGCTGCAAAATCCAAATTAATGCCAGATTCTTTCATTGATATTTCCACTGTGTGTTTATCCGCCCGCACAACTAGCATTCTTCCCTCAGGTAACAACTCAATTAATCGACATCTCTCAGCTACTAATATAAGAGCCTGCTCCACGCTTACTACATTTGCAGCCACAGCAGCAGCAATTTCGCCAAAACTATGTCCCAAAACAAAGTTTGGCTTGATACCAAAACTTTCCCAAAGTTTTAATAGCGCATACTCAATGCAAAATATTGCAATGGGACTATATGCTGTTTGATTTAAATTCAACTCGTTTTCACCCCACAGTACTGATTTTATGCAAATTTTGAAATTCTCTTCCAAAATAACAGCACAGTAATCAAGGTGTTTTCTAAATGTTGAACTCGTTTCATAAAGCGTCTTGCCCATGCCTGGGTATTGACTTCCTTGTCCAGTAAACAAAAAGCATATTTTGAAATCTGACTTTTTAGCAGAAAAGTGGATATTTTGCATAATGTTTCCAGTTTTAATGTGCTTTGCAATATCTTCTGCTGATTTTCCAAGAACTACAGCTCTGTATTCAAAATTAGCTCTGCCAGTGTTTGCAGTAAAGGCTATATTATTAAGATCATATGTAGTGGTGCAAATATATTCTCTAAACCGTTCTAACATTCTTTCTAGAGCAGGCTTTGTTTTTGCCGAAAATTTTAAAATCTGAGGTAGATGATTCTCAGGTCTTTCAGATTTGGGATCAATTGGCAACATTTGATATTCCTGAACAATAACGTGTGCATCCGTTCCAGTAATTCCAAACGAGCTAACCCCCGCTATTAACGGTTTTTCAGATTCTCTAATCCATTCTTGATTTTTCATAGGAATGCAAGCCGGTATATTATCCAAATTGATTTTAGGGTTTAATTCCACCAGATTTATTTGACGCGGTATTATTCTATGGTTTATTGCTAAGATTGCTTTTACTATTCCCGCTAGCCCGGAGACTGATTCCGTATGGCCAATGTTTGCTTTCACAGATCCAATAAGAAGCGGATTTTTACGATATTTTGAACCATAAGCTTTCTCAATGGCCTTTACCTCAATTGGATCCCCCACGCTGGTTCCAGTGCCGTGCATTTCTAAATAGCTAACCTGTGATGCATCTACTCCAGCATCTTTTAGCGCTAAGGTCATAGCTAGAGCTTCAACATGAACTGTTGGTGTTCCTAAACTTTTGCTAAGACCTTCTTGCGTAATCGCAGATCCTTTTACCAGTGCCAAAATCTTGTCGTTATCTTTTATAGCTGTAGACAACTTCTTAAGTACCAGTACAGCAACTCCTTCGGCTCTACCAAATCCATCTGCTTTAATGTCAAATGTTTTACAGCGTCCATCAGGACTTAACATTATTGGCAACTCGTCCTTATTAAATGGCTTGAGTAAAAGATTTACTCCGCAAGCTACAGCCAAAGAACATTCTTCGCGCTGAAGGCTTTTACAAGCCAAATGCAAGGCAACCATACTTGAACTGCAACCTGACTCTGTGGCTACCGCTGGCCCAGTCATCCCTAAGAGAAAAGAAACTCGAGCTGCTGCGCAACCTGCGCTGGAGCTTCCCATGTAACGGCGAAAAAAATCTTGATGGTCGGGACAACTTAAAAGTATGTCTTTGTAGTCGTTCAACCAGGAACCTACAAACACTCCACCATTTGAACCACGAAGTTTTGTAGGATCTACACCGGCGTCTTCTAGTCCTTCCCAGACAAGTTCTAAAAGCAATCGAACTTGTGGATCCATAAATATTGCCTCTTTTGGACTGATGCCAAAAAACTGGGCATCGAATTCATCTATAGGTACGGAAACAAAACCAGCGTTCATTGAGTAACAGCTACTTCGTATTTCATACGGATAATCCTCCTGTCTCCAACGGGAATCTGGAATAGTTCCTATGCAATCCTTTCCATCCAGGAGTAATTTCCAGAACTCCTCCGGGGAGTTTGCCTTGGGGAATCGGCAACTCATACCAACTACAGCAATTGATTGGTCACTTTCCATTTTGCAAATTTTGGTTTACTGACCTATTCACTCACTTAAATGTTCAGTTTATAAAATAACAAAACTGATTGAAAATAATAAAAAACAAGATACTTTTGATATCTTTAGTTGGTTAGAACTTTGCGAACTTGAACTGGAAAAATGTTAACTCTGGAAAAAACTTTATACTGAACTTTTGTAAAGAGTTTTTGTATTTATACGCAAGCCACTGTGACGTACTATACAAAAGTACAAGTCTATAAAATATATTCTAGAAAGTATATTACCACCTACATGTTAGTAATTAGTGCGCAGTTAATGTAAATTATTACACCACCTAATATTGAAGTAATTGTCAATTGTGCGTGGTTCTATATTCTTACACACATTAAACCAGACTTTTAGTATTTCACGTGTAAGGAATGTTTTCATTCTCCCTGTAATTTGTTAAATAAATATTTTCCAAGGTGCTGATTTAAAAATTCCGATTTCCTTCTCTGATAGTGAATCATTGATAAATTCCATTTTGAAATGATATTACAGTAGAGTCTCTATAGTGTTGCCCCCCAACGGGAAAGCTCTCAATGGCAATAATAAAGAGAGTCAACATAATCGGGAGTCTCTTTATTATTGCTTAATGTCAACTATAAAGAGGTTTTTGTCAATTGAATACAGAACTTGTTTAATAACTTTGTGGATACATTTTCAAACTTCCATTCACAGGCAATTTTAAAAATTAATGTTTGTTACATAAAGCCTTAGTTCACTGGGTTAAAGAAATCAGTTACCGGAGTTTGTTTTTTGCTGTTTTACGCTGATAAAATGCCTAATCTTCCAGATTCATCACCTCAATGTGAGATGTTCCGTCTTTTACCGCAATTTGATTATCAGAACGTTTTCGTGAAAAAAACAGCGACTTTCTACATTGCACATTTGATATTGATTCAAAATTTGTAAACTCGGTTTTATAGCCTCTATTAATGCTACTTTAATATACGAATCGGCTGAACTACGGGAAATTGTTTATTATTAGAATAGTTGAAACACGTAGCGTGTGAAAACACATGTTTGTACATTGTTTAACACGGAAAAATAACAGATACAATTGCGCTTTGTAATTTGAAAAACCGCCACTAATGCCTTACTACCGTTTTTGACTTAATTTGCCCCGAGGCAACTATAACGGGGGTTAGCTGTAATGGAAGGGGAAGGATTTGCATAGCAATTGTATAGAGACGCAACGTTAAAAGATGCAACACTAAAGAGGCAAATTTAAACTGAAATATGATGGGCGGGCGGACAACCAGCAATAAAAACGAGACGCAACGTTATCGAAGGCAACACTAACGCGACTCTACTGTAATTGACGCACAACAAAATGTTTTTTTATATTCAAAGGTGTATTGATTTTGAATATCAATAAGTTTTGGAGAATTCATTCATTTCAGATTACAAAAAAGGAACGTTAGCTCGGTCTCGAGTAGCTGGACTAAATATAAGTGACATATTCATAAGTCATTTTCTCATTCAGACGGTTTTAGCATTAGTACAAACTGGCCTGGTAACTGCTGTTGCCCATTTTGTGTTTGGTGTATCTATGAATGGATCCATATTGGCATACCTGTTGACGTGCTGGCTAACTGCCGTTGCGGCCATGCAATTGGGTACTACAGCTCGTTTACGTTTATATAAAATATTTGTGAACGTCTAATATATGTTCAGTATACTGTTTTATAGGTTTATTAATGGGAATTGTATTTCGAGACGAATTGGGAGCGCTTATTTTCACTATGTTTATGTATTGTATTTGGACTCAATTCGGAGGAACCGCTTTGCCAACAGAACTTTCTAGTTGGTTTTGGCAGCAACTTGGTTATCTTATTTCGTTAAAGTATCCAGTAATCTCTATGAGATCTCTTATGATACGTGAAGTTGGTCTATTGCATCCTTTGGTTTGGCCCGGATTAATATCTGAATGCGCATGCATACTAGTGTTGACGATAGCAAATATTAGTGCATTTAAAATACTAAATTTGTAATATAACGAACACAAAATGCTGATATACACGCATATTAGATTATAAATAAACTCAGGCATGCAGAAAATTATACAAGTTTTTATTTTCGTGAATTCACAAAACGTCAGCAACAAAAAATATTATTGCATTCCAATTTACATTATACGACAAATATATCAAATGAAATATTTTAAAATTAAATTAAATAAACACGCGTGGCATTACTTTTCAAACCACATGTGTGGAACCTGTTCTTGTGTAATTGGCAATTTAATTCATGCAAATTCCATACATGAAACACATTGTCTGATAAGTCAAGAAACAAACGTATATCTTTAAATGTTTATATAAAAGTTGAGTGCCAAGCAACTTTTTAAATTGATAGTGAGTTCAACAAACATACTTGAAGTTTTTTTGTTGCTCCGGAGCGAGATTGCCATAAAGATAAATAATTACCTAAGCACACCTCCTCTAGTGTGTTTATACTGTTCATTATGTAATTAAAGCAAAAAAGCCATGAAGCCAAAGAAAACCATTAAACTTGCAAATTTGATTTTAGATAACGAAATAGTTGTTTATGTTCAAGAAACAATCTTTACTTTCAAAATATGATTCGGTGTATTTAGAATTTAGTCGCAATATAAAGAAACTTTTGATAAAACAAAAATAGCATCAGTTTTTGTTGGCATTGAAGCAGAAGCGGTCCAATATATCCCACGAGTGGTATATAAAAATACAAATAACATACATTTAGTGAAAATATATTAGTTGTGTCTGAGCAAGCTGGATAAATTTATGCTCATTTTATAACTCTCATTTTTTGCAATTAAAATTTTATAACCTATAATTATGATACTTTAGCAACCGACAACAAAGAGCGCAGAACTTGCAACAACACAACTTGAATGTAAATCTTGCGATTTAGAAAATGTAATAATTACATGCTGCTGCTCAATGTGGTTACATTGTTTTGAATAGGTTCAGAATGAAACAAAACAACAATGTTGCATTGAAAATATATCTACCCAAAAATCAAATTAAAAACTGGATTTTTATAATGTTCTTCTTAAATGTATGCAGAAGAGTTTTGGGTACAAAATCAAGTATTTTGAAATTAAAGTTCAAGGTCGATCTTTATCAAAAATTGCACACGTACACAAAAATGTGGTTATATACGTCATTACCCATTATTGCATGGTAATCTAATTAAAATCCAGACGCAACATAATAATTGCTGTTTGAAGTTCCATACTACAAAACATCAGATTTTATATACAAGGTTAGGTTTCTGGTTATAAACATTTTATCAGATTTTTAACAAAAGCAAATTATAATGTACGTGTAAAAAATATGCATTTTGCAATCACCCTGTAACTTTCAAAACGATCTTCAAAACAACTTATTTTGCTGCAAATTGTTTGCATCGTTTGTATCATAATGTTAGCCTGATTTAATATGTTTCTGTTAGCTCATTAGAAACTAATTAACAGGAAAGTTAAATTTGAAACTTTCAATTAAACACAAATAGTCATGGAATTTACGGAACAACAAAATATGCAAAATACGTACATAGATATCTGGAGACAATGTGCTTAACCTTTGATGACCTACTTTCGAAAGTTTTTCTTTTGAAAGAATTGATCAATTCCTTTGGCACAAGACTTTATTAGAAAACTGGAAGCTATGCTATTACATCGGTGCCCTATATATTATTTATATATTTGGATTACGAGAATACATGAAGAATAGACACACACCTAACACGTGCTCTGTTCTTCAGGAATCTTGGCCTTGGAATATTTTCATTCGTTGGATTCTTACGTACAACACCTGAATTGCTACATATTTTAACTTTACCTAATGGGCTATGTAACACAAATTAGAAACATTTTTTGCAATTTTTGACAATCATTATACTTATGAAATTGTTTTGTAAGCCCATATTATGTTGCAATTTTTAATACTTTTCAGAACTGGAGCTAACATTCCAACCGTATACTGGTCGTAAGATGCACACGATTTATACCGTTTTCTTATAGCAATGCAACGAAATTACAAATTTTTGTTATCCTGATTTGCAGATAATTGGTATCAAGATACATGCATGTATCTGTTTACATGCAGAGTAAGGTTTAACTACTGATTAACAAAAAATCTTCCTAGCTTGAGACATGAAGATTGATATACTTGTACCTTTCTTTGCAGAAAGCGGTTACGAATGTGTAACGTATCCAAGTTCAATCAAACCTTTTGCTTTGTATATTGCTCCTTTATAATTTTGTTTGGTAATCTTCTTTACAAATCTGTGATCCTAAAAATAGAATGTGCAATGAGTAGAACAAAGCAGTTGGCAACAATTACGGAGGTCAAAATAATTTGACTATAGACATATCTGGCTGTTGCTGTTAACATTTGTACATTTTTTACGTCAAAGCAATGTAACAATGAATAGTCACATCGTTCATATCACTATGTAGATTATTAGCTCCGTTTCCGTATGATGGATTTGGTTTCCAGTAAAGTATTTACCCCGCAAAAAATGGTGTAAAGGTTTATCTGGTCTCAACCCAATAAAATGTTTCAGTAAATTGTAAGGATATCAAGCCAAGTTGAACAGACTATCTGCTTCATAAAGACAATGCCACGTGCCACATTATAAACTTGAACTGGACGTCGTTAAAAAGCTATTAAAGATGTTTTAATTGTCTTAAAAATAAATTTATCAGATAAGAAGATTTCCTACTTTCCCAAAAAAATATTAAGGCAAACAAACCCATTGTATTCAATAATCTGAAATATTCCTGTAACTAGCCAGACTACGTGTGCCATTTTAGTTAACATTACGTCACACAGAATAAAAACAAATTGTATGCTTAAGTCCATTTTGTTTGTTTTCCTGTGATTTAAACCAAAAACTCCAAACATAAAAAAGGCGGTTTATTAAGGGCCATTAACTTAGAGTTGGATAAAAACTGGATTGTGTATCACTTCTTAAAATTTAATTACAGATGTAAAACCAAATAAAAGTGTGAACTAAAATATAAGCATCCATTTCTAATCCAAGACTACAAAGTATCATATTTACCCGACTTTGTATGTACCCCAAAATCTGGTATTCTTACATCAGAAAATGCATCTTATTTGCGCACCAGAAAATTTGTAAAGCTTGTTCCTGTTTTTTGTCCAGACTTTATGATCCAGAAAGCTGTAAAGCCTTGCCTAAAGCTTAAAAGCTTTAGGCAATGACACAATGTATTGCATAAGTAGAGAAAAATAGTTTTAGTCTGTTTTAGAACTGCATCTGTATTGCTATGACTGCGTTGTACGTTTCATTTTTTAATTTGGAATTTCATTTAAAGAGTTTGATTTAAAGTGCAGCATATTTACACAAAACTACAACTTAAAATGGGTAAGCTTTTAATACCTTAATTTAATTATATTAATGAGCTGATTAGTTTACTCAAATTCTATTTTTAAAATTATCAATTTTTAGCAAATTTGAAAGCTGAAGCGTGGGTAACCAGCGTATTGAAAAATGAACTGGTGCCCAATGCCTTGATCTTGGCAACATCTCTTAAAAGAAGCCGAACAACAAGAGAAATTACTGTCATAATATCAACCCAACTTTCTCCATCCAATCGGTACTTGTTGCTTATTTTTTTAATTACACAAGGAGAAGAACTTAAGCGCAATTCAACATGAATCTAATGTAAAAAAAAAACTTTAGTTCAATTTTGCAACAGGCATTTGACATGGTATTTGTAATGGAGGAAACTATTTTCGCTAATCATGACGAAAAAAATCCTTTGGGGGAAGCTCACGCAAAAGCTTTTGCTTTCGGACTGACGCCCTATAAAAAATGCGTGTACGTTTCGGCCAACTCTTTTGTAAGTTACTTAGACAATATCAGCAAACTATATTGAAATACATATATGCATTGTATAATTCAAAATGCAGGCTTTTGTTTTATTGCTTTTTGCATCATGATACATAGGTATGAATAGGAAAACTTAAGTTAACTTGATTTTTCCTTACATATTCAATAAAAACGACATCCAAAAATAAAATTTCATAGCGAATCATCAGGGTTTTAACCAACTCGTTTTTCCCTGTAACGTTGCACGGCCTATAAATTTTTATTAGGAAAAAGTGTGACTGCATCCATGCATAATAAAACTTAACCAAGCAACCTGTTTTGATAAAAATCATGATACCTTATCAAACTTTTTAATCAAAAATTTGAAATAGAAAGACATTGTGCTAATTAAATTTGCCGTGTTTTAAAAATAATATAGGAATACTCTCAACGTTTCATACCAAAATGTCTCAAATGTCAGAGCGCATTCGTGGTAAGGGTCACAGTACAAAATTATGCAGTAACTTTGCTAAAATTTCAGATGAGATAAAAACTGAGCGTAATAGTTAAATTTTAAATATTAAAAACGCGAAGCGTTGAAGCATTCGTTTTTATAGAGTAGGAAAACATGTTAGTTGTATCACATAATAACAGAAACATGTTAATATCCTAGAATGTCCGCGTGGCAGGAAATATACCATACATGAGAAAATTTAGGTTATAATGGATCCCTGCACTTTGGCTGCGCTATGAAAGCTAGCTGATGTAATCTTTGAGAAACCCCGGTAATCTATATACAATCGTGTTTTATTGCTTGATAGCATTACGTAACGGTTCGTTGCTTCTGCATACTCACTTATAAATGTACAAATGAGCTTCAAGGTGAACTAGAGTAGCAGTGTACCTAAAACACACAATTTTGTACGAAGCGTACTTCTGTTACCAGTGGCAATCTATAAATTATTGCGCATTCATTTACACCAGCTTTTCTGTACAAATAACATTTCACAGAAATGCATAATTTCATGGTTTTTATTCACAGCGTTATTGAAAAAATCTACAGTATTTAGCAGTACTTGGACCATTTTATTTGTTTCGATTCCTTCTTTATAATATATATTCTTCTTTAAATTCTTCTTTAGGCTTTAGGATTGCTAGTAAAATCCTGTGTCTGGAAGCTACTGCTGTAGCAATGGATTGTCTTCCCGTAAAAATAAAATATTCCTCCAAAACAGTAGTTACAAATTGGATTTTGAAAGGTAATATTTCAATAAATAAAATAAAATCAATGAAAACATACAAACATCAAAGATATCTACAAAAGACATTCGAAAAAAACTTTTATACCTAGGTATTTAGAGTTACAACAATAATGTCCTGAGCAGTGGATGCGGTTTGTGTTCTGGAAGAAAATTTGACTTTGATCCAAATGATCACCTTATACATTGCAAGTTAAAGGAAGTCATTGTTGATCAAACTTTCAAGAGGTTTACGTGTAATAGAAGAATTAATGAATAACCCTTTTACGTCAGGGCATAGCAAAGCCATTGTCGACAGCAAACTGGTACATAATTACATATCTTTTTCACACACACATAAAAGGGAATATAAAGATAAATAAACACCAACTTAATGCAATATAACTTTAGCTCGATTATGCAACAGATATTTGACATGGATTTTCTACTCTAACAAATGAAATTTTTAGGTTAAAGCTCTCCCAAATGAATTTGGACAGACAACGTAACCAAATACACAAGTGCTAATCGACAAATTTCATTGTAAGTTAACTTAAAACATTTCAAGAACTCATCATGAAATACAAATAGCTTACTCTCATTCATAGTTAAAAAATATTTCTGCTTTCTGTAGATTTTTAAAGCCTGGTGGTATATGTGCCTTATTCTATTTAGATGTCTGGCGGTTGCCAATTCCGTATCAATCTAAAAATGAATTACTGGATCTTGAATAGATGCAAAAAACCTAAAACGAGAGTTGAACGAAATAAAAATAAAAACCATAGTTTATTTTAACAGATTACTTAATTAAAAATTATGCTACATAATTATAAATGAAATTTTCGTA
The DNA here is from genome assembly GCA_029691765.1 of Entomobrya proxima. Taxonomy (NCBI): domain Eukaryota; kingdom Metazoa; phylum Arthropoda; class Collembola; order Entomobryomorpha; family Entomobryidae; genus Entomobrya; species Entomobrya proxima. The sequence continues at coordinate 40,936,947 of CM056172.1, forward strand.
AATATTTCAGACATGACTTAAGAGAATTATTCATTCTGGCTTCAGAACGAAGCAAAGTTTTGAAACTTGGTTTGATGAGGTAAGGTACCAATACCATTCTACGTGTGGGAGTTTAACAAATGTTTCTTTTAGCTATGAACAGAACACTTATAAAGATGTTTTCTGCATTTGAGAAGACTAGAAACGTTCTGTGGGTTTATTAAGGGTATTGGTAAGGTTTTGTGAATAAAATGATTGCATATTGTTAGTGTGTTATGCGGTCCCACAAAATCTGGAGGAACAAGGGTGCTGTGTCCGGGTAAATTGTCATATTAAGCACGTGTAAAAGCACCTGTCTGTTTTGCCGTGGAATTGAAATAATGTTTTGGAAAGCAAACCTTGCAAGACTTCTTTTGTTTTGCCTTGACTTAAATGCCAACTCGGCATAGAAAATTAAAAAATACATTTCTGAGAAAACGTTTGCTGATTCTTTAGAGACGTGAAACATCTGAAATATTTAGTTTTTAATTGTCTGCACCGTCCGCCGTACCGTATCTGTTAAATACATTAGTTTTTAATTGTCTGCACCATCCGCCGTACCGTATATGTTAAATACATTAGTTTTAAGACCTGGTTTTTTGAGCACTCCATTTGCCTGTTTTACATAAGATATTTTGTTTTTGCTTTCGGTTTTATTCACAGACACATCTGTGCAAAAAAGAACCTTAATAAGAGAAATGTAAAAATGACATTCAAATTGAAACATGTAAAATCCCCATATTACTCCATGTAATTTAGATATTTGTATTCCAAAAGGGATATATACCTTTGACTATGAAGTCGCCGTAAGAAGTGTAGAAAGGGAAGCAAAAGGGTGTGTTGACACTACCAAATTTATTGCAATGTTTTTACGTTCCAAATACATATGTATAAAATGCATAATGTAATATAAAGAATTGTATTCAAGCGTGTCAATGTTTGCATAGATAAACTGTCAACATGTTTAAGTTTTTGATACACAATCAATGAATTTTTCTTATATAGTAAAGCGTAAATCACCAACTGCTAACAGTACCAACATAGGCAGTAGGCACTTCAGCAGCAATCACTAATTAGACATTTATCACCAAATTAATTTTCATTGTTTTTGAATGAATTGTATGAAATGAGCCAAGATCAACGCAAGGTTAGTAATGTTCACCCCAGGAGTCAATGCCAATTAATATACTGTTAAAGGTTTAAAGTTCCGATGCTCAGGAAATGATACTTTATTCATAAGAATATTTTTGTCACTTTGTCTTAAACTCATGTAAAGTTGTTCATTTATTATTTCATCAGATTATTTACATACATGTACGCTACGTAACGTATGTCAAGGTTTACAAGTAACGTATCGTAGGGTATAAAAATGTTAAATACCACTGATGGATATCTGATATCTTAGCCTATTGGATAGTACAAGTGTCGTCAAATTAAATGCTGAATTAATGTTATTAAAATCAATGGAAAGTTATTCAGGTGTATAATAGAACCGTGTTTTTTGTTCATCTTGTACAGTATGTACTAGACTTTCTGTAGGTACTAAATCTGGGTGAAACTGTTTTAAATTCAATAGAAGCCATTCACTCTTAGGTTCTAACAAATCTTTTCTTGTATGACATTTGAGCACCAATATGGAAGCATATAAAAGACAAGTTCCAAATTTTAATAAAGACATTTTTTAATAAATCGAGACCAATGGTATCCTTAGATGCGTATCATATCCGGCATTCCTGCTATCCATGTTGTGGGAATGTCCTTAATCAACATTGCTTCCATGAATAGTCTTTGGAAACAGCGTTTTTATGTACTTTTTTAGAAATGCCAAACCTGCCAGTTTGATCAAAATATATGACAAAGTCTTTCCAAAAACAATGGGAATTGGCAGCCGGAATCTTGCTTGCTGGAATTAGGAAACAGCGGAATATAAGAGACTTGAATGCCTTTACACGACAAACCTGCTCTCTTGTGTGATTTACAAAATTATATTTCTAATAAAAATATGTATGGTTGCAGTAAAGAATGCTAGACTTGTATTTGCAATATAGATAAGCGGAGACAGGGAGACGGAGCTGAGCATACAAGTTTTATAAATTAAAACACTTCCAATGACATTTCTAACATAGGTCATCTATTTCCTCATGTAGTGCAGGAACCTCCCAGAGTGGCAGAACAAGGTTTAAAGATAAAACTACAGAGCAATTTGCAATTGCTACAGATATTAACAAATTTGCGGAAATACTAAAGCAAAAAAAAGAAAGCGCACGCAGTGAAGCTTTGATTATTTTGTATTTAGAAATTGTATCGGAATCAACTCATACATACTGGACCTATCAAATGCGGCTGCCAATTTAACGGAATACTGAATACTTCAGAAACACTAAAGTTTCCAAATCTTTTAGAAATTACGGCCATTTCTTTCTCACAAACTTGGAAATTTTTAGTCGACATCTAGCCTACTTAAAAGATAACAGAACGCTAGAAAATTTGGAAACTTCATAGAAGGACATGTAATATGATCAATTGTAGAGAGAAACCCTAAATTGTAAGTATATGTTTTTGCCGTAAATGAAAATATAAAGCACGGGCTGAAAAAAAACCTGGTATGCGTTTATACGATAAAAGACGTTATATTTAATCTACGATATTATTTAAATCGTGCTACACTAAAGGCATACTCGATTTCTGATTGTTTATATCCACTTATGTGTCGAACTTATTTGAAATTCTGTGAATTCGATTCTTATTGCGTATGTTCCATAATAAAGTGCATAGAGTCGTCTCAATACGTCTGGAATAAATTAACAGCATGCCAAAAATTTGAATAATTTCTAGCTTTGTTATTCCAGTTAAGTTATAGTCTAGTTCATTAGATGGCTCTTGATGCTGCATTAAACGTATAACGCTAAAACGCTTTGCTCAGAGTCACTATTGCAACACTTTAATCCATAACTACCCCGTGTTTCTTACTACTTTTCTTTTTCATTATTTTAAATTCAATAAATTAGATATAATAGAAAAGAAGTTGTAAAAACTGGGTTGAAAGCAATACCGAGACAATCAGGAATATTCATCAAGTATTATAATGAATGGGTATTCATTTTTTTAAAGTATCAGTACTAATTCTGTAATTTTTATGCCACGGTGAGTGCATAAAGGCTGGTAGCTTACATAATCACAAAGAAATACAAAGTAAATTTATTTTTTGCCAGGAAAAAGTAAAATTGTAAAACTTCACGCATAATAAACTTGCGTCATTCCTATATTCACATAATCAAATATTTGCAATCTTTTTCACTATAAAAACTGGTCCATTAAAACCCTAACCTGGTTGCATCAGATAAATCAAAGTAGCGTCTTGGTTTTTGGCATTCTACCGCATCAAAGATAGATTCAAACGACCTTGACCTCACTGGCATTGGCAACTTGCAAAAATGTAATAAAAGTTTTACTTTTTACTGATAGAACTTTCATTCAGCAGAAATTTATTAGGTTGGAGATAAACAACATGGTTAGACATTGTTGCTCTGAAATCTAAAACCAATAAAGGAGGCAAAATGCCTTCATGTAGCAAAGTAGCGAAAGGAAGTGTACTTTTAAAATAGATATCGCTGATTAAAATATGAAAATTTACTGTGCCAAACACAAAACTAAAAAATGAAAGGTAGTATCCATTTTTGCTGACGAACGAACCAAAAATCCGCCCAAATTTTTGGTGCCAGACACAAAATGTAACAACGAAAGGAAGAAACCGTCTTTACTAACCAAAAGTCAAAACAAATTTCCTCGGTCAGACACAAAGTTGTGTTGTGTTCTAAAAAGCTATTTCTTACAAAAATTGTTTATCGTAAAAGAATTTTGATCTTCAAATAAGAACTGACAAGCCAGCCAAAGCACTATACTATTTATGCACACTTAATAAATGAAAGTGTTTTTTGAGCATGCAATTTAATTTCCCTTTATTATCAATTATTTACACAGTTAAATTGCGTACAACTTGACAAAATATTTACTCATCACTAATTGCGAACAAATTAGTAAATTGTTTTGCCACATTTCAACTCACTTCTTTAGATATTTTGCATACTATATACATATTTTAACAAAAGTCAAATAAACTGCAATCTATAAAATTACATAACTTGCAATAATCTGACAGATTTCGTGGCCACAGCATTCTGTTTTCCCCATTTTCGTTTATATACCAGGTTTTGCACGAATCATTTGCCCATACCGTGTCTCTAAAGCTTTCCTCTACAAATTTCATAAAGTCATTTTCAACATGTTTGTTAATTGAAATTACAGAAGTATGCATTTCCGTCATCATTTTAATTGAATTTAAAATCCAGTTTGCTTGACTTTCTATACTGATTATATTCGAATTATGTCCAACTTGTGTATATGGTCCCATTATTGTAAAAAGATTTGGGGTGTTCCAACTCATAATCCCCAGATAAGTACTTGGTTTATTTTTCTTCCATTCAAATAGAATGTCAACACCCTGCCTGCCGTAAATTTGCATTGGCGCAAAATATTCCTGAGGTTTGAAACCAGTGGCAAGAATAAGAACGTCCAACTCGTAACTTTTTTCATTGACCGTTTTAATACAATGCCCTTTTAATTGTTTAATTTCATCAGTAACTAAAGTAACATTAGATTTACGTAACGTAGCATAATAGAACTTGGACAGAATTACTCGCTTGTGAGTTATGGCATACCCTGGTTTCAGTTTTTCTAAAAGAACGGGATCGGAAATTTCAGCTTTTCTATACCGAGATGCAAATCTAACTCCTTGTCTTTGAAGACGAGATTTGTATTGAGTTGCTCCATGTAAGAATTCTTGTAGATAAAATAACGATGCACGAACTAGCCTATATAAACCTGGGATTATATATAGTGCAGTTTTTACATAGTTTGGAATTTTTAATTCAATCCTGGGAAGTACATATGGAGCAGTTCTTTGGAATATTACAAGATGCTTTACTTCCGGAGCAATCGAGGATATAATTTGTACAGCACTTGCGCCCGTTCCAATTATTCCAACTCGTTTTCTAGTTAGCGTGATAGAGTGATTCCATTTTGCTGAATGTAGAAGCTCGCCCTTAAAGGAAAGATATTCAGCAGGATAGTTTGGCTGTCGAAGTTGACCAGTTCCATTGATTCTAAATAAAACAAAATATTTTTATTATGTCTTAAATGTTAGATTAAAAATTTTTGAATGAATTAGTTACTATCATATTACACTATATCAAATTCCATTTGTAGCCTCTTTTGGTTTTTGTTATCAAAAATTACAGTGTCCCATTGAGACTTTTCTTCATTCCAAGAAATGCTTTGTACTTGTGACTGAAAGCGTATGTGCGGAATAATGTTAAATTTGTCGGCCACTAGTTTTAGATACTCAAGTATTTCAGATTGTGAAGCATAAAAATGGGACCAATCTACAAACAAACTTTATTCTTATTTTAAGCACAGGTACAAGATATTTATACATTTCGTTGAAAATTAACTTATAAATACCATATTTTGGGGCAAACGAGAAGCAGTATAAATAGCTTGGTATGTCACAGCTGCATCCAGGATAAGTGTTGACTAGCCACGTACCCCCAACGTTGTTGCCAACTTCGTAAATCACGAATGATTCAAATTTTAGTTCCGTTTTTAGTTTAACAGCCAGGCACAATCCTGAAATCCTGGGAACATAAATCAACGTACTATAATCCTTAAATACGTTTATATACCAATCATAACTTTTATAAATGCTTGATCTCACCCTGCCCCAATGGTACATATTCGTGGTTTAGCCTTAGCAGTATGTAAAATCATGGCATCGGAAACTTAAATAAAATCAAACTGATTAAAATTCAACAATGCAATCAATTTATGTTTCACCTGAAAATTAAAAAATAAATCACGTAAAGTAGCAGTGCATGTGGTGTGTCTTGAAAAACTTTCAACCGATTAGCTAAAAACCACTCTAGTTAAAATTCTTCTCGTAAACTATATTATAATGCTGTGTTCTGCGCGTCTTCTGATAAATAGACAAGAGATGAGCACGCTTGCAAGAACTACCTGTTATTGCTATGTTCTTACGATGCATTGCATAAAGAATTTATTTAGGTAGCAATGGATTAATATCGTAATATGACTATCCACTAATGACGTCAACTTTAACAACTGATTTTTTGGGTGACCTACTGACCCCTGTCACTTTTTTAACATTAGAGAATAGGAAATTTAACATAGGCCGTCACTTTATAGCCATAATGACCCATTGACCCATAAAAGTGACGATATTAGTGGATGATCCCTAAAACTAAAAAATAAAAATGCTTGAATACGTAGTGATGTATTATAGTTCACCGATGAGTTTTGAAGAAGTTTTGTAATTTTAATATCAAGTTTGATTATGCTTCAGACATGTTATAATTTTGATCTCAGGTAGATCTAAAGCTAGTTTTGCTGGATGTGCCAAGTGGGGGACGGATAACCCATTTCCAATTTTTCTCCGGACAAAATGTCCAAACCAAGATGTCCAATCCAAATTTTCCAATTCTACAAAATACTGCTAACTAGAGAAAAACTCTTACAAAACTTAATCAGACACAAATTTATTCATTATAAACCCATTCATTCACTTTGTACTCCTAAAGCTGCACCTAACTTTTGTGTTGTGATGCCTTTGTTTACGAGTTTCCTTCACAGTAACTGTTCAAATTGTTCAGTAAATCCTCGTTGCGGTAGTTCCTGGGTTGGCTGACCCTCACCAGTTTCCCCTTTACCTCGTCTAGAGATTTGAGGTTCACCTGCAAATTCTGTTCTGTGTCTACATTTACTGAATTTCATGTGCGTAAATAAGTTCGTGTTTCATATTATCAAGTTATTTTAATTCATATTATATTATTTCAAGTACAAAATCGTTAAAGTTTTCTGGTTTGGTTGTAGTAACTAGATGATAAATCCTGAAATATGATGATAGACATACCATAGTCTTATTCGAATTTACATTTGAAATTGCATTCTGCATGTTGCATGTTTTGACTTTGCATTTATGTTTTCCTATTGTCATACTCTCGAGAGTTGAAATGAATTCAACTCTTGATTTTGGCATTGTACTTATTATTTTGGTACCAAAATCAATGCAATGCATTTGCATGGCATTGTACTCTAAACACCGCATGAAAATAGGAAAGTACAATATGAATGCAACTGAAATTGTGTATTTGACTATAAATGCCACAGTATGCATTGGAATGCAATTATAAATACCACTTTATGAATTGGAATGCAATGCAAATTGGAAACTATAAACGCAAAAGTACAATTGAAATGCAAAGTTGTGGTATTGTACTTGTAATCGGACTATAGGGGGACCTTAACACTTTGCATTTTTGCCCCTGCATTTGTTTTTGTAAATTTTATATTGAATTTGTTTCATGGTAAGATCCTTGCTAATGTTAGAATTTTGCAAACAACTACATAAATCAAGACTTGTGTGATGACATCCTTTATATGCATCATAATGCATTGCTTGGTGATTTCCCATAAGTTGATGACATTAAAATTTGTATTTTGTTACTGAATCATGATTTTCCAGCGCTCCAGAATCTAGCTCAGGTGATTGAAGTTTTTGTAGATATTCCATTATACTTATTGCATTTTGAATAAACATTTGACATTCTCCAATGTTATCATCACTGCTGTACGGATTGTGGCAGGTTATCACTTCTCGAAAACAATGGGCTAAGTGGCATGAAAGAGACTTACTTGAGTTTCATTGAAATGAAACTGTAAAATACCCGGCATGGATGTCGACAGAAGTGCAAAATCAGAAAAAACTGTCCAGTGGAAACTTTGGTATATTGGAAAATTTGTCTCCGTGGAAAACTTTGTTTTGGAGTCCTTGGTTTGGACATTTTGTCCGGAAAAAAATTGGAAATGGAAGCCAGGTTCTAGACCCGTGCCAAGTGATGTGATATTGTTTTTTGAATGTACTCATGGAAGTAGATTCTCTTATGGGTTGGGTTTTAAAATAATATTACATAATTTTTAAGTCTAGACATAAATACTGGTTACATCTTTCCAATTGGTCACGCTTTTGGATTTTTATTGATTCTAGAGAATTTAGAATTTATTAGATATCAGAGCAACTATGTGTTTCAAATAAAAAGCGTGTTTTATCTCCAACCTAGTCTTCTGTTTAAAGCTTTATCAGTCAACATCTTAATATAGTTTCCGCAAGTTCTCAGATAGGTCAAAGTCGTCTAAGTCAGTTAGCTTGCTCGTAGCAGTCAGACTAAAAGCTGGGCTTATTTTAGAATCCTTTATCAACAACGAAAGTAGTACTGAAATGATCTGCTAATTAATTGAGTTGTAGTATTTGTTTTATTGAGCACTCATTATATCTGTTTTGTATCAGAAGTTCTTACTTTGAGTTTTCTTAGCGATAATATTTTATAAATACTCGAAGTTCTTGGCCTACGAACATAAAAATTAAATAGCTTATTTATTAAGACAAAGTTTAATTTGTAGGATTTGTTTTTTTAATGGTATTCCAAAAAGGAGTTCACCATTGACTAGCAGGTCAAGTTCATAAGAAGAGTTGACAGGAAGACACATTGTGTATAGAATAATAACTACCCCAATGATAAACTACACTTAATGTTGTTTACATACCTAACATAATATATACTATACATTGTGTAGGTATGTATTGAAGCGTGTCAATGTTTGCATAAGTATGCTGATAAAGATAATTACAACAAAAAATATATGTTATTTATAAAACCCCAGAACATTTTAATACTTAGTATGTGTTATCGATGCCTAGATGGACAGTACACACTTCATTATTATACCTTTCCAAGGTTTTTGTCATAGTTACATTTCATTGCTTACTAATAAATATTGTGAAATAAGTCAAGTACACTCCTAGTTCATAATGCTATTTCCAATTAATACACTGTTAACTAATACCATAGAATATCCAATTTTACTGCGGTGCTAATGTAATTATACTTTGTTTTATACTTAGTCATAAAAATGCTTCCGTTATCCTTGCGTCTTGTTCATACAATCTTGTGAGCATATATTGTATTGAGTTTATCAAATTAATAAGTAAGGAACGCTACTGAGCATTAGTGATTTGGCAAACGTCTTCCGTCCATCCGTCTGTTTGTATGTGAAATACCACCGTAACCGTTCTTGCAATTTCTTCGAAATTTGGCACAACGATATCCCTTAGGCTGAGGTTTAGCTGAGGTTCGAAGCATTTATAAGCTGAGAAAACACAAAAATTGAAAACTTCAAATAAATATGCAAATGGGATCAAAAGCACTTGAACTATTTTTGCATCTTTGAGTATGTTTTGGAATGTAGAATAGTCATATTTAAGAACGCTGTTTAACACCTTTGAGGCTAGTTCAATCATTGTGAGATTTTTAATACGATGCCAAACAAATATTCGACTTGGTAACTGATTTCTTGAATGCATAGAATTTGTGCATAAACAGACTTGAAAATAATTAATCATGAAAATTGTATTTGCATAATTTAACCAATGTGTTTTCACCACAAAACGAGTATAAATGGAAAAATAGTTTTAGTATAATATTTGTCAGTTTTGCTGTTCTATAGAGAACGAATCTACTGCTTTCGCTACTTTAGTATATGTGGACATGTTCCCTACTTTATTTGGCAAATGCTGATGATACGATGGTCACGGTTTACGCTCTTGATATTCTATCTAATGGAATTTATCAGAATACCAGCTTTTATTACAGAGTTACCTAAGTCATACTAAACTTTGAATGTCAATGATACCTATCGTATTGAATTGATGCTCAGTGACGAAAACTACAAGTGTCGTCAAGTTAATTGTTGTCTTGACGTAATTAGAACAATTGAAAAGATATTCATGATAACATGACTTGATTGAAGCTATATCAAAGTAGAATTTTTTACATAATAGTTTGCGAACATGTACTGATTAAAAGTTTTCTTAAAAGATTACAAAAACGAAACATTATTTTGACTTGTGCGAGTACTATAAACTTCTACAAGTCTGTAATTAGTATTGGACAATGTCTCCAAGAAGTAATACCACTGAAAAAATTAGCATAGTCAACAACCTGTGAAGAAATGGTGGCAGACTTAGCACTGGGTGGTCTATCCGCCTTGATTCAGCCCACGTTTATTTTGCTGACGTACTGGATATTGGAATCTCTCGGCACAATATTTAGCATGTGGGGAAAAGCAGATAGACAACAAGACGAGCAGGATTTTCAAAATTTGCTGAGAAACACAGGAAATCCAAAAACGTACGATTTTATCGTAGGTACGTTTAAAATATCAATTAATTAATTTAATTTAAAATAATAACTGCAAAAAATTTCATAATTCGTTTTTAAGTTGGGGGCGGAAGTGCTGGTGCCGTAGTTGCGAACCGCCTCACCCGAAACCTTCATTCCGTCCTTCTCCTCGAAGCCGGTGGGGAGCCCATGCCTTTCCAATACATTCCCCAGTTCCAAGTTCTTGCGCTAAACTACCCTGAAACGGACTGGATGCACAAAACAGTTCCCCAAAAACGTGCAAGTTTAAACTCCATCAATGCACAGAGCAGTTGGTCTGCCGGAAAAGTCTTGGGCGGCAGTGGTACCATCAACGGTCTAATTCATTTACGAGGTCATCAAAAAGATTTTGACAACTGGGCCAACCTCACCAACGATCCTAGCTGGAGTTGGAGGGGCGTTTTGTCCCATTTCAAAACCTACGAAGATTATTATCGTCCAGGTGAAGAAGCTTACCATGGATACGGGGGTGATTTGAGAATTGATCAAACTGACGTTGTATCAATTGCACCAGAATTTATCGAGGCAGCCAAAGAATTGGGCTATCCCCAACTGGACATTAATGCGCCGTATGGCAGTGCAGGCTTTGATTACATTCATTATCCAATGCGACATGGTCAGCGAATGGCCACCTACAAAGCGTTTCTAGAGCCTATAAAATATTCACCTTTACTAACCATTATGAAATATGCGCATGTAAACAAAGTGTTGTTCAAAGAGGATAATACAGCATACGGGGTGCATTTTGATAGACATGACAAAAGTATGACTGCTTATGCAAATAAAGAAGTTATTTTGTGTGCTGGGACTATGGGATCGGCAAAATTGCTAATGTTGTCTGGAGTTGGATCAAAGGAGCATTTGGAAGACCTGAATGTAAAAATATATTTTTGGAAATTCATTTTTTTTTCAGAAAAGGACTATGTAACCTAAGGGGAAAAATGACCTTCGAGTTTATCATCAACCAAAATCAAAAATTATCAGACGTAAAGTGTGAAGGTATCAATAGCGACCGATATGTTTAGATATTTTTCGTTTTAGGTAAGACGTCAAACTGGTCAAACTTTGTGATTTTGGAAAGATACCAATGTAGTTTTTTCTTACTTTTAACTCCAGTACAAGCGCTTTCAGAATTACTAAATATTAACATTGAAAATCGAATGTGAGGCAGGAGGTCAAAAGTTTGCTTGAATTAAGGTTGTTTGTGAAAGTGCTCAAGGAACATCTGCAAAATTATCCTTCAATAACATTTATGTATAAGGACCTTTTGTCCAGTGCTTTTTCACAGATTTCCTAAAAATTGCTGTTAATCATGAAAATCGAAGGCATATATGGTGGAAGCTGTAACGATTTCGAAGAAAGTTCTTCCGAAATTTCCCCTCGAAACTTGACCTACCACAACGTCGAAATTTGGAAGAAGACCACTCCAGTATTTTCTTGAAATCATTCCCATTTAATGCTCTTTCAAAATAGCTATCGAAATTGAAAATCAAAAGTAGGTAGTCAGTCGTTTGAAAAAAGTATTTTTCCTACAAGACCTTATGGGAGCAAACATTACAAATTCCATCATATCTCGGAAACGTTAAGAAATACGAATATACTATAAATAGGGAAATTGTAGAATTGTGTTTTAAAGGAAACAGAATCAGCAATATACTTGAAGGTCAAAATTTTTTCCCTTAGGTTGCATAGTACTGTGGTTTTGTAAAATAAAATTGGCTTTGCAGCTTTTTCAAATTTAATAGATTCCCATTATAAGCGACCTTCCCGTAGGACAAAATCTGCAAGACCATTTGGGGGTCTACCTCAGCCCATTTTTTCTAGGCCAACCCCGATCCCTTAGCTTAGAGCGGGATTTCACACCTTCGGCTCTACTAAAGTGGCTTACACTTGGAAAAGGCGTGTTAGCTAATGCCGGACCTGTTGCCACTGGCTTATGGACCTCAAAATATGCACAACAACGTGGAGAAGTAGATTGGCCAGATAGTCACATTATTTTAATTTGCTATGTGCCATTTCGTGGAGGGGGAAGGTATAACGCTCATGCGTACGGTTTGAAATTAGATGAAATGTTAAAATATTACGAGCACGCAACGGGCAAAGAAGCTTGTCACTTTTTGGTTAGCGGAGCCAGACCTTTTTCAAGGGGATATTTGAAACTTGGTGGAAACAGTCCTTATGACAAACTTGTTGTTGACCCGAATTATTTAAGTGATGAAGGAGATTTGGATTTTAAAGTACTGCTGAATGCAGTGAAAAATACATTGTTTTTAATGGAGAATACTACAGCAATGGGAGTTAAGGTTGGAGCTAGATTCACCACAGAAAAGCTACCGGGTTGTGAGCATCTTGAATTTAGAACGGATGCGTACTGGGAGTGCTACATAAGAAGGTATTCAGTTACGCTGCATCATCCGGTGGGAACGGTTTCCATGGGAAAAGTGGTGGATACCAGGTTGAGGGTGATTGGAACTAAAAATTTGAGAGTGATAGACGCATCGGTAATTCCAAAACTTGTAACTACGAATACGCAAGCAGCTACTATAATGATTGGGGAGAAAGGAGTGAATATGGTTTTAAAATATTGGAGAAAAATGCGAAAGGGTACGGAAGCAAAAAGTTATTTGGGGTTTAGAAAAGACTGACCCATGCCGGTAATAAAGTACGTTTAAATATTAAAAGAGCAAAAGAGCCATCCTTCTGGACTTGATATTACTACTTGAGAACTTGTTGCTGATATTACTTGATACACAATAACAATGCAAAGAACCTTGACAGATTTACACGTTTATTATAAAAGAGTACAAAAATCCGCTGAAGCATTGAATGTTTTTGCCAGACTACTGATTGTTTAAAGATATCGAGACCCGTTCTTGTTTTGACGATTTCAAAATTTAGAATGTTTTTAAAGGCACATAACCAGTATATCTCTTTTTTATAATTAAAACTCATCCAGTATGAAATCCCGCCTGATATATGCTTGGTTCCTGTTTAATGTAATTTGCCACTCTTTTGAGTTTTTGCTAGTTTTAAAACAATTATTGAAATCATGAGAACAGGAACGTGCTTTGATATATTTAAGCAATCAAAGGTCTGCCAAAAACATTCTATGCTTCAATGGATTTTCATTGTAAGTCAAGGTCGTTTTCATTGTTATTATCAAATCAATAAGAGGAAGGTATAAAAAACATTAATCTAATTAAAACAGGTTATAAAACAAGGATTGTAAAGATGTTTAAGGTCATGGATGTCACATGAAAATGTATTCACTTTGTGCTTCTTTATATGCTTGTTAGAAGCACCATAGTGCCAATATATATTTTGTGCTATATAAGAAGGTATTCGGTTACTGTGCATTATCCAGTGGGGAAGATTTTTATGGGAAAAGTAGAAGATTCAAGGTTGAGAGTGATTGAAACGAAAAACTTGAGAGTGATAGACGCGTCGGTAATTCCGAAACTTGTAACTACGAATACGCAGGCAGCTACCATAATGATTGGGGAGAATGGGGCGGATATGGTTTTAAAATATTGGAAAAAATAAAATAAGGTAAAGAAGGGAAAACCAATTTGAGGTTTGAGTAAAAGTGTAATACGGGTAACAAAATGTAGGTTTGAATATTATCCAAAACACTCATATGTTTTAATTGTGTTTATTACGAATTAGCTTATAATTGTATATTATTATTATTATTGTATTAACGTAGGTATTTATTGTATACCAAGTTCCACTGTAAAGTACCAAGAAGTTCTTGAACGATACATTAACGTCATAGTATCAAAAAATAAAATATCTATAAGGCTTTCCTATCAACTTTATTTTGAATTGACAAAAATAATACTTTATCAATCAAAAAACCAGTTAAGCCATCTATAACCTAAATTCAATAATATGCTTGTAAATGTCAATGGAGTAATTTGCAACTCCAAGTGGAAACCAATCTGACGTTAAATAAAGCTATCATTATTAAGGGCTAATAATAAATAATGTTTTGACACGAGAGGATTGGGTACTATAAAATGAGGGCGAACAAATGTTTTTTGAGGGTCAACTGAGACATTCTCTATGCCAAACTATATTAGAAACTGCCTGGGATATACTTTGTTTTACGTGTGCAAAAGGTATCTCGTCCAAATTTGGATGTATATATTTCAACGATTCTGATGATTTTAAGTTAGACTGGTGTTGAATTGTAATGGGATTGTCTCTGAATCAATATTACATTCTTGAATATTCCTTGCAACCAGCGTTTTTATGTACTTTTTTAGAAATGCCAAACCTGCCAGTTTGATCAGAAATTATGGCAAAGCCTTTCCGACAGAAATAGAAATTGCGAGCCGGAATCCTACCTAATTACGAGACAACGGAATTTGAGAGGAGGAGGAGGAAATATTTTGAAAAGAATGTAATATGGGGATCCGGAAAAGGAAAACCTAATCTGTAAATGTTGTTCGTGCAAAGCAGTAAGTGAAAAAATAAAGCACTAGCTTTAAAAAAACTTGAATGCTTTTACACGTCAAACCAGCCCATGTGTGATATACACAATTCTTCAATTTTTTCCTACACTAAAGTACACAATTTTTTATGTGGTATTTCTCGTATTTACATATATATCAAAATCAAATCATAATAGATTTTTAAAAAACTCCTGGGTTAGGTCGATGCTGTTCATTATTATGTATCTGATATGTTTTTGTATAATCATATAACGTAAAAAATTCTGGTAACTTCAAGTTAATGATGATGAAAGAAGCTGAACGCTCAAATGTTTTTGCTCAGACACAAAACCTCAATTCAAAACTACAGCATACTTTCACAACTTTCATTATTTTAGATATCACAGGAATGAAGTTGTAAAAGTGTGGTTGAAAGCTATACTGAGACAATCAAATTTGCTCGCTAAGTAATATTGTCAGTGCGTACATATTTACTACCGAAAATATCAACATTAGTTTTGTAATTTTCCTGGCACTAACAGTGCGGTGCAAAAATACTGGTAGCTAATGTAGCTTATGTAATCACAAAAAGAATAAAAATATAAACAATGTAAATATATTCGTATGCCAGAAAAAACTACGTTGCAAACCTTTAGTGATTTAAGAAGATATTCACGCTTAATAAACTTGCGTCGTTGGTACACACAATCAAATATTTGCAATCTTATTTCCTACAAAAACTAGTCCATTATAAATCCTAACCTGGCTTCATTACATAATTTACTTTCGCAGCTTTGTGTAATTTGGCACTACACATCATCAAAAATTTCAACAACCTGGACCTATCTGATAACTTGCAAGAAGTGTGTTAAAAAGTTTTACTGCTTTGCGGATAAAGATTTCAGCAGAAGATTTTCAAGTTGAAGGTAATAAACTCATTTTTAATCCTTTGAAGCACATTGTTGCTCTGAAATCTAAAACCAACAAAAATCCAAAAGCGTAACCGTTTGCACTTTAAGGTGTAGATCTATAATCCACATATTATTACTTTTAACCCCAAGAGGACGTGTTTCATTGTCTACACACATAATCGATATCTCATCTGGAATTTAATGCAAGTCTAACTCACGATCTACTAGAAATAATGTTACCGGGTGATGCGGAAACAAATTTGATTTTAAATTAGCAAATTAATTCATCGATTTTACTAATACTATGATAATTATTATTGTAATAGTAATACTTTAATGGAATGGAAGTTGTACTGTAGAATGGTGTATCATAATCACGTAATGTGCATTTAATTTGTAAGAAGTAAAATGTTGTAAAACAATATTTCATGAAAAACGGAATAACATTTCTCACGCTTATGACGCTGAGTACTGAGATATGCGTTGGGTTTAGAGATTCAGCATGTTTTCGTGATTACATAATATTTGCATTTTTACAATTACTTTACTGTATTAACTTTGTGCGAACAACAACCAAATCAATTTGCTGTCAACCCAAAAATTCTAACATTTCTTCAATTTTCATTGAAAATCCATAATAGTTTCATTACCTATATTTTGATTGCATATTTTTAGTTTAAATGAAAGACTGGACTAAAATTAAAACTAAATAGATATTTAAAATAAAATGTCAGTAGTTAAAATAAAACAATAAAACAATTGTATGTAGTTACATACTATTGCCTCAGCAGTTAAAATTAATTAGATTATGGATGTAACGTAACTTTTTAAAAATTTAGATAGATATCATATCAGGTAGGTACATTTTTGAAAGCTAATAGGACTTTTGAAAAAATACTAAAGGTAGCTAGTTTCATGTTTTCCTGTTGGACAACATATTTTAATGCACATATAATGTTCTATCGTTTACAACCAAAACTTGGAAATTTACCCACACGAGGCAAACAAATTTAGTATTAAATTGTTGAAATGATTATAAAAACGGTATTAAATTTTTGTATTTTTTTGTTAAGAACGATTTCAAATACGGTCCTGTATTTTTTTGCTGTATCAATTATAGATAACTTTAATATATCACTAGCAATAATAAAATTTACAATTACTAGAATAAAAACTATTTTCTTGTATAACTAGTTTAACGTAATTTGCAAGTTATTATGGAAAATATTTGGTAAAGTAAAATATCGAAACTTACAATTTAAAGGTATGTAAACCAAATTTCTCGTGTCTAGAAATACATATATAATATACCGTAAGTACAAGTTTGATTTTTTAAGTATATACTGTATGGAATTATTTAGAATAGTTATACCTCAGGAATCCCTTTTAGTTTTTTGCCAACCCGTACTGAAGGTATCCTTCTAAATTTAAAACTAATAAGTATCAAATCGCCAACAGGATGGAACAAAATTACCGTGAATTAAGCAACAAGTATTTTATAAAACCAATTTCAAATTTTTAGCAAACGTTTTGTTGTTTTAAAATGTCAGACCGGGTCAGCTTAAATCGATTTTAGTATTACATCCTTCACCACAACATCAGCATTTGCAGCAGAACACCCTTAAAATTTATATTACTGTGAATTTTTGTCGAATACATTTTTTAAAAATGTACAGTAAAAGTGTAATGAAATTGCTTGAAAACATTAACAAGCTGGCTACGTTACTTGCAGCTTGCCCCATCATTCTGGATGCCAAAACCGAATCATTTCGTTTTACCCTGTGGACGCGATTAAAGAGCTACATTTTTCTACAGTCTGTATCTTCATACGTTTTTATATTTGTGCCTTACCAAGTGTATAAAATGTGGAAACAAAAAAACTATGACCAATTAAATTTTCTGGTTATTTTTTATATGTGTGCAGTAATCATCATACTTCTTTTAGCCTTAATGAACTTACGCTTGCAGGAGAAGGTGGAACTATCAAATAGGGTGTTTCGGTTTCTGAAATTTTTCAAAAGTAAGTAAATATTTTAGATAGCTTTTCCTCTAGTAATAAAACTTCATATCTCATGTTATTTATACAGATATTTAAACATAATTTTCAGAAAATTATATGCCTAACTACAATCCAGAGGACTCAAAAGAAAATAGACACATTTGCCATCTTGTCAAATTGGTGTTTTGTTACTACATTATCGTAGGATTGGCCTTTTTTAGCCACTACCTAGTGTTCCCGCATTCTCCAATTCACCTTACCTCTGAAATTCAGCCTAGGTTTATGTACACAGTAATTTATATCTCGTATGGAATCCTCACATGTGTGTGCTATTTAAGTGGTTGCTTAACCTTATTAGTTATTTTCAATATTGGAATTATTTATTACGTTCTTTTTATTCCCATATTTGCTGTAGAGTTGACATTGGGTAATCAGCCTGGGCAAAAGTCCTCTAAAAAATTGCGAACATTGAGCAATATGATCCGTGTTTACCGATCAGTGGAAATACTTATTTCTCAGTTAAATGATGTATGGTCGGGTTTGTTCATTCCAATTCAAACTTTGGTTTGGTTGCTTAACATGTTTTGCTTTCGATCATTGGTTTTCTATTGGCATAGAATGAATCAATTTGCAAGATTATGCATGGTAGTGTATAGCATTGGAGTAGTAGTAACATATAGTGTAATTTTGAAATTTGCTGGACAAATGGCAACTTTCAATCATAAGACAAGGATGTCCTGGAAGCAAGCAGCACTTCGGCAGAAGGACTTTCTTGGAGGCATAAATAATATTAATGACTTGAAATACTGGAACAAGTTTAAAAAATCGTGCCGCCCAATTCGTATTAGCTATGGTAAGTTTTTTGTGATTAAACCAATTAGTGTGTTGGCGTATTTAAAAAAGGTTAGTAGGGGCGCATTTAAAACTTTATTGATGGCTCGATAAATAGTAAAGATTATGTTATTTCTAAATTATAACACTAAATCCGCCAAATATTTTTTTGAAACCTGTCTAGCTGACACAGTTAAAAATTTTTAATTTTATGTATATATATTGTATTTTTATAAATAAAATAAAAATTGTTTGAGTAAATTGGGCAATATTTTCATGAATATATAGAAAGGTAAAGTTCAATTAGTGAAATTGAAGCAACAATGTCAAATAGAAATGACGTAGATAATTCAATGAAGAAAATTCAAAGCCGTTTAGGACGCATAAGTATGCAGTATTTACATAAAGTGAGAGCAATGAAGTCAAAATAGATATAAATATGAAACTGTATATTTATTCTTTACTACATCGTTTATCCCTACTTATTCTTGTACTTAGTACTGAGTTTTTAGATTTTGCTACATTTAATGAGTAGGTTAATTCCAAACCAATATGAATTTAATCTTTGGATTTAATTTTTCGTATTTGAATGCTTGGTTAGCCACTGAAATTTACTTAATTATTATAGACTCCTATATATTTATAAATCTTCAAAGCTGAAGGCTTTTACATAGACATGGCATGAATTTGTAGAACTGCTTTTCACACCATATTATTACCAGAAGACTTAAAGCATTGTTCAAATAACTTTTTTAGATTCCAAGTGTTTCCATTAACCCTGCTTCCTTCATGTAGGTCAAATCTCGCCGAATAACTTCCATTGCTGACGGAAAATCCTTCCCATAATATTCAAAAGGTTTGTTTATTTTTCTCTCTTGAAAATATTTCTCCTGGCACAACGTACTTCCCATCAAAAAGTTAACTACATCTTCAAAATCTATTTTCTGATTCAGAAGTAAATGCTTGAGACTGTTTTTGTTTCGCTTGGCTTCTTCTTTCATTTTACTTTCAAATTCTGATCGCTCTAAAATTTTCAGCGTTTTTCCAAACTCCTCTTTTGCCAAATTTACAAATTCTTTTTCTGGTTGAGGTTGTATATGCCCCAAGTTATAAATGTGGTTCTGAGCTTGCTCATTCAAAAAAATAGGTATGGAAACATCCGCGCAAATATCTACTGGGAGAACGTTTGCAGCTATGTTAATATTTGGTATGGCGCCAACTTTAAGAAAAAGTATGAATCTCAAAATATTTAAGCTATTTAAAGTATTTTCCGAGCGTCCAGAGCTTGCCTTACTGCAAATCCAAGGGAATCTGAAAACTTTACAAGGGATTCCTCTCTGATTTGCTTGCTTAAGCAGTAATTCGCAAATTGCTTTTGTGGCCTGAAATGCACCAAGTTTCCTTTCCACCAAAGCCTCAATCACTTGGTGTTCTGGCCAAAAGTCTTCAAGCTGGGGCTCCTCATGTTTGCTAAACATTTCCAGTGTTAGTGTGGATGGGTAGAACACGTGCTTCACTTTTGCTTTGGAAGCAAATCTGAGGACGTTTTTAGTGCCCCCAATATTAACACTACGCATGTCTTCTCCAAAATTTTCTGAAGACAGGTTAATAAACTCGGTTGGGTGAGTTTTGGCGGCACAGTGAATAACGGCATCCACAGATTTGCAAAGTTTTTCATATGTTTCCTTAGATAAGCCGAAATTTCCCTGTGCAACATTTCCAGCCACACATTCAATCTTTCTCAGATCTATTTTACTTGTAAGTTCTAATAATTCCAGCTTGTTTGTTAGCCTCTTTGTCATATCATTGCCTTCTGTAATCAGACACCAAATTTTGTCTATATGCATGCTGCTTAATGTAGCGATTAGGTAAGGAGCCACCTTGCCAGTAGCTCCTGTCACCAGCACATTCCTAATTTGAGACGCTTTTACGGGTGCCTTGGTGTTTAGCGATACGTTGATATCGTCTTCCAGTTCCAATTCGCCCGTCAGCAGTGTTAGTATTTCCGTGTTAGTCAATTGCACTTTAGGTAACATGTTATCAGTTTGCCCATTTTGCTCTGTCAATGCACAAACTACTGCAGTAGCTAATGATTGGATTGTGTCACAATTTTTCACCATGCTTGTAGTAACCATCAATCTATTTCCAAGCAAACTCTGAATACTGTTTTTAAGCTCAATCATCATAAGTGAATCGACCCCCAGCTCCTGCAAATTGGCCGTTATAGTAATTTCATCCTCTAGTCTAAGCGACTGTTTCAGAATCGCGGCTACGTGTAAGGATATAACAAGACTCTTCTCCTGTTTGGTGTGTGCGTCATCCATTTCCCGCCAAAACTGATCAGACTTCACTGTTCCCTGTGCACTTGGTCTAGTGCCGCTTTGCTGTTTCCATAAACGTTCTTCCAAGTAATTTTTAAAGCTCGGACATAGCATCGCAAAATTATCAAAAGAGTCAAGTTCACTGAAACACACCTGTCTCTTTTGGGCTCTTAGTGCCATCTCCATTCCATTTAACATCCGCTGGACGCTTATTGGGACAAGACCACTCAGGCTGATATCCTTAGCACAGCCCACCTGTGCCCATTGACCCCAATTAATAGAAGTACCTGGTAATCCCAGTGAATGTCGATAGTGAATAAATGCATCTTCAAAGCAGTTTGCGCTGCAGTGGTTTGGCTGATATGGAGTGCCAACTAATGCCGCCATTGATGAGTACACAACAAAATGCTCTAATGAACAATTTTTTGTAAGCATGTGCAAGTTCCATGTGCCTGTAATTTTTGGGTTATATGTTGCTTTAAAATTGTTCCAGTTTTGGTTTGTAAACATACCGTCCTTCAAGACGCCCGCGCAATGCATTATCCCCCTAAGGGGTTTCATATTTGCATTAATGTCCGCAATTATACTTTTACAGTTTTCATAGTTTCCTATATCCCCTAGTTTAACGGTTACGTTATTGACAAGATTGCTATTTAGCTTTCTAATCTGCTCTGCTATTTCCCGAGATGGTGGACTTCTTCCTGTTAAAACTATATTCTTTGCGCCTTGTTTCAGCATCCACTGACAAACTTCAAATCCAATTCCACCAAGTCCACCCGTAATAAGATAAGTGCTTTTATTGTTAAACAGACGCACGTCGGTTTTGTACTCACCCTGATGAGTACCAACTTCCGGCATTGTAATCACCACTTTTCCAATATGTTTAGCTTTTTGAAAATACTGCAGAGCTTGCCTGATACAAAGTGCATCAAATCTGGTGTAAGGAAGGCCCTTAAGCTGATTGTTTGACAAATATGAGGACATTTGTCTACAAATTTTGTAACTAGTTTGCATGTCTAGTACTGTTAAGTCTACAATGTTGTAACTAACATCAGGTCTTACTTTTTGGACATCTTCTGGTTTCCATATGGACATCTTACTCATTTCAACAAATCTGCCATTTTTTGCTGTAGCTCTCAAAGTGGCCTCTTTTATTCCGGGACCGGTAATCGAATTCAGCACAATATCCACTCCGTGAGCATTGGTTACTCTCAGAATATCCTGTTCGAAGCTTGTGTCTCTAGAGTGGAACACGTGCTGAATTCCTAGGCTTTTAAGATAAGCCCGTTTTCTTGGGTTCCCTGCCGTAGTGATTATCTCAGCCCCAGCTGCCTTTGCTATCTGAATAGCCGCAAGTCCTACTCCTCCCGATCCTGTATGAATAAGAACCTTATCCCCTTTCTTCATTTTAGCCACATTGATCAGACAATGATAAGCAGTTAAAAACACTGTTGGCAAAGTAACTGCTTCTTCAAAGGTCATTGTGTCTGGAATTTGTAACACCGACTCACTATTTAGTGTCAAATAGCTGCACATTTGTCCACCTTTTAAGTTTACACCAAATACCTCATCGCCAAGCTTCCACTTTGACTCTGGTCCACGTTTTGTGACAATTCCAGCCACATCAAATCCAATGGCGTTCAAACTTTCGAATTCCACAGTGGGTTTGAGAATGGATAAAATGTCTTTAAAGTTCAGAGCGTATGCACAGACTCTTATCTCTATCTCGTCATTACATATAGACTCGTAATCTAAAGGCTCAAAATCCAGATCCTGAATCATCCGAGTCTTTGGTAATTTTAAATGATATCTATCTGTACTTGGAGGCAGTTTCAACAAATCACTATAAGTAGGTAAGTTTGCCTTGCAAAGTCTCGGCTCGTATCTTACATTTCCCCTGTAAGCTACCTGGAGGCGATGCTGCTCATGTGGTCCTTTTAGCATAGCCAACTCATAAAGCAACTGCTCTGCCAACAACCAGATTTTCAAGTTTGCGTCCAGATCTAAAACTCTTATCGTCATATCCGTTTCGTTTTTTAAAGACTTGACCATCCCCCACAATGTAGCCGCATTTGGGTTAACAAAATCTGTATCTTCATTTATCGCGTGCACTGACGTTGTCACTACCAGTAACCGTGGCGGCTTGAGCATTTGCACTATACTTTTTGCCAAACTCAAAAACGGCAACGCCACTTCCTCCTGATCAATTGTGTCTGCATCCATTCCCCAAAAATAGACAATCCCATGAATCTGACAATCGCCAAAAAGAGTTTCCATTTCCTTGTTAACATTAATTTTAAGTACTCGGCTGTTAATTCTCTCCGTCAGGCACCTTTTTGCGTCGTCGTTACTTGGCATTTTATTCTCTCTCCAAATTATCTCCACATCAAATCCACTAGAATCCAGCATGTTAGCTACGTTGCTGATTAATTCCAGATTCTGGTTATCCCCAAAAACAATCCATTTCTGCAAATCAGGCTCCACAACGAACCGCTCAGCTTTCAGTCTTTCCACTTGACACTTTTTGTCTGCCCGCGCCAGAATCAATGCAAACTGGTCCATATAAGTTTTTGTGCATTGTACTTGCTCAAAGCCACTCTTTTCAAGCACCTGTTTCCAAATGTCAACCCCCACGCAACAGTGTTCTTCTCTCCAATGCTGATCCTCATATCGCCAATAGCCCTCTAGCAACCCAAAGACATAGGTAATGTCCCTAGAAGGAATTACCGATTCCGAAAAGTAGATCAGCCCTCCAGGTTTTAGCGTTTGCCTAAGATGTACAAGTGACTCTTCTAGATTTCTAGTGGCGTGCAAAACATCCGTAGCACATACCATGTCAAAGTACCCCAAAGGTATTCCTTGACTCAGCGGACTTTGCTCAATGTTGAAAACTTTAAAAGTTATATTATTTGTAAATTCCTCAAGCTTTTTTGCAGCTTTGATAAAGAACGTGGAGGAAACGTCCGTGTAATACACCTCAAATTTGTCAGCCCAACATTGTTGTAGCCACTGCAAAGCATGCAGACTCCCACTTCCGGTTCCAGCCCCAACTTCTAGAAACCTAAAGACCTTACCCTGTGAGTGCTGGTTCTCTATAAAGCTCTTTTTTAGCAATAAAGGAAAAGTGCCTTCAATCGCGGCCTTGGTTTCCCTCCTACTAGGATGATTTTGATAAAAGCTGTCTGCAGAAAACTGATGCTCGAGTTCATCTTGTGGATATAGAATAGCAAGGGCGGATTCTTTCCCTCGCAATATTTTCATAAGTCTGATAGAAATATGCTCGTAAATGGCCCAAACGTTAGATGCATTACTGGATTTAAAGGTTGCATTTAATTGATTTATTTCCAAATTAACATGTTCAATAGTAGGTGGTGGCCGGATAACAATCCAAATGTCCGATTTCGCATCAGTACGATCCAAGATACCTTCTTCCTGCAATACTTTCATGTAGAAACGTAATAACTGATAGTATTTGGTGCAAATTTGGAGATGGGAACAAAGCTTAGAAAGACTAAATTTCTGATGCAGAATGGGCTTCCAACCAAGTTGTAGTAAAGCTTTCAAAATATATAAATAAATGAGTTTGTTGGTTTGCGTAAAAATCTCCATAACCTTCGGGGAGGTGACAGAGCCATCTGGCAAATCTACATTACCCACACAATGTTTCAAAGTATTATCAAATGGACTTGGAATAACCTTCCAAGTTTCCTCCCAGGCGTCTGGAATGGAGCTGAATTGCTGCTCTAAAATGCTTTCAATTGTTCTAGTATTTGTTTCAACCAGCTCCACGTCAGATATAAATGCAACCGGGGTCCAGTTGGATGTGGCCACAAATATGTAAGACTTTTCCGCGTCGTCGTTCCAGGCTTGAAGATACAAACTGGAGACATTGTTCAGAGTTTGTGTGGATAAACTTGATATAAATGTTATTTCTTTGATGCGCACCGGAACTTTAAGTTTCACTTCCTCATGGTTAAAGCGAGTTAATGCGCATGTCTGTAAAGCAGCATCTAAAATAAGTGGGTGAATTATGTACTTGTTCAGATCGCCAGGTAGCTCCATTTCGGCTACTACTTCGTCTCCTGGTCGCTTTAAATCATGTTGCCGAACATGCCACCACTTTCGGATCATTCGAAATGTGTCCCCGAAACGCATGCCTTGTTCATTCCAGCTTTTGTAAGCCTTGTCGGGGGAGGTAACCTGGGAACTAGAAATGATTTCAGGGATCCTATTGACATTCCACGTAGCCAAAGTTGTCTTTAAACTGGCCACGGGAATGAATGTAGAACTTGCATTAAGTAGCCATTTGCCCGAGTCACTTGGAGACTTGTGATAAATTCTAATTCGATAGCCGGTTTTTTCGCTCGACTTAACAGGGCGCTCGGGCAAATCCACAACAGTCTGCAAGCGACATTTCTTTTCGTCACTCAGTTCTAAGGGAGCATGAATTTCTAGATTTTCTAAACTGACTGCGTGGCCAATGTCACAAATCTCGGTTAGGTTGTGAGACACTGAGTACCCAGCAAATAGACACATTTCTGTGAAGCAAGCACCTGCAAGCAATGCTCGATTACCAATATGATGATCCTTTAAATAAGGGACCAAACTTAGCTTTAGGTCGTTTTGGAATATGCTTAATGAAGATGCGTTGTTGATATGAAAACCAACGAGTGGATGCATAATGCTGGTTTCGTTTGAATTCCGTTCTACCCAGTAGTCTTTTCGGTGGAAAGGGTGAAATGGCAAGGATACCCTTTTTCTGCAATAAAGATCGTCGAAACTTTTCCAGTCTACTTGGTAACCTAATAAGTACAGCTTTCCAAGGCTAGTTAGAATGGTTTCCCAGTCGTCTGTGTTTTTTCGGAGAGACGCCAAACAGCTAAGTGGTGTTCCTTCAAGGTTCTGCATTAAAAAGCTGGAAAGAATCGGTTGGGGGCCAACTTCCAAAAAGTTTTTACAACCAGATTTACGAAGGACAGAGCATGCTTCAACAAAAGAGACTTTATCTCGTGTGTGACGTACCCAGTATTCAGCTCCGAGCTCAGAAATGTCAACGATAATCCGTCCTTCCATTCCGGAAATGTACTGAACGTTTGGATTTTTTGGTTTGTACCTTATAGACTGGGCTACGTTACTGTAGGTTTCTAGTATGGGATCCATGTGACGAGAATGAAATGCATGGGTGGCTTCCAAAATAATAGCCTTTATGTTTTGATCATTCAAAAAAGCAAGGAAAGCTGCCACTTGTTTGGTGTCACCTGCCACCACAGTTTGATCAGGGCTATTGACTGCAGCAAAGTCCAAATCAATTTTTGCAGCTTTCATCAAAGTCTCCACTTCCGGTTTGCTGGCTCTAATTACCAACATGTTTCCTCGAGGTAAGCTGTCAATCAGGCGACTTCTCTCTGCCACCAACTTCAAAGCATCTTCCAAGTCCAACACTCCCACAGCAACCGCAGCGCAAAATTCTCCAAGACTGTGACCCAGAACGTAATCCGGTTTGATGCCCCAACTTTCCCACAATTTCAGCAGGCAGTACTCAACGCAAAATATGCTGGTTTGGCTGTAAAGTGTACGACCAAGTTCTTTCGAGCTAGAATCTAGGTCCCATAAAACATGATCAATGCAAAGATTATACATTTCTTTCATTGTTCTGCTGCAAACATCAAAATTTACTCTGAAAATAGGGCTGGTTTTGTAGAGCAACTTTGCCATACCCTGATACTGTGACCCTTGACCAGTAAAAAGGAAACAAAGCTTGGACTTAACTCCATCCTTTGTTTCACTCCGTAAAAACCTTTTGGTTTGCAGTACCTTTAAACCATCTTGATAATCATTTGCCACAAGGAAAGCTCGGTGATTAAAGCTTGCTCTTCCTACGTTGGCTGAATACACAAGATTTGCAAAGCTTTTATCTTCTTTTGCAGCAAGTTCAGAAAACCGGTTCTCGTACTCACACAGAAGCCCATCTAACGCTTCACTGGTTTTTCCTGAGATGGTCATTAGGTGAGTGGGTCGCTCAAATCCCAGGTTAAATTTGGGGGGTTCAATATTCGGAGCTTCTTCAATGATTACATGCCCGTCTGTACCCGTAAGCCCAAAGGAGCTCACACCGCATATTCTTGTCTGACCTGGAATTTTTGGCCAGTGCATATTTTCCATAGGAATTATTGCTGGTATTGAATCCAGGACGATTTCGGGGTTAATCGTATCTAAATTTCGGTGCTTAGGAATGAGTTCATGTTGCAAGGCCAGAACTGCTTTCATAACTCCAGTAATTCCAGAGCATGATTCTGTATGCCCCACATTTGTCTTCACTGAGCCAATTATTAGAGGAGTTTTCCGTTCAGGTGAGTAGTATGCTCTGCTAATTGCCGAGATTTCCATGGGATCTCCCACTTTTGTCCCTGTTCCGTGAGCTTCCACAAAACTTACCTGCTCCGGAAGTACATTAGCATCTTTCAAGGCCAACTGCATAGCCAAAGCTTCACAGTGTTCCGTCGGAGTTCCCAAACTTCGACTCATACCCTCCTGGGATATCGCAGAGCCTCTAACCATTGCCCAAATATGATCCCGATCTCTTAGGGCATCACTTAGTCTCTTTAGAACCAGCACCCCACATCCTTCCGCTCGCCCAAAACCATCAGCCTTGGCATCAAAAGTTTTACAGCGTCCATCAGGAGAAATCACAACTTCCATCATGCTGCTTTCAATCGGCTGCAAAAGGAGATTGACACCCCCAGCCAGTGCCAAGTTGGTTTCACCAGCTCTCAAGCTCTTAACCGCCAAGTCCAATGCCACAATGGCAGAGCTACATCCGCTTTCCGTGGCAATACTTGGACCAGTCAATCCCAGTACAAACGATAGCCTTGCTGCTACAGCTCCCATGCTATTTCCCAAATATGTCCTGAAAAAGTCCTTCTCAACAGAATCCTGCACGAAATCTCGGTATTCGTTGGTCCAGCTTCCAGTGAATATTCCTGTGTGACTACCATACAAACCCAGGGGGTCGATCCCTGCATCCTCCAAAGCTTCCCACATAACCTCATGCAGAAGCCTAGCTTGAGGATCCATGTAGACTGCATCCTTTGGACTGACGCCAAAAAACCCGGCGTCGAATTTGTCCAGGGGCACGGATAAAAATCCAGCTTGAGATGTTTGCTCTTTGCTTGGCTTTGACCAGCGAATTTTTGGTGGCAAGCAAATTCCTTCCTCGCCTTTGTAAAGCAAGTTCCAAAACTCTTCCAAGTTATTAGCCGCAGGATAGCGACAGCTCATTCCAACAATTGCAATTGGTTCTTTTGTCAGATTTCGTGAAGTAATGCCAAAAGCTTGAAGAGGAAGTTGGACGGAAGTGTTGCCTTCATAGCTTTGCAACACTTTATCATATAACTCAAGCCACATTTTAACGATTAGCTATAAAGCAAAGCAAATAAAGCAAAATCAGTAACAAATTATATAATTACTCCACATTGAAATTTTCTAATGCTTGTTATCAGTTAGATTTTTATTGTTAGTGTACCTTCTCATGAAGTCCAATGTCAACAGCGTTCATTAATTTAAGCTGATCATACAATGGCATTGATTCTTTGGTATTACCCGAGAAATGTATGACTTGTGGACACACATGGTGGCTAATATATTAAAATAAAAGGTAGTTTGAATTAAAAATCGACAATATAGACATCAAGCATTTTTGAAAATTGCATTTATATACCTAAGTAACTTTCTATTGCTGATGGAGAAATCAGCAATTATACCGTCTTGAAGCATTCCTATATTCAATTTGGCATTTTGGTTTTTAAGCCACATATTAAAATGCTGTTCAGATAAATCTATAATGCAAAAGGTTTACATTATGTCTTTAACAATAAAAGTATTTATGCAGTCGTAAATATAAACCAATTTAGTACCTTGCAAATTCATAATCATATTCTCGCGAATGTGCATCCAAACGTCTTTATTGGGTATCAACATAAATGTGCTCAAGTTAAAAGACTCATCTTGATTAATTTTGGACTGGAAATCGTAAGGGCCTTCAAACAAGTTATCTGCGTTTTGAAGAAACTACAAAAACACGAAAATTATTTGAAGGAATCATTGGTATGTTTTGTACCTAGAATCCTAATATCCTAGTAAGTTTTTTAAGTATCGCCAAGATACTTGATAATATTGTATTCCGGCCGTCCGGTTGTATGCGTTTTTCTCAGTAGCGGCTAAACCGACTACAGCCAAACTTAGTATACAGATACGACAGGACCTCAGGCACAACGCTATTGAATTTCAAGTCAATAGGTCAACTCTAGGTTAGAGGTCACAGCGATTTCAAAACTTTTTATATAGGGATCTATAGCATGCGTCACATGATTTTAGGTCAGTTTTTGACCAGCATTACGAATTTACAATCAGTTTGTCAAAATGCGGTTTTAAGGCCCTGATTCAGGACCTTAACTGCCAGATACAGACGTTTGCAGCATATATGCTGTGCGACACATGATTTTAAGTCTGTTTTTGACCAGGATTAAAATTCTTCAGTCGGTTTGTTAAAATGCGGGTTTAAGGCTCTGATTAAGGCTTCTTTAGCGATACTTAATTATTATTTCTTAAAGCTTTATTTTACCTACCATGGAGTTTGGCGACACGTAAACACACTTGTGAAACGGAATCAATGCAAAAGTGTAGGCCAATGCTAGAGCTTCATTGAGGATGGTTTTGCCCGATATGTCGATTTCTTCCAGGAAGAATACCATATCAAATGCTTTTCCCAAAGCATGCCTTTAAAAAAGAGGAGTTAAAATAAGTTTTCTTTGTTCTTATAAGTACAAATAAGCAACCCCAAAGCGTCCATACGTTGTCAAAAAAATCAATACTTAATCACAGCTGTCATTACCGATTTTTAACAGAAACATTCTTAGATGCAATTACAACTTTTTTTCGAGTTGTTGCAGTGTCTTGAATGGATGCCGCCAAAACTAGCACATTGGCTACTGCTTCATTGCTTACTGCGCTAGTAACCCACGCTTCATGGCTCCAATGCGCTTTAAACACAATGCGAAAAAATGTATTTATTTCATAAATTATTTGAAAAATATAATTTGTTAGCAATATGTTACCCATTGCTGTGCTCCAATCCGAGAAACTACAAATATTTAATACTGCAAGTGTGCATATAAATTTTCTTGTAAGTATTTAAAATTGTATGTAAAAACAAGTTTTAAAGGAACAAATGTTTATGAGAAATGCCAGAGTTGTACTAAAAATAAATGAGTTAAACTGGAATTTTGTACCTAATAGCTCGTTTAATTCCAATAGAACAACTATTAACCTTATTTATTGGCTATTCATCTTATTTTTCTTCCTGTTTTAAAACTGTGTTGTATTAACACAAAATGGTTTAGCCTGTACCTACAGACAAAAAGTCGAAGAAAGTGCACATACTGAAATAGTACTTTTCGTTTATAATGTCAGATTATTTTAACAAGGTTAATAGTAGTACTAACCTTTCCTAATTCGCTGTTTAGAAAGAAAAAAACATTTTGCACAAGTAATAATAAAAAATGTTCTGGCGAGATGTTATGTGCATGCATGAGCATTGAAATGAATATAAATCCTTTATTTTAAATTTAATTTTACAATATACCCGTCTAACATTCTTGCACTGTATAACAGATAATTCTTCAAAAAATATAACAAAATTTGGACATATGAAATGTAGTTGAATTTAAATCTGACATATAGTCAGATACGTAGCATGTTTAACTCGATTCAAAGCTTCATTTAAGGATAAAATAAATGTTGGTTTTCATTTTTCACAGTTTAGATTATCGAGCATACTAGTCGAATTAATACTTGTATTGGTGGTAACCTGCCATTCTTGCAGTTTAAAATTTATTTCAGTACATACACTTTCAGTTTAAGCAAGAGCAACATGTTTTTCTTCCTTGTGTTTATCTAGAAAGGAAGAACTAATGCAACCTTCAGCAACCAAGTTGGAGATAATAATGTTGTAAGTTTGGCATTTTAATTACATCTGTATTGTAGGTCAGTTGGATTTATGTTGTTAGTAAAACTTGTTGAAAGTTATAAACCCATCTGATTAATCAGATAAAACGTTGTATCATCTCTGATGTTTTACGTAATACTTTTTTTTAGAGAATCAAGAAGCCTATGGTGAAGACGAATTCAGAAAAGAAGTAAGTCCACAGGAAGCACGGATTGTTAACTTTATAAAAATCTTATTAATTTCTGGCTGCATAATATAGCATGTACAAAGTAGAGCATTTGGGATTTTAAAGTAGTTTTAGACTTGACATAAAGCACAATCACCAGGAAATTCCATAAAAACTTTGTTTGTAGTACCTTACATATTTTAGAAATTAGGTAAGTGACTCCAGTATGCCTGTGGTATGCCATTATAAAATTACGATTCGTAATCTTCTACGGTCATAAAGTTTTATTACAACTAACAAAAGCAATGAAATCTGATAAGAAGGTGATGTTTGACTTTTACCTCATAAAATGTTCATGGACTGCAAACTTTACAACACATGGATTTAAAAATATATTTTCAATGATTTCTCAGGCAGATCTTATTGTTTTGGATCAAACATGACATGTCACTCAAAGCCAAAGAGCAGGTTTAGTGCTTTATTAAGTCAGGTTATAAAATAAGATTTACAAAAGAAAACTTGAAATGAAAGTAGTCGATACATTTTCAACAGCAAATTTTGTGCGTTATATTAACACAAATTAATTTTGTGAAAATATCTTATTTGAAATATTAATCTGGTATTTTTTTGTTTCTAAATTTGATTTTTATGTTTACGCCAAACCAATTTCTTTGATGGTCTTGAAAAAACTACATAACATGCACGTGCGCGAGTTATAAACACAAAAGAAAAAATGTGAAATGCAATATATTTTTCATTACTGCAGCATGCTGGCTCATTGATAACTTTCATGCTAATAAGTACTTCCTTCGAATTCCAGCTACATATTATCAAATATTTTGTCTTTGGTCTGAATTAGATTGAGATTATTAGATCACTAAAAGTCATTTATTACAGGCTGCTGTAATTAGAAATTTTTGTCAAATTAGAATTTGTATCTTTAACTAGTACTGGTACAGACCCTAGATAATTGCATGCATGTATTCAGCACAAATAAAATTTTAATATTGTGGCATTAGCGAAGAATTTATGTAGATAAACAATTTATGTATATTAATATCAACATATAGCTTACTGCGTACAAGTTAATTGTTTGCTACAATATAAGCTGGCTTTCTTGTCATTATACATACTAAATGCACTTTTAGCAAAACTCGAATAAAGTTCTGTCTATAATATTACATAACGTACAATAGTCCGATAAATTCCCTGGCCACAACATTCTGTTTTCTCCATTTTCGTTTAAACAGGTTTTGCAGGAATGATTAGCCCATACAGTATCTCTAAAGCTCTTACCTACCTACTACATAAAGTCATTTTCCTTCAATCTGTTAATTGAAATTACAGAAGAGTTCATTTGTGTCACGATTTTAATTGCATTTACAATCCAGTTTACCTGGCATTCAATACTATTAATATTTGAACTATGCCCAATATATGTATATGGGTCCATTACTGTAAATTGGTTTGGCATTTGCCAATTCACTATCCCCAGGTAAGTGTTTAGTTTGTTCCGCTTCCATTTAGCTAAAATGTCAACTTGCTGCCTTTCATAAATATGCATTGGTGCAAAATATTCCTGGGGTTTAAATCCAGTGGCAAGTGTAAGCACGTCTGACTCGTAAATTCTTTCATCCATCGTTTGAATACAATGCCCTTTAATTTGTTTAATTTTATCAGTAACTAAGTTAACATTGGACCTACATAAACTGGCATAGAAGAACTTTGATAAAATTACTCCTTTGTAAATGATTGCATACTTCGGTTTTAACTTTGTTAAAAAACATTGGGTTTGAGATTTCGAATTTTCTTTACCGTTCAGCAAATTTAGCCCCTTGGTTTTGTAGACGAGAATTGTTTTGAGTTGCTTTTTGTAAGAATTCTTGTAGATAAAACATTGATGCGCGGATTAGCTTGTATAAACCTGGGATTGTAGCATGTTTTAATTTCACAATCCCTGAAATTATTATTTCAACTCTTGGATGTACATATGGTGCTGTGCGCTGGAATACTACAAGATTTGATACTTCCGGGACAATTACTGTAATACTTTGTACCCCATTGGCACCCGTGCCAATTAAACCCGTTTTCCAGTCAAGCTGACAGAGGTATTCCATTTTGCTGAATGTAGAAGTTCCCCTGAAAGGAAATATCTTCAGTGGGATAGTCTGGCTGCCAAAATTAACCGGTTGCATTGATCCTAAATAAAATATTTATTCTCGTGATTAGCCGGTTCATTCTTTCAAAACAATATAAACAATTTTACGGTTTACACAATATCATTTTACACTTGTCTTTTTGTTGTGTTTTCCTATTAAAAATAACAGTACCACATTCTTATTTTCATTCCAGGAAATGCTCTGTAGTAGTTGTGTTTGGAAGCTAATTGCGAAAGTTGTTGGCCATTAGCCGTAAGTGATAAAGTATCTCCGATTGTGAAGCATAAAATTCACACCAATCTGTGTGCAAATATTAAGTTTTAATTAAACAAGATTTAAGGCTTTATCATCAAGTTGGTAATTAACGTAAAAATACCATATTTTGTAGAAAACGAACAGCAATACAAATAGCTCGGTATGTCACAACTGCATCCTGGATACGTATTAGCTAACCACCTACCGCCAACGTCGTTGCCAAGTTCGTATATTATTGAAGATTCCAGCTTTACTTCAAATTTTAGTTTAACAACCATGCACAACCCTGACACTCTGAAAATATCAATGGATAATATTATTGTTATGAATCTATTAAAAAATAATGTAAACTTATTCGATAAACTAACTTTTATTTTTATGTAAATATAGCCTTACCCAACCCTACCCTAATAATGGAAATTCGCGGTTTAGCTTTTGTGGTACAAAAGGACATGCTATCAATATTGAATTTGAAAGCTAAGCAAAAAACAAATGAAATTAGCAAAATTACAAGTAAAGGTTGAACTATATTTGTTGCATTACCGCTATCAACATTTGGTAATTCTGTGTTGCTGGAGTTTAAAATTTAAGCTTTGAATGAGGTTGAGTTCGTTAGATGTCTCCTGATGTTGCATTGTAAATAGGACGCTGAAAGTTTTTTTGGGGGACTTTTCTTAATTTAAAAAATCTTTAATACTTCAGAGGATACCACTTTTGGTATTTTAGATATTGCAGAAAAGGGATTATAAAACGTCCTTCAAAACAGCACACAGACAATCAAAATGTTTATCATATAAGATTGTCAATAGGTACGTGTTAATTTTGCAACATTTCTGTTCTGTAATTATCC
This sequence comes from Entomobrya proxima, assembly GCA_029691765.1. NCBI lineage: Eukaryota > Metazoa > Arthropoda > Collembola > Entomobryomorpha > Entomobryidae > Entomobrya > Entomobrya proxima. The sequence goes on from CM056172.1 coordinate 40,971,245, forward strand.
AGACACCATGACTGCAAAAACAGTGGTAGTGTTACGCCAAGGTGAAGCCTGAATTTATAACTCTTATTAGATTAATACAGAGATATTTATGCATAATGAATTTGCGTCTTTGCCCCACACACATATCAGTAGTTTGCTATCTTAATTTGTGCCAAGGCTGTTGCAAGTATATATCTTATAAATCCTAACTTAGTTTCATTAGAAACTTCTCTTCTTCGATTTTATCTTCGCGTAATTGCTTAAAGCATTACATCGTATCCTAAATTTAATCTGAGAACTTGTTTAAATTGTTTTATGATGTGCTTACGTTTTACTACTAAAAGATCACCATATCTTAAGGAGGTTGAAAAACAGGATATTTTTTAATTTGCACTGTTGCTTTGGTATCTTAAATCAACAAAAGTCCAAAAGCGTGACCATTTGTTGGGATAAATAAGTATATTTAGTTATTTAGTATTCTCTTGTACCATGGGACCTTTGATTTACATGAGTACACAGAAAATGATAGCTCAGTACTTGAAATATATAGCTGGACTAGCTTCAGATCTAAAAGGTGTCTACTCAGTAAAGTGACAAATTTTGCTGAAATAAAAAAGTAGCAGTTGTGATTTCAAACGGAAATGATATGTCAATGATGAATTAAACCTTGAAGAAGTAAAGAAAAATTTTTCGACCTAATCTTTTCATTTTAGCTTAAAAGAGCTTTTGACGTTAGGCGGCGCCACTAATCAAGATTCTGGGTACTAACATAATAATTAATCTACCATATAATCGTTGGCCAAACGTTCTAAGGACAATTTAGCCAAAACAGAATAGTTCCGTGGTGGGTTTTTACATGAACTTGAGTTTTGTCGGTTTACTTGTTAGACATTTTTTACTTGCTACCAAATTTGTGATCAAATTTACACAATAGAGAAGCATATCTGTGTGGTGACTTAGAAGTTAGACAACCACATTGACCTATCCCGTTCTAGGAAATTTTCTTTATTTCAAGTGGTTTATGTCAGCATGAAACTTATTTATAAAATCCGGATTAGTTGCAATGATATGATATGATATACACTCTTGCATGATGATTTCATGTCAGCAAGACGCAAACGTAAAATATTTTTAATCCAAGTACAGTCCTGTATATTCTTAACAAAGTTGTTTCAAAACCCGATGTGGATAGATTAGATAAAATATTACATCTTCCTGTGTATGCCGAAGAATCACATCGTATTGAGAAGCTAAGCGACCTTGGAAGCTTGAAACATTGTGCCTAACAATCTGGCAGACGATTGATATACTAAAAGCAATAAAATACGTTCTTGTTTTTAGTTTAAACAAACAAAATCTCAATGTGTGACTAATTAGACTGTCAGAAAAGCCAAGATTAGTGTCTGGTTTCAAACAACATTGAATGTCTAGACTAGCCTTAAATATGAAAATACACGGTCAATATCTCGGAAGTTTCTGGTGAACGAGTTGTTCAGAAGGCAAGATTGGTATCAGTAAAAACGTTGTTCTACCTGATGACTTCAATTTTATCAAACAACCGGTATTTGATTTGGCTCATTGTCTATTCTTATATGTATTGGCTAACCTTTTAAATCCACGGACAAAGAAAACGTTTGTTGCTTTTCAGAACAAATAAAGTGCCGTTGTTGGAAATAAAAATTCAGGTGGTGTATTTAACCTAATTATAATTTATAACGAAAGCATATTTAAGTTCGTCATGCATTATAATTGCGTATAAGAATGTATCTCATGGATTCTTGTATCATGAGCTTATGTTTATATTTAATTATAATTAAATATATTTATGCAAATTTTGAGAGATCTGTGTGGTAATTTTCCACCAGTTGCTTGCCAATAAATAATTGCTCCTGATAGTAATGTACAAATCAATTCGCTGAATTTAGGTGTTGCTTATAAATGTTTATTATTTACATGTTACATGTTGACGAAAGCGTAGCGTACGACCAAATACAACAGCTTGTCATAATAAAATCATTCACAAATTAGTTTGTATGCAACAATAGCCAAAATTGTAAAAACCACTGTCCAAAGTACAACAGAAATAATTCCTGGCCAAACCAAAGGGTGATTCCAGGATAATCCTCGAATTATAATAGATCTTAGCGCTGCTGAAGGCATATTAGTAGGTATAAACATTCCAAAGCCTTGGCATACCTTGGCCATTGTCTCAGCAGGAAAAACAACACAGCCAAAGAGAAGAAATATTGGAGTTAAAAATATTCCTACCATCAATGCTTCCACTTCATCTCGACATACTATTCCAATCAGCAAGCCTGTTTAAATTGACAATTAACTTGTTATTATTGTAACAAATACTCCTGTTAATCCACGAAATATTTCTCAGACCCTAAAGGTTATTCCTGTCCAGTATTCAAAGTTTCCCTTGACAAGACGGTACTTTGGGCACCCTAAACGCTAGCTACTTGACCCCTGCTTCAACCACTGATTCCTACGCCTAGCCTTAATTGCCACGCAGAAATAGCTCAAATTGAAGGAACTAGATCACTAACTAGGTGAAAATAACTGACCCGGACAAAGACACGGAAGTTTACTTTAATTACAGACTACGTCACCCTTTTATTAACGACAGGACTTCAATTACTTTTACAATTTTCAAAATTAACAGAGTTTCTCAAAACTTAGCTCTGACAAAATCTTGAGCAGAATGCTGAGCCGATGTTCACTGCTCGCCAGCTCCGATCACAAAAATGGCAATCTCTCTGTACTAGCTAGACTTGGTTCTCCTCGCGACGGCGACCAAGTTCGAAGTCCCCTCCGTCTTCCTTGCTGCTCTCGAGCCTCTGGCCAATCAGAGCGCTTGCCGATTCTTCTGGAATATTCCTGTCTTTGTTTCCTCTGTCTCCGTTCGTCGACATTCCGACCCCCAAATCAGGGTTAAAGCCCTGATTTCCCATCCTGAGTCCTAACGGGCAGATTCTGTGTACTCCCCGCTTCCATGTCTTGCCATCTGCGGTCTTCATCTGGACCACTCGTACTTGTCCATCATTTCCGGGGTACACCTCGGTGACTACTGCTTTCTTCCAAACGTTCCTGGGAGCTTGGTCATCCGCAAGCAGCACGATTGCTCCAACCTCCAGCGGCTCTGCCTCGAGGTGCCACTTCTCTCGCTTAGCCAGCTCCGGCATGACTTCCTTTGTCCATCGCGACCAGAACACCTCCAGGAAATACTGGGCCTTTCTCCACTGAGCACGTAACACCTCATCTGCTGGCTCGTACTCGCCAGGAATCGATGGTCCAATGTCGGAGAATCCCCGAAGAAAGTGATTCGGGGTAAGCGGATCCGGGTCTGCTGGGTCTTTGCTCGTGTAGCTCAGTGGCCGCGAGTTGATAATATTTTCCGCTCCCTTCAGCATAGTCAGCAGGGTCTGATCCTTCGGGAACTTGTCACTCAGGGTCTTCTTAAGGATTTTCTTCACACTTTGTACCATACGCTCCCATGCGCCACCGAAGTGGGGTAGATGAGGGGGATTGAAATGCCACTTGATGGCCTGGAACTTGTCTCGCTGCATAACTTCCGGCCAGTTCACTGTGCCCCAGCAACTCTTCAGCTCGTTGCTTGCCCCTACGAAGTTAGTCCCGTTGTCGCTGTAAAGATGCCGAGGCCGCCCTCTCTGGTCCACAATGTCTCATCCGTTGACAACCCGTAGACGACATCCAATGACACAGCCCTGGTAACCATGCAGGTAAACACAATCACCCACCTCTTCTCATGATGTCGACCAACGACTACTTCCACGGGTCCCATGAGATCCACTCCTGTGTGGGTAAATGGCGGGTTTCCAGTGTCCAGACGGAAGTATGGTAGATCTCCCATACACGGTAATATCGGCTGCGCTTTCCCAATCCTGCAGACTTGACAATGCTCCACAGCCCTTTGTACTGCTCTACGCCCATCAACCATCCAGTAACGCTCCCTGCATCGGTTCAAGACTGTGTCCAACCCTTGGTGAGCGTTTCTCTGGTGTTCCTTTAGCACCAGAAGCTCCACAAAGTGATGACGACTGGGGAGAATCATGGGAATCTTCACTTCCTTTGACACGGCCGCTGCTTGCAATCTTCCCTTGGCACGCAGTATCCCATCTTCCAGCACTGGATTCAGCTTCTGCACTTTGTTGCGCCCCTTCAACCGGTCACCACTTTGCAACGCGGCGATTTCCTCAGAGAAGCTATCATGCTGGACCTTCTTCACTAGCCGTAACTCCGCTTCTGCTAAGTCCTCTGGCTCCAGCTTTGTCACCAAGTTGTTGTAGAGGAAACTGCTTTGTTTACCCCCACTAAAGGCTTCTCGTAGCTTATCCTTGTCTTTCAGGCTCCATGGGGGTTGCGCATTGGGCTCTTTCAGCCATTTTCTTCCCCAGTACCGCAGCACTCTGATGACACACGCCTGAGCTCTAGTCATCCTTCCAAAGTCAGAGAACCTCTCAATCTGTACTGTGTCACTGTTCACATCCGGTCTTCTTTCCTGTACAACAGCTACGTAGCACTTTTTCTTCACTTCTGCTGTGTCATCTTCCTCTGGTTCGTGTAACTGTTCCACGGGCCAGTTTTCTTCTGGTTCATAGAGGAAGGCAGGTCCTGTAATCCACTTAGACTCCGGACACAGCTCAATTTTGCTTTTTAGACGTGTCCCCTGGTCGGCAACGTTCAAGTCCGTCGGGACCCATCTCCATTCACTAACAGAGGTCAGCAGGTGAATCCTATTCACCCTGTTTGCAACGAACTCTTTGTAACGCAGAGTCTCAGTGCGTATCCACATCAGCACGGTACGCGAGTCCATCCAGAAATGCCGGGAGTGAATCGTCACCTTCAAGTCCTCCACTACAGTGTTTGCCAGTGTCGCTCCCATTGCTGCTGCTACTAACTCCAGTCGCGGGATGGTGAGCTTTTTTATAGGTGCTACCTTAGCTTTTGCACACACAAAAGTCACCGCGGTGCACTCCCCCATTGTTATCCGGAGAAAACAAATCGCCACGGTCGCCTCCTCACTAGCGTCCATCATTGTGTGGAGTTGAATCTTTGTTGCAAGGTGGATATCGTACGCGTAGCATCGGGGTATCCTGACCTTTTCCACATCCTGCAAGTTTTGGACCCACACTTGCCACTCCTCAAAGATACTATCCGGTATCTCATCATCCCAGTCCACCCCGCTGCGCCATGTCCTCTGCAGCAAGATTAGCCCTTTAATCTTAAAGTTGGCAATAAAACCTAGCGGGTCGAAGACCGACATCAGTAGCCCGCACATTTGTCGCTTTGTGGGGCGTCGGCCTTCCAATAACTCGGGCTTCACTTTTTTAAAATCCGCGGAAAATGTGAAGTGGTCATCTTCCGGTTTCCACCATAGGCCCAGTATCCTCTCGAGGGGTATTTCTGTGTTTTCACCAAATGTCTTGACCCCCTTGGCTCTTTCCTCTTCTGGTACGCTTGCAATGACCTCCCTGCTGTTAGATAGCCACTTTTTTACAAAGAAGTTCCCCGCAGCGTTGATTTCCGTGATCTGACGCCGCAGATCGATAGCTCCCTGGATTGTCTGTGAGCCGGAGAGGCAATCGTCACAGTAAAAATCCTCCTCGGTTGCTCTTGCCGCTTCTGGGAACTTGTCTGTAAATCTTGCCGCATTCACATTTTTCACGTAGATGGCTGACGAGGGGGAACTACTGGCACCGAAAATAAGCACTGTCATCTCAAAGTCTCTGATGACTGGGGTTTTCTCGCGGAGATCCCTCCACACAAAGCGTTGGCTCACACGGTCTTCCTGTCTCACTGCTACACGATGGAACATTTCCTCTATGTCTCCATTTATGGCGTAGTTGTGCTTCCGGAAATTCATCAGCACTGAAGCAAGTGGGCGTATAAAATCCGGTCCAGTCATCAAATGGGCATTCAAGCTCGTTCCACTGTTGTTGCTCGCAGCGTCGAACACTAGTCGTAGTTTACCTGGCTTGTTGACGTTGAAGACACCGAAGTGCGAAATGTAGAACGTCTTCCCTGTCACGACAGCAGCCTCCTCCGCTGTAAGTTCCCTCACGTACCCCCTGGACACGTACTTGTCTAGTTCACCATGGTACAAGTCAAAGTAGTCAGGGTTCTTCTCCATCCTTCTTTCATTTGAGAGGAGCCTCCTAACTGCCTCATTCCTGGATGGAGGAAACACCACACTGTCATCTCGGTAAGGCAGACCGATTTCCCACTGTGTTCCTGTCAACTTCAGGGTGTCTTCGAAAATCTGCAGTGCTTTGTTGTCCTCCACTGACCCTTCAGTGACCTTGGGGTAAACTCCATAGGACTCTAAACTGAAGCACTTTCTTAGCAGATTGTCTAGCTGCTCGTTCTCCGTAAACGTTAATGCGTTGATCCTGGAACCTCCCTGCGCCTCGGCGACTCTTTTGCCAGCCAGCACCCATCCCAGCTTAAGCCTTTTAGCCATGGGTTCATCTTGGCTTCTCTCTAAGATTTCTCTATGTGCTGTCAAAAAGGGGTGGTCCTCTCCAATAATCATCTGGATCCGCACATTGTCAAACGCTTCCAGCTTGGCTTTCTTGAGATACGCGTACTTTGCTTTTAACACAGCAGGTGACTGTGTGTACCTGTCAAGGCCAAGGTCAACAAGGGTAATCACGTTGTCCACCTTGTAGAACGGGGCTTTCTTCCATGCACCAGACACTTCAAAGGCTGCAGAGTCCCCTGTCAACTGGATCTCGATCCCTCCTACACCCTGACATTTAGCGTCCACTGGTCTCGCTGTGATGCCCACCTCCTGACATATTTCCTCTTCTATTGCCGTTGAGTCGCAACCACTGTCACACAGGCAATAGATCTTCCTGACGCCCAATGGTCCTCTCACCTTGACCTTAACCACCGACATTGGTTTTGAGGGTTTGTTCCGTAACCAATTCATTTTTGCAGGAGGTCTGTCATTCACTGAAGGCTGTGTCTTGCTTTCTTCTGTGTCCTCTGAGCTTTCCGACGTCCTGGCTTCTCTGACGGGCCTATTGTCTCTTTGTCGCTCCTTCCTTTGCCAGAACTTTTCCTCAGTGTGAAGAAGCTTGTGGTGAGTGGCCTTACAGTCGTCTTTGCCACAAACACGATCAGAGGGGCAATCTTTCTTCATGTGTCCCCCGTCCAAGCAGCGGTAACAAAGTCGGTTCTCCTGTACGAACTTTTGCTTGTCATCGAAGGACAGCTTCCGGAACTTGTAGCACCTCCAGATCTTGTGCTTAACTCCACAGCATAAGCACTTCCCATCCGTGTCCTCTCCACTGCTACTGGCCTTCGGGCTGCTACTGGTCTCCGTCGTCGCCACGTTTATCTTTGCCGACCCCCGTGTTCCTCGCTGTTGCTTCTCGGTTTCTTTGTTCTTGATAACAGGGGTAACAAACTCCGTGCACACACTAATCTTTCTGTCCAGCCACTCGTCAAAGCTCAGCAAATTTCTTTTTCGGGTTGGATTAGCCCGTAACCATTCTCCCCATTCCAATTTAAAAACTGAGGGTAGCTTCTCGGTTACCTTTTCCAACAGCATCATGTCGTTAAGATATTCCTCTTGTTTCATGGACTTTACGGTCTGGATAAGAAACTGTACAGTTGTCCCAAAGTCCACGAAAGTTTCCAATTTGCTGGCATCCGGACTTTTACAATGTTCCACCTTTGCAATCAGTGTCTTCATTACAAGTTGGGGTCGCCCAAAACGTTCCTTCAACTTGTCAATTATTGCCGTCACGTTGTTCGGCTCGTTCATCAGTCCGACGACGGCTTCCTTGGCACTCCCTTTCAGCGCCTTGCGAAGACGTATAAGACTTTGGGACGTGTTTACTTTTCCTGGCGGAGTCGTCCTGTCAAACTCGTTGTAGAACACGGGCCAATCCTCTGCCGTTCCATTGAAGATGGGTAAGTCCTTGTCCCAGTCTTTCTTTGTTTTCTGCGATTCCTGGAATGCTTGGGGAAACGTCTTCGAGAAGATACTGGCTAACTGTGTCATTTCTGCCGCCGGGCTGGGGGTTGAAGGCTGGGTCACTACTGGAGGCGTTTCCTGTGTTTCTATTCCTGGAAATCCTGGAGGAGGTTGATTTACTCCTGTTTGCTCTGCGTCGGCAGTCTGTGTCTGAAAAACTGCAGCAAGTGGATTGAAGTTTATGAAGGGGTTTCCTCCACTGCCACCAACATGAGCCGACTGTCGAATTGCGACCTCCTTTCTACTGGTTACTGGGGTACGGCCTCCAACTAAATCCTGAAAGAATACTCCAGGGCCTGGGCTTTGATAAAAGGAGGGTGGTGCCTGATTGTCAAGCCACGCGCTTACTCGTCCTGCTGATGCGTCGTCATACTCCTCATCAATCCCTTGTTCTTCCTCAATTTCCGCTGCTATCTCGTCTTTGTCCAGGTCCTCCTGCTCTTTCAGGAACTTCAGCTTTCTTTTCAAGGCTGCTTCCCCCTTCTCAATCTCCAACTTCAGCTTTGCAATTTCATCAGTCACGCCCTTCTTGTCATCGTCGCCAACTTGAGCCTCCTTCAGCTCGAGGTCCCTGATCTGGAAGGTTATTGCTTCCTTAGACTCCTCCCAGTCTTTTCTCAATTGCAGGGATTCCCTCTTGCTCCCCAACTCTACTTGCTTCTGGCGGGATGCTACTGACGATGTCGTAACTGCTCGGCTGCGGTTACGCAATCCCGTCGGGGTGCTGGTTGCTGCTACCTGGGCACGTTCCTTGTCCTGGACGACCTTCAGCGCCTCCTTCAGCAGCTTCAAGTTTTCGGTGGCTCCGGGAATTAACTGTTTCGCGGCACTAATGTGGGGTCGGATTTTGTCCCACTCCTCCAGTTCCTCGGCCGAAAATTGATCCCGATCCTGGCCATCGAACTTCTTCTCCAGACCCTCGTTCTCGATAAGGCACCGCTCTGCTGATGCCTTCCAGTCTTCATTCTGCTTGATCTGCTCCATGATCGTCTCTTTCGGGAGCTCCTGGTACCGGTTACGGGACGTCGGTCCGGGTGGTGGCTGCTCTGTGTTGCTCATCCCCAATGTCCTGGTGGTACTGGTTGGATTTCCCAACTGTCCGTATACGAGGCGATTAACGGGCATTGTCATCCTTCTCTCTCTGGCTGGTGGAGTACCGTCGGGGCGTGACATGTTTTAAAAAGAAATTTAATCAAAATTTGTTCCCAGATAAGTTTAGTTGGAACGGACTAACCGTGAGTGGAGGGACACTAATACCCAGCCTCCCTCGTGGCTGCAGTATTCTCTGCTACACTAAGTAGTAGCCCACAATTTCCCACAGGAACTCGATGGGATGACCTTGTCCTCCTCTTCGGGAATTGTCCACTCACGTCGGTTACTGTGTCTCGGGTGGTCACAGCTTTGTTACAATTGTTACGCTTTGTTACAGTGGTTACGCTTTGTTACAGTGGTTACAGCCTTGTTACAGTGGTTACAGCCGTTGTACCACTTTGTACCACTTTGTACCGTTGGTACAAACCGTTGTACCACTTCGTACCACTTTGTACCGTTGGTACAAACCGTTGGTACCACTTTGTACCACTTGGTACCGTTGGTACAAACCGCTATTCCAATGCAGCAACTCTTCTTTCCCGAGTACACGCTGCTACCACTGTCCTGTCTTCTGCCGCAATCCCAATCTGGAATGACGCAATCCACGCTCCGAGTTGCACTTCCAACTGTCCACTGTCTGGTCGCAGGCCCCAAATCCCTCTTATCCACAGTTTCGGCACCACGTGTTGTTCCACGAAATATTTCTCAGACCCTAAAGGTTATTCCTGTCCAGTATTCAAAGTTTCCCTTGACAAGACGGTACTTTGGGCACCCTAAACGCTAGCTACTTGACCCCTGCTTCAACCACTGATTCCTACGCCTAGCCTTAATTGCCACGCAGAAATAGCTCAAATTGAAGGAACTAGATCACTAACTAGGTGAAAATAACTGACCCGGACAAAGACACGGAAGTTTACTTTAATTACAGACTACGTCACCCTTTTATTAACGACAGGACTTCAATTACTTTTACAATTTTCAAAATTAACAGAGTTTCTCAAAACTTAGCTCTGACAAAATCTTGAGCAGAATGCTGAGCCGATGTTCACTGCTCGCCAGCTCCGATCACAAAAATGGCAATCTCTCTGTACTAGCTAGACTTGGTTCTCCTCGCGACGGCGACCAAGTTCGAAGTCCCCTCCGTCTTCCTTGCTGCTCTCGAGCCTCTGGCCAATCAGAGCGCTTGCCGATTCTTCTGGAATATTCCTGTCTTTGTTTCCTCTGTCTCCGTTCGTCGACAACTCCTGAATGCTTTAAATTTGTAACAATACCTAGACTTGTGCCGCACAATCCAACCAAAACACAAAAAGTAAAATATAGCCAAATGGGACCCAAAACAGCAACATTAAACCCCAAGTATAAAACAATACTCCATGTGATAATTTGTCCCAAAGCAATCACAATCTGCGTTATAAAATGACTTATGATCATGTCAAACGTAGTCAAACCGGCAACTCGGGATCGGCTTAGGGTTCCTTGTTTATAATCTGAACAAAATAAAATTTGTAATTATACCTCAAAGAATATACACAATACATTACACTCCTTCCATAAAGCGCAACCTGCTATGAAGAAAAGTGCGGAAAGACTGCAAACTATTCCTAAAAGAGAGCTAACGATTATTCCAGGTAAAATAAATTCAAAATAGTTATCGTCGTCCTTTGCGTAAACGGCCGTGTACTGTACAAATAGATAAAGCATCGATTAACACATTTACTGAAAAATATTTTTAAGCTAGAATCAATGCAATTAAAAAATTAAAATTTGAAACCTTCATTGGTATAAGCTTTTCTTCCTTTTGTAATAGGCACGACACAGTAAAGTCTTGGAAGTAGCTCTGATACGACTCGTACATATGTTTAATCATACACAATGTGGCAAGAAATTCTAAATTCAGCATAGTTTTGTCATGTATCATTTTTTTGTAAATCAGCTCAACAATATTAACAATTTGTAGATAAATTATTATTACGAGAAAAGTCCAAATAACCATGAGTCTTAGACCCTTCAAGAGCTTGGTTTAATGTGTAACGACCAGCTAGTACAAATTCAATCAGATTTTGGGAATAATTTTGAGGAATTACAATGTATCCCCAGGAACGTCCTTGATGAACTTGATACAATGCATCTTCAATAGTATCATAGGAATCCTGCAAAAATCAAAATTAAAATATAACTATGTATGCACTTATGTAGTAGACAAAACACTGGTAGTACCAATTGAATCACGTCTCCAGCTTTTAACTTGTTCAGCAATCTGCAACTGAGTTTCGAAAATTTACAAGGGCTTTCATAGTAGTTTACCAAACGGCATTCTTGTGTCCAGTTTTTTAACTCGTGGTTAACAATGCCAACATGCATATTTTTCATTTTTGAGCCCAGAGCTAAAAGAGTAATGGTGCCTTGAATGGTTGGCATCCATAAGACAAAAAGTAGAAACCTAAAATGTGATAAGCGTAGCATATATTTACATTTTCGTCGCATATGGGTTTGGATTGATTATATAAATAAGTAACATTTACAGCGGGAATCGGTGCAAAGTTAACAGCATTACAGTTGTAAGCCCGTATATTCGTTGACAATGATTAAAAACTGGTGATTGCTTGAGACCGTCTACATTACTTTCAGAGGTGTCATCCCCTATTATTTGGGTGGTTTGTTCCGATTCAAAGCTTTCAGTATCGGTTTGCCCGCATTTAAATTTTTTACTTGAACTACAAGGACGTGGAGAATTACGTTCTCTTGCAAACACAATCTCAGAATTATTAATTTTTTTAACCGAAGCTTCATCTCGTCGACATAGCTGCAGCACAACGTTTTCAATTAAATCGGTATTAAACATTCTGAGCAAGTTTTCTGGTGAATTTTCCACTAGAAGGCGACCTCCACGCATAACCCCCATCTGTTAAAAAATATATGAGCTCTAGCACACTTTATATTTTACAAAAATACCAAATATAAATTCTTTTGTGTCCATTTTAACGGTGAAAACAGAATTCATATGTATAGTATAGTATTCAAGATTTCTGAATTTCATTTTTTTAGCTGCTTTATGTGTATTTAGTAGCAAGTATTTCTTAATGTTTATTATGCATGTTTAATTTTTACGTATTATTTGCTTGTTTCTTTAAGCAAATTACCTGATTAGATAATCGTGCCTCTTCAATATAATGAGTAGTGATCAGAACTGTTGTTCCTAATGTGGTAGTGATGTCAAAAAGATAATTCCATATTCTGAAAATATGCATTGATAAGAAAGTTTTTTAATAAATATGAAACTCAGATTAAAGATTAGGTAAAGTTATAACTTCTGCATTAATATAGATATGGAAGCAGCAGTTGTAAGCAATCTCAATGGTTTTTAGTGAATTTTTAAAACAAAATTAGAATGTCATTGTGGTCCAACTTTCGTAGGATACATTCTTACCTTACGCGTAACAATGGATCCAGTCCAACCGTCTATGGATACAAGTTTTAAAGATCAAACTTATTACAAAGCCATATGTAGCCATACAGGCTATTGTTGCCAATTTCTTACCGGTTCGTCCAAAACAAGTAATTTTGGATTATGAAGAAAGGCCACTGCAAGCGACACTCTTCTTCTTTGACCACCACTGTTATAATTATGGGAAACATGCAATAGAAAATTTTATATAGAATAATTTAACATGTTCAGTTAATTTACTGAATTACTTTTATCATTATAAACTATAATTCTATAAATTACATTCATTTTAAATTAGTAAGTTTTAGCTGTTTTGGTGGACTTTGTACACTTTATGGTGATGACAACTTCCAATTTAATTATGGCAGTACCAGACAAAAATATTTTATTACGAAAAGGGGTTTACCTAAGGTTTCTTATGAGTTTGCAACTTGCTGGAAGCTGCAAAAGGTCATTCAGACGCCCCCACATATGAGTTACATTTGAGAATTCCATGTTGTATAAACGTCCAAAGTAGTAAATAACCTCTAAAATAGACAGATGATTGTGCAAAGAAATGTCCTGCAGCATGCCAAATTGTCGAAAAATTAGTTTGTATTTATGTAATTAGCATAATTTTTGGTACGTTAGATACCTTGTTTGATTTTAATTCAGTTACCTGTGGCATGTATCCTACCGTCCTATTCAAAACCTTACTGTCTTTTGACCCTGGTACCCTACCAAATACTAATAACTCCCCAGAGTCCCACTTCTGTAACCCTACAATACATGATAGTATAGTAGTTTTTCCGCAGCCACTGGATCCCAGGAGACTGTATCTTATAATCAAAGAACAAAGACAGATTGTAAGTTTATCCAATAAATTTTGACGATACAAATTGAGTTTATTTACATTGACTTTTTGGGAACGTGTATTGATAAGTCTTTAATTGTAGGTGGCCCATTATCATAACTCTTCCACAAGTTGTTAATAAGCACTGCAGGCGTAGGGTTCTTCATTTTTACAACGTTAATATTGTTCAGTCTTTTGACTATGCTTAATTCTTAGTTATGATGAATGTTTTGCAAAATTGTTTCTATTTAATTGTACAGACGTAATAAATACTTGGCGAACAAAGAAAAATGAAAAATCTCGTACAGCGTCTATCCAGGGTAGAGCAGAAATTACCAGACCGTATTAATAAATAAAGCCTAAGGTTTTAAACCTTATATCAATTGCAAAGTTAAAACCTACAAACATGTTTTCATTTGATTTCAGTTGTTTTATTGTGCCTAAAACTGGAATGTAAATTATAGTAAGTAGGTCCCGACAATCAAACTAACTTTGGATAAAAATGAAAATAAGTATCATGTTAACCTCAATCCTTCAAAAAAAATTGTTTGTATTTAAAATGTATAAATTACACATAATTTATCTGATATGTAGCTCGCAGAATCATCGAAAGCGGTTTTCACTCGTAAATCTACAGACCATGGAAAGGCATTAAAAACAGTAAGCACATATTATGATTATCAGATAACTCCAATATTTTTCAACTTTACCTACCTATCTCAATCTCAATTACCTGGATTAAGTAAATAATATGCCAGCAAAGGTCCCGGCACAACTAGTAGTTGTATTGTATTGCAAAAACTTTCATTCAAACATACAAGACAAAAATGCAAAACCAACTCACATGGCTTTTTATTTGTATAATGTAGGTTTGTAAAAGTAATTTTTTAACCCGAATCATCAATAATCTTAATCTATGGATACATCCGAAGTTCTTATTTTTTTCAAATTTTATGATGCACATGTAATTTTCAAACTTATTTATTATAAATATTTTTATAAAGTTTACTGCCCTTCTAGCCAGTTATTTATACTAACGAATAAGTATTTCATGAATATTACGTTTTTGCTGGGTGCAAAAATTTTGAATTTGTTGGAAACAGGGAAACTCATTTCAAAGTATTTAGCTTTCACTGGGATGCAAAAGAGAGGAATATTGACCGGGCTAAGGAAGCTCAGAATGGGGTGCTTTTTTCGAGATTTTAAGTTTTCAAAACTCTGAAGTTATGCTGGATACCACATTTTGGTCAACATTTTGCCAATTAAAATTTTGATTTATCCTTGTCATGTTTAAGTGAGGTCGCTTACAATGATGTTTTTAATCGGGACAGTTACATCTATACGTGATATAAAATAATAATTGGCGATTGTATTATATTACATCGGATTCAAATTTTTGAAGTTTCAAAATTATGTTTATCAGGTAAATCTGCATATTCTCTTTTTAAAGTCATAAGCTCATGGTTATTTCAAAACAGTTTTGTAAATGTACATAAGTTTTGTTGCATAAATCCGCAAAATTTAAATCTCTTTGTTTCAGACAAAGCTATGCCAATGTGTATATAATTATTTGCTTAAAATATAATAATCAAATTATTTATAATGAAATGGATTTTTATTACACCTTTAGTTCTTACACATTTTGATTGCTACAACTGGCACTGAATTCAAAATGCTAATGTAGCAAATATCACTGAATCGTATATCAGTATTATTTTATGTATAAAAATATAAACTACTCAACGCATACCTTACAGATTGCTACCAGATTGAAGGATCAAAATGAATTCAAATGAAGACTATTGCATAATTTATTATCATAATGTAACTCAAATGAAATATGAAGAAAAATCTTCACCTTCTCCGGGTATATAACAGTGCTGCAATCCTGTTGTCCGTGTTTATAAATTCATATCTTAATCTTCAAACGCAGCTTACCATGATTCCGCGTACAACAATGAAGTAAATTTAATTAGCGTAAAATTCTTAGCGCATCTCTAGTTTGCCTGTAAAATCCACACTTGTTGCTTCTTTTCACATAATTCAAAGTCCACTTAACACATTTTTGTGTAATTATTTGCTTTTTTTCTTTAAAAAGAATTTTGCGTGTTAATATAAAGTTTTTTTTGAAGATAAAACTAGTTATAAAATACACTAACGTCACTGATAGTGATAAGAAACTTCAATAAAGCTAGTAAAATCAAGATGGGCATTTCCACTTCCCTGTTTGCATCGTAAAAAAAGAAATATAACAAATGCGCAAAAAACTTTTAAACATTGTAGTGATAATCAAGGGTAACACGGGTAACAAACTACTGTCCCATTAGAAAAGTCATCACCTATCAGTCACTTTTATTTAATATTTTAATTGATGCGAAATGAAAATGAGCTTCTGCGAGTGTTCAGGAAAAACACAATTTATTCCAATAAATATTTACAGCTCAATGTTATCAGCTTTAAAGTTAAACTTTATCTAACGTGTCAATTCCGAAGTAGGTTAGAAACAAGTTTTAAGAATTTGCTTTTGCGATTTCACTCAATGCTGATTTCATTTTTGTTTGGTAAAAACAAGCACAAAATCTGGCGATTGATTTTAAAATATTTTCCTAGTTTGGCTTTTTTAAATAATTGTACAATATAGTCTTTGTCTAGTTTGTAATCTACTTAGTCTTTTCTGGTCGAACATGCTTAGACAGTGTACTCAACATACATAACAATTATACTGCAAAATTCTAAAGTTAAGGGAAAGTTACTCATAATCATAAGATTAATCATACAAACTTATACGAATAAAAATGTATCAATGAGTGTTCGGTTTTAAATAGATTCGGTTCAGCTTTCAGCTACAGAATACTTTTTAATGCAGCAATATGCAAATTATATCTAACAATTTCAATTTTTTTTGTTTTGTTGTCAATAAAAAACAACACACATCCTAAATTATACATAGAATGAACCCACGAAAAACATCAACCAATATCAAGTATTACAATATACCAGGTAATATGTTAATAAAATGTTAATACTAAACAATAATGTTGAGATATTGACACGACAAGTGTTGACCAAGCAATAGAAGTCGCATCTGCTTTTATTTTATTATCACAAGTCCATAGTTAACAAAAAACTGTGTAAAGTTAACAATATTTCATTTGCTAAAATTGTATTTACAATGACTTTTTTAGTATTCCAGCGGACAATATTTCTATTTCATCTAAAATATTATTCACAAACTTATTAGCTTGTTCTCGCGACATCAAACTTGCTTCTACCACCAGATGTACGTACATTTCTTGGTTATGACCAACAATGGCAATGTTAATACCTAAAATTAGCAGCCATATTCCGTTATACATAAATTTGACAACATGAAAAATTGCTTGTTTGTTTTACTCTTACCAGCAATTCCTTGTAAGGCTCCCGGAGCAGCATGAATTTGTATGGTTTCGCGATTTTTGTATCGTGTAGTCTCTTGCATACTGGCGAAATTTGTTAATACTAAAATATTAAAAGCAATTTAATGTCTGTTTGCCACCGAGAGTGTAAAATAGGTTAAAAGTTTGCTTACTAATAGGAAATAGTTTCTGGTTTGCAAAATATTTAGACACATGGAATAAATGCCAGCCAAATAAAGTGGATCCAATGAAAAACTCAACTGGAAAGACAGTTTCGTGTAATTTTTTCAACATTTGGTGAACTAGTTTTAGTCTTTGAACAGGTTTTAGTGAATGTTCGGAAACTGGTAAATTTAGAAGCAAGCCAGTCATATGGTTTGTCAGTTGTTTAGGTCTATTTAATCCCGGAATCGGTAAAACACTAACACACATTCCACAATGTGGTGCTGTTCTAACATCAATAGCATTAACTAAATCCTTATTTAAGGCAAAAGAAATTCCTGACATTAAGACACTTGTAAAACTGACGTTGTACGTGTTTTTAATCTCTTTGATTTTTTCAAGGTGTACTGGCTTAGAACTTACATATATTTGATGTCCTTTCTTGTTGTTGTTTGTCAACTTGTATGGACTAGATCTAAAAAAGTAGGACAAGACACTCGGAAGGTCCATCAAAAGGTTGACAGGAAGCGTTAAAGCATACCATAGTATGTGCGAAAATGTTAATCGTGAGGTTTTTGGTGTCACAAGAGTAGGTCTAGCCTCTGAATCGGAAAAACATTCCAGAAACGCATTTTGAATAGCAATGCCATCGGACAAACAATGGTGCCACTTCAAAATTAAAGCTGATGACGGAGTGTCTACTTGATTTGCAAACTTTGGAGCATCTTGTATTTCAGTGCTGCTGCAATAGTTTTCAATTAAATAGAGTTGCCATGGACTTTGATCTAGTGGCAAATTTGTATTTAATAGGTTTTCCATGAATTGTTGCAGTTGTGCTGGTTTTATTTGAGCATCAGACGAAGAAAGTAGGTGTACATGGTTATTAATGTTAAAGGCGCTTTTAGCGTTTTTCCAAAATAGAAATCCCATCCATTGCACTGGATACTGGTGAAATTTTTTATATCTTACTGACGAGGTCATAATCCATTTATGTAGGATCTCCTCCTTAAGTTCTTGCAAGTTAAGTCTTCCTCGAACAACAGTTGCTACAACTACGTTGCTACGCGAAATTTCGTTTGTCATCAGATCGCTGGCAAACATTGCGCTCAGGCCTCCCAGAATTCCATCCAAATCTGAATTAAATAGTTTTGCCACAGCGACAATAAGAACCCGATAAATATATATCGGAATGCTTAATACGAAAAAAACAACAAGACAGAGAAGGCACAACAATCCAAGTGTTAAGTAAATTTTTTCGCTGAAGAATGTTTTAATTCCTTGAAAAGACATGGTATAATTTTAATCAAGCAAAGCTAGTGTATAAAATGTCAACAACTCTGTCAGAGATAAAATTATTTTTATGCATATGAAAATGTTTGAACGCACGTATTCACAAAGTAGATTTTATTGAAGTTCTTGCGGAACGAACCAATGCAAAGTTTACATGCAAAGTCTAGTTTTGGTTTGATTTATCTCCCAAAAACCAACAGTATAACTGAAGATTAATCTTTCTTTGTAGTCATGAAGATACATTTATAACATGAACAAGGTTATGCAGACTCAAATAATTATGCGATGCTGCTATATCTCGAGAGAAGTTTCTAGTATTACTCGTTAAAATAGGTTTTGATTACTGATTTATTTAAAGATTTGGCAAAACCCTGAATGTTGATCTGATTAACAATCCGGTTAGACGAGTTACATCATTCAAGTAATAAAGAGAAGGTTCACGTTTTTCACGATGAAAACATGCACTATTAAAATATTAGAAGAAATGCTGAAATTGAGTTGTATGTACATAAGTAAATTTTACTTCAAATGTTTACATTTTTGCTTTTTAAAAATTTAAATCCGTTAGGACCGTAATTAATATAACAATATTTTTTACAAAAGATTGATTCGTATGTCATTACTACAATAAGTTTGGGCATACGACGGATTTTGTTACGATTTTCAATTATTAGGGTTAGTAAAAATGAATAGCCTGCCAAAATGAATCAGAGTCAATATTATCCCACTACTTTGCCAAGAGAGGAGAACCTTGTATGAATTTAATCGGCACTTTATCATATGCTTGGTATTTGCTAGTACAAGACAACAACAAATACATTAAAGCTAAATGTACTTTTTGTACTCATTCCATCTTTTTAAGAAGCAACTGTCTGTCAGCCATTCAGAGATTTGTTATTGGTGTTATTCTGCACTAGCGGATACCAAGTACCTAATAAAAGTGTCAATAAAGTGAGTACAGAATTCACCTATGCACAATAATTCTGTCACAGTTATACTAAAAAACCTTAAAGTTTTGACACCTATGACAAAATGTTTTGTAAGATATCAAAAAGTCTGACTTAGAATGTAGTAATATCATACGTGAACCTTAGATTATAAAGTTACTATGCAAATTTTCCAGCTACTTTGTTCTAATATAAGCTCTTTGTTGACCATGTTCAGAGTATCACTTATAACACTCTGACAACATTAGCAGATTTTTTAAGTGTCTGAGTAATATAACGTGATTGTTTGCGTTTGTATGATCTGGAAGTAAACTTGATCAACATCTAACAACTTCTATAGAAAAAGGATTGTTAAGATTTGAACGGAATAATTCCAAATAAGCCATGGGTAAGAAGTGTCTTTTCTCATTAAAGTCAGAAATTGTCATATTACAATAAGATAATATGGATTTACGTTAAATTTAATTTCAATTCCATGTTTCAGCTGAGTGGAAAACTCAAGCTTGGGTAACTAGTGCCCTCCACGATGAGGTTGTGCCGGCTGCTTTGGTCCTTGCAACATCTCTACAAAGGACCAAAACACCTCGTAAAATTGTGGTGATTACATGTTCCAAAGTTTGCATTCAAAATCGGTATTTCACGCTAATAAAAACATTAGAGTTTATATAAAAGCCCTACATTTTACTAACAAAAAATGTGTTTTGACCCAGCAATTTTTTGCGGGAAACGTTTGACATGGTGTTTCTAATGGATGAAATCGATTTTGAAATAACCAGCCAAAATACGTTACTCGACGCTCATGCAAAAGCATTTGCATTTGGGATGACTATCTTTCAAAAATGTGTGTATGTATCTGCATTATCTTTGGTAAGAAAAGATGAAATATACAGACAATATGCACAGTTTTTGTTTCTGTCAGCAAAGGGTTCGATTCTTTTTTGGCTTCATTTGAATACAGGTTATAGAAAACGCTGACATGATGTTCAATGTAACTGACGATTTTCAGTGCCGCTTAAACTTGTCAACTGGATTGCCCGATTTATCTGTTTTCGTGTTCCAACCGTTGAAAGAAATTATGCTCCATTTTACCAGGAACAGAGCAAGTAAGACACTTATTATCTATATATGACACCAACTTCAAGGTTTTAGTGTTTCTTATTCAACGTTATTTACTAGACATTTCTGACGAATATTTGTCCAATTGGCTGATAAATCAGAACAAATTTCTTAGAATTGGTTCAGTGGAAAAAGGAACTATTTTCGATTTTTGTATCACAAAAGGAAGATTGATAAGGTAAATTCATTAGATACACACATTTGCTCTTAGTAACTGATCTATTTTTAAGTTAAAAAATAATTGTATTTATTATATCTACCAGTGATAAAACCCATGCTCCAATTGTCCACTTTATTAATCTAAAAAATATTGGATGTATGCAACTGCACGAACAAGTCAAAAGTTTGCAGGAAATGAGCATAGGAAGACATGAAAAGGTGAGACAATGGCACTCGGCTCAAAAGTGCGTTTACAAATTACAATAGCAGTTTGTCAGCCCTACTAACTGAGATTATGACTTTTGTTTGGTTTAAAGCTTATTGTTGACTATTGGATGGCATTGTACAAACAAGACAGAACAACTTTTGATGGAAATATCGAGGCTTTACTTGAAGACCCTTATCCTACCACAATGAACTTTACAAATGAGCCAGTGGCAATCGTTGGAATGAGTTGTCGCTACCCTAAGGCGAATTCACTGGAAGAATTTTGGAACATGTTGTTTGCTGGTGAAGAGGGAATTCGTGAACCACCTGCGTTCCGTTGGACAAAAGAACACTCCCTTCGAGTGACTCCACAAAACAGAAAATCTCAAGCAGGTTTTCTATCCGTTCCTGTTGATGAGTTTGATGCAGGATTCTTTGGAATTAGTCCCAAAGAGACAATATACATGGACCCGCAGACTCGTTTGCTTCACGAGGTTATGTGGGAATCTCTTGAAGATGCAGGAATAAATCCTCAGACTTTGAACGGCACCCGAGCTGGAATATTTACAGGAAGTTGGATGTACGATTATAAGGACAGCGTCCAAATCTCACCCGAAATGGCAAAAGAGTTTTATAGGATTTATATGGGAAACAGCATGGGAGCTATGGCAGCAAGACTTTCATTTCTCTTAGGGCTCACGGGACCCAGTGTAGCTACGGAAAGTGGATGTAGCTCTGCCATGGTGGCGTTACATTTGGCTGTCAAGTCATTGCGGGATGGAGAATCGAGCTTGGCAATTGTTGGTGGCGTAAATTTACTGTTGCATCCTTTTGACAGTGACATATTGGAATTTGTTATCTCGCCAAGGGGGCGTTGCAAAACGTTTGATGAAAAAGCGGATGGTTTTGGGCGAGCTGAAGCATGTGGAGTGCTGGTGCTGAAGCGCTTGAGTGATGCCCTTCGGGATCGAGACAATATTTGGGCACTGGTTAGAGGTTCAGCGGTTTCCCAAGAGGGTACTAGCAGAAGTTTGGGAACGCCAACTGTTCATTGCGAAGCTTTGGCAATGGAACTGGCTTTGCAAGATGCCAATGTAGCACCGGAGCATGTAAGCTTTGTTGAAGCACATGGCACTGGAACTGTAGTGGGTGATCCAATGGAAGTGGCAGCAATTGCCAAAGCGTACTATTCGCCTAACAGAAAGGAGCCACTAATAATTGGCTCTGTAAAGACAAATGTGGGGCATACCGAGTCATGCTCTGGAATTACTGGCATAATGAAATCAGTTTTGGCGATGAAGCATGAAATTATTCCTAAGCATCTAAACTTGGAAACTCTCAATCCAGAAATATTTTTGGATTCTATTCCTGCAAAAATTCCTCTGGAGAATTTGCCTTGGCCTACGCACCCGGGGAAACCAAAACTTTGCGGTGTAAGCTCATTTGGCATTACGGGAACGGACGGGCATGTCATCCTTGAAGAAGCTCCGTCTTATGAACTACCCAAGTTTACTATTGGTTTGGAGCGACCTACTCACCTAATGACCATTTCTGGAAAATCTGAGGAAGCTCTTGAAGAGCTACTCAAAATATATGAAAATCGATTTTTTGATCAGGCTAGCAACGCTGACGAAAAGTTTGCTAACATAGCCTATTCAGCAAATATTGGCAGGGCATCCTTCAGTCACCGAGCTTTTTTTCTTGCAGAGAATTTCAGTGATGCTGAAATAGCACTGAAAAAGGGTAAGGTTTTGCATGGTAAAGTGGAATCAGGCTGGGTGCCTAAAATCTGCTTTCTGTTTACTGGGCAAGGGTCTCAGTATCCAGGCATGGCAAAACAACTTTACGAAACCAGTCCAGTGTTTCGAATTAATTTTGACGTTTGCGACAGAATCCTTACAGAAATGTACAATATTTCAATTCGCAAACTGTTATGGGAATCTGACATAAAGAAATATGAGCTTGGCCGTACAATTTATAGCCAAACGAGTATTTTCTGCATTGAATACTGTCTCCTGAAATTGTGGCAAAGCTGGGGTATCAAACCAGACTATGTACTTGGACACAGCCTGGGAGAATTTTGCGCAGCTGTTGCTGCTGAAATTTTGGATTTTGAAGATGCACTTAAATTGGTGGCTGAGAGAAGTCGCCTGATTGATAATCTTCCCCGAGGAAGCATGCTGGTTGTAAAGGCAAGCAAACCGGAAGTGGAGAAGTGGATGGAAGCTGCCAAAATTGATCTTGATTTTGCAGCAGTCAATACTCCGGAACAAACTGTGGTTGCCGGTGATACTAAAACAGTTGAAAGATTTTTGGCTTTTTTGAAGCGACAAAATACCAAAGCAACCATTTTGGAAGCCACCCACGCATTTCACTCACGTCATATGGATTCTATGCTAGAGAAATACAGAAACGTGGCATTGACAATTAAAGTAAAAAAAGGTAATGATACAACCCAGTACGTCTCCGGTATGGAAGGGCGAATCATCGACAATTTTTCAGAGTTAGGAGCAGATTATTGGGTACGCCATACTAGAGAAAAGGTTTCCTTTATGGATGCATGTGCCTTAATTTCCGAGGCTGGCTGTCAAGATTTTTTGGAAATTGGTCCACAGCCAATTCTATCTAGTTTTGTCATGTCCAACAATGAAAGCTCTCCACTGAACTGCTTTCCCTCTTTGAGAAAGAGCACTAACGACTGGGAAACTATTCTGACTAGTCTTGGTAAACTATATTTGCTCGGCTACCAGATTAAATGGAACGCATTTGACGAACCGTATTCCAGGAAACGTGTATCACTTCCGTTCTATCCATTCCAACGAAAATCATTTTGGGTGGAATGTACTAATAGAATAGCACCCGAAATCCATCCGTTGCTAGGTTCCAAAATTAAGAACGCGACATCAGCTTCCATTTTCCAGAAGGACCTTTCAATACATCACGCGCCTTACCTTAGAGATCACTGCATCGGTAACCGAATCGTATTTCCAGGTGCTGGGTTTACCGAAATGTGTCTATCGGCCGGTTACTGTGTTGCCAACTGTTTTGACGAAAATCTGGAACCTGTGAGAAGTGCTGTACGTTTGGAAAACGCAAGAATATCAGCTCCCTTAGAATTGCAAGAAGGCAAATCTCTGCGCCTGCAGACTGTTGTGGATTTACCCGAAAGCTCAACTGAGACTTCTACGGGATTCCGTATCCGCATATTTCATCAGAACCTGACATCTTCTGAGGATCCAGAAAAATGGGTACCCCATGGCATGGCTACGTTTTATCCAATTGCAAACACAAAAGAATATACGAATCTCTGGAATCCACACCGAGTACAAGAAATAATTTCACAAGGAGAACTTTTCTCTACAGACGATTTTTATAAACGACTTAATGACAAGGGACTAAAGTTTGGTGAAAGCTTTAAAAGTGTCCGAAAGTTTTGGGCAATAAAACAGGAAAACTGCAAGCCAGAATGTGATGAAATTGTTGCGGAAGTAGCCATACCATCCGACAGTAGCAAATATTTGCTGCATCCTCTTATTATTGATGGTTCACTGCAAGCTGGCAGTTTCGTATTTTATCGTTATATGACCTCCGAGCTGAAGGTTCCTGTGCGTGTTGGAGATCTTAGACTCTTCAGTGGAGTAAATATAGACCAAAGCGCGGAGTATGTTTATGTACACGTTTGGAAGGAAAACAACGAATTTATATGCTTTATTTGTACAAAAGAACAGATTCCAATAGCGTGCATGAAGGATATTGAGCTTTTGGACACAACTGTGCGCTCCATTGAGGCTGTACTGGAATTACAAAACCGTGCATTTCCCGACACATGGGAAGAAACATGGAAAGTTGTTCCTGGACCGTTTGAACAGACTCTACCAATAGATGCAGATATTGCAGAAATATTTGCAGCTCCTGAATTTATTCAGGCGTTTAATGATATTGCATACAACAGTCCGTTAGACGTACTAAACTACAACCAAATGACTAGACTTATTGCTCTCTATATTTTAAATGGATGTCAAACGTTGGGCTGGAAACCGAAAGTTAACGAGACCGTTGATGTAAATTCATTCTCTGATTTGTTTGGCATACAACCACAACATCGGAAATTACTTAGATTTTACTTTGTAGTGTTTGAGGAGAATATTGGTATACTAAAATATTTGGGTGGTACTGCAGACTCTGAAAAATGGTTGGTAATTACTGATCCACCAGAAAGCATTAAAGTTGTTTCAGAAATTGAATATTTAACAAAGGAATTGAAAACAAGCAAAGAGCTCTCAGCGATTACTATAGTTTGTGAAAATATTGCAAACAACCTTGCCAGGGTTTTAACTGGAAAAACCTCTGCTCTTGCTTTGCTTTTCCCTGAGGACGAGACCGATGACCAACAGTTTTCCGCATTAACGTTTTACAAAACGCATCCAACCAGAGATAGATTATACAAAATAGCTAAAATTTCCATAAGTACGGTTCTCAATAAACTTAAATCCGAAGTCGACCAGCTTAATGATGACACCTCAGTTTTCAGAGTACTGGAGTTTGGCGCTGGAACAGGAACTTTCAGCCGCCAACTACTTGCCTGGTTGACGGAAATTTGGGGGGATCGGTTTGAGTTGTACTGGACAGACATTTCTCCAGCGTTTATTGTAAAAGCTGAAGCAAAGTTGGATGAGTACCGGAAGTATATTAAGTATGAAGTTTTTAATATTGAGCAAAGCCCGCTGAGTCAAGGCATACCGCTTGGCTACTTCGACTTTGTCTGCGGATCGTATGTGCTTCATGCCACCAGAAACCTGGAAGAATCACTTGTAAACTTGAGACAAACCTTAAAGCCTGGTGGACAGCTTTGGTTTACTGAAACAATAGTGCCTGCAAGAGAAATTACGTTTGTTTTTGGCTTGTTGGAAGGTTACTGGAGATTTGAGGATACCAAGTGGAGACAACATCATTGCTGTGTTGGGGAAGATGTTTGGGGGCAAGTGTTGAGAAAAAGTGGTTACAAGGATTTTCACAGCTTTAAAGCTTACAATAACCAGTGCGCTTGTTTGACCGCGGTGGCAGATTCAAAGGTTCAGACTGAAATGTTGGTTCCTGAAAGATTTCACGAACTAATTAATTTGCCTATTTGGATTGTATTTGTTGATAAAACTATGCTGAAGCTGGGTTTCTCTGTTGCAAACAACCTGGTTGCCAATGGTTACAAAGTGTATTTGGCGCACAACTCAAATGAAGAAATAGAGTATGGAGAAGTTTTGCGGGGCGAGGTGACTACGGAATTGATTCAATATGTGGATGAAAGTGGGAACCAAATTAAGAGACTTCTGGAAGGCAAAGTGGTACAAGGTGTAGTCTACTGTTTGGGTATGAATACGACGCATACTGATCAGAGTCATTTGGCACTTCCATTTTTGCACATTGTAAAAACGATTTTGGCAATGGATAAGTCACCCAAACTATATGTTATGACTTTGGGTGTTCATGCCGTGACTGAGGATATACTTACCAAAAATCCATCGGCTGCCACCCTTTTTGGAATGGTCAAAGCCTTCAAAAATGAAAATCTTGAAATGTTTGTTCGCTATGTGGACTTGGAGCAAGGTAACTCTCAGGAAGAACAAGTACACCAAATTCTATACGAATTGGCGATGTTCAAAGCGTACAAGGAGTGGAATCGGGTTCAGGTAGCCTACAGAGGCAAACTGAGATACGAGCCTAGACTACGAAAAGCTCAGGTGCAAACTGAGGAGCTAAAACTGCCCCAAAATACTGATAGATATCATTTAAGGCTCCCGGAGTCTAAGTTAATTCAGGATTTGGAACTTGAACCGTTGGACACCGAACCATTGGCGGAGGACGAGATTGAAGTACAAGTAAAAGCTTATGCACTAAACTTTCGCGACCTTTTTGCTGTTATTAAGCCAACCAAGGAGTTTGATAAAATGAATGGGGTAGGGCTAGACTTTGCTGGGGTGGTCTCAAAGATCGGAACTCAACACAAATGGAAGTTGGGCGACCGTGTGTTTGGAGTGAACTTTAAAGACACACAGCTACAAAGTCATTTGATAGTTGAAACCAATTTTGTTGTTAGGATACCAGAGACAATGACGTTTTGGGAGGCTTCTACCCTGCCAGCCGTTTTTTCAACTGCTTATCACTGCCTAGTAAACGTGGCTAAGATAAGGAAGGAAGATACTGTGCTTATTCACACGGGATCTGGCGGAGTAGGCTTGGCTGCTATACAAGTGGCAAATTTGGTAGGTGCGCAAATTATCACCACTGCGGGAAATCCCAGAAAAAGAAATTTTCTGAGAAATTTGGGAATCAAGCATGTTTTCCATTCACGAGATACCAGCTACGAGCAAAACATTATGAAAGTAACTAACGGCCGTGGAGTGGATCTTGTATTAAATTCGATTACAGGTCCTGGAATAAAAGAAGCAACACTAAGGGCTACTGCGGCAAACGGTCGTTTCATAGAAATGAGTAAGTTGTCCGTGTGGAAACCGGAAGAGGTAAGCGCACTTCGACCGGACGTGGAGTACACTATAGTGGACATGACAAAGGTGGACCGGGAAGTTGCTTCGAGTATACTAGACCGTTTGCAAGAGTACCTGTCAAAAAGGACTGTAGAAGCTATTCCATTTGTAAAGTTTGATGCTCTGAGAATTCGCCAAGCTTTGCGGTACTTTCAGAAAGCTAAACACATCGGTAAAGTGATTGTCACAATGCCAGACGTTAGCTTCAAATACGGACAGTTTTTAAACAGCATTTCGCTGTTCAATGGAGAAAGCACGTATTTGATATCAGGTGGATTGGGTGGAATCGGCTTTGAGGTTTGTAAGTGGATGCTTGAAAGAGGTGCAACAAATATAGTACTCACTGGACGTCGAGAACCTGTTCCTGAAGTTGCTGAACAGATACAGGTGTTTCAAGAAAACGGTTTTAATATTCAGGTGCACTTGGGTGATATTGGAAACGCGGAACATTGTGAAGATTTATTTCAAAATATAAAACAACATGGTAAAATACTGCGAGGGGTTATGCACTGCGCAGGGGTACTTAATGACAATTTATATCAAAGTCAGACTTGGAACTCATTCCAGGAAACATTTCGTGCAAAGGTAAATGGTACGTGGAATCTACACGCCCACACAAAATATTTGCCCTTGGAGCATTTCGTTGTATATTCTAGTGCATCAGCATTGTTCGGATCACCTACTCAATCTAATCACGCGGCAGCAAACTGTTTTCTAGACGCTTTTATGCACTATCGACATTCTCAAGGACTACCAGGCTTGACAATAAACTGGGGTCAGTGGGCTCAGGTAGGATGCGCCAAAGAGTTAAGCTTTTCATGTCTTTCCCCTGTTGGTTCCACCAGAATGCTGAACGGGCTGGAGGCTGCTTTTCGAATCGAAACACAACAAATTGCGCTGGTTGACGTATCGTCGCTTAATGCTTTGACAACAATTTGTCCCATTACAAAGTTCTACTTGGAAGAAAGAGTATTGCAGCAATACGATAGTACTACTACCCGACAAGGTTTGAATATAAATGAGGAGAAATTTTGGGAAGAAATTAATGCGGTCAGTACAAAAGCGGAGAAAATGGTCGTTGCGATACACTACAGCAAGATAATTTTTCGCCATGCCCTTCGTATGGATCCGGATGAAACGTTAAGCGAAACAGCGGATATTCACGATTTAGGTGTGGATTCGCTGATGAAAATTGAATTGAAAAATAGTTTGCAAAATCTGACAAAATCTAGAATAACACTTACTACTAGCATGCTGCAGCACTGCACTACAATACAGCAAATTGCTGAAGTGATTGTTGATAAAATTATGGAAGAAGGAGCACAGGAGGGGGCAGAAGAGTTTCCATTAGAACCAATGCCAGATGCAGAACTACTTAAATTGCTAACAGAGGACAGTCAGCTTTCAGAGGAAGTAAAAATTACTTCAGAAACAGAGCCTGCTATGAAGCCCTCTTTGTTTAGAACTGTATTGGTTACTGGAGTAACAGGTCAATTCGCCCCCTATATACTATCCGAAATATGTAAATCGTACAACTTTGTGGAGAAAATCGTTTGTCTGATAAAAAAGAGACTTGACAATGTGCAAGAATTGGATCAAGTAATGAAGCACTTAAAATCGGTAAATTTGCTAGAGAAAGTTGCAAGTGAAAAAATTGAGACAGTTGTCGGAGATGTGGCACTGGATAATTTGGGAATTTCTCCGGACATATATGCGGAGCTTTGTAAAAACGTAGACGCCGTATTTCATTGTGCTGCAAAAACCCAGATAACCGAGCATTTGAGACTCAGCTCTGAGAACGGGCCGTTTACGGATTGTCGTAGTGTGAATATTTTCGGGACCGTAAATGTGCTAAAATTTGCATCAGCTCACAAAATAAAGCATGTGTTTTATCCGTCCAGTATAGTCTGTAGCTATTTTGAGGGAATTGACGAGTGCCCTAATCTACCAGATTTGTGGCCAAAAAATGAAATATTTGAAACTATAATAGAGAAAAGGTTTCCGGGGCTGCAGACTTCAAAGTGGATTTGCGAAATGTTATTGGAGCAAGCTAACGCCAGGGGAATTCCTTGCAAGGTTTTTAGATTCCCGTGGATGGCTGGAGATAGTGAAACTGGGAGGACGAACGTTCTCAAAAACATGCATTCGCACCAGATTTTGACTGCTTTAAAGCTTAAAGCAGTTCCGAATATTGTTGCTCCGGCAACCGGACTACCAGTGGATATTTGCGCCAAAGTGTCACTAAAACTTTTTATGACGGAAGACGTTCCCAATGAAGTATTTAACGTGGTTCATCCTCATCCTCAGATGGAGCTAGAATGCGTGCATGTGGTAAAACAAGAGCTTGGTATGGATATAGAAGTTTTGGAGTGGGAAACGTTTAAAGAAACGTTAGAAAATTTGGATGGACTAACTGGAGAAATGAAAGATGTGTACAGAGACATGAAAATTCTCAAAAACAATTTCTCTTACTCTGCATCTCATATCCGACACTATACAACGGCGCCAGATACCTATTTCGCTAACCCAAAAGTTTGTACATATATTCCAAATTTTGGACAGGACTTCCCTACAAGCATGGAAACTGTATCAAACGACGTCAGATTTCTAAAATCTTCGGGTTTGCTAGAGCATTTTGGAATTTAAGTAGAATTAGTTCTAGTGACTAAATTTTAAGTTACGTCTACTGATGTAGTACTCAATTCATTTTAAATTTCATGAAATATACATTTTGACTTCTATATAAAAACTTACCTGGAAACTGTCATTCTGCATGGAACAGAAATACTAGAATTTAAGGACATGTGAAAAATTTTATGCATCGTTTCCAAACATCTTACAACCTTGATCCAACTCTCGGACTTAGAAAAATTAAGATAAAAAACTAACCAAAACTTTGTGGCTTCATTCTATTTCATGTCCAATAAAAAAATTATACATTACCAAAAATTATGTAGCCAAACAAAAACAAGTTGCTGTAGTGAAAAAAGTTATATGTACCGAAATATCTTTTCATCTCGTAACGCAACGTATAAATCTATCTAAGCAAAAACTATTTGCATGTTTGTATATGGCCATACGCAAGCACTGTCGATAATGATTAAGATAATGACAATAAGCAGTAAATCCCTCCCGTATCTTAAAGCTGACGCGCACATATTATGCAATGAAAACGAGTTTTAATATGAAACAAAGTTCATACTCTATCGTGTTTTTTTGCAATCAAGATATTATCGAACCAACTAGCATAGTATCATTTACACTCTCGATGAAAGCGAAGTCTGACTCATCAGATATTGCGTAAAGGCGTTTTTAATCTACATGTAAACTGGTTTTACAGCAAAAGATACTATTTATTATTTGAATAAAATACATTTTTATTTGACAATTTAAAATTCTAGATGCAAGAAAAAGTTACAGGAACATTTCAACGAGTGTATAAGATTTATTAAAAATCCAACCCAACGTTTTGACTTAATTGTAAAAGTCCTCATCAGGAGAATTTTTAAGTAGAAGATTTCTAAAAATACGAGAACACATAACGTATCAGCATAATGATAAAATTTATGTTATAAGACGACAAATAGATGTCCACTAAATATATCCTTGTTCTTGGTTATATATTGGTTATATGTATATACTTAAAAATTTGCAATTCTATGTTATTCAATGCATGCTTGATGTTTGATAGTAAACTCGTTAGCCCTATTTGCACGTTTTTCTTTCTTACTTTTTATATTTTTGAACTTCATTTCGCTTATTTAATGCAAATTGATTATAGAACAAAAAATGATTCACACAGAGTAATATTTAAAAAATGCCATTATCTAAACAACCACAAGTACTCTATAACAAAACAGAACCTAATAAAATCCAACACTAGGAAGGGAATTTCCGCCACTAGTGCTTCGCAGATGGGACCAATTGAACGTCCATAAGCAATGCATTAGCGGCGGTAATTCCCTTCTTCTTGAACGTCTCCTATATCTTTTCTAATTTCTAACGTATTTGTACTAGTTACTTAATTTCCCAAAAATCAATTAACCAATAGAGCTCATGACGTCACAACCAAAAAATTGCTTCTTTCACTTTCTCCGTACGTACTTTAAAAAATCATTACAGGTACTACACTAATCCTTCCTTCCTTATTTGTTTAGAATTATGCAAAAGTATGTATGGAGAGGCTGGAAAAGCAAAAAAGTGATTAGGTACATTTACGCTATTATCTCCATATACTAGATACACTTTATGCATCTTCGGCTTCTTCAAACAACGTGGAAGTGTTACTTTCTTGATATGCTTAACGGATCTTTCGCTTCTTCTCCTTTCCTCTTCTATACATTTTCCGGGTTCTGAAAAAGGATGCAAAGAAACATGTCCAGGTTAAAACCATCTAAAAGGAGAAATATATCTACTTTACGAGCACGTTCCACAGTATTCAACTTAGGCGTTAGGTATAAAATAGTGTATTTCTTCCATGATGTGATGGAAGCTTGTTGAAACATGTTTTGCTAAAAGAAAAATGTGTGATAAAATATCCTGATAAGTAGCCTGATTCAGGTTTGATAATCCAACCATACATAAGAAACGTGAAAACAACTTTGTCTGGTTGCTTTCAATGATTTTTGTATAATAATAATTTAGTGAATAACTTGTCTTCAACGTAGGTATTTCTTCCCGAATATGTATTTTTCTTCTTTGATCGCTCAATAGATGTAAGAGTTACTAGTTCTTTTCAAGCTAATATTTTAATGTCAGAAAAGTGTAATTTGCGGCGTAAAGCAAGCTGTATATTTGATTGCTGTTTTTGCTTTCTATTTTGGAATTAAGTTTGGTTGTTTTATGTGCCAGCTAACTTAAAAAGAACTTTACAGAGTTTCTTAGACGAGAACGTTCCCAACGTATTTTTTAGCACAATCTCAGTGATATTAAGTAATAAACCAATTCAATTCAATCTACAATAACACATTTTTTAGTTTATATATTACGTGTTCCACTCTAAGCTGTTTTACAACTCATTGTAACATACATATTGGTTAGTCGATGAAGCTAATTAAATATTTGCTATGAACGGTCAACACAATTTGTAAGTTCTTTTAATGCGTGTAATAATCGTTTACAAACCAAAAATTGACTATACTAATGACTTTTATGAAATAATATTATTCCAGGACTTAATAACGATGAAAACTACAAGGTTACAGATCATTACAGTTGGATAGTTAGTTAACAAACCTGGATTTATCGTTATTGTGGAAGAAGCAGTATGAAACATGTTTTATCACCTAAGAAACTTTGGAAGTTTCTGCAAAGAGGCAAAAAGCGGGAACCCATTCGTATGAATTTTTATTGGGTTGCCATTACAACGTTTTTGGCGATTCTATCTGCAATCGTAAAATCTACCAAGCTACGGCTAAAATGTTTTAGTAACCGCAATAATATTTTTGATATCCGTCGTAATTATATTACAGCATGTTTGAAGATACCGTTATTGTCTCTAAAAATTTATATATTGGTGCAATCGGTTTCTTTAATAGTTTTAAATATTGCATTGGCGGTTCTAAAAATTTTGTTTGTGGTTTCATTTATATGCTTGCAATCACTCAAAATGTCCTTAAAATTTTTTGCTGATTCAAAAAACAAATCTTGATGCCTATATTCGATAAATTGGTGATCTCAAATAGAACCTTTTCTGAGACGTGGTTTTTTGTATTTCGGAAAGCTTGTCAAAAGTAAAAATTTTCAATCGTAGACTTAACATGTAATCAACAAAATAGCAAACAATTTTGAATTCATTCATGCATAATTAAAAGTGTTTATGTTTATTCATGTTTTTGTTAGGATGAACATTCAATGAATTTGTTTCAATTTTGGAGTAGCACAATGATTGTGCAACACATGTATTACATGAAAACAAAACATTAAATCGTGAATTTAAAAAAATAACTTGTTAATTTAGAGTTAGTATATTATGTAAATTTTAATTTCTTGCTGCTTTTTCCAATAAATGTTACTGTACCATTTACTTGTGAATATATTTTCAATGTTAGCTCGGAGACTGAAACTGAATGCAATTTGCATTGACATAATTTTTCATATTATAGTAATATCTGTAAGTTTGTAATATTCTACTTATACAATTAGATGCATATTATACTTCATGTACTTTAATGAATCGTGATTTTTTGCTATATGCATTGTTCTGTTGTGCAAAAATAAATATTTTTGCTTTCAAGAAGTTAGTACAAAATTGTGTAGCAACAAAAATTAAATAATTTTAATCGTTTGTAAAAATCTAGATTATGACAATAAATAAATACGAATTATTATAATTATTAATTGTGTGTTACTTATATATAAATTGGCTCAATAAGCCACGTATAAATGTATAATGTATAAATGTTCAAAATGAGAATTAGTGGATCGCGCTTCCAATCGCATTTTTATGACCTTTGACTAAACATCACAAAAGCCGGGTTACACAAATCAAAAACAGCTTTGACGCGTTTCATTGACAAACACGCTTTCACTAGTTTGTTTTCTAGAAATAAACAAATCACACATTTTTAATACAAAAACCTTGCTCCCAGGTTAACTGCATATTTGTTAAGGTTTATGTCATGTGATTTACTTACTGAGTTTTAACATAAATGCGGACAGGTTTAAGGATCCATCGGTCCGGTTTATTCGAGAGTGGAAATCATATGTACCCTCAAACAGGATGTTAGCATTTTCTAGAAACTAAAATAATGATGAAATTATTAGACTGATTGTTTAAATTTTGTTTTATGTTTAAGTTTTAGTAATTTTTTTGTATATGTATTTACCATTGAGTAAGGCGATATGTACGTACACACACTTTTTAAACGGTATCAGAGCAAACGTGTAGGCAGAGGCAAGACTTTCCTTAAAAATGAGGTTTCCAGTCAAGATGGATTCTCCAAGAAGAATACCATATCAAACTTTTCCCCAAGATGTCCCTTAGGAGAAACAAACATTAAAACTTTATTCAATTACGTTGTTCTCGTGATTAGCTACAAACAAACATTGGTAAACGAAGTAGATTTGTGACAAAATTGAGCATTTAATGTTACAATAAAACATTACCGATTTTTAGTGGAAACGTTCGTGGAGGTAACTACAACGATTTTTTTGGTTGTGACAGTGTCCCTTAAGGACAACATCAGGACCAATGCATTGGAAACTTGTTCATCATTCAATGCACTGGTTACCCATGCTTCGTTGCTCCACGGAACTTAAAGAAAGACGAGGACATAAAAAAACTTATTAAACGTTTGCAACAAAGACAATGTAATCTTGTAGTTTGTTAGTTAGTTACCCATTGTTGTGACTCAAAAATCACCAACCAGAATAACGGTTTGCAAAAATGCCGTTTAACCCAAAACTTTACTGTAAATCAAATTTGATTATTTAAACTTGTGTAAGTAATAACTTTTTGGTGAATTGTTTCGTTCTTTTAAAACCGTAAATGCATTTACACGAGTGTTTTATATATTTATATAAAGTACAACGCCACTACAATGTCCGAGTGAAGTGCATTTTGTGTGCGTTTTTGTGATAAACTAAAACAAAGAAAAAAGATATAGCCAGCAATTAGTGCAATTGGCAAAACCTATCCATGTCTAAGTTTTTAAAGCTTTAGTGATTTGTTTGTTGGGTACGAAGTGATGGATTACTATGCCAAATTATGAGATTAGATTTAGGAGACAACTTTGTGTATTATAAAGCACTGCATTTAGGTTAAGAACATAAATACTTAGACACATCGTGAAATTACTGGTGCTTTCTTCTGCCATCATAATGTATTTGTGCCGAATATCGTTGTACCAAAAATGAAGTGTAAGATGATTTGTGGGCTAGATAGCATGGGTGCATAACAACATTTCCGTGTACATGTGAATGTTTGATGAGTTCTGGTCTACTGAAGATAATTGAACACATCAGGCTTGAGCAAAAAGATCAGTGTAGCCTTGGAAGTTCCAAAATGCATCTTGGTACTTGACTGATGTGAGTAAATTGTTATAGTTTAAAAATACATTTTGTAGATATTTTGTAGGTTTAGTGGAATCCTACAGATCTGTTACCACAACCAATAATAATTTTGTATGGATATTCAAACTCAAAAGAAAAGTTGTTTACTTTCAGTAACATGTGTACTTGTAGCTACATCTCTTCGCTTTAAGGGATTGTACACTGTTCATGATACTAAACATGGTCCTACTTCAAATATTGATGCTCTTAATAGGCAATTTATGTCTGTTTGTTGGAGTGTTTTGTACTTTATTTGTCGTAGGACATTTATAGTAACCGGTGGTGCCGCGTACTTGTATCAGTTTATTTTGAATTAGATAAGGTTGGAAACAGTGAATAGATACTTCACTTTAGTTGCTTTATAGTATAGCAACGTTTTGCATACGAATACTTAAATTGATTTTACTATTGCTGCCTGGATGTGTTTAAAAGTGTAATATAAATTTTGAAACTTAGTATTTTAGCAAAAGCACAATCTCCTGAAAATACGGTTTAAAAGACTCAATGGAAAGACGGTAAACTTTACACAAATATTTACCACATGCTGGAATATCAAATATCCGCATATATTATACATGAAAAAATAAGCACGTTAATAATAATAGGATTCTTGAACGACATTGCTTTTCCGATTTTAATTATTATTTGCAACAAAAGAGGGACTTTTATAAATTACTTTAAGTGTTGACTCCCAAAACAAAATCTTGGTTTTCTCTTTGTGTATTACATGCAGCCAGTATTACTATTCATTAATATGTCTTACACTTACACAGTGAATTTGTTGATATTTGTACTATAGTAAGTATTAGACAAACAAAAAAAGCTGAGCATTTATCACACAGTACACACCATTTATCTTTCCTGGATTAACTAGAATTTACTGGACCATACTAACAAATGAAAACTTTGTATCAAAATCAACGTTCCGACTTCTGACCTACAAACCTGTTTTAGTCGGATTTCAGGTAATTTATTGTAGCCACAAAGCAAAACTTGATATATTTTATCCAGTAAATGATCAAAATAACATTTGATATACCTCACAGACCTAACAAAGACAACAAACAGTGAGTATGTAACATGCGTATCAGATTATTCAAAAATACATGTGCTGAACTTTCCGGTACTGATTTTATATTATGCAATTAGACAGATGTTTTAAAGCATGCATTTTCGTTTTTGTATGTTTTTAAATACGTTCTCTTCCTTTATTCGTACAGAAATAGTTTGGTATAATGTGGCTAATATTATAAATAAGTGCAAGTGTTTTGAAGACCTATATAATCGTAAAAAAAAATCAAGAGCAGAAAGAAGAGCAACATATTTTTGAACAATCTGATAAGCACATTACATGTTTTCTGTTTTTTATTTCTTTGTTAGGGTAGGCCTGTGAGGTTAGCAATCAATATATATATTAATTAGCGAAATATAACAATGTACGGATCTGCTTGTTGTAATTAGATAAGCTTATGTAATTTATACATTGGCATTATAATCCAAGATTTGTGCAACGATTGACGCCAACATTCTACGTACTTTCATTTTTATCAAATAATATTTCGATCACGTATTTCATAGTTGGCACAGTAAACTATCTGGAATTCAATTAAAACAGGTTTTTAGATCAGAAGGCCGCATATTTATGGTACAAAGATTTTATTCATTAGTACGGTCCAGTAATTTTTATTTTACCCAGAAACGATAAATGACCATGATAAAATACGATTGTTTCTTTCTTTATTTCTTTGTCCAATACTTACTACGCTTGCACAAATATCAGCAATTTTACAATATTTGATAAAAAATTAATGCAAAATCACTTGCATATAAACTAGTATTTTTACAAAAAGTGATAGTCTAGATCAATAAATATTCTCAAAGTTATTCACGTTCACTCTTGCAATTATATAGAGCATATTTGCGCATTTGATCGCTCACCCCAAAATTAGAAAATATGCTTACGATTTGTTGACCGAATTGAAAAGTTTACCTTTTGTTACACAGACATTGTGTATGACACAAATTGAAAGGAAAAGCCTTCTTGCTCTTTATTTTACAACCATATCATAAGAGCACTTTTCAGAAACCTAAGTTTTTTCCTGACCATTTCCGAATGGACCCAAATTATAAACTGACTAGATGCACCTTTTATATAACATTTCTTGTTGATGGTTTTCAAACAAGTTTCAAAAATTTGAAAAAAACAACGGATGGAGTTAACAATAATGGTTTAGTAGTAAGTGGTCAGCTAGTTTTTTTTAAAATTCTACGTTCCATTCAAACATAATTATTCAGTTGGTCCTAACAGTATCAAGCCGCTGATAATCCGCAAATTAATAACAAATATGATGTTAAGGTTGATGAACGTAGTATGATATGTGCTTATTTATTCCTATAAAATACTGTTTCACTCAAGTTTAATAGAATTGATTTTTGAAAACGTTTGGAATGCATATTTTCTTTTGCCAAGACATGACTTACGAGCGATTTGGTACACTATAAATTTGATGCAATTTTGTATTAAGGTTTAGATTCTCCATAATCTCAGTATTGGAGTTATTGGTTAACTAAATTTAGGCTCATTTATTAGAAAATTCTTTATACATGCCCTTATATTGTAATACGTAAATTCAACTTCAGCGTCCGCTACTTTGTTACACGTTGGTATATTGCATGGATTTCTATGTATTATTCCTATCTTGAAGTAGGTGTCTTACTTACTATAATATAATAAATTGAGAAATAATATAACAAGCTTTATATCTCATACCAAGTATTTAGGCTCATCTAACGCAGTCTTTTGAAGTAAAATTACATATATTAGTTCACCAGGTTAATATGAGCTAAATTATTCCAGTTTTGCAAAGTAATTACTTCGTACAATAATTTGCTTGTGCAGTAACTAATATTTTGTGTTTATTTGCTTACAGTTTGTTCGAATGACAATTAATGAATATAATATAAGATAGTCTTTGAGATGAT
The DNA here is from genome assembly GCA_029691765.1 of Entomobrya proxima. Lineage (NCBI taxonomy): Eukaryota > Metazoa > Arthropoda > Collembola > Entomobryomorpha > Entomobryidae > Entomobrya > Entomobrya proxima. Next base: position 41,009,453 of record CM056172.1, read on the forward strand.
TGGAAATACAGAGAATTTGGAAATGGCGACAATTAGAAATCAGCAGTTTAGTATTAGAGATTTGAACAATCCTATCATTGCCAACTGCCAGAACCCTTCATCGGCAGTGGTGATTAACAACTTATGGAAGAGTTATGATAATGGACCTCCAACTATTCAAGATTTATCAATATATGTACCCGAAAGGACAATGTAAGTAAAATTAATTGTTGCTGAATCCATTTATTGCACAAACTGAAAGGTTTTTGCGTGTGTTCCTTCATACAAAAGATATAGTTTACTGGGATCAAGTGGCTGTGGGAAAACTACTATACTATCATGTATTGTGGGGTTGCAAACGTGGGACTCTGGAGATGTATTCGTGTTTGACAAAGTACCAGGGTCAACGGATAGTAAGGTTTTGAGTAAAATGGTGGGATACATGCCACAGGTAACTGATAAAAAGTCAAACAAGCAATGCATCGTACTCACAAATATGCCAAATTAATTTTCATTATGAATTCGCTGCAGGAAATTTCCTTGCACAACCATCTATCTATTCTGGAAGTTATCAACTACTACGGGCGTTTATACAATATGGAATCATCAAAAGTATCTAGTATGTGGAGGTTTCTGAATAACCTTCTGCAGCTGCCAGCAAGTTCAAAGCTGATTAGGAACCTTAGGTAATTACCTATGTTGTGATGGAATATTTGATTGATTTGCATAGTGTAAGCACTAACTATTCGAATTAGAGAAACAGGTTGTTCATTAAAAACAAATCTCTTGGTAAACAGTAAAAACGCTTCTAACACAATCACGTATCAGGTTTACAAAAATCCGAAAATGATGCTAGGAAAATGTGTCAAAAGTTTAAATGAGAGTAAAATATTAAAAATTATGTATTGATATTGCATGTTTGTATTAATTTCCATAGTGGTGGCCAGAAAAGAAGAGTGAGCCTTGCAGTGGCCTTTCTACACAATCCCAAATTACTCGTTTTGGACGAACCGGTATTAAAAGTTTGGCTTTAATTAGGTTGATAGTTTCAAATAAAGGTAATGTCTTATTTCTGTAGACAGTTGGACTTGACCCATTGTTGCGTGTAAGGTGAGTAACTATCTTACTTGGGTATGATTGACAGTGAGAATAGTCTACTTTTTTTATAAGAACTCAGAAACCCAGTGATGCATTACGTTTAGTATTATTCAGACGACTTGTCATACATTTCTTGCTTACGCACTACTATTGTACATTTCAGGATTTGGAATTATCTGTTTCGTATCACTAACACGTTAGGAACAACAGTTGTAATCACTACTCATTACATTGAAGAGGCAAAATTATCTAATCAGGTAATTTTTGTCTAGTGTTTATGGTAGAGGAAAACGCAATGCGGAAACCTAATAACAATACTAAGCCATCTAAATCAGCATTTTACCAAAAATGTCACAAAATTAAACAAGTTAACTCTCTTTATATGTAATCTTCTATTTCCTTTTGAAATAGATTGGAGTTATGCGTGGAGGTCGCCTTTTAGTGGAAAATTCGCCAGTAAACTTACTCAGAATGTTTAATACCGATTTACTTGAAACCGTTGTATTGCAATTATGTCGACGAGATGAAGCTTCGCTCAAAAAACTGAATAACTCTGTAACAGTTTTTGCAAAGGAACATAATTCTCCACGTCCTTGTGGTTCAAGTATGAAGTATAAATCCACAGAAACAGATGATAATCAATTAAAGCGGGAAAACATTACCCAAGTGTTAGGTGACGATAGACCTGAAGGCAATATCAAAGAACCAAAGCAATCGTCATTCCTAAACCATTGTCAATGTATATATGGGCTTACAACAGTAATGCTTTTAACTCTGCACCGATTTCCGCTGTAACGGTTACCTTGTTTGGATTGAATAATTTGACTACAATATTTGTGTGGCAAAGGCTTTAAATTATTACCACGCTTACTATATTTTAGATTTCTATTATTTGTCCTATGGATGCCAACCATTCAAGGCACCATTACTCTTTTAGCCCTGGGCTCAAAGATGAAAAATATGCATGTTGGTATTGTAAACCATGAGTTAAAAAACTGGACACAAGAATGCAATTTTGTCAAATATCACGAAAGTCCTTGTGAATTTTCAAAACTGAGTTGCAGATTACTAAATGAGTTAAAATCAGGAGACTTGATTGTGTTGGTATGACCAGTATTTGATAAGCCTTATAAGTGCATATGCAGTTATTCTGCTAACTTTTAAGGGTGCATTGTTACATATAGGATTCTTATGATACGGAAGAAGATGCTCTACATCAAGTTCATCAAGGCCGGACTTGGGGATACATTGTAATTCCTCAAAATTATTCTCAAAATATGCTTGAATTTACAATAGCTGGACGTTACACATTAAATGAGGCTATAGAAGGATCTAAGATTCGTGGTTACTTGGACTTTTCTCGTAATTAAATCCGAAAACTGTCATAAAGATTAGTGCTATCAAAGTCCATTTTTAGGTAAAAGTAACCAGCCACTATTGTGTTCAATTTTAGAATTTCTTGCCACCGTGCTAATGATTAAGCACATGTATGAGTCATATCAGGGATATTTCCAAGACTTTACTGTGTCATGTCTGTTTCAAAAACCAGAAAATCTCATACCAATGAAGGTTTTCGATTTCTTTAAATATCCATTGATGCAACACCACTGCTTGTTTGAAAATAATTATTATGTATTTATTAACGTGTTATCTATTTGCGCAGTACACGGCCGTTTACGCAAAGGATGACGATAACTACTTTGAATTTATTTTACCTGGAATCATCGTAAGCTCTCTTTTGGGAATAGTTTGCAGCCTTTCCGCACTCTTTTTTATAGCAGGTTTCATGGCTATTTGAAAACTATCAACAGTTGTATATTGTGTAAGATGTTGTAGGTAAATAGGTACCGATTTCATTTTTTCAGATTATAAACAAGGAACCCTGAGTCGATCTCGAGTTGCCGGTTTGACTATGTTTGACATGATGATAAGTCATTTTATAACACAAATTGTGATAGCATTGGGACAAATTATCACCTGGAGTGTTGTTCTATACTTGGGGTTTAAAGTAGCTGTCTTGGGTCCCATTTGGCTATATTTTATATTTTGTGTGTTAGTTGGATTGTGTGGCACAAGTTTAGGTATGTTGTTAAAGGTACAGTTTATATTGAACAGCTCTTTATAGCAAGAAAGTTAATTCTGTATTTAAATAGGCTTGCTGATTGGAATTGTCTGTCGAGATGAAGTGGAGGCATTAATGGTGGGGATTTTTCTAACTCCGATATTTCTTCTATTTGGCTGTGTTGTATTTCCTCCTGAGACTATGGCCAAGATATGTCAAAGCTTTGGTATGTTTATACCAACTAATATGCCATCAGCAGCGCTAAGGTCCATAATAATCCGTGGATTGTCCTGGAATCACCCCCTGGTTTGGCCTGGAATTCTTTCGGTTATATTATGGACATTTGGGTTTACAATTTTGGCTATTGTTGCCTACAAACTAATTTTTGAATGATTTTGACAAACCATTGTATTTGGTGGCATTTTTAGTTTTTGAAATTCATGCGTGACATGTAAATAAACACTTCTATACAAAATCCAAATTAAATGAATTCGTTTGTATACATTATCATCAAAAGTTACTATTTGCATAAGACTTACTTTAGTTCGATCAAAAACTTTTATATGCTTTTGAAAAAATGGTAAGCACATAATACAATTTATTGGTCGATTTCTATTCTTTTACGTAATTTGAATGCATAATTAACTATGTGAAAATTTGCAATGAATTGAATTCAATTGTTTGCATTAATTCATAAAACACGCTTGAGTAATTAGTTGAACAGTCCAGTTTAGTGTTTATTTCTCAACAACGTCATACTAATTATTTTTACGTATTGAAGCATGAAGACAATATTTGCCCAGGGTTTTATTATCAATTGCAAATGAAACAGGAATTGCTCAACCAAAGCCAATTAACCACCAGTGTTGTTTATAAAGTTGATATCCCCAGTTAGAACATTGTTTTCTAGTGATACCAATCTTGCCTTTTTAACCAGGAAATTCCAAGATCTTGAGTGCGAAGTTTACATTGTTAGGCTTCGTTAAACTTCAGGTGCTGTGAAAATAAAAAGGAGCATCTTCAATTTCTCTTTCGTTGAAAACAAAATTAATCGCACATTAATATTTACATTTGTTTGGACTTAAGACTAGACTCAAACCCGTGTTTTACTATCTCCTGTCCATCAAGCGTGAACTAAGATATTTCAAAAATGAAATCTGCAACAATATCTTTAACATTGTTAGGGCAATTTTTCAAGCTGTCAAGGTCGCATAGCTTCACGATACGGTGTGATTTACTCCAGCAAAAACAGGAAGTAGTAAAATTTTATATGCGTGGACTAGATAACAAACAAGGTTAATAAGAATATTCAAATAACTTTATTTAACTTACAACGATTGTAATATTTTTGCTTCTGCGTCTTACAGGCAGGAAATCATTATGCAAGAATGTGCATTCAAATCATTAGAATTAATCAAAATACTATAACTAAGTTTCAACTTGGCATAAAACTACTGGTTTGTTTTTCATTCCCAAAGTTCCAGCTCGTTAAGTTGTTAGCAGTAGAATAAGTATTTCAGGTCTTAAAACTTTTTAAAGTTAATATTCTACTGATTTCTAAATCTGATATATAAATTGTTTGTTAAGATGAAGAAGGTAATAATTGTCTCGGTAATACCTGTGATTAAAATTACCGATAGTCACACATACAATTTTTTGCACAATAATGTTTACTACGTACAACTAAAAGCTTTCAGAACATATAAAAACTTGAATTATTAGTATTAGAATTGAAAAACCTTGAAATTTGCGCTAATTAAATGGCGGTACATCAAAAGCCATCTATTAAAAAGGGCTCTTACTAAAGTAACGATGTCCCAATGGGACAGTTCCAGTTTTGAGAATATGTTGCTAATTTATGCTGGCAAAAACCATGTGAATGTTTATTTATGACAACTGTTGCCTGCTTGCAAAACAATGCAACAAGCCCAGAGCATAGAAACGTAAATTTAAATCGCACAGTAAATGACGTATTTTATTCGCTAAAATAAATTTATGAGCTTTGATTTCGTATGTTTTACACGTATCAACGTTACGTCGTATACCGTTGAATAAACACGATTTACAATTTATTCATTTGATTATCATATCACAATATTATCAACATTTTGTACATACCAATGCATATATTAGGAGAAATCAAATAAGGAACTATCCATTAAACTACACAACTCACAATAATCCATTTGTTTACGTGGCCACAACAATGTATTGTCGCCTTTTTCATTGAGGTACCAAGAATTACAAGATTCGTTTGCCCATACTGTGTTTTCAAAACTTTTTTCTACAAGTAACATAAAGTCTTTTTCTGCTTGTTTGCGGATGGATATGACGGATGAATTCCTTTCTATCATCGTTTTAATTGCATATATAATCCAGTTTGCTTGACTTTCGATACTGATAATGTTTGAATTATGCCCAATTTGTGTGTATGGGCCCATAAATGTGAAAAGATTTGGCATTTGGCAACTCATAATGCCCAGGTAAGTACTGGGTTTGTTTTGCTTCCATTTGGCCAAAATATTGACACCTTGTCTACCATAAATTTGCATTGGTGCAAAAAAGTCTTGGGGCTTAAACCCAGTGGCAAGTATTAAAACGTCTAATTCATAAATGCTTTCATCGGCTGCTATAATACAATTTCCTTTTACCTCTTTGATTTTCTCCGTAACCAAGGTCACATTGGATCTGCGTAAAGTGGTATAGTATGACTTTGATAAAATCACTCTTTTATGAGTGATTGCATATTTTGGTTTTAATTTTTTATAAAGTATGGGATCAGGTATTTTAGATTTTAGATATCGGGTAGCAAGCCTAACTCCACGTCGCTGTTTCCAAGAATTGTATTGAGTTGCTCCGTGTAGAAATTCTTGCATATAAAATAGTGACGTACGAATGAATTTGTATACACTTGGAAATTTTGAAAGTACAATTTTTACCCAATTTGGAATTTTTAATTCAATTCTAGGGAGGATGTAAGGCGCCGTTCTTTGAAATATAACAAGTTGGTCTACCTCCGGAGCGATTGTTGTAATAATCTGAACAGCGCTAGCACCCGTGCCAATTATTCCAACTCTTTTACCACCCAGCAATACAGAATGGTCCCATTTTGCTGAATGAAGAAGGTCTCCTTGAAAGTGTAGATATTCTGTAGGCACGTTAGGCTGGCGGAGTTGACCAGTACTATTTATACTAAACCAAAATTAATCTTTAATTAGTAACAAATTTGTTTTTCCAAAGTGTGTTAATATTCTTTTACATTATATCAAATTCCTTTTTGGTTGTTTGTTGGCTTTTTGTGTGGCAAATGATAGCGTCCCATTTTGACTTTTTCTCATTCCAAGAAACGCTTTGAATTTGTGATTGAAAGCTGATGTGCTTATAGATGTCATAATTGCTGGCCACCTTCTTTATGTAGTTCAGTATCTCCGGTTGCGAAGGATAAAAATTGGACCAATCTTCAACCAAAATCTTGATTTAGTATTCAAACTTCTATGAGATATAACTATGAAATTACCGTAGTTTGGGGCGAATGAGTAACAATATAAAAATCCCGGAATGTCACAACTACAACCAGGGTAGGTATTGACAAGCCACGTACCCCCGATATCTACGTTTGCTTCATAGATAATGAACGATTCAAGTTTAAGTTCCGCTTTTAGTTTAACAGCCATGCACAACCCCGAAATTCTAAAATTACAGGCAAACATCAAATTAAGTATTTAAAAAAATAGTAAAGTATATTCTTACCCGGCTCCAATAATACAAATTTGAGGCGTAGCTTTGTCCATTGGAGAGTTTAAGGAACAAATTGTTTCAAAACATCAACAAGAATATCAACTGTACAGTGTAATTAAAAACGCCGTCATAATTTTTATTCCGAAACGTAACTATTTCAATAATTTATTTATATGACCAAAACACACAGCGTAATTTTGCTACGTAATCAATCAAACTTGAAGATGGTTTCATTTATGTTGTTCAGTTCCTATGTTGTGATTTTTCTGGCATGCGTATGTATTATAAACTTAAGAATCATTCATTTGATATGGAATCCGAGAACTGCATAATAACCAAAACCTGTTTGATGGCTCAAAGATGCAAAAGCATAAGAACTTGAGTATATTCTCGCAACCAGTAGGTACTGGAAAATTTTCACAAAGGAATTATATAGGTAGAGCATTATCGATTCATCTTTGCACGAATTAGGAATTCTCCTGCTGATAGTGACTAATGGTGTCACTCATCCTTACACCTATTTAACTAGTGAATATGAAAAATTAAATATAATTTCTAGATGGCGTGAGGTGGCAGAACTGTTGCTGAGTAAATGTGCCATTAGGACAGTTTTGTCATCTAGGCAATCACAAATCTACTGAAACTTTTCATGTTGCAGGCAAATTATTTGAAAATACGTACATGTTAACTCGTCTAAAAAGAGGATACACTAATAAGTTTGAATTTCAAAACTGTTTGAGTACGTTTCTAGATTATATGGACCAATAACAATATTTGCTTACATGTGTATGTATTTTTTAAGATGTTTTGTAAAACAAAGAATCCTTGACCACACCAAAATGACTAAAATTTCAAGCAAAACAACATGCCAATTATTACCATTTTTGAAATTGGTTTATTTGAATTAGTACGTTTACATTTGCCTGTAGTAAGTTATGTTCTGCATGAGCAAAACAAGACATAATAATTTTAAAAATTAATTTCATGAATCTTGTATTGAAAACTAAGCATAAATATTTCATAGTAAAAGATTATCTCTCTCTTTGAGCCTATAACAAGCTATTTTGGTGTGCTTACCCAGACGTTGTACATAGTGGTAGTACAAAGTAGATTCGCCATTGTCATACGATCATACGATAAGTTCTACGATCGTACTCCAACTAACAACAAATTTACTGAACCAATGTCATTGTTATAACTTATAACATTGTAATTTAATATCATAAGGTTTATTTCTTTCACGACATTGAATAAGCATATGCAATTAGATTATATATTACTGCTAGGGTCATTTTTAAGTTTCAGTTAGATTAGTTTTCTTAAACCTTTATTTTTAAAATACAGTTAACGAATTCAGTTCTTCAAATGCCTAATTACAAAATTTTTATTGCACAACAAAATCGCATTTTTAAGCCTAGAAGAGGTATAAATGATTCATTAATACATCAAAATGTATTAGGCAACAGCTGCGTCATAAATTCGATATCATGCTGATCCAAAGCTACCATAGTAGGAAATCCCAAATTTAGTAATGACCAATCATTTTCATTTTTATATGAGTGCATTCCTTATATAAATAGGTAGATTTCAAATCTATATGTTTGCATTATCTCAAATCATCACGCTCAAGTGTTTTTAGTAGTTTCAGATTTTACAACAACAATGTGTTTCAGAGAACAAAAACGTGTTTTGTTATCTCCAACTTAGTAATGTTGAAGTTTTTATCAACAAACGAAAGAAACATCTTCACACTTTTTGCAAGTATTCAGATAGGTCAAGGTCGTATAATATACATGCTTGATACGGTTTTATGCTTAAGTCAATAAAAAGCATTATTGCCACTGAGCTTTATCTAACAAAACCAGGTTAAGGTTTATAAAGCGTTTTTTTCGCGAAACAAGTTTGCAAATATTTATTTAATATGTAAGTGAGAATGACGCAAATCCATTAGACGTAAACATCTCCTCAAATCATCATCATAAGAGTAATAAAATTGTTTCACCTTAGTTTAAGAATACAACTTGTATTTATGATTATGTATGCAACTGGTGCGAGTAGCACCGTGCTCACAGTTCCATGAAGATTACAGAAATTATATTGATATTTTCTGGAAAAACAAATACCTAGTGGCACTGCATCTGATAAGCACCTTTGATTGTTTTGGTATTGCATTCAAAGTTGTTTTATAGCAATTTTTTGCGATGTTCTAAATAATTAAAACATTAGGTAGTTTTAATGAAAATGGGACGTTTTCTGCGTCCAGATCTTAACACAACATCAAGAGCCATCTAATGAATTCGGCCTCAATTAAAATCCAGTAACAACCTAACCGTTTAACCGATTGTCAATTTGTTTAACCTAAAATGAATAGAAACTTATTAAGTAGTTGAACAGAAATCTAATTTAGACTGTACTAGTATAACTTTGACAAATAAAAGCATGGCAAATCCGAAAGTTTTCGTGTCTTTAGAGCAGTACGAGTTTTTGGAATTTTTTAAGAATTGAGTATTTTCTTAATGCATCTAAGATTTTCTATAGCTGGTACTCATGTTTTATTTAAAGAATTCCCAAAAACTTATTTGCCACACAATATTTAGCGCAGACTCTTAAAACCGACACGTACTTATATTTATTTATTGATTATCCGTAATTTACAGATGTTTATATTCGGACACAAACTGTTCTGATTATATGAAATGTTTTGGCTAATATTCAAACCTACATTATTTTTCACCTTTTCTAAAACCCCAAATAATTTTTCACCACCTTGACCTTCCTCATTTTTCTCCAATATTTTACAACCATATCCACCCCTTTCTCCCCAATCATTATAGTAGCTGCTTGCGTATTTGTAGTTACAAGTTTTGGTATTACCGATGCATCTATCACTCTCAAATTTTTCGTTCCAATCACCCTCAACCTGGTATCCACTACTTTTCCCATGGAAACCGTCCCCACCGGATGATGCAGGGTAACCGAATACCTTCTTATGTAGCACTCCCAGTACTCATCCGTCCTAAATTCAAAATGCTCACAACCTGGCAATTTTTCGGTGGTAAATCTAGCTCCAACCTTAATTCCCATTGCTGTAGTATTCTCCATTAAAAATAACGTATTTTTCACCGCATCTAGCAGCACTTTAAAATCCATATCTCCATCATCTTTTAAATAATTTGGGTCTATAACAAGCTTGTCATAAGGACTGCTCCCACCAAGTTTCAAATATCCCCTCGAAAAAGGCCTAGCTCCGCTTACCAAAAAGTGACAAGCGTCTTTGCCCGTTGCGTGCTCGTAATATTTCATCATTTCATCTACTTTCAAACTGTACGCGTGAGCATTATACTTTCCTCCTCCACGAAATGTAACATAGCAAAGTAAAATAATCTGGGTGTCGGGCCAATCTGCTTCTCCACGTTCTTTAGCATATTTTGAAGTCCATAATCCAGTAGCTATAGGACCAGCATTGGAGTACACACCTTTTCCAAGCGTTAACCAGTTTAGAAAAGCCGCCGGTGTGACATCCCGTTCTAAACTGATGGATCGGGGTTGACGAATAAAAAATGGACTAAGATAGACGCCCAAATGATCTTGCAGATTTTGGCCAACGGGAAGCTCACTTATAACTGGAATCTAAAATATTTGAAAAAGTTGTAAAATACAATTATTTTTGACAAAATATGTGAAACATTTTACAAACCATTTTATCATACATTGAGATCTTCCAAATGATCCCTTGGTCCCACTCCAGACAACATCAGCAGTTTTGCTGATCCCATGGTCCCAGCGCACAAAATAACTTCTTTGCTTGCATAAGCCGTTACACTCTTGTCATGTCTATCAAACTGTACTCCGTATGCTGTATTGTCCTCTTTAAACAACACTTTGTTCACATGCGCATATTTCATAATTGTTAGTAAAGGTGAATATTTTATAGGCTCTAGAAATGCTTTGTAGGTGGCCATTCGCTGACCATGTCGCATTGGATAAAGAATGTAATCAAAGCCTGCGATGCTATAAGGCGCATTAACGTCCAGATGGGGGTAGCCCATTTCTTTGGCTGCCTCGATAAAATCCGGTGCAACTGATACATAGTCAGTTTGATCAATTCTCAAATCGCCCCCATATCCATGATACTTGTGTTGCCCGGGAAGATAGTAGTCCTCATAGCTTTTGAAATGGGGTAAAACTGCGATCCAACTCCAGTTGGGATCGTTGGTGAGGTTGGCCCAATTGTCAAAGTCCTTTTGATGACCGCGTAGATGAATTAGGCCGTTGATGGTACCACTGCCGCCAAGCACTTTTCCGGCGGACCAACTGCTCTGTGCGTTGATAGAGTTCAAGCTGGCACGTTTTTGGGGAACTGTTCTATGCATCCAGTCGGTTTCAGGGTAGTTTAACATAAGAATTTGAAATTGGGGAATGTATTGAAAGGGCATGGGCTCTCCACCGGCTTCGAGAAGAAGGACTGAATGGAGGTTTCGGGTGAGACGATTGGCAACAACGGCACCAGCGCTTCCGCTTCCAACTTAAAGAAAAGATATTATTGTTACATTTTTGCACTTATTTTGAAATGTTTTATTTTTAGACATACCGACAATAAAATCATAAGTTTTTGGGTTTCCTTTGTTTTTCAATAAATTTTCAAAATCCTGTTTGTCTTGTTGTCGATCTGCTTTTCCCCACATGCTAAATATTGTGCCGAGAGATTCCAATATCCAGTAACTAAGTAATATATATGTGGGTTGAATCAGGGCGGATAGACCACCTAGGGCTAACTCTACCACCATTTTTACTCTCTCGTTATGCTACTTTTTGAGATCGTACTGTTTCTAGGAGGAAACATAGTTTTCAACTAACAAGAGATTTACAAAGATACTTGGTGCTCACACCCACGCACAAGTGAAAAGCATGTTTCATTTTCGTCATCTTCTACGAAACTCTTCAGTCAATTCAACAACAATTCAGCCAGTCTTGTTTCTTTGTCAATTAAGGTTCACAGTCTTTGATAATATCGCGTCAATCAAGTTATGTACCATGAATATTTTTCCAATTGTTTTAACAACATCAACCCAACATTAAATTTACGACAATTGTAATTATCCAATTAACAGCGATATCCATCAGTCATATTCAGCAATTTGTATATCTATGAATATTTAGCTTGTAACTTGACGTCTATATATATTGATCAACGTGTCATATACGTATGTAAATAATCTGATGAAACAAGCAATACGTACAAATTTATCTTATGCATAATAAAATCGCACAACTTTTTATGAGTTAGAGACACAGAAATGTGTTTCTATTGAATGTAAACAAAGTATCATTTTCTGAGCATTGGAACTGTAAATCTTTAACAGTGTAATGATAGGCATCGACCCGTATGAAGAACATTATAAACCTTGCGTTGATCTTGGCTCATTTAACAACATTTTATATATAATCAATAAAAATTAATTTCATGATAAACGACTACGTGATATGACGTACATACTCCCTGTTAGGTACTGTTAGCAGTTAGTGCTTCACGCTTTACTAAATATTAAATATTCATTAGTTTTGGGTAACCTATAACTGTTGGTATGTTTGACAGTTTATCTATGCAAACATTGACACGCTTCAATACAATTCTACACATTACAATGTGTTATGTAATATGTTACTACTATTTAGGATCATAAACAGCATTGCAATCAATATGGTAGTATTGACGACATATACACATTTTTGTATCCCTGTCAACACTTCCTATAACGACTTGCTAGTCAAGGGTAAAGTACTTTTCTGGAAAAATAAATGCCTAGTCTAATTGGTGTAACTTGAGATTTCTTGTCTTCCCCTCTCCTCCTTTATACATTGTCTGAAAAGAAAGGAAAGAGATTTTTAGGTTAAAGCCGCCTAAAAATGAGAAAATTGTAAAATAAATTATTTCTTTCATGGTGTGCCTGGGTGATTAAAGCTCGTCAAAACTGGTTTGGCTAAAGAAAAATGTGTGATGTAAGTAACCGATAGACTCATTCAGGTTTGGTAATGCAACTTAAATAAGAAACGTGAAAAAATTTAGACTAGCTATTTTCCATGAATTTTATAATAACATCTTGTGTGTAGCTTGCCTTCAACGCACGCGCGCGCACTTATATTTTCCAAATATGTAAACCATTTTCTCTGTTTATTGCCATAATGAAAGGTAACAGTGACGGGTCTTTTTCAAGCCAATAACGGGTTCTATAATGTGACACCTGACTAAAAAAACAATATTGAAACTCTGGAAAAACGTTCCCACCGTATTTTTGAAAGTATACAACCAGTGAAGCATGCAATTTTGCATAGTATATATTGGTTTCTGCCTGGTTTTGCTGCGGCTGACTGTTTTTTAAAACAGATACCTACTCTTGTATAAAAAGGAGCACTAATTTTAACGACCTAAAATACACTCTTGAGTTATAATGGCATAACAGTAAAAGACGCGGTTGTCTACTGTCTAGTCAGGGTAACATATGAAAAACTGTGCTCGTTAAAACTTGAATAATAATATTTGTAATGTGAATGTTTGTTTGTTTAAAATTTCGTGAGAGATAATTTGTTGATAATAATAAATATAATTTCCAAAAGATGCACTTTGTCTGAATTTTTAAAGTTGTTCTTTCTAAGCTGCAAGAATGGTATGTTATTATTAATATTTCTTATAGTAATATAAAATGTTTTACCATTCTATGTGACAAATATTTTGATTAGCTGTTGAGACTAATTAAAAATTTGATCTGCAACGGTCAATAATACTTGTGAGTTAATTATATACGTATGATAATTGTTTACCAACCAAAAAGTGATTACTGATGACATAATTTTATTCCAGGATTTATTACGGATGAAAACTACAAAGTTATGGATCAATACTGTTGGGCAGTTAGTTCATGCACCTGAATTTATCGATATTCTTAAGGAAGAACAATGAAACATGTTTTACTACCCAAGAAACTGTGGAAGATTCTACGGAGATATAAAAAGGGAGAACATATTCGAAAGAATTTCTATTGGGTTGTCCTTACAACGTTTTTGGTGTTTCTATCTGCTATCGTAAAATCTATCAAGTTACGGTTAAAATGCAACAATATTTTTGTAAGATGCAACAATTATTTTGATAGCCGTCGTAAACATATCAGAGCGTGCTTGAAAATTCCTTTATTGTCTCTCAAGCTTTATATACTGGTGCAATCGATTTCCTTAATAGTTTTAAATATTACATTGGCGATTCTAAAAGTATTAGTGGTGGTTTTATTCATTTGCTTGCAAGTTTTTAAAGTGTCACTAAATTTTCTTAGTGATCCAAATAAAAAATGTTAATGCCTATTTAATGGCATTTGTTTCTAACGTTTTGACGTGGTCGCATAATTTGGTGACGTCAAAATAAAACCTTTTTGAAACGTGCATATGTTTTCATATTATGGAAAACCTGTTAGAAATAAAAACAAATCATCTATTTTGCAAATTCGATTTTTAAAAAATCAGTAATTTTGTTTTTCTTAACTTTATTCCCATTACCTTACTTCATTACCACTAAAACTGTACAAAGTAATGTTTCGTTCACTTATTAGATTAACCGCAAAAAAATGATTTGGTATCCCTAAAAGCGGTTTTTATCTCGCCTTCAAAATCGTAACTTTAATTAATTCGCCTTGCTGAAGCCTAGTTCTTGTTGCAGTTTTCAATTGCTTAACTTGGTACTTCATGTTTTTATGTTAGTAAGCTCACATGATTTTACGAGAGCATAACAGTTTCTGATTTAATCTCTAGCAAACAAAGTATTTATCAAAATTATCGAGCCGTACTTCCTGCAATACCAATGTAAAAATTCAACACCGCTTCAACAAACATTGTATTTCTAGATAATAAACTACCTGTTGGGTTTCATAAAAGGAAATTTTAGTAACCTGGTTTCTATGAATGAAGATGAGGTTGTCAATAAGTTTGTATCCGCACTTTGCAAACATTACGTGAGCTTAATCATGCAGTGAAAACGAACAAGTAGTAGTAGCTGCCCTTGACCTACCTTAAATAAAATTACTAACTTATTTTTCAATTAATCGACACGTCTGGCTTACTTACATGTTGTATCTATCACCTAATGACGCAACATCTTCTCTTGTGTTATCGAAAATTTAGTTGAAAATGATTTAATGATGATTTGATTAAATTCAGGGCATTTTGTGAAACCAATGCCAAACGTTTACTAACGTAAGATGGCTAAGCTTTTTATTATAACCTTGATAACATTACAAGAAATATGGTTTGATGAAATAAAAAACAAAAATTTGAATACATTGCTTATTAGGTTAGTTTTGTAATGTTTTATGTTGATCAAACATTGGAATAATATTCGTATTTCCCGATTTTTTGCAAAAATTGTAAGCGATATTAAGTTAAGTCGAAGAAAAAAAATTATCGATACATGAACAGGTTTGATTTTCTAAATTTTGTTTTAGAACAAGATAATATAAATTATTAGCTTATATAAGTACGCTAACAAGTTATGATGATAAATTATTTTGCTTCGTAGGGAAGTGTATTATTCTTACAATTTAAGTGGTATTCCTAAGGAATAATTCCTTCAATTTGCTGTACGTCTGTATATTCCACACTGGCAATGTATTAATTTAGTTCCATAAGAACCATATTAATGAAAAATGTTCTTTAGCTACGATTTAAGGGCATTTTACGTTCTCCATACTACATCTCTATGAATTAAATATCTAAGACAGCGGATATTTTACTTAATTGAATTGCCGTGTCACATAATAAATATTTATCGATAGTCATATTTTGATTATTCAAGTAATTTAAAATACATTTAAAACATTATTGAGACAGAAATTTGTTTTTACATGTATGTGCTGAATTTATAAATTAATGTCAAATCTAAAATTATTTAAGTTTTAGACAGTTCATTTTATTTTCACTGGACAATTAGCGTCGAGAAAAGTGCCAAAAAGCTATCCAACAATAGTTAATAACTGTGACCATTAGTTCAAGCATAAATTTTGTCTATAAAAACCGGCCAACTAATGCAAATGCTTCGTTTTATTTAAGTCACATTATTAGATTTAGACTCCCAAAGAGTTAAAATGTTATCCAATGCCATGTTTATTCTGCAAAAAAATGTTTTTAAGTTCCAAATAAAGGGCCATATTCAAGTTTCCACTAGGCTGGGACCCTGCTGTAATTTTTAAGTCAAATTTTCTAACCATGCGCACCCAAATATGAACAAAACCGGACTGTAGTGTAAATGATATTAGTTTATCTTTTGATTGAGCTATTATTTGCAACCACTGGAGTTGTTGTCAAGCAATGAATGTTGTTGTAGCAAAGTTGTAGCGTTTAAAGCTAACTTTTGAAAAATGGTGTTGCAAAAATCGAACCATGTGCACCCAAACCTGGACAAAACCGGACTGTAGTATTTGAGTTGGTATTTCAAATGAGCTATTAATTGTAACCACTTGACGTGTGATTGAAAAATTAAGACAGAGTCCCAGCTCCCAGAGTAGTAAGAACTTGAATAAGATCCTTTCATTTAATAATTCATTTTCGCAATATAGTATTTAGAGAAAATTGCAATGTCACGACATGGGTTTTTTTCATAAAAAAACATAAAGCATGTTGAATAATAATGGACTCTAAATTAAGGAATTTTTTACAGGACTTGTATAAGCTCACAGAACTGGAGTTATGTGTTGCTAGTAAGAGTATTTAAAGTACTTTAATACTACAACTTTTTGTTTTCAAAACTTACTACCAAAAAATTATGTAGCAATTTTAAAAACATATCTCAGTATTGTATTTTTCCTGGCACACCAAAAACCAATAGTGGCTTAAACTTAAAATACTACACTATCCTCCACAGGAAAAAACAGTCTAAGTTGAAATATGCAAAGTGTTTTAGAGTTTATTTATAGTGAACGTAAAATGACATGCATTTCTCTTCTACATCCACCGAAGTACTTGTGTTTTGACACTCTAACCTTGAAAAGCATGATGTTAACCATGGTTGACATAAATGCTGATAGCGAGCAAACACATTAACAGTTTACAACTATAAGTATACCGTTCTAAAGCTCACAAAATATGCTTCAAAAAGCATATAACAACAGTTTCATGTGTGATTTACAGTGACTTTATAATAACTTACATTTTAAACCAAAATTTTGTAGTTCCTTTCCGTAATTGTGAAAAATTGCACAAGCTTTAAACTGTCGCCAATATCTTTCGTCGCTGTCCTAAAATAAATACGTTATTTGATAGTGGTCTACAAACCGCATATATCATGATGGCAATACTCTGCTCATTGGTACATAAAATCCATACGTTTCAAAACTGATGATTCTAAAATTTAGGAATAATCGATAAATTCCTGTATTTATAAGTTTTTGCCTACGTACCCTGTAACATACGTTGCTGAGAGGACCACTAGTGTTTTAAAAACTACATTAAATACTCTTACTTATAGCACATAATTCCAGTTCTGTAAGCTCAAAAGTAGTATAAAAAATGCTAGAATTTAGTGTCCATTATTATTCAACATACATTAATACTCGAATCCGAATATATGATGAACTTTGAGTACATGTACGGAAGTTAATTAAGTTGTAAGTGTCGGTGAACTTCGTGAAAAATTACTGATTTTTTACGTTTCTCGTCATAACTTTTGCAAATCGCAATATTTTTGCAAGCGGTTTCTTATGTTCTATAGAGTAAATGAATAAATTTAAGATGAAAAACGTCTAAAGTGGCCCTGAAACTAAATCATTTATATAAATATTGATTCAAAAATGATCCAGAAAACATAAAAAAAAATGAATTCTTCCATAAATGCAAAAACCAGTCGACAGGTAATGTTGCATCAAAAAATAGGGTCCCATATTACCTAACTACCGCGAAAAATATCATTGGCCTGTTTTAATCCTTATCTGAAATATTAGCAATTTTTCGAGTACTTAAACTTTATCTCGTAGCCTAGCAGCCTTAGAACAAGCCTTAGAGCTGAAACTTGGTAAACCGTGTTGTGAACACTTATATTTCCTAACAACATAAGTTTCGGAAATTCAAGCAAAAAAATTTTTGGGTGTCAACAATCTCGTGGTGTTTCTCTTTACACAAATTCTCTAAAAACAATTGACAAAAATAGAAAATTAGGATTTATGAAAATCTGGCTTCCTGACGCGGCGTCCAGCACGTGATGTAGGACCGGTTTCCTCCAAAGTATCCACCGGTTGTTCAGCTTCCACAATGACATTTTCCAAAGTCGCTGGTCGTTCCACTACTTCTCCAAAAGACTCCGCGTTTTCCACATCACACATTTCAAATAAAAAGCAAGCGTTGCACTGGTTGGATGAACTCTTCCTCCATCCTTGGTTTTCACCAGTGCCCGTCTCACAATTCCATCTCGCCCCACATAAACCTTCACAATAAGCCCCAGGTTCCATTCCAGACGCTTTTTATTGTCGTCTTCGACGATAACGACATCTCCCACTTTGACAGTCCTTGTCATGTTTCCTCCACGATGACCCAAAAATGCCATATACTCACACCTGAACCTGAATATAAAAAACCTCTGTCAATTTAGCGCAGACCTTAGCTCGGATTTTCAAACTTTCCTCATCCAAGACTTGGGCTTTGGGTAAAAACTTTTTACGTTGTCACGCAAAAAGTAAGCTAGGCATAGTGGTCGCAATTCATCCTTCTCATCAGACATCCAGGTAAGTGGGCGGTGGTTGAGATTTTCTTCAACATCTATCAAAATTGTCAGGAGGTCTTCATAGTCTACACTCCGTTTCCCCAAAACTCTTCTCAGCAGCTGTTGTTAGGCCGATGAGCCTCTCCCATCTTCCTCGGGTACCATGATGCTGTAGGTGGATTAAATTTCCACCAAATCCTCTCAACGGAAGTGTATCGGCTAACCTTTTCTCAGTCAAACTTTTGGAATGCGTTATTGCCACCCACAAAATATAAGCCGTTGTCTGAGGAAACTGTAGATGGTCTACCTCTTTGTGCCACAAAGTGCTACATTGCCATCAGGAATCCGTCCATGGATAGCGTGGTCACCAACTCCAAATGGACAGGACGGTAAACACCACGTGTGAAGAGCACTATCCACATTTTGTGTCCTCCTCGCAGCGTTAACGGACCTTCAAATTCTACGCCTGTTACATCGAATGCCGCCGTGTCCTACACTCTATCAAATGGTGGCGTCACAGCTGGAACTTGACAACGCTGAGAATTACAACGTTTGCAGACTGCACATACTTTCAGAGCTTTTCCAATAACACGTGTTCCGCGATGAATTCAGTATCTTTCCCGTAGTGCCTGTTTCAAAATTTCCATTCCTGCATGATCACTACAGAAATGTTCTGTCCTGATGATCCTTTTGACCATCTCATGTTCATGTGGTAAGACGATAGGGCACCTTACACAAAAATCTTCCAGTCCAAAGAGCAAATGACTCTCGATCCGAATTATGCCGTTGTCATCCGTAAAATTGCCCATGCCATCAAGCCGTGAATCATGAATCCTAATAAAACAACACCGCAGAATCTAACAAAGGATGAATTTTTCGCTAAATCTAATTCCTTCACTGTCACTGGTTCCACTGTTCTTTTCGGATCAGCTGACAAAGAAGGGCGTCTATGTTGTCGCCTTTGGGTTTCCAAGTCCTGTGCACAAACCGTAAAACGAACGCCATTACTCTCTGGCTTGTGTTGTAGGACGAAAACTTCAGAAAAACATCCATTACTTCATTTTTTTCTTGGCAATTGATGAAACCACAACTTTCTTTCTTTTTGGCATCCACTTCATCTTCCATATTGTGCTGGAGAACTTGACTACCAACTGCAACGCATCCACATCCTTCAGCGTACCAGTTTTTAATGTTGAACCACCATCTAAAAATTCGGACTTTCCATTTCCCGATTTCCCTTTAGGGTGGTTAGCACTGGGTGGTCTATCCGCCCTGATTCAACCCAAAATTGTATTATTAGCTTAGTGATATTCGAATCTCTTGGCACAATATTTAGCATGTGGGGAAAAGGAGACGAGAAGCAGGACAAGCAGGATTTTGCAAACTTGTTGAGAAACAAAGGAAATTCAAAAACTTACGATTTTGTCGTGGGTATGGTTTAATGTTTTAAACTAAAGCATTTCAAAATACAAACTGCAAAAACTGATTATCTATCTATTTTAAGTTGGGGGGAAGTGTTGCTAACCGCCTCACCCGAAACCTCTATTCCGTCCTTCTTCTCGAAGCTGGTGGGGAACCCGTGCCCTTCCAATACATTCCCCAATTTCAAGTTCTTATGCTAAACTACCCTGAAACCGACTGGATGCATAAAACAGTTCCCCAAAAACGTGCCAGTTTAAATTCCATCAACGCACAGAGCAGTTGGTCCGCCGGAAAAGTGCTTGGCGGCAGTGGTACCATCAACGGCCTAATTCATTTACGGGGTCATCAAAAAGACTTTGACAACTGGGCCAACCTCACAAACGATCCCAAATGGAATTGGGCCGGCGTTTTACCCCATTTCAAAAGTTATGAGGACTATTATCTCCCCGGACAACAAAATTATCATGGATACGGTGGCGATCTGAGAATTGATCAAATTGACTATGTATCAGTTGCACCGGATTTTATTGAGGCTGCCAAAGAAATGGATCCCCATCTGGACGTTAACGCACCAGGTTTTGATTACATTCATTATCCAATGCGACATGGCCAGCGAATGGCCACCTACAAAGCATTTCTAGAGCCTATAAAATATTCACCGATACTAACAATTATGAAATATGCGCATGTGAACAAAGTGTTGTTTAAAGAGGACAATACAGCATACGGGGTACAGTTTGATAGACGTGACAAGAGCGTAACGGCTTATGCACGTAAGGAAGGTATTTTATGCGCTGGAACTATGGGATCCTCTAAACTGCTAAATGGTGTCTGGAGTAGGTCCACGCGGGCATCTGGAAAATGTCAATGCAAGAAAAAACTGTTTTGTATATTTTACAATAATGTGGAAAATTGAATTTTACAACTTGTTTTAAACAATCTAGATTCCCGTTGTAAGTGAGCTTCCCGTTGGCCAAAATAT
This sequence comes from Entomobrya proxima, assembly GCA_029691765.1. Taxonomy (NCBI): domain Eukaryota; kingdom Metazoa; phylum Arthropoda; class Collembola; order Entomobryomorpha; family Entomobryidae; genus Entomobrya; species Entomobrya proxima. The sequence continues at coordinate 41,030,465 of CM056172.1, forward strand.
GCAAGACCATTTGGGCGTCTACCTTGTTGTACCTTGTACCAAGTGTAGTTTAAAGAGGATAATATGGCATATGGGGCGCAGTTTGATAGACATGACAAGTGTATAGCGGCTTATGCAAGTAAAGAAGTTATTTTGTGTGCTGGGACTATGGGATCAGCAAAACTGCTAATGTTGTCTGGAGTTGGACGAAGGGATCATTTGGAAGATCTCAATGTATGGTAAATGGTTTGTAAAATTTGTTTTACATATTTTGATGAAATTTGATTTTACAACTTGTTTCAAATTATTTAGATTCCCGTCGTAAGTGAGCTTCCCGTTGGCCAAAATCTGCAAGATCATTTGGGCGTCTATCTTAGTCCATTTATTCTTGACCTGCCCCGATCCATCAGTTTACAACGGGATATCACACCTGCGGCTTTTTAAAACTGGTTAACATAGGGAAAAGGTCCATATTCCAATGCTGGACCTATTGCCACCGGCTTAAGGATCTCAATATATTCACAACAACGTGGAGAAGTAGATTGGCCCGACACCCAGATTATGTTACTTTGTTATGTTGCATTTCGTGGAGCAGCAAAATATAATGCTCATGCGTATAATTTGAAAGTTGATAACATGTTGAAATATAACGAGCACGCCACTGGCAAAGACGCTTGTCAGTGACAAGTTGTCACTTTTTGATAAGCGCGGCTATACCTTTTTCAAGGGGCTATTTGAAACTTGGTGGAAGCAGTCCTTATGACAAGCTTGTTATTGACCCGAATTATTTAAGTGATGAAGGAGATTTGGATTTTAAAGTGCTGATGGATGCGGTGAAAAACACGTTGTTTTTAATGGAAAATACTACAGCAATGGGGATTAAGGTTGGAGCTAGATTCACCACAGAAAAGCTGCCAGGTTGTGAACATCTTGAGTTTAGAACGGATGAATATTGGGAGTGCTACATAAGAAGGTATATTCGGTTACGCTGCATCATCCGGTGGGAACGGTTAGAATGGGTGGTGGATACAAGGTTGAGGGTGATTGGAACAAAGAATTTGAGAGTGATAGATGCATCAGTAATACCAGAACTTGTAACTACGACTACGCAAGCAGCTGCTATAATGATTGGGGAGAACGGAGTGGATATGGTATTCAGATACTGGAAGAAAATGGGGAAGGGTGAAAATGCGAAAAATTATTTGGGGTTCGAGAAAAGGTTACTAATACGAGTAACAAATTGTAGATTTAAATATTGGTTAAAACACTACATGCGTTTTAGTTGTTTTTATTACGGTTTAGCTTCTAATTGTATATCATTGTGTAAGCGTAGATATTTATTGAATATTAAATTCTCAACCAATAAATTATGTATTATCACAATGTATAAGCTAAGGTATGATATTCATAAAATTGTAAAGGCTCTAGAATCTAATGTAAATTATGATGAAATTTACAATGAAATACATATTCAGTAAATTCATATATATAAAAAAGTGACGAATAGTAGTAATAAAGCATTTAACGTGACGCTAACATGAGCTTGTTTATGCAAAAAAACTGGAGTTTGACCAATATGTAGAGATTCTGAATTGAAAAACAAATTAAAGTCAATGACGTACGACAGGATTGAATAGTTTGAAAATTATGCATTCTTAGATTAAAACCTTTTACGCATACCTTGTGCTAAAAAAATACTACGAAACTATCAAAGGGCTGTGGCGATTAGTTTCAAACTTTTAAAAACATACAAAAAAGCTTACAATGCGACAAATTTCAACCAGAATTAAAATGAAAAATTGTCATGGTTATTCTTTCCGTGGGTTACTACTTACTGGAGAAAATAAAGTGGGACGGATAAACTGGTTCGATGGAATGTGCATTTGGGGTTATCTTGGTTTCCTTAAAGTGGGTGCAATGCGGGATACAATTATTCCAACTAACGTATTGTCAGTATTTGTGCTATACGTTTTTATGGATGAAGCAGCTCCTATTTGAATCCGCTCCGAATGAAATATAATTTTATTCTAGTACATCCACAAACTCAAGCGACGCTAAGACTTTTCTAAGACTAAAACTTTAAAAACTCCAGAAATTTTAGAATATCAATTGCATGCAGAATCACTAAAGCAAACTCTTCAGCACAAACAGTAAAAGTTTTGACACCTTTTAAAATCAAGCAAGTTTTAAATGCGGCTGAGCATTTTAGCTGATTACATGTGCTTGCCAGATGCATTCCTCAATACACAAAAAAGGTTTTTAGTTTGATCACAAATGTCAGACTTTCCCACTACCATGGAAATTATTTGCGAAATTGAGAGAGACATTGAAACGTTGGAGCACTTGGAAAGGCTATTTATTCAAGGACATATTTTTATGATCGATTAAAAATATTGCAAACGTTTTTGGTGCATTAAATTAAAAAATACTGCACTCGCTGTAAAAAATCTTGTATGTGTTCGAACGGCAAATGCGGTCATATGTATATTACGAGATTAATTATTTCATGCTAAAGCAAAGGGTAACATCACGTGAAACGGGACAGTCCATATTTTCGATTTTAAAACTGAACCAAATGAATTCAATCAGCAGAAAGTAGATTATTTTCAGGTTGCAAAGTGACAAAAATCATCCTTTTATGTAAAGGCATTGTCGAGTTATAAGCATTTCAAATTTAACTACGTTCCAACAATTATTAAAATATCTTAACAATTAAGCTGTTTTAAAAACTTTGGCTATCTTCAATATGTTTTAATATCTTGATTCTATTAAATAAAATTTAATGTAAAAAAAACTTTAATTAAAGTTAATTATAATGTTAAATGTTACCCTAATTATCTCTTTTCCCCCCAGAGTGCTAGAAAATTTTAAATGTGGATTTGAAAGAACTTGCTCTGGAGATTCGATTTTCGTTAAAAAAGCTTCTAGCACTCTGGGGGGAAACGAGATAATAAGGGTAACATTTAACTTTATAATTAACTTTAATTAAAGTTTTTTCAAAAAACAAAATTTTAGTTAATAGAATCAAGTTATTAAAACATATTGAAGATAGCCAAAATCGTTCGTAAAGCTTAATTGCCGAAAAATATCAGTAAAATTGTTGAGTTTCAGCTACCCATTGAAGAAAAATGAAAATATGGCCTGTGTATTTTATACATACTTCGCGCGTTTTACGCCAAAGGTACATTCAATTTCTGATTCATCATAATATTCATGTAAAATTATGTATCAACAGTCAACATTAAATAGGAAATTTGGGATTGACTCTAAGGATTTGATTCTAGTTGTTTATGTTTAGTAAATGCTTGGTTTAATTTAGGATAAATTAACAAAATAATATCAAATATTCGATGAGTTTCATGTTTCGATTACGCTGGATCTCAATTGAAGCTGCGTTCATTAGATGGCTCTTGATGCTTTATTTGTCGCTCAAAAATCTTTGTTGAAAGATAACGTTTTGGCCCAACACTACTCTATATTTTTTACTACTTTCATTATTTTGGATATTTCAAAAGTTGTACAAATGAGGTTGAGAGCAGTACCAAGACACACAGAAATAAGTATCAACTTATATAATCACAAAAAATAAAAAGTAACTTTATTCTTATGAGAAAATAAAACTACATTGTAAAATTCTATAGAAAGTAATTCAAGAAGATATTCACGTATAATAAACTTGCGTCATTCCTACACATAATCAAATTTGCAATCTTATTTTGCACAAAAGCTATTACAAAATTTTACAACCCCTAACCTGGTTTTCTTAGATTAATTATTGTGGCAACTCCCTGACAAATACTGATTAAAGTATCACATTTTATCATCAAAAACTCATACGACCTTGACCTACGTAGAAACTTGCTAAAATTATTAAGCTGTTTTTTTCATTTTATTAATAAAACTTTTACAGCAGAATTATCAGATTTATGATTAAAAAGCAAGTTCTTGTTCTTTTAATTACATAGTTGCTTTGAAATGTAAAGTATAAAAATCCTAAAGCGTGACCATTTACGGTGATGTAATTTCGTGTGTATAATTAACGTATTTTTATAAGCTAAAGATGAACTTACTTGTGCACACAGTAAAATGATAGCTCAACACTTGGAATTTCCTAGCGGGTTCGCTTAGATGGTAGACAGTCGGTCTACCTGAATATTTATGACATGCCAGGTGCTCATCAAATTTGATGTCTAAATTAGTAATGCATACAACCGGTCGTTAAATTTTCCAACGAAGCAATAGATTTATACCACGGAATAAAAAAAATATAAATTATATGAAATGAAAATTAGTTTGGAATCAATGATATCAACCACTTATTACAAAATGCTTCATTTTACTTGAAATGCATTTTGAAGAAAGCAAAGTAATATTATGAAACAGCAAATTAGTAGGTCGAATTTCAATAATTTCAATATTCATGACAACAGTCGTAGGAACTCTGATACAAACTCAGTCTCCTAACGTAAAGGCTGTCAATTGGCACGCTTTCAACTGACAATTCTCCGGTTAAGTGCTTATGTACAAACGCACATACTTACTTGAAATGCTCTACACAACATAAAAAATGACTAATGTTAACAAAGGACGCCAAATGTTCGATAGAAAAATAACAATCTCAAAACGTTGGATTTCAGTTTTATTGCTTTACATAAAACTTGTAAAATCTTTTGAGTAGTTGCAGCATTAAATAATCCATGAAATCGGTAAATCAAGCCTTATTGACTAAACCCATGTTCCAATGGACTAAAACATGAATCTGTGGGAATTGTTTAAATTAAGTCTATTTAATTCGTAAATTCAGAGAAAGTTACAAGTTTCTTGTGGGGAAAGGACTTGAGTCTCTTTTAAGGAACGCTTTGGTTTAAACTGGGAAAGGCACTACAACCTTTGCAACAAATAATCAAAGTGAGCATCATAAACTTAGCTTGAGAAAATTGACGAACACTCAAAGCTCGATGTCGGTAACATAATCTGCGTACAAACATTTGCTCGTGCTGAGAAAATGAATCATGTTTATTTTTTGCCCGCTTACTAGTAACATCCTTTCAAATATCTTTAAATAACAAGATTATAGAGAAAGATTTTGGAGCTTCTTCCCGTTTTAAAAAAATATTTCGTAAAAATTAGTGTATTTCGAATAGGAAATTCCAAAACAATATCATTTTGTTTCCAAGGTGACGTTATCGGGGAAAAATAGGTGATTTAATGTGACAATTTTCCTAATATTCAAAGGATACTTGGACGTTTTAGACGTTTTGAGCAGAACTTTTGTATACAACAAAACCAGAGGAATTGCCGGAAGGGTCACTCATTTTTCAGTGATTGTTTCAACAAAAAAACCACCAGCAAGACAAAATTCGGTTCCATAATGCCAATTTTGACCGAATGCTGTTTCTGTATGGTTTGTCCAAACGGTTAAATTTTTGTACTAAATGTACCTATGATTACACGTAAAATGATCATTAGAGAAATGTTAATTCAAGTTTCCGGAAAATAAAAAACGTCCGTATTACGCGAACAAATAGGCATCTTGGATATAAATTTCATATGCACCCACAGTGATAAAGTGTACATAATAATAGGCTTAGGTAGGAGTTACGACCATTGACTAGTTCAGATAATTCAAAACATCCATGGTAACCCATTAAAGGATGCTCAATGCTAAAGCACAAGCTATCAAGAGAAGAAAAGTGGCCTTTATTACAATCCGATTTGAAATAATATACATAAATTGTTATTGCAGAAACACTAACTTTTGCATTTACGTTAGCAATAACATGTATTTAATAAACTATTTTTGTACACTAAATTATGTTTTGGTCGTATTACACGTTTTCCAAGATTTATATAATGAAAAGGAAGAGATGTGCTTGCAAAATCTTGCAAGAAGGAGAAAATGACAACTGGCAATGGTAACAATAATCAAATCAATTTATTTTTACAAGCAGATTTTTTCAGCTTTAGTTTCTACGGATAACATCATAGTACTTCAACTTAACGTGCAAACTAATGATTCAGTTAAACGAATATGGTTTACAATATCATATTAAATGTTAGTAAATTGTGCAATTTTTTTATCCAATTCTAAATAGTAGTCAATGCATACAAACTATATTTTAAAGAAAATTTCTATAAAGTGTTCATGCATGTGTCATTTTATTTTATACCACCGTTGACATAATATACTTCTATATTGCAGCCAAGAGTTACATCAGGCTATAGCTTTAAATTTCAAATTAAAGTATTTTTATTCTGCTTGACAAATTTTCAGCTAGATTCCAAAGTGTGTTAGAAAACCATTTGCCTTAAGATATCTTAAATCATTTGTTACTGTCTCCATACTGGATGGGAAGTAGTGTCCAAACCTTGGTATATATTTGCTTACTTTTTCATTACCAAAATATTTAGCTGGACTTGAAGTGAAATATTTTATAAAAGTTGATGAGTACGACAAATTATTTTTGAGAGTTTTAATGTTTCTGTACACATCTTTTATTTCTGCAGTTATTTCTTCCATACTGTTCCATTTATTGATAAATTTGTCCCATTCCAAAATCTTTAGATCTTTATTAAGCTCCGGTTCAGCCACCTGTATAAATTCTTGTTCCAGCTGAGGCCGTGGATGAACAACATTAAATATTTCATTTGGTGCATCTTCATTCATAAAAAGGGCAAGTGTCACTTTTGCGCATATATCTACTGGCAACCCAGTGGCTGGGGCAACAAGATCTACAACTGCCCCTAGTTTCAAGGCAATCAGAATTTGCTGCGTGTGTATATTTTTTAGCACATTAATTTTCCCTGTTTCGCTATCTCCAGCCATCCAAGGAAACCTAAAAACCTTACAAGGAATGCGTCTCTCGTTAGCCTGCTCCATTAACATTTCGCAAATCCACTTTGATCTCTGTAACCCTGGTAACTTTTTATCTACAATGTCTTGAAAAACATTTGTTTTAGGCCACATGTCTGGTAGGTAAGGGTAATCAATATTTCCATCCAAAAAGCTACAAGCTAAAGCTGACGGGTAAAAAACATGTTTTATCTTTTGTGTAACGGCAAATTTTAGCACATTTAAAGTTCCAACGATGTTCACACTATGGCACTCCGTACCTTGTCTGTCTTCAAAGCTAGGTCTTAAATACTCAGCCAGGTTATTATTTGATGCACAGTGAATCACAGCATCAACCGTTTTGCAAAGTTCCTCATATTTTTTACGAGAAATTCCTAAACAGTCCTAATGCAACGTTTCCACTAACAGCTTCAATGTTTTCAAATACAACTTTCTCCAGTAAATCAAGCGATTTTTATATAGGCGAGGTGGGGCTTTATATAGGCGAGGTGGGGCTTTGTACAGGCGAGGTGGGGCTTTATATAGGCGAGGTGGGGCTTTATAAAGGCGAAGTGGGGCTTTATATAGGCGAGGTGGGGCTTTATATAGGCGAGGTGGGGCTTTATATAGGCGAGGTGGGGCTTTATATAGGCGAGGTGGGGCTTTATATAGGCGAGGTGGGGCGTTATATAGGCGAGGTGGGGCTTTATATAGGCGAGGTGGGGCTGTATATAGGCGAGGTGGGGCTTTATATAGGCGAGGTGGGGCTTTATATAGGCGAGGTGGGGCTTTATATAGGCGAGGTGGGGCTTTATATAGGCGAGGTGGGGCTTTATATAGGCGAGGTGGGGCTTTATATAGGCGAGGTGGGGCTTTATATAGGCGAGGTGGGGCTTTATATAGGCGAGGTGGGGCTTTATATAGGCGAGGTGGGGCTTTATATAGGCGAGGTGGGGCTTTATATAGGCGAGGTGGGGCTTTATATAGGCGAGGTGGGGCTTTATATAGGCGAGGTGGGGCTTCATATACTTTAGATGGGAACGATTTATTCATTCGTATACTAATTCATTTCGCTGTAATAGTATGCATTGCATGCACGTTTTGCGCACAGGCGGGCATCTAGTTCCTAGAAGTTTTTTTTATTCAATTGGTATACGCCTAGTAGGCGTCGCCTACCATGGAACTTTTTGTGGACTCTGTCTCATATATTTATCTTCTGTTCTGGAGTTCTGGACAAAGGTTTCTGAATTTTGCAAAAGTTTCCTCATCCGCCGTCACCTATTCATATTAGCTTTCAAACAAGTGGTAATAGATTCATAGGAATGTAAGAACCCCCACAGTGTACATATTATGTCTATATCACCTTGTTACACTACAGCAACCTGTCTTTATCAGTCGTATATAAAGACCTGGCTTTGTAGAAAAATGACGCAATATTTGTTTCTATTTTACTTAGTTTGCTCTTGTTATCAACACTTGTTTCCCCCGAAATTAGGAAACTATGGCGACCCCAAACAATTCTTTGGCTAACCGTCAAACCAATTCATTGCGGATGAGTGACGAGTTTGATAGCGACTTTAAATTCATTATTGAAGATATCAAAGAAATTTTGGAAACTCAACTCAAAGGTTTTCCAGCAGGAGCTCAGCACACTGTACCGTGGGTATGTAAGGTGCTTAACTACAACGTTCCCGGTGGAAAACAAATCCGGTGTGTTAAAATATATATTTGTTTTAAAAAACACCTTTCTAAATTGATAGGGGAGAGTCATGTAATATAAATAAATTCTGTACTGTCTTTGTAAATAACTCAAGAAACACTAATATTGGTTTTTACTGATTTCAGAGGAAGAATGGTTGAGCTTTGCTACAAGCATTTGATGCCGGATGCCAACCCGGATCAACTAAAGCAGGCAAGGGTGCTGGGCTTGTGTATTGAAATTGTAAGAATTTATTATATAAAAAGCTTTTTATTGTAGACTCCCAAGCCAAGCAGAAGTAATCAGATCACAAAAATATGCTAATACCAAGGGTATTCGGGATAACATGAACACATCTTTGACGCCGTTTTTCTCATTTCTGAAAAAATATGACCCCTGACCTTTTCATACATCTGAAAGCACATGCTTTCGAAATTATTTTACACATGTCTACTTTTAGTGTATTGCAACCATGGTGCGCCCCCTTGAACCGGAAGTGGAAAAGGTCATTTTGGACCTTTCCAACCAAAATTTGCCCCAGAAAACAATAATATCACGGTTAAAAAAGCTAGGTCATTCTGTTTCCAGATCTGCTGTGTATAAAGTGATTCACCGGAAAGGAAAAATTAGAGATCCGCTTGCCAGAAATGTTTCTACGGTGCGGAAACCTAGTTTGAGGATAAAGCGGCTTCCTCCTCTTATAAAGAAAGTTGACCAAATGACATCGAAGGAGAACCCCCCAAGCTATACCACTATGTCCAGAGCCTGCAAAGTGTCCAGGGATACTTTTCATCGAATAATTCATGAAGACCTTGGAAAGCGTATGTGGAAAAAGACCCCTGTTCATGTGCTAAAGGAATCTCATAAGCAAAACCGGAAGTCAAATTGTAGAAAGCTGTACGAGAACCATCTTGCTGGAGATAAGGCTGAATTTGTTGTCACGCTGGACGAGGCATTCTTTTTTATCACTGACTGCAATGGAACCCGAAGAATGTGTTGGGCAAAGGAGAAAAAAGAGGTGGAAAAGTTTGTTGTGGAGAAGCAGGAGAAGTTCAGTGAAAAGTTTATGGTGGTGGGCGCTATCAGTGGCCGTGGAGTCCTTCCACTTTTTAGAGTGCCCCCAAAAGTAAAGGTCAATGCTCAGTACTATATTGAGCACGTATTAAAACCGTTGGTGGAGGTTTACATCCCAAACTTGTACGGTGAGGATACTTGCAAAGTCTTCATACATCATGATGCCGCCAGTTCTCATACCGCCAACTTAACGACTGAATATGCGAAAAAGGTGAAGCAGGAAACAGGAATAACTATCATTGCCAAAGAAGAGATCCCCGTTAAATCCCCAGATGCAAGTCCCATGGATTATTTCGGGTTCGGTTACCTAAAACAACGGCTTTTTAACAGAAAGGCAACAACGTTGGACGGGCTGTGGAAAGTACTGAAGGACGAGTGGGAGAATGTCACCCCTGAAATGACCAGAAATGTTATAGAAGCGTGGAAGAAAAGGTGTCGACTTGTAAATTTAAACTCTGGTGGTCACATAGAAAACTGTAAAAAGATACACCAACGAAAATTGTAACTGTGAGAAGCGAATAAAGATGTGTTCATGTTATCCCGAATACCCTTGGTATGCATATTTCTTCATCAATTTCAATTTCTACCGTAGAGTTTTGAAAGCTTCACAAACTCACTGAAAGCTAATATTTTTAAATATCCTTGCTGAATATATTATAATATGGTGAGTAACAATATCTCGTTCTTAAAAGTTTATAACATTTCTACCATCCGGCTAATACATTTGTAATTTTTCAAACACTGTCATTTTAAACAAACTTGTAGTGTATTCTACCTCTAACAAGACGGGCATATATTAGAATATTCTGGTGGGTTTTACAGTGTGAACAAAGATCGCACGAAAATAATAGTAATAAACATTTTAGTTGCAGGCCTCCTTCCTCGTAGCTGACGATATAATGGATGCTGGGAAAACTCGAAGAGGCAAACCATGCTGGTGTTTGGTGGACAATATGGGCAACATAGCATTGAACGATGCGTTTTTATTGGAACATGTTGTTTTTCAGCTACTTCAAAAACATTTCCGAAACCATGCGTGCTACATGGAGTTGGTTACACTGTTTCTGAACGTAACCTGGCGAACAATATTAGGACAAAGCTTGGACACAAGATTGGGTCATTCCAAATCTTTCGAGCATTTCACTCCTCCTGTTTATAATTTCATTGCTGCATTCAAAACGGGTTATTACACTGTCTACCTTCCTGTACAACTGGCTATGGCCTTGGCAAACAAAAAGGAGCGCTTCCCGGACAGTTTTCATGAACAGGAAAAGCTGCTATTACTGATTGGTACCATTTTTCAAATTATGGATGACTATATAGATTGTTTTGCTTCAGACTCTGTTACTGGTAAGCAGGGAACCGACATACAGGAGGGTAAGTGCTCATGGTTGTCTGTCTCTGCATTGGAAATATGTAATTCGGAGCAGAGAGAATTATTTGAAGAACACTATGGTAAAGCGGAAAAGGTTAACGTAGAAAGCATCCGGAAGTTGTACCATGAACTTGGTCTTCCAGCCCACTTTGGCATGCGTAAAGAAAAGCTGTACTGTGAGATTGCTCAACGGATCAAAGTCTTGGGAGATGGCACTGTGAGTAATATTTTGTACGCGTTCTTGGACAAAGTTTGCAAGCAGGGTAATTTGCCTTGAAGAAGGTAACAGTAGCAACCGTAATCTTGGCACACAATTAAGCTTTTAAAAGTCGCTGTTTTAATTTTTTTATTCAAAATTTTTGTTAATAAACGCAAAAGAATTGCGTGAAAAATTTGAAAAATTGTGTTACAGTTAAAACTGCTATCATAAAATGAAAGTTAGTTGCACAGTTATTATTTTTAACTAAATATTACGGTTTTCTATTTGTAAATTTTCAAAATTCTTTCTCGACTGGGTTTCAATAAAATTTATGTCACAAAAGGTTGGTATATGAAAATAATATGCACGCATAACCTTACTAGTCTGTTGCTGCTTCCACTAACTGTCATGTGCATAAAAATCAGAATTTAAAATATGTGCTTCCACACATGTAGGTTATAAAATAACAAGAGTGCCGAAGTAGATGCATCATGTCTACATGAAGTTTCTAATACCTGAATGTAATAAAAAACAGGTGCTTAAATACATTATGATATTCAGGAGAAAGGAGCAAATCCATAAAAAAAGTTATAGAAAATATATTTGCATACTCCTAATTAATTTGAAAAGGCCATTTTGTCGTTTTTTGGACATACAGTCATTACCAATTTCAGTTTAGTGTTAAATGCAGTTGACTCTCCAAAATGATTCCTTCATCATTAGTTTTTTTACGTAGTTTTAGTATACAGAAAATCATAAACATTTGAGGAATGGAAAACTTTTGTAATGGTGGCTTTTTAAAAGGGAAGTTCGTGCCTAATTTGGTTGTAAATGAAGTTATTTGAAGAATTGCATGTACATTCATATGAATGTTGACTGATCAACTGAAACGAAAGCATACACAAAAGAAGGATGTAGGTGTTACATAAATAACATAATAATCCCTATACTCTCCTATGCAGAATATTTGGGAACATTTTTAATCCGCTGAAGAATTGTATGCAATAAATTATTACTTTTGTCTCAAAGTAAAATATGCTTTAAAACTTAATCCCTAGTCTCTATTTTGTGCAACCAAGATAACTCTACAATGCAATGCAAAGATATATAATTCTGGAATTGAATTTGCTTTAATTTGCAATCGCAAAAAATTCTCCAAAAGTCTACATTTTTATCCTGAGTACACAACTACACTCAGTTTGATAGTTGGCGACTCACAACCCATTGACAACAAAAACCAATAAAAAATATGTACTACATATCTCTCTTGCTCACACAGCTCCTTTGGTAAATGGCTACACGAACAAATCATGATATTAAGCTTTTGTTTAAAAATTTCTACAATTAAAATTTTCGTGCCCAGTGTGACCACTCCCATAAAATAACATTAAACATTGACACAAAATATAAAAAGTTGAGACGTAATGTAATGCCAAATAGGGAATTACGAATGCATGCTTTTAGATTTTATTTAAGACGTCAACATGAAATTCAAAAAATGCATAAAGTACATAATAATTTCTGTTCAGCACATTCCGTAAATAAAAATTAATTTCGAATAACACTGGAGTTCTAGAAATTGCTGGAATAAGTTTTTAAAATAGCATGTATTGCAAAAATCCCTACTGAACTTCACCACGTAGTTAGGATGCAGGCCTATTTCACATTTGCAAAACTCAATGCTGTTGTTCCGTAAACCTACAAGTCAATGAGTTTTGAAAAACCATGCTCATTAACTTTTCCTCTATGTTACTGCATTTGGCCTTAAAGGAAACTGAAATTCAGACAAAATAGAAAGGCGAGGTGGGGCTTTATATAGGCGAGGTGGGGCTTTATACAGGCGAGGTGGGGCTTTGTATAGGCGAGGTGGGGCTTTGTATAGGCGAGGTGGGGCTTTATATAGGCGAGGTGGGGCTTTATACAGGCGAGGAGGGGCATTATATAGGCTAAGTGGGCCTTTATATAGGCTAAGTGGGCCTTTATATAGGCGAGGTGGGGCTTTATATAGGCGAGGTGGGGCTTTATATAGGCGAGGTGGGGCTTTATATAGGCGAGGTGGGGCTTTATATAGGCGAGGTGGGGCTTTATATAGGCGAGGTGGGGCTTTATATGCTTTAGATGGGACCGATTTATTCATTCGTATACTAATTCATTTCGCTGTAATAGTATGCATTGCATGCACGTTTTGCGCACAGGCGGGCATCTAGTTCCTAGAAGTTTTTTATTCCATTGGTATACGCCTACCATGGAACTTTTCGTGGACTCTGTCTCTAAAGCTTTACACTCCTCGGCATTACCAATGTCACCCAGCTTTACTCTTATTCTGTGTCCTCTTTTACGTAGCACTTCAATTTGCTCAGCAATTTTAGGTTCAGGTTTTCGTCTTCCTGTAAGCACTATATTTGTTGCCCCTTTTTCCAGCATCCTATGCCAGGACGATTTAAAGGTGAGTTCAAAATAATTTCCACCAGATCGTTTAATTCCTCTTGAGTGGATATCAAAGTGCGCACCAGGCGAAAGTGATTATCTAGAGAAAAGTTGGGATCCCAACGCCAGAATTATACACCCATCCATGATACTGGATATTGTTGGAATTGAGGATACAAGTGGTCAGATGTTTTTGGGTGCTTGGTCAGGATCCACTTTTCCAAGAAATTTTGCTTTAGTTCCTGAAATCTGAGATGACCTTTCAGTTTGAAAGAGACAACAATGTTGGAACGACAAGTGGATATTTTGAAAAGGTCGTTCACAAAGAGGCAACTGTGGGGATAAAGTAGCGAGTGGAGGTCTGGACGAATGTATCCGGCAAAACTGGGCAATACAATTCGGTATAGGTAAACCGGAAGACTTAAAAGAATGAAAATCAGAAAAATTGTGCTCAGAATTAAGCCAATTGGAAACAATAAAATATGATAGATGGCTGACGGGAAAGCAATTTGGGGTAAACTTGGATTATTTTTAAAGAATGCCATTGTGCTGATGGAGTTCAAAACAAGTAGCAACTACAAGGTAGCAACCAAATGAATAAATTACCAAAACACTGAACCAAGAACATTTTATCGCTCAACTTTTTATGGATCGGTGAATGCAAGCTTAACTGGTTATGTTTAAAAGCAAACATACATTGATAGTTTGGCTTGTTAGAAGAGGCTTTAAATAACGAACGTACACGCTTCATGGTCTCACAAAACATCAAGCAGAAGCAGTTTATTGTATATAAATTCTTGCGTTATCATTGATGTCATTCATAACTTATGAAATGTACTGAACATTTGTTGTCATATGTGTGTGTACGGAAAGCAGGACAAATTGTAATAAAGACAACCAGAGCCGGAAACCGTCCAATTTGACATATCCGTAACACTTCACCAATGTGCTAATACCGTATTTATTCGATTTATACCCCCGGCTAAAATTTCAAATTTCACATCTCAAGAGGGTATAATTCGAGAGGGGTCATAAATCGAGGGAGGCCAAAATTTCAAATTTGATGGTACACTTTGAGAGGATTTTTCATTTCTGATGATAATTAACATTAAACTGATGACATTTAGCTTTGTTAGAATGCACTTTGCATAAAAAATTGCCTCAAACGTTTTGACAAAGCTTATCATATGCATAAAACTCTGTACAAAAGTGAATGGTTTTGTTCACTTTTGTATCTAACATGAGAGGGTATCAAATTTCAAATTTCACATCTCAAAGGAGGGTATAATTCGAGAGGGGTCATAAACCGAGGGGGGCCAAAATTTCAAATTTCTCCTCTCAAAGGAGGGTATAATTCGAGGGGGGTCATAAATCGAGCGAGGGGTATAAATCGAATAAATACGGTATACGTACACTTGATTTTTGTTGGCATAAGGGTCCTAGGTAGATAGCTCCAATTGTTTAGCTACACTTACATTTAGCTACAAGGGTGCTAGCTCCACTTGGATTATAGCTACACTTTTTTAAGTTCCAATGGCTTTTAGTTCCACTCATTTTTTTGCTCCAACACATTTTCAAAGGCTTTGAATCAAAGCATTCCGTTTTATATTGTATGTAAGTATGAATCAATTTGTGTCAAGTTGAAATTTTATAACTGTTCTTCACGATTTTTTCCATTTCAGCATAAGTTTACGTTTTGTTATTTGTTTGTGATTAGGAATTTCTATTTCCACATTCATGTGACTACATTCTTTACTGCTATACTCCTGTTCTCAAATTTGTACTACATAACACCATCCAAGCTTTCGTTTAAGATACAAAATGTATATGGAACTGCCTTCTGTTGAAACACGATTATAGTACTGATAACCTTCCATATTTATATGCCCGTTGACTGCAAACAAATTCAATCTTTTTACATAAAGCTATTTTTTATATTCGTTGCACTATGTAATTAGGTCTGCTTATTGATTGATAACGTAATGGACAGAAGAAAAGGAAAGGATGAAAGGAACGTAGTTGAACACATGAACAAGGAACTTATACTTCAATAAATTTGCGTAACGTCATTTTAGATTAAAACTCATCAATGACAAGTTATCATATTCATATGCAAGTGAGGAAAAATCATGGGTGGAACTAAAAGTGGTGGACCTAAAAAAAATTGTAGGTAAAATATTTTTGGAGGTTAAGACCGGGTGTAACTAGAAAAATTTAATAAAATAATTTAGATAAAAAAGTGGAACTAGAGTCCGGTGTAACTAACATCCTTTGAGCTAACTACCGTACACATTTCCTGAGGTATGTTGAGATTAAGCTTTTGGCGTGGTTACATGGAATTAAGCCTAATATATTGTGTTTACTCTGGATTAAGTATTCAGCGTGTTCACACTGGTTAAAGCATTGGGCGTATTTACATGGGATTAAGCACTGAGCGTGTTTACATGAGATTAAAAATTTGCATTGACTGCACGTGATTAATCGTTTGATTTGAATTTAACATGAGATTGAGCTTTACCTATACAATGACCCTATGAATGTGCAGAATTAAGCATTGCTATGAGTTCACCATGAAATTAGACCTTTGTTTTTGATTATATAGGATTAAGCATTGGCCTAAATTTAACATAGGATTAAGCGGTAGGGGGACAAGTTTGTTCATTGTACCCGAAATACCAAAAACAATACATAGTATATGGGTACATGTAAACGGGATTAAGCATTATGTTTCTGTAAATGGGATAAAGCATTATGTATAAATACATTGGCCCTATGAATGTACAGGATTAAGCATTGCTCTGAATTCCACATTTGTTTTTAATTGTATAGCATTAAGCATTGGTCTAAATTTAACATGGTATTAAGCATAGGGGGTGAAATTTTTTTTGTTTACCCGGAATCCGGAAAAGAAGTTATAATATGGCATCATAAATAGAATCGATGCCGAAAACAAAATGTAAAATAGAACAAGTTTCCTATTCCACTTGTCTTGGTCTTTTTTCCACTTGTTATAATTGTATATCGCACAAAACCTGTTACTGGATATGCAAATTCAACATGAGATAAAGCATATGCAACTTCAACATGGGATTAAGCTTCTGCAAATTCAACATGGAATTAGCATTTGAGGTTATAAGTTTTTGAACATTTATGGGATTAAGCATTTGAAACTTTAACGTGGGATTAAGCATTTGAAAATTTTAACATGGGATTAAGCATTTGAAAATTTTAACATGGGATTAAGCATTTGAAAATTTTAACATGGGATTAAGCATTTGAAAATTTTTAACATGGGATTAAGCATTCCGGACAAAGTGGCCCGTTTTACCCGAAATAACAAGAGGAAATTATAATATGGGGTTATAAAAAAGTACTTGAAGAGTTACTTTGTTATTATACTTGTTACACGAAAGCTCGGGCGTGGAAACTCTTTTATACTGGTCGGCGACGTAATCTCGGGAAACCCGAGTTTTCAAAAAAATGTCACGGGTTTCTGAAAAACTCAAATTTCAAAAAATCCCAAGTTCACTTTTAAAAATCCGAGTTTGACCTTAAAAGTCCCGAGTTTACCCTTAAAAACCCCGGGTTAAAAAATAAAAATTCTCCGTCCAGAGGGGTACCTGCAACTTCAAAACCTCCCGAGTTTTTAAAAATGATGTGAGTGATGATTTGATTTGATGCTTTGCAACACAAAAATATTAAAGAGTACAAAATTGCAATGCAAGCTTGTTCAAATAATGATTAATGATTATTGCTTAGGGCACAGTTAACAATGTTCAGACTTACGAACAAATGAATGCAACAATTATATTTCGTGATATATGTTTGTGTTGTAGCGGACAAGCTGACCCTTCTAACGAATATGTAGATCTTTCCTCTATCTTTTGTAATTTACATTTTTTATTTTTACCTATTGTCCTTTTAACCCTTCGTCATTTTTATCTTTCGTACTTACTACCTTTTGTCTTGTTTACCTTTTTGTCTTATTTTCATTTGTCCCATATTCTATCGGGCTAAATTCAATTTGCTTTTTAAATTCTCTTTTTTCGCAAGATCGAATGGCATTGTCATATCTAATTCAAAGACAAAATGTAATAAATACACATATTAAATGATAAACAAAATTTTATATCGTATGAATTACTTGTTATGCATTCATGGCTTTGTGATGACTTTGTTTGAAAATTTTGTTTTTAACAAAACAGGATTTAGGGCTGAGACTCAGCCGCTGAGTTGAGAGAAATTACATTTAAATAAGCAAGAATATGCCTTTAATTACTAAAAATTGGCTCTAAACCAGGAATACTATTCTTATCTTCACATATTTGCTGCAATTATTAACTCGCTGCTTTTGCTGGAGAGCTATTTAAGATTTTTATTAAATGATAAATGCCACTAACAACTTACCGTTTTTTGCTTAAGCAATACTGGCATTTTTATTGAATATCTAAGTATTGATAATGCTACATGATAAGCATTTCTGAATGTTTCGGTATTGCTTTCAGCTATATTTTTATAGCCATTTCCTCCGATACCAAAAATGATAAAACAAATAAAAACGCGAAATACAATACGTGATTTGGGACTAAAGATATGTTTTCTTTAAATGTAACCTTTTGAGCGTTTAATCTTTCATACGAATCCAGAGTCCCATCTTTTCGACTCCAACAACATTATAGTAAAGCAGGCAATATGTAGCAACGTAGCGAAAGCAGGTGTACTTTATTGCTGATGTAGACAAAGTTTAAACAAATCAAGGATATACAGTCTGACTGTACAAGCATCTATCTATATTAATCAACAAACCAAAAATCTGACGAAATTTCTTGTACCAGATACAAAATTTAAACACGAAAATCAAAAACCATCTTTACTGGCCAACTGACCAAAACTCCTTAATTTCTGTACCAGACACAAAACTAAAAAATGAAAGGCAATATCCATCTCTACTTAATATTGTAACTTACATTACCAGTGTGACTGAAGACCTCATAAACTTTTACCCTTTTGACCTAATGACATCAGAAAAGTAGTATTCACTTGACTAATGAAGCAAAATTCAACTAAAATCTCCTGTGCCTGACAAAACTTTTGATTGGACCATTGGACCATGATACTTATTTTTGTAGACAATTTCGTATTCAAATGGTTTGTAGCAGCGAGCTATTATGGTTTACCATTGAAAGGCTATGATTGCAGCAATTATTTAATATCAATTTCTGTTTAAACATTGCGGGAACATTTCAAGCGTTGTATGATTTAAACCCTTTTAAAGTAAAATTGGTAAAGGTACACCGGTGCAAACCAAATGGGAAGCACCGTTCCCACTGCTCGGTAGTGTTTGGCATATTTTTCTGAATATTAACGCTTGAGAGAATAACTTTATTACAACCATATCAATCCAGCACAAGTTTGCGAAAGGAGCAGTGATGCTAAAAATTCGAAGTAGGTAACAAGGTGGAAATATGTGGAAATATATAACTTGTTATTGTCTTTTTTTGTGCAGTCGAAAATGAACAACCAAACTATAAGCACTCCCTACGTTACATTCAGCATAGGTTTTACTGGCTCTTGAAAATGAAGCAACAACAGATTTTTCCGGTTTCCGACGAAGAGTTGCCAGAAGAGTTTAAACACTTCAAATACATGGGATTAAAGGAGTACCAAATAAACATTTTATTTTTACTGAGTGGCCACGTGTGTCTTCTGTACTACTTTCTTTATTTGTGTCCCAGTGAAGAAGTACCAAAATATGGCACCACGTTTCGTAAAATCACATAATGGTTTAAATAAAATTTCGTTTAATTAAATTTTCCTTATTAAAATTATGTTCATTACTATATCTTCCAGTCATTTTCTCTTGCGCTGTCTCTGGGTATGGAATTACAATTGGTTCGCATCGTTATTGGACTCATGGAGCGTTTAAAGCAAAACTACCACTTCAAATACTGTTAATGCTACTACAGACCTCATGCATTAATTACCCCATTTTTAAATGGTGCAAGGTAAAACACTAAATAAAAAAATATTTCATAATATTTTATATTATTTTTATCAACCGTAATATTTGATTTTGTATTTGTTGCTGAATTAAATTCAAAGGATCATCGGGTTCATCACAAGGTAGGTTTTTTGCATAAATATTTGCTACAACAATTAGTATCATGAATTTAATAAACACCGTAAGTCACCTGGTATTTGTTGAGTCATGTGCCCGTCTATTTGTACACGACATCTCCCTAAAAGCCTGGCGTAAAACGCGCGAAGTGTATATAAAATGGGCAGGTCATATTTTCCTTTTCCCTGCAGGCAGGCCTGTCCCGTTTCACGTGATTTTTCCCCCGGTTAAAACCTGGCACATGTGTCTCTTCCTTCAAACGCAAGCGTAATAAATCTACTTAATTTTTTTCAAAGCCGGTTGACTTGCTCTTGCGGTCAAGTCGGGGTTAAAGTTACGTTACGTTGAAGTTAAATTCTCTGGATCAAAACAAAGTTTTTGCAAGCTTTTGTGCTTAAAAATTTATTTACTTTAATACAGGAAGCAAACGGTCAAAGGGTAAATGTAAAAGTTCAATAACGAGTAATGTTAAGATCTCAAGTAAATCCGTAAACCTGACGTTGATGACGATTAAAGTTAAAGTTTAAATTGGAATAGTGAACCTATCCGTCGAATAAGTGTTAACACTACTTTTTTACTCAGCCCGCTGCTAATAAAATATTTTACTAATTCAACAGTATACCGATACCAATGCTGATCCTCACAACTCAAAACGTGGATTTTGGTTCAGTCATATCGGCTGGCTGTTAAATCCGAAGCATCCAGATGTAGAAGAAAAGCTAAAAACTATTGAAATATCCGATCTAGCAAGTGATCCAGTTGTCCGATTCCAGAGCAAGTAAATTAGTACACCATTTATGCTTATTCTTCAATTTAGCTGTTATAACTATGGTTGTTTAAAATTTTGATAATTGATAGGCATTACAACAAGTTAGTGGTTTTGATGGGATTTATCTTTCCAATGAGCGTGTATAAGTTGGTGTTTCCTAAACTATCATTAGATCATCTGCTGGTTTGGAACATGACACGCTGGCTCATTATAACAGAAGGTAGCCTCTTAGTAAACAGTGTAGCTCATATGTGGGGGTACAAGTCATTTAATAGGTAAGCTTTAAAAAATATTTAGGACAATATATAAAATTTACAAGTCAGTTTCTCTATTTAACGTCAACAAATCGCTTAAAAACTTTGTGGTGCATTTGAATTTATTGTTTGCATAATATTTTCTTATGGCGGTGTTATTATAACACAAATTACATAACTTTATATCATGACACACTAATGTATTATAAAAACAAATATTATCGATTACATTTAAGACGACAATTTGTGGAAAGATAAGTTTAAAAGCTTGTTAATATCAACGATATATGCTTAAACATTCTTGCAATACCTAAAACAAGTGAATGTGTTTCTAATATGCTTTTAATCATGCAAATACCTAATACAAATTATTAAAAATCTTAGAATCACTATTCAAATCATTTAATTCCGAAGATTCCACTGTCGCCTTGATTAGATTGTTCCAAATGCCCTATAAGCATATCATGCTGAAAGTCTTTTAAAACAACGCTTGTAAATGTACACACTTATAAATATGAATTTTTTTGTTTCAGACACATTTCAGCTACGGATAATGCTGTCATCGCACTTTTTACCGGTAGTGAACAATTTAGTGGTAGTAAATTGGGGAAGTTAAATTTGGTTGACGTATTTAATGATAAACTTAAATTTTAATATTAGTTGGGGAAGGATGGCATAACTATCATCACACATTTCCATGGGATTACAAGTGTTCTGAGCTCGGGTGGACCCTAAACTCATCAACTATGATCATTGAATTCTTTGCCTGGATTGGCTGGGCTTATGACCTCAAAACTACAAATAAAACCTTTATTCGTACCTCCGATGGAAATTTGGACGTTTCTGGAAATCAAAATCTGAGCTATTTATTCTATTTTATACTTTTATGCTATTTCATAAACCTATTTTTCTGACAAACCAAATATATACACTAGCCTAGAATATGAAGGCATAACAAGTTTTCGGACTCGTTACACATCATACTATGATATACTATGCAAAGGTTTTTTACATGAGGTAAACGGATAGTTGAAAATTTTAAGAAAATAATTATAATGTTAACAATAAGAATAATAACAAATAATGAAAAGCTTCCATGGGGTTATAGTATCGTAAGTATTTGTTGACATTTGACATTTTTTGTACATATCTAGTGAACATATAAAATTAAGTAAATCAATAAAAGCTGTAGACCTGCAGATTTATTGCTAATTCCATTGAGTATGAATTATTAAAATTAGGTAGATTTAACCTGTACGTTTACTTGAAACTATGGATTAACAGGAGGACGTACCTTACCGTAAGAGAAAAGTTTGGAATATTGTTTTAACCAAAATGTTTGTATACTAAAATATTTTGTTATAAAATATTATGAAGTTTACTTGAATTACCCTATTGTCAAAATTATTAAAACTGCTACATTTCAATTGTAAAAAATCCAAACAACAAATCTAAAACGTTAATTTGTATTAGTTTATTAGCTCGCTGCTTCAGCAGGAGAGCTATTTAAGATATCGTTGTCCGTTTGTCTGTCTGACTGTCCGTACACTTTATTTTTAAACCATGCTAAATGGGCTCTAAACCAGCAAAATTATTATTATTATTATTATTTATTAAAGACAATAAAAATTGCATCTTACACAAACATGTCACAATTTACAAAGTTAACATGAATGAAAATGATACTGAATGAATGAATGAATGAATGGGATAATAGAATTGACATTGCTAGAAAATTAAGTAAAGATAGAAGAATTGCAAGCAGCCAACCAAGGCGCTGTGCTGAGATAATTTAACAAACTAGAGAAAAAGAAAATAGGTTACGGAGAGATTTAAGGAATACATTTAACAATGTTCACGCAGCAATGTTATAATGGATGGGATTGTAGATCTTCGGTAACGTTCATAGGTACATTTGACGATCCTAAAATTGTGTTTATTTTTATTATACCTACTACTAAAGTTCTCATTACGCTTAATTTTATAAGGTTCAAGCCATTTCTTAAATCCGTCACTTTTTACAATTTTCAGTCCAAACCTAACCAATAACTCATCCCATCGCTTTTCAATGTTAGTTAGGCACAGACTTTTACAAATAGATATATAATTTGAGCTACATACATATTTTCTAGTTATTATCGAAAGAGCTCGTTTTTCCACACTAACAAGTTTTTTACATTGTTCTTTGGTAAGGCTATTATACCACACAATACAACAATATTCAAGTATACTACGTATATGTAGAATGTACAAAGTTTTAAGTTGTGCTGAGCTTAATCCAAAACATTTAAGTTTTCTAAGAATGAATAATTTCTTGCAAGCCTTCATGTACACAAAGTCAATATGAGTTCCCCAGTTACAATGTGCATTTATCTTTACACCATGGGCTCTTAACCAGCAAAATAGGCTCTAAACCAGGCTAAATGGGCTCAAAATGAGGTTAAATGGGCTTTTAAGAAGCTCAGGTGGGCTTAAATTAGCCAAAATGGGCTATTATTACTTACTGCATTCATCAAGGATTTTGTCGTAGGACCTTTTGACTACTTAGACACTCATCGTTGTTAGCAGCGAGCATTTTTCAATGGCTTACCATGGATGTTTATTCTGATGATAATACAGGTACTAGTGTCTTAAACACTTTTATAAACCAAATATTTTCTCAGAGAGTGACTTTTTTATGAAATTTTAATATACAAGATTTTGGTTTTTATTTAAAAAACTAACAATGGAAACTCCATGCATGCATCAAACAGACACGCTGTTAAAAGGTAAATTGAAATGTCAACGCAGACATAGTCATAACATTTAAATTTTAATGCATGACCAATAGAAATTGTTTTAAGGCTTTTTTGCTGACACAAGACTATGTGTGGGATATTAGTTTAAACATAAAAACTGATTAAGCAGGAGCCATGTAATAGATTTATATTTAACAGATCTAAAGCTGGTCCAAAATAAATTTTTCAAATTTTGATTTATCACTTTTGTAAACACAAGCAAAAAAAGTATTAACATTTTATAAGATATTTCAAGATCTTGACAAACTTCACGATGCATCTCTGCTGATGATCATGCTTTTGGTTTTTTCTTGGTTTAAGGCTGTGACTATGGAATTAAACGAATTCTCTAAAATCTTTATCACTAATCTGGTAATCTCCAGTTTAAATTTGTATCCGTAAACTGAAGACGCAGTTTCTTACTTTTTTGCAAGTATTACAGGTTACGGTCGCTTACGTTTTTGGTATGATGTAATGCGACATTCATTATCAAAAAGTTATCACAGTATATTGCCATTATTTTAATTTTTAATTGGTTACAGGTGTATTGCTGAATGAAAATGAAGAGTAGCTAGTACAAAAAATAGTAATTAAAAGAAAAACAATGTGTCGTTTATCTCTAACCTAGTAATCTGAGGTTGAATCTCTTATCAGTAAAATGGAAAAGCAGAATCATATTTTTTTACAAGGGCGTAAAATGTGCGAAATGTGCATAAAATAGACAGGTCACATATATTTTTACTTTTCCCCACGGGGTCGCTGACACCCAACAATTTTACAAATATTTTTTCGCAATTAAGCTTTACTAACAGCTTTAGCTATCTTGAATATACTTTAAAAGCTTGATTTTATTAACTTCACCCAATTTCTTTGAACAAAACATTAATAAAAGTTAACTGTAATGTTAAATCTGTAATGTAATGTTTAACCTACTTGTCTTGTTTCCCTCTAGAGTTCTAAAAGTATTTTAACAAAAATTAAATCTCCAGAATCGGTTTTTTCAAATGCGCATTTAAAATTTCCCAGCACTCTGTGGGGAAACGAGATAATTAGGGTAAAATTTAGCATTATAAGCAACTTTGATTAAAGTTGTTTTTGGAAAACTGGTCAAGTTTTTTTTTAAAGTTAATAGGTGTGTTTCTATAGTATCGGCCTGAATGCTGTCATTTTTTCTGCTAGGGTCCTCCATAGCGCCTTTCAAGGGTATCCATGAACTAGGGATACATTTCCACTTTGCTGCAATTGTTTTGTAACAAAGATTCATTTTTAACACTACAAACGCAATGTCAAACTACAAAATTCAAAATTGGATTGGAGAAAAAATATTGGATTTGCTGAGCATCAGTTTAAGTAATGTTTTAGGTTTAATTCACTAGTTTTCTATAGTTATATAAAATATAGTTTTAGATTAAGAATGATTTTTTAACTAAATCATTGCTAACAAACCCATAACACCTTAACCTTTATTGTTCCAAAACCATGACTAACCAAACTAACCTAATGGTTTTACAAAATAAACGTAGTTTCAAAGAAAACGAGTTAAAACTTTCAACAACACACATCTCAAGCTACCTAAGCTGGAAAAGCCAGAAGCGTGATCTATATCAGTAGCAGCAAATTTAAAGTAAAAACTACTACCAATACTGTTCACAAGCTTCTCATCTACTGTGTATTTTCATAATTTATCAAATTATTCATATGATTTTTTGGGGAGTTATTAAAGTGCATCCCAACGCACCCCGCTTCTTAAAATGCACCCACGACCCTTAAAAGACATCCTAAGCCTTCTAAAGCACCCCCACCTCTTAAGCGCACCACCACCCCTAAAATGCACATTATAAGGGTACTCCATGCATTGGTAAGCATTGAACTGATGTCTAGGCTATTGTTTTGGTATCTTCTAAAGCCATCCGTTAGATTTCAAGTTATAACTGACCATTTTTCCTTCCGATTTCTTGGAGCTGAAGAGTTCTTTCAATGCTAAAAGTGTTTATACATATTCGTGCAGGACCGAATTACGACTATGTGTACCTAACAAAAACGAAAGGTTTTTTGAAGTAAATTCTTTAATCTTAGATGAAACTTAAATGATTAAATGCAATTCTTAGATTCTATCGACTTTGGTTACTATACTTATTGATTTTCAAAACAAAAAACTGCGTTGGAAGTATAACTTTTATTGAATGAATTGAGTGCCAAAAGTAGCAAGGCTGTCCACCATGGTCTGTGGTCAGATATTGGCAGTTAATATATGTCAAATGAATCCTAATATACTTAGCTCTTTTGTACATTCTCAGATTTTAAAAATGTTGTCAAGAAAAAAAGCTATTGCAAATTTTGTAAGTTGAAATTTTTATGACACTTCCGGTTTAAACTTTTGACCACATTTTCGCACGAAGTTTGCTGCACTAGCTCAGCAATACCCTAATCTATACAGAAAATACAAATTAAAAGACTTATTAATGGTTCCTAACAATGGACGCGGCCGAAACCCTCAAAATGTCATGAAATTTGAAAATTTCATAAAATTATTTTTTCAGTAATGAAACTAACTAATCACTGATGTTGAGTCGAATGTTTAACGAATCCTAACTGCATCGAAAGGTTCATCTTATCCTAATCTCCTTTCTAAAATGTTCAGATCCATATAAGCACCTAGCCACATCGCGCGTACCCGTTTTGATTTGATAAAATACATGGCTGCGTATACTGCATGGTGGCACGTGATCAGCTGACTGGCTATACCGTTCCATGTTATTCAACAAATCAAAACGGGTAAGCGCGATGTGGCTAGGATCATATATGGATCTGTATGGGACAAAATTTGTATCCATGGTAATTAAGGGGTTGGTCAAACTAAAATTTCATTAAACAATGCGTCGGTAAATGGGGCGTTTGTGGTGCTCAACAGTTAATATTTTTGATGAGTATGGGTGTGCCGTATGTTATGCTCCCATGTCCCACTTCATCTCACTATGCCACAGAAAGGTTCGGATCAGGATCAGTGTTTAGTTTCGCAGCAAACTGAATCAGTGAAATAGGCCAGACGGAGTTTTCAGCAGTTACGAGATCAACTTTATATTGAATAATTTATTATTTTTACAATTTTAATTGTCAAAGGCCGAAATAACTTTTAATCAGAAATGCTCAATAAAAAACTCGTGCTTGCTTATTATAGCAAGTCTTATAGAGAGGTGAGGGGTGGTAGCTTGCGCGCTCGACAAGCACTCTAGGAGATGTCTAAATAGGTAGTAGTGTTGGTGTCTTGTGGGCAGCTTCTCTGGAACATAGCTGGTTGTGCTTTGCACGCCGCTGGATTCTCCAGCCTCGAGGTGCATAGCACATGTCCTCTCCAGAATTCCAGAAGCTGTTTTGCCGCTGCTAGTACTGGGGAGAAAGGCAACGCCACTAGTTGTGCATTTGAAAGAAAAGCGACACCTCCACTCGATAACCAGGGAAAATGCCAATCTTGCGACACAATGAGTGTATTCACAAAAACAATAATTTTAAGAACAAAATAATAATAATACTATGAGTAACTATTTGCGGTGGGGACCACCCAAAAATCAACTTTCTCAAATTTTTAACCTTTAAGTGCCTACGGATAGTGGATCTCAAGGAAAGAGTCCATGCCAAGTTTCAGCCCTCCAAACCAAGTATGGCGTCAGTAATGACAAAAACATGTTTTGACCGGTTTCACCGTAAACAATGTCAAATTTCTCAAAACTGAAAAGCTTTTGGAATGTGATTTTTTCTGTAGAGTTGAGTGAATATATGGGTCAATCAATGATGCAAAAATGGCGAGTTTTCATATTTACAATTTTTCACAAAAAAATTTTTACTCAAATTTTCATGAATTTTTTAGAAATATTTTTTACTTCTGCACGCGTCCATTTATGGTTGCATTTTAAAAGGTCACAAACTTATGATGTCCACCTACAATAGCGTCTTGCTGAAACACTGCAACATACTGCTTGTAAAAATTCGTTTTCAATGACGAGATATGGACAAAAGTTTAAATTGCCGGTTTAAGTTTTGAGGATATGCCTGGCATGTACTACCTACATTGCATGACCAACAATCAAACCAACCAACCAACCAATCAATCCAACAAAATGTGCATAATATGGGGCATAACTGGCAGTTTCTTTGACATCAATTGCAGCTTGATTGTTTGAAAGCTGTAGCTATGGCTGACACTTATGCTCAACACCGTCGAATATCGAAAAAGTGTCAAATTTTACAAAATTTGGGATATCTTTTTTCCAGATCATAATTATAAAAATTTGAAGATTTAGAATTGAGCTTAATACATTGTGATTATTTCGACACCTGAACTGTTAATATCCGACCACGCAGACGCGAGGACGGTTTGTCTACTTTTGGCAATGTATGCAAATTTCTGGTGAAAATTCTGACCTTTTCCAAATGCAGCCGAAACATAATATATGCGCATCTCTGTTGGTATTTATCAAAATATGTTACTTTCATGACGTTTCAGTGAAAAATGTACCAAAAATATTAAGTGGTCATAATCAAATTTTAAACACTGTTTAAACGTGTTTTTAAACATGTTTATCGTTTTTCTGATAAGCAAATTGCCAATGAAAATAACAAAAGAAACTTGAAAAAAACATTTTTACGAAAAACAAAACAAAAAACACTGTTTAAACGTGTTTTTTGCGTCTTTTTAAACCTGTTGAAACGATGCTTGGGAGCAAAGTTAGGCGTAAAAGTTACACGCCACACATTGAGCCCAGCTCATGTAAAACCAATGCAGCTCATGCTCATGTCAGTCTCAACTGTGAGATTCACCATTGTACCTCCACTTCTTTTGCCGTTGCAGTACGGAATCTAAGTCGCATTTAAATGTAATTCTCGTTGACGGATTATAATTAAGTATATATAACAAAATTTTAAACTAGAAATTGCGGTTTGTGCAATTTTGTAGTTAATTAAAGTTCGTGTGAGATACGTCGTAAAGTATACTCCGGGGAATATGACATCGGCACATGATGTCACCGCTGTTCCTTTAGCAGGTGCTTCAGCTCTAGCTACGGAAGTAAATTATGAAGAAAAACTAAACAGGAAGATCCTGAGGTCAAGCAACTATTTTCAAATTCCGGCCGGAACTTCCGGCCACTGCGAATTGGTGGTGTAATCATTGCAGGTATGCTGATTATAATCCTGAAAGATAGTGCATACTGCAAGGTCCGTTTCAACCGTTAAATATCCCGAGATGCATGTTACGTTGTACTCTACATATATTTAATGCCGTTGTCTCATTAAAAGAGGGGTCAAAGAGAATATACATGAATACGCCTTTACTGAATATAACGGCATTGCCGGATCACACACTGGAGATAACCTTGTGAAGCAATTCCTCCAAGTTCTTGACGGTATCAAGATATAGAACAAGCTTCTTATGTAACTACCGATAATGTCGGAAATATGGGAACACCTTACAAAGAACTTGACAGGGAATCCAAAAGGAGACGCCAAACATTGCTCAGTGTTTACCCCTTGAAGCAACGTCAGGTTATTATGCTGGCCACTGCTGCTACGGGAGCCGGAAGCGGCAAAGACGAAGCCCCGGGGTCAACATTTCGTTGTAGCCCACACACTTCTTATCTTTTGCCGATGAGTGGTTGTCCCATTGTAGCTTGTTCCATTAAATCTCAAAGGCAAGCTTTTTAAAAGTGACAACATCTACTTGAAATATTTTAATCAATTCCGACGCAAGTTCCAGCTTTTCATTGATCGCCCATGCAGCAATTTTGCTAATTCCTGTAGTCTGAAATGAGTAATTTTTAGAATGGTGTGGTGTAGAAAACCATGTAATGTTATCTCGGTGACACAGTTAAATTAAGTACACCGGAAATACACTTCTTAGGTCAGGTCCAAGCGGTGGTGGAGGGATCCAGGAATGCTCCTCAGGCTTCTCCTCCCATTCTGGTTCTCACAAGTTGATTTTCCTTTACGAGTAATGTTAGGTTGAATTGAAGTATGAAATGAAATGTCACTGCGACTTTTATTGGAATGAGATAGTTACAATTTGGAAACAATCGGAATTGTGAAAAAATGAAACAAGAACACACACAATGAATCAGGGATCATCTGTGCAAAAGCATTCTCTTTGGAGAACTTTTAATAAAATGTTCATGTACCGGGTATTATATTACGTTTGCATTCCTGTGTTCTGTTTTACACAAAACAAAATAAACACTGTTTATTTTGTTTTTTCAGAAAACAAAACAAAACAAAACAATTTCTAAATAAACAAAACAAAACAGGTTTTTTAAAAACGTTTCCCGAAAAAAACAAAACAAAACAAATGTTTTAAACAGTGTTTAAAAACGGCACTCCTAATAAAGGTGTACCTTCTAATTCCAGAAGCCTATTTTTGCCTTAATCTATAAAGCAAAATTTTGCTGCTATCGACGGAGACGCTTTATAATACAGGCTAATTGCCAGTTTCCAAGCTGAAAATGCAACACTTTAATATGCGAAGGTCGGTGAACAAAATGTTTTACAGTCTAATCGTTAAACTAGAGAAGTACGAATGGGAAGCTTACACTTAGAAAAGATCATTTTTTCCTGTTTAAATACTCCAAACTAAAATGAAAGCACTGTAAGTGCTTGTGGAATATCGATATCGTTAAAACATAGACTTAAAAATATCACTGAATGAGTAACTTTTCAATTTTTGCCTACCAAGTACATTTGGCGGAAAAGGATGTTGCCACTTGCACCGTTTGCCATAAAGTTTGTTGCCTACCTCGTATGTTTTATACCTCCGTTTTGCCTACCTACCCCAAGACCTTATCACACATCTAGTATTGTTGCATGTGTAAATGATGAAGAAGAGGGTAGTATTTCAGAAAACTGGCCGAAAGAAATACATGATTACGTAGGAATCAGCACGTTAGCATATCCAAATACAAAATTTGCTTGCGGCCACATGATAATGAAACAAGCGATTTTGGAACGGGGTACTTCTGCAAAAGTCTTTAGATTGTCTTTAATTCTTGGGGACTCTAACAGGACGCTTTGTTTTAGATCAAAACCACTTAATGCTCCGGTCCTTTTTTATATTGAAATATGGAATTATGCCTAGCAAATGGTTTCCAATTGTGGGAATTCCTGTGGACATGGGGCGTGGTCTAGTATAAATTTATTCTTCAGATATGATGTACCCAATGACGTCTACAACATTGTAAATTGTGGCTCTGCAAAAGATACAGATTTCACTGAAGTTGCAAAAACATTGCGATACAGTATTAGAATTGTGGATGAAACTGAATTTTTGCAAAAAATTATAAAATCTAGTTTAACAGAGAAAGAGTTTGCATTGTTAAAGGAGTTTTGTAAAAGTGATCAAAGTCCTACGTCACATTTGGAACCGGTGCATGTGAATAAAATCTTGCACACGAAAGCTGAAGAAGCATTTGTCAGTAGAAAGATAAGAAAGTATTTGCCAGAGTTTTTTGAAAACGCCAAATCGCCAATGGAATTTGTACACAAGGATTTGGTTTTCGCACAGAACAAAGGCTGGCTTGACAGAAACATTGTTCAATAAATTTATTCGATGATTTTAAACATCAAAGACACATATGTATATTACTTCTTTTATGAATCGCATTTAATTACACAGGGAAAATAACCGGGGAAATCAACTTACCTTTCCGAACTATTGAGATTGGAAATTAGTTACTATAAATTTGCTCAACTTTGTCAATTATCATAATTTTAGTTATTATTACTATGACCTATGTTTACCATTTATAAATTTGTTGTGCTTACTTAATCACAACCTAAACAGTGGTTTTCATAAAAGTTGGTTAATGCCTTGACTGACTGTGTCTTATTTGTTGTTGTTATATCTAGCTATCATTGTTAAGTTTACCATTATATAAAAATGCTGCTGAGAGAGCAAAGATAATAAAATAGAGGTATCAATAAAATACTTTAAATGGCATTCTTAACACTAATTTTGCTTAAGCATAATTTTCAGATAGCTTTTTTGCATTTTTTGCTATTTTTAATCCATGATAGTTGAATCTACTTTACAAAAACCAGATGCATCGTAAACTGTTTTCATACTCATACTAATATGTTGTCGCACATATACTTGTTGTTTGAAATGCGTTACTACAAAAAAAATTGCGGGTGTAGATTCCCATTCTGGTTCAAATTCCTATCTCTTTGTTTCCTTATTTACCATTCAAAGATTTCAGGTATCTAAAGCTCATAAAATGTTTAAAGTACTTTCTAAACATCGCCACGGTATGTTGATTTTTATTTTTTTCTATAATATAATCTCTGTTGCATATTATACAAAAGAAAAAAACAAACGATTAAAAATTTAAAAAGTTTTTAATTAGAATCTCTAGCTGAAACATTCTCAGGTGAACTTTTGCTTTTACGATAAGCTTACAAGATAAAAACCAGTTTCCTATTTCTGGGTTTAAAGAAAATAATAAAGTTAAAACACGACACATAGAACAAGAAATCAAAAATACATTTGGTAGAATTCGTGTCATTTCTGCTTTACCCAAGTTAATTAAACCAGATGAAATAGGAAAACTCATAAAACTCAAATCACTTCAGATTATATAAGTCGAGTGGTGCAATCTTTATTTTGCTTTTACGTATGTTTATCAAACTTGGACTACATATCAGGTTCCTTAATCTGTTAATAAAAATCCACTTTTGCTGTATGCGTACCTAATGCGTAATATCTAAACAAGACTGTTACGCCTTTAGCTACAACTACTAGAAAACTATTCGGGTATTCTATGGTTTAATATTTTTACCGACAGGTTTATTCTGTGGTTCTGGAAAAAACGTTTTACTAGCTGGAAAATTAAAAAGATGACAAAAGAAGTGTCTACCAACCATCTGATCAAATACAAATTGCAGCTTCCATGCTTTACACCAAAGGTATTTAAAATGCTATTTAACAACACTGTTCAGTAAAACGTCAGAATTTTAATCAAGTTTTCAACTCATGTTTACTGAACTACCAGTGATGTTATTCGTACCTCGTTATTACTTATCAACACTTACATTTCATTTTATTTGATTCAATGCAACTAAGTTTGATATGCAAATTGCAACGCCTATACTTGTTTACTTCCCAATTATTGCTGGTCTTTCTTGAACGTCTGGAAAATTAATAAAAAGTGTGTAGCCTTCATTGTATATATAATAGCTTATATTCAGAAAAAGAAAATAATCGCAAACAACTTTTATTAATCAGTTTGCGTGAGATGAGAGAAATTCACATGATTTTGTTTATTGCTGGAAAACTATTTTGTCAGATAAAATAACTTTTAAACAATATATAATTTTGCATGCATGACTGAGTAATAATGATGAATAAAAAATGGATAATGATACTGTTCCCCCAGTTGCGGTATCCACTTCTTCAGAATAACACGCATAGTTTGAACTAAAGTCTTTCAAGATGAACGACCTAGAAAAGGGTATCCAAACCTTCTCCAAACAGGAGGTAGAGGAACAGAAATCATCGCAAGCAAATTATAATGACAAATCTTTGTCCAAAAATGGAAGTAGTAAGAATGCAGTGGTCATACAACAATTGTGCAAAAGCTACGGAAGTGCAAACCCGACCCTTCTCAACTTTTCAATGAACGTTCCAAAAAATACAATGTAAGCAGTGCTTACCAAACACATTATGTGCTGCACATATATACAAACCTATTTAAAGAACCTTAAAGAAACAAACAAAATTTATTATGTTTCTCTGCCGAATTTCTAGATACAGTCTGCTAGGAGCCAGTGGGTGTGGCAAAACAACCCTTCTGTCATGTATTGTCGGACTAAGAGAATGGGATTCAGGAGAAATCTTGTTATTTGGAAAGACTCCCGGTTCAAAAGGTTGTAAAATTCCAGGCCTTAATTTGGGATACATGCCACAGGTATATCCTCAGCAGGCTACTATGGTTTGTTTCGTAAATACATACTAAGGACGAAAAACCATCATATTGAAATTTTTTACTCTACTTTACTAGGATTACGCCCTTTACAATCATCTTTCGGTCTATGAAATGATTGAGTTGTATGCACGTTTATACAATATTAAAAAAGAAAAGCTAACAAGCATGTGGGAGTATTTATGTCAACTGCTGGAATTACCAAATGGTTCAGGGCTGATTTTGGATTTAAGGTAATGCATTTTAAATGTTTATTTATTTGGTGGCATCTCATGTTTGCTACATAACTTGGTAGTGGGGGACAGAAAAGAAGAGTGTCTTTAGCTCTGGCTATGCTACATGGTCCAAAACTGCTTGTTCTGGATGAACCGGTAGTTACATACAACAAAATGTACTAAAATTTAGAATGGATTTATTCTATTATAAAATCGTATACTTTTATAGACTGTCGGACTCGATCCATTGCTACGAATTAGGTAAATGGTTTACCAACTTTGTAGGCTGCAATACATAGCACAATTATACGATTTATATTGGTCCAAGATACACACAGTGGCCAATAATAATAAATAAGTTTAATTGGGGATATAAGTGTAACTAATTCAAACTGATTTGTGCTATTTAGAATTTGGGATCATTTATACAAAATAACAAATACCAGTAACACAAGTGTTATAATCACAACACATTATGTGGAAGAAGCTAGACAATCCCATACCGTACCTTCAATTCTACATTAATACTGCATTTTCACCACATTATTAATACTACATTTTTTATACGATTTGTGGCTATTTGTTTGATTTTAAGATTGGCATAATGCGCGGAGGTCGTCTCTTAGCTGAGAACACACCAGAAAATCTTCTGAAAATATTGAAGGTAGACTTACTAGAAGATGCTGTTGTAAGACTGTGTCGAGAAGATGAAGTCTCCTGCAAACGTGCAAACACGCAGTTGCTATTTAATTCAAAATTGAACAGAATTTTGCAAAATACTTTGCTTGACGAAAATAAATGCTCCGGTACATCATATAAAGCCTTGACAGAAGCAGAAGTAGGCGATATTTCTGGGAACGAAAACGCTTCTAATCAGTATCCCCTTTCTACGAATGGAAAGCTTAATCAGTTAAAACGAATTTATGGACTAACTGCAGTTATGCTACTAACTTACAAACGATTTCCTTTGTAATACAATACACACTTAAACACACTTACTTCAAATTTTGTGTGAACATTATGATTTAGCAAACCGGTTTTAATGTAATTTGTTTTTCTAGGTTTCTGTTTTTTGTTCTATTTATGCCAACCATTCAAGGATGCATTACTCTTTGGACCATTGGTTCCAAAACAAAATATTTGCATATTGGTATTATAAATCATGAGTTGACAAACTGGACAAAGGAATGCGAGTCTTCAGAGTATACAAGAAATTCATGTCACTTGGAAAATCTTAGTTGCAGATATATCAGCAAGCTAAAACTGGGAGATTTGATGATTTTGGTATTTCAATTGCTTATGTTAAATGCAAACGTAGTTTTAAGCGGTTAGCCTAATGTTAATATGTTGCAGGATTCATACAAAAACGTTGAGGATGCGCTTCTCCAAGTACATCAAGGCAACAGCTGGGGATATATAGTATTTCCAGAAAATTATACCCAAAGTTCGGTTGAATATATAAACTTAAAATCCCTGGCGTTAGAAGAATCTGTTATAGGGTCCCAGATTCATGCACATCTAGACTACTCACGTAATTTAAGATATCCTAGAATATGCTATCTCCATTTTTCGCTCGCTACGTATGAAGGAGAGTTCAATAAGATTCTTTGTTTGTGTGTTCCGCTGTCTGTCCACTTTATTTTTAAACCAAGCTAATAGACTTTAAATCAGGCTAAATGGGCACAACACCTAGGTAAATTGGGTTTAATCTATGCTTACTGGGGTTCAAATCATGTCTAATGGGTTCTCGACCTGGCTAAATGGGCTCTTAACCTTGCTAAATGGGCTGTAAACTGTAGTAATTGGGTTCCACATCAAATATTTAAGCTTGTCATGTTGATAACAAACATTTTTTAGCAACAAGCATCTTTCAATGGTTTACCATGAATGTTTATTTCATTTGCCTAATTAATATTTATATTTAGAATACATTTCGGCTCTGTTTATGGTAAAGCATTTGCTTCAGTCATACCAAACCTTTGTGAATGAGATTACATCATCTTGTAAATTTGAAAATTTGGAAATGGATATTCCCCTGCAGGTACCAGTAGCGCATTACTTATTAACTAAAAATTCAACGATCAAATGTGCAAATCCTCATAGTTTAGCATTTTTAATTGTATGTCCGGTTTGTTGAATCAGTATCGTCAACCAGTGTATGGAAGTGATGAGGGAGGCTTTACCGATTTTATTTTACCTGGAATATTGGTAAGCTCTTTGCTAGGGTTAGTCTACTCACTAGCTGGGCTTTTTCTAATATCAGGTGACACAAATGCATTATATCACACGAAAACTAATACAGCAGTGTAGAATATTTTATTTTAGAGTTTATTTTTACAGACCTTAAGCAGGGAACGCTAAGCAGAGCAACGTCAGCCGGCTTGACCACAATGGAAATTATAGCCAGTCATTTTATTTGTCAGACTGTTATTGCATTTGTACAAATAATTCTGTGGACAGCTGTTTCGTATTCCATTTTTGCAGTGGACGTTAAGGGACCAACGTGGCTTTATGTCATACTATGTATACTGGTTGGATTAAGTGGAACTGGCCTAGGTTATTTCCAAATTTTTTGTTCAATATTAACGTACATACGATAAGTATTCATGAATTTGATTTTTTAAACTTTGATTGTTAGGCTTGGTGGTCGGTGTAATTTGTCAAGACGAAGTTGCTTTGATGATTATTGGAATATTTTGGTTTCAAATATTTCTTCTTTATGGAAGTGTTCTGTCACCTCCAGAATTTATGTCTAGATTTTGGCAAATTTTTGGTTTATTTGTGCCCTCCACCATGCCGTCAAGTGCATTGCGATCAATTATTGTTCGAGGATTATCTTGGAACCATCCGCTTGTTTGGCCTGGAATATTAGGGACATGCTTATGGACGTGTGTTTTTACTATCCTTGCTGTATGTGCAATTCAACGGTTTTGTCATTAAGGGCAACAAATTTGTAAAAAGTTTTGAATAAGTGTTTACCTGTTGGTTTGGAATGTTCTAAAAAGTTTTACTGGTATGTGACAAATTGCTCAATATGAAAAGATTAAATCTTAAGTTTAAACGTTGCGAGGATAAAAGATATTTGCTTGCACACATTATATTCAAAGCAGTTTATTTTGCAAATAGACTTCTAGCTATCTTATAAAAATGATACTAGTTAGAGGAATTAGAGACGGAGATCATGGATGCCATAATGAAACGATCAACAATGTTTATTCAAGCTTTCGGTTGTATACCACAACCATCATCAGGAATACTAACAGAAATAACAAGACATTAAAATTTAATGAAGACAATTTGTATTTTAAAAAAATAGAGTTGAGGTAGCATTGTTGTTCCATTAACTTGAGACGCGATGAAGTTCCGCTTGTGCGATTCCTTTTGGGTCACAGTCTGCTTTCCTTGTGAGATTAGGTTTCAAAGTGGTAGTGGTTTATTATTTCAGGTGAAATTTTTTATAATTCAATTTATATGAATTTTTAGCATAGGTATTGCCCTTGGTTATTATAAAAATGATACTCCATTTTAACGCGAGTTTGTTCCATATTATTACGAGTACTCTAAAAATTGAAGGAATAATACTTAGGGATTTTCCTGATATTGCTGGTGTAATAAAACTATAAAAATGTAGCAAGGTAATAAAGAACCGGATTTTATCAGGGCAATTAAATTACGAACGATACTTGTAAAATAATAAAAAGTTTCACTGGGGTTACAAAAGTAGATCATATAAACCACTGATAGGAAAGTAGTTTGCAAATTGCATCAAGGTTTTATGTACAGAAATAAAAATTGTATAATAATATATTATAATATAAGGCAGTGGTGATAAAACAATCAAATCAAAAAAGTTATAACTACCAGTAGTTCTGCATCCTACCATACATTTCAAGTCGTACATGTTGAGTTTATTACCTTAACCCATTTATTCTAATTCAAAGAAAGTCAGAATATCTAACATCTTAACCTATATACCCATAAAAATGATGGTTGTCAGTTTCACTTTCATGCCTAGAGGGAAACTTGTCATCCAGCTTGCCATTTTACTGCAAATTAACTGAACGATTTTAATTAACTATTTTCGAGTTTCTAATCATTTACAAAAATTGTTGAAACAAATATTCAAAAGCAATACTAAGAACCAAGGTCGTAATTACTTTTTAAAATTTGAGTATTTATGTTTTGTGCTTCTCATTGATTTCGTTCTCATGTAAATCTAAACATATACATTGAATAAACTTAAAGGAAGCCTAATGGGCAAAAAGACAAAATTCAATTTCTTGCTCAAATTTATGATGGATAATATAGGTTTTGACCAAACTGTCCTTAGATGCAACAAACCAAGTAGTTAATCGTAAATGATGTCGCTAAGCTTTTCGGACTTTTATACCAAAATTTCAAACCTACGCCCAGCTATATTAGGCTGGCTTGAGACATTCAAACTTGGTCTTAGGGTCACCAAACACCTCACTGATAGATTGGTCAGATAAACGCGAAATTTTGACTGGAATGAATCTGTTTGCTTGTTTTACTTTTCTGCCAGAAAGTTTCTGGTGCAAAACCTGATTGTTTATTTTGGGACTAAAAATGACAAGTTTTGCATATCATCATCTATTTTAATCATATATGTACCTGACATGGCAGCAAGCATATTTTTTGGTTTACTATGGATGTATAACAACATGTACAAATTACAGATGTATCTTTGCAAAATGATTCAAGCAAAATGAATGTATGGATTATTATTTTTAACAACAAATTTGATAAAGCATCAGCCATGTTATTCTATTTGCAATAGATCTGAAGGAGCTAGTCCTGCGGGAAATTCCAGGTGATGAGCTATCATTTTTGTGTGCACAAAAGGAAACAGGTGATCTTGGATTTAACAACAATAACATTTTGGATTATTGTTGGTTTTAAATTTAGCAACAACAGAGCAACAATGTATTTCAAATCATAGAAGTTATAATATCACCCCCAACCTATTAATTTTCTCCTGAAATCATTATCAAAAAAGTGATTATAATTCATAGATTTTTTCATACGTCAATACATTTTTTGCAAAGTATCAGATTGGTCAAGGTTGTTTAAATTTTTTATGTAATGCCAAACTACACCAAGCTGCCACAGTGAATAATTTAATGAAACCAGGTTAGAATTTATATTGAACTAGCTTTTGTGTAAAATAATATTGCAAAGATTTCATTGTGTGTACCAATGATGCAAGTGTATTAAGCGTGAATATTACTTCAAACCACTAGAGTTCTACAATTTAGCTTAATTGTTCTGCCCATTTTCATGAAGAGAAGTTTGAAGTGGATAGGAAATGGAATTTCTGGATATTTTTATTGTAATTTTCAATTTCTTTGTTAACCGGACTTGTAGTTTTTGATGTTATTTGTTCACGTTCCATATTTCACATTGTTATTACTAAAACTATCATTGTAAAGTTCAAATATTGTGAACTTTATATTTTGAGATGGCTACTTCCGGTGAAAATGTCAAGTTCGATCCAACGTAAAGTTGTACTTTGTAAAACGTTCACATTTTCCTTTGTCTTTCTTTGTGTGGAAAATGGTAGTTTTTCTGTGAAACCGGAAATGGTTCGATTTTGTTGCTTCATGAATAGTTCATCATGAAACGTTTCTTTGTTACTGGTCATTTTGTAATTTTCAGAGTTCGAACCCAGAGTAGCCAACTTGTAGTATAAAAAGGGAATGAAAATTATGAATCATTATCAGTCCTCTTGAAACTGTCAAGGGAGAATCAGTCCTCTTGAGGCAACATACCCAGAAACTTGTGGTTGAGCCAAGAAAGAGAAGAAAGTCTGTCTACGGACTAGAGACATTTAACAAAGCTACCGTTATTTGTCTATTTTTGAGGAAATAATAAAGTTGAAGTTCCTTAAGCCATTTTGGAGTCGTTTGCTATTTATTTCCATCGTCTGGAATAGTTCACCCAGTCATTTACTTGGCATTTTGGGATTCCAGTATTGTCCCACTTCTGTAGGTGGTCCTTCGGAAGCATATTTCACCTCTTATGTTCCCAGACGCTTGATAAGCATTGATAACGTATTCTGAGTTGTGGAAGGTGGGAACATTAATCTTGCCATAAAATCAACTTTGGTATTTTGTGACTATGTAAACTACCTTAGCTACCATTATTTTTGTACTCTTAATGCCATGAAAATGGATGGTACAAGTAATCCAATTTTCCAACTAAAAACATGGCAAGTAATCCAAATTTCCAACTAAAAACATGGCAAGTAATCCAAATTTCCAACTCAAAATATATGCAAGTAATCCAACTTTCCAATTCGAAACATGGCAAGTAATCCAAATTTCCAACTCAAAATATATGCAAGCAATCCAACTTTCCAATTCGAAACATGGCAAGTAGTCCAACTTTCAAACTAATGTTTACATGCAAATAATCCAACTTTCCAACTGGTACGAAGTCTACATGATTAAACGTGTAACGGGTAAATGGGAATTTCGAGGACGGCGCAGAAAGGGCGCGCTTGGCTTGCCAACGGCAATCGCGCAACCTGTAAACTGCTGTGCTCTAACATATTTGTTATAATTTTTCGCGAGCGCAGCCAGCAGCACAGCCGACTCGACTTTTCCAGCCCGGTAACTGGTATAGCTCATAGTTGTGCTTTATACAAAAGTTGGATTGAAATGTTGTTGTAAAGTGGGATTACTTGCATGAAAATTTTAGTTTGAAAGTTGGATTACTTGCCATGTTTCGAATTGGAACGTTGGATTACTTGCAGCTCCCCATGAAAATTACAAAATTCCATGTCGATATTTTCTATAATAAATACGTGCTCACTGATAATAATACATGATAACCAACCATGATGGTTTAGGTATTGTATTCAACCACGCTTTAAAAATTTTCTTTCTGTTATGTCTAAAATAATTAATGTTTTAAATACATCAAGCAGTTATGAATTGAATTTGAAGTCTTCTTACTGATTGAAACCTTTGAGCATCCAGCGTCTAATACAGCATCAAACGCCATCTGAAAAGTTCAACTGCAATTGCAATTTAGATCCAACATGATTAACTTAAAATTACCAGAATTTATGACGTAGACGTTTTCAAAAAAAGGAACCAAATACTTGTTGAGCATGAATAAATGGAAACCAATCTAGAGTGTGTTTGTAAAGATTCTGTTTACATATATATAAATGATACAAATACCTAATCAAAAATTGGGTATATAT
Organism: Entomobrya proxima; assembly: GCA_029691765.1. Classification (NCBI taxonomy): domain Eukaryota; kingdom Metazoa; phylum Arthropoda; class Collembola; order Entomobryomorpha; family Entomobryidae; genus Entomobrya; species Entomobrya proxima. The sequence goes on from CM056172.1 coordinate 41,071,373, forward strand.
TAATTGCTGGAATGAAAAAAATAATTTTGTAAATCACACGATCGCTGGATTGCAGTGTAAAAGCATACAAGTTTAGTTGCAGCGTGGGCTTTAGTTTTTCATTTTTTACAAAAGCAAGAATTACAGCTTAGGTTTTCCTTACCCAATTGCGCAAATTACATTGCCTTCCAGTTTATTTCCAACTGCTTTCACATTCAGTTATCTCTTGAGTAGACATGACCCGGCTAACAGTTTCCATTATTGTTGGAAAATCTTTGTCATAATTTATGATCAAACTGGCGACTTTTTCATTCCTAAAGAAAGTACCTGGTGTGCATATAAGGCGCCCATTGTGACCTGTAGTACACCTGGCACCCGTTGTTAGAAAGCCGAAATATCCTACGTCATAATCTTTTGTCTGCATTTTTTCCCGTTTACTTATTTATTTTTTGACCAACTTAGGTTTTTTGGAATCGAAGGTCAATTCTTTAATTTGTTTCATAGAAAACCATTCTATCAAGTATGCTTGCAAATTGATTTTGCTAAATAGACAATATTGATTATGGCAAAATTTTGCAATGATACAATTTTTTGTGTTTCTATGTGATAAAGTTTAAGAGTGCGCTACCACTGATCTTCTACGTAAGCTACACAAAAGTAAAAAATACTATATGGAAAGTGCATGATTGAATACCAATGCTAGTGGTGTGACAGGAAATACGGTCTACTAACTTTAATAAAATTCAGTAAAACTCCAGATGCTTAATACTAAATGTAGATAAGACCAATTTATGAAGCGTAAAGCCGAGCTTTTGTTTGTAAGTTAGAAACCTAAGTTTTTTATCTTTATAGCAACTGGTAGAATACTAGTATTGCTGCAAGATGAAATCAATTCATGGAATGCTTTGGAAAATCCAAAGGAAATGATACAATTGTATTTTGTGTTTCTATACTTTAATGCAAAATCTTTTGTCAAAACAGAGCTTCAATCAAACACTAAAGCTAGTACTTAAAACAACTTTTTTGATTGAGCAGATAAACACACCAACACGTTCACGTTGCGTAAATGTCCAAATCCGTATTAAATTTTAAAAAACAAGCAATCAATTTTTTGTTGCAAAGCAGGTGTGTGAAAATTTTAATGGGAAACCCTTGTAAAATGACTTTTTCAAAGAATATTTTGTGGGAATTTCTTTGGTTTACGTAGTTTGGTATGTGTTCTAAACCTTGTTGTTATAAGATTATTTAAAGAGGCAAAAAACAGGACTATTTATTGAACTACATGTAGTATATATAAATAGCTGCTTGTTCACAAATGACTATTTTCACTCAACAAAACCCATTGTGATAATATACAGTATGTATAAAAGCTGCCTTAAAAAATATTCAAATGTTCATCAATCAGAATTGAACTTACATGTTACGACTATTTAGTTTTACAACAACCAACAGACTAATAGGTAATTTAGCATATTGCTTAAGAATTTGGTATATTGTTCAATGAGAAATAGAAAACGCAATATGCAGCAAACATCAATTAAGTGTAATAAATACCGACATGAAATCTTCTTTAATGGCTATTTTTACGACATTTCCGAGTTTATTGACAAACATCCCGGGGGAAATCTTATACGATTTTACACTGAAAAGGGAGAAGACGCAACACATGCTATTGAACAGTTTCATTTTCGGTCAAAAGAGAAAGTACAACTGATGCTTGGGTCGTTTCGAAAACGCCCTCGCACACAACTTGATTGTAAGTGACACATTAGAAGCAGTTCGTAAAATCAAAATATTTAAAATATTTAAAAAGCTGTAATATTTTTAGATACTTTAGATGCTCACTCGCTGTCCCGACATGAATCCTTAACTACAGATTTTAAGAGATTATGTTTGGAGTTAAAAGCCGAGGGATACTTTGAACCAAGCATGACTCATGTTTTTATAAGAATTTTGGAAGCTATTGCTTTGCAAGTACTTTCGATCGGAATATTTCTTAACTGTGAAACCACATGGTCAAAACTGTTTGCAGCAATTTTCGTAGGGTTTGCTCGTAGCCGTTATGGCTGGATAATGCATGAAGCCGGACACAACTCACTTACTGGTCGACCATGGATGGATAAATTTATTCAGCTACTGCTCACAAGTAACTAATTCAAAAAAGAACAAAGTTGCTTATGAATATTATGTTACATAGTATATTTTGTTAAAGGTGTCACTATGGGTGGTTCCGCAGCATGGTGGAACTCACAACACAATCGTCATCACGCTATGCCACAAAGGTTGGAACACGATGTTGATTTGGCAACTTTACCTTACGTAGCGTTTCATCGACGTGTAGTAAAAGACAAAAACCAAATCAATCGTTTCTTTATTCGTTTTCAGGTATTATGAATTATTAGTAAATTTATTTGTACTATATTTTATGAATTGGACTGATTTAAGTTTTAAAACTTTTAGGGTATTTTTTACTGGACAATTGACATTCTTCTTGGTATAATCTTATGGAAATTCCTTCTGCACCCACGTTATTCTTTTAAAAAACGGGCCTATCTTCAACTATTATTATCTACATTAAATACAGTGATTACCTTAATTGCATATGGTCCAGTGTGGTTTACTTGGTTTGCTTATTGGTTTGCCTTTTTTCTTGAAATTAACTTTGCTCTTAGCCACTCTCATTTAGATGTAGCTGACAATCCAACACACTGGGTTGAATATGCATTCAATCATACAGCAAACATCAAGTCATCCTTATTTGTTGACTACTTCATGGGCTATCTAAACTTTCAAATAGAACATCACCTTTTTCCTACCATGCCAGAATTCAGACAAAAAGCAATATGCCATCGTGTCAAGGCTTTAGCAAAAAAACATGGCTTACCTTATAGAGTGTATAACTATTCAGAAGCTGTTATTCTGGTAATCAAAAATTTAAACGATGTTGGAAAATATATGGCAACCGAATTAAAATGTAACCCAAAAATTGTTTGATGCTTGAATTTTTGTATGCAAGCAAACATTGCAAGTATAGTGTACAAAAAGTTATGCATATTGTAAGCAACATGAAAATATGCACTGTGTACATTTTGCTACCTTTCTGCTAATAACTGCAGTAATGGATAGCAAACCGCAATTAATAGAATTATTCCTAAGGATGAAGACTTTTTCCTACGTATATTTGTCCAATCAGCAAAATTCTGCCTAACATTTCTTTTCTTCAGTCTTTTGTCTTGGCATGACAGGTTTAACATTTCTTGCAATTTCTTGATGGCTCGGGCAAAAACATAACAATACGCCAATTTTAGTAATTGTATATGTTTTTGGAAGAAAGTCAAATGCTACATATTAGGATTGCAAATGGTATGTGTACATACATGCAAATTTTGTTTTGTTTTTGTTGTTCCAGTCTATGCTTACTTCCTAGCTAACATTATTGCCAACACATATTTTGATTGGCTATGTATATTATAAATTATATTTTACGTAAAAACTCTATATGCGGCATCAAATTTAATTCAGAGAAGCACATAACACCAAATACTTTAAAATAATAATTGCAATTGTACAAAATCTTAAGTCAACATTACTTGAGTACACTGTGTTGACATTGAATGGAAGCAACTCAGACTGTTGCGGTAGTAGGGCCCAGCTCAACTTCCGTTTTATTCCTCACAAAATCCACCATTAGTTGGGCGCGACGGGTTCTACTGCAGGGTTACTAAAAACAACCGGGGTCAAGGGTGAAGTTAAAAATAAAGCGGGAGTTGAACTAGTACTTACCACCTGAAAAACCTGAGTAAATTTAGTATAATTTAAGTCGCAACAATGTAACAATATCTTTTTTTTGAACACCAAGCTATGTACAATAACAAATAAACAAATATGAAACAACAAATCTACGCAATCATTTATTTAAGTATCATATTTTATCAAGTAGTCCCTTTTTTGAAATTGCGCACAAAATTATGTAAACTTTCATAATTTCAGTAAAAATGTAGCCTATGGTTAATGAAAACAGCAACCGTTTTGGGTTTGTAAGCTACTTAACTTGAGTTCAAGGTCGAGTCAAATAACATAAATATTACGCAACAGAGTAGCCAAAGATATAAATAATATAATCTCTATTTTTCTTCTTATTGTTAATTACTTTTCTCAGGTATTCTTATGATTAAAACGTTCCATAAAACAATGTCTGTTTGTTCCTTAAGTTAAATTTTTGTAGAACCAGTTTGTTATCTAGCTTCTAATTATAGCACTTGGCTGAATTTTTGTGATTAACTTGTTTGTGATAAGACAGTGATAGCCTCCTCATCTGAAATTAAATCGTCATGCTCTATGTTCTTTATGTTAACTCAAATTAAAAATACATTTATATTGCTATATTTAGAGTCATTTGTTCACTTGTTACAAATTCTCCGGAATAAAATCCAAAATAGCTTATTGCCTTTTATGCCAAATTATTTTGCCGGCCTTGGTGTTTCAACAAACTCAATTCACTATTGTCCACTTGCGTTTATGACGCATTTAAAAAATATTAGACTAAATAATTTGTGCATGTACCAGTTGGTGTTTCATAAATAATATGTGTCTTATATATATACATGCGTTTCTCGTCAAATTATGATCTTCTTAAGAATATCATCTCATGGATTTTACTTTCACAGATTTTTGCGGTTTAGGTGCCGTTGCAAGGTAAAATTGTTTAAATATTTTGTTTATTTAGTACCGTAAAAACGTAGTCGAGTCCAGTCAAAATCAAAGAGGATTAATTTGCTGCTTGCAATAATCCGAAATATACGAAACAATAAATCATGATATATATATATAAAAATCACAATTATGTATACTTATTGAAATTTAATGCTTCCTGCATTAATATATATAATGGTACATTCATTGTTTTTTATCGTAGTAGTCAAGCCAAACTAAGTTCTCACATTTGCTGTCGAAAGGTAAAGAGTCCTTCCGAAAGACCCTTTAATTCCTACTGGCAATTATGTTATAAGAGGGCCATTCATGAAAACATGTGTGCATTTTAAGTAATATGCAAAAATGATAAGCACATTGTAAATAGATTTGTTTAGGTGAACAATGTTTTGTTTTTTGTAGTTTTTCCTGTTTATAAGACAAAATTCTCAAACGTTTTTTCTTGAATGATCCTATTTGGCTGCAATTGTGAGAACTAAAAGTGCTTGGGCAAGTACTTTCTGTTACAGTTTTGTCGTTACATTGGCATAAAGTATCGACAAATGATTTTTCTATCCAAATATACTCAATATCCAATGAGTGAAGCATAAATGTTTCTGCTACTTCAAAACATGCAGTCGATTTATTTTTTAAATTCAATCTTTAACACTAACAGCAAATTCAATTAAAACACCAAATATGTTTTAGTTTGGCATTGCATTTCAAGTCGCACAAATGCAAAATTAGTTACTATTTGCCACCCAAAAATATCATTAAACCATAGCCCCAATTTACGCTTCTTATGCATTATTTTACTGATCATATTGAATATATTGCACACATAATTTTTATATCATTAACTCCTATTCTACCTTTAAACCCTTAAGAAACAAATACAAAAGCATTGGTCATTTTGATTCTCATTTTTCCTATATAACATTATTTATTCATTAGAGGAGGCAATATTTATTGATTAGATAACAAAGGTTTTTGCAGGTGATCATACTCATCTTATGTACATAGTGTAAAAACAATCGGTGTACTACATTAAATATATACTCAGCTTAGGGCTTATAGATTGGATTAGATAGTATATATCTTCTACAGATCGTAAATGGTACTGTTATTTGTCTCAAAACTAAATTGATCGTACTCAGTGTCTCTTTTCCACGATCACACGAAATGAAGCAAGTCGAATAATCTTTAACGCATCAGTTTTCGTGTCACTTTTACTTAGTTTAAGATCAGAGATTGTTTGCATTTTCACGAGATTAGCTTGCAATTAAGTATTAAACTAGTACCAAAACTGCCAAAATGCAGCATCAATAATTCGTTACGTAACCTGGATATCTTGATGCCAGTCATTAAAAATTATGTCAGCGGCAAACTGTCCAAGCATTCTACATGTTACGTCATTAGCTGAAACATGCTTAAGCTGAAGAACTGAGGCATCAACCACTCTGAGTCTTTTTGTACCCAAGACCCTGTAAACAGAGAGAACGCACTTCAGTGTTGAAGTAACCTAAAGATTAAATCGTTGTTGGTATACTTACCGCAAATGTGAGTCAACAACAGCAACAGGATCCGAAACGTCCTTGCCAATTGGTGCGGTGCCAGCAAATTTAAAAGCTGATGCAGTAGCGTGTCTAATAACACACTTAAAATATTCATCAGATCCAAATATGAAACTTTCACAACCTGGTAATCTAACGTGCATAAATCGTCCTCGAATTTTGGACATTGCAGTGGTATTTTCAACAAGTTTTATTGCAAATTTTAAACCTTCCAGCAGAATGTCAACATCAATGTCGTTTTCTAAATATCTAGGATTAATAACGGGATTACTTAATGGATTTTTATCAGGTAATGTCAATACTCCGCTACTTAGTGGGCTATTTAATGTTACTATCTGAAGAAATGAGTCTTCCTGCTCAACTTTAGAGAAATGCTTTATAACTTCCGGTTTAAGATTTAGTGCTTTAACATATGTATTTTGAAACACTTCTGATATACTAGTAGACATAATGTAACTGTCTATATCTGGGTATCTGGTACGACCTCTTTTCTTTGCACTTTCAGAAATAATGGACCATGCACCTTCGGACCATGATGAACAAAGGGGTCCTTTTTGCAATGTGGCCCAAGTAAATAAATTTCGCAATGTCAAATCTCGGGGAAGTAGTTGCGTTCTGTAAGGTGGAACAACAAACGGACCCACAATAACTCCATATTTATCTTGTAAATGTTTTCCAACCGGTAGATCTAACCGAACGTTTATCTGTTTGCAATAATCAATAATATTATTTTTGAAGGATTATTTACATATTGGGTTAATAATTGATGTCAAATACTGAGATTGTGCAGTAAGAATTGCTTTGTAGTAAGGTCTGTATCAAAATTATAGAATCACATATGCATTTTCAAACATTTGTCCACCAAGCCTGTATAAAGCATTTGGATGATAAGCCAAATATTGGAGTTTGTTCATGAACTAAGCCCTAATGTATTCCCAAAGTGTCACAAAAATTTCCATAACTGCTTTCAAAGCAAACGCAAAAGATTTAAATGCTCATATTTCATAAAAGGACAATAGGTACCATCAGGTACCTTTGCATGTTTTGGTTAAATGACGACATCTTGGGGTTCATTTGCAACATTTACCGACTTTACAAAGCTTTTGGATTAAAAACGAGTAAATGCATAATACAACCACAGTATTCAAGTTTTGGTTGACGCTATACCACTCCATGTGCCGACCACTGCTTGGACCGGCATTAAAATTACGTAACATACCGAAATTTTGACAAATTCATATTTTTCCAAACCTTTTCTTCTATTAGGTCTATTGGAAGATGCTTTCATAAAAAATGTCGAAACCGGGTTCGTACTGCCAGCTTTGTTATAAAAACCGCAGTTATAATGCTTGATTCTATAATTTCCGAACAGTCCATTTTTCATGATGTTTTAAATCTTTTGCGCTTTCTTCGAAAGCAGTTATGGGAATTTCGTGACACTTTGGGAATACATTAGGGCTTATTACATGAACAAACTACAATATTTGGCTTATCATCCAAATGCTTTATACAGGCTTGGTGGACAAATGTTTGAATATACATATGTGATTCTATAATTTTGACATAGACCTTATATGAAAAAACATTTTGCGTAAAAGTCAACTTTTGGTGGAAGGAAACTACACTATTTCCTAAATATCATGCATCAACTGTTGAGCTTTGTAAAACAAAACAAATGAACCAACTAAAGCTTATGCATCATAATTTTATAAGTTATTATTTATCCAATAACATTGAAAAGTTGCTTTAAAAAAAGAGCATTTGCAGAACAATTGCTTACCCTTAATCTTAATAGTTCTTCTTTTGGACCAATTCCTGAGAGCATCAGAATTTGCGGAGTTTTTATGGTTCCTGCGCTCAGTATTGTCTCATATTTAGCTTTAACCTTGAAAATCTTTCCATGGCGGATGTACTCGACACCCAAAATTTCAAGGTTTGTTTTCTCTTTAAACAGTAATTTTGTTACAATTGAAAACTTCTTTATAGTTAGGTTTCCACCGTTATTTGCTGGTAGCAAAAATTGTTCATAAGCTCCCCAACGCTTGCAGTTATGCACATAAGAGTCCATTTTTGCAAAACCTGTAAAAAATAAAACGTTTATAAATTGAAACTGCTTTAAATTTGCTAGAACTTACCTTCAGTATGCGATTCAAAACCGTTTGGGTCTCTGACACGGTATCCTAACTCCCGGCCTGCATCCATCATATTGTCGATAAAATCGGATACTCTTGATCGTTCAATATTCAAAGTGCCATTTTGTCCATGAGAATCGTTGCTAAACCAGCCATTATAGTTTTCCATGTTTTTATAGTACTTTAATATGTTGCTAGTTCGCCAAATGCTATTTCCTGTTTTTTCAGCAATTTGGTCAAAGCCCTGTACATTTCCACGAAAGTACATCATTGCATTTATCATACTGCTACCACCAAGCACCTTTCCTGCTGGCCAATGCATTACCTTTGAAATGACATTGAATTTATGTTACACAGAAAGGGAGTAAATTTAAAAGAAATCTTTGGTTTATCATACGTTGTTGTTCAAACCAAAACAAGCATGTTTTTGCGGTTCCGTTTTATAAGACCAATCTACTGAAGGATCTTTCCACAAGGAATACGCAGCATAAGGCATTGAATGAGGAAATGATGGCACATATCCTGCGTCCAAAAGTAGCACGCTATATTTTGTCGAAAGTCGTGAAGCCAAGGAGCTCCCTGAAGAGCCTGCCCCAACTATACAAATACAAGAAATTTATGAAAATTCTATATCTTGATGTGCAAATTAGAAAAGATGATATGTATTCTAACCAACTATAAAGTCATAAGTACTTTCGCCCGTTTCAAACAACATGGACATTTTATCCTTTTGGTTATCCCATTGTTGGTAAAAACGAGTTATAAGTGCAATTGTCAGCATTGTTGCATGGGCCCTAAACCACAAAGGGAACGGCGAGTCGCCAACGTATGATCTTCTTGGTTGCATTTGATTTTATTACGTCTTGTGTCTTCCACTGGTATCGCGCCTGTAAATAATAATACAACACAACAATTCATAATTCTTGTGTATGTTATAAGAATGTTAGTTTATAGTGAAGTAGCAAGCAACAAGTTCTACTTTTGTAAATTTTTGAATTAAAAATCCAGTAAATCGGTAAATAACGTATTTAATTTACCGAAGAATTAGCTCTTGATGCTTTACGGACGGCTATTAGTCCTTAGCACCATTTGATGTTGATATTTAAACAAATTTTACTGACGTACTGCACAACGAATGCAAGAAACCTTCACCAGACACACTAGACAGACAAAGATTGCTTCATGTATTAATTACGTCGAAGGTCTTATAAACGCACAATTAGCGGAAGTAGGTTTATCATATATCAAGAGATACATAACATAACATAACATACATAACATGACATAACCTGTACACATAGTTACAAATGAAGTACTTCGATGTAATAGAAACAAGACAAGCAAGTTTTACTGAAGCGTTGCTTTACGGCCATTTTTATTGTTTATATGGAGTAATAAAATGTACAACGTTTGAGCTTAAAGCATTTTATACAGCGCGTCCATAGTTATGTGCATCCTATTACCTTTGATCGTCAAATATAAATAGCATGACAATTCAAACAGTTTTAATGAAAATAATCGTTTAATGAATTTGAAAACTGCCTAAGTTTTAGTTTTAGTAATTGTCATTTTTCTTCTAATCTTAATACATACAAATTATAATACATAACTTATTATATTATACTGTTTGATTAGGAAAAATCATCAGTTCTTTGTCCGACGTATCCAACTTCGAACCTAAAGTAGCCACAAGTTTTATAAACAGGGACCAAGAATATTGATTCGTCAAAAGTTTTGATAAGAAACCCGTCAGCGAACAAAAACGTTGGTCTTCAGACTAGAGGCCAATCTTTGGGAAATAGTTAGGTTCAATACTATTCCTTATATTTTCTTTGCAATCTTTAATTTTTATTTCCATTATCTGAGATATTCGACTTTGTCGTTAAGTTGGCATTCCACAAATTGGTCCTACTTTTGTGAATGGTCCTCCGGAAGCAATTTTACATACTTTGTTCCTAAGTGTGCTTTAATCAAAACGCTTAGGTAAAAAGTACCGTACTGAATTGTCGAATGCGGAAACACTTTTATTACTTGCTCTCAATTTGTATGGAAGCAAATTGCTTAACTTACTAGTAGAATGGCTAACGGTTTGTAATTTTTCAAAATTGTTTTGTTATTCTCCTTTTTCTAATAATTAATGTTTGCTTTTTATTGGCACCAAAAAGATTCCCCAGTTACCTGTATTATATAATGGTATCGCCATTAAACCAGTTTACTATCATCCGCCCATTAATTTAGAAAATTAAAGTTTTGCGTGCGGTTAAAATTATGGCTGACCTTGGACATAAGGCATATTTTGATATAGTTTAATATGTTATTATGTTGAGGGTTTTATCATTTTCTTCTTTCTATTCTTAAAATTGACATGACTCGAAGAACAGCTCATAAAACGTAACGACGTAATTCTGCCAGTGAGAGTCCTGAGTGCATTGAAACAACGTTGATGTTCAAGGTCAAAAGTAATATAATGTCTTCTCTACACAGACAGGCTTAAATACACTGTATGTAATAAAGAACTTTGTTGTTTTCGTGTACTCCTTGCATTGTTAATACATTATCATATCCTATTTCCTTTCATGTTATAATTCTTCCATCTAGATAAACCAAACTCAAAAACGATAAAAACCACCTAATTAAAGCTGGTGAGCTATAAAACGTATTTATAGAAGTTTGTACATTGTTATAGAATGGAACTTAAAAAGCACACGATTCGTATTTTTCCCATTGTGATAATGTGAAACATGTAATTATTTGAAACATGCTGACTGGAATTTTTGTTTTGGAAAAACCAGAAGTTTATTAATATTTGTAAGCCAGAGTCAAATAACATAATTACAAAAAATTATCTTTCTGTTTTCAACAACACGACTATCGTGTACACAACTTTAATATAAAATAATTGAACAGCCTAATAATCGATAGAGTTTCTTGGATTTTCAGGATGCAGTTAAATGAAGTGGATGTAACCCAGCGTAAGTATTGATACATATCAGGATTTTAGAGACTTACTTGTTACAAATATTTAATTTCGATTTAAATCGTTTTTGATTATCGTTAGAAACGATAAAAAAAATAATGAAGCCTGTCTGAAAACACCAAGCTTTTATGGTTTATTTTATGTGCTAATACGCAAAACATAATTAATGGATTTTATGATGATGATTAATGAACTACTGGCTGGTAAGGTTTACGTAAACCGTACTCATACATACATCAACTTAAACTACCTGTTGTTGCCGTTTGATTACTTTGGTGTAACTTTATTTGCATTATTAATAATTGGGTAAGTTTTATGTAGATTTGGTCTGTTATTTAGGACAATGGAAGATTAAAATTTATAATTAGAAATAACGATTTCATTTCCTTCAAGTTATCGGTTTGATCTGAAGAGTACGAGACTTTGTTTTAAAAAATTGATAAGACTGGTATCCAAGACAATTAAAAAATAATCCACTGGACAGGCAGTGTCCATTCGTTAGAAAAAGGAGAACAAATCGACAAATACATCAAGATACATCAAGATGTCAGGAGTACAGGATCACTACCTGAAACTTAATGCTTATTGGGTTCTGTTTTTAGTATGTTATAAAACAGATCCGGTCTATGAAACTAAAATTATAAAAATGCCAGTTTCAATGAAATAGATGTTATTCAATTGTTGTCTTTATTTCTTGGGCCGACGATAAGCAACTTATATCGTTTTAGCTACAGATGTAAATTACCATCGCTGACGATTTAAATGGTTTGGTTCTTTTAAATAAAAACATGCGTGTAACTTAACTAAATATTTATGATACCAAAAGCTTTAAAAAGTTATTTATATTCGCAGCGCTAACTTTGCCAGCAACAAATAACTTTGCGCAATTATGCAAAAATAGAAAGAAAAAAAACCTGCGGCTATTTCGACGTTATTTAAGAATGTGTCGTTGCAATATACGATATTATTTTTTATAACAATTTTTAAATAATGAAAAAGGTTTAAACACTAGTTAATTGCCAATTTTTATAGTTTGTGTTTATTTCACTAAGCATAGCCAATACATAAAACGACCTTAGAAATTTAGAATAAGCCTTGTTGCATCTCCAAATTTTACTATTGCTTGGTTTGTGTGAAGTATTTGTTTTCAATTCCATATAATCAATGTAGTAAGGTACATAAGATTCGATCTGGTATTTTTAATATTTTACATAATATCTAGACCTTCAAATTTAGGTTTTCCAAAACTTAACCATTAAATGATATTTACTGCAATATATTTTGCTTTAAAGCTTGTTTAGCAAGGACTTGAAATTTACAAATCTCAAATCCCTTGCCAAAGTTTCCATTGTGGACTCCAAGTCTTTTCCAAAGTCAGGAATGAAGTCCCTAATTTTCTCATTGACAAAGTAGGTGTCCGGTGAGGCTACGTAGTTTGATCCAAATCCAGCCGTATCCGTAAAATGTGTACTCATCATTTTCAGTTTTTCATACACGTTTTTGAAGCCTTCCTCTGACTGCAAGTTAGCTGTATTAAGCCGCTCTGTAAACTGCTTCCATTCAACAACTTCTACGGTCTTGCCAAACTCCTTGTTGGCCAATTGAACAAACTCTTGTTCTACCAGAGGGTGGGGATGTGCCACGTTGAATATTTCGTTGGGAGTTTTCTCATTCATGAACAGTTTAAGGGCTATCTTGGCGCAAACATCAACCGGAAGTCCAGTCGCTGGTACCACAGTATCCGGCATTGCACCCAACTTCAAGAAAGTAAAAAATCTCAGAGTGTACATATTTTTAAACACATCCACTCTTCCTGTTTTGCTTTCCCCAGCTAACCACGGTAGCCTAAACACCTTACAAGGTATTCCTCTTTGATTGGCTTGCTTCATCAGCATTTCGCATATCCACTTGCTGGTCTGTAGCCCAGGAAACTTGTACTCGACTATAGATTCAATTACGTTTGCTTCCGGCCAATTGTCGGATAAGCAAGCGTCATTACTCTCACCGAAAATTCCAGAGAGCAGCGTGCTTGCATAAAATACTCGCTTTGTTTTTCCCAAACATGCAAATTTGAGAATGTTTACCGTTCCCAAAATATTTACGCTACGGCAATCTGTGAATCTTTGATTTTCTTGGGTTGGTCTCAAATGCTCGAATAAGTTGGTTTTGGCTGCTAAATGAATGACCGCATCCATATTTTTGGAAAACTCTGAGTATTGTTCTACGGTAATACCCAAGTTTTCCATGGCGACATTTCCAGGAAAACATTCAATTTTATCCCAAGAAACGTGCTCATCCAAATCCAGAGATTTTATAATGGTTTCAAGTTTTTCCGTTGCTGCTGCCACATCCTTTGCATCATTAACTAAGCAGAATATCTTCTCTACGCTTGGGTAAGATTTGAAAATCTCGGCAACCAAATACGGTCCAAATTGCCCTGTTGCTCCTGTCATAAGTACAGTTTTGATTTCGTCAACCTTTACGGCAGGCTCTGTTTCTGGAGCAACTCGAACCTCCTCAGGAAGTTGGGAATCCTTCCTGAGCAACTCGAGCAGTTCAGCACTATTCAGTGGCTCCAGGGGAACGCCATCCTCGTCTTCATCCTCCATAAGTTTACTAACTATAGTACTGCTTATCAATTGAATCGTGTTACAATTTTTTAGCATGTTAACCGTTAAGTTTAGTTTTGGTCCGATAAGGTTCTGAATGCTATTTTTCAGCTCGATTATCATCAGCGAGTCAAACCCAAGTTCTTGCAAATCCGCAGTTTCACTCAATTTTTCATCCGAATTCATATTCAGGGCTGAGCATGCAATTAATTTTAAATATCTAGAAAGTACCTCGACCTTTTCTGATTTTGTATGAGCTTGGTCCATTTCCTCCCAAAATTTATCCGACTTAAGATCAGGACCACTTTGAGTCAGTGCCGTGTCACAATGTTTCAAAACTCTTTCGTCAAACCTGAAATTTATCAAGGGACATAAAGCAGACAGATTTTTGAGCGACGAGAACTCAACAAATGACAATTGCTTCTTATCGGTTCTCATTGCTGTCTCCAGCCCTTTGAGCATCCGCTTCACACTCACAGGCAACAAGCCTGGTACGTTTAATTCCCTTGCACAGCCGACCTGAGCCCACTGACCCCAGTTAATGCTAAGTCCGGGTAGACCCATTGAATGCCGGTAGTGAATAAATGCGTCCTCAAAACAGTTAGCCGCTGCGTGGTTAGATTGACCTGGTGTGCCTATTAAAGCTGTGACACTGGAGTAAACGACAAAGTGCTCCAGAAGCAAATGCTTTGTCAGCTCGTGCAGATTCCAGGTACCCTGCACCTTAGGAGTGAATGTAGCCTGGAATGCGTCCCAAGTTTGGTTTGCATAAACATTGTCTCGTAAAACACCAGCGCAATGCATTACTCCACGCAAAGGTTTCATTTCCCGAAATATCTCGTTCATTAATAAGGAACAGTGGTTCCGATTACCAATATCACCTAATATTACCCTAATATTTACGCCTTTTTCTTGAAGTTGTTTGATTTGTTCATCTATTTCCGGTTTAGGAGAGCTTCTTCCAGTCAACAAAATATCTGTTGCACCCAATCCAATCATCCACTTACAAACCTCAAAACCAATTCCGCCCAGTCCTCCGGTGATCAAATATGTGCTATGGTTGTTAAAAAGTGGAACCAAAGTTTGGAATTGACCATGCTCTCTACTTATTTCCGGCATGCTAACCACCACTTTGCCAATGTGGCTAGCTTTTTGTAAGTATTGTAAAGCTTGTCGTATCCTTAAAGCATCAAACTTTACGAAGGGAACTGGCTTCAACATGCCATTTTCTAAATAGGTTGTTGTAAGTTCTAGTAGTTTTTTAGAAGTTGCATCATCTACGGATGTCAAGTCCACGACAGAGTACTCCACATCCGCTCGCAGTGTTTTAACCTCTTCTGGTGTCCAAATGGAGAGTTTGCTCATTTCTACAAACCTACCGTTTTGAGCCGTTGCCCTTAGTGTAGCCTCTTTCATTCCTGGACCAGTAATCGAGTTCAGTACGACGTTCACCCCTTGCCCATTTGTCACTCTCAAAATATCTTGTTCGTAACTGGTATTTCTTGAGTGAAACACGTGCTCGATGCCTAATCTTCTTAGATATGCTCGTTTTCTTGCATTGCCCGCTGTGGCAAATATCTCAGCTCCCACTTGCTTTGCTAGTTGAATAGCCGCAAGACCAACACCACCACTTCCCGTGTGAATCAGCACCTTATCTCCCTTCTTCATTTGTGCTACAGTAATAAGACAATAATATGCCGTACAAAAAACTGCTGGTAATGTTGCAGCTTCCCAATAAGTCATTTGATCTGGAATTTTTGTAACAAATTTCGATTCCAGTACTAAATGACTAGGCAGCTGTTCGTCTTTCTGATTGTAGCCAAACACTCGCTGCCCTACCTTCCACTTGGAATCTTTTCCCACCTTTGTTACCACTCCCGCAAAGTCTAGCCCCACGCCATTCAATTTTTCGAATTCTTTGCTGGGCTTAATAATTGCGAAAATATCACGAAAGTTTAAAGCAAATGCTTTTACTTTTACTTCAATCTCAGTCTCTCCCACTGGCTCCATTACCAACGGTTCAAACTCCAAATCCCAAATTAGTTTCGACTCAGGCAACTTCAAGTGATATCTATCAGTGCTAGCTGGTAGCTTTAGCTCATCGTTTTGCTTTGACAACCGACACTTACCCAATTTCGGTTCATATCTCAGTCCACCCCTGTACGCAACCTGAACACGGTGGTCTTCGTTTTCCCTTTTGTGCATAGCTAGTTCATAAAGTATCTGGGCTGTCATGCTTTCCTGTGTACTTCCATACTCCAAATCCACAATCCGAACAAACATATCAAAACACTCATTTTTCAGTGACTTAATCATTCCCAATAGCGTGGCCGCTGTTGGATGGCAAGTAATTGCATCTTCTGTCACTGCGTGCACCCCTTGTGTTACCACGTGTAAAATTGGTGGTCCGTCCATGCTCAGTAATGTTTTACAAACTTGCAAAAATGGCTTGGCCACTTTCCTTTGGTCAACCTCTTTTGTATTCATACCCCAACCATAAAGCACTCCTTGCACTGCCCGATTTCTCAAAATAGTAGAAATCTGAAAGGATGCTTTGTCCTGCTCAATATGCTCAATAACTTGTAAGGTCACCTCTTTTCTCAAATTGTAATCCTGGCCAGACCATATTCCATATTCCGCTATTAAGATTACATTTATTCCAGCCAAAACAAGGTTATTGGCTACATTAACCCACAAACCCTTGTTAACTTCATCCGCAAATAAAACCCAAATAGGTTGCGTCTCAGTAGACCAAAGGCCTCTGACACGATAACAATCCACCTCCGAGTCTGCCACCGCTGTCAAACAAGCAAACTGTTCGTCATAAACCTTAAAGCTATGAAAGTCCTTAAAGCCATTTTCCAGCAAAATCTGTTGCCAAAACTCTTCGTTCATGCAACAATGATCAGTTCTCCTTTCTTCGGGATCTTCAAATCTCCTGGAGTCCTCCAGCAGACCAAACACAAACGTAGCGTCCCTTGCCGGCATAACAGTTTCTGTAAAGCAGATTACCCCACCTGGTCTCAGTGTTTGCCTCAAATAAGCAAGTGCTTCTGTCATATTCCTAGTGTCGTGCAAAACATTTGAACCGCAAACCAAATCGAAATACCCCAACGGTATTCCCTGGATTAGTGGACTCTCTTCAACGTTATATATCTGGAATACCATGTTTGCTCCAAAACTTTCATATTCTTTCTTTGCATTTTCAAGAAAGTCGGGCAAGACTTGTGTACAAAAATATTCCAATCTGGTACCCCATACTTTTCTTAATTTGGTAAGTGTATTTGAAGTAAAAGTTCCACTACCTGCGCCGACTTCCAACACTCTGTATATTCCCTTATCTGTACCTGCATTTTGCGTTACAGTTTCTATTTTTTGAAAAATAGTACTCAATACTACCTCGGTTGCCATTTTTATTGCCTTTAGTAAACCAGGGTGTGACTTATAATAAACGTATTTAGAAAAGCAATTGTTTCCCTTCACAGAAGGATAAATCAATTTATTGGCAGACATATTTCCTGTTAAAATCAGCGGCATGTTTTTACCAACGTATTCTAAGTTGCTTGTCATATTTGCAATATGTACATTGGCCTTGAGTTCCTCTGTAAGCTGGCCGATTTCTCGGGTAACGTTATCATTGCTTGGTGGAAGCTCCAAGACCAACCATTTCGTGTCTCCGAAATACTTTACTAAGCCAGCTTCCTCTTCAAACACGGATAAATGGAACTCAACCAACTTTTTAAATTTTGGTAGAATTTTCATTGCTTTGCATAATTCCATTGTGGTTATCTCTTGACCCACTTTCGGTGTCCAGCCAAGCTGCTGATACGAGTTTAGTATGAGAAAGTGAACTAAACTTCTGGTTTTGTTGTGGAACTGCTTTTCTAAGTCGCTGTTGTTTACAAAAGGAGCTACCATCTCTAAAAGCTCCGTTTCCGAAAATATATTTTCAGTTTGTAAAGTAGCTGCTTGAGTATTCCACGGGGTTGGCAAAATCTTCCAACTTTCCTCCCAACAGTCTGGAATTGCTCTGGACTGCTGCTCAAGCACAGACTCTATAGTTTTCACTGAGCTGTCCAGTAGTTCCAAGTCCTCCGCAAAGGCTATTGGTGTCCAATTTGCGGTAGTCATACAAAGGAACGTCTTTTTTTGTTCCGTCCAAACATGCAAATACAAAGTAGATCCAGAAATTTCACAAGACTCCAGGCTCCTTAGTAACGTAAGTGCACTTAGACGTATAGGCACCTTAAGTTTGACAGGAGAATATCTATACCCCGCCAATGTTCCAGTCTGAAATGCCGCGTCAATGATTAGAGGATGCAGCAAATACCTTTTCCAGTCTTTTGGCAATTGTATTTCTGCAACAACCTCGTCACGCTCTAGTTTACAATTTTGCTGTTTAATAAACCAGTATCTACGAATCATGCGAAAATTTTCTCCAAATCGAAGACCTGTGTCATGAACGGTTTTGTAAAATGCATTTGGCGATGTTGGTTCGGTGCTGGAAATTATTTCAGAAATTCGGTTGGAATTCCATTGACTCAAACATTCTTTTGAGCTTGCTACGGGAACAAAAGTAGAGCTAGCATGTAACACCCATTTACCTTGTTCCTCTGTTGAGAATGAATTTTGGTGAAAAATTTGCACACGGAATGTAGAGCTGTCTTTGGAATCTTTGTTAAGATCTACAATGGCTTGAAACCGACATGCTTTGTCCTTTTTCAGTTCCAAGGGTTGCTCTATATTGATATTTTCTATACGAATTGATCTGGTGGGAGGATCCATAATTTCACTAAAGCCATTAGACGCGCAATAACCAGCCGACAAACACATTTCTGTAAAACCTGCTCCAGGAAATATGATTCGGTTGCCAATGCAATGATCTTTAAGATAGGGAACTGACTTGAGAAGAAAGTCATGTTGGAAAATTTGTACTGCTGAAGCATTGCTAAACAAAGAGCCAATTAGAGGGTGGATTATGGTCTTGCTATTTCTTTTATTTTCAACCCAGTACGATTTCCGATGAAAAGGGTGAAACGGTAAAGAAACCATCTTTCGTATGTACGGCTCGTCATAACCTTTCCAATCTACTTGATAGCCGAGAAGATACAGCTTTCCGAGACTTGTCAGGATAGTCTCCCAGTCATTAGTCCCTTTGCGCAGGGATGGCAAGCAGTTGAGAGTGATCTCTTCTATGTTTTGCATTAAAAAGCTGGAAAGAACTGGTTGGGGACCCACTTCTAGATAGTGCTGGCAACCGGATTCACGTAAACCTCTACACGCTTCAATGAACGAAACTTTTTCTCTGGTGTGTCGTACCCAGTAGTCAGCCCCAAGCTCTGTATGTCCTTCAATAAGGCGTCCTTCCATGCCAGATATGTACTGAACGTTTGGATTTATTGGTTTGAAAGTGACAGATTCAGCCACTTTTCTATAGCCCTCCAGCATGGGATCCATGTGGCGAGAGTGGAATGCGTGGGTGGCTTCAAGAATAATAGCTTTTATACCCTGACCTTTTAAATAAGCTAGAAAATCTTCCACCACTTTGGTATCCCCAGCCACAACAGTTTGGTCAAGAGAATTAAAAGCAGCAAAATCCAAATCAATTTTGGCTGTTTGCATCCATTTCTCCACTTCCGATTTGTTTGCCTTGATAACCAACATGCTTCCTGTTGGAAGGCTATCAATGAGGCGACTTCTCTCTGCCACCAACTTCAGAGCATCTTCAAAGCTAAGCACTCCAGCAGTCACAGCAGCACAAAATTCTCCCAGACTGTGACCCAAAACGTAATCCGGTTTGATGCCCCAACTTTCCCATAATTTCAGCAAACAGTACTCAACACAGAAGATGCTTGTTTGGCTGTAAATCGTTCGGCTAAGCTCGTCAGAATTAGTCCATATAATTTGGCGAATGGAAATATTCAGTAACTTTTTGAGAGCTCTGTCGCACCGGTCAAAAGTCACTCTGAAAATAGGGCTAGTCTCATAGAGTGATTTTGCCATGCCTTGATATTGTGAGCCCTGGCCAGTGAAAAGGAAACAAATTTGTGAATTTGTGCGATCCCCACTCACCTCTGCTTGCAAATATTTCTTATATTTTATAATCTTAACCCCATCCTGAAAATTGCTTGCCACCAGAAAAGTTCGGTGAGCAAAACTTGCTCTTCCCACGTTAGCCGAGTAAGCAACATTTGCAAAGTTTTCATTACCTTTATCATCCATCTCTGAAAACCGATCCTCGTATTTTTTCAGCAACTCTTGAAACGCTTCCATGGATTTTGCTGAGATGGTCATTAAATGGGTGGGTCGCTCAAGCCCAAGGTAATGTTTGGGTAGTTCATAGTCAGGGGCTTCTTCAATGATTACATGTCCATTTGTTCCCGTAATGCCAAAAGAGTTTACGCCACAAATTCTTATTTGACCCAAAACTCGTGGCCAAGGTACGTTTTCCATTGGAATCACGGCGGGAATCGAGTCCAGAAATATTTCGGGATTTAGCTCTTCTAGATTTCGATGTTTTGGAATAAGTTCTTGTTGCAAAGCCAAAACTGTCTTCATAACGCCCGTAATTCCGGAGCATGATTCAGTATGCCCCACGTTTGTCTTCACTGACCCAATGATCAAAGGCTCCTTTCTGTTGGGCGTGTAATAGGCCTTGGAGATAGACGCCGCTTCTAATGGATCCCCTACTTTAGTACCGGTTCCATGAGCTTCAACAAAACTGACCTGTTCTGGCGAAATATTGGCATCTTCCAGTGCCAGCCGCATTGCAAGAGCTTCACATTGAACGGTTGGTCGTCCCAGCGTTCGACTAACGCCTTCCTGAGTCATTGCCGATCCTCTTATCACTGCTCGGATATTATTCCGATCCCTAAGGGCATCACTTAGCCGCTTGAGCACCAATACTCCACATCCCTCCGCTCTTCCAAATCCGTCCGCCTTTGCATCAAACGTTTTGCATCGCCCATTGGGTGCTAAAACAACCTCTAACAAAGTGGTATTAAAAGGATGCAAAAGAAGATTGACCCCACCTGCCAATGCCAGATTGGTGTCCCCGGCTCTTAAACTCTTAACTGCCATGTGCAGTGCCACCATGCTTGAGGAGCAAGCACTTTCCGTGGCGATAGACGGTCCTGTTCCGCCCAACAAATGAGAAAGTCTTGCTGCCGCTGCTCCAATGTTATTTCCCCAGGAAGCTCTGAAAACATCTTCATCCCACACAGCTCCAAGCATTTCCTTGTAATCAGTAGTCCAACTTCCGGTGAATATTGCAACATGAGTGCCATACAGGCTGAGTGGATTTATTCCCGCATCCTCTAGTGACTCCCATAAAACCTCATGCATAATTCTATTCTGTGGGTCCATGTATACCACTTCTTTGGGACTCAAGCCAAAAAAGCCTGCATCAAACCCATCCACAGGCATGGATAAAAACCCTGCTTGAGTTTTTCTGTCCTCTGGAGTAACTCTCAGAGAGTGTTCTTTCTTCCAGCGAAATGCGGGTGGCTCACGAATACCCTCTTCTCCAGCATATAGTAAGTTCCAAAATTCCTCCAGGTTATTAGCCCCAGGATATCGGCAGCTCATTCCCACAATGGCTATTGGCTCATGTTTGTAAGGTTTTACAGGTGAAGAAATCATATTCAGATTCAAGGCTTGCATAGGCAATTTGTTTATCCCGGTATGTAGGTTTAGCCATTTATTGGCAATAACCTTTTAATTTAAAAAAATATTTTGGTAAGACAATTATAAATAAAACTCTGGCAATTTTACTGCATACCTGCTCAGCTAAACCGATGTCCATGGTTAGTAACCTTGTTAGTCTGTCGTTTATTTTCAAATTGTCTTGTTTTTCCAGTAAATTTTCAAACTGTACAATTGGTGTGTGAGTGTTATCACTATTAAAAAATTCAAAGATTATAATACTGCGTAAATAAATCAACAGACACTCGTAGATAATAGTAGATATTCTCGCCGTGATGTACCTTAATAATTTTCCAGTTGACAAGCAAAACTTGGAAACCAGTTTGCTTGGTAGGACGTCCATTTTTAAATTGGCCTTTTGGTTTTTAAGCCAGGTGCGTAAATATTCTTCCGATATTTCTATCGCAGTTTATGTTTATTGTCAATCAGTAAAAAGTGAAATATTGAATTATTTTAAAGCTTTTTAATGCAAAATGGAACATTTAAATTTTAATACCTGAGTTGCTCAAAGTTGTCCAAACTTGCTTAGAAGGTTGGAGCACGAAAATGGACAAGTCAAGTTTTTCATCATTGGGACACACGAGAACTTGAAAGTCATCAGCACGGTCAAACATTATGTCCGCATTTTCCAGAAACTTGACAAAAAATTAAACTATTAAGTACTGTATAGTTCTAGTGCGTTCGTTAACTTCTAGTGTTAGCTTGGGATAACTCACCAATGTTGTTGGTGAAATGTATACGCATTTTTGGTAAGGGGTTAATGAAAATGCGTACGCTTTTGCATGAGCATCTGTCAGCTTGCCTGTTTTAACTGGTTTAGCAAAATTCTCCTCATGCAACAAGAAAACCATGTCAAACACTTGTTGCAAAATACCGCTGTGCAAACACGTTTTGATTAGTGGACTTTACGCCAATAACAATCCTACAGTTTAAAAAAGCTTTTTACCGATTTTCAACGGAAACATTTGTAGATGTTATTGCAGCTAATTTCCGGTTAGATCGCGTTTTTAGAAGAGATTTAGCCAGTACCAATGCGTCAGTCACAGCCTCGTCCTCAAGCACGCTAGTCAGCCAAACCTGGTTGCTCCAACGAGCTAGAAAATAAAAATATGTATTGTATGAGCCTTTAACGAGTTCAGTTAAATCCATCGATTAACTAACTTTCAGTATATTACCCATTTTTGGTGTATCCCTTCCAATTATCTCTTTTATGTATGCTGGAACACTTTAGTTTTAAGGAAAATACTAAAAAACTACAAATTTCCCTAAGGCACTAACCAAAGTTTAAGACAGTAATATTAAACAATTTTACTTTTTTATGATAGTTCTCTAAGCAGCGCTTCGTGGAAATTGTTTATTCGAAAATTTAACTGCCGGTAAAGTTGTAAGGTTTGATACGTTTTTATTATGGTGCAACTTTACACAATACGTACAGCTTATTCAATAAAAACATGTCGTGATGGATGTAGGACTCACAAATCTACATTTAAAATCCAGCATTTTACCAACCTTGAAACAAAACAAAAGAAGCTAAAAATTTCAGTGTATTAATTAACTAGTTTCTTATAATAACATTGTTGTTGCGATATCTATAAATTCACGTCGAGTGAACACAACTTCTAATAAAAAATATCTAAATACATTAAAGTTCATAATTACCATATTCCAGCAGAAATTATCTTAGATTTTAACGAATCCAACTTACAATTCCGACTTGAAATTAAAGTTTTTGCTTTTTTGTCTCCTTATAATCAATACAATTTTGCTATGGTGTGCTTTCTGCGCAGTTGCAATTCTATTCGGCATTTAAAAAATAAACTTAGGTAAGATTTTAATGACTAAAGCTTTAAAAAACACATGAAAATGTCTAGCTTTATCTAGCTTTTTATTATGTGAGCATCTTATCATATTTGTTTTTCAAACTTGCTTGGATTTTATTTTAGAAAATAAGATGTTAAATAGTTAAATAATGTACATCTGGAAAATACCACCGACTCATGGCTGCATATTATTTTCTGGTTAGCCTAATAATGAAACACAATAAGCCACTGTCTTGGATATTACGTGTAATGTGAAAGCATAAAGATAGAAAACTTGTTCTCCCCACATTACTTTTATCGGAGTGATCAGGCTTTAAATTCGTATTTCAGTACATGTTATAGCAAAATAAATTTTACATGCAATATGAAAACTACCTGTACATGGACTGCAGTGTTATTGGATTTTAAAACCAGTTCCTATCATTTTATGAGTTTTTCAATCAAATATACATAAAATTGAAACTCCAAGTTAATTATGTTATTTTTACATGGATAATGCCTTAATAAGTACTTATATAAGATTCAGATTAGGTAGGAACATTGTTTTAATAGTCTTTTAGAGCATGGAAAAAGATTGTTACTCAATTACGAAACAATTGAAATTTTATAACCTAGTTTTACACACCCAGACGTTCAAGGCCATGACAAGTTATGGCCTTGAAGTCAGTCACAAGTCTATTAACCCGTATACCTGCGTCCAATGTAAGTATAACCTGACAAGCTATCTCAGGAGGGATTTAAACTATATGGGATAGGTTTTAAAAAAGTCTTTACAGTAATAAACACTCAGCATTCGTGCGTTTATAGGATTACGTAACGTTACAACTGTTGTAAATAGTAATGATGGAACAATATGTGTGGCAAAGTTAAACTCTGAGAAAGATTAAAAAGTACGGGTTTTGCATTACTCCGTAATTTTGCTCACGTAAAATACGCTAACCGCGGTTTGCCTTTTATTTATGCTTCACCTGCAAAATCGTACTGCATCATAAAGATTATGATTGTACGTAGAATGTATTCAAGCACATGAAAATATTTATTGATTTAAATTAATCAGGTTAAATTTAAATTTATGTAAAGAGAGGAGTTTTTATATAATTTGAAGGTTCAATAAAGTCCAATTATCATTTATAAAATCTTCATGTTTCATTTAAGTCAAAAAGGCTGCCTTAAAAGGTACCATTAGAGAAAGAAGGTGGCATTTTTTGACAGGTTACAGTTGCACTGTTTTTATTTCTCCTGTAAAAATAAAAGTTAGCAGCAAACTTATAAAATAAAAGCTATTGGTTTATTACGTGAACTGTGCGATAAATTTGAACTAAAAATGGATGGTAATATCAAATGAGCTAACCAAACCTTGCGATAAGAAACAATATTGTTGACTTCAAAATTAAATTATGTTAATATTCATTACTTAGATCAATTTAAAATGAAAGTATCGCCAACATGCTTGATAAATGGAACAAGCGTAAGCAATTATGATTAGAAAAATTACTACCAAATTTTGGTACTCCTGGTAATCCAGTCATCTAAAATTAGTGAAGGAAAATTCTAATTTTTAAATGTTTTTAGGACTACATGTACAGCTACAGAACACTACATTTATCATCCATGAGAGCCTTTTCTGAGAATATGAGACTCACATACGAATTTCATGCAATACACGCATTAGAATGGACATCAGAAACAAATTGGAATCAATAACAAACGTAAAAAAAGCAAACCAGCAAATTTCAGCAATTATGTCTCCAATGATACTAGTAATATTACTTTATTACTTTTGATAGGGTTTGGATAGTATAATAACTTGGTTAAGTGCAGAGGAAATACATCTAACAACAGCAATCGAGCAATCTCGCAAATTCAGTCATCAAACTTACGTTCAAGCAATTGCAATTATTGAATTTCAACATTACTGAAAATTATCAAATTCAGAAATTTGATAATTTAAATGGAAATTTCAGAAAGTTTGCTGGAACGTTTTCACAAGATAATTAGTGACACTCACAATATTGTCCTTCTGGACACCAAGAACTATTATCAGTAGCCCCGTCTTCACATATTCCACCGTTTCTCTTATTTAGAATTATGCAGTACGTATTACAATCTGTCGCTCCATATATCAGCAAAACATAAGTTCGCCAGACTCTACGTTCAACAGGTCCATCACAGCCCCAACTGGTATGGTCCTTAAGCCAGGCGCATACTTCCTCAATATAATCATAAACCGGGCATTTGGCAAAAACGGATGTACTGAGTGCAACGGTAACCACAAAGCAAGTTGCAATATATACCGACTTCATGATTCGGCAGAAGCTGTTCACTTATAGATTCTAGCAAGAAAAAGCCAAGTTTAGTTGAAAACGTGAAATTAACGATATTCAATATTGAAAATGATTTTTATTTTGTACGCTTACTAAGTTTTCAGACTGCCAAAAATATTCTAAACGATAGAAGCTCAGCAGATATATAATTGATGCGAATTGCTTGTGAAGTCACAAAAACGTTTAATTGTCCTGCAAACAGATTTTCGAAGCCTGTTACCATGGATTTTGTAAACTGACGAGTTTATTAAAATTTTAAATGAGAGAAGCAGTTACTAGAAAATCAAAAACATACAGGCAGCATTTTTAGTATCCCACAATGACCTGCTGTCTTGTTTCATAAGACATAGAATATTTGAACAAATTCTGTTTTGGGACAAGTTCAGTCTTCATTAACTTTATCTGAATTAGTTACTTGTGCGGAATTATGCACGAATGCTTTTATGAAG
This sequence comes from Entomobrya proxima, assembly GCA_029691765.1. Taxonomy (NCBI): domain Eukaryota; kingdom Metazoa; phylum Arthropoda; class Collembola; order Entomobryomorpha; family Entomobryidae; genus Entomobrya; species Entomobrya proxima. The sequence goes on from CM056172.1 coordinate 41,097,630, forward strand.
GTTGCATATCATAACATCACCAGACTTAGAGCAAAATTAATAAAACATTGGATTAAAAACGTCTCACAGAATATCTAGAAATTACTTCGTTTTATTACTTAACATAAAAGTTATTACGATTTATTTATCAGCTTCAATAAAAGTGTTTTATCCAGTTTTAAGATCTAAAAGCAATTACTGGTAATTCCGTTCTCCTGAACTTAACCAACTGTTGATGTTGATTAGCGTCTTTTGTTCAAAACGCGGTACACAATCAAAATCATTACAAAGCCATCAAATGCACAAGCAATAGTAAGCCATTGCTTATCGTTGGGATTGACGTTAATAATTCTTCAGGCAGTTTTTGTACGATCTTGACCAAAACTAATGGGATAATTTACGCAATCACCATATTATGATAAACCATGATATTTTTTAACCCATGAACGTATTTGTACATGTAGTATTTAATGTATTTCCCGATGTTTCCATCTCTGGCACTTTGCTTAGCTTGAACTCCGTTTTACGTACACTTCAACCGAACATTAGAGCAGTATCTTAGGTTGTCTTTGTTACGCGTGTTGATAACTGATTATATTTACATTATGGTTAACGTAATGCAGGTATACAAGTTTTAGTTTATTGAAAGCACGGAAAGCTTGTGTTAATTACAATTTTTTTAAATTATACCGCTTTTTGAATCAAAGCTGTAAACCTTGTTGAAAGATTCATTTCTTTGTAATCTAAATTCATAAGCTAAATTCAAGCACAAACCAATGATTTTTAGAGGTTTCAATATTTTGAAGTGTTAAGTCGGGTTGGTGGCAAAAAATCGTTACGTTGATATGGTAATTTCGAAAAAGATTTGAGATGTCAACGTGGGTACATACTGATAATAGAAGTTGGGTGCAAAAGCTCGTAACAAGTATTGTAAAAAATTGCCCACTACCTCTTCCAGAACACGTGGGATTTATACTAGACGGGTACAACCAAAAATGATCACAACGATGTACCGAATTCTTGTACTAATTTTTGCACTTGCATATTTTATTTTTAGAAATCGTAGATACGCCAAAGGACAAAATATGGAAACTATTAAGGGGCACAGACAAGGATTTTCCAAATTGACGGAAACAAATCGCTGGTGTTTGGAGCTGGGAATAAAAGAAATTTCAGTTTATGTATTCAGCATTGAAAATTTTAAGCGCTCAAAAGATGAAGTTGACGGACTTATGATACTGGCTAAGGAAATGTTTCTAAAACTTTTAGAAGAGATGTAGGTAAATCGCACTGGTTATGTGCTTTGTGGGAATTTTCAAATTACGGTTGATGGTGATCAAATACATAATTACCATAACATGGAATATAAATCCGAAGTGTGTGTACATAATACATAAAACCAAAAATTATAAAACAATACAGCTTAGTCAAATTCATGGACTCTCCGTGTAGTTCAAAAATCTCGCTATTTATGTTTCTGTTTTTGATTTAGAGATCAAATCCATCGCGATGGAATTTGCATAGAAATAATTGGCGATTGGTCACTTATTCCATTATATTTAAAACATTTAATGGCAATTGTTATGGTTACGACCAAAAATAACAAAAAATTCAAACTAAATATTGCATTTGCATACACAGGTAATTTGCCACAATACAAGCACAATACGTACTTGACAGTTTTCTAGTAACAGCCATATAAATTCCATTAGCACGCAACGAAATGACTAGAGGAGTGAATTATGTTGTTGGTGGAGTTACAAGAAGAGACCTAAAAATTAAAGACTTATCCGAGTCATTGTTGGAAAACACATTCCGAATTCATTCTTCCAGACCACTAGATCTATTAATTAGAACGTCTGGAGAAACCCGGTTGTCGGACTTTCTTCTATGGCAGTGCACTGAAACTGTTTTATATTTCACTAATGTATTGTGGCCGGATATTACATACTGGGATTTACTAAGGGCAATTTTTCAATACCAAAGAAATCATTTGCTCATCTCCAAGGTAAGTTTGGCTTTAACATGACCCATATGCTTATGGTGTGAGTAAATTAATATAAAGATTTTATATCTATCATAGATAGTTGTTCCGAATACTAGAAAATTGCATTTGTCTAAGGCTGCAAAGAAGAAAAGAGAATTTGGGGATAAAATTAAAGCAGCACAATGGGAAAATCTGGGTATGCAAACCAAATATATATTTAGTTTGTAGCAAATCAATATACTTGAGTGAGTATTTCCAATAAAACAATTTCGTTTTATGTACAGTTCGGGTTGCTGCATCCCATCCTCATAGTGAAGCAAAATCTGACAAGAAAGCTATTGGGAAGACACAAAAAAGTGCAAAGCTAAAGTGAACAAAAATGGCATTGCTAATCTATTTAGGTTTTATCTTCAATTTAAAATTAAACTTGTTTTAAAATTAAATTTCCAAAAGTCAACAAACAAAAAACACCGTATCTGCACATACATGATTATAACTTGTCCTTGCTTGCTTTTTTAGGTGTTAAACTCCTACAATAATTGTGTTTTCTTTCCCAAAAATAATTATCTAACGTATTATCAGTAAAATGCATATGTTGTACATACCGAAAAACAAATATCGAAACACAGATTTAGTATACTTTCTGAGAAAAGTGCCTCGGGAAAAATGGTCCGCTTTGAGGAAACGCTTCTCGGTGGCTAGTGTCCACAGAAAAAAATATCTAGGGAAATTTTGTCAAGGAGAAGTATTCCTGTTTCCCAATTTCTTGATTCCAACAATTTTTAATATTTTCTTTTTTTAATTTGATTGATTTGTTTACATTGCAAATTAAAATAAATTTTCTACCAAGACGTGATGTTTCACCAGCAAACATGCAAAACTCCTGTATTAGTCTGTAATCCTGTCATTCCCAAAAAATAAATAATAGGAATGTTTTAGGATTTCTCTGTAACAATATATGAGAAATGTTGACAAAGTGTAGACGAGCTTTGGAAATTTACATGATTGAGCAATATATAGCATGTTAAGAATCTATAATTTAATGTATCCGCGTCCGAATAGCTGTCAGAATTATTGTTTATGGATGACACGAAAATTAGGGAAATCAGCAGCCTAAAACAGAGAAACTTTGTGCTCTGCATTTGTAACATAACATGGTTCTGCCAGGTTAAGTGATTGAGCAAATCCTCCAAAGTTATTACCCAATATAAAGATTCTTTTTAAGTATTTGTCTAAGCAAAAGCATCAGACCGTGACCTCATTTGTAAAATCTGGGATGCACAGCAATGAATACAAATGATATGCTAGATAACTAGTCTCACAAAGAAATGATAGAATTACTTCCGAAAGCAATTCTGTACCAACCAAGATATCTTTTCGCAAACATGTGATTTGGTTTTTTCTTTAACCAATAATAAATACACAAGTTACACTTTATTAAGAAATTGGTTAAAATTTATCCGGTTTTTGTGTGCTAATATTTCACGTTACTTAAATTTGTACGACAAATTTTAAAAAAGAAGCGTGCGCCTACACACACAATTGCGACGATTGACTGTACGTTGATAAGTACGATTCACGTATTTCAAAGCTACTTAATAATGCTGATGGGTAAAACTATTTACTAACCAGTTATTTACGGATTTGTAATTTTATGTGACACAGAATTTGAAATCTGAATGGAAAAACTCTACCGCATACTCAAGGACAAAATAATTTTAATTTTGTGGAAGGAATCCACAAAATGAAACTTCTAAGACAGACAAGGGACTGGATACAAAAATGTTTACGAAAACGCAAAAGGAAGAATACATTTCGTAAAACCCTCCCCGGATTAGTCCTAAACGTATTCTTATTGGCCATAACATTTTCTTTGATATCCTTAAAATTGCTTGTAAAATTACTTGTGGTTGCTGCCAAAATAAGAGTTCATTCTAGAAGTTCTGGTAGGCTAACAAAACTTCTTCGTAGTCTACAAAAAATTTGTAGAATCTCTAGAAAGTTTTCAGATTGTATAAAAATTTCACTTTTTTCCGCGAGGGTTTACGTGTTGTTCTTAAAAGTTTCATTCAGATTACCAAAAATGTGTTTTTTGGTATTGCAAACTGGGTTTGTAATATTAAAAAGTTTGATATTCCTCCTAAAAGCATCCCGTCTCCGTCAAATTTCGTAGTGTCATTGAAAATGGCATATCCTAAATTGTAATTAAAAAGAGATACCTAGATAACATCCAATGGAATACCAAAGAACATATTCTTATTATAATTTTCAAACTTATCCCAACATAATAAGTGTAATCGGAAGTGAGTTCAATATAAAGTTTATAACTTTATTCTACAATCCCGAACCTAGTATATACATTAGAACAATTTAAGACAGTCTAGTACCAGGGGGTCAAATTGTACCCCCCCTAAAATTTCGTCGGGGTGAAATTTGACCTTCCATGGTCGCTGAATTCCACCCCCTAGTACTAGACAACAATATGTGTTATATTTTAGGCGAGTGCAAAAAACGTTGCATTAAGTTGTAAACTGTTCCGAATTCTCAGAACGAAATCAAAATGTAATGTATGATTTTTTTATAAAACTGTGAGCTCTAATTCAAATAATTATAATGGTTTAATTTTGTACATATGTTGGAAAATAAAACAGCAATCATATTTTACATTAACGTTTTTGCCAAAATTATACTGGAAAATGAAAGTATCGATTGTTTTATAATTCTCAAGGTAATATAAATCACAAATGACATCTAAAGTCCCCATAATGTCCGATGCATAGAAGTATTATTCTCATATTTTCAATAGTTCGCAATGCATTGCATTATTGCAATGATGAGACGTCTTGTTCCAAAAAAAAAGATAGACATCTTAGTAACAAAGATTTTCGGGCAAAACACAAACTTGGAATGTTGTCAGATTTATATCTGTATGTTATGTATTTGAATCCAAACTATTTAATTAAGGTATAGAATATGCCATTTCCAATTATAATGATTTATTGCAACTTTGTTTATCATTCAAACAATTGGGACAGGAACAGGGTGTAATTAAGCAAATCTTGCACTTTTATGACTAATGTAATCTTCCCTAAATTTATCTGAATTATTTGCTGCAAAAACTCATGCACGAATGCTTATGTGTGCTTTTATATCATACAATTATAGCACCTACATAGCAATAAAATTCAAATTAAAACATTATTGCCTCAAGAACATTTAAAGATGACTTTGTTTTATTAGCTTACATAATCTAGCAACCTTCATCTGTTTTAAGGTCTAAAAGCAATTACAAGTAATTACATTTTCTAGAGCTTTACCAACCTCAAAGTTGCTAAAACTTCTTTTGTTCAAAACAATGCTTCCAGACAAGGTTATCACAAAGCCGGAGAACGTATAAATTTTAGACAGGAAGAAAGAAAGAAGATAAAATAATAATATGATGTAGAAAGCTTTTTTATTGCTTAGTTTGAGATTTATAGTTTATTGAACAACTTTTGTGGGATTTCAACCATATATAATGAGCTAATTATGGCCATTAAGTAGAATATGATACGGCATCAGGTTTTAGTATGAGGACTCATAACTTATATTATTATTAATTTTTATATCCACCAATCGTTCCAATTTAGAGATTTCATCTAACAACTTGAATTCTCAAAAATTATGTTCATCAAAATAACCAGTTTGTTTTGGATTCACAGATCCCTAAAAATTTGAATGACAACATATTGTTCTTTTTATTCCATAATATACTTTAAAATAATTGTTACTTGTTTTTAGTCCCAGCAAGACGATATGGCATTCTTTGCTAAATATCTTACTTTACCCCCAATTAGAATTATCTCAGCACTCGCCAAATTTGTGCTGATTCTATTTGGTTTCATGCTGACCATAATATTTCTGTTTTTTCTTGTCCTCAGTCTACCAATTTACCTTTACCGACTCATATTGCCACATTTCGCCCATCTTTTTCGTCCCGACTTGCACTCGTTAGTTAATCCCCACAGTTGTCTTTTTGTCCACGACTTCTTCAAAATATCCACCAGTCGTTCCAACGTAGTTACCACTTGCACGCTAGAAGGGGATTTAACTTTTCATGAATTTAAATATATTGTCTTGAAAAAATGGATTCTTCCCAAACATCCCGAAACTTTAAGCCATTTGTACCCTCAATTTCAGCAATACCCAGTATCCTGGCTGGGCTTCTACTTTTGGCGTTGGGATCCCAAGTTTTCCCTGGATGAGCACTTGCATTTAGTGCCCTCCTTGATATCCACCCAAGAGGATTTAAACAATTTGGTGGAAAGTATTTTGAACTTACCGCTTCGACAAAATCAGAGTCCTTGGGAATTTTACCTTGTACCCAAATACCAGGAAAATCGAAGCGTGCTCATTTTCAAAGTTCACCATACATTAGCCGATGGTTTTAGTATTGTGAATGCCCTGATTAATGGGCTCGATAAATGTTCTGGTGTACCCAACATACCGCAACGTCCGCAACCAAAATACACACAAAGGACATCCTCCATATTAGAAAAGCTACAATTTATTTTAACGTTTCCTTTTAAAGTTCTTTGGGAATCATGTTACTACAATTCATATATGTTCAGGCGTTGCGCGTGGCAAGTATCTGATAATCACAAGACATGGTGGCAAGTGACTTCAATATCTGAACCAATTCCTATTCAAATGGTTAAGGAAATAAAGAACCATTTTGGCGTTTCTTTTAGTAGCGTACTTATATCCGGATTTAGCACGGCCATAACCAAATCGTTGGACGAATCTATGGGGAACAATGCTATGTCGCCTATATTGTGCTGCAGCCTACTTCCAGTTATGAATCCCAATTATAGGGAAAACCATAAATTAACAAATCTGTTAACTGGAGCATTGTTTGAATTACCTTTAAATTGTCACCCAGCCAACCCAGCAACCCGGCTTATGCAAATTGACAAAACTTTACGGACTACCAGCCAGTCTGTTAATCCTATTTTGCTTACCTGGTATGGCATGTTAGTAGGAGGGCATCTTAACGTCGTGTCGGGATTTTTAGCAAAAAATCGCATTGTATCAATGGGTAATTAAGCTAAGTTTTTAAAAATGTTCGCTGATTTGCTTTACTATTTTATTTTGTTTTATTTCAGCACTGACTAACTTCGCCGGAGTTCCAATTTCCATCAATTTGAATGGCAAACCGCTCGTCGACGTCGACTTCCGTGCCGGCTTATTGGAAGGAGTGTGTGGTGGTGGGATTATGGTTCTTAGTTACAAAGAACAAATACGCGTTGGAATTGTTGTTGAAAATTCAATAATGGATAGAGCAAATGCAGATTTGTTTGTAAAGCGTGTTCTAGATGAGATTTATTATTTACGGGAAATTTGTAATATAGAACACTAATTATCAAGTTATATCATTGCACCAGAAACTAGCTCGATTAAATTTAAGTTTGTTATTCAAATTTTAAAGATAAAAACACAAACGTGACAATAATGTTGAGTAACTGCGGTTTGGATCAAAGCGTTGGGACGAATTTTCAATAAATCTTTGCGTTTAAACTTGTTGTCAATTCCATTAAATTACTATACTCACTCCAATAAATCCTAGGTAGACCTTTAGTTTGTTTCACTTTGGAAACACGACCTGATCAAAATACGTAATATCTGCATCTTGAGTTATCTTAGTACACATATTTGATAATTTAACAATAACATTGTATCGTTAACAAGCTGTAAACATTACACTATATATAAAGGAAGCAAATTAAAGCTGGTCACAACTTTTGCATATTATTATATTAATGATTTATTTTGTTTTGTGTTAAAAATTTGCACGTGTATAAAATAACTATTTTGTGTTATCCTAAATGAAACCAAAATTAAAACGAAAGAAATATTGAGTTCAACACACAGACCAATAATTTATAGGGGCATTTTTATCGTTGTTGTCATCATACTATTCACCTTACTCACCAGATCAGATCTGGCAGATCTTAAGACTGGCTGTACAAAAATACAACCACCTCGGTCATTCTGCAAAATCACTGGAGTTATTTTTTTCAAAGTACTAAGAATTGTAATTGGTTGCTTACATTTCGACTGATAGACAAAATTACATTAAGTTATTCTACTTTAAGCTTGTATGGGGTTTTATCCCTAATTCAATTGCTTAACTTGTGACTCTTTTAAATGCATCAATATGGAACATCGAAACAGTATTTTAGATTGCCATTTTAGTTACGCGTGAAAAAAATTAGTCAAAGTACCTTTGTGCTCAGACATACGCAAGCATTCAACCTTTAGTTTACACTTTTAAAGCAAATGTGAGTATAAGTGGATTAGTGGGCTCTACAGCAATTTAAAAGTTACTAATTGGCAGCAGCTTTTATATAATATATAATTATCATAATAAATATAATTGCGAAATTTATACAATTTGTCGGGCCGCCAGCGTGGTTTCAATGCTAATCAGTTCTTCATGGAAGTGTTCGTTGTTACAAATCTTTTCCTATCTCTACTTTTTTCGATTGGTTTTTTTTTATTATAACATCAAAAAGGCTTCTAATATGTTATGTAGCGTGTAAACAACACATCAGCCACAAGGGTTTTCCCGTAAAGGATGAATTTCCTATCTCGCGAGTCCTGTGGGGAAACCCGTTTTTGCTCAGCATGTATCTCCAACTAATTTTTGAGTAAAAGAATAATTCATGAAGTCAAATGAATTGCAGGAATGTTAACAAATCTGTAATTGTTGTAGAGCATACAAAGTCTACCTACGTTTTTTTTAGATAGTTGCTATCATCATCGGAGGCACAACTGATAAAAGTAACAAGAAGAAAGTCATTAAAATAAAAACATTTCTAAGGTGATGCTGGTAAACCTTTAGTTTCACACTAATCACAACATAACATAAAAGTACACACGGAAAATGCTACATGTTTTAAAAACACAAAGGCAGTTAGACTGTGAATATAAAAAATGCTTATACGAGAGTATCAGTTCAGCAGAAATGATAATTAAAGTACGTAAAATTCCTGCTTATTACGTATAAATTCGTAAAGCGAAAACACTAAAGATAAAACCTGTGTGCTGTGTTCATTTCGAATAATATGCAACTCTTGGAGTAGGTATTAACATAAGAAATGTACAACGTACAACTAGTAATGGAACAAAATTCAAGTTCTTGTTAAAACCTACCACGGAACGTTTATGTTCTGACTAATCTGTCCTTAGATACAATAAACTACGTAGTGCTTTGTAAAACATACGGCATACAATTGTGACTTGTAAATTACTAATAATTTACAGTTATTTACGACCACACTTGAGAGTCCGTTTTCCAGGGTTTTTAAAACTAAACTTTTTGAATGTGTTCCTCAATTCATATCTTAGCACTTTTTCAGGAAGTATTAACAGCAGTAACACTCACTATTGAATGTGCTTTCAGACGAGCTATAAGCTGGCATTCGTTATTAGCGAAAACAACGTATGCAAAGGCTTTCCAGTTTTCTGGAATTTTGTTTAAAGACAAATTTTTGTGTCCCCATTGCAATAAAATGTTTTTGCTGTCCAAATTCAATGCTTATATAATATTGCTGTGTTTGTTGTACATCTAATAAAAGCTCATTTTCTTACATTCATTTTCGAACCAACAAACCAAACTTTTTTTGAGATAATTGTTGAATTTAGAATAGCCAAAGTTTGAAGTACTTCTTTCTATTAAGCTAAAATTTTGAAACAACTTATTCATCTACAATGAAGCAGGAAGGATAAACGATTTATCAGGTTTTGTCGGAAAATGAATTATAAATATGACATGTGAATTTATCTAATTATAAAAGTTCTTTGGAACGTTTGCTAATCGGATAGTTGTCAGAATATTAGTACCCGAATATTTATTCGATAGGTGGCGTCATATAACTTAAAAAACCCGTTTTAAAGAATATTTTTCTGTGCCTCTTTGCAGTCTAATGCATCCTTGGCATATCATACTTTCATTTGAAATCACAAGTGTGAGTTTTTCAATTTAAAATAATTTTGTCGCTATACATAACAAACATCCTATACATTGCGTTGCCTGAAAAAATCTTCGTTGACGTTTTTTTATAAGGTAGGCAATTCGTGCTACCTAAAATATCTCAGAGATATTTTATATATTAATAGATACACTAAAATTATTATACTTGGTTCATATAGAATGATATGGAAAATCCAAGTCACGCTGTTGTGACTCTGTTGTTTAATCAAATATTAGCTTAGTAACATTTCATCGCTTCAGAAGGTCGTATTGATTGCTAGCTAGCTTGGACATTACGTTGTTGAGAATATTGAGCTTAAATTGCAGATTGTATATCTATCCGCGCTTCAGTTTATATTTAATATCTATAACTTCGTATAAATTGGTTTCAGGAAAACTCAAATTGCATATATTTATAATTTTACTGTAAGTTTTTTCCCAAATAGTCATAACAGAAATGAGTCATACCGTACAGGAATTTTTCCATGGAAAAAGCGTTTTAATAACTGGAGCGACTGGGTTCCTTGGGAAAGCGTTAGTTGAAAAACTACTAAGATCATGTGAAGGGTTGACTAAAATTTACATCTTAATAAGAACAACGTCCCACAATTTAAGTGTACAAGAGAGGTTTTCGAAGTTGCTTGAAAGTTCGGTAATATACAAAATGAAAAATGTTTAAAGCGATTTCGAAATTCTAATTACTAACTGCATTTTTGGAATTGCATTTTTGCAGGTATTTGAGTATCTAAGAAAAAATAATCCTGCGGCTTTGAAAAAACTTACGGCAATATCGGGCGATATCAAATTGCCTGGAATTGACCTAAGCGACTTTGATAGAAACCTTTTAATTACTACTGTATCTGTAGTAATTCACAGCGCAGCAACTGTAAGATTTGATGAAGAAATTGTAGAGTCTGCCGAACAAAATATCAACGGACTTAGAAAGGTGTTGAATCTATGCAAAGAAATGAAGCATCTACAAGCACTTGTACACATTTCCACGGCATATGCAAACTGCAATCAAGGAATTATGATCGAAGAAAAATTATATCCACCCCCAGAGGGAACTGAAGAGTTATTGCAATGTTTAAATCGTCGCATTAACCGAAACAACAGAGAATTTTACGAATACTTGTCAAATACTGTGAAAATGAGTCGACCTAACACTTACACTTACACCAAATCGGTAGCTGAATATGTACTCAGTTTGGAAGCAGATACCTTTCCAGTTTGTATTGTGCGGCCATCCATTGGTAAACATTTGAATTTAGAACTGTAATGGAGGTTTTATGCCTATTCAAATTACATATTATAACTTTAATTGCATATTTAATTGCATGAACATTGCAGTAACGGCTTCACTGAAAGAGCCTGTACCAGGTTGGGTTGACAACACCAATGGAGGCAGTGGAATTGCTTTGGGTGTAGGAAGTGGAATCTTGAGAGTAATAAAGGCTCGTTCTGGTAACACTTATAACCTTGTTCCGGTGGATATGGCAGCAAATATGATTATATGTGCAGCCTGGGAAACATCACTTGACTATCGCTGCAATTTAATTGGGCTAAGGAAACAAATAAAAATTTACAATCTCTGTTCTCCTCAAACCCAGACAATATCCATGGAGAAATTTGCAAACACCTGTGTGAAAGCGTTTAGGAATGTTTGCCCATTGTCGAAAGCAGTTTTGTATCCATCAACTTTAACGATTACAACAAACAGTTATTTGTATAGCCTCATTGACTTTCTCTTTCAGTATATTCCGATGGCTACAATAAGTATGTTTTGCACAACTAAAGAAAGGTAAGTCAATTTTGCAAAGTTTTATAAATTATTAATATCGTCATATTAATTATGTGTAATAAATTTACATAATATTAAATATTTAGTCCCGTCAAGATGTATCGGAAAATGAAAACACAAGCTGAAGCAGTAGAATACTTTACATTAAACAAATTTACTTTCACAACCAATAACATTGACAAGCTATACAATAAGCTCAGCTACAAGGATCGGAAAATCTTTCCATTTAAGATAATGCGCATTGATTTTGACGAATATATGCAAGACTACTGTTTTGGAATTCGTCGACATGTAATTAAGGAAGAGGACATTACAATTCCGAATGCGCAAAAAAGAATGGGTAGACTCTTTATATGGATGCTTTGCTACAAAGTGTTCCTTTTCATTATTTGTGCAATATTAGCACTAACTGTTTGTCTATACATCTAATAATTAAGCTAAACAAATATATACACGAGGATCGGGTATTCTTCCAAAATATCATTTTCACATAGTGTCCAAATTTTTTTGTCCAATTAATTCTTTCTGAAATTATGTTTATGATTATATCATTGAAACAAGCTTTCGATCAACTTAATGAGAATAATTCACATATAAAACTTAGCTTCCCAACAAGATTTCTTAGCAATGTAAGCAAATTGACTAAAAAGATAAATAAAATAAATAATAGAAAGAAACTACCTGAAAAATTTGTCGATTTTTATTCAGCGCTTTTTACTCCAACAACAATACTTGCTAACAAAACCATTGTAATTAAGAAACTTCTCCTAAATAAGTGTGACGATATACATGACTTCATCCAATAAATTATCAACACCGTTTGCATCACGTTTACTAGAAAACTTTAAATAACAAATATCATATCTATCAGTATTTCGGCACGTTTATGTTGAATTCAATCCTGGCAGATATAATCATACAATGTTTAAAACAAAATTATGTGATTACAAAGGGTCGCCGAGTTTGTTTTATGCTTGTGCCATATTCTATTTTATTATTTTACGCAAGATATTATCATAGGTTACGCGTTTAGCATGCACATTTGGTTAGGTTCCTTTCGCAAATATAAAAGCTTTGACATACTATACACTCTGTCGTGGGATACGGACGTGTTTTTACCGTCGCTCATTAAAGTATTTTTACTAATAATAGTTATAGTTACTTTTTTGAGTAGATCTTGGTGTTAAAACGTTCAGCAAAATTCATAGTCCAAGTCAAAATTTTAATTTTACCAAGAATTTAACAGTGTCACAAGTAATTAACGGTTAAAATTGTTGGAAGTCGGTCGAGTTAAAAGTCATCATCATCATCATCACCAGCTGAGAGGCGAGGATCTTAACATAGCTAAGTTAAGTCTTTTTATCTTTGTATATGTACCCGAAGAAGTACACTTGACTGCTATTCCGTTGTTCTGTGAGATACTGGCACAAAGTTTGGTATATATATAGAAGTCATGTCGGGCCAGCCACGAGATGGAGCTGAGGGTTCAATCACATTGGAGATGATGTACGCGATTCTAGTGAGTGTGAAAGGAGAGGTCACTGGAATGAGGAGTGATATCAATGGGGCGCTAGCTAAAATTCAGGCGGTGGAAACTGAGCAAAGCATTCTAAAAGGACAGGTGGAGGCAATCAAAGCATCTCAAGACCAGGTGAAAACTGACGTAGCGAAAAATGATGCGGAACTGTCAGTACTCAAGAAGGAAAATGGTGACTTAAGGGAAGCTCTTGATAAAATTAAACGTGAAAACAAAGTTATTTTGTATGGAGTTCCTGAAACTCATGAAGGAATAGGTCTGACTAATGCTTTTTTGCAAACTGTTTTACCGCACAAGACACCTGAATATTGCTGGCAGAGAATTGGAGAATTGGGATCTATTGGCAATGGAAAACCTCGCCCACTAATCATCAAGTTTGGAAATAGTCTGGACAGAGATATGGCTCTCAAGAATCGCAAGTTGCTGAAATGGCACCCTGAGTTCAGAGGGATTAGTCTGACACCTGATAAGACGCATGCGGAAAGAAAACGAACGCGTGAGCCTCGCGTTCCAGAAAAATCTTCAATTGTGACACGATCACAAACGGCAAAACAAGCAAGGAGAAGTTTTGGACAAACCGATTCTGAAGATATTAATTCTCAAAATAATGAAGATGACTCTCGACCCCGCAAAATGATGAGGCCTAGTGAACCTGGAGGGGACCCTGTTGCAACGGCGGAAGCATCACCTACGCACGAGGACTGACTGAAGAAACAAAACCCGGCATCGCTCAAAATTGGAAACATAAATTTTCGTTCGATTAGGAATAAACTGGATCAACTTCATCAACTTCTGTGTAAATATGATTTTGACTTGTTGTGCATTACCGAAACTTGGCTGTCGGATGAAATTGTACCCCTGCCAAGTAACTATAATATAGTAAGATGTGACCGCGACGGTAGAGGAGGGGGTGTAGCAATTATTTATGATACGAGCTTAAAAGTAAAAATTAATGAAATTGATAAGTCAAATTGGAAAGTTCCCACAAGCTTAGAGATGTTATGTGTATCTGTTCAGTTTGCGTTTCAGAAATCATTTATTGTCTGTATTATGTATAGAACTAACCATTTAGGTAATGATATAAATAACATATCCTGCATTTTAGAAGATTTCCTGCGGTACAAACGTACCATTATTTTATTAGGCGACCTGAATGTCAACTTTTTAGATAATTTGAGTGCTCGTAGGGCACAAAGTGTTTTAAAAAGACTGAACTATGATCAGCTTGTTAAACAGAGTACTAGGGAAAGTGCACTTCTCGATGTGGTCATAGTGGACAAAGATAGTTCACATAAGGTACATGAGTTACAAGTTAGTGACGAGGATATTTCTGATCATTTGTTGGTTCATTTTAAATTCTCTGTTACAAAACCTAAAACTAGAAAAGAACTTTTGTTGCTTAAGAACTATAACAAAATTAATTGGGCTGATATTATTCCAGCAGTTGTAAGTAGCAGCGAGTTGATATGTAAGCTTAAGAGCGATCTGAATGCTATGACTAATTCTTGTGTTGATTTATTTAGTGAGATTATCTCGAAAGTACCAACCATGACCATAGTTAAGTCAGCACGTAAGAACATGTTTACGATTTCTGAAAAAACTAAACGCCTTTGTGTTATCAAAAATTATTATCTCGCCAGATTAAGTACGGGCAATAACTTTTTTCGTGAGAAATACAACGAATATAGAAAACGCATTCGACAATCCATGCAATCTGATTTTAGGGAAATTGGCAACTCTTTAGTTAGAAAACACGGGGTGTGGGGAGCTCTTAGCAAAACTAATTTTAGTTTCAAAACTGGTAGTAAGCTGACAAATCAGGTGGATTTGGACAAAATTAATAAGTATTATGTGGAAATGGGATTTGCTCCTGGAAAAGAGCCTTTCAATACATTGGTAGGTCATTTTTCGTTTGAAAATTCATGCTTATTCCAACCGTCCAGTATTTCATCTCAAGATGTTTTAAAAGCATGGAAAACTGTAAGAAATAAGGCAGATAAAACTTTAGATATTCTAGGCATGTCAAAATTTCTACTAGGAACTTTACTTCCAATTCCATCTTTTTGTGAGCTAGTGGTCAAAATTATTAATACCTCGTTTTCCGAGAATATTGTACCTGATATTCTTAAAACGTCCAGAGTAATACCTATTCCTAAGGTAGATAATGCGACAACTCCGGATCAGTTCAGGCCTATTTCATTAACTCCTAATTTGTTGCTAATCATGGAGAAGGTATTTTACCAACAACTTATAGCGTTTGTCGAAGATCGTAAGATAATGTCTCCGTTTCAATTTGGCTTCAGAAAAGGCCATTCAACTGAGCTAGCGATGATCGTCCTTACAGATTTTGTTAGAAAGCAGATTGACAAAGGTTATATTTGTATAATTATAAGTATCGATTTGAGAAAAGCTTTCGATTCCGTTAACAGGCGTAAATTGTTAAGAAAACTTTGCAAAAAATATGGTATTTCCGTCAAATGGCTTGTATCGTATCTTAAAGCTAGATATCAATTTGTTGAGGTTAATGGTAAACGCTCAAATCTGCTTGAAACCCTGGCAGGAATACCTGCTGGTAGTAACTTAGGGCCAATACTTTTTGCTCTGTTTATTAATGACCTTCCTGAACTTAAAGTTGGTGATTTAAAGGCAATATTTGCGGACGACACTAACATTGTATTTATAGGGCACCATAAAGCGTTAGAAAGCTTACGTAATAGAATTGAAGCAGAAATGCCTTCTTTGCTCAAATACCTGTCTGAAAATGATTTATGTTTAAATGTTGACAAAACTAAAATGATAACATGTTCATCGGGAAATATTTATAGGTTGGTTAATAACTTTCACTTCACGATAGAAAATACTACTGTTAAATGCTCTGAGTATTTAAAATGTTTGGGACTGCTAATTGATCCATTGCTTAAATTTGATAAACACGTAAATAGAATAGCCTCAATTTGTTATATGAGGCTCCGTTCATTGTATATGATTAGGGGTATGTTTTCTAAAGAATCGTTATGTATCATAGGAAATGCAGTTCTTTTGAGCATAATTAATTACATGATTGTAGTGTGGGGTGGAAGTACTAAAAAAGTTTTAAAAATTGCAGAGAGATGCATTAGATCTCTGGCAAGACTAATTTTAGGCCTTCGGAAGTATGATCGTGTAGCAGAGATGATTAAGAGTGATCTTAAATGGCTTTTCCCTAAAGAAATGTGTTTATTCAAGTTACTGTGTATATTTTATAAATTCAAATCTAATGGTGCTATCCCTGTTTTTGAAAATGTTTTCAAACAAGCAAGTGATATTCATTGCTACAACACTAGAAATGCAAGTAATATCAGAGGTGACTTTGCACCTAGGACAGTAACAGGGCAAAGAGTGTTCTCAGTTCAAGCTGTTTTAGCCTGGAATAATCTTCCTGAAGTTATAAAAAACGCGTCAAGCTTAAATATGTTTAAGGCTAAATTACATGATCATTTGTTACAGAGCTAAGTTATTTATTCTTTAAATTAAATCGGTCGATCTTCATCATGTCTGTGAAATTTATAGAAATAATCTAATTTACTATGTTAAACTATCATTGTTTGGCTTATTTTCTTTTTCATTGTAATTAACGACTTTTAAAAACCCATGAATTTGGGAACATTGTAATATTGCTCAGTTTTTGTAATTTGACAAATGGTGCACGAATGTGAGCTCTTGCTTGCAGGAGCTGTGTATGGTTTTCTCTCCGGAGTTTTCCCATGCACCACCATCAGATTACGGTCGAGTTCATGAAGGAAATAAATAAATAAATAAATAAATAAAACATATTCTGCTGTGTTCGGTTCTCGGTTAATCTCAAACTAGCGGTACTACTGCTGTTACTTACTTCTCCATATCTAATTTAATTGCAGCCTATCCGGGTGCGTACTTTAGCAATGAGCACAATAATTAACCAAATTGCCAACGCCAGGGGAATAATAGTAATATCATTCAACTTTATTCATGTGATTTTTTACACAATTACAAGTGAATTTTATTACCGTATTTATTCGATTTATACCCCCGGCTAAAATTTCAAATTTGACATCTCAAAGGAGGGTATAATTCGAGGGGGGTCATAAATCGAGGGGGGCCAAAATTTCAAATTTGATGGTACATTTTTGAAGGATGATGACAAATTACATTAAACTGTTCAGCTATAGCTTCGTTAGAATGCATTTTAGCATAATTAATTGCGTCAAACGTATTGACAATGATTATTATATTCATAAAACTCAATATAAAAGTTTGTATGTTTGTTTACTTTTGTATCAAGAATGTTAGGGGGCTATAAACCGAGGGGGGCCAAAATTTCAAATTTATCCTCTCAAAGGAGGGTATAATTCGAGGGGGGTTATAAATCGAGCGAGGGGTATAAATCGAATAAATACGGTATTCAAAAAAATTATCTCAGCTTATTTTCTTCTCTGTCTTATTGCGCACAAAATTTCCGGAATCCACTGGAGTGAGTAGTCGAGGCCGACCACGCAGTTGGAGTTCAATTTCCCTTGCACACTGGATATTTACACGGGTCATTCTTTAAACTAACAAAGAACATATAAAAAATTTATGACATTTCACATATACATTAATCCATCAAAATTGCTGAAACTGCATTTTAAAGAACACCACTTTCAAGTTACAAAGTATGTTTTACTGAATCAAAAAATGCGCAACCTGACATGCAAGAATTACTCACCTAGAAACATTTTAAATATATACAACTAGGTTTAATGTAGCATTGTTTTAAGCTTCTTACACTGCTTGCATATTTGCCAATAACATGTCAGCATTTTAACTATTTTCCATTTGTCGCTTCCCTCGTATTCCTTGATTTTTTGTGCCATCCAGCTACCTGTGTCATACAATCATACATTAAGGTATGCATGTATCAAGCACTGCGCCACTAGAAAGTTCTGTTATTAAAATAGTTTTAGTCCATTAGTGATTAATATTATTTGAAACAATTTTAACGTTTACCTTTTTTCTGGTGGTGTTGAACAGCGCATAAAGAGCTATAAAGACAACTTAAAGCATGTTGAGTAATAATGGATACCGCATTCAAGTGTCCTTACAAGACTTGTATGAGCTCATTGAAGTAGAAATATATGTTGGTAGTAAAAGTGTTTAAAGTTGACATTATGCAACTCATGATTTTCCCAAAGAAAATATCCTCTCCTTAAAACTACCACATGCTTCCTAAGGGTTAATGCGGCATAGCTATGTCATTATATGTT
Organism: Entomobrya proxima; assembly: GCA_029691765.1. Classification (NCBI taxonomy): domain Eukaryota; kingdom Metazoa; phylum Arthropoda; class Collembola; order Entomobryomorpha; family Entomobryidae; genus Entomobrya; species Entomobrya proxima. The sequence goes on from CM056172.1 coordinate 41,116,209, forward strand.
CCCTAACAAGTCAAATGCATTTGCAAGTCCCACCATATACTACATTTTTCTTTGAAAGACCGTATACTTTTTAAGGTTAAGCCAGTATAGGACTTTATAGTATCGCTGCAAGTTTTTTCCAAGGGTGTAACTTACCACATATTCTTTTAATATCGGTTTTGAAAAATGAAATGGTAGATTTGAACTGTTTTAGTTACTCTTATTTACTACGCTTACTTCCAGTTCTTAGAGTTAATGCGTATTTTAGAAACGAAACCTGAATACAGTATCAATTATTGTTCAACATGCTTTACTAGACGCGTGACTAGCCAAATAAATTGTTTAAGAAGGACTACAAAAACTTTGAGGCAACAGTAGCACAAACATAGCACAATGGCGCAAGCAAGCTTACGCCTACTTAATAGCAAGCTAATTGGTTTAACTGAATCAGTATCCATAGCTGTACATAGTACGTAAATGTCTGTTAGACTATTAGTAATAAATTGTCCTCAAAAAATTAATCACTATTTTTTCTACGCGAGAAAGCATGAAAATACTTATGAATGTTCAGATACAATGGGTCTCTTATTTTGTTATTCAGTCAATACGGTTTTATTATTATAATTAGGCAAAATTTTAACTCTAATTTTGAATAGTAAACTATTTGCAAACAAAAACCATAATTCTGAAAAATATTTGCCCTGGGAGCAAGGAGTTGAAGCATTTTCTGGATTTTAAGAAATTGTAGGTGGCACTATAACACAATGCAATTAATCTAAACCTGTGCAACGTTAAACGTAATTTTATTAGCAGAGTGAAGACACAAATATGAAGCCAGATTTTGATAAATGGGGAAAACCATATAGAGATAACATTAATGAAGTTAGCACCATGCAATTAAAATACCACTGGTTTGAATTTTTTGAGTTTTTTATGTCATTTTGACTTATTAACGTGAACAAAGCAGATAGTGAACATTACACTACAATATCTCAACCATAGCAAAGTAATAATTTACCGGTGAAATGGCAAGAAATCTATCAAAAAATATTCATAATTCCGTAACTATGTGAAAAATTTTTTACTTGCATTAAACATGAACCCGATAAAATCAAAAGTTTTATTCTTATTTGCAAAGACCGGCATTGAAAGCTACATTGTATCTTTGAAGGTTTCAGCTGCAGACATGAAATCAAACAAGTCATGCTTGGTAGTCAGTAATGCCTTGTTTCTCTCGAGTGTAAAGAGATCGTATATTACCATATCGCTTTTCGTAAGGTACTTAAATGGTTATACATTGGAAAAACCAAAACTTACATAAAGAAGAGCAGTTAATTAGATAATAACCAGAATGGGGTTTTACACTGTGAGCTATTTGAGATAATACGTTTGCAACACCGATTGTACTTTAAAGGTTTTCTATGGTTTGTCAACATTTGGCAGCCTAAAAAGCTAAATGTGTATTAGAAATGGGTTTTATGAAAAAATCTACAGTTTAACGACGTACAGCTTAGATAAAGTGTTTGCCAATTAAAATATTTATATCCAAAGCAGGTTCTGTTTGGGTAAACTGCTATAGGCAGTTTTAGATAGTTTTCACTACAATGAAAGAAACTGATATGTAGCGACATTCACGTTTGACATTATGCAGACGCTGCTCTTACCATCATGAAAGTCATTGCCAATTATAGGCAAATGCATAAAACCCTTAAATTGTATTCGCTGTCAAAGACCAATCTACCTACTAGGAAACTAAATTCAACTTCAATGACCTTAAATTATGTTAAATACCATAATCGATACACATTTAACTCCAAATATTGGTATTTAGCTTCAATAGCTTATACGTTGAATACATGTAATGGATTCACCAAAAATTTTATTTAAATTGCTCTATAGTAATTATTTGGTTGCTTTATAATTTGCAGCCAAGAAAGCCTTGGAGTGTAACCACCTTCAGATATAATACAATACCAACAATAGCTTCGAATGGAGTAACTGTCTTGAAATTTTCCTTTGCTGACTAAAAATTTGAAAACCAACACATTTTGACACTATATTCTAAAAGTCACTACTCAACAGCTAATAATCCTGTAGTTTGAGTATTAAGTAACTATTGTAGACATAGATAAAAATTATGTATCTTAGAAGAAGTATATAAGATTTACACTTTTATATTTAATTGTTTAAAAAGAGTATACGTAATATATGGTTGCACCAAGACTCACAACCTTGCTTTTTTGGAAGTTTTCTAAATGCATAATTGTTAGATACAAGTTTTAAAATAATTTTGATTTAGCTTCAATGTGTGCATGCACCTTTTTTATTTGATTCTAGCTTTAGATAAGACAAAATTGGTTTAAGTCACGAGTCAATAATTTACTATTTCAGTTGCAATTTTATTGCAATTTATGGAGGATACTCAACACATTGTGTTACGTTTTCCAGACAGAAGATTAATGATCATCAATGTGTATATCCTGTGTTAATAAAATATCATTCGGTGAAAAGGAAATTCGCAGATACCGACTATGTAATTAAAAATATATCTGTTGTGGTTTGATAAGATAACCTTTATTTTCGGATACACAATTTTTTATTTGGGTTTTCCTATGAAAGAATTAAAGCGGTTATATATTCAATAACCTTCATTTGTACCATCATATGATGTCGCAACACAAGTAAAATACTTCATTTGATGCATAACAGCTTAGTCTCTAGAGTATTTTTGATCCAACAACAAGAGTATAAACTGGAATTGGGCTCAGTCTGCAGAATAATTATGCTGTAGTACAATTCGATTAAAAGATACGCTGTGCTTAAAAAGGAAAACATGAAGAATCAAATACATGCAATATTGTAGAGATACCATGGCACAACTCAAATGTTAATGAGAAGGTTAATGTTGGTACAACACGGTGTAAGATTATGATTGTAACACATATCGACACTGTGTGCGCTTTTCTACATTGTAGGATATACGTTTGATGCCAATCAATTTGCTAGGGCACCAGAAATTTTTCATATCAAACGCTTCGGATAATAATGCTGTAGTGTCATTTTCAACGTATTCCAAAAGGCACCCGCTTCAAAATCAAGTTGCATTTGTAATTGGCCAACGGTTGTATCACTTAAAGTACTCAATGTTGTACTTAAATTCATGTGAACTCTATACTCTAAGTGAACGTTTATTACTTTAATATTTCTCGTTTCCAAGATGGCCTTATCTAAATTAAAATTGTATTTGTACAATACAATGCTTTTTCTACTTGGGGTTTTATTTACTATTGCAATTTTATTTTTTCTTGTTGCAAGCACTCCTGTTTACATTTACCGAATTTGTTTAGTGTTTGCCAAGAAAGTATTTCGTCCCGACTTAGATTCCATTGTTGGAGGAATAAGTGCCTGTTTGGTTGACGACCTTTTGACTGTTTCAGTTTCCCGTTGTAATATTATTGCTACATTTGTGTTTCATGGCCAATTTTCAGCAGATGAGCTAAAAAGCTTAATCATGCAGAAATGGTTTCTACCAAATTCCATAAATCTAAAGAAGTTACGACAGAGACCTGTTAAATGGATGGGATTTTATTTCTGGAAAAGTCTTGAAAGTTCGTTTTCAATTGATAATCATGTACTTTCAATTTCTGAGAAGGATGTCAGCGTTGACACAGATCAGCTTAATAAAAACCTTGAGCAGTTATCTAACACAAATCTTCCTTTGGACCAAAGTCCTTGGCAGATTTTTGTCATTGAGAATTACCGAACTAGTGGGAAGAACCATCAATCCAGTTGCAAGAAGTCCGTAATGGTTGTCAAGTGGCATCATTGCCTGGCGGATGCCGTGGCCATGAAACAAGCATTTTCCGAGCTGTTTTCTTGTTTCCCGGATGATAATACGCCACCAAGAGGAAGCATTTACAAAAGCATGTGGTATATTTTACTGTTTCCACTGCAATTACTAGTTCAGCTTCCATATCTGTTAACACATATGTTTCAATCAACTGCGTTCAAACTAGTAAACAATAAACAAGAGAGATATCAGCTTTATGCGCGTACTAAACCCATTCCTGTGCAGACGATTAAAAAAATCAAAAATGCAAACGGTGTTAGCTTTGCTAGCGTGTTGCTTTCAGGAATTTCATCAGCCTTTTCTAAACATCTACTCTCTGAATCATTTACGAAGTCCGATCCAGTTTCCGGAGTGTGCTTTACGGTTTTGCCAGTACCAATATTCTCAAGACCAAGTGGACTTTCAAACCATGTCACGGGAATCCTAGTTGATTTGCATTTCCGTGATAATAATTTAATTCTGCCGGTTGAGCGTCTCAAAATGGTACACCAAAGGCTCAAACTAGAAGCAGAATCCTACATCGCGGTTGGGGGTTTCTTGTTTTTTACTTTGGTCGGATGGCATTTGCATTATATTTCTAAATATTTGGTTAACCAGAATTTGTATTCATCAAGTAAGCCATACCTCCTGATAATATGAAATATGCCATGAAGTATTTTATTTTAAATAAGCCTCTATTCATTTCCAGTGTTTACTAGTCTGACTGGCCAACCGTACACAAAATTGGAATATAAAAATTTGGAACTTGTTGAAGAGCACGGAGCTGCCGGTGCCCTGCCTGGAAACGCAGGTACTTCAACATAGCAAAATAAGTGAATGTTTCTCAAATGTTGAGAGATGTGTTTTATAATTCTGGATTTTTTGAAGGGATGGTACTTGTTGTCGTAAGTCATGATCAGGAAGTCTCAGTACAAGTTTGCGTTGATAAAAGCCTAATGAGTCCGAAAACTGCCCAAAAATTTGTTGACTACATTTATGAAGAAATTCAAACCTTGGAAGAATTGGTGACAACATAAGATTTATTAGATCTGTATATATTTGAGTAAAACCGTGGACAAAATCTTGGATTGATTTAAGATTAATAAAGGTTAATAAAAAAGCCTGGAGACACGTAAAATGTTATAGGTGCTTCATTGGTAATGGTCTTATTCAATTCATATAACTCAGGATCAAGCCGTTCGTCCGTTAGGCCAAAAGTTTTGGTTTGACATTTTGCATTATACTTTTGAATATTTCATGGGTTTTATACAATATAGTATACATATTGCAGGAGAATTGTTTGAATCAAAATGCCAACCGATATTCTTATTGCTTAAAAAATATGATCACAATATTGTGAAATACCATTCTGAAATGAATTACATGTACATCTTGAAATAACATGACCTCATTCGGACGACATTTCAGTTTTTGCAAATATCAAATTAAATGGCACTCTCATGTAAAATATTCAAGCACAAAAAAATTGCACTCGTACACGTCATGTTAGAAAGCAAGAAATATCTTGTTTTTTTGTCACAATACTGGCCATGCAGAGTTAAATGCCAGTTATGCAAATCTACATTTCTTCTTACATTTACCATGCACTGGTCCTTCAAATATTCGATTTTGGGGCAAACAACAAAAGCAAATGGCATTGCCGCTCAATTAACATGAAAACGTGACGAAAGCCCACCTTCATCGATCATTTTTCGGTAATAGTTTGATTTTGGTAAAATTATGAAAGTATTATTGAGATTCTGCATTGATGGACAGAAAATGAGTACATATGTAAGACAAAGATTTATTCATATTAATATGGCAACAATGAAAATTGGTCTTGGTAATCAAGTGTTTTGTAGTATTGGTAAAAAGTTTGTGAGAGATCCATTCTATTTTGACGACACTGAGAATCTCCGATGGAGATGTATGTAATATAAATACTTTATATTCTGGAAGCACAATTTCTTTTGTGGACTTTTTGTATGCATGGATTGCTGTAACCAGAAAAGTTTATTGCACCACGAACTTAACTAATCGTAACACATTAACAGTTTATTGTTCACTTTTTATTATAATACGCAAAAAAATATTACGAAATATATAATTCCTGTGTATGCAGTATATAAATTTTTCAATGCAATGCTTCCAGGACTTTTGAGCCACAGGAAGCCACTATGATAAATTCAACAATATCAATTCTGATAAGATAAGTTTGAGGATTTTTGTGAAGAATGCTAAATAGTCCTGCACTGATTATGTATGCCGTTATTGCTGTTAGTATATTTGCAATCATTTAGGACAATCAGGAGCTTCTTAATTGGCATTAGATTTCTTAGTTTTTCCGTTTCCCGAGCTGCACTATACTGCTACTGAAATCCGTCTGATTGCTCTAAAACTTGGGTATATCATTAAAATCCTGAAATGGTAATTTACGTATTTAAAACCTAGTTTTTGTTTGTTCAGAAGCTCAAAAATGATAATAATGAACTTTATGAGCAAACTGAAATCTCTGTACACTTCATTTTTCTTTATGGACCTTTCAAATTTCAATATAAAGATTTTGCATGATGATAGTGGCAGAATTTTAAAGTAACTGATGGGAACTGCTACTACTGCATTCACCACTCCCTTCTCGTTGTGTTTAGTGTTTGCATGGGCATCCAATATAAACTCGTAAGATTGCTTTTTCTGTAAGGTAAAATGGCCTAAACTATAAGAAATGTCCAGCCGTCATTAGTCGAACTGTGATAAGATGATATGCTAGAACACCTAGGATCATGATTGATTGTTACAAGGTCATCCAATGATCATGACAAATTTGTATTGTGCGCAAATAATCAATTACTGTTATACGTAATCATCTAATATTTTGCATGCACGATTTTATTCGATAATTTCAAATATTTTATTGAAATAGTTTAAGATTTACTTCGGAAAGTTCAACATATTTAAGCATATATAGTGATTTATATATTTGTTTATAACACTTGATTGAATAAGAATTAATAAAAATTTCACACGTTTACTTAACTTGGAAAAAGTATACTAAAGTTGATCAAACACGATTCCTTTGCATTTGAAATATTAAAATTGCAAAGATATGCATTATAAAATGAGTTGTATTTAAATTTTAAATAGATGACAATTTTTTATTCTTGCTTAAAGTGAGTTCCATTTCTTTTTCTTTGCCACAGCAAGTTTCCAAACAAAATCACAAACGAAGCGTATAATAAGAATTCGGCAGAAACAGCATACACAGGTCGGTCACACTTTTGTCCTGTCACTGCAAAAAAAACATTTAATATTTATTAATATGGCTTTGCTAGCAAAAACTAACACCGCGAAACACCTGTCTTACCGCGAAAAGCAACCGTTGTTACATTTATCAACATTCCAAGTAGCATCTGCAAAAACTGCATGAATGTAATACTTTTCGAAATCCAACGCGGTATGTTATATCCAACAGTCTGTGTGTAAATATGTTTATCATATATATTGTATAAACAAGGCAACATTGAATAAACCAAAATTCTTTATATTAGCATTACCTTTAAAGCAAAATATGGATACATTATTGAATGTACAAAGAAATTTAAAACCATAAACCAAATGTTTGCTGGCTCCAAATATTCCGCTGAAATTGTAAAGGAAATGTATGCATCATGATTGACTAAAAATTTCTTTAAAAATCATTCTTACCAACTGTCCAAACAACACACAATGTGGCAGCGTGGTGGTACCAGTGAAGAAATATTAGAGGTTTCTTGCGTAATGCTATAAACACCGTATCTCCAAATTCAACAAGTTTCGAAATGGCAAAAAAGTATCTAAATAAACCAAGAATTCATTTCTAAACTTCAAATACAAACTTGTATTTCCCAACAAAAATTTGCATCTTACTCCCATAAAATCAGAGTTGGACTATTATGTCTCAAACAAACGCTGTGATAGTATCCATTATTATTTAGTAGTAAAGAAATCAGTTCAAATGCAATGCAAAGAAATCCCACAGTGGAAAATACTCCAAGAATAGAGTTCCACATGAATAGAACACGTTTCAAATTAAATGCCTCTCGGTATTTCATGAAGTGCCGTAGACTAAGTATTACTAGAATGTAAAGTAGACACACGTAGTAAGAGTATTTTCCAAATATTTTATAAATGCGCTGAACATGGTCCAAATCGATGCCAGAAACGGTTTGGTAGTTTGATGTATTATAATTGTGAAAATACGCGGTTGGAAAATTCAATTGGTTATAATAACACTGCATGTTTAGACGTATGTCAAAACTTAAAATAAATCATATAAGTACTTAACAGAAAAATGCTGTATAATTTCTAGCCCCCTTCGAAAACGGATTGATAGATAAAGCTGATGCTTCTCTGGTTAAGTACAAAGTCTTTGTGTGCATAATGTTTCATTTTTATAACGATTTCTACCAACGCATTTTGAAAACACAACACATAATATACAATATTGTAGGACAGGGTGTATGTGGTATGCCAAGATGTTAAATGTAGTTCTTTCAATGACACGTATAGTTTTTTTGTAGCAGACATGCAATATATTTGAAACACTCATATACCATACACACCTATACATAATCGTACAAACGTATATTAACAAAAAATCTCTGGCTTAAGCACGTCATTTCTCTCAATATGTGACAAGCTAGTAAACATTATATATTGTTTGGCTTTATCGTACCATATTTCAACCTTCTAACGTTTTTGCCAACAAAGTAGAGATAGGCATTTGATGCTTTTGACTAATCCAGATCGCCTGGTTGTTACTATGGCTAAACCTAAAAACAAATAGCAAAAATCTGAATAAGGTACAAATGGGTATATATTATGTATTTCTTGTAATCGCATGTTTACCGTAAATGCTCTAATAGCCTCCAGCTCATAATTGAAATACTGCAAGATTTGCTTACTAAAAAATACGGCTTTTATTAGCTTATGTCTAATTTCAGCATAGTAACACTTCCCAGCATATAAAGATTTTGTGCCTATTAGGAGTATTTCTGGTGAAAAAAGCCACTTTAGTCAAGAAAGCATTTGCATTAAATTATTCAAAATTACCATTCTGTTTGTTTGTGTCATTTTGTAAATTGTTTATTCTGATAGTTAAATGTCAAAAGTTCCTGCATATTTATACACCTTGCAAGAACATACTTGAATTCAAGATTGTGTGACTAAATTGCTAAAGATACTTTTTGAGTCTATAATAAATGAATAAATAAAATAAAATTAAATAAAAGATCAATTTTTACTTCATTTGTAGTACTAGTACTTTATTGTTGTTCGTTAGTCAATTGGAGTAAATACAAAATTATGAGAAATTTGCTGACACCGTTTTCAAGCAAGAAATACCGCATAACTGTAAACAACAACTAGCTTGGCAATAAATATGTAAATAACACATAACATACTGTTCTGCACTCCTACTGCAATTCCACATTTGAATTTAATCTACGTTTAGCGAACGCACCCAAATAATGAAAATGCTGAATAAAAAGCTACATAAACACCACCTGCAAATCATATGTAACATCATAGTATGTGCTTACAAAAGTATTTTGACCCAGCCTTAATTAGGAACTCGGCCCATATATCGAATTTGGAGCAAATTCCCCCGGTTACTCAAAGAGCCCGGCTTTTATTAGAGCATTTGTGGTAACTCATCAATGGGTAATTCTGTGTGTTATCTTTCAAGCTTCCTAGGAATTTAACGATATGGTAAACATCCATGGGGAACCATTCAAAATTCTGGCTTCAAACAAGTGCATAGAATTTAATATAAATTCAAATGTATGTAAATGCAAGATTCAAGAATCTGAAACCGTTCTATGTTTTAAGCGCAAATTGTTATTTGGACTTGAATTCTTGTCCAATTACAAAATTTTATTTGTAATTTACTATTACTTTTGAAAAACACAAGATTAAAATAATGCAGTATGCTCTCTTAATAAACGTGTATCTTTTACAAGTATCTATCAACTGAACAATCTATCTTGGAAAACAAAGGGCCATATTTAAGCTCTCACTAACCTGGGCCCCTGCCTTAACTTTACAACCACAAGTTGAATGATTACAATTAATGGCTCATTCGAAAAAGCATCTCAAGTACTATTACGTCCCAGCCCAGTTTTGCCCCGATTTGCTTGCGCATGATATGATTTTTGCAAAAACATTTTTCAAAAATCCACTTCAGTAGACATTACCATGCAATATGAAAACCTCATAACTTTTAAAATCGGACCATGCGCAAGCAAATCGGGACAAAACTGAACCGTGGCGTAATAGTACTTGAATTACTTTTTCGAATGAGCTATATTTGTAACCATTCTGCTTTTTTTGAAAAGTTATGGCAGGGGCCCAGGTTAGTGAGAACTTGATAAAGGTCCTTTGAAAGAAAGTTTTAATTGCAGGTCTCAACTTATATTCACGAACATTCACAGCATTGCAAATATTCAGGCGCAAAAATTTAATAACCGGCCGCTGAATTAAGTCTAGAATTTAGATCTTATCATCATATAGAATGTACCTATGTTTCCTACTGCCAGGGAAATTCCATATAAGTTTGATAACAAAGATGTTTTGTGTAGGCTGCAATTATATGATTTGTCTTGAAACGTGCATATGAACGTGATTTTGTATACAAATCAAAAAGGCAGGTTGGTTTTTTTTATCAAAGAGTGGAAATCAGTGTTTAAATACATACCCAAAGTTTTAAAGCAAAAGTTATAAACTTATGTTATTAAATTTGCTCTGCTATATATTAAAACCAGTGTGACAGAATTTGTTTCATGCTACTGTGGTTCTGATGGGTGACTGTTTTAGCATATATAGTAAATCTCTTTAGTATACATTTTTCACAAACCGGTTTCATAATCTAGAATATTGAGCTACTATAAATATATAGCTTATGCTACAAGCTGATTTATTCTTCAGTTTTTCTAAAGTTGCTCATTCTGCCAGTCTATAGAATCGATCAACTAATAGCACCTAAATAGAATAGTTTTGTCACTGTCACTATAAGATAATCTTAATCTACATAAGCCAATGCTCATAATGACGTCCAGTGTCGTAGACTTTTTCGACGGAAAAAGTGTACTAATTACTGGAGCAACTGGGTTTATTGGAAAGGCGTTGGTTGAAAAACTACTAAGGTCCTGTCCAGGTCTGGTAACTGTTTACATCCTCATAAGGTCAACGTCCCGCAATTTAAGCGTACAAGACAGATTGTTAAAATTGGTGGAAAGTTCGGTAAGAAACGTAAAAATTTACAAGACACTAAAAATGTTCATTTACAAGTTTTACATTTTTTCTTTATAGGTGTTTGATTGTCTACGAAAAAATAATCATACGGTTCTGAGAAAGCTTACTGCAGTTTCTGGAGATATCACATTACCCGAACTTGGCTTAACCAAATCGGACAAGAACCTTTTGGTTTCCACAGTATCTATTGTAATACACTGTGCAGCAAGTGTAAAATTTAACGAGGAACTTTTTTGTTCTGCAGCCCTTAACATCACTGGACTTAGACAAATATTAAGTCTATGCAAGCAGATGAGGAATTTAAAAGCACTTGTGCATACCTCTACGGCATTTGCTAACTGCAATCTAACTGTTATTGAAGAAAAGATATATGCTCCCCCACAGGGCACTGAAAAATTGATGAAATATTTGAATAACCAGATAAACCGTCATGACAAAGGCCTTCAAGACTTATTGAATTCTGTGAAAAAATGTAGACCAAATACGTACACTTACACTAAGTCCATAGCAGAATATGTACTAAGTTTGGAGGCAAAAAACCTTCCTGTTTGCATTGTGCGACCATCAATTGGTAATAGTTTATCCAAGAATCCATGAAAAATTCTAATTCGGCATTCACATTTTAAGTTCTTGTCACATTGTAGTAACAGCATCATTGAAGGAGCCTGTTCCAGGTTGGGTAGATAATGTCAATGGAGGAAATGGATTTGCTATTGGGTTTGGACTTGGTGCTCTCAGGGTAATAAAGGCAAATTCGCACCACCGCTTGAACATAATTCCCGTGGATATTGTGGTGAATATTATTTTGTGTGCCGCCTGGGAAACCGCACTTGAGAATTGCTTGGTTAATTCTCCTTTGTCAGATGGGTTGAATAAACAAATTAAGGTTTACAATTGTTGTTCCCCATCAAACCAGACAATGAAATTGAAAACATTTGTGAACATTGGTGGAACAATATTTGGCATAACATGTCCATTTTCTAAAGCAGTTTGTTATCCAGGATTAACGTTTACGAACAATGATCATGTTCATGGTGCAATTGATTTTCTCTTTCAGTATGTCCCTGTGGCTGCAGTAAGCATGCTTTACAAAATCAGCGATAGGTAAGTCTAATGCTTTAATAAGATTTATTGCACTATTTCATACCTTGTCTAATACACATAAAACTATTTTGACTACGTAGGCCCATCAAAATGTATCGAAAAATGAAAAAACAGCTTAATGATATAGAATTCTTTGTAAAAAACGAGTTTACATTCACAACCAACAACGTTGATGCGCTCTACAATAAACTCTGTAACAATGATCGACAATTTTTTCCAGTTAAAGTAATGCGTATGGATTTTGAGGAATATGTACGAAATTACTGCTTTGGGCTTCGACGATATGTAATGAAGGATGAAGACATTACAATACCGGACGCTCAAAAACGAATGTGTAAGCTGTATATATGGATTTTATGCTACAAATTGTTTCTTTTAATTTGTTTAATATTAATCCTATATTCCTGTTTTAAAATTAGTTTGACAACCAACGATTAAACAGAATATAACATAACACAAACATTTAAGAAAACGTTTTTATTTTAAAAAGTTTTGACAAGTTAGGTTAAGATAAATAGCTTTGCGTGTTTCTTGATAGTATATTCAGAAATACCATAGTATCTAATTTCATAAACTATAATTATGTAAAGTAAATTTCTGGACATTCTGTTGAGTTGAATTAGAAAACATGGTATAAATTTAAAGAATTTATTATACATTTAATTTGATACCATTCACCGTCCAAAGTTGCTAAAATGCATAATAAAAACGGGATAATTTAGTTTGCAAAAGCAACTGATGACGTAGGAGTTTTTTGCAATCGGAATTAATGACAAGGGGAAATACGTTTTATGTCTACATTGTATTATTTCACAAGAAACGTTATCTTGGTTAGAGCAAACATGTTGAAAAGTTAGCCCAAAGATGCTTGAAAATCAGTTTTTTATCCTTTAATTACTTGGATTTTTTGTTGTAAATATCAAAAAGTTTTACAGGTACATGCTCTAAACCAAGCCTTTGTAACTTTACAAATAAATTGGCATGGCATATGTGTATTACACACTGCTTACGAATCGAAAACTAAAACCCTGGTAACCAATATGCTGATTTCTGTATAGATTTATTCTTAGATAATACCTAGACAATGTGGTAATAAAAGCTTGCAAAGTTTTGAAGAGTATTTGTGTAGCAGATAAGTTATCGTCGTTTTTATGTGCCTTTTTATTTTGCCTATTTAGAGTTGAGAAAACGGAAAAACCAAATCATTAAAAATTAATTACACATATTTACGTCGGGATACCCATATTTAGAAAAAACATTTCAAACTAGTTATGTTCACGGACTGGTTTTGATAATGTGTATTTGATAAACGAAACTACGCATCAAAATTCTAGAGTTTACTAGAAATCAATGAACATCTTCAAGCTCAAACTTGCTTTTCCAATTGTTGGTTCTACGAAATTAATTTTCATTTTATTAAGATAACAATTTGGCATTACATTTTAAGCAAAAAATTGGTTATGACACTTTTCCTAATTTTTGCGATACATATATAGAGTATGAAAGCGTGGTGGAAATACGGTATTTCCGTATATTCTGTAGAGATAATCTTTTTCGTCCTGGAAAAATCTGCAATACAAATAGTCTACGGGATTAACGTTTTTTTATCACTGGAGGTAAAAATATTCAAGCTTCTCTGATACGTGAGTATTTTTTCAGGGTTAAAGAGTATTTGTCACATTAGGGCTTACTTTGCGTACCAACAGCATATCTTTACCTTATACTCATACATTTTATGTCAGTAGCAAACTTGCAAGCAGACACTAGCACAATGTCTAGTAGAAGTGATTCTAATTTGAATTCAAATTTGAATTTATTAAACACTGGTTCCCTCAATACGAGGCACATTACACCAATGCGTTCAAGGTACATGATTTACATAGTTAGTTGAAGTATACAAAATTGTAAGGTTTACAGAGTATTAGAATTAACAAAATATTCATTATTCATCATGTCATATAACATTAGGCTTTCAACAATTTTTGCATCAATTTAATTAATAATGTCAATAGATAAGTTATCATTATCAATTGTAAGTATGTCATTGATTTGTGCATTATTCATAGCAGAGTACAAGGAATTTTTAAAACAATAAAAGGAATATACACTCTCTAAAAGTGAGCCTCAGCGATTACATGTTACATATTACATGTTAAGCAAAAAATTAGTTATGACACTTTTCCTAATTTTTGCGATATATATATATAGAATATGAAAGCGTGGTGGAAATACGGTATTTCCGTATATTCTGTAATAACCAAAAGTTCCTTTTTAAACGGTAAATCAGCGATGCAAATTTTAGTGAGAAATATTTAAAACAGAGCTAATTAATCTTACACAATTTTTTTTATTTTACATTTGAACGTAATAATAGCAGAGTCTGAATGTTAATTGCTATTTCATCCTTGTTTCATCAGGTTTTGAAAAAAAGTAATATCATAATTGTCCACAAACAAAAAAACTCGTAAAGTAAATCGCAGAACCACTTAAAATAGATTTTATTTTCTGATAGGTAATATTACCAATCCGATGACAATTAAAAAACATTTGCAAAACAAAACGCCGTAGTTTTAATGTGAGACAAAGGTAATTAATCTAAATCAAGGTATCCCCATAATTTGCAAACCAATTTAGGGCTCATCTAGTAACAATAACGTTTGATCATTGTAATTAACCTTATTTACGCCAAGTTGTGTATTTCTTTGTGGGTGCAATCTACAAATCTTTGGGCATTTTCCTGTGACATCAGACATTTTTCCACACAAACCTGTAGGGAGACTTCCTGGTCATGGCTTATGACAACGAATATCATACCTACAGCATTCATTATAGCATTATAAAAAACTGGCAGCTCGAAACCGATTTAGAATTATATTAAATCAGCATTCCACTATAGACCAATATCTATTGCATAAAAAGTATTACAAAAACTTCTTGTTAAGTTTTAAAATGTCATTAAGTCTGTAAATTGTTTTACAAAATCATATACTGTTAAACGGTTAGATAAAATTGCTCGGTTTAAAGTACTTAAAATACGTTTTGAAATTAAGGAATAACTGTACTCATTAGACACGTAATTGCAAAACCAAGATAGAGGTGCACGCTGATGAAAAATAAAGTCCCCTAAAGATGACTGTAAATTTTGAGAATTTGGTTATGTTCTGCTGTGTATTCTATTGTCGAAGGATAAGTCTTTTACACCAGCAAATCTCTTTTAAGAGTTTATTAAAATTATTTTCAATGTGTCGAATAAAACCCTGGGTTGAATAAAACGTTAAATTGCTTTTACCTGCATTTCCTGGTAAGGGTCCTGCGGTGGAATGTTCTTTAAGAAGTTCCAAATTTTTTTATCCCATCCCCCTGCACACACCTGTCAAGCTCGTAAACACTAGAAAAATAGAATAATGGAATCTAGATGCCTATTAACAGATATTATTATTTACTTCATAATGTTTATACTTACTTGAAGAAAACCTCTTCTGGTTAAACAATTTACTAGCAACATAATGCAAGTGCCACCCAACCAAAGTATAACATAAAAAATCAAGCGTATTGAACGACCGAACTTGATTCTGTAGCTGTTGGTGAATAGTTTTTTACCGTTGAGCCGGGTTAATGCTGTTGTCAGCAATGTGAAAACCTAGTAATATCCCTGTTACATGGTTTGATAATTTTTTTGGTCTAGAAAAGAGCGGCACTGGTAAAACAGTGAGACACATACCAGGCCCCAAGTCCGTTTCTTTTAGGTTTCCAGGGGAAAGGTCATTTTTAATAGCCGACGAAAATCCCGATAGCAACACGCTGGCAAAGCTAACCTTATGGGATTTTTTGCTTCTAATAAGCTGAGCAGGTATAGGTTTGATACGGGCATAGTTAAGATATCTTTCCTTTTTGCAGTTTGAAACTTTATACGAGCTTTGCCTAAATACATGTGTTATGAAATACGGAAGACGTATTAATGTTTGCAGTGGAAGCATTAAAACATACCAAGCCTTTTTATAAGCATTTCCTTCTTCAACATTTGGCATACCTGGGACGTACATAGAGACAGAAAAAAGCTCCAAAAACGCATCCTTTGTATTTTATTGTATTGTGTATTAAAGTGTTATCTGCATTCAACCTTTCCAGTCTGATTTTAAATACATAACACTGATGTCATTCCATAATACATAAGGTGCCATTTAACATTCAAGGTCGACTCGAATCCGTCATTACAATTGCATCTGCCAATCTTGCCAAGCAATGATGTCACCTGACTATAAATACACATTTGTGGTTTTCCTATTGATCAAATCTTTCGTTCAATGTATTGTCCTGGTATCTTTCGACGATAAGAACTTGCCACGGACTTTGATTCATGGGTATTTTTGTGTTACACAATTGTTCCATGCAATTGATAAGTTCATCTAGCTTCATTTCAGAGTGACTTCCGAAAAAATCAAATACAAGATTACCGATGGAAAACGGTTTGAAGATTTTCCCAAAAATAAAATCCCATCCATTTAAGTGGCCGTTGCTGTAATTTTTAAAATTTTGCTAAAATGGCAATTCATTTATCCATTATTAAATCTTTGGTTTCTCGCGTTGTCCAGTTGCCTCGAAAAACAAAGGTTGCTACAATGTTACCACGTGGAAAGCTTTCGCTAAAAAGATCGCTGGGAAAACAAGCACTATATTCCCCTGAAATGAAGTCAAAATTCTTGTAAAAGTGTTTTTTGCAAACAGTACAAACAATCGATATACAAACACGGGAATGCTTAAAATAAAGAAAATTAATACAAAAGCTGTCAACAAACACCCAAGTAGTAAAATAAGTAAAAGCATTATTTTATTAAAGTATAGTTTTAATTTTAACCAGACCATGCTTAACGAACTACGACAATAGCTAATTGCAAAAACAACTTTTCAATAACAAAGACACGTAACTTTTCTATCCAGGATCTGGAATCTTAAATGTTATTCTGTGTTTGTAAAAATTAGCGGTTGCAATTTTTGAAATCCTTTTCTGTCGGCAACAAAAGCAGAATTGCTATGCAATTCCGAAATTGCTTTGGTTCTTAGTGTATTTTTGACGCCAATTCAACTCTCTATATTAAACTTGCTATAAAGTTAATCTTCCAGCTTAGAACGTTGTAATTGATTAGTTAGCATAAGCATTAACCTGCGCACCTGCGTATGTCAGTGAAGATTGCAAAACTGCAAAACGATATAATATTTTATTACTGAATTTTATGTGGTTACCACTGCCGTATAAATAATCTTTATGTCTGAGAAATTTGTCGTCTCATTTGTGAAATACTTGCCGGTGTCGATATTATCTCGTTTTAGTTCAGTAAATCTCATATTTGTTTACCCCAATAAAATCAATAATTTTAATAATCTAGAAAATTGCATAATTCGATTGCACAGTTTACATTCTTATTAGTTTGTTATTCCAGCACTTTGATTAAAGCGCATTAATTTAATATGCATTTTTAATACAAATGTATTTTGTTGCAGGCAAACTCACTTGTGAACAATAAACTGCAAATGGCACTTGTACATAATTGGAGAAAATTATCATAAAAACGCAAATCTTTTCGTATACAATATGTGCCAATTCTTTTGGTTATACACGTTATACGTAGTCTTTGCCTTGATACGTGGTTGCCATGCTACACTTAAGTCTTCTGTTTGAAGAGTTTTGTTGCTTTGATAGGATTACGTAACGTTGCTATTGTAGCACCTAATAATGCATAACAGAACTCGTGGCATAATCTTTAAAATCTGAGAAAGATTAAAGTGAACTGGTTTTGCTTTACTCGGTAACTAGTGCTCACTAATATTATACGCAAACCAATTTGGCTATTCATTAGACTTCAAGTATAAAAATATTATTATGTAGGCTAACTGATAAAACACACATAATCCATATCGCTGAACTTTTCTGACGTTCATGGAAGATGCAATCTTAATTTTAATATACCAGATATAACTACAAACTTCACATGGTTGTTTTGATTACATTTTTGAACAAACTACCACGAATATTCGTTCATAATGCATGGAAATGCCCATTGATAAGGCAAATAATAAAACCAGCAAATAGTTTACATTGTATGCAAATATATCCTCTTCATATTTTCATTTTTATCTTTCACTACCACTCTTGCTTTTTGAATACTTCTTCAGAAAGCGAACACCATTATTATTTTACCTATCTTTTATGATTTAATAGGTCGTAAAATGTATGTAAGAGCTGGACTTTGTTTTGCAAAAACTGCTAGCATAAAATATACTAATACCGGTTTTATTCGCACTTAGTTAGGCGTCATCCATTAATGGTTTTACATTTAGGGACCGATGGGTCAATTAGTTTATGAGAAGTTGACCTACGTTACGCGCTCTATCCTATAATGTTTAACCATAACTGAACAAGTGTCATCCAAAAAACAGTTTTCCAAAAGTGATGTCAATAACGGACGTCGCCTTACCACCAATTGCCGATTACTAACTTGATTTTAAGCGGAAACGTACGAATTACATAATATCGGAATTTATGTAAGCCAAGTGAGTGGGAAAAAAATTGTTTACGTATTTTTAATGACGAATATCGAAAGTTGTCATGAATTCAATTCAATATTTGTAAAATTGTCATCATCAATGGGAACTGATAAAACGGTGCTGTTAAATAGTATGCAAGCTGTAATAATATCATTACAACATGCATATTATTGTTTGCCTTGTGAACAATGGGCAAATAATCAAATATGATCAGAAGAGGTTTTAGGAATTTTACAGATGATGACAACTAAACGTCAAATCATGAAACCACATAGGTACAAACAAAATCACAATAAAGGAAAATTGGTAGACTTAGACTCACATACTTGTTATTATCTATGAATGAAATACATTAATATGTAAGAGTTTTTATTAACTGCATTATAAGTACGTGTTATACAACTAGTACGATATTCTGTAGTGTTGATTTTATTAATTTTCAAGATAAACAATATTGCTATTTCCAGTAAATCCAAACATATTGAGCCAGCAAAAACTTGGGATTCACTAGAGTAAAAGTAAAGTAAAATTTTGAAATATTTTAGCATTTTAACTTCATGTCAAATAATGAAATTAAGAGTCAAATGTGAGTAGGTTTCAATACACAGATTGTATTTATTCTGAATTTTGTCTCGGATTCAAACTGCATTTATGTAGAGTTTATGAAAGCATACCTGTGCGTGCCGCATGTACACTACATGCTGTAGTTAACATTGCACGAACAATCCTTGACCAAGCTTTGCATGCAGTTTCAAAAATTTAAACTTTAAAAAATCGTTGAAAACCAGCTCGGTTCTGAACCCCCGGTGTATACTTTGTTCATGTTGTGCTTACATTTGTGACGTTATTGCCGTTATCGTGTTACGACAGTCGACAAAACTGAAACAAAATTGCAATAGCCAGTATTAAGTCAAATGATTAATTAGCCATATTATGACTTCCACTCTTTTATTATGTTCTCATGCAATCTTTTCCAATTATGTTTAAGAATTTTTGTATGATCTGATGATTGATGATTTGAATTCTTTCTCAGTAAAACGTGGCTACTGTTTAATATTGATTGTTTTTGCCTATTGAGACTTTTAAAGGATAAAAACGCGTAAGAAAGAAGTTTAAAAATGAATAGTGATATTTCCTTGAAACAGGCTTGGCTGAGAAATCGCTTTTAGATAACCCGCTCTTGCAAGTAAATGTTAATCAAAACAATATATACACATTCACACGACTACCTCTCGAACGATAAAAATGCTATAAACCCGTAAAATGTAAAGATAAGTTAAAGGGAAAATAATATGTTTTAGAGTTATAATGTTTTTGAAGATCTTGGCTCGAAAAGAAACTTATTACCTAGGCGTTGATGCTGCTAAGTTTATTGTAGTAGTTATTCAGCAGTGATAGGCAAGTGATGCAAACAAATCTTTTTCAAGAAGTTTCTGATTCTTCATTTTTCTCAATTTAGGTAGAGCCAAACCACCACACTAAAACTGTTAAACATGGTACCAACAATTCCTAGCTCAACGGCAGATTTGGTTTCGGAAGTAAGTTTACAAAGCCAGAAATGTAGTAGTGCAGTGTTTGCTTGGAATCTCTGTAAACAATACAAAAATTGTCAACCTGTTTTTGAAAATTTTAACATGAGTGTGGAACCAGGAATCATGTAAAAAAAACTATTAAACCTGTTGGGCATAGCATGACAGCGAAAAGAATATATATATAATTTGTACCTTTGATGGCCTTAGATATAGCCTGCTGGGGTCAAGTGGGAGTGGAAAAACGACACTTTTATCTTGTATGGTAGGCTTGCAACAATACAACTCAGGAGAATTACTTGTACTAGGTGAGAAGCCTGGTATACATCTTAATCAAACTCTTGGTAGACGACTTGGCTACATGCCCCAGGTAATTAGTTTTAAAAACAAAATTTGCAACATCTTGTGTGTTGATTTAAACTGCTAAGTCATATTTTGAAGGATGCTTCACTATACGACCAACTCTACATTCAAGAAATCCTCCGATTCTATGGTAGACTATACGGCATGTCGTATTCTCAAATAGAAGAAAGGTGGATATTTCTTAAGGAGTTACTTGAGTTTCCGGAAAACATGGGAATAATACAAAACCTAAGGTAAAATATGGAGATCTACTAAACTAACTCAAACTCAAAGAAACTACTAACTTATTTTCCTATCATAGTGGTGGTCAGCGGCGACGGATATCAATGGCTTTGGCTATGGTACACAACCCTGAACTGCTGGTATTGGATGAGCCGGTAACTTATTAACTAAAACATATAATCCATATTATTTTACATTACTTAATACTTTGAAACAAAATAGACTGTTGGTTTGGATCCTTTGCTGCGAAAAAAGTAATTAAAAATATTTTATTTTTTCTCGACTTTCTACATTTTAAAATTTATATCTGGATCCTTTAATGACAGAATATGGAGTTACCTTCACCAATTGATAGAATCAAAGAAAAGTACAACAATAATTATTACTACACATTACATTGAGGAAGCTCGCAATTCAAATATGGCAAGAAAGTTCATAATTTAGTACCTTAAAAACATGCAATTTTCTCATAATATTGAATTAGTAAACTTCTTGGTTTCAATTTAAGATTGGCGTTTTGAGAAACGGACGACTCATCATCGAAGATTCACCAGCAACACTACTGTGCATGTACAACTGCGAGTTGCTTGAAGATGTTGTTTTACGCGTTTGTCGTGAAAATGTAAATCATTCAAAAAGTTACCCAAAATCACTTCATAATTGGAACTTAACCAAACATGTTGCACCCCAACGCAGGAATGAATCAGGTGCTGAGTGGGAAAGCATTAAGCTTTTTAGTTTCACCAAACGTGTTGAATACGATATTCTTGATTTTTTTACATGTAGGAACCTATGTAAAAGATACTTCTAAATTGAGTTTAGCCAACTCAAAATGTTCTAAAATTGGGCAGACATTTCAAAACATACAAGGGTTAACAATAGTCATGACATTGACACTCATAAGGCATCCAGTGTAAGCCAGCCAATTTTTGAAGAAATAGATCATTCAGCGCATTCTTAAACTCGTATAAAATTTTTTATTCTTTACAGATTTTTGTTCATGCTAATGGTATTACCAACTTTTACCTGTGGGGTTGGTCTAATTGCTGTAAGCTCACCATTTAGGAATCTACATCTTGGAATTGTAAACACAGACTTGCCCAACTGGAAAACTGATTGTGAGCTTATCCAAGAACATGAGGCTTCATGCAGCATTCGATCAATAAACTGTCTTCTTTTGAACAGACTTACAAACAATGACGTATTTATACTTGTACGTAGTAGTAACAATTGTGTGTGAATCACTTAATCGTTTCATAAGGCTTAAAAACTACTTACATCCATTTAAATTTACTCGGGTCTTTTCAGAGTCATACATCAGTCTATATAGTTGTGGTCATATACCATTTGAGGTTAATTTTATAATAAATAAAAGTTTGTTATTTTCAAACAGAAGGAATATAATGATGAACAACATGCGTTGCAAGAGTCGCGAGACGGAAAAATTCGAGGATATTTGTCAATTCCGGACAACTATTCACATCACATGGAAAGTTTTGCAATTGAAAAACTTTTTGCAACAAATGAAACCTTAGATGGTACCAGAATTCGTTTTCGTCTTGATCATTCTGGTAAGAAAGTAACCATACAAATACAAGTTCACTTTTTTATGCAAACGTTCATTGTGTAATTCCAAAACTGATTTTTAGAGTTCCTAATAGTTTATCACGTCATAAAACATCTTTATCTGTCTAACTTTGACTACACAAACAAGTTAGCCGTGTTATGTGGTATGACTAGTAAACAACTTGAGCTACCAATACAGGTAAGCATATTATAGCTTACATATTCAACCTAGCAAATGGACAAATCTACTAATTTTTACATAACTGTAACCAGTACCGGGAACCTGTCTACGGAAACAACAATGATGAATACATGTATTACATTATATGTGGGGGAATCGTGATGACTCTGTTTGCTTTGCCAATGATTTTGAGTGCGCTAATATTTATAGCAGGTAATAAACTATATTAACTACTATTACTTATTTACGATTACCAATGCATCGCGATATATTTTGGGGTTCCAAATCAATAACCTTTAAATTAAAAATGTATTCTGGGATTATGCCTAATAAACCCAACTTAATTTGACTGTGCATTTTGTAATGCTTATAAAAATTACAAACTACAAAATTAGTACTTACAAAAATATAAATGATGGATATATTATCAATAAGTTTATGGAATTTTTTCTTTGCAGATTACAAAAAAGGGACCCTGAGTCGAGCACGCATAGCGGGTCTTAACAGAACCGACATACTTGTTAGCCATTTTGTCGTTCAGTTAGTAATAACCCTTCTACAAACCGGAATACTAACATGTGTTAACTATTTTGTGTTTGGATTATTGATACATGGGTCTCTGCTGTCGTACTTGCTAATATGCATACTTACTGGTGTATTAGCAACTCAAATAGGTATTACAATAAATTATCATAACTAGCAAAGCCATCTGAGATTTTTCCAGAACCTAAAATGTACTATTCATAGTTGAAGTTATAGTACAATAATAATTTTTCAGGTTTATTTCTTGGGATTGTGTTTCGAGACGAAGTGGAAATATTTTACTTTGTCATGTCCGTATACTTAATTTTGAGCCAGCTTGCAGGAGCGTGTACACCACCTGAACTGAGCGGTTGGTTCTGGCAACAGTTAGGATATTTCATGTCTCCAAAGCTTCCAATTTCTGCAATGAGATCCGTAATGATTCGCGGGCTTGGTGTAGGACATCCATTGGTTTGGCCCGGGTTTGTAGTGCTTGGCATTTGGACAGCTTTATTTATAGCTGCCACAATAATTGCATTTAAAGCACTGCAGCTTTAGTTTCAATACATTAGTTAAGCTATGCATCACATATAGTGGGATTTTATATTAATCGATGCGTGTCACCTAAATAATATGACAAAATATTGTGGATTATTTGTTGTGTGGATTTGTGTTTAATAATTGTGGTTCAACGGTTGAGTCCATTCACCACAATTTCTCAATTTATGACATGTCTAATTTCATTTCAATGTTTAAAATTGAATGTGAACGATAGCAACAGTCCCTTTAAATTTGTGAAAAATGCTTTAAAGAAAATTAACTTCTGGCATGCTTTGTGCATGAACGTGTAATTTTGTAAAGTGTTAAATCTGTATTGAAGTAAATTGCATAGCAGTCAAGCACATACATTCAACAGAAGATGGCATGTGAAGAGTCACATTAAATCTTGTATTGGCTACAACGAGTCATCCCTATAAGGTTTTGTTACATTCAAGATGTAAATATTATTTTTACGGCGTAGTTAAAAATAATCAGGGTGGCTTTTTCTACATGTATATATAGATTTTGTCCATTTTTACATGTATAAATATAAAAATACATGGAAATATGGAAATAACATGGAAAAATGATAAAATACAGCCGAAGAAGCCATAAGACTATATTTACACCTATCATGGAGAATCAGAAGACGGCTTTAGTTAATTTAAAAGCAACCGAAACGATTTAGTGTAGTTTAAAAAATTGTTAGAAGCTTAAATCTCAAACAATGGGCTTCATTTTGCAGAAACAAATCAAGATTTTCTGGAATATTTCCATAATTTACATTGTCCATGTAAAAATTCCAAGTATTTTTAACATGTAAAAAATAATTTTTACATGTTATTTCCATGTTACATGTATTTACATCCCGCCACCCTGAAAATAATGGTTCAGTTCTTTATAATTTAAGTGACAGCTGCTGTCCAATTTCTAGCAATAAAATGAAATAAAAAAAGATAAAGTTTCGACAACTAATGTTCAAGTACCTACTCAATTTACTGGATTATTTCAGAGGTTTTTATTGATTTTGGTTTGACATAAGTTTCATTAAGAACCTAATCGTAATTATTCAAAACTATGCTATTTTGCGTTTCGAGGCATCTCAATGTCACCTCATTTTTTGCTTTCTAAGACGTTTTGGGACTGAATTAGAAAGGTTCCAATCTTGTGCATCAAAAAACGACGTTGAGCCGGGGAAACGGTGGCTGAGAAACTTTTGATAAATTATTCGTTGCATTGTTTTATTCGAGACAACATTACGTCATGACCAGGCATTTTAATTTTGAAAAACAATTTGTCAATTTTCAAGATTCAAAGAATTATAACTGCAGTAACTTGCGATATGTTGAATTTGGGGAGCTTTTAAAAGGTTGATCACCGACAACTTTATGTAATGCTCGATCTATTGCAGGAAGTCGTTGTCAAAAATTATTCGTCACTGACAACCTAAAGCCCGCTCTAACAGTTTTCAAAATTACAATTTACCAGTTTTGTTTTACGGGCTTAAATATGCGTAAAATGCTGCTAGAAATTACCAGTTACATAAATAAATATATAAACATAAACGTCGGTTTAATAAAATTGTTAAAACCTCTACACTCGTAGTACCCAAAAACTCTTTCATTTATCCAAACATATTTTGTTTCATGTGGCAATACTGCAAAAATAAAAATGTTTCAAAAAATAGCCGACTTTGGCATAGCACATCCTTCTTTACTACATATTATGTTTTTTATGCTGATGATATCTTTATTTGCAATACATGGCAAAAATAAAACATTTATGCTTGGAAAATCCCCATTCCCGAATTCAATTCTTTGTAGTAGTCGATCGGTTTATTAGGAATCGACAGATTCCTTCTAATTTCCTGTTCCGGCCGTCCGGCCGTCCGGACGTCCGGACGTCCGGCCGTCCGGCCGAACACGTTTTTCTCTGAAGTGGCTAATCCGATTTCCACCAAATTTGGTATACAGACTCTAGTGGACCTCCGACAGAACCCTTATGAATTTCAGGTCAATAGGTCAACTCCAAAGGTCAGAGGTCACCAACGGTCAAACATTTTTACATAGGACCTATATCATGCGGCACATGATTTTAGGTCCATTTTCGACCAGGATTACGAATCCACAGTTCGTTTGTTAAAATTTGACTATTTAAGCCCTGATTTGGGCCCTTAATTGTTAAATTTTCCAAATTAATGGATATATCATGTGTGACACATGATTTTAGGTCCATTTTTGACCAGTATTACAAATATGATGTCCATTAGTTAAAATTTAACTATTTAGGTCCTGATTTGGGCCCTTAATTGTTAAATTTTCCAAATTAATGGATATATCATGTGTGACACATGATTTTAGGTCCATTTTTGACCAGGATTACAAATATGATGTCCATTAGTTAAAATTTAACTATTTAGGCCCTGATTTGGGCCCTTAATTGTTAAATTTTCCAAATTAATGTATATATCATGTGTGACACATGATTTTAGGTCCATTTTTGACCAGGATTACAAATATGAGGTCCATTTGTTAAAATCCGTTTATCCGCGGGGCCGAAGGCCCCTAAGGCCCGGGAGGTCCCGAAGTCGATTCCTACTTATTCCATTTGCCAATGGTTTATTTTACACAATGAAGTTTTAAAAGTTCACTTTGATGAGAAAAGAGAATCTTTCATTGCAGTTACAAAAATCTTTACTGATATGCTTAGCAAAATTATGCCACTGGTATCTCTGGAATTATGCTTCAAAAGCTTCGCGTAATTAAACTTTAAATTAAATTTTATAAGTTCTCACACTCTACATTTTCCCAGAAGCTACTATAAAAGGTAAGTAGATAGAAATGAAGTACGTTTTGCTATGGTGATAAAAATATAATTTAAATTGTAAAAATTATAAAATTTCAATGAAAATTTTACTGCTTTTACTTGTACTGAAAGCAACAAGTATACCTTATATACAAGCTTGTAGTAAATAAGTTTGCATTTATCTGATACAAACTTATTTTGCCGGCTTGGATTGCGTGGGAAACTGCTCATTAGATATCTGCTAAAGGCTAATGCTCACTTTTGATGTTGCAGAACTATAAAATTCGTAATCATTATCGCAACATTCACATTTCTCATTAGTTTTCATTAATTCGATGACGTATTCAGACCTGAGAATGTCTTCAAGATTCACGTTTAAGTCTTCATAAGCTTTCTTCCCGTCCGTCGCACATTTTTCTAAACTGAAACATATATTCAAAGTCTGTTTCCAAGTGATTCCAGATATTCAAACTTTTGCTTGACGATGGATTCTTGGTCCTGAATCTTAGGGTTACCTCAAATTAAAGTAAAATATTTTAGTCACACAAGCCCACCAGTGTGTAAGCAGTTAATGTCACTGAGTTCAAAATATACAAGTTTCCTGCTAGAGAACAATAACTGTCAAAATACAAAATCCTACATATATTCTCGTCTTCTTTTTTCAAGCTCACAAAAGTTCAGTACATATTGTTCCCATATGTATTGATTAATTATAAAACATAGTGTATTAACTTTTCAACACCACAATAAAGCAGTTCTGGGTATAATTTTTTGGACTGATTAGTACAAAGTTTGTATTGGGTTGCCAAACAGCATAAATTTTTACCTGATTCTATTTTTAGTTTTAGCCAACAGAGTTTAACTTCAAAGGTTTGGTAATTGTTGTGTTGTTACCTTTTTCTCTTCACATTTAAGTTTTTTTTTTTGAAAATTACAAATTCTAATAAACCTAGTAGACAAACTAGAATACTAAACATTTAATAATAGATAAAGTTTTTTGACGGATTCTATGGAAGCATTTAAAGCAACGCTGGAAAATACAGGAATGCAGCTTACCTTTTTGTGAGATGGACCTTTATAAATGAAATTTATGTAGTCTGCGGAGCGTATACAGAGTACATTTTCAGAAGTTAGAGTTGTTTTTCAGAAACTTTTCAATATATAAAAAGAAAAATGGATTTGTTTCCGTACAAAAATCAGAATCAGTCACCTTTACATACACATTTATATACAATTAGTAAATATTCTGTAAACGTTACTTACAGAATTGATATAGATGAAAATATCATAAGAAATCAAATCAGTCCTTCAGTAGGTGATATGCAATATTGGATTTGCGCTTCGTTGCTATTTGTCGTTGCTCGACAGTTGACTGAAAGGTAAATTTCATTTAAATACTCAATTTAAGCATTCCGAATTACATTTGACAATATTGTCATTGTAGGTATATTTTTAAGCACTTGGGAAGACGTTTAAATTTAAAAGAAAAAAATATCCTCAACAAAAAATGTGACAGTACCATTTCTTCAGCAGTCATTCTTGTACTAGAAAGAGAATACTCTAAAAATAAAAAATGGGACAGTAAGCGAATCAGAGATCTCTCCATACAAACTGGTACACCAATGCGCAACCTGGAAAGATGGCTCCGTAAACGAAAAATTATAGAAGTACCCACAACCTTAGCCAAATTTCAGGAATCAGGCTGGAAGCTAGTTTCTTATACTGGGTCTACTTTGGTGGGTTTATTTGTTTTATGGGACAAGTCCTGGTTTTGGAACATTGATGAATGCTGGATTGAATACCCCCATCAGGTAGAAGTCTTGTTGTTGTACATTGTACATGTTTTAATATAATTTTGTAATAAGACTAAATTGAATTCTAGGAAATGTTATCAGGAATTTGGTGGTACTATTTATATGGAGCTGGTCTGTATGGAAGCTACTTCCTCACAACACCATTTGATGTTCGTAGAAAAGATTTTCAGGAAATGCTCATACATCACGTAATTACTCTTGGACTGATTGGTTCATCCTGGATACTTTCCATGTGGCGAATCGGTTCAATTGTTATGCTACTACATGACGTTGGTGATGTAGCTTTACATATGGCCAAAATTTCCCGATACGCTAACAAAAAGCGTTTGACCAAATGGATCTTTCATATTTTCGTTTTGACATGGGTGGCTACGAGACTCGTGATTTTTCCTATTGTACTTATAATAAGGTGAGTGTATAAACTTACATTATAATTTGTCAATGCTGTTAATAGTCCAAGATTTTGCTTGCCATAGATGATATATTATCTTATTACAGAGGGTTACAAAAACCAATGAAAGATGTGTATTGGATGTATATGTACCCTATTATTGGCATGATGTGGTTGCTGTTTTTTCTGCATTTATATTGGACGCATTTTATAATTAAAATTTCTATTGCGTTTTTACGGGGAGATGTAAAAAATGTAAGCTATTAAGTAAATTTGCTAATATAATATTAATCAAACATGGATGCAATATATGAGTAAATGCTTTTTTAACAGCAACGAGATACCAGAAGCTCAACAGATTCGGACACGGAGTTAGAAAAATAATACCAAAGAGTCATCATGTGAGCCAGAGATTTTTTAAATTTGGTTTTTGCATCCCATTACCCGTGCAGATTGCCGCTGCATTATATAAAAATAAAATACGATTTGAAGCTGCTAAATTCATCAAACCAAATCTTCAACATTACGTCATTGGCTTTACAAAGTATAGTAAATAGGCTCTTTGAGCTATATATTGGGCATTCAATTTTTCTTTAATTTGTTATTCTAACTGCATGTTCTTACAGTTGGTAGTAAACTTAAATATGTAAGTGCGGAGCTGATTTGGGGTGTAGCGAGTTTCGTTTTGCATGCCCACACACGTCAATTTTTTATTTCTTAGCCAATCAGAAAATAGCATTATGATGCATCTTCCGCTGAACGCTATATCTCTAGAATAAAACTATTACATAATGTGCACATGGGTTTCCCTAAAACACACAATAACCTGATTATGCGGCAGCAAAAATATTTGATTGGATGTATTTCAGTTCTAAGTTGCCAAATTGTTCAAAATTTGAACTGTATACTTGCTAAAACATAATGAGCTGATAGCATTTTACTTTTGAAAAATCTTGTATAGGAGACTGGCTGTTTATTGTTGTTTGAGACTTGAAATTGTAAGAAAATAACAATACACATACAGAAATGGGGTTGGCGTTCCGGATCATTTTCCAATTTTGTCTGATTTATGACAAAACACAAATTTTGAAACATTAATTGACAATCACATACGCAGTTTTGTGAGCAATTTTCATTGAAACGTCAGCAGTTTTTTGGTAATTCTGGTCTGCAATAGCGCTTGACTAATCATCTCATCTCGGGTGCTGTGATTTCCATATTACTTGACTATTTTGCATTTTAAACAAAGCCTAAATGAAAAATAGTTCATAAGACAATTCACGGAGATCCCGAATATTATCTCAAATTTAGTTATTCATCTTAATCTCTAATAAGTAGTAAAAAACTAGCCTGAGTTGTGTGAACATTCTCAGCAACCTATGGAATAGCATGAAAACAGTCCTGTGGTTCTTTCTTCATATTAGGGGTTCATTTTACATTTTGCTCCGTGTAACCCTGAGAACTAAATTTAATGGATTTTGATTTTTCTCCTGTTTACAATAATCGTCCGCAATCAACAATATTTACGTCATTTCTTTGTAAGCTTGCATAACAGCTGCTTAAATATTCAGGGAGTTTTCAAATAAGAAACTTTATCTTTACTTCCCAGCATATACTAATAAAGACAATAAACTCTAGGGACATCATACTAAACAAAATTGATCCTCTTGTACGATAATAGGTAATACCATTCCGTATTTCAGATAACATTTTTTCCCCGCGAGTTTTGGTTGTAGTTAAATAACACATGAATGTAGTGATTTTTTATGAAACTACTTATTTGATCACAGTCATAAAATCCTAAACTATCATAAAATGTTTAACTTTTTATTCTTGTTAGGAAATTACATAACAATTTATTTTACTTGGTTGATTTGTTTGTGTGGACATTGACTACGCTCCAGGTAATAATAAAGGGTGCAAAAGTTCTCTCAGTATTCACTACATTACCAATTCATACCATTACAAATATTGGGCAGTTTGCAATATAGTTGTCAATAAAAATGGCCTTTACGTTGCCACAAAAAATTTACGTTTTACGTTTTACCCACGTATTGGTCCAAAAGAAGTGCAGAACTAACCAATTCAATAACTGATGTAATTTTCCATTTACCTGTTCAAAACTTCAAAAATCCACTTGCCCATTTGTATGCTATGGATCAACTGCTAAGGAGTAAACGACACTCCGGAATTCCCGTTTGGCTTTCTTTCTACAGCTTACTGGGTGGCAATCACTTAAACGCAGTAGCAAAATTATTCTTCACAAACAAACTAATGCCAATAGGTTAGATAAGATTAAGCAAATATAAGAAAACAATCGCGTAGCAATATAATTTTGATACAAACATCAATAAATGATTTTAGGACTTTCAAATATTGTGGGGCTACCCAAAGACCTTGTATGCATTGGAAACGGAATGACATGCACCCAGTGTTTTTCGATTTCTGGAGCGGCATCCGGGGATACAGGTAAAATATTTCAATATTTACCGTATTCGTATATAGCTATGCATTTAAAATAAATATCTGCATAGTAATGTTTCATGATTAACAAATATTTATTGTTTTAGGTATTGTTTTTAATGCCGTCAGTATTAATCTAGAAATGCGAATACAAATGGGCGCAGAGGAAGGACTAATGTCAAAACATCAAGCACAAGTATTTTTCAACCAAGTTTTAGAAGAAATTACTTTGTTATTCCAGTGTATTCAGCAAACCAATAACAAATAATAAATGAGGATTACATGACGCTAATATATGCATCAACTAAAACTGGTTTGATTGAACCCTAAAACTCCCAAATTCTTATTACACATATAGATACTACAGCTCATCAAATGGAACTTTATTGACTTCAGTGCTTTACAAGCATCTGAGTTCGCTACGAAAAATGCTCAATTCACAATGCAAAGCTTTCATACAACGATAAAGATAAAAACCGGATTACTTGTAGCAAAATCTGAAATGATAAGTTGGACCAATCCCAACATCCGCCCATTCAAATATTGTGGGATTACCGGGAGACCTTGTATGCATTGGAAACGGATTAACATGCAGCCAGTGTTTTTCTATTGCCGGAGCGGTTTCAGGAGATACAGGTAAAACATGCCAATGTTTATAATAAACTATGTATCTTGATTAAATCTATGAAAAGGAGGTTTCCGAAATAATAACGAATTATTGTTTTAGGTATTATATTTAATTCCGTCAGCCTTGATCAAGAAATGCAAATACAAATGTGCGCAGAGACAGAACTGATGTCGAAACATGAAGCGCAAGTATTTTTTAACCATGTTTTTGAAGAAATTTGGTTGTTTTTCCAGTGTATTAAGCAAACTGAAAACGAACAATTAAAGCGGATTACATATTACCGACATTTGAATTTACTAGAACCTAAACCCGGCTTGATTGATTTCGCAAAAATCCTTACACATAGATCAAGAAACTACTACATCAAGAAAAATGGAAATCAATTGGGTTTGAGTGTATTTAAAGTTTTACATGTACCCGAATTAGCAACCTAAAAAGTTGAACGAGTGCCAACTCCATTGATTATATGAAATGAATACTGAAGTTCAAAAGAAAAGCAAACCATACTATCAGCAAGATTTGCGTTAGCGTAGGTCAAGAAGAACGATAACATGGCATTTTTATTATGGTCCCGTTACCCAGATTGTATAATAAAGTCACTCGTATAATAACAATTCACTTTTATTTAAAGAAATGCTACAGATAAAGTAAAGCGTTCTTTTATAACCTTTTATCTTAGTGGGCAAATAATCAAACCAGCATTTTTATAGTAAAACATAAAAACCTTATCATAGATATCACAAGTTTTGTGAGTAGAATTTATAATTGTTTTATCACAATATATATGTTTTCATAAGTCGGTAATACTATATATTTCCCAGAGCAAGACCATAAAAGAGTGTAGATAAGGCTTTTAGCATTTTGTGGTAGTTGTAATTCAAATTGTGATCACCGATTCAAAAATTGGCGAGTTACAACGCCATCCACAAATGTTGGTCTGAATATGGTTACAACCTCTCAGGGATAACACATTATATAAAATACTAAAGCACATCAGTCAGTTTCTGCAATCAATATGACAGAAAACTTAAAAAGAATGTAGATTTGAAGGTACAGATAACATATAACACATTAATGTGTATACATGCTAAGAGCCACAAGTTATGACCAAGTAATCCAGTTCTTTCAATTACAAAAATAAAAATAATTGGCGTATTAATTCTACAAGCTCTGGTAAACTTCCGAAACCAACAATGTGCCATTGTCAAAGTTTATGGAGTTTTTGTGACGTCACCAAATTTGACCATTCTGATGGAATTTATGACGGGTGGATCAATGTTTTATACGCGGTAGTATGACCAATAACAAGGGAGCAAAAGGAAAATATGATTACTGATTGTTTGGATGCTTTGAAATATTTGCACAAAAAAGATGTAACGCACAGGGATATCAAAAGCATGAATGTTTTGATTCGTCAAAATTTCATTTTGAATTGCATTGAAAATATTCATGTTGAATTTACAGATTTGTGAGGACTAAAGCCACCGTTAACTAGCTGACTTTGGCATAGGCATTAGAGAAGAAAAACGTTCTTTCGTTTCAGTTGCTAACCATTCCGTAGCGGGAACTTGGCCATATCCCGCAGTATACCTACTAATAATTTAATTGTAATAAATTCAATGTCAATTGATGCAATTACCATATCGTCGACGTCACATTACTTTGTGCTAAGTAAACATCGCTGGAGTATCATTGGAGTCTCATCGGATTATCAACCAGAAGGAGAAAACGCGGTAAAAGAGGAGGAAGAAAGCGTAAAAATAAGGTCGATACATTACAAAACGTAAAACCAATTCCTAATGCGTATAAGTTTCCACGAATTTTGTATACCAATGCATGTTCTCTCAGCAATGACAAACTTGAAATTATTGACGGTCTAAGTATAAATTATGACGTTATTGCTATTACTGAAACCTGGGGTAATGAAAGAAGGGACATAAACCTGCATAGCTTTAATCTGTTTGAAACAAAAAGGGATTCTAAAGAAGGTGGTGGAACAGCTTTGTTTGTACGAAATTTATACAAGGTACTAGCTATAAAAACTATATCCACAATAACTCAGATGAATTTGAAGTTACTTGGGCAATTATTCGTCCTACCTACATGCCGAAATCCGTCTAAGTAATAGCAATTGCTTGTGTAGTTCTAAAGCAGTACAGGGTAGATTATTGAAAAGTCTTTTACAGGCATTTGAGAACATACAGAATAAATATTCCTCGCCAGGTTATATTATTGTAGGTGACTTCAATAAATGGAAGTGTGCAAGCACTTTCTGTAGCACTACAAATCTCAAACAACTTGTAGATTTTCCTACGTTCTTTGATTTATCTCGGAACAAAAGCTCTAGATTAGACCTGGTATTTACTAACTTAACTAGCTGGTTTTCAAAAGTAGAGGATATAGCCCCGTTAAAACTTAACTCAAACTACCATGTATGCATCCAGTTAAACCCTAATAGTACTGTTTTACCGAACCAACAATCTGTAAAAACCTTTGCCTATAGAGATTATACAAAAGACAATCTAGCTGATTTTGCTTATCTCCTTGAGTGTACTAGTTGGAAACCTTTTTATAAAACAAAATCGGTTGACTTTATGTTTGACTTTATGAACAATGTATTACAGAGTGCTTTTGATGTGAGTTTTCCTATAAAGCTTAAAGCATGTAAAAGTTGATAGTCACCCAAGGATGAACCTCCACTTAAAAACCCTTTCTCAAAAATATTTAAAGGCAAAGCATAACAAAACTGAATGTGCGCACCTTTTTAACGAGCTTAAAAAAGGGATAAAAGAAGGAAAAACTATTTATGCTCAACGAATCCAAAACCAACTCTCTGATAAGCCAGAAAAGCTGCACAAGTTAGTGAGTACTCTCTGCTTGATTAATCCCAAAGTTTCCCCTGTTGAGCATTTGGCGCTTAGGGAAAACAAGAATACCGTTTCAGTTTTAAACAAAATCAACTACCATTTTACTGAGATAAATTGCAGATTTGCGCCACTGGGGTTTCATAATTATAGTGAACTAGGTAACAACTATTTATATGTAAATGAATTTTCAGTTCTTAAACGTTTTGAAGGTTTGAATATTAACAAATCTAATGTACCTGGCGAGCTACCTGTGCGTCTATTAAAGTTTGCGGCAGTGCATATTGTTCCGATGTACACGCATCTAATAAACACTAGCTACAAATTGTGCATTGTGCCAAAGCAATGGAAAAAAGGGTATATAACCCCAGTACCAAAAACATGTGAAATAGTCTTAGATAATCTTAGGCCTATAACACAAACAAGTGCATACAGTAAAATACTTGAAGATTTCATGTTTGACAGGGTGTACAAGCAGGTTATTTCCAAACTAAATACATCACAGTTTGGGGCGATAAAAAAGTCGTCAACAACCCATTATCTTGTATCTCTTTATGATTTTATACTCAAATCTTTAGACACTCCAAACACATGCATAATAATTGTACTGTTAGATTTATCCATAGCGTATGATCTTGTCGACCATATTGTGATAATTAGGTGTCTACAGGAGCTAGGGATAAATGAAAATGATAATAAATGGATTGCTGACTTTTTAAGGAACCGCGTCCAATGTACAACATATTAAGAATTTCTCTCGACCTTTCTGCCTCTAAAAAATGGAACCCCTCACAAAAATAGCGGTTTTGTTATTCGTTATGCTAATTAACAAAGTTCTTAATGAGTTTATACGTAAACATAGCAGTAAAAATAATATAATGAATGCATATATGGATGGAATGTGTCTTGTTGAATGTGTCAAATATAATTCAGTCCTAAAAATAAATGAGTACATAAAAGACGTGAACGATACTTTGACTGCAAATAATATGTCACTTAATCCAAAGAAAAGTAATATTTTGGTGATAGACAACTCAAAAGGAAAAAGGTACAGCAATATATCTATATCGGTTAATGGAGTTGAGCTCCCACATGTTAACGTTAGTAAACTTCTAGGGGTATTAGTAAATGAGAAATGCGACTGGAGTGACCACATTGACTTTGCCTATGCTAAAGCGTGTAAAAAACTTTTATTTTGAGAAAGCTTAAATGTTTAGGATTCCCATCAACTAAACTAATAGCATTGTACATTTCACATGTTCGGAGCATTTTAGAATACTGTTGCATATTATGGTCAAACTACCTCACCCAAGACCAAAGTAAAAAGCTAATTAGTGTTGAAAAGCGGGCTTTAGCAATTTTATATGGAAGGTATATAAGTAAATCAAATTACTATGAAACTTGTAATAAGCTGGGTATTGTACACATGGAACAGAGGTGGAAACACCTTCTCTACAGGTTTGGGATAAAAACCCTCAAAAATGAAAGATTCAAGCATTGGTTTGACCAGTATAGAATAGTTCGCAAACCAAACTTTAGTAGTAGGTACAATCGAAACAAACAAAATTTTCGACTAGCTAAATGCAAGTATGAAAGATACCGTAGATCAACCATACCGTCCTTAATAAAATTACTGAGAGAAATATGTTAAAATTTGTATTGTTTCCTACATGTTCTACTGTATTCTTCGTTTGGGTGACTCACAGCTACCAAGCTTTTAGGCTTTCTTTTTTGAATTGTTTCGTCATTCTACTCTATACACAGCGCCTTAACAGGCAGCGTGAACCTCTTCTTTATTTGTAAAATCTATTTAAATTCCTTTATTCTTTTATGTATCATTTTCAATTTAGTTAACTGTGTGACTAAATTGTGCAAATTCATATCGTTTTCAATAAATGAATAAAAAAAGTACATCGATGCTATGTCGTGCAATGTGCCAAGTCGATTGATGCCCAAACGTGTAATGTGCCAAGTCGATGGATGCCCAAACTTGCAATGTGTCAAGGCTCTGGATGCTGGACGCTTTCCTTCAAAAGTCAATCCGCAACTAAACTAGTACGCTGCTTTGTAATTAATCCTATTGAAAAATCTTCAATTGAATAAGAGAGTACCAGTTTTCTAAACAAGAACAAAGAAAGTCAAATACAACATCAGAAACATATATCTTTTCTATTGTAAAAGAAGAAATTATGATCCATAAAATACCGTATGTGTGTGTTACGTCACGTAACTTACGTGTAATCTGCTGAAAAGAGCGTTTTACAAGAGTTTCAGTGGGTATATAAAGCGGTGAAACAGTGGCAGTATACTGAAATGCTTATACTCATACACACAATATGCATTTGTTGATTTTGCCTTGTTGCAATACTTCAATTTTCACAGGTCGATTGCTTATGTAATTTTTAACATTGTTAGAAAACTCATGGAGACCCAGGAAGTTCAGATTTAGATGAATTCAAAGCAAGCATGACAAACAATTTAAAAGATAGTCGTTGTTAAAATAGATGCAAGAATTTGATTTCATGATTGAATTTGGGTAGAATAAAAATTGCAAGTGGTCAATTTGCATGCATAGCTTGTACATAATTGGCAAATGGCTGACGTTAGATCAAAATGCCATCTAAGAAGGTTACTCAGCTAGATTCGCTACTGAATTATTTGCTACTTTTGTTCATAACAAAATTTGGCCAATAGGGCTGGTACTTATACAAACCTCAAGTCTATGGTCACTTCTAAAAATCTAGTTCAGGGTCAACTTTTTTTGTTATTTTGTAAAGACGTTGGTTAAATACATTTTTATCTTTATCTTCCAAACCCAACTAAACTGAATTAAAAACAACTTCCTTTACTTATCTTCCATGCAAACATTAATATACTAAGTTTGCATAACCAACGGAGTATCCAGCAATAAATCTACGCCTATTATGTTTGAAAACAATTCTATTTTTATTATTCTCTCAGTTCATAAATTCTCTTACGTAAAAAGCTAAACTGATAATATTTATATAGGCATGAGAAAATCACTCCTCTGTGATAATTTTTGTCTTAAAAAGTCAAGTTATTTGCAAGGCTGATGTTGTGCAAAATGTTCGTCGAAGCTAATATCGAGTAACTATAGATTAAAAATTATTAAAGTAAAATTATGCAACATGGACTAAAAGTGGTTCAATGATTGCCTAATAACCTTAAACCTGGTCAAAATGTGCGGAGCTTTTCACTTCTTGCCACATAAAAAGTTTATTAATTACCCGTTTGCACAATATCTGGTCGGTAATAATAATGGGAAATAACAATAGGTAGAAATGTAAGTAACAAATAATAGGGAAGTCATTTTAAGCTTTATTGAGATACTTAAACTGCGATGTCTGTCCTATCATCATTTTGGTTACATAAAGTGAATTAAGTTTTTTATTTCCTAGTGTTTACTTTTCTCTTTATGTAAGACTGAATAGAGATAGCTCATCAACTAGAAAGGTTCTATAACCCGTCTAAAGTTCTAATATTTCGAAGAACAACGAGTTATTATCGATTCTGTTGACTACTTGATATCGCAAATCCTTGGGCAAAAGCGATCTATGAAAATTGTCAGTGAGCCGTAACCATTATACCAAGGAAACATGTTTAACTTAAGTAAATTCTTGCAATTTAATATTTATTGCACCATTAATGTCAATATAAGTACTTTTCACATGGCCATTATTCTGGTTTGGTGGCGCAATCTTATCAGTCTTTTTCAGAAATTTCCGTATATACTTTTTAAAAGCAGATAGTCATTTCTAAAATCATGTATATTAAGTAAGGCAATAAACTTATTGTGAGCTAAACAATTCTACTGATAATATTCAGTCGTAAATTGTTGTGTTAGTGTGTGATATTGAAACTGCTTGTTTTAGTATTTCGGCTTTTTTACTCCCTTGGCAATGAATCATAGTGTAAGTTAAAAATAGAAATAAAACTCTATATAAAACTTATCATAAAAACTAGAATTTGGAAGTTTAATCAATTTTTAAAATATGTTTACATAAAAATTTGATATGAAAATGGATTGATAGGACATGGAAATGCCCGTTGATAAGTAAGCCAGTATTACCACAAGACTGTTTTACTTGATTTTTTTACTTTTTCACTATCTCTCATTACTCTATTTACTTTTTAATTAAGCCAGTAGTGGTGGGAAAAATTAGATTTCTCAAAGGAAACAGCCGCCGTCTTGTTACATAAAATGTTACAAGGGTAAAAAGTTATGATAATGCCAATCTATGAAGCTTTTATAAACTTGTCACTGATCGAAAAAATGGGAAGGAAATCCCTAAACGAGATTGTCATCTTTGTACAACATAACACAGATGCGTGCTGTTTTCTCCAGAGTTGCCAAGAAAAGTATTTTTGTGCGGTCATGCCTTGCATAGCAAATTGTTCTAGTAGAGTCCATTATAAATGGAAACATTGAGTAAAAGCAACTCTGTAGCTGACCAGGGAAACAAAAATATTTATTTACAAACCTTAGTTTTCGTTAAGGTGATTAAATGAACTAGAAAGCATTAATTTTTTGCTTGTTAAATGAAACTTAGGATTTCCGAGTGATTTTATGTTTTGACATAAATCTAAGCATGTACTGTTATAGTAGCGCTATGGATTCTACAAACACGTGTTTTCATCCTACGTTTGATAATAAATCAAACTACCAATTTCTTCCTGGTCTTGACTTTGAGCGTATTGACTGCACGTATAAAATATGCGGAATGTATGGTTACCACGTGTGTCTTATTTACATTTTTATTATATTTGGCTTACAACACTTAATGAAACACCGACCGGCATTTTATTTAAAAGGTACCGTGTTTGTGTGGAACATTCTACTTGGAATTTTCTCTGTTGCGGGATTTCTTCGCGTTGCGTCTGAGCTACAATCTTTATTTCAAAATACAAATGGATCCTATAGCAGCGTTTGCGTAAAACACAGCAACCCAAATGTGATTTTATGGGAGTATGAGCAATATACTGAATGAAAAAGGCAAGTTTGTTTCAAAAATTTATAATGTAACTATGTATTCTTGGCATTTTAGATACCTTTTTGTCTTGTCCAAACTTGTTGAATTTGGAGATACCGTTTTTATTGTACTGCGTAAAAAGCCGTTAATCTTTGTTCAATGGTACCACCAGGCTGCCACTTTATTCGTTGCATGGACAGTTGGTAAGAAGAGTTTTAAAGCGCATTTAATGTAATTGCTAGCCCAATTATTGTTTTTAATTACAGCGGAGTATTTTGAGCCAATAAACATTTGGTATATGTGTTTTAATTTCTTTGTGCATTCAATAATGTATCCATACTTTGCTCTAAAGGTAACTAATGATCTCAGCTTCATTTTATGACGTCTAATGGATGCTATATAAAATGTATTAGTGTATATGTAGACCGTTGGATGTTGCATACCACGTAGGATTACGACGAGTATTACGTTTCTCCAGTTTTTGCAGATGGTACTTGGAGTGCTTGTTAATATAACATCGGTTGTTTTTCATGGTAAGGTAAATTTAAGTTTTTATCCAACAGAACTATTGTAATTAATAATGTTTTTGACAGTAAGAGGACACCAGTGTGAAAGACCTGTGTATGCTGTTTTTATCCTTTCCTCTTTATACGTTTCGTTTGTGATTTTGTTTGGAAAGTTGCTATGGGAAAAACGGAGGTCGGGAACTCATATGAAACATGAATAGAAAAACAACACAGCTTTTGGGTTTTTATGTAACACAGAATAAACAAAAGATTTCAGTCTTAATAGCAAACTAGCGAAGAAAAATTGTTTGCTAAATTTGATAATATATCTGATAAGCAAGATGGATTTATATTGTGTTAATATATAATTTTAAATGTATAATTTTATTCAATAAAGTGTTATCAACAAAAGCAATAAATCACTTGATGGCTTTAAACATATTTAATTTTACAATAAAAATCTTAGCAAAGTTTTTAACTAATTTGTATTTATCGGAAAAAACTGTTTGACAAATCACATGATTACATATTTGAAGTTAAGAAATTTTTACACGGAATATAAGAATTTTATCATCATTTGGGGGATCTAATGCGTGATGAGTTCCAAGTTCACCAATACCAGAGTATTAAAAGACTTAACAAATTTTAAACATTTTCCAACCATTACAATCAATTTCACAAACACAGTGAAAATACTTTTTAAAAATTCATATTAGACAAGCCCTTATGCCTTAGTACTGTTGCAATTAGTTTCGTAAAAAGTGATTAAAAACCTCAAGCCAGGTCCTTATTTGCATATGTCTTATCAATCTGAAGAAGTATCGGATTCTGTTGAGCTGCGTGTATCTTTAGCCTGTGGGAGTTTGTGCAAGTAATCATTTTTTTAGATAATTTACAAATTATAGTTTAAAAGTTTAGTTATGAGCATTTCATTGTTAAACAGATAAGCATACATTTTTTAGGTCATCCGTCAAAACTGCAATATAAATTCTCACGATGCAATACGTCCAGTACACGTGCAAACAAAAAAGGCCAATAAGCATTCCATAAATGGAATAGGATAAC
The DNA here is from genome assembly GCA_029691765.1 of Entomobrya proxima. Classification (NCBI taxonomy): domain Eukaryota; kingdom Metazoa; phylum Arthropoda; class Collembola; order Entomobryomorpha; family Entomobryidae; genus Entomobrya; species Entomobrya proxima. The sequence goes on from CM056172.1 coordinate 41,157,401, forward strand.
GATGGTTCCAAAATGTGCACCATGGGTTGTGCCGCTCTAAATAAATGTTTGAATTTGATTTATTTAATTTTACCCATGTTTAAATCATATGCGGGCCATATCACTTTTTTCTTACTCGATTATAATCTTCTTTGGATAAATTATGAGGCGTGTAACTACCCATGTCAGTATGTAAGCCAAGAAAAACCGCTCCGCAATCCTTCTTTTTTTAATACAAAGTAGAAACTTTTCTACCTCCAAGAACACGTTAGAACAATCATGGAGTAACAAAACAACGGCTCCTACATGTGCCATAGAGATGATCCAGGATGATCCAATAAGTCCAAGTGTGAAAACGTGGTGCAACAGCATTTCCCAGTAGTCCCTTCGTCGGACTTTTAATGCATGTGTAAGCAAGCAACTTCCATAAAAACCAACAGCATATAAATAGTACAATGATATTCCGACGGATACTTTCTGTTACATAAATAGTAGATTTTTTATTTCCCAAAAGGTAATTTTCTTAACTCCCTGTAGATTAAAATGAGAGTTTATATTGTCACCTGATTGGGATAGTTTGTCCAGCATTCTGCCATGTTCCAAATCCAAGGTTCATCATACAAAACCAGAACTCCAATCAACAAAGATATTGCATACGACATCAACTTCCAACATCTTTCTGAAAATTTTGATAGGGCAGATTTTTTATCAGCGTTGTGCCTTTTGCGCAACCACCTGTGTATATCCCGGGTTGACAAGTTAAGTTTAGTGGCCAAGTCTTTAATTTGTTTATCACTCGATTGGCGGTGGTCAGCGTAAATTTGTTCTAGTAAGTAGGTAGATCTTGGGGGAATACGATCAGTCAAAAACTTTGTTTTAGAACTTCCATTTACTCCAAAATGTTTTCCAATAGGTTGGAAAAGAAACCTGCATAGATACAAGACTTTCATTAATCAACGAAAAGTTTTATCATGTTACAGCAAATCGTCTTTTGTTCTACCTTTTAACAAGATTACGAATGGCGATGAAAGCAAGGATTGAAATTGCCCAGTACATGCTGTCGCTAACTATTGATGATGCTTCGTTCTTAAAGAAACAGTATAATAGTATGTATTTTCAGTTGTACGGTAAAATCTTTAAGTGTTGGTGTGTAAATAGTATTCTTAATACGGAAACCGATTGTTACTACTTAAAACTGCTAAATATTTACATTTTTAGCATTAGAAACTGGAACTAGTAAACTAAAAATATGTACGTATTCAATCTCTTCTCTTGTTTTCTTAAATTTGAAGGAATCCAGGTATGAGCTTGTTAGTTTTAAAGTCGAAAACAGAGTGATAATACATCATTTCTATTATTGGCTGAATGCGGTTAACCCCCGGTGTAACTACCAAATATGTTGCAATGTTTTATCCCAGGGAAATTTTAGCAATAAAACCTATTATCATAATTTTATTTTTTCTCAAAAGTGGATGGAGAAAGATTTGTACTAGTACTAAGAAAACCCTGGTTGAGGCTAGTTTAATAACAACTTACCATGTGAAAAGAAACCTTTTATAGCTTAATTTTGTGTGGTATGTTATCAACATTTATTAAGCAAAAATTATTAACTTGCAGGTGATACAGATGACATATATTCACCCGTAGCCAAGAAAAGCTCAATAGCAGCATAGCAAACAAAATTTCCATTCGGTTCCATAAGTCCACATGTGATATAAAATATAATGATTAATTTTATTACTCATATAATCCGCATGTCGTTTTTATAAGAACATGTACGTGTATTATCATGTCAATAAAAAGCTTTTCCCATTGTAAACTGAAAACCAGATTGTAAATATGGTAAATCGACCAAATGATTGTTAAAACGATAAGTGAACCACATTAACATATAAAATCAAAAATTTTAATAACAATGTAGCATTTTAATCAATAAAACCAGAATAACAAAAAATTTAGTATTCTCCTGTACACCTTGATAAATCAAGGTGAAATCCAACATACTAGTTTAAATAAGAAAAAAATTCACATGAACCTTTGCATATATCATTTTGATGTACAACTTTTAAAGACCAATAAAGTATTATCATATACTGATTTTTAAATTATGACATAATGTATTAATGACACCTTAACTGAAACGTAATTCTATCATTAAACTGCTTACTGTATTTGTGACTATAACCTATTTATGAACTTTAAAAATTTAGCTTTAACTTTTATAACTTTACTTTTGTTAACTGTCAAGGTTTTCGTCACATACTTTAGTATGTTCTAAAATACTTAACATGATTATTGTTTACTCTGAGTAACAGCTTGCACCCGTAAGTTGAATGAGATTTTGAATTTCTTCAATGGTAAGGTTCAGAAATTCTTTTGCCTTTTCAGTAGACATTACTGCTGCTTCAGCACACACTTGTATTCTGACATGTTGTCCATGGCTCACTACAGTTATTCCTACATCTTATTGTCAGAAAAAGGTTTTCTATCAAAACATTGTTTATTAACATTTACCATTTGTATTACACAGACTAGTATATTTACCTGCATCTCCTGGAACACATCCCGTCACGGAAAAGCATTGCACGCACTTTCTGGCATTTCCATTGCTCAAGATGTGGCTGGATAAATCAGCAAAATTCGAAAGTCCTGATTTTAATGTACAAAATAATATACATATAACAGTATTCCTATAAGCATAAATACATTTGTATGACTGTTTTCTGGATTGATTGTGTTACCTATTGGTACCATTTTATTCTGAAAAAGAAGCCTAGTCAGAGGATTCAGATGATTGCCAGCAAAAACTGTATAGTAGTAACCCAAAATAGGAACAAGCGAGTTTCTTCTAGTGGTTAGCACACTATCTACAGCTTGCAAACGCTCAAGTGTGTTAGTAAATTTGCCCACTGGTTATTCGAAAATAACTCCGGATGTGTAGTTTGTCAGCATAAACTTTCTTGGTGATGTTGGAACAGGTACCACACTTGAAAATATAATGGAATCAGTGCATGCGTTGCTGGGAAGACCAGAACTGATTGCTTTTGAAATAGCTGATAGCAGAACGCCTGTTAAGCTGACTTCAGCAGCTTGCTTGACATTTTATAAATCTTGGATTGCTATAGGTTCCGACCTAACACAAATATGCCGCCATGATTTTTTATGATCCGGTACTTTCAAGTGATTTTTTGCTAAAAAGTAGTATCCACCATATGCAACTTCAATAAAAACATTAAATGGCAACGACAATAATGCTAGTTTCTGCCATCCTGTTTGTCTGACAGGCTTATATATTGGTAAATTTAACTGGTCCGTTAAAAATTCTCCGTGAATTGCATGCACAAATGAAGTCATCATTGCAAAGCCAATGGTGCCAAACCATTAGTAATACAGAATGGTTTGTATCAGTGCTGTTTTTAGGCTGATAATTTTCCACTACATAAAATTTCCAGGGACTTTGTCTTTCAGGCAGTTTGGTGTTTACCAGCGTTTCTAAATACGCGTCTAACTTGTCCTCTGTGAAGCAGTGATTTGTTCCTGACGATAAAACACTGATATGATTTTCAATAGAAAATGTGTCCTTGTAGTTTTTCCAAAATGTGAAGCCCATCCCGCGAACTGGATACTGGTGAAATTTTTGGAAGGACAAAGCAGTATTCTGTTCATTGATACAAGATTTAGAAATGAGATTTCTAATTTCACTGCAAGTCCATTTTCCTTTATAAACTTTTGCAACAACTATGTTTGCACGAGGTGGTTTGTCAGAGAAAAAGTCACCAGACCAGCCAGCGCTTTGACCTTCTAGTATATCGCCTAGGTCTGGTCGAAAAGCTTTTGCCAAGCGTATAACAATTAAACGATACACGAATACTGGCAAACTAATAATCATGAAAATTGGTACAATTGGTGGAAGAAATGATCCCGCCAGTACTTTAAAAAATTTAGTTATCCAAACGGATACCATGTGTTGAAAATCGTGATTCGTCATTTTAAATATTATGTTTGTTGACTGAAGTTCTTTCAATGAGTGAAAGAACAAAATTTCCTTTGAATGTAATATTTATTTCGAATTACAATTTCAAGTACAATATTTTGCCCCAAAAAGCAGTTTCTCAGACGTAAAAAAATATTCTGTAAAACTATTTTCGTACACTTCGGGCTATAATTATACACAAGTATAATATGATATCAGTCTACAATCTAAAATTTTAAGTAAGGATCCCCGTACATATATATTGCCTGTTATTAGATAGCTTTTAGATTTTAAAATAGTTCATAAGAACATTTCTGTCATAAGCCGAAGTTTATTACCTTGCTGACAACAAAGTTGCTAACGATGGGAATTTGATTTATTCATTTACCTGACTATTGTTGAACTGATTTTTTTATTATTCAAGTTCGGATGAAATTACGTTTGAGAAAAACAAATTTTATGGCTTTTGTAAGCTTACCATTCATCGCAATAAGTAAGTCGGCTATTTTAATTTTACATTTTTTCATTTTTATAGAGTAACAATCAAAAACTCAAAGAAAGGGTAGTTATCCTACCAAAACTTAATATTTTGAGATGTTCAAATGGGCGGTACGTGTTTGAAGTTTAAAATCTTCTTATATATTTTCAAAAATGGAAATAGTAGTGTTTCTTTCTTTATATTTTTATTTTTTTCGTGTTTTATTAAAAAGTTATGGCAATAGATTTAGTTAAGGAAACGAAAGTAATTCTTTTTGCTTTTCCTTGATTTCGAAGATATAAAGCAATATTAAAGTGATACGGCAGCCAGTATTAAAAGATAGGTCAGTATTTATAGATTCATTAAACGCAAGGTTCCCACGTGAAAGATTGGCTTACAACTAGTAACTACCACATTTCAATACGATAGATAAATTACATAATTTGCTAATTTAGAAGAACTTAGATATATTTTTGGTTTTATAATTTACGCTTCCATTACTGATTCCATCAATTAGTAATGGGATTTAAACATACTTTAGGTTTCAGCATTACGTATGCTTACTACGGCCATTATATGTCAATTGTTAAAAAGTTTAGTAAAGTTTTAGAGCAACTTATTTTGTAATAATTGATTACAATGCTGAAACATCTGCAGTAGCATTTTTTATTTGCTACTTTTATAACTTTGACACTGATTAGACTATTGATCTTCTTTTTGTGCTTGAATAAGTTTCCTATCCTACTTGTATTGTAAATTGCTACAAATTTTTTAAATATTACCTTTGATTATTTGATACAAAGGAGCTTTTATCTGTAAATTATGTCACATTTTTAGCTCGGAGGAGAAAGATTGCGATCGCAAAAGAACTATGTATGATATCACATCAGTTTGCCTGTTTGACCGTAAACTTTACATTTAAACCGAGCAAACTGGCACTTAGTCTGGCAAATGGGCTTTGTATCTTGTTTACACTAATAAAATAATCCTCCTTGATATAGCTGTGGCACACTATGACATCAAATGTTAGGGTAAAAAGCATGCAAACATATGAAGAAACATATGCGGACTCAGCAGTTATACCAAAAAACTCCCATGGGTAAATGAATAAAAAAGGAAAGCCCGTGGAATAAATATTGTTGAAGCTTGGAGAAATTTATGAGTAGTCACGTTCAATTACCATTAAATTATTTACCTAATTAGCAATATAAACACTAATGCAACTTCAAGCGTAAGAAAAATCATATGTCTTTGTTCTGTTTTTCATGATGCTCTACACATTGCGTGGGCCCGTGGTAAATCTAAATTTTGAAAGCATAATGGCAGAAGTCAATCGGTGCTCTGAAAAAAGCGATCTTCAGGGGACGTCAATAGTGGATGACATCTGAAGCGCATCCATGTACCTACAACCCCAAATATTAAGTAGTTTCTCTGATTGCTAACCACAACACTCTATTGTTCTGATTTAAAACGCAGATTAGTTATTATGCGGAAAAAAACGATGCATCTGTGAGAAACATTTAGCAACAACTGTAACACGACTGTTTTACTTTTTTAGAAAAACGTAATGAAAAATAATTCTTTAGTCTAGAAAAGTCAAGAACATGATTGATCAAAGAAAAAGTTCATTCAACTGGAACTCCTAATTTCAAAAATTACATCTAGTTCCAATATACCATACACGGAGCTCTAAAAACCAAAAATTAGTTCGTTATCTTAGTCTCTATTAAGTAGTAAATAACTAGAAGAATTTATGTGAACGTTCTTTCCAACCCTCAGATCATTAAACAGTTTTGGGTTACTCTCTTCTAATTCCAAATTCATATTATATTTTGCTTCGTATATCCATGAGAATTAAAGTTAATACGATTTGATTTTTCTCCAGATTAGTTATAATCTTCTGGAATCAACATTTTTACGTAATTTCTTAGGTAAGCTTGCAAATCAGTTTTTTAATCGCCACGCGCAGTTTTCCACAGTAAACTTTAATTGCGCTTCGCGGAATATTTTAATTAAGACATAAAACCTGTGAAAATAAAATTGATCCTTTTGTACGATAATAGGTCATTCCTCAGATAACAATAGTACGATTAATTCATTTGGTTCATTGTGTTTTGTAAATCAAATAGTATTGCATATATGCACACCACCTTCATAGTTTAAGGTGGAAATGATAATTGTATAGCCACTTAATATCCTCAACTCTCGGATGTACTTTTAACATATAAATGTAGTAATTTTTAATGTAACTACTTTCTGGATTACAATCATAAAAGTTTAAGCTACTAAAAATGTTTTACTTGGGTTTCCCAAAAACAAATTTATTCATGATAGGAAACGATACGACCACTTATTTTATTTTTTGTTTTGTTGATTTGTTTGTGTAGGTACTGTTTGAACTCTATGTATTAAATAGGGTGCAAATATGCTTTTCTTGTTCATTACCATAACAAATTTTCGGTGACTTGCATTGATTTTTTATAATTGTCAACAAAATGGCAATAAGCTTAATGCAACAATTTGTCCTTTTTGTAAGCAAATTTTTAAGGGTCCTATTGGGATCAATATTTTCTGTTCCCCTAATATTGTTTTTACTTGCAAGTTGCCCTGTGTACATATATCGGTTGTTGGTGGTGTATTTAGCAAAAATTCTGCGTCCCGATTTAGGAGATATTTTGGGTGGTTACTGTGCTGGCCTTGCCTCAGATTTTTTTTCCTCTAAACCACCACGGAATAACATAGTAGTCACGCACGTAATCAAGGGACAAATAACTGGTGAAAAAGTAAAAGAACTAATAATGAAAGCTTGGATAAACGGAAAAGATACGCCTTCATCTTACCAAAGATTTTATCAATATCCTGTAAAGTGGATGGGATTTACATTTTGGAAAAATGGCCGGGACACTTTTGATATTGATAAACACGTTAAACTACTGACTGGCAGTAATACCAGTTTTACTGAAAAAGATTTAGACGAAATAATGGAAAATTTGCTGAACTGCAAACTACCAACAGAGCAAAGTCCTTGGAAAGTGTTTGTGGTCGAAAATTACTTGCCTGCGAATTCAACTGATACAAACCACTCACTTCTGATTACCAACTGGCATCATTGTTTAGCTGATGGGGTCGCAATGATGATAGCATTCATGCATGCCGTTCATGAAGGATTTTCACTGGATATGTTAAAGCTGCCGAATATTCAGCTTCCTAAACGAACATTTTGGCAAACTATCTGGTTTACTGTGACATTTCCTTTAAACGTATTTATAGATCTGTCGGACATTTTATCATTTTTTATTCGACCAAGCCCATTAAAGATTCCAGACTCAAAGAAGCAATGGCATCAGTTGTATTTTAGGTCGAATCCCATTCCAATCCAAGACTTGAAGAAAATCAAGAATTCTTTAGGTGTCAGCATGACAAGTATAATACTTTCGGCTATATCAGCTGCAGTTGACAAATACCCTTACACAACCTCTAGCTCAGTTTTGTGTGGAAGCGTTTTACCAATATATTGGTCCAACAGAAGTGCAGAATTAACCAATTCAATAACTGGTGTGGTTTTTGATTTACCTGTTCGGAGCTTCAAGAATTCACTTGCTCGTTTGTATGCTATAGATCAACTACTAAGAAGTAAACGAAATTCTGGAATTCCCATTTGGCTTTCTTTCTATAGCATGCTGGGTGGCAATCATCTAAACGCTGTAGCAAAATTATGCTTCACAAATAAACTAATGCCAATAGGTAAGATTTGATTGAAACAATGACAATGATAAGAAAAAATCGCAGGTGCCAATAATATAGCTTTGTTATAAAAAATTCAATAAATGGGTTTAGGATTTTCAAATATTGTGGGGCTACCCAAAGACCTAGTATGCATTGGAAACGGAATGACATGCACCCAGTGTTTTTCGATTTCTGGAGCGGCATCCGGGGATACAGGTAAAATATTTCAATATTTACCGTATTCGTATATAGCTATGCATTTAAAATAAATATCTGCATAGTAATGTTTCATGATTAACAAATATTTATTGTTTTAGGTATTGTTTTTAATGCCGTCAGTATTAATCAAGAAATGCGAATACAAATGGGCGCAGAGGAAGGACTAATGTCAAAACATCAAGCACAAGTATTTTTCAACCAAGTTTTAGAAGAAATTACTTTGGTATTCCAGTGTACTCAGCAAACCAATAACAAATAATAAATGAGGATTACATGACACTAATATGTGCATCAACTAAAACTGGTTTGATTGAACCCTAAAACTCCTAAATTCTTATTACACATATAGATACTACAGCTCATCAAATGGAACTTTATTGACTTCAGTGCTTTACAAGCATCTGAGTTCGCTACGAAAAATGCTCAATTCACAATGCAAACCTTTCATACAACGATAAAGATAAAAACCGGATTACTTGTAGCAAAATTTGAAATGATAAGTTGGACCAATCCCAACATCCGACCATTGATTATATGAAATTTATAGTGAAATTGAAAGGAAAGCATACCATACTACAATAAGCAGTAAAAACCGCATTACCTTTATTTTGCTTTATTTTTCAGAACCAGGGTTTGCGTTAGCGTAGGTCAAGAAAAACTATAACATTTCATTTTCATAATGGTTCTAATACCCAGACTATATAACCCATATACTCGTGTAATAAAAATTCACTATTCAAAGAAAAACCAAAAATTAAATAAAGCGTTCTTTTATGATTTTTATCATAGTAGGCAAATCATCAAATCATCAAACCAGCATTTTTATAGTAAAACATAAAAACCCTTATCTTAGATACACAGGTCTTGTAACTTGCATTTATAATCTTTTCACTTTTTATACCCCGGTAATACTATCTACTTCCCAGAGCAAGGTTATGAAAGAGTGAATCTAACGCTGAAAACATTATTGGTGGTAGTTGTAATTCAAATAGTGATCACACATTTAAAAAGTGACAAGTCGCAAAGCCATCCACAAATATTGATTTGGATTTGATCATAACCTCTACGAGGTTTCAGAGCAGCACATGCAAAAAAAACTAAGGCGCATAAGTTAGTTTTTCAGTCAACTTAGCAAAGAACTCAAAAAGGATGCAGATTTGAAGGAACAGATAACACAAAACACAATAGTGTGTAAATATGGCGAGAGTCAAGTCGTCATGTTATGAGTGAGTATTGAATAGTATAGTAAAATAATTCTATAAACTCTGATGAACATCCGGTATTTATGCTTCAGCTCATAGCCGGTGTATATCTTATCTCTGCTTCACGACGCTTAGCACAAATTGTGTATCATGTCAAGTCGTTATTTCGTTTTCATTTATGCCAGTTTTTGTGGTATTTTGCCTGCCTGGTATCTCAAGTATGCTTATACAAGTTTACAATGAATGACTGGTAATAAACGGCTTATATCGTGACCAAGCACGCGTTTTCAAACAGTAATTGAATGCTTTATGACACATTTGCAAATAATTGTCATTCGTCAGTTGCGTGATTTGTCAATTTGTGAATGACTAATTTTCAGATAACAGAATGAACTCATTGTCAGAACAACTTCAAGGTGAGAGTTACAAGAATTTCAAAAGTACTGCTTGCCCAGGTTCATGTAAACTGACATTGTTTTATTGCGTAGCGCTATTCATAAAACTATAAGCCCACTGATAGGCAGAGATTACTGTTCTGACAAAACAACTCACTCTCAACTCTGTTCTCACAAATAATTTTTACTATTTTCTTATTTTATCTTATTTAATATTGGTGACCCACATTAAATTTGGAAAATAAAAATGCCTAGAACCTATGTGGCTAATGCATACAATCGAAGCGTGGGTCGCGTCGGGATGCCTGTGGGATCCACCGTGATTTCTAGAAGCAGTGGTGGTTATTCTTCATCCAGTGGTTTCTCCTTTACCTCGTCAAGATCATACGTGGATAACCCGATGAACAGGTTTGTGAGTTTTTAAGCGTGGTATTCATTTTTGCTGTAAAAAACAGTAAATCAAGATATTTTTGGTACGCCATCAAAGTCATTGGGTCATGTCGGACTTCCTGTGGGAAGTGCAGTTCATTCTAGATATAGCGGAACTATCAGCTACTCTTCGTCCTCATCTTCTTCGAGAACATACAGCAAGAACAACGCATCAAACAGGTGAAAATAAGAAAACATTTATGTAAAGTAGAATCAACACCGAATATGTTTTTGAAAACTATGTTGCTCTTTTAGGGCACTGGGTCACATTGGACTTCCGGTGGGAAGTGCTGTCAATTCTAGATCAGGCCCTGGTTTGTTATCTAGAAGCTCTGCAAAAACATGTGAACAATCCTCAGAATCGGTATGTATATCAATATATTTTGCACTTTGTTAAGACATAGGTATTTTACAAATCAATGTAATAGAGTTCCATCTGAGTTGTCAAGAGAGAAGGTTGTGTGCGATTTGTCTATGCTCGTTATAAGTAGTAATAAAATAATTTGCTGCTGTCAATAAAAAGTGTCAATTTATTTCTCACTACACAGCAATGGATAAGAATTCAAGCACTGAAACAGGGCATTATCCAACTCAAACCAAGCGTAGCATTTATGTGCCACCCAACATTAGTTGAGTTTTTGTCTTGTGTGGATAATTCTTGCAACACAATAAACGGAAACCAAATAGAAATTTTGGGATTGTTTAAAAAACTTACTCGCAAAAAAACTGAAGTGAATTCGTGCCTAAATAAATTGAATGGCAATGAACTGGAGTTGCAATACAAAGACCCGGATCAAATACGCACACAGGAGAAATCAACTACGAAACTCAAGGGAAAATACAATAAAACCGTTACTCATGGCCGGCAGAGCAAATTTAAGTCTGTAAATAAGGAACTAGCAGTTCAACTAATTGACAGCTTTTTTTTATCGCCGTGCTGAAAGTAGATGTAAAAGTGAAAATTGTGCAAATTTTAACAAAGCCATCACACGCAGTTGCAGTTGTCTATATGATCTATGATCAGTGATCATTGATCACTGATTTTTTGGATGCTTTAAAATATTTGCATAGAAAGGATGTGACGCACAGAGATATCAAAAGCATGAATGTTTTGGTTCGTAAGAAAACAGTATTCTCAAAGTAGCATTTTGAATTGTATTACAAAACCATAGTTTTATTTTTTACAGGCTTGTGAGGACTATAGCCACCGCAAACTAGCCGATTTTGGCATAGCCATTAAAGAAGGAACTCCTTCTTCTGCTTCAGTTGCTGATCATTTTGTAGCAGGAACTTGGCCCTATTCCGCATCCGAAATTTGGGAAGTAAAACGATTAAACCTTGATGAGTTAAAATGCGCCGATATTTATTCCATGGTGGTTGTCATTGTTGAATTTTTGACAATGCATATACCATTTCATAAAACGAACATGCGTTAAATTCGTCGTGTTTATTTGGCCAACGAAATACCAAAAATGGATGGTAAAAAGGATGGTGCAAAAAATCACTTTTATGGGATGGCGTGGCTGCTTCGCCAACGTCCAGCCCAATTGCTTCTGAATGTTTTAGAGAATGGGAAAAGAGCAAACTGGCAGGAGCTTTAATTGGATATTTAGATGTAAAATTCGTTTTTTAATTAGGATTGTGTTTGAAACTTTTATTGAACGTGCGTAAATTACAAAATCTCTATTCATCAATTTACCTTTAATATTATGTATGCTACTTGGTTTAACAAAACGCCATATATACCAACTGTTAAACGTACTTAGCCAAAGTCACCTAACAATCTAAAGCTATTTTAATAGCTTAATACATTACTTTAAAACTCTTTTGCTACTGTGTCGATCAACGATTCAAAAACATCAATATAATCCAGAATATTTGCAATTTTGCGAAGGGATTGCTTAGCATCTGATGCAAAGCCATAAGCTAGACTTCTACTACGTTTCATTGACACCGAATGATTTTGAATCCTGCTGTGTAACTGCAAAGACATATATAATTATATGTCACAAAGTAAAAGTACGAAAATAACATTTACCGTATAATATACAATTACCTCTCTTATCTGTTCTGCGTTCAAATCATAGCCCATTTTCCGTAAACGGAAAAATGCTGCTGGGTTTTCTGTTTGATAAAGTATTGCTGGTAACGACATCAGCAGAAACGGGGATGGTGCGGCTAAATCGCATTGCTTCAATGACTTAATTTCCTCGCAGGCTTTTAGAAAAGCTGAAAAATTTTCTACGAACTCTGTCATTTCCGCTTGTAAAGCTGCTTGCTGCTGATTCTTTTGTAATGAAAATGCTGCATACAAACCTCCTTTCAAGTAGCCAAATGCTTTTTGATTGTAGATTATCCAGTCATACACGGAGGCAGTGGATGAAAGCAACATAGGAAATCCAACATTTTTGTCAATCAAGTGCGTACCAAATGTCGAAGTTGTAAATTCCTCCACACCTTCCGTTATTGCGCGCATCACGCTGCGCTGTTTGTTTTGGTTCTTGCAGTGTAGTATATGCATCTAATTGCAAAATAGTCTCCTACCAAAACTGCATACTTGTTTCCCAAGTGAAACTGATCCGAGCAACTATAAAACAGTGGATGTTTTTCTGGCATGTCAATGATTTTTGTGATGTATAGCAGCGGAAAACATTCCAGCATCTGAAGCATTCGCTATGTAGTCAAGTAACTTGTCGTATTTCCGGTTGATATCAATGCTCTGAGGAATCAAGCTTCTTCCAAATATCATAATCCATGTATGGTAACTGGGAAAACGAAGGCGCAAACCTTGCTGGGAATTATGCAGCTCTCTGCAAAAGCACGAAAATAAATTGTCATTACAAATTGTATTCAAAATGTTGATTCCATGTTGCTCCAGCCTGATTAATGATTCGTATTATGATTTGTTAGTATTTGTGTATTGATGGCAGTAAAACACTTTCTATGGAAATCCGTCTTTCTTACCGCTCAATCACGTATCGCACAGGGTGTGGAGATTGAAGAATAAGTCGAGTTTTCTCAGCGATATCAATTCCCCCCACTTCATTTTTTTCCTGTGTTTGTACTATGTCGAATGGACAATAATGCTGTATTCCTCCATTGATGGAACTGGAAGTGTTGATAACTGATTCTCTATGCCTATTGTGGTTTTGATAAATTATTGCCTTTGTTGCTCGTCCAATTATATGTTCTACATGTGATGGAGGAGTGGGAAGTCCATCAGTATATTTTACAGTTTGAAGGATATCTGCCACGTTTCTTTCAACTTTTTGAGAGCTTGGCTTGGCTGTAAAGTCATGCTCAGACATATAATCTAAACTTTCCAAATCCAAGCCATGTATGGTGGTAATTGTTGCAGAGGAAACTTTGAAGCTCTTTATCGTTTGGCAATAAGATTTGAGAATCCCTGGTGCAGAAAAATAAGTCATATTGACAAATTTAATCCAGCCATTTTTCAATTTTAGAGTAAACGCAATAATATTTGGGTATACTAATTTTGAAAAAATTTGTTATTTGAAAGTTAACAAAAACTTGCTAGTGTTCTGGTTTAAAAGTTCTTTGTTGATAGTGTCAAAGGAAGTTTTGTGTCTGATGACTCTCTCCTAAAAGCCTAATTGTAAATGCTAGCTCGAATGATGGTTGGTGAGGTGACAACATAAGTTTTAATGGCCCAGAATATAAGGCTACTTACAATGCAAGGTGTTACAAATCTTGGTCATACTTGGTGTATATGTGCGTGCATAATGCCTAAAGCTCCAAACTTTTGTTTCATTCAACGCTTAAAGATGAGATGAGTTTTACATGATATGATATGATTGTTTAGTAAGCAGTAATGGTAAATAAATGTGGACAAATAAAAATCTGACAACATGTAGCAGGTCTGTATGTCAACAATCTATCATTATAGTTACTGTCGAGTTCAGCAAAGCTTAGCATGAAGTTGTCTCAAATTATGAATCAACCATTGCAAGCTTTCAGGTCAACAGGTCAAAGGGATCATAAACTATAGTAACTGGCTACTAATCAAGCGTATTACGTTTCACTCAAAAATTTATTTTGGTAAATTGTTCTTATTGGCATATTTACAAAAACCATAAACCTGCTTTTGCACGCAGTCTCAACAGTAGTAGAATGCAAAGTAACGCTTGGCCGCATATGCCATCAGAAGTTCCGATTTTTTATTGGTAATGTAATCAATCGGACAAAATGTACAAAAACTTGGTATTTATTACGTTAAAACCCATCAAAATGCGATAGCCATATTACAAGGTTGCTCCCTGACGCTCTCGGATCGTTTCATTTGCTTTAAAAGAAAGGGGAACCTGAAAAACTTAAATCTTTTAAAACTTTAAAGCATTTATAAATGCAAATTTCTGATAATTATATATGGTCAAATTTATTTCTAACCATACACAGCTTAAACCTCTTTCAAAATAGAATAAAAAATAGTCTAGGAAAAATTAATCATTAAATCTGTAATTACTTTGGTACAAACTATGGGATTAGTAACCGCATTCCAATATTTTGCTGTTGGCACTACTGACAATCGAGGATTGTAAAAAATTAATGTTAAATGCTTTACTTGGTCGCCTTAAAGGAAAATTTGATGTTTATAGTAAATACTACTTCCCTTATTACTGCTTAGTAATGGGTTATATGTATTGCAAAATTGGCTACTTTTTGGGTGTTGGAACGGTGGTGTCTTAAATTGCCTCGGCATTTGCGGAGGGATTCAGTTTTTAAAATTTGGGAGACATGTGCTGAGCACATCCAGCAGCAGCAGCAGAATTCACACCCCAAAAATCATCATCGTCAATCGTCATCCTCGTCCGCAAGAGCAGCAGAGCTCCACCACCACTACCAAACCCATTTACTACTACTCTCCTTTCTACCTTGCCTTGAGCAAGTTTGTCTATTTGTCGTTGTGCCATTCTTGGCTATTAAATTCTGTAAAATAATAAATTATTCTTTAAATAAAGTTGACGAAATAACTGCTCCAACAAGTTACTGAATTATTTTCTGTTACCACTGATCCTGAGATCCGAACCTTTCTGAAAAATAGTGTGATGCGACTGATTTTTGGTGCATAAAAAGTTTAGGCACGCCCATACTCATCAAAATTAACTGTTGAGCGCCCGAAAACGCCCCAATTATCAACATTACTGGCGAACCTGCCAGGATCAGTGAATTAAGCAGTGATTTTTTAGTGATTTTGTGAAAATTTGAGACTTTTTGGCATTTTGTGCAGTTCTGTGAGTGGACAAGGTGGAGGACCATGACAAAAAGCCTGTGGTGAAGGAGCCTGAGGATTCTGAAGAAGAAAAGCCAGAGGATCAAGAAGAGGAGCAAAAGGTTAAGGAGCCCGAGAACCTGTCCGTTAAGGAGAAGATCCGGAAGTTGAGCAATACCGACGGAGAAACCGACACCACCAAGCCTGGGAAGAAGATGACGGATTACTCCATCCTATTTGACGCCAAGCTCCACAATCTCAGCGATGCTCGTATGGAGCTGCAAGAGGAGTTGGCAAAGGAAGCTGCGGATGCTCACGACTTGGACTACAAGTGGGCTTACTACAGAAAGCTCCATAAAGCTGCAGTTGATGCTGGGACCAAGTTTCAGGATGCCCTTTTGAAAGAGAAAAAGGGTAAGGAGCTTCAGGAGGTCAGCAACAGTATTGCCCGATTGGAGAAAGATTTGTGTATTTATGAGTGTAGTATGCCGCCCCGTTTACCAGTCTCGTCCACCTCTTCAGCTTCCTCATCATCATCAGCAGCTCCAGTGTCCACAGCAGAATCCTCCCTGAAAACACGCCTTCCCAAACGAGAACTCCCACAGTTTTCGGGAGAAGTAAGGGAATGGCTAGCGTTTTGGGCGGCGTTTGAAGACATCCACTCCGACGCTAAATTGACAACTACAGACAAATTCCATTACCTCCTTCAGTCAACGAAGGAGGGATCAGCAGCAAAAAGACTGCTGCAGAGTTTCCCATTTTGTGCAGCCAACTACTCTGCAGCAGTAGACAGTCTTAAGGAGAGATTTGGGCGATCAAAGACACTTGTAAAGGTCTACGTCAGGGACCTGCTGCAGTTAGTGATCGAGGCGTCAGCAGGCAAGCAAATGGACTTTGCCGACCTCGTCACCACTATCTCGTCTCAGATGCGGAATCTAGAGACACTGGGAGTCACAAAGGATAAGTGTGAGCAGGTACTCTACCCAGTAGTGGAAGCGTGTCTCCCAGCAGATGTTTTGCAGGCATGGCAGCGTAGCAGAGACTACCAAGAAGAGATCGAGCCCCTCATGAAATTCCTCCAGGAGGAGGTGAACAACTTGACGGACCGGAGCCTGGCCCAGTTCACCTTCAGTAGCAGTGGAGGAGACAGCAGCAATAATAAGAAGCAGAAAGTGAAGAAGGAAAAGGAAGAAATGCCCACATCATCATCACTTTTCCAAGCAGTCAGTGGTGGCGGAAAAGGAGGAAAGAGTGCAGCTACAGGTGGAGGAGAGAAAACTTTGTCATGCTGGTTTTGTGAAGGGAACCACTATGGGGAAGAGTGCAAACCAGCCTTGGGAATGAGTTCAGAACAGAAGAAGGCCATCCTAACAAAGAAACATGGTTGGTGGAAGTGCCTTGGAAGAGCTCATTCCGGAAAAAGGTGCAAAAATATGCCCAAGTGCCCCTTGTGTCAGCAGTACCACGTGGTGGTCATGTGTCCCAGTTTAGACAAGGCTCAAGGGAAAGGGAAGTCAAACCCTTGTCCCTCATCATCTTCCTCAACAGCAGCGGCAGCAACAGTAGCAGATGCACCTCCGCCACAGCAGCCAGAGAAGTCCACCACCAGCATGACTGTGTATAACAGTTCACCGGATACGCCCCTTAAGTCCCTATACGTTCTCATTCATGGTGCAGAAGGAAGAGTAAGAAGAGTCCGTGGTGCAATGGATGGAGGTTCCCTAAAAATCTTTTGGGTTGACCACTACAGCAGCAGAGCTAGGAGCAAAGTCAGCTGGCTTTGACACGTTTTGTCAGCAGGTTTTTGGAGCTAAAAAGACAGGGCCACAGCAAAAAGAAAAGGCCAAGTTCTTCGTCTCGGACCTGGAAGGAAGAAACATGTGTGACTTTGACGTGTATCTAGCAGACGCAATTGCCAGTGATATTGCTCATGTGCCAAGTGGTCCGTGGTTGGAAGAGTTTAAAAAGAATGGGGTCACGTTTAACGACTTGGGCGGCAACCCCAGTGATCCCATAGAAATAATATTTGGAAACGATATTATTGCCAGACTTTACACTGGCAGGATCCTCAATTTGGAAGGTGGTCCAGCAGCTATGGAAACAGTTTGGGGCTGGGTACCATCAGGGAAGTTTCCAGTTCCCCCAAGAAGACAAACGAGTTCCATGCTTGTCACCACTTCCCTCCTCCACGTCGAAGGAAATCCCCTCTCAGCGCTTTGGAGTCTAGAGGCGATAGGCATTGAGTGCCCGACGGAACGAGACAGCAAAGAGGAGCTGGAGAAAGCCACACAGCAGCATTTTGACAAGACAGTGGCACAGCTGGGAGATGGGCGTTACCAAGTTTGTCTGCCGTGGATAGTGGGGGCGAAGGAGAAACTATCGTCAAACCGCTATGCAGCTGAGAAGCGGTTGAAAGTGATGACGAAGGACCTCCAGACAAAAGGATACCTGCAGCAGTATGATGCTCTTTTTAGGCAGTGGGAGGAAGACGGGATGATAGAGGAAGTGAGCGAGCAGGAAAGTGAATCCTCATCACCATTCAGTGGTCACTACTTACCGCACAGAGCTGTGGTAAAGTTAAGCAGCAGCACCACCCCCATTCGGCCTGTATTTGATGGCTCGGCAAAGGCCAAAGGAAGACTGTCACTCAACGATTGCCTTGACAAAGGCCCCAACCTGCTGGAGCTAATCCCTCCGATCGTGACCCGCTTCCACCTGAGAAGAATTGGAGTGTTGGCTGACATCAAAAAGGCCTTCCAGCATATCAGCGTACAGTCAGCTGATCGAAAGTTCCTAAAGTTCCTGTGGTGGGCGGATTTGTTCTGCAAAGTGCTGAAAGTGTATCAGCATTGCAGAGTCGTTTTTGGAGTCACCTGCAGTCCTTACCTGTTGGCGGCCATCCTGCGTCATCATTTGAAAAAGTTTAAAGGGAAAGAAGCAGCAGTAGCAGAAGTCCCCCTCCAGTCTCTTTACGTGGACAATACCGTTGTGAGCTTTGATACGCTGGAGGAGGCAAAGGATTTTCAGCGAGTAGCAGTTTCACTCCTCCTTCCAGCCCAGTTTGACCTTCGAGGGTGGGAGTTTGGACCATTAGATGAAGAGGAAGTCGAAGAAGTCTCATCAGTGTTGGGGCTAAAGTGGAACAAAAGGGATGACACGTTGAGTTTGGACGTAAGCAACGTGACCACCAAGATAGCAGAAGAGCCCACCCTCCGTCATGTGCTTTCTCTGGTCCACTCCATCTACGATCCCCTCGGTTTTGCCTGCCCATTTACTCTCGGGGGCAAATTACTTTTAAGGAGGTGTCATGAGGGGAAGCTTGGCATGGACGCAAAATTGGACGATGAGTTGAGAGCCGACGTGCTAAAATGGGCTGCTCAAATTCCTCAGCTTGCAGAGCTAAAGGTGCCCAGACATGTGGAATTTGGCGGAGGTGACGGATGCAGTTTGCACTCATTTGGGGATGCATCATCCCTCTCAACAGCAGCAGCAGTATTCCTCCGTGTGGAAAGTAGTGGAACAGTGAAAGTGTTCCTTTTAGCAGCAAAATCGAGAGTTTCCCCCAAGAAGATACTCACGATTCCCCGGCTGGAGCTAGTGGCATGTGTGTTGGCGTCACGGCTGCTAATAACCGTTTTGAAGGATATAATCCCAAATTGCCTGTGACGCTTTGGTCAGACTCCTCAACAGCACTTGCGTGGATCAGAGGAGCGGGGCCTTGGGGAGTTTTTGTTGGAAACGCTGTGGAGAAAGTTCGTGCCATTTCCCAAGTAAGCAGCTGGCGGCATATACCAGGAAAAGAGAATATTGCGGATTTGCCGTCACGGGGATGCTCAGCCCGAAAATTGATTGAATCCAGATGGTGGGAGGGACCTAACTGGTTACGCTATCCTGCATCAGAGTGACCAAGTTCCGAGGAGATTCCAGATGTTGAGCTGGTGGACAAGGAGCGTAAGAAGACTGTGACAGCTTGTTTTGGTCACTACAGCTGTCGATGCTGTTTTGCGTTTCCTGAGGAGATCCAGCCACCTAAAAACAGTTATAGCACTGGCTGTGCTCATTAAAGTTCAAAAGAAGATTAAAGAGAATAGGGTGACAGCGAAGTCACCTCCAGTTGTGAATTCCGCCCAGCAGCCCCAGCAACAACAGGTGCGATTTGTTTTGAGTGGAGAAGACTTGATATTGGGGGAGAAAGTCCTCATAAAATACGTACAAGAAGAGTTCCGGACAAACCCGGAGAGGATGAAAAAGTTGAAGCCGGAATTGGATGCGGAAGGGCTTCTCCACACCCGCACTCGATTGTCCATTGAGGACGATGAAGATTTTACCTTTCCACTGCTGCTGCCCGACCGTAACGAGTTTACCAGCAGGCTAATACGGTGGGAACATTTCCGGAACTGCCACGCAGGTACCAGCACATTGTTGGCGTTGCTACGCGAGCGATTTTGGATTACAAACGGCAGAAGAGCCGTCAGAAGTGTCATCACCAAGTGCTGGACCTGCCGCCGCTACTTGGCAAAGAAGAGTATTGTGCCCGAAGCACCATTGCCCAAAAAAAGGACAAATTTGGGCCCACCATTTGCCGTAACTGGTGTAGATGCAGCCGGACCACTAATTTTGCGAGGAGGTGAAAAGGCATGGGTGCTGTTATTCACCTGTGCTACCTATAGAGCTGTTCACCTAGAGCTTGTGGACACTTTGTCGGCGGATGGATTCCTTAGAGCTTTCCGGAGTTTTATATCAAGGAGGAGCAGACCGGAGGTGATCTACTCCGACAATGCTCGGGGATTTGTAGCAGCAGCAAAGACGTTGTCAAGTAGCAGCCTGGAAAAGATGAAGGAATACGCAGCGGTGTCCAGGATCCAGTGGCGCTTCAATCCTCCAGCTTCTCCCTGGTGGGGGGGTTGGTGGGAGCGACTGATAGGACTGATGAAGCAGCTCCTCCGAAGGATTCTGGGGAAAAGAGTGGTCCACCTCGCGGAATTGGAGACTATGTTGGTGGAGGTGGAGGACTGCCTAAACAGTAGGCCCCTCACCTACCTATCTGAAAATGTGGACGATCCTATGCCACTAACTCCCAATCACTTTGTGCGTTCCTGTGGGAAGCTACATCTTCCAGAGGCAGATCTGAGGGACTCCAAGGCAACACGAGCTGCTTTTAGAAGGCTTCAGAACCTGAGGGAGGCGCTTCGGTCCAGATTCCGGAAGGAATATTTGGGGTTCCTGCGTGGGGAGATGGGGAAAAGGCGCACAGTGGAGCTGAAAGAAGGAGATATCGTCCTCGTGGAGACTGACAATGCTAAGCGTGTCGACTGGCCGCTTGGAGTTATCGAAGAGACACTGCCCAGCAGAGATGGACTAGGACGCCTCTTTAGGGTCCGAACGAGAGCTGGAGTAACCCTGAGACCAGCTCAACGGCTTTATGCCATGGAGCAAGTGGTGGAGGGGTGAAATATACCAGCTCTCAGCGTCCCAACTATAAAATAAAACAAAAAAATGAAGCAGTTGAAATTGGCTATCGTCTCTTCCCTACTTTGACCTCTCACCATTTTGCTTTTTGAGCCAATCAGGACCTACGGAACCTAATTGACTGGTGGGAGTATATTGCAAAATTGGCTAATTTTTGGGTGTTGGAACGGTGGTGTCTTAAATTGCCTCGGCATTTGCGGAGGGATTCAGTTTTTAAAATTTGGGAGACATGTGCTGAGCACATCCAGCAGCAGCAGCAGAATTCACACCCCAAAAATCATCATCGTCAATCGTCATCCTCGTCCGCAAGAGCAGCAGAGCTCCACCACCACTACCAAACCCATTTACTACTACTCTCCTTTCTACCTTGCCTTGAGCAAGTTTGTCTATTTGTCGTTGTGCCATTCTTGGCAATTAAATTCTGTAAAATAATAAATTATTCTTTAAATAAAGTTGACGAAATAACTGCTAAAACTGCCCCAACAAGTTACTGAATTAATTTCTGTTACCACTGATCCTGAGATCCGAACCTTTCTGAAAAATAGTGTGATGCGACTGATTTTTGGTGCATAAAAAGTTTAGGCACGCCCATACTCATCAAAATTAACTGTTGAGCGCCCGAAAACGCCCCAATTATCAACAATATGTATATAGCTCAACACCATAATAATCAATTACATGCCATATTATCAGTGCAGTAAAATTACTAGCAGTATAAAACATACACCGTTAATCACCGGAATGCTTTATATTCCTGCTTGAGCCCATTCTTACTGAAAACATTTTGCCAAAGTTGCAATTTTCGATATTTGAATAGACCCCTGGCGCTTGACAAATAGAAAATCCACATTCTTAAAAACTTCTCTCCATACTTATGTTGAATTGTCGGCCAGCCCTTTAAAAAGTTACTTCTCCAGCAAAATAGTGTTTTTGCGTAGTCCTGACCAAAATTGTGCCAATCCTCAATCACAAACAAATCTTTTGTCGCCTTGCATATTTCCATTGGGTTTGGCAAATGTCCGTTTGGAAATATATACTTGTTACCCCATGGTTCCGGCCTGGGAACATTTTCGTGATTTCTGGCTATTGTGTGCAACAACAATATTCCATCATCCTTTAGGCATTTCCGAGCAACTTCAAAAAAATTTATATAATTCCTATGTTCGACGTGCTCGAACATGCCAACGCTGACAATTCTGTCGAATTGCTCATCCACATTACGGTAATCCTGTACACGAATATCAACAAGTAAGCCAGTGCAAACCTTGTTTCCATATTTTGCTCCATTTTCCCTAATCGGCACTCCAACGCATTCCACCTGATATTTTTCTGCAAGATATATATTTGCAGTGTTCCCCATCCACAACCAATGTCAAGAACTCGTATGCCGGGTTTTAGGACTAGCTGTCTTGCTATTAACTCCATTTTATTGATTTGAGCTTGATTTAAAGTTTCAGCATCTTTCCAGTATCCACATGAGTATTGCATCCACGAATCCAAAAATAATTCAAATCTCCTGGAAGCGTATTCACAGCGGACTCAAATCCGGATTTAGCCCAATCTAATCCCAATCCGTATTCACAAATCGACATTTAAATCAAATCCCGAATTTATATGTGATCCGATCTAATCAGCTGACCGAAAATCCGCTCTCTGTGAATACGGATCACAATCCGTATTCACACTCGTAAATCCATTTTGACTTTATCCTAAAAAGCTAATCTTGGTCGATAGCAGGATTAAGTCTGTTATCCCATACAAAATAATATTGTTTCAGCAGCAATGCAGCTTTGTAGTGCAACAAATTAATATTATGTCAGCAGTAATTAGTAATTCTGCTTTGTAGTGGAGCAATTTAAAGCTTTCTCGACTTCTACCTACGTTACATTCGACCTAGTCAAGGCTATTAAATAAGTCAAGGCAGGTATTAAAATGATCACTTCTCCACCACTACCACCATCACCACTATTCCATTCATGAAGTGAAATAACTAAATTAATTAGAGTGGATTTTTGCAGCTTTTAAGTGATTTTGAATTCCATGGCTAACGATAGATGAACTTGTCGATGTGTATGTGCGTTAAGGAATAATTTTTATGGGTACAAACTTGCTTCTTGCAACTTTGATCATGTTCGTTCATCGGCGGTTGCCGGTCGGTGTCATTAGTCATTGATTTATTATTTGATCACAATTTGCTGCTGAAAGATTTATCGAATGTTGCTGCAGTTAATTTTTAGTTTAGTAACTTAAATGGGTTCATAATTAGCCTCAAGTTGTGGAAGCGTTTAATTAATTTACATAGGAAGTATGACTCTTTCTGAACTGCCTACGGGATAACATTGTATGTATTGGAGTGTTCGCTTCGTTTATTACCCATATGCATTACAGCATATTACCCTCAAGCATTACAGATTTCGGTTTTGTTTATTACCTTGTGTATAGCGGTGTTCGATTTTGTTTATTAAGCAGACGAGGTCTATAGACCTCAGTATGCTTTATGATATTGCTCTTCAAGTCTGTATAAGCCTTCCGTTCTTCCGTTCCTCCGTTCTTCCGTTCCTCCGCCCGTCCGTAGCGCGATTTCCTCCTAGACCAGACCAGATATTCAAAATCGGTTTTCACCATTGGATTCCTGGTCACTAAATCTAGGTACTGGGGCACAAAAAAAGTTACCCCAGACCCCCCTTCCCCAAAATACCCCCCACACCCCCATTAAGGTCAAACAATATTAAATCACGAGTCCACCTTATTATAGGTAATTGATGCCCCTGATTTCAAAAATGGCAACCATTTTTGGTTAGCTGTTCACCGTTAGCCGCTAGGGGGCGAAAAGTATCAAGATTCTTCATATCTCCTCAATTCTTTAAGTTAGACAAATGAATCTCAGTCCACAGGGGTAATTGACTACGCTAATTACTATTTTGATATCAAATTCACCCCAGACCACCCTGATCTCCCCGGGGCAGCTCCCCACTATACTTAAACTGCACGATAACACGGTGAAACTCAGTTTTAAGGGGTAATTAAGTACGCTGGTCAGGATTTTGATGTCAACATAACTCAGACTATTATTATAGTCAAATAAAATTCTCGTCTGCTTTCCTAAGTTTACAAAAGTTTATTACCCTTATACACAGGCGAGAACAAGCTTTGAATGAATGTGCGCTGCAGTCTTGCTTCGCCCCAAAGGCTCTATGCATACAAATCTTGATTAGATCCTAATCTAATCTTAATCGAAATCCGAAAAACCGTGTGAATACCGTTCAAAATCCGGATTTAGGTTGGATAAGATTGGGATTTGGAAATCCGGATTAACTCGGCTTCTCTGTGAATACCCTTGCTGAATAAATATGCTTGCTTGTTAAAGTAAAATCAATGGTTTAAAAGAATTTTTTATGTTTGGATTTTATATTACCCAAGTCGTAGTGCTCTTTTCCCACTTGATATGCCCTTTGACGAGTTTCTAAATTAAAAGTGTGTAATTCAAGCCATTCTAGCAATTTATTTAGCGGATGATAATAAAGATCCTGAAAACTGTTTCCTATTACACTGTCAACCATGTCAGACAAACGTTCGTAATTTTCCTCGTACACGTCAATCGTTTTGTCCATAAAAGCTTCACCAATAGCCAGAGTTCTTTGGTTTGCAACATTTACAAAATAGTTGTTATCGTTTACTTTAACATGTGCAAACGTTTTCCCTTTGTTTTCAAGCACTATTTCTTGGTATGTGGCTTCCTTTCCAACAGGACAATGAAGCTAAATTCCACCGGACTTTGCGATTTCCATGCTATACTTTCTTATTAGTGGACTAAAAAGGTAAAAAATTTGCCACTCAAACAATTTGTACAATCGTATTACCTCGAACACAATGACATAAACAATGTACCAAAGTTGTTCATTTTAATAAAAGTGGACGTTAACGCGTCTTGTGGCAGCGCAGGCTTTGATTACATTCATTATCCAATGAGACATGGTCTGCGAATGGCCACCTACAAAGCATTTCTGGAGCCTATAAAATATTTGCCTTTACTAGCAACTATGAAATATGCTCATGTTAACAAAGTTCTGTTTAATGAGGATAATACAGCATACGGGGTGCAGTTTGATACACATGACAAAACTATAACGGCTTATGCAAGTAAAGAAGTTATTTTATGTGCTGGGACTTTGGCTCGGCTAAATTGCTAATGTTGTATGGAGTGGGACCAAGGGATCATTTGGAACATCTCAATGTAAGAAAAACTGTTTTATATTTTTCACAATTTATTAGAAAATTTCATTTTTACAACCTTTTCAAATATTTTAGATTCCAGTTATAAGTGAGCTTCCCGTTGGCCAAAATCTGCAAGATCATTTGGGCGTCTACCTCAGTCCATTTTTTCTTGACCAGCCCCGATCCATTAGTTTCGAACGAGATCTTACACTTGGCGCATTTCTAAACTTAGAGTTGTTCATCTTTAATGGTTAAAGAGGCTGAATTTATTTTTAATAACCCAAGCTTTCGCTAACTTGCCGTTAGCTTTTACGAGAGTACACTGAATAGCAAATTTGAGAAAACCCCAGTACAAATTCAAAAGTAACATGCTATAAAAATAGAACAGCAACAATTTAAATTAGTTTTATTGCTAATGGTATCCACGATCCTATGTCATGTCCAGTGTTCCTGTTCATGTTTTGTGGATATTTGTGAATGAATATAGCCTCTTTGAAGATTCGTTGGAACCAGCGTTTTTCGAAACAAAGGAGGGCGATGGAACCAATATTTATATTATGGTTCGGGTTTTCCGCTTGGTGTTCTGCGAGGGCTGATTGATCTACTCTGTTATTACGGAGATCTTCCAAATGATTCTTCTTCCGTTGTTCCAGGTTTTGACTTTCGCCAACGTAAACTATTCCGCAATCGCACTCTATTATGTACACTCCGCAGGATATTGAAGGTGGCAAATCCTTGAATGTACACAAAATGCGATGCAGTTTTACTCCAGTGTAGTATCCAAGATCTGTTCCAAGTAAACTTCTTAGAATGCCGGAGATTTCGTAAGTCACAGGACCAATAAAGGGTATTGCTACCCATCTTTTTGGACTTTGATTGGGATTGGAAGCCTTTGGTGGTCGGTTCACAATGTATGAAATTCGCTTAGACACAATCTTTCTTGGGTACCCATTTCTTACCAGAACGTTTTCGATAATCTGAAGTTCGTCATTCAAACATGAATCGTCGCATATTTGTATTGCACGTATTGTCAGAGAATCAATGACAGCAATTTTTTGGTTTCTGTGATGGTGGGAAGTCCAGTCCAGGTATCGATTGCTGTGAGTTTTCTTTCGGTAGACATTTCTACCTAAAGTGCCGTCATTGTTTCTAGTAAGAAGGACATCCAGGAAACTAACTTGGTTGTTTGATTCCTTTTCAATTGTGAAATTTATGTTTGGATGAAAGTTGTTTATTTTTAACAAGACTTCTTCTTCTTTCCGCTTTCTTAAAACGCAAACCACATCGTCCACCATTCTGAACCATGCGGAAACAAACGGAATGGTGGGAAGTATCTTTGCCTCAAGTTCTTGCATGAATGCTTCGGCTAACAGGGGTGAAATCGGACTTCCCATTGGAGTTCCACCAGTTTGTTTATAAAATTTGCCTCTCCATGTTATATAATTTTGAGAAACCATTTTTAGCAGTGTAAAGATGTCTTGGATTGTCAATTTGTCCGCAAATGCTTTCCATACATTGGTTTTCTGTAGTCTCTCTAATACAACTTGGATGGCAATATCCACTGGTACATTTGTAAACAAAGAAATCACGTCATAGGATACCATTGTTTCCATTGGTCCAATTGTCATGTCTCGAACGTTGTCCACAAATTCATAGGAATTTTTAAGTGTACGAGGGTTGTTTTTTATGGTGCAATACAGTAAAAGCTTCAGAAACAAACTAAGTGGATGTCCAGGTGTCTCGCGATAGTCCACAATAGGTCGCATAGGAGTGTTAGGCTTATGTATTTTCGGGAGCCCGTATAGAATTGGACATTTTTCCGTTTTTGGTTTTATTCTGTCGTAGGTGGATTTTTCAATTTTTCCAGCCTTCTTGAAGTCAGAGCAAACTTGCTTAAGAGAGTTATGGTATGATTTCATAGGATTGCTGGTAAGCTCCACATAAGGACCATCTTCTATGGTTTCAGATACTTTTCTGTCATATTCGATGCGATCCATAACTACTGTCATATTGCCCTTGTCTGCACGTGTAATGACAATAGACGTGTCCGCTCTTAGACTTTTTATGGATTTTAAAATCCAGGAAGGGATTTTTGGATGTTCATCTTCCTTGGAGAAGTAAGTTTTCAATGCGTGACATACTTCGTTCTTGATTTTCTCCTTAGTATGAGCAGGGCAGTCTTTCTCGTCAGTCTCAACAATAATTTTGTCAACGTGCATCATGATTTCCAAAATGGCCGTCTTCGTGTTCTTTATTGGTATCGCATAGTTAAAACCGAGGCTAAGGGTTGCCAGTTCAGCTTGGGAAAGATTTCTGGAGCTTTTGTTTTCCACACATTTAGGTACCATTTTGATTAGACGATTTATTTCTTTTTCTTCTTCCTTGACTTTCTCGGCTGTCAGATTTTGAAATTTTTTAATGAGTCTTGATTTAGTCTTGGTATTCTCCCGTAGGGATTGAACCTTGATCAAGTGGATGATGTTGGGGAAGAGAGTAGGTACTACGTTTTTCAACATGTTTTCCAGTTCCAGAATTCTGGTTTTGCAATGATGGATTATGGCATACGAAGAGTTTATTTCAGCTTTGAGTCTTTTCTGCTCCATGTATTTCGCGGACTTGACAAGGTCTTGGCGTTTGCTTTCTTGAATACTGAGATAAACTTTCATTCCTTTTGGAAGCAGGTTATCCTTCTTGCATCTTTTGCATTCTAAACTTGTTAACATTAGGAAAAGGTCCATATTCCAATGCTGCTGGCCCAATTGCTACTGGCTTATGGACCTCAAAATATGCACAACAACGTGGAGAAGTAGATTGGCCTGACATCCAGATTAGGTATGTTACTTTGCTATGTTGCATTTCATGGAGCAGCAAAATATAATGCTCATGCGTATAATTTGAAAGTTGATGAAATGTTGAAATATTACGAGCACGCAACGGGCAAAGACGCTTGTCACTTTTTGGTTAGCTGTGCTAGACATTTTTCAAGGGGATATTTGAAACTTGGCGGGGACAGTCCTTATGACAAGCTTGTTATAGACCCAAATTATTTAAGTGATGAAAGATATTTGGATTTTAAAGTGCTGCTGGATGCGTTGAAAAATACTTTGTTTTTAATGGAGAATACTACAGCAATGGGAGTTAAAGTTGGCGCTAATATTACCACGGAAAGCTACCGGGTTGTGAGCATCTTGGGTTTAGGACGGATGAATATTGCGAGTGCTACATAAGAAGGTATTCAGTTACGCTGCATCATCCGGTGGGAACGGTTAGCATGAGACTGAGAAAGTGGTGGATACCAGGTTGAGGGTGATTGGAACTAAAAATTTGAGAGTGATAGATGCATCGGTAATACCATAACTTGTAACTACGAATACGAGAGCAGCTGCTATAATGATTGGGGAGAACGGGGTGGATATGGTATTCAGATATTGGAAGAAAATGTGGAAGGGGAAAAATGCGAAAAATTATTTGGGGTTCGAGAAAAGGTGACTAATACGAGTAACAAATTGTAGATTTAAATATTAACCAAAACACTACATGTGTTTTAATTGTTTTTATTACGGTTTTAGAAGCTAATTGCATATCATTGTTTATGCGTAGATATTTATTGAACATTAAATTCTCAACCAGTAAATTATGTATTATCACAATGTATAAGCTAAGGTATGATATTCATAAAATTGTAAAGGATCTAGAATCTAATGGTAATTATGATGAAATTTACAATGAAATACATATTCAGTAAATTCATATATATCAATACCAGTGATGGGCACTCCACTCCTAGAGGGGGAGTGAGAGTGGGAAAAATGAGTGGAGTGATGCATTTTTTGGCTTTGGAAGAGTGGAGGGGAGTGGAGGGGTCAAAGTTTCAACAAGATGGCGAGTGGAGTGGAGTGAGTGGGTAGAATTTTGCTAGCAAAATGAGTGTAGAGGAGTGAGCGGTTCAAAATGAACACAAAATATAGGAATTTTTAGTAATTTTTGCTCGAAAATGCTAAATTTTTCTAACTTTTCTTGCATAAATTGCCATTTTTGTGTGTTTAGTGCTCATTTTACGCAGAAACCTAGAATTTTTTGCTTGTTTTTATTTTAAACCGCAATTTTAGCACAATTTTTTGCTTTTCTTAGCACTAAATGACACATTTTGGGTCACCTAAAATTGGGAGGAGTGAGAGAGGAGTGGAGTGGTCAAATCTTTTACCTAGGTGAGTGGGAGTGAGTGATAGGATCTGGGCAAATGATGAGTGGAGTGGGAGTGAGGGGTTTGTCTCAGTGACACGGAGGAGTGGGAGTGGGAGGGGAGTGAGAATTGAATGCCCATCACTGAAATACTATATAGCGCGCCAGGTCCGTCCACCTCACTCTTTTGTATTTGCAATACCATACACTTTTTTACCACTGCTCTCTCAATGAGCCGCCGTGGCTCAGTAGCTTGAGTGTCGGGGTAACGGGGGTGGAGATCGCCATGACGATTCCTACCGCCGTCTAATTATTTTTGCATGTTTTTTTTCACAAACTATCCCTACAGCCAACGACTTAGTAAGTCTCCCTACACTAACCAACACAATAATTTAAATATTAAGGTCCTGAATCAGGGCCTTAATGGTTAAATCTAAAACATTTACTGATTGCACTGTGCGACACATGATTATGGTTCAGTTTTTGACCAAACTGACGATTCTGATGTCAGATTGTTAAAATTCGAAACTGTAGGGCTTTAGTCAGGGCCCTAATGCTTGAATCTTCAATCTTTAGTGATTGGACAGTGTGACACATGATTATGGCTCAGTTTTTGACCAAACTGACGATTCTGATGTCAGATTGTTAAAATTCGAATCCGCATGGCCTGAATCAGGGCCTTAATGGTTGAATCTTCAATCTTTAGTGATTGGACAGTGTGACACATGATTATGGCTCAGTTTTTGACCAAACTGACGATTCTGATGTCAGATTGTTAAAATTTGAAACTGTAGGGCCTGAATCAGGGCCTTAATGGTTGAATCTTCAATCTTTAGTGATTGGACAGTGTGACACATGATTATGGCTCAGTTTTTGACCAAACTGACGATTCTGATGTCAGATTGTTAAAATTTGAAACTGTAGGGCCTGTATCAGGGCATAAATTGTTAAACCTTCAATCTTAAGTGATTGTAATGTGCGCCATGATTATCGTATAGTTCTTGACCAAACTGACGAATCTGTTGTCGGATTATTTTAATTCGCATCTGCAAGGCTTGATCAGAATACAACTGTCTTGATTATGACAGATGCGTATAACAGTTAATAAAGTGGCAGATAAAAGATAATGCTACAACTATTTAGCTTCGGATATTAATCTCAACGTAGCCGGCCATGCTTGAAATTCAGGTGTCAAGAGTCATGTGCAGGATTTGCATTTCTGGCTTGCAATCCTCACCAAGTGAGGCACCCATACTTACTACATGCATGGGAAGCAATAAGCAAGCCCATAAATATAGTTACGACGGCTTTAATTTAGTTGCTGTTAACTTTTAGGCTGTCATACAT
Organism: Entomobrya proxima; assembly: GCA_029691765.1. NCBI lineage: Eukaryota > Metazoa > Arthropoda > Collembola > Entomobryomorpha > Entomobryidae > Entomobrya > Entomobrya proxima. Next base: position 41,188,245 of record CM056172.1, read on the forward strand.
GGCTTGAGGGATTTCACCCAAAGTTTACAAATACGGTCTGCAGATCTGGCTCAGGGGCCTAAGCGACAAGCTAATCTTGGCTTGCTTCTTTCTGGAAGCAATTTTTGCAATACAATTGTCCTGTTAATGGCATGTGTAGTGTGCACAGTTAACTATACAACTGGCATGGCAGACAAATGTTACAACTATTTAGCATTGCATATATTCAACGTAACGCTTGCTTGAAATTTAGGTGTCAAGAGCAAGGAGTAGAATTTGCATTTCAAGCTTTCAATGCTCACCCATGCTTCATACATGTATGGGAAGCAATAAGCAAGCTTTCAAAATCTAATAACGAACACATTAGATTAGTCGCTGTCGACTGTTATACATGGCTCGAACAAGGCTTAACAAACTTCGCCCAAAGGTCACAAAAGGCCTGCCTCAGGTGCCTTAGCGACAAGCAAAACTTGGCTTGGCTTGCTTCTGAAATAAGTTTCTGGATTGAAAAGGATTTTTGTTGCAAAAGATTTTTCCTAACTACATATAAAGTGTAGAAATGAAATTATCTCTATACCATCCAACACAATAATATGAGTATTTAGAACCCGATTCAGACTCTCCACCTGCGGAGCGGTGGCTGGCTTCTAGTATATATAAAAGTGACGAATAGTTGTAATAAAGCATTTACCGTAACACTAACAAGAGCTTGTTTATGCAAAAAAACTGTAGTTTGACCAATATGTAGAGATTCTTCTTCGAAAAACAAATTAAAGTCAATAACGTACGACAGGATTGTATAGTTTGAAAATTATGCATTCTTAGATTGAAACCTTTTACGCAAACCTTGTGCAAAAAAAATACAACGAAACTATCAAAGGGCTGTGGCGATTAGTTTCAAACTTTTAAAAACATACAAAAAAGCTTACAAAGCGAGAAATTTCAACCAGAATTAAAATGAAAAATTGCCACGGTTATTCTTTCCGTGGGTTACTGGAGAAAATAAAATAGGACGTATAAACTGATTCGATGGAATGTGCATTTTGGGTTATCTTGGTTTCCTTAAAGTGGGTGCAATGCGGGATACAATTATTCCAACTAACGTAATGTCAGTATTTGTGCTAAACGTTTTTATGGATGAAGCAGCTCCTATTTGAATCCGCTCCAAATGAAATATAAAGGGGTGTTCCTTGCTCTGGAGACATTTTTGAAACTACGATATCTCAGAACATTTAGGCTTTATTGAGCTACAGTATTATTTAACATTTAGTACAACTAATAGTTAACAATATTCACATAAACTAAGATTCACTGGTGCCTCTGTATCCAGTGCTGCAAAGTTCTTGTTCGGCTTATGCTCGAACCCCATATCCCGATTTTCGCGATCATGCTGCCACTTTAGTGGTGATGTTTTTCCAACTAGTATTGAAACCTTGGGGTAAACTGTGTGGGTTTTGTAGGTTGGACTACCCTGCCTTACATGAATCCCAAAAAGTTTCGATGTCTCCTTTCAGTGGAATATTTGGAGCATGTTTTGATTTTGGTCTATATCTTAGAAAATTATTTTTGTAAACAAATCAGGGTCTAGATTTTGCACGCTGCTCCTGATCCTTGACTGCTGGTTGGTGCTTCCGGCTTAGTGCAGGCTTTGATGCCCAATTTCTGAGCTTTGGTTTGACCTAGCGTTTGTGGACTAATGTTGAGTTTGTTGGCTGCAGCACTAATTGAGGTGGAAGGCTTCTCGTCGAACAACTTTGATGTCGTCTTCAAGCTTCCTAAGAAAGCCACCGTTACAATACGTCCTTATGAGAACCCGAACCCTGATGTTTTTGTAGCTTAATATCCCTGAATTATTTTGTATATACATGTCTGGCGCTTACCTTCTTCTACAAAGTGTTTCACTGCTTTAATCTTTGACCTTTTAGCAAAATTTTCGAAGTAGGATATAACACGTTTTACAAACGCCTCTTTCTCCCGGGAAATCATGACGATGCGTTTATTTTGGAAAACCGAAAAATACATCATATAACCTCCAAAGGATGAGCTATCACATGATGCATTCAATTTTTTATCTCCTGCCTTTATTTGCATTTTATCTCTATTTGCATACATGTCTCCAGAACAAAGAACAGTGCTTTATTTTTATTCTAGTCCATCCACAAACTCAAGCGACGCTAAAACTTTTCTAAGTGTTTAAAAACTCCAAAAATTTCAGAGTATCAATTGCATGCAGAATCATTAAAGCAAACCCTTCAACACAAACAGTAAAAGTTTTGACACCTTTTAAAATCAAGCAAGTTTTAAATGCGGCTGAGCATTTTAGCGGATTACATGTGCTTGCCAGATGCATTTCTCGATACACAAAAAAGGTTTTTAGTTTGATCACAAATGTCAGACTTTCCCTCTGCCATGGAAATTATTTGCGAAATTGAGAGAGACAATGAAACGTTGGAGCACTTGGAAAGGATATTTATTCAAGGACATGTTTTTATGATCGATTAAAAATATTGCAAGCGTTGTTTTTGGTACATTAAATTAAAAAATAATGCACTCGCTGTAAAAAATCTTGTATGTGTTCGAACGGCAATGCAGTCATATGTATATTACGAGATTAATTATTTCATGCTAAAGCAAAGCAAATTTCTGATTCATCATATTCATGTAAAATTATGTATCAACAGTCAACATTAAATAGGAAATTTGGGGTTAACTCTAAGGATTTTATTCTAATTGTTTATGGTTAGCAAATGCTTGGATTATTTAGGATAAATTAACAATATAATATCAAATATTCGATGAGTTTCATGTTTCGATTATGCTGGATCTCAATTGAAGCTGAGTTCATTAGATGGCTCTTGATGCTTTATGTGTCGCTCAAAAATTGTTGTTGAAAGATAAGGTTTTGGCCCAACACTATATTTTTTACTACTTTCATTATTTTAGATATCTCAAAAGTTGTAAAAATGAAGTTAAGAGAAATACCGAGACACGCAGAAATACGTATCAACTTATATAATCACAAAAAATAAAAAGTAACTTTATTCTTATGAGAAAATAAAACTACATTGTAAAATTCTATAGAAAGTAATTCAAGAAGATATTCACGCTTAATAAACTTGCGTCATTCCTACACATAATCAAATTTGCAATCTTATTTTGCACAAAAGCTATTACAAGTTTTTAAAACCCCTAACCTGGTTTTCTTAGATTAATTATTGTGGCAACTTCCTGACAAATACTGATTAAAGTATCACATTTTATCAAAAACTCATACGACCTTGACCTACGTAGAAACTTGCTAAAATTATTAAGATGTTTTTTTTTTTCATTTTATTAATAAAAGTTTTACAACAGAATTATCAGATTTATGATTAAAAAGCAAGAACTTGTTCTTTGAATTACATAGTTGCTTTGAAATGTAAAGTATAAAAATCCTAAAGCGTGACCATTTACGGTGATGTAATATCGTGTGTATATTTAAACCCGTATTTTTATAAGCTAAAGATGTACTTACTTGTGCACACAGTAACATGATAGCTCAACACTTGGAATTTCCTAGCGGGTTAGCTTAATGTCTATGGTAGACACTCTGTCTACCTGAATATTTATGACATGCCAGGTGCTCATCAAATTTGATGTCTAAATTAGTAATGCATACATCCGGTCGTTATGTTAAATTTTCCAAGGAAGCAATAGAGTTTTACCACGGAATAAAAAAAATTATAAATTAAATGAAATGAAAATTAGTTTGGAATCAATGATATCAACCACTTATTACAAAATGCTTCATTTTACTTGAAATGCATTTTGAAGAAAGCAAAGTAATATTATGAAACAGTGAATTAGTAGGTCGAATTTCAATAATTTCAATATTCATGACAACAGTCGTAGGAACTCTGATACAAACTCAGTCTTATAACGTAATTTACGTTACGTAAAGGCTGTCAATTGGCACGCTTTCAACTGACAATTTTCCGGTTAAGTACTTATTTACATACTTACTTGAAATGCTCTACACAGCATAAAAAATGGCTATTGTTATCAAAGGACGCCAAATGTTCAAAAGAAAAATAACAATCTCAAAACGTTGGATTTCAGTTTTATTGCTTTACATAAAACTTTTAAAATCTGTTGAGTAGTTGCAGCGTTAAATAATCCATGAAATCGGTAAATCAAGCCTTATTGACTAATCCCATGTCCCAATGGACTAAAACATGAATTTGTGGAATTATTTAAATGTAGTCTATTTCATTCGAAAATTTAGAGAAAGTTGCAAGTTGCTTGTGGGAACAGGACTTGAGTGTCTTTTAAGGAACGCTTTGGTTTCAACTGGGAAAGGCACTACAACCTTTACAACAAATAATCAAAGTGAGCATCATAAACATAGCTTGAGAAAATTGACGAACACTCAAAGCTCGATGTCGGTAACATAATCTGTGTACTAACATTTGCTCGTGCTGAGAAAATGAATCATGTTTATTTTTTGTCCGCTTACTAGTAACATCCTTTCAAATATCTTTAAATAACAAGATTATAGAGAAAGATTTTGGAGCTTCTTCCCATTTTAAAATAATATTTCGTAAAAATTTGTGTATTTTGAATAGCCAATTCCAAAACAATATCATTCTGTTTCCAAGGTGACGTTATCGGGGAAAAATAGGTGATTTAATGTGACAATTATCCTAATATTCAGAGGATACTTGGACGTTTTAGATTTTTTGAGGAGAACTTTTGTATACAACAAAACCAGAGAAATTGCCGGAAGGGTCACTCATTTTTTCAGTGATTGTTTCAACAAAAAAACCACAAGTAAGACAAAATACGGTTCCACAATGCCAATTTTAACCGAATGCTCTTCCCGTCTGGTTTGTCCAAAAGGATAAGTTTCTGTACTGAATGTACCTATGATTAAACGTAAAAAGATCGTGAGAGAAATGTTAATTCAAGTTTCAGGAAAATTAAAAAATGCGTATTATGCGAACTAATAGGCATCTTGAATACAAATGTCATACGCACACACAGTAATAAAGTGCATAATAATATGCTTAGGTAGAAATTACATCCACTGCGTAGTAGAGATAATTCAAAACATCTATGGTAAACAATTAAACGATGCTCGCTGCTAAAACACAATTTATCAGGAGAAGAAAAGTGGCCTTTATTACAATCAGATTTGAAATAATATATACATAAATTGTTATTGCAGAAGCACAAACTTTTGTATGTACATTAGCAAATTTGTATTTAATCAACTATTTTGGTACACTAAATTGTGCTCTGGTTGTATAACACGTTTTCCAAGATTTATATAATGAAATGGAAGAGACATGCTTGCAATATCTTGCGAAACGGAGAGAGCCACAACTTGCAATGGTAACAATAATCAAATCAACTTATTTTTACAAGCAGATTTTTTCAGCTTTAGTTTCTACGGATAACATCATAGTACTTCAACTTAACGTGCGAACTAATGATTGAGTTAAACGAATATGGTTTACAATATCACATTAAATGTTAAGTAAATTGTGCAATTTTTTTATCCAATTCTAAATAGTAGTCAATGCATACAAACTATATTTAAAGAAAATTTTTATAAATTGTTCATGCATGTGTCATTTTAATTTATACCACCGTTGACATATACTTCTGTATTGCAGCCAAGAGTTACATCAGGCTATACTTTTAAATTTCAAATTAAAGTGTTTTTATTCTGCTTGACAAATCTTCAGCTAGATTCCAAAGTGTGTTAGAAAACCATTTGCCTTAAGATATCTTAAATCATTTGTTACTGTCTCCATACTGGATGGGAAGTAGTGTCCAAACCTTGGTATATATTTGCTTACTTTTTCATTAGCAAAATACTTAGCTGGACTTGAAGTGAAATATTTGATAAAGTTGATGAGTACGACAAATTATTTTTGAGAGTTTTAATGTTTCTGTACACATCTTTTATTTCTGCAGTTATTTCATCCATATTGTTCAATTTATTGATAAATTTGTCCCATTCCAAAATCTTTAGATCTTTGTTAAGCTCCCGTTCAGCCACCTGTTTAAATTCTTTTTCCAGCTGAGGCCGTGGATGAACAACATTAAATATTTCATTTGGTGCATCCTCATTCATAAAAAGGGCAAGTGACACTTTTGCGCATATATCTACTGGCAACCCAGTGGCTGGGGCAACAAGATCTACAACTGCCCCTAGTTTCAAGGCAATCAGAATTTGCTGCGCGTGTATATTTTTTAGCACATTAATTTTCCCTGTTTCGCTATCTCCAGCCATCCAAGGAAACCTAAAAACCTTACAAGGAATGCCTCTCTCGTTAGCCTGCTCCATTAACATTTCGCAAATCCACTTTGAGCTCTGTAACCCTGGTAACTTTTTATCTACAATGTCTTGAAAAACATTTGTTTTAGGCCACATGTCTGGTAGGTAAGGGTAATCAATATTTCTATCCAAAAAGCTACAAGCTAAAGCTGACGGGTAAAAAACATGTTTTATCTTTTGTGTAACGGCAAATTTTAGCACATTTAAAGTTCCAACGATGTTCACACTATGGCAATCCGTACCTTGTCCGTCTTCAGAGTTAGGTCTTAAATACTCAGCCAGGTTTTTATTTGATGCACAGTGAATCACAGCATCAACCGTTTTACAAAGTTCCTCATATTTTTGACGAGAAATTCCTAAACAGTCTAATGCAACGTTTCCACTAACAGCTTCAATGTTTTCAAATACAACCTTCTCCAGCAAATCTAGCGATTTTAAATGTTTCCGTATTTTCTCTAAAATAGCAACATCATCCGATGTTTCTTTTACTAAACAAACTATTTTCTCTATAAATCCGTATGTACTGCTTACTTCAGAAATTATGTAAGGCGCAAACTGGCCCAATGTTCCAGTAACCAGTATAGATTTAAACTTCGAAGGTTTTACGGCAGATTGTGTACCCAAACAAGATTTAATCTCTTTGGGAAGTTTGGAGCCTTTTTTTAGTAATTCAAGCAGTTCATCATCTGGCAATGGTATTAGCGGAAATTTTTGTTTAGCTTCTTTTTCCATAATTTTATCCACGATCACTTCAGCAATTTGTTGTATTGTCGTGCAATGCTGCAGCATGCTGGTAGTTATTGTTATCCGTGATTTTATTAAAGTTTGTAGGCTGTTCTTTAGTTCAATTTTCATCAATGAGTCAACGCCCAAATCATGAATATTTGCAGAGTTGCTTAGCTTTTCCTCCGGATCCATGCGGAGGGCATTACGTAAAGCTGTTTTGCAGTATTTGATCGTAACAACCATTTTCTCTGCTTTTGTACATAATGAATCCAGTTCTTCCCAAAACTTCTCCTCGTTTACAGCTAAACTATAATTCACCCTAGTGTTTTCATTTTGTTTTAATACCCGTTCTTCTAAGTAAAATTCTGCGAAAGGGCATATTGTTGTCAATGCATTTAATGAAGAAAAGTCCACGAAAGCAACTTGTCGTATTTCTGTTCGTAAAGTTGCCTCCAATCAGTTCATCCTGCTGCTTACGCCCACAGGCAAAAGACAAGCCAAGTTAACTTCTTTAGCGCATCCAACCTGTCCCCATTGACCCCAGTTTATTGTCAACCCTGACAATCCTTGAGAATGCCGGTAGTGTATAAAAGCATCCATGAAAGAATTGGCTGCTGAGTGGTTAGATTGACCAATAGATCCCAATAGCGCTGCAGCACTAGAATACACTACAAAATGTTCCAATGGTAAATATTTTGTGTTATTGTGAAGATTCCATGTGCCGTTCACTTTTGCTTGAAAAATTTCCTGAAATGCGTTCCAAGACTGGTTGGGATACAGATTGTCTCTAATTACCCCTGCACAGTGCATAACTCCCCGTAATATTTCCCCTTGACTTCTTATATATTCTATTATGAGGCAGAGTCCATGAAAAGTGCCCAGCAGAATTTCTTACAATTGTGACATGTCGTGCCCCACTAGAAGCCCCGGGTTGTGTTTTGCATACATTTGGATTCATCAACGTAGCAAACTGAACATGGCCTTACCAACGTAGGTTAAGCGTTTCCTCCAAACCTCCCCCAACCCCCCTTGGGCGTCTCCACTAGGCTTGCGCAAGCTCGACTAAATCCAATTTTTGTTTTATCGGATTCCCCATATCAAAAAACGTAATTTTTTGCTAAAACCAAATTTAGTCGAGTTTGCGCACAGCTAATTATTGCTAATTAACTAACAGCCAATCAGAGCACAGAGATCCAGCCTTTTTTCATCAAAACATATAATACAAAAACGCCGTCTCGCGAAAAGTCTGTCTAATACTAGAGACCAAATTTTGAATCCATGCACGCTTAAAATGAAGTCTTAAGATGAGGTTGTCATTTCTAAAGTCTACGGGGGACTTCATGTAGGCTAGGTGGGCTCTATAAAGGCGAGGTGGGGCTTTATATAGGCGAGGTAGGGCTTCATATTGGCGAGGTGGGGCTTTATATAGGCGAGGTGGGGCTTTATATAGGCGAGGTAGGGCTTCATATTGGCGAGGTAGGGCTCTATAAAGGCGAGGTGGGGCTTTATATAGGCGAGGTAGGGCTTCATATTGGCGAGGTGGGGCTTTATATAGGCGAGGTGGGGCTTTATATAGGCGAGGTAGGGCTTCATATTGGCGAGGTAGGGCTTTATATAGGCGAGTTGGGACTTTATATAGGCGAGGTGGGGCTTTATATAGGGGAGGTGGGGCTTCATATAGGGGAGGTGGGGCTTCATATAGGGGAGGTGGGGCTTTATATAGGCGAGGTGGGGCTTTATATAGGCGAGGTGGGGCTTTATATAGGCGAGGTGGGGCTTTATATAGGGGAGGTGGGGCTTTATATAGGCGAGGTGGGGCTTTATATAGGCGAGGTGGGGCTTTATATAGGAGAGGTGGGGCTTTATATAGACGAGGTGGGGCTTTATATAAGCGAGGTGGGGCTTTATATAGAGGAGGTGGGGCTTTATATAGGCGAGGTGGGGCTTTATATAGGGGAGGTGGGGCTTTATATAGGCGAGGTGGAGCTTTATATAGGGGAGGTGGGGCTTTATATAGGCGAGGTGGGGCTTTATATAGGGGAGGTGGGGCTTTATATAGGCGAGGTGGGGCTTTATATAGGGGAGGTGGGGCTTTATATAGGCGAGGTGGGGCTTTATATAGGGGAGGTGGGGCTTTATATAGGCGAGGTGGAGCTTTATATAGGGGAGGTGGGGCTTTATATAGGCGAGGTGGGGCTTTATATAGGGGAGGTGGGGCTTTATATAGGCGAGGTGGGGCTTTATATAGGCGAGGTGGGGCTTTATATAGGCGAGGTGGGGCTTTATATAGGCGAGGTGGGGCTTTATATAGGCGAGGTGGGGCTTTATATAGGCGAGGTGGGGCTTTATATAGGCGAGGTGGGGCTTTATATAGGCGAGGTGGGGCTTTATATAGGCGAGGTGGGGCTTTATATAGGCGAGGTGGGGCTTTATATAGGCGAGGTGGGGCTTTATATACTTTAGATGGGACCGATTTATTCATTCGTATACTAATTCATTTCGCTGTAATAGTATGCATTGCATGCACAGGCGGGCATCTAGTTCCTAGAAGTTTTTTTTTATTCAATTGGTATACGCCTAGTAGGCGTCGCCTACCATGGAACTTTTTGTGGACTCTGTCTCATATATTTATCTTCTGTTCTGGAGTTCTGGACAAAGGTTTCTGAATTTTGCAAAAGTTTCCTCATCCGCCGTCACCTATTCATATTAGCTTTCAAACAAGTGGTAATAGATTCATAGGAATGTAAGAACCCCCGCAGTGTACATATTATGTCTATATCACCTTGTTATACTACAGCAACCTGTCTTTATCAGTCGTATATAAAGACCTGGCTTTGTAGAAAAATGACGCAATATCTGTTTCTATTTTACTTAGTTTGCTCTTGTTATCAACACTTGTTTCCCCCGAAATTAGGAAACTATGGCGACCCCAAACAATTCTTTGGCTAACCGTCAAACCAATTCATTGCGGATGAGTGACGAGCTTGATAGCGACTTTAAATTCATTATTGAAGATATCAAAGAAATTTTGGAAACTCAACTCAAAGGTTTTCCAGCAGGAGCTCAGCACACTGTACCGTGGGTATGTAAGGTGCTTAACTACAACGTTCCCGGTGGAAAACAAATCCGGTGTGTTAAAATATATATTTGTTTTAAAAAAACCTTTCTAAATTGATAGGGGAGAGTCATGTAATATAAATAAATTCTGTACTGTCTTTGTAAATAACTCAAGAAACACTAATATTGGTTTTTACTGATTTCAGAGGAAGAATGGTTGAGCTTTGCTACAAGCATTTGGTGCCGGATGCCAACCCGGATCAACTAAAACAGGCAAGGGTGCTGGGCTGGTGTATTGAAATTGTAAGAATTTATTATATAAAAAGCTTTTAATTGTAGACTCCCAAGCCAAGCAGAAGTAATCAGATCACAAAAATATGCTAATATGCATATTTCTTCATCAATTTGAATTTCTACCGTAGAGTTTTGAAAGCTTCGCAAACTCACTGAAAGCTAATATTTTTAAATGTCCTTGCTGAATATAATATAATATGGTGAGTAACAATATCTCGTTCTTAAAAGTTTATAACATTTCTAACATCCGGCTAATACATTTGTAATTTTTCAAACACTGACATTTTAAACAAACTTGTAGTGTATTCTACCTCTAACAAGACGGGCATATATTAGAATATTCTGGTGGGTTTTACAGTGTGAACAAAGATCGCACGAAAATAATAGTAATAAACATTTTAGTTGCAGGCCTCCTTCCTCGTAGCTGACGATATAATGGATGCTGGGAAAACTCGAAGAGGCAAACCATGCTGGTATTTGGTGGACAATATGGGCAACATAGCATTGAACGATGCGTTTTTATTGGAACATGTTGTTTTTCAGCTACTTCAAAAACATTTCCGAAACCATGCGTGCTACATGGAGCTGGTTACACTGTTTTTGAACGTAACCTGGCGAACAATATTAGGACAAAGCTTGGACACAAGATTAGGTCATTCCAAATCTTTCGAGCATTTCACTCCTCCTGTTTATAACTTCATTGCTGCATTCAAAACGGGTTATTACACTGTCTACCTTCCTGTACAACTGGCTATGGCATTGGCAAACAAAAAGGAGCACTTCCCGGACAGTTTTCATGAACAGGAAAAGCTGCTATTACTGATTGGTACCATTTTTCAAATTATGGATGACTATATAGATTGTTTTGCTTCAGACTTTGTTACTGGTAAGCAGGGAACCGACATACAGGAGGGTAAGTGCTCATGGTTGTCTGTCTCTGCATTGGAAATATGTAATTCGGAGCAGAGAGAATTATTTGAAGAACAGTATGGTAAAGCGGAAAAGGTTAACGTAGAAAGCATCCGGAAGTTGTACCATGAACTTGGTCTTCCATCCCACTTTGACATGCGTAAAGAAAAGCTGTACTGTAAGATTGCTCAACGGATCAAAGTCTTGGGAGATGGCACTGTGAGTAATATTTTGTACGCGTTCTTGGACAAAGTTTGCAAGCAGGGTAATTTGCCTTGAAGAAGGTAACAGTAGCAACCGTAATCTTGGCACACAATTAAGCTTTTAAAAGTCGCTGTTTTAATTTTTTTATTCAAAATTTTTGTTAATAAACGCAAAATGATTGCGTGAAAAATTTGAAAAATTGTGTTACAGTTAAAACTGCTATCATTAAATGAAAGTTTGTTGCACAATTATTGTTTTTAACTAAATATTACGGTTTTCTATTTGTAAATTTTCAAAATTCTTTCTCGACTGGGTTTCAATAAAATTTATGTCACAAAAGGTTGGTATATGAAAATAATATGCACGCATAACCTTACTAGTTTGTTGCTGCTTCCACTAACTGTCATGTGCATAAAAATCAGAATTTAAAATATGTGCTTCCACACATGTAGGTTATAAAATAACAAGAGTGCCGAAGTAGATGCATCATGTCTACATGAAGTTTCTAATACCTGAATGTAATAAAAAACAGGTGCTTAAATACATTATGATATTGAGGAGAAAGGAGCAAATCCATAAAAAAAGTTATAGAAAATATATTTGCATACTCCTAATTAATTTGAAAAGGCCATTTTGTCGTTTTTTGGACATACAGTCATTACCAATTTCAGTTTAGTGTTAAATGCAGTTGACTCTCCAAAATGATTCCTTCATCATTAGTTTTTATACGTTGTTTTAGTATACAGAAAATCATAAACATTTGAGGAATGAAAAACTTTTGTAATGGTGGCTTTTTAAAAGGGAAGTCCGTGCCTAATTTGGTTTTAAATGGAGTTATTTGAAGAATTGCATGTACATTCATATGAATGTTGATTGATCAACTGAAACGAAAGCATACACAAAAGAAGGATGTAGGTGTTACATAAAAAACATAATAATCTCTATACTCTCCTATGCAGAATATTTGGGAACATTTTTAATCCGCTGAAGAATTGTATGCAATAAATTATTACTTTTGTCTCAAAGTAAAATATGCTTTATAACTTAATCACTAGTCTCTATTTTATGCAACCAAGATAACTCTACAATGCAATGCAAAGATATATAATTCTGGAATTGAATTTGCTTTAATTTGCAATCGCAAAAAATTCTCCAAAAGTGTACATTTTTACCCTGAGTACACAACTACACTCAGTTTGATAGTTGGCGACTCACAACCCATTGACAACAAAAACCAATAAAAAATATGTACTACATATCTCTCTTGCTCACACAGCTCCTTTGGTAAATGGCTACTCGAACAAATCATGATATTAAGCTTTTGTTTAAAAATTTCTACAATTAAAATTTTCGTGCCCAGTGTGACCACTCCCATAAAATAACATTAAACATTGACACAAAATATAAAAAGTTGAGACGTAATGCAATGCCAAATAGGGAATTAGGAATGCATGCTTTTAGATTTTATTTAAGACGTCAACATGAAATTCAAAAAATGCATAAAGTACATAATAATTTCTGTTCAGCCCATTCCGTAAATAAAAATTAATTTCGAATAACACTGGAGTCCTAGAAATTGCTGGAATAAATTTTTAAAATAGCATGTATTGCAAAAATCCCTACTGAACTTCACCGCGTAGTTAGGATGCAGGCCTATTTCACATTTGCAAAACTCAATGCTGTTGTTCCGTAAACCCACAAGTCAATGAGTTTTGAAAAACTATGCTCAATAACTTTTCCTCTATGTTACTGCATTTGGCCTGAAAGGAAACTGAATTTCAGACAAGTTAGAAATTAGGGAGCATAAATATCTCAGCGCGACAGGGTTTCTGACAAGTAACTGGCTTTGTTCTCGGTTCTACCGTAGAACTTCTACGTTAGATACATACAAGTTGTTAAGTGCAAATTATAACAAAGAAAATTGAACTGTGAACGCTCACACACTGCCAAAGTAGGTTTTGTACACAATACAAAATGCACACGCGGCATAATGACATTTTCTTGCTTGTACATATTTTTCACGTTCAGTTTCCCTTTTTATACTTTTCTTTACCTATGTATCTTGATGTATCGGCATTTAAATTATTTTTTAGACCAAATTAATAAAAACTAAATCGATTACCATGTCTAAACTAATTTATTAATCAATACATGCGTATTCAAATTCAAGTTTATTTTACAAAATCTTATGTAATCATTTTGTATGCAGTCTGGAAGCGTATTCACAGCGGACTCAAATCCGGATTTAGCCCAATCTTATCTCAATCCGTATGTACAAATCGACATTTAAATCAAATCCCGAATTTAAATGTGATCCGATCTTAAGAGCTGGCCTAAAATCCGCTCTCTGTGAATACGGGTCACGATACATATTCACATAATTCACCGAAAACAACGTTACTAATTGCTCGGGTTAAGGCAGATAAGAGTTGTTACGACTCCCACAATGTTCCAAAATGTTGTTTGTTATGTTACCAATTCTTAAAAAATTATAAATATTACATATTTTTGGAAAAATTTGATTGATAATAGTTGTTCCGGCTATTAGCTCCCGAACCAACTAGCTAATTTGGCTCCTCGACCCACTTGCTCCCAGACACATTAGCGCCCAGGTAAATTTGCTCCCATAACCACTAGTTCCAGGACTACTTGGCTCCCATGCCATGTTGCTTCCTGTTCAATTTGCTCCCAAACTATTTGCTTCATACGACATAAGCTCCCAGTCAAGTTTTCTCCCAACATTTTATCAAACAGTGCATAGCCCTTAACAGGTCATAACAAGTGGAGATTGCTATGGGTCCAGCGCATCAGGTATACCATGAATTTCTCCAAAAATAAAGTTATAGTATATTTTGAACTATACTTTTTTTTCTGGAGATTGCTGTTCACCGTTACTGTGTCCGGCTCTCTGTACTCATGATAAGCTGAACTTATCATGTCATAGGTATTGTTTGTACGCGAATCGATATTCTTGTCTCGCCCCATCTGAATACACGGAGACCATCTGAATACACGGAGACCATCTGAATACACGGAGACCATCTGAATACACGGAGACCATCTGAATACACGGAGACCATCTGAATATACGGAGACCATATAAACTACACGGAGACTATGTATACTTATGTAAATTGTGCTGTGTACTACTATTTAAAATTATGAAATACCTTTTTCTGTAAATTTACATATTATTCAGTTATTCTAATTTGAGCCTACGTGCTGAATCTCAAGTTCATTGTCATTTTACCATTTTGTACATTTTTTAACCTCGTGTAACTTCATTGTCCTAAGGAACATTCTCGATAGAAGTTTTTTGTGAACTCGTGTAACCTCATTTCTCAAAAGAACAATCTCGAAAGAAGCTTTCTTGGGTTCGCCCATCTCATTTTACATTCACTTCTCGTCCAACTGCCGACTTGCTCAGCGGCTCTTTTTTACCTTTCATTTTTGCCTTGTAAAATAAACTCAGTACTTTGACTTATCAGCACAAATCTCTTGTGTTCCTTTTGTTCTACTCATTTCCCACTTCTAGGTGGTTGACACGGCGAGAAGTCCAAGGCATAAGCTACGTTTGTTTTTTAATCATCTTTGTTTTAATCATCGTCTTTTAATCATCATTGTTTTATCTACTTGTTGCACAATTCCCCATACTTTTAACCATCATCATCCGAGCGATCTCCCAACCTTCTGCTTTGTCCACCTACATCATCATCAGCAGCGAACTGCCCTAAAGTTTTCCTTTAATACCGACACCCCGGGTTCTCGCCCAAACATTGGTCCTTCTACCACCGGATCCAAATCAGATAAGGATCCTTTCGTCAGGAGTTTAAGGAAACCACTACAACAGTTCCAGAGACAAGTGCTACCATGGCACCCACAAATTTCGAAAAAGCAGAAGTCGATAGGACTGGAATCAAGGAGCACCTGGAGTACTTGGAATCAGAACTAGCCCGACACTCAACAACAGCTCTTACCTACAGAGAGGTCGAGACCTGTTTGGAGGAACTGGAGGCGACAAGAAAGCAGATTGGTCCAAATCAAAACCAGTTAAGACTCTCAGCAGCTAAAGGCATCGACATGGACCCCTATTTGCAGGAGTATCGTCAGTTACAAGGGCTCGGAACAAGGCTGTACTCTGGTTTTCACGGAATAAAGGATTCTTTACCACAGCCATCGGGCCCAGTTCCAACCTCCTCCTCATCCCACTCATCATGTTCTGCAAAGCAACGAATCAAACTGCCACCCTTGGAGCTACCAAAGTTCTCAGGAAACCTCCAAGAGTGGGTATCATTTCGTGACATCTTCACCACCGCCGTGCACAATTCATCACTCACCGGAGTTGAGAAGTTGACCCAGCTTAAGGCTCTTCTCACCGGTGAAGCAGCTCGCCAAGTTAGGTCACTCGTTCTCAGTGACGCTAACTACACGATCGCGTGGGATTCTCTCAAGGACAGGTATGAGAACAATCGTGAACTTTTATTTTCAATCATGAAACGTTTGATGACACAGCCCAACATCACCACCGGATCTGCAGCCAACCTGAGATCCCTTATCGACACCACCAAGGAGTGTACAAGGTCCTTGGAGGTCCTAGTTATCCCTGTAGCACACTGGGATGCAGTGTTGCTCTACACCATGTTCTCCCGTCTCGATCCAGCGTCAAGGGAATTATGGGAGCAGACTCTGCCAGACACCAGTGTTCCCACCCTCAACAAGTTTTACGAGTTTCTCGAGCAGCGTGCCCGAGCTCTAGCAGCTAGCACCATCACCGTTCCACCTCGACCTGCGATCAGACCACAAGGACAAGTAAGGGTTCATCACGTGAACGCCACCAGATGCCTCATTGGATGTACACAGCCTCATCCCCTCTACATGTGCCCTGAATTCCACAAGGAGACACCCCAGCAGCGGCTGGAGGAAGTCAAGGCTCGAAAGCTGTGCATTAACTGTATTAGCGACGGACACTACTCGACAGCTTGCCCCAGCAAGCGTACTTGCAAGACCTGCAACAAGCGACACCACACATTGCTCCATCTTGGAGCCGATCGACAAAACGCTCGACAGCATTCTACTATTGCGGCTCAGCAGCAGCCACACTCATCCTCGTCAGCTGAAACCTCTGCAACAGTGCAGAGTCATCATGTCAACGCCTACCTTGGCATTCTGCGTACTGGAATTTTAGCAACTGCTAAAATAAACGTCATCGGACAAAATGGAAATCAGATAACAAGGTCATTGGTTGACGGCGGGTCAACCAACAACAGCATCACAGAGCGCTCAGCCAGAGCCCTCAATCTTCCCCTACGCCGTGTCAACATTCCCATGACAGGACTGGAGGAAGCTCATCTTGGATCAGCCAGGTTCATTACTCAATTTTCATTTAAACCTCATTTTAATTCGCCTCTTTCCTTCACTGTGACAGCGCTAGTGGTCAAGAGCATCAGCTCAAACATCCCGTCGGAGAAATTGGAGAAAAACAGATGGCCACATCTTAGTCACCTTCAGCTCGCTGATCCTGAGTTCCATGAACCTGCTCCAGTAGATATCCTCCTTGGTACTGATATCTTCTGGAATCTGCAACAAAACGAAAAGAAGGAAGGCCCACCGGGAACCCCCAGTGGCATAAAAACAGCGCTTGGTTGGCTAGTGGCAGGTGCAAATTCATCATCATCGCCCATAGTCAACATTCATCATGTCAACCTAGACGTCCAGCTTCAGAGGTTTTGGGAGCAAGAGACGATTCTCGACCAACCTCAGCTGACATCCGAAGAAACAGCCTGTGAGGAACACTTTGCGCGAACGCACTCTCGGGACAAAACAGGAAGATTTACCGTGTCCCTTCCCTTCAAACAACCAAAAATGGAACTAGGTCTGTCGAGACAAATGGCAATCCGTCGGTTCTTATCACTTGAGAACAAATATAACAACAGCAGCATTCGTGACACAGAGCAGTTACGTAAGTTAAAAGAACAATGGTCTATGTACAAGGATTTCATGTCTGAGTATTTAGAATTGGGACACATGGCCAAGTTGACACCAGATGAGCTGCGAGCAGACAAACCACTTTACTACATTCCCCACCACTGTGTCTTCAAAGAGAGCAGTACAACTACCAAACTACGAGTAGTTTTTGATGCGTCAGCAGTTACAACGAATGGCACATCCCTCAACAACATTTTGATGGTTGGACCTGAGCTCCAACAACACATTTGGGACATCATGTTGCGCTTCCGGTGCAACATCATCGCCTTCATTGCGGACATTGCTAAAATGTTCCGAGGGATCGGAGTAGCAGAGGAGGACACCTACTACCAGTGCATAGTATGGAGAGACAGCCCAGACCAACCTCTCCAGGTGTACCGCCTGCTTACCGTAACATACGGCACCTCATCAGCGCCCTACCAAGCAGTGAAGGTCCTCCGACAACTTGCAAAGGACGAATCCTCCAAATTTCCGTTGGCATCAGAGATCGCTCTACGAGATTTCTACGTGGATGACGCAGCCTCTGGAACATCGACCCTTGAAAAGGCCAAGCAAGCAGTTCGAGAACTGAGAGACCTGTGCAAGTCTGGTGGCTTTGAGCTGCGAAAGTGGACCACCAACAGCAACGACTTGCTCATGACGATTCCTCAGGAACTGAGGGAGACAAGCGACCTTGTGGAGCTCCAGCAGGACTCCACCATCAAGACGCTGGGAGTATACTGGAATCCCTCCTCAGATAAGTACAAGTTTCGACTCTCAATGCCACCAGACACGCCAGGTAACGTTACAAAACGTACAATTTTGTCGAAAATAGCAAGTATCTATGATCCTTTGGGCTGGCTAGCACCAGTCACAATCGTGTGCAAGATTTTTATGCAGGGACTTTGGAAGCTGCAAGTAAACTGGGATGATCCACTACCTTTACCTCAACAGCAACATTGGATGGACATACGACAAGACCTGGAAGGCATCAACAACATTGAGATCCCTCGGTGCGTAGTCACCCCCGGAGCTGTCAAAATTTCTATAATTGGGTGCTCAGATGCCAGCATTCGTGCTCTCAGTGCCTCTGTTTATGTGGTGTGTGAGGATCAGCATGGTCACACTTCCTGTCAATTACTGACCTCCAAAACCAAGGTGGCTCCTTTGAAACATGTCACCCTGCCACGCTTGGAGTTGAACGCTGCCGTGCTACTGTCTGAGTTGATGAAGTCAACTCTGTCTACTCTACACATTAAATACCATGAAGTCAGGTGTTACACTGACTCCACCATCACATTAGCCTGGATCATATCCGATCCCAACCGCTGGAAAATCTACATCAAGCGTCGTGTACAAGCCGTACAGGACAACGTGACATCCGCCACCTGGCATCACATTCCCGGAGACCAGAACCCTGCTGACTGTGCCTCTCGAGGAATCTCTGTCTCTGACCTTGGTACACACCCCCTTTGGTGGAATGGCTCTCCCGCATTTTTCAATTCCAACAATACTACATCGGAGCTTTTGAGTGAAGAAATTGACATGATGCAGCGTGAAGCCCAAGTCTCCTCCCATCATGCACAACCAACGCCTCTTCATCCTGTGTTCACACGCTACTCCAGCTTCGAGAAGCTCCAGCGAATCGTCGCATACGTTCTTAGATTTACCTACAATGGAACTTGCAAACTAACTTCGTCTCCCCGCCTTGGAGGTACGTTAACTGTTAACGAAATTATTAATGCACATGATATTATTTTACGCCAGCTACAGCAAGCGTGCTTCCCACTGGAGTACGAGTACCTGTCCAAAGGGAGAACATTGCCCTCAACCAATTCAATGTTGAGTCTTAAGCCCTTCATTTGCGACCTTGGCCTCATCCGCGTCGGCGGCCGTCTACGTCACTCGTCGTTACCATTTCAACGGAAATACCCGATCCTGTTACCTAAAGGACATCAGCTGACCTTTGCTATGATTGATGAAATACACAGAAGATACCTACATACTGGACCCAGCGCAACATTGTTCCACCTTCATCAGCGATACTGGGTAGTAAACGGGAGAGACACAGTCCGAACCGTAACAAGGAAATGTGTTATCTGTGTTCGTCAGCGAGCCAGCCTCATGAACCAGATTATGGGTGATCTACCACCCCACCGACTTCAACAAGCAAGACCTTTCTCGAAAGTAGGTGTGGACTACGCAGGTCCCATTGTCATCCGTCCCATGGTGCGCTCGAAAGTGTCTCTCAAGTGCTGGCTAGCCGTCTTCGTGTGCATGGTCACTCGTGCCATACACATTGAAGTTGTTAGCTCGCTGTCAACCGACTGTTTCCTGGCGTCGCTACGCAGATTTATCGCTCGCCGCGGTAAACCCACCGACATTTTTTCAGACTGTGGCACTAATTTTAAGGGGGCAGATCGTGTCCTTTGTGATTTTCTTTCTTCTTCACAGAATGTTGTCAAGAAAGAGTGTACCAGCCAGCAAATCTCGTGGCACTTCAACCCACCCGGTGCTCCACACTTTGGAGGTCTTTGGGAAGCTGGAGTGAAGTCGATCAAGCTTCACCTGACCAAAGTAATGGGATCAACCCGCTTCACCTACGAGGAGATGCTGACCATTGTCAACCAGATTGAGGGGATTCTCAATTCCCGACCCATCGTGCCAGAATCATCGGATCCATCAGACCTTGGTGCGCTCACCCCAGCTCACTTCTTGATTGGCGGCCCAATCACAGCTCTACCAGAACCAGATCTCTCGACAGAAAATGTGTCCCTCCAGCAACGGTACCACATCATCCAGAAGCAGCTCCAGCAGTTTTGGAAACGATGGACTGGCGAGTACCTCACTCGCCTACAACAACGACCAAAATGGATGAAGCCATTCCCTGACCTGACCGTTGGATCACTCGTGATCATCAAGGACGAGAGGCTACCGCCTCTCAAATGGAAACTAGGCCGTGTCACCGAAGTGAGCCCAGGAGCCGACAATCGTGTCCGTGTAGCAACGTTGAAGACCATGGATGGTTATGTTGATCGTCCTATTGTAAAACTATGTTTATTACCAATTAACCAATAATTAGATTTTCCGCACCTTTTTCCCTGAACATATTAATTTGTTTTCTTTTTGTTTCATGTTTTTACGGCCGTACTAGCAACCAGGTAAAAATGACTCGTTTGGTAACTACAGAGGAAACTCTCTCTCTCCAGTCCACCTCCGGGGTGACGTCGCCCTAGAAAGGTTGCGTCAGCTTGGGAGCAAGTGATGACGAGGTGGGGAAGTGGCTGTGGTACGCCCTAGTGCAAGTACCGTGTTCCCTGGAGCCCTTACTGGTCAACCTGAGCTAGTAGCGGTTCATCCTAATTTTAAATTCATTTTTTTTAAATTTCATTTTTTATAAATTGACATTGTTTTATTTTTATTTTTTGACTTGTTCATTATTTTATTATGTTGCCTCTACGGCAAGGCCGGGGCAGAATGTTCGTACGCGAATCGATATTCTTGTCTCGCCCCATCTGAATACACGGAGACCATCTGAATACACGGAGACCATCTGAATACACGGAGACCATCTGAATACACGGAGACCATCTGAATACACGGAGACCATCTGAATATACGGAGACCATATAAACTACACGGAGACTATGTATACTTATGTAAATTGTGCTGTGTACTACTATTTGAAATTATGAAATACCTTTTTCTGTAAATTTACATACTATTCAGTTATTCTAATTTGAGCCTACGTGCTGAATCTCAAGTTCATTGTCATTTTACCTTTTTGTACATTTTTTAACCTCGTGTAACTTCATTGTCCTAAGGAACATTCTCGATAGAAGTTTTTTGTGTACTCGTGTAACCTCATTTCTCAAAAGAACAATCTCGAAAGAAGCTTTCTTGGGTTCGCCCATCTCATTTTACATTCACTTCTCGTCCAACTGCCGACTTGCTCAGCGGCTCTTTTTTACCTTTCATTTTTGCCTTGTAAAATAAACTCAGTACTTTGACTTATCAGCACAAATCTCTTGTGTTCCTTTTGTTCTACTCATTTCCCACCTCTAGGTGGTTGACACGGCGAGAAGTCCAAGGCATAAGCTACGTTTGTTTTTTAATCATCTTTGTTTTAATCATCGTCTTTTAATCATCATTGTTTTATCTACTTGTTGCACAATTCCCCATACTTTTAACCATCATCATCCGAGCGATCTCCCAACCTTCTGCTTTGTCCACCTACATCATCATCAGCAGCGAACTGCCCTAAAGTTTTCCTTTAATACCGACACCCCGGGTTCTCGCCCAAACAGGTATGCATAAATAAAGACATACTAACTATTCAGAAACTTTTATGCTTTTGTCGTTCGAAAAAAAGCTCATATTTTAAAGATAAATAAATAGGCTTCAAAACAAGCACTTCATCAATTGCTCAGGTGCTACTGAAAAACTTTCACAGTGTTTGAAACATGAATTTTTTTAAATTTCAAGTTGGAAAATGACAACCTGAGTTGTAAGAAGTCTTGCATTCACTACATATTACGATATGCTGCATAGGTTTAAAATTAATTGTATTAGATACTGCACTGTTTGAGCTTTCTGATGATGCTCCGGTTAAGTCACAAACCTAGAATTTTGTTTCCAACAAGTTTAAGATATGTCTAATTACATGTCTAATGTATCTATGGTAGGTAGGTATAATTATGATATACATATGCAAAGCAATTTTGTAAAAGTGTTTAGTGTCTGGATAAATTGTTGCATACCTGTTTCGACTTTCCTGCTAAAATTTTATAGTTGTTTATACGATTTGATTTCAATTTGATTTATGGATTTGACAAACAAATCAGAGAAACATTTTGTGGAGGGTGTTGCGATTGCGGGAAAAAGAAAAATGGGACTGATAAAGGGGATGAATGGAATTTACGCTTTGGGTTACATGGGTTTCCTCAAAGCTAACACCATGTAGAATACAATTATTCCAATTAATGTATTGACAGTATTTGTATTGATTTAAACCCAGAAAACGTTAAGAATAAAGAAGCCCCAAATTAAATGTATTTCTGTGGTATATCCACAACGCCAAGTGAAGCTGGAATGTGCCTAATTGACGAAACAGTGTTTAAAAACATTTGAAGTAAGGAGACATCAGAATATACATAAACATTTAGAAAAACCCTTCAGCTGACAAATAGTACTTAATACTTTTGTGAACTTGTGTTTGATCTGGTTAGAACCAGGTCGACATGCACGTTCCTGACGCGGCTAAACGGATCCATGTGCTGGCCAGCAGCATTCTTTGGAAACACCAGGCCGGAATCTTGAGAGACAATGAAATATTAGAGTACTTGGAAATTTTATAGAAGGACATGTTTTTGAACAAGTAGAAAAGAAAAGCCTAAATTGTAAATACTGGTTTTGTAGCAAAATATTGCACGGGCTGTAGAAAATCTTGTGTGCGTTTTTACGGCTAATGAGGTCTTATACATATTTAGAGATTTATTTTTCATACTATAGGCAAGGTACAGGCAGTTGTACTGATGTATAATATTCATGTATTATTATGTGTCAACATTCAACATTAAATTAGAATTTTGGTACTTGATTCTATTGTTCATGTTCAATAAATACTTGGTTTTGTTGAAAATAAATTAGCAACATAACAATCAAATATTCAATGAGTTTCGTATTGAGATGACACTGGATCTGAATTGAAGCTGAGTTAATTAAATGACTCTTGATGCTTTATTTGAATCTCAAAAGTTTTTGTTGAAAGATAACGTTTTGGCCCAGCACTCCCTACATTGTTTTACTTTCAATAATTTGGGTATCTCAGAAGTTGTTAAATGCAATACCGAGACTATCAGAAATATTTATCAAGTTATATAATCAAACAAGTAACAATGTTTTTCGGAAGAAATAAAACTACATTGTAAAATTCTATGGAAAGTGATTCAAGAAGATATTCACGCATTATAAACCTGCGTCATTCCTACACATCATCAAATTGTCAATCTTATTTCTCACAAAAGTTATTAAATGTTTAAATAACGCATAACCCGGTTTCCTTAGATAAGTCATTGTGGCAACTTCCTGACAAATATTGATTTAAGTACCACATTTTATCAAAAACTCATACGACCCTGACAATTAACTTAAAAATTAAAGTTTGCTAACAATTATTAAGATGGTTTTTTTATTTTACTAAACTAATTTTTACAACAGTATTATTATATTTAAGATTAAAAAGCAAGTTATTGTTCTTTGAATTACATAGCTGCTTTGAAATGTAAAATATAAAAATCCTA
This sequence comes from Entomobrya proxima, assembly GCA_029691765.1. Taxonomy (NCBI): domain Eukaryota; kingdom Metazoa; phylum Arthropoda; class Collembola; order Entomobryomorpha; family Entomobryidae; genus Entomobrya; species Entomobrya proxima. The sequence continues at coordinate 41,212,005 of CM056172.1, forward strand.
AAGCGTGACCATTGACGGTGGTGTAAATTGTGTTAGTAGAATAATCCCGTAGTTTTATAAGCTAAAAATTGATTTGCTTGTGCACACAGTAATATGATTGTGGTGCAATTGTGGAGCTCAACACTTGGAATTTCCTAGTGGGCTAGCTGTATATATCGCCCTGGATACTTAATTATATGCCAGGCGCTCCATCAAATTTGATGTCTAAACAAGTAATGCATACGTCGTTATTAAATTTTCCACGGTAAACAATACAATTAACCACGGAATCAGGAAATTATAAATTAAGAGGAACGAAAATTATTTTTTGAATCAATGATATCAAATACTTATTATAAAATGCTTTATTTTACTTGAGATGTATTATGACGAGTGCAAATCAATATTATGATTAAACATTGGAATTATATTCGTAATTCAAGGTTTTTTGCGAAAAGTGTAATCAATATTAAGTTAAGTTGAAGAAAAAAATTATTGATACATGAACAGATTTGATTTTCTAAATTTTGTTTTGAAACAAGATAATATAATTTATTAGCTAATATCTCGTAAGAGTTTTTTACTGCGTTGACTAGGTTCACGGATCCTGCCGTTGTAATTACATTATGTAGAGAATATACGCTAGCAAATTATGATGATAAAATGTTTGGAGGAAATGGAAAACTGTTTTATTCTGAACATTTAAGTGGTATTGCTGTACGTCTGTATATTGCACACTGGCTGTGTATTAATTGAGTGCCATAAGAACCACATTAATGAAAAGTGTTGTTTAGCTAAAATTTAAGGAAGCTTTACTTTTTCCATGCTATATCTGCAGTGATATATTTACGACAGCGGATATTTTACTTAATTGGACTGCCGCTGTCACATATTGTATTTTTATCGATAGTCATATTTTGAAAAATAATGAAGAAAAACGTCAACAATACAAAAACAGGGACACGCAATTAACCCCATGGACATTACATTTGAATCTTGTATCACTTCACCGGGCACACAAACACTACATTTCAAAATTGATTAAGATAAATACCATACAAACTCGCTTTGATTAAGCTTTTAAACATATTGTAAAGCTCAAGGTACGTAAACTTTGATTTTGGATTTAACTTAAGATTTTATTGGCAACCAAAATTTATAAACACCACACACAATATAATATGAATAATAGTCTAAACTATATAATGTAGTCAGTGGTACCCCAAATGGAGCATTTTACGTTTGGTTAGCATGTCGTATTACGAAGTGTTGACATGGAGGGAAATACTCTGTGTACACTGAATTTACCAAATTGCTGCCAATGCTGTTGTGTATCTAACGAAGCATGCAAAAGAATATAATGAAAAGTGTATGCATTATGTAGAGACGTATTGACATTTGCATTGACAAATCGTTAAACATACCGACAGTTATAAAATATATATACTCAAAGGACATTCTAGTTTTAAGCAAAAATGCGAATCAAGTTGCTAAGCAAGTTCTAACGATGTCTGGATACAGTATGCACTTTAGTAATATGTGCTATTTAGACGTTTGTCACAATATCGATTGGCATTGTTTAATAAGGAATTTTGTAAAATGAGCCAAGCACAAGCATGACATATGTACATTGCCTAAGGTACTATAGCACATTGGTAAAGCATTTGCCATTTCCAAGAATATTCGATTGCAGTCCATTGCTTCTGAAATGATACCTTGTTTTATAATTAATCATAAAAGTGCTCCCGTCATCTTTTCTCAAACTCATACAATGTAGTGTGTATGGATTCTGTTGATATTATTAGTTTATGTAATAAATGTGGATGACACGGTCGCGGCTGACACAATTATTTTAATTCACATTTCCTAAGCTCGAACTTTTGACTTTAAATTGTACCTATCATATGTGATAAAAATGTTGAATGCCAATAATAGCTATCGTAACTTATCAAGTAGATTCACTACTTGATGTATTTGTCGTATCCTTCTGTTTGATTGTAAGCGCTTTTCTTAGTAAGGTTTTCCAGTTGTAGGCTCAAACTTTGTATTTATTAGGGTCTACTCGTGTGCTATAAAATGTTAGCCTTAACTTTTTCCGTGAGTTTTTTAAAAAGAATTTATTACATATTATGTTTGTGTTAAACGCTTTTAAAAACAACCTTACGACCCAAAGTTTATTGCATTAGGTCCATATGTTATAGGACTTTACAAATAAAGAATTTTTGCGATACTTACGCAGGAAGCTTACGTTACTTTGATACAACTATTGTATCGGTTTATTATATAAACTAAAAGTGTACTCAAATTAATTGTTGTGTTGGCGTAATTAAATCTATTGAAATATATTCTAGGCATTAAAATTTATTCATGCCACGCTGAGTGACAACCTGGTAATAAAAGTTTTTATATTAAAGGTTGTGAAAATTTGTTGATTGAAGTATTCCTTAAGATTACCAAAACGAAACATGATTTTAGCATTTGTGAGCACCAAGAACTTTACAGATCTCCTATATTAGTGTCGGACTAAGTTTCATAGAAATTTTACCGTCATAAAAAGTGTCAAAGCCAACTATTTTATAGAAATGATGGTAGAGTTAGTACTGAGTTGCCTGTCCGCCCTGATTCAACCAACAATGGTTTTACTAGCTTACTGGATATTGGAATCTCTCGGCACAATATTTAGCATGTGGGGAAAAAGATATCGACAGCAAGACAAGCAAGATTTTTACAGGTGGGCTCCCTACAGCCGACACCTGACTCCCTCTAGCCGACAACTTCTAGCCGACAACACTCCCTACAGCCGACAACTCCAGCCGACAGCCTCTAGCCGACAACTCTAGCCGACTCCCTCGAACCGACAACTCTACCCGACAGCCGACAACTTTAGCAGAACATTTTTGCTCATCTAAATTGTGATACTCTTGTACCAAGTGGTACTTTAACAACTGTACCACTCACATCAAACCAATCAAAAGTAACAACGGTCCAAGTAACAGGGGAACTTGACTCTAGCGCAGTACACAATGCGTTACTTAAGCTTTGTAGAAAAGCTGTTTAAATATATGCTTATTTTTGGTAAGGTTAGGTTAGTTTAGGTTAGGATTCATTAGCTTGATAGGTTGGCTTAGGCTGATACACCTTTCATGGATTTTCAGTTGGGTTTGAATTTTACATGATTTTGGAACGGACGATTTCTCTTGTCGGTAATTGGTATTGTGAAAGATATTTATATTTAAAGTTAAACATTGAGTTTCGAATCCATTTTAGGAAGATCTTAGTGATTTAAAAATGTAAGTGCGTAGGGATTATTAGGAGTGGATCCGTAAAATTTTCAAAATCGTAAAAAATCCCAACCTAACTGAAAAATCCGTAAAACTCTCAAAGTTGGGCCAAATTCCAACCTAACGAAAAATCCGTAAAATCCAATAATCGTGAAAAATTCCAACCTAAGTAAAAATGCATATAATCGTCGAAATCTTGAAAAATTCTACCCTAAATAACAATCCGCAAAATCGAGAAAAATCCCAACCTAAGTAAAAATCCACTAAAACGTGAAAAATCCCAACCTAAGTAAAAGTCCTGTAAATCGTGAAAAATCCCAACCTCAGTAAAAATTCACTAAAACGTGAAAAAACCCAACCTCAGTAAAAATTCACTAAAACGTGAAAAGTCCCAACCTCAGTAAAAATTCACTAAAACGTGAAAAATCCCAACCTCAGTAAAAATTCACTAAAACGTGAAAAAACCCAACCTCAGTAAAAATTCACTAAAACGTGAAAAAACCCAACCTAAGTAAAAATCTGGAAAATCCTCAAAATCTTGAGAAATCCCAAGTCAACGAAAAATTCTCCAAATCGTGACAAATCTCAACCTAACTGAAAAATCTGTAAAATCGAAAAAACTGCAACCTAACAGAAAAATCCGTAAATTCTTCAAAATCCCAACCTAATTAAAAATCCGTAGAATTCTTCAAAATCCCAACCTAATTCAAAATCCGTAAAATCCCCACTAATCCCACCCTAAGTAAAAAAAGTCGTGTAATCTGGAAACAATTTGCAGAATGTCAATCTAACTGAAAAATTGTACAAAGTCCTAACCTAACTCAAAAGTCGTATATCCTTAATCTGCTGAGGGTAAGCCGCTGTCGGTTGAAGGTAGTCTGCTGGAGTTGTCGGCTGTGGGGAGGATTGGCTGCTAGAGGTTGTCGGTTAGAGTTGTCGGCTGGAGGGAGTCAGGTGTCGGTTGTAGGGAGTGTTGTCGGCTAGAAGTTGTCGGGTAGAATTGTCGGCTGGAGGGAGTCAGGTGTCGGTTGTAGGGAGTGTTGTCGGCTAGAAGTTGTCGGGTAGAATTGTCGGCTGGAGGGAGTCAGGTGTCGGCTGTAGGGAGCCCACCGTAAAAATGTAAAGCAGCAGAAAGTTTCTACAAACTACACCGAAACTAAAAACCCAACAACTTCCGTTCTTACGATCCGAAGTCTGATCATTTTTCGAGCACTGTAAATTTACACCGTTGCCTAGCAGCTTTAGAAGGATATATATTGATCTGAAACTTGGTAAACCGGGTTTTGGACACTTATACGTTCTAAAACAATAAATGTTTTGAAAATTCAAGGAAAAAAATATAGGTGTCAACAAGCCCGTAGTGTAACTCATACAGGTGCACCTAGGTACGGTGGTGTTGGGTTTAGGGTAGTATATTTTGGGTTTTAGATTGATGATTCTTCTGCTGGTAAATTTTAAGCTGCTGAAACCTAAAGGTGAACCACATGTCTCTTCCAGAAAGCAATAATGAATATCTCCGCTGGAGTTGGGGCAACTCGAAACTCAACTTTAGTTGCCCATATAAATAGCAAATTTTTGCCACACATAGTATAGATTTGCAACCATAACTGCTACAATTTGGTTCAGATTGGAGATTGGTTGATTGGATTGGGCATTTGTAAAATAAAACAATATTTATTACTCAATAACTTCGAAAACATGAAACATAACTTATTCACTGAATTTGCACAGTTATAGCTGTTTACTACCAAAATGGCCATGCTAGCTTATATATGTACAAAAAAATGCAAAATGATAAGGAACCAGGATATCCCAAATCAAACCTATTGTGAGCAAGTAACAATTCTGTCAGTGTAATGCAAAAGTCATCAAAAATTTGTGAAAAAAGTTGATTTGTTGACAAATACATCTTACAATTCGTGAAAATCATGAAGGTTTTTTTCTTTTTCAAAGAACTTGTAATGATGCAACGCTTCATTTTCCTGAAATAATTTATTGCAGTCATTAGTTTTGTCAAACGTGTTTGGTTTCAATAACATTGTTTGATTCATTAGCAAAATCATATTATAATGTTGGCTGATGAATAATGTAATGTGGCAAATCTTTTTCGTGGGGCAAATAAAAAGAGATAATAATAATATTATGGAATACCTGTGACGTAACGTGATGGGGTACATCTCAAAAAATGTTAAGATAACTTTGAATATTTTTCTGCTAATAGGTAGTAACTAGGCTTACAAAAGTTGTCAAATGTGTTTTCGACTCCACAGCATCTGCATTTAGAAATTTTTAGTAGTGTTAATCGTATAGGTTTGCAGTTCATTTTGCTTTATTCCTATTACCATTACTTAAATATTAATTTAAATTGATATCACATACGATCTATTAAAAAAACTTTTTATCCAGACTTCCACATATTGTAAAGCAATTATTCATTTCATTTAGGCAAGAACCATAAAAAATAAACTGATTACTATCGCGTAGATAACCTTTAAAAGCTACATGGTATACAAGATGTTTCAGCTGCAGGTATGAATCAAAAGAGTTTTGCTCCGCATAACCAGAAATGCCTTTTCTCATGTGTAAAGAAAGAGTTAGTGGTATAAAAAATAAAAATTCTACATACTATATAATTATCTAGAAACTATATAAAACTTAAATTATTATTGGGAAAGCCAAAAACCATTTCATAGAAACGCTAAATATTGCATTGTAATCAGAATGGGTTTTTGCACCCTAAGTTGCTTTTGTGATAGTGCACTTTCCTCACCGGATGTACGTTTTCCAAGAGTGCGTCATTAGTTTTGAGGCTATTAAACCGAATAAAGATTAAAACTAAAATCTAATTTAATGATGCCCCGCTACCATACGTATGTACTATTGAAATATTATGGTCAAGCAAGATTTGAAGTAAAGGTTCACAACAAACTATCCACGTTAGATTTTACGTAGGAACATATTCTTGTGTTTTTTAAACTATCTAATGTGTTAGAAACTCATATCTGGAGGTATCTTACATATTAATTAAAATCACTCGTTTTTCCTTCTTTAAGAACCTTCCCAGCTACTTTTCCAGATTTCGAATGTGAAAGGTCTCTACTAAAAATATATGCTTAATACGTAACTATATTGAGCAGTTTAACATGACACAGATACGCGTTTTATTTGCTAGGGTTAAAATAAAAAAATGTTTGTTTGACTGGTATTGCTAAACACTTTGGTAGACTCTAGTATAAAAAAAAATGTGCTCAAATAAACTTTGCAGATGGTCGACGAATCGAGCATTTTATCCAGCAACCTCAAATTTGTAGACGAGATTAGGAATTAATAGAAAGATTCTTCTATTAATTAAACTTTAGGTTTCAGTTGATTTGAAGTTTTGACATAAGTCTTAACATGGACTGTTTTAATAACCCATTGGGTTTACCAAATGTGTGTTTTGATCCTAATTATAATAATAAATCAAACTATCAACTTTTTCCTGGTTTCAATTTTGAGCATGTCCAACGCACCTATAAAGTATTTGGAAAATATTCTTATCACGTGTGTCTACTTTATATTTTAGCTATATTTGGCTTAAAACACTTAATGAAAAACCGACCGGCATTTAATTTAAAACGAGCAGTGTTTATTTGGAACTTCATTCTTGGAATTTTCTCTACTTCGGGTTTCCTATGCATTGCATATGAATTGGTTTTTTTACTTCAAAAAGAGAATGGATACTATAACAGCGTTTGTGTAAGACATTCCAGTCCAACTGTGATAGTATGGGGGTACGATGCATAATACATACTATTTGGAAAAGCCTGTTTCTCAAAGTGTTGCAATGTATTTTTCTTTCATTTAGATACCTTTTTGCATTGTCAAAACTTGTCGAGTTTGGAGATACAATTTTTATTGTATTACGCAAAAAACCCTTAATATTTCTTCAGTGGTATCACCACGCTGCTACATTATTTGTTGTATGGACAGTGGGTAAGGACACTTTAAAACTACACTATACAGTTAATCTTAGTAATATTTTAACAAAATCTTTGTTTCTAATTGCAGCGGAATATTTTGAGCCACTCGGCATTTGGATTATGTTATCCAATTATTTTGTTCATTCAGTAATGTACCCGTACTTTGCGCTAAAGGTAGTTAATGATTTCAGATTTCTTCCATCTTGCCGTATTGATGCTACATATAGTGTATAAATTTGTACATAGACCGTTGGATATAAAATACCAAAGTGGATTGCAACTAGCATTACGTTAGTTCAGTTTTTACAGATGCTTTTTGGAGTGTTTATTAATATTACAGCAGTTGGTTTTTGTGGTAAGAAAAATCAACGTTTTTTGTCAGCAAAAACATTTTAACAAATTATATCTTTTTTACTTTCACAACAAGAATGTGAACGACCCGCGTATGCTGTTTTTGCCGCTTCCACTTTATACGTTACATTCGTGATTTTGTTTGGAAAATTGTTATGGGAGAAAACCAGTTGTGCAACCCATATAAAACAGGCATAGACAACCAGCGACCATATTTTGCGTCATAACCATAACGACAACATAATCATAAATTAGAACTTTTTATTCTCTCATACAAGTATAACAAAAGATGCTTTTGCTAAAATGTATTTAATATTTTACAAATAAATAAACTACCCTACCAATATACATTTTATAATTCAATTTGGTTTTATTTAGTCTTTATCAGTCAAAATGTAAAATGACCTAGTTAACTACATACTTTTGCTCATGAAATCTTGAAAACGTGAACCTTAAGACAATAATTTAAGTCAATATTGTAAGTTTATCAAATGAAATGAAGCATGTTGAAATTCAGTGACGGAAAAATTGAAACGCGAGACCTTATTTCTTGTGCACAATACAAGCATATTATGATTAATGTGTTCTCCAATGCAAATCTAATACTATAGTTCTAGCTATTTCAGCATATCAAAAGTTTAATAAATTTTTTAAAATTTATAGTATCGTCAAATTTTGAATTGCCATAAACCCGTGGTTGCATGAGAAGCATATGACGCGTTCAATTACATTCATTATCCTTGTTGTTGCTTACAATATTGCATGCTTTTGAGTGCAATGCAATTCTTTTCAAAACCATCAAAACATACTGCAAACATCCTCCATCCATCTTATCTAACAACATCCTGAACCTTCTTCTTTTCAACAATCTGAACCTGGACCATGTTCGAATAATTATATGCCATCCTTTAATCTGCATTTCAAAAACATGTAAAAAAATTGACAAAAAACACGAAATATGCCAAAAATTGGCTTACCAACCAGAAGGTTTATTATCAATCATTTAGAATGCAAGTTTTGGGCTTCGGTGAATAACGTTTAAAAAATCGTTTCACTTGATTACATTTAATTTGCAAATCATTTAAAATGTCTCATTTATTTGAATTTTAATCCATAAATTGCATTAAAAATTTTGTAAGGTATATCTATGCCTTTTTTTCTTTTTTGGACTTATTTGACCTATAAAGCAGATTTCCAAACAGAAAGGAAAATGAACCAACCACGATATAAAAGTAGAACTTGCTATCCGGTTCCTTGTAACAAGGTTGTACACTTTCTATTATTTAAGGAGTAAATCAAACTAACAGTTAAAATCGATATTACTAAGAATAAATGTCATTTCAACATAAGGTGTCATGATACACTTACGTTTGAAATAAAGCAATGCTGTGTTCAAAGCAAGTGCTATAAACATTTGACCAAATTGTATTGCTGTTAGAATATTTCTTACAGTGCTCCAAATCGGCTCTCCAATCACCTAAAAGCAAAAATTCAAACTTAAGCTACTATAAAGAATTACATGTTTAGGTTTACATTTGTTCAATGACAGCAGTTACCTTCAATGCAAAATAAGGATACATTAGAGAATGAACAAAATAGTTTATTATAACAAACCATGTATTAATTGGTTCCATATATTGAACTAAACAACAAACAAAGATAGAATCAATAAAGTTATGTATCCTCATAAAGCTGATTTTAATGTTATTATTACAAGACTACCAGTTTTCCAGGACAACATCATTGTAGCAATATGGTGATACCACTGGATGAACTGAAGGGGTCGTTTCCATAGTATTATGAAGAATGTGTCACCAAACTCCAGTAATTTAGACAGGACAAACAGCAAACTAAGATTTCAACGCATTTGATTAAATTTTGGTATGGCCTAGTTTTAAAACCACATAAAGGTTTACTTACCCCCAGAAGTGTCCTTTTATGCTTACCATACCAGGCAGGCATACACTTACATAAAACCAGTTGTTGTATTGAGATAACACAAAAAGGCTGGGTATGCTACGGAAAAAATCAACGATAGAAAAACATGCATTCCAGAGAAATAGAGATGTTTCAAAATCAAACGCAGAGCGATTTTTCATCCACTTATGCAATCCCACAACGGTAATAATATATAGAGCACCAATATAGTGACAATGGTAACACAATTTTTTATAAATACTTTTTGCTAAGAGTAAATCAATGCTATCAAACGAATATTGATTGTTTCCCGTGGTTTCTTTAAAAATCCAATCTTGCGGAAACTGAAATTCCATTTCAGTTGAACCGCTATGGTTAAAGTAGTCCATGATTGAGTTGCTGGAAGTACGTGTGCTTTGATATTGTGTTTGGGCTAGGTTAAAAAACAGTATTAAAAATCATTTGGATTGTTTGAATTTGTAAACGCTAAAGAAGCAAACCACTTGCTTAAAAGTAGCAAAATCTAAGATGTCAAATTTTGAGGCTAAATTTTGAAATGTTTTAGGTTTGCGAGTTGTTTGTGCGAGAACGTTTATGATTCGTGTTTACCTGGTTAATCTCCTAAATCATACTATGTTCAGAGGCATTGCCAAAGTTTCTTTATATAGCGATGAGCGATACAATTCCGTACACAAAGCAATAAGCAGAAATGAAACGTTGGTGAAAAGTCTATCTACCCTGTATACCACCGGCAGTATCCAGTAAAATACTGTTATTGCTCTCTTCGTCACTGGTAGTAGCCATTGTGTCCCTCCCATCTAGCTGCTCAAAAATATGAGAATAAATCAACCAAAACTGACAACTTGATTGCATAGTGCATAGAGTTTGGTTTTTGAATACACCGTTTTACAAGTGCAACATGTAATTTTTTTAAACGACACTTTTGGTCATTTTGACTTTTCTCCACTGACCCGGAATTTAACAAACAGGCAGGATCTCTGGTGATTATTTTTGAGTGCAGGTTTTTAAATGCGTCTCACAATTTGCTTCTATCAGTTGTAAAAATGTTTTAAACACATCTTTAATATTAACCTGTCAGTACTATATTTTAAATTTCATTACAAGCTTTCAATTGCTTCCAATATTTAAAAGCAAAAAATTGCTTATTCACAAATCTTATTCTGCTTCACACAACATGTAAGATTTTAATTTGCAACGAGAAACGTTTATGGTGGACGATACGCGAAAACCCGACAAAAAAAGTTATCATATTCCTGTTTTAGGAACCTGTATGTATATGTAGCAGTGCAAAGTTGCAATATCAATTAATTAAAAACTGTGGCTATCCTAGTACATGCATCTACGAGTAGAGAAACGATTTGTTACATCAAAAACATTCAAAAGTGAATTACTATTTTAATTGCTCTACACATTTTAGCTGCAATTATTAACATTTCGGAACCACTGCCGGACAAATAGGAACGCCAACAACACCAGTTGCTTCCAAACTAACAAAAACCACTAAAGCTGTGTTTAGCACTGGAGGAGGAAAGTTAATTATTAGGTTGCTACTTTAGCAGAGGTGCTTATTAAATGTTGTGTGTTTGTGTGTCTGAGTCTAGGTCTACTTTATTTTCTAAAAAATGCTCTAAACCAGCTAACGTCTGCTCTCAACCAGCTAACGTGGGATCTAAATCAGCTAACGCGGGATCTAGGCCACAAAAATAGACCCCAGCGAGCCAGCCAAACCAGCTAAATTATGCTGTGGACAAGCCAAAATAGGTGTCTGCTAATATATGCTAGTAATCAAGAACTCCGTTATCTTTAGCAGCAAGCATTTTTTATGATTTACAATTGCCCATTACATTTAAGAAAATTCAGAGCATTTAAAATTTTTTTTATAGTTTTGATGATGCCATTAGTTATTTTACTTGTATAGGCTTATTCTAGTATAGCCATCATTTTTATACATCGGTATTGCAATTTTACTCATGTTCAAACACATATAATTTAAAAGGACCATATTCAAGCTTTAATGTAACTAGGCCCATCGGGGAACGGCTCCAATTCATATACCATTCGAAAGCCCGTAAAAAGGTAAGCAAAAAATTCAATGCGCGCAACTCCGTCACTGCATGCACAAGACTGGTTTACATGGAAACCCATTATAAAAAACAGGGTCGTCTAATACGTAACAAACCAAACTTCTGCATAAAGAGCGGAACGGTTACATTTAATAGCTTTCTTACACACCCTCGTGCAATACCAAAATCCGTTGTACACGGAGAGTTATTAAGAGAAGTTTGTGGACTGATCCGTGAAAATGACCTTCATCGGAAACACTTAACGAACCGAAGTTCTGCATAAAGAGCGGAACGGTTACAGTTAATAGCTTATTCGAAAGGGCTTTCAAATGGTATATGAATTGGAACCGTTCCCCGTTGGGTCCAGTTGCATTTAAGTTTGAATAAGGTCCTCTTTAATACTTCCTTGTTACCTTTAATTCACGCGACTTTTTGTAATACCATTAGCGTTACTCTAGTACTCCATTAAAGCACACACAATCTTGTGTTTTGTAATTCTGAAATACGGCTGTCAGGAATTGGCGTAGCCGCGATAGTACATATGGTACATGGTATATGGTACTTATTGGACTAGGATTTAATCTGGCAATTGCATTTGTGTGACGGTAGAATGAATCATGTTATAAAACCTTTGGTATTTGTAGAAACGTAGAATTAGAAACTATTTTTAAAAAATTTTGCAATTGAGCTAATAAAAGATTGTAATGCTTAGTAAAATCTATGAAAACCAATACAAAATAAAATTATATAATTTTCATTTGAATTCTGTGCTTATCTCTGACTACGGAATCATGCTTGACTGCTTGTTCTAAATTTAAAACGGCACGAAATTCATGCACTTGAAAGAATAAATTAATTTTGTACCTTGCTTTTTGTAAAAAAATAAGCATTTATTTCAGTCGCAACATTGTTTGTTGCTGGTTGCTTCTTTATTGCTGGATGAATGCTTGATAATCTGTAAACAAAATTCCCCATTGGTTGTTCCCTATAGTATAGAAGAAAGCATGACGAACAACGCAATTAGGAGATTAAAGATATTAAGAAATGAATTTAATAAGACAACGCTCGTTATCATGAGATAGATGTTACCCAATTCAATTAAAAATGTTAAGTTCAAATCGTTCGGATAAACATCTGAAATTACTTCACCTCAGTAAATTTATTACAGCAGTAAGAATATAGATGCATTAAATATTATTATTTCCTTGATAGATTTCTTGATATTAATATCTAGTTGCAAAGATGTCTTAGCGTCTGTAATGCACCTACCTTATGGAGTTTAGCGTAATATTTAATGTAAGTAAACATACAATTAGGCAATATAAATTTTATTTACTGTGCATGACTAGAGTAGTTCCTAAAAATACAAATGTTTTCCTATTATGAATTATTTCGTTTATCCTGTTCAAGGGCTTGTTATCCATGACCGCTAATTATTATGGGATTAGCAATTATGTGTTCCATGACGTAGCAGTTTTGCTCCTTCCTAGAATTTTTGGTAGTTAGTAATTTTTATTTTCTATCCAATTTTTATTTAAGTAACGTATTGCTTTCTTTTTTATTATTGCCATTATCTATAATTAGAGAACCATTTCTGTCACCATAACGTTGTTGTTGCAATGAGTCAGCTCTTAAGCTTTTAACCGCCATGTGCAATGCCACCATGCTTGAGGAGCAAGCACTTTCCGTGGCAATAGATGGCCCTGTTCCCCTCAACAAATGAGAAAGTCTTGCTGCCGCTGCTCGAATATTATTTCCCCAGGAAACTCTGTTAACATCTTCATCCCACACAGCTCCAAGCATCTCCTTGTAATCAGTAGTCCAACTTCCGGTGAATATTGCAACAGGAGTGCCATACAAGCTGAGTGGATTAATTCCCGCATCATCTAGAGACTCCTACAAAACCTCATGCATAATTATATTCTGTGGATCCATGTATACCACTTTTTTGGGACTCAAGCCAAAAAAGCCTGCATCAAACCCATCCACAGGCATGGATAAAAACCCTGCTTGAGTTTTTCTGTCCTCTGGAGTAACTCTCAGAGCGTGCTCCTTCTTCCAGCGAAATGCGGGTGGCTCACGAATTCCCTCTTCTCCAGCATACAGTAAGTTCCAAAACTCCTCCAGGTTGTTAGCCCCAGGATATCGGCAGCTCATTCCCACAATGGCATTGGTTCATGTTTGTAAGGTTTTACAGGTGAAGAAATCATATTCAGATTCAAGGTTTGCATAGGCAATTCGTTTATGTAGGTTTAGCCAATTATTGACAATGACCTTTAATTAAAGAAACACATTTTGATTAGCCTGCTATGGAAAAAAACTTGGGCAACCTTAGTTCATACCTTTTCGGATAAACCGATGTCCATAGTTAGCAACTACCTTAATCTGTCGTACATTTTCAAATTGTCTTTTTTTTCAGTAAATTTTCAAACTGTACAATTGGTGTGTGAGTGTTATCACTATTAAAAATTCAAGGATTATTTAGTGCACAAATAAATCAAGAGACATTCGTAGCTCGTAAAAAATCTCGCCTTAATGTACCTCAATAATTTTCCAGTTGACAAGCAAAACTTGGAAATAAGTTTCTTTGGTAGGATGTCCATTTCTAAATTTGCCTTTTGGTTTTTAAGCCAAGTGCATAAATATTCTTCCGAGATTTCTATCACAGTTTATGTTTATTGTGGATCAGACAGAATTGAAATATTAAAGCTTTATAATGCAAAGTGGAACATTGAAATTTGAATACCTGAGTTGCTCAAAGTTGACCAAACTTGCTTAGAAGGTTGGAGCACGAAAATGGACAATTCAAATTTTTCCTCATCAGGACAAACGAGAACTTGAAAGTCATCAGCACGGTCAAACATTATGTCCACATTTTCTATAAACTTAGAGTATGACAAAAAAATAAACCATGAATACATTTTTGTATAATTCCCGTACGTACGTTAACATTTAGTAAGCTGTGGATAATTTACCAATGTTCTTGTTGAAATGTAAACGCATTTTAGATACGGGGTTAACTTAATGAAAATGCGTAAGCTTTTGCATGAGCATCAGTCATCTTGCCTGGTTTAACTGGTTTAGCAAAATTCTTCTCATGCAACAAGAAAACCATGGCAAACACTTGTTGCAAAATACCGCTGTTCAAACATAATTAGATTAGTGGACTCTATGCCAATAACAATCCTGCAGTTTAAAAAAGCTTTTTACCGATTTTCAACGGAAACATATGTAGATGTTATTGCAGCTAATTTTCGGTTTGTTCGCTTTTTTAGAAGGGATTTAACCAGAACCAATGCGTCAGCAACAGCCTCGTTCTGTAGCACGCTAGTCAGCCAAACCTGGTTGCTCAAGCAAGCTTAAAAATAAATATTGTATGAGCTTTTAACGAATTTAGTTTAATGATTGCCCGTGATAAGACCTAATCACATAAGATCGTTGCCTCAAAAGACCGTGAATAAAAGACCTTGTCCGCAAAATGTCGTCACCGCAAAAGACCGAAACTCGAAAATGTCGTTGTTATAAAAGACATAAGATACAAAATGTATTCATTATATTTTTTTCTTTTTATTTCAATTATATAATATACTCAATGTATACTAAATGTTATTAGCAAAGCGTATAGAACACTTTAATAATTTTTGAACAAAAAGCTATGCCAACAAATACGTTTAACAAAAGGTTGAAGCTCCAGAAGTGTTATAAAATATGGACTAAATATGTAGTAGACTATTTTTTATCTTGTTGCTTCCGTATTCTAGCACGACAGATGGTAGATTTTGATAGTAGAGTGAACATTCCTTATCACAATGAGACTAGTTTTCTAAGTATTTGGACAGTAGTTTGGGAGAAAATATCATTTTTGCAACGCCGGTTTTGCTCTGCCCATGCCTCGTCCAGCAAATTTCAAAAATTTACTTGGTACCGAGGAATTTTTGAGTACTTGTACATACCAATTCGTAATTTTTGTATGTATATATGAACCATTTTCTGATATTCAGAGCTACGTGAAGGGGCTAGCAATTTATACAACACTGCTACAAAAGGAAAGCATAATGATAACAAATAGGATATACATATCATGACCATATTTATTAGGGAGCTGGAAAAAGCATAGAGTAGAAAAAGAATAGGATGCTTGATGCAGGAAATATTTGTTATGTCCGTACTCTATTTCCTTGACGTTTCAAAAAATGTAACGTTTCACTGAAAAGGTGCAAAATTTTATTTCAAGACTGACGATAAGCCACCAATAATTTTATTATGATTTTGCGTATCTATTGATACAGAGTACATAACCACTCAATATCATAGGCTTCATAGACTCCTTTACAAAGCTCTCATCTTTCCTACTATATACTTTTTCCAGCTCCTTTATATTTATTAAGGGAGACAGTAAAATATTTGGAACTAGTAACGAAAATCGCATAACGACGACTGAATAAACAGGTACTTTTAGAGGGAGCAGGGCTTTGGCTTTAAATTACGCTAAATGAGGAATACGGGGAGTAATGCCAGCAAAATGAGTCTAACTTCCCCAATTCGCATCGCAGAATCACAAAATTTAGTGAAATAGAAAGCTAAAAGCTTGCTTTATAAGGAGTACCTACTAGGATTTTAATTTGACTTATGGTCAGAATATTATATATTACTTAATTTTATTTTTCATATTACTCAAATTAGAAAGCAATTTGAAGATGGAGAACAGGTAGTCATTGTAGCCTTACTCTTCAAGTACATTTGTACAAAATTTGGGACAAATCGATGAAAAAACCACGAAGTTAGATTTAAAACGGCACAGCATTCCAACACTGTTACCTCGTTGCTAACATAGTTCCTAAGTCTTCCTTAACACTCCTGGAGCTTCAACCTTTTGTTAAACGTATTTGTTGAATTTGTTGGCATAGCTTTTTGTTCAAAAATTACTAAAGTGTTCTATACGCTTTGCTAATAACATTTAGTATACATTGAGTATATTATTTAATTGAAAAAAAAAAAATAATGAATACATTTTGTATCTAATGTCTTTTATTACAACGACATTTTCGAGTTTCGGTCTTTTGCGGTGACGAAATTTTGAGGACAAGGTCTTTTATTCACGGTCTTTTGAGGCAACGATCTTATGTGATTAGGTCTTTTGTAACATAACCAGTATAATACATCGATTAACTAACTTTCAGTAGATTATCCATTTTTAGTTTTACGTGTATCCCTTCCAATTTTTTTTGTATGCTGGAACACTTTAGTTCTAAGGAAAACACTAAAACAACTTCAAAATTTCTTAAGGCACTGACCAAAGTTGCAAGACAGATATATTGAACAATTTTACTTTTTTATAATAGTTTCCCAAGCTGCGCTTCGTAGAAATTGTTCACTCCAAGGTTTAACTACCGGTCTGGTTGTAAGGTTTGATACGTTTTTATCATGGTGCAAACATAACACGTACTGCATTTTTAATAAAACGTTGTCATGATGTAGGACTCAAAAATCTACATTTAAAATCCAACATTGTACCAACCTTGAAACAAAACAAAAGAAGCAAAAATTTCAGGGTATTAATTAACTAGTTTCTTATAATAACATTGTTGTTGCGATATCTAAAAATTCACGTCGAGTGAACACAACTTCACATAAAAATATCAAAATACATAAAAGATCATAATTATCATATTCCAGATTTTAACGATTCCGACTTGAAACTAAAATTCTTGCTTTTATGTCTCCTTATAATCAACAAAATTTTGCTTATGGTGTGCTTTCTGCGCAGTTGCAGTTCTATTTAAAAAATCAACTTTTCATTTTAATGACTAAAACTTTAAAAAGCACATGAAAATGTCTTAATTTATCTAGCTTTTCAAGTATTATGCGAGCACCTTATCATATTTATTATTCAAACTTGCTTAGATTTTGTTTTAGAAAATAAGTTGTTAAGTTGTTAAATAATGTACATCTGGAAAATACCACCGACTCATGGCTGCATATTATTTTCTGGTTAGCCTACTCTGTGAAAACATAAATATAGAAAACTTGTTCTCCCACATTGCTTTATCGGAGCGATCAGGCTTTAAATTCGCAATGCAAAAGCAAAGCAAAAGAAATTTTTACATGATATATGGAAACTGGACTCGATAAATTTCGCAGTTTTATTAAATCTTAAAACCAGTTTTGATCATTTTATGAGTTTTTCATTAAAATATATATGAAATTGATACTCTAAGTTAATTATATGTTATTCCATAGATAAATGCCTTAATAAATATTTTGTTTATATATGATTCAAAATAGATAGGAACAACATTGTTTTAATCTAGAGATTAGGACTGAAACCTAGTTTTGCACCACCGGACGTTCAAGGCCATGACAAGTTGTGAAGTCTATTAACCTGTATACCTGCACCTAACGTAAATTTAACCAACCCAACTATCTCATGAAGTAATTCAAAAATATGAAATTATTTTTAAATAAAGTCTTTACAGTAGAATTACGATTTGTGCGTCAATAGAATTACGTGACGTTACTACTGTTGCACATAATACTGGGGCAATGCTTGTAGTAATAGTGAAAAGCTGAGAAAGATTAAAGTGGACTAGCTTTGCGTTACTCGGTTACCTTGGCTTACTTAAAATATACGCTAACCGATTTGACTTTTTATTAGGTTTCAGGTACAAAAATGTTGTGTGCAAACTTGTTATATTAAAGCAGTTTCTTTTTTATTTCTGAAGCATTATCTTTATCTTCATTACAGATATATAATCTAATTTTTAATATACCTCGAAAGTTTAAACACCAACTTTATTTAGCTGTAATTGAGATTTATAATAAGCCAACCGATAATTTTTATGACTTCTAGATACTCGTTTTTAATTTTCTATTTATCTTTCACTACCACGCTTACTTTTTAATTATTTCATCAGAAAGCGAAGATTATATATGATACTCCTGTTCGATGACTCAAAAGATCCTAAAATATATTCAAGCGTGTAAGAATATTTATTGATTTAAATTAATCAGGTTAAGATTAAATTTATATGCGGAGAGGGATTTTGTAATATTTTAAGGTTCCATAAAGCTTAATGACTTAAAAATTGTCAGTTTCATGTAAGTCAGTAAGGCTAAGTTTTATGGTATCATTGGAGAAGGTGGTGGTATTTTTTCGACAGTCAACAGTTTATATTTCTCCGGTAAAAATAAAACTTAGTAGCAAACTTATAAAATAAAAGTCCTTGGTTTCATAAGTAAACTTTACTGTAATTTTGAACTAGAATAGGATGGTAATATTAAATGGGCTACCCAATCCTTGGGTTAAATAGCTACATTTGTTATAGTTTCAATAGCTACAAAATCAAATTATTCGTTATTATTGATTACTTGGATCAGTTTAATATAAAAATGTCGCCAACCGGTCCAGCGGTTTACTAATCCGTATTTGATACTGATTCAGTACACTTAAAAAGAATTCATGCATTAATTTGTGCATGGGTCCTTAAATGCGTGATTTGCATAGGTGTTGCCATGGAATTTGTAAACGGATATACGCATGATGTTTTCATAAAGGTGTTGGCATAGCGTTGAAATAGGCATTCAATATGGTGTGATCTTATATATATATATAATATAATAAACAGACACACACACACAATGTGTGGACTTGGAATTATTATTTAGTATTTAGCGCGTAGCGTCTAGATAAAAAAGATTAAAACCCATGCAAGTATGTCTGTCAGTCTGTTCACAAAATTTGCAAAGTCTAGTACATTTTTATTTCAGCTTCCACTTTTAAGTTTTCCGTACAAATATATCAACAAAAACATGCAGAACTATTGTACTAAACGTCATGCTATGTTGTTTTGCCATTTAATACATTCCCCTTAGCTTGTATGAATGCATCTCAGGCATATCCTATGCAGGTGTAGTGAAAGTATAGTGAATTTCGATATGTAAGGGACGTATGATAAACTGTAATTTATGTATGTATAATCATATTTCAAAAAGTGTTTCCTAAACCATTAGCCTAAATAAATTACCTAAACTATTAGCCAGCGCTACTTTTTAAAATTTTCATGTTGTAGACTACAAATCTCTGGTCTGAAAAAGTTGCATCTACCAACTTGAATTCTCGAAAGTTAAGTTCATTAATATAACCGGTTTCGTTTGGATTCACAGATCTCTAAAATATTTGAACGATAAATATGCTTTTGTTTTATTTCCATACCATTTTACTCAAGTAATTGCTACTTGCTTTTAGTTTCAACAACACAATGGCATCCTTTGCAAAATGTCTTACCTTACCCCGAATTAGAATCATCTCAGCACTCTCACATTTTGTGTTGCTACTATTTGGTTTCATTCTTACCTTATTATTTCTGCTTTTTCTTGTCCTTAGTCTACCTATTTACCTTTACCGACTCATATTGCCTTATTTTGCCAATCGTTTTCGTCCCGACCTTCACTCCTTAGTTAATCCCCACAGTTGTCTATTTGTCCATGACTATTTCAAAATAGCCACGTGTCGTTCCAACATAGTTATCACCTTCACGCTAGAAGGAGATCTAAGTTTTCAGGACTTTAAACATACAGTCTTGCAAAAGTGGATTCTTCCCAAGCATCCCCAAACACTAAGCCAATTGTACCCTCAATTCCAGCAATACCCAGTATCCTGGATGGGCTTCTACTTTTGGCGTTGGGATCCCAAGTTTTCCCTGGATAAGCACTTGCATCAGGTGCCCTACTTGATATCCACCACAGAGGAATTAAACGATTTGGTTGAAAGTATTTTGAACTCATCGTTTCAACAAAATCAAAGTCCTTGGGAATTTCACCTTGTATCCAAATACTTGGAAAATCGAAGCGTGCTCATTTTGAAAATTCACCATACATTAGCCGATGGTTTCAGCATTGTAAATGCCTTGATTAGTGGGCTCGATGAAAGTTCTAGTCTACTAAACATACCGCAACGTCCACAACCAAAATATACTCAAAGGACATTCTCCATATTTAAAAAGCTACAGTTTATTCTAACATTTCCTTTTAAAGTTCTTCGGGAATCATGTTGCTACTATTCATATATGTTCAGGCGTCTTGCGTGGCAAGTGCCTGATAATTGCAAGACATGGTGGCAAGTGACTTCAATATCTGAACCAATTCCTATTCAAATGGTTAAGGAAATAAAGAACCATTTTGGCGTATCTTTTAGTAGTGTACTTATATCCGGACTTACCACGGTCATAAGCAAATCATTGCACGAATCTAGGGGGAACAATGCTATATTGCCTATATTGTGTTGCAGCCTACTTCCTGTAATGAATCCCAATTACAGGGAAAAACAAAAATTAACAAATCTGTTAACTGGAGCATTGTTTGAATTACCTGTAAATTGTGACCCCGTCGACCCAGCCATGCGGCTAAGGCAAATTGACAAAACTATACGGACTACCAGCCAATCTGTTATTCCATTACTGCTTACTTGGTATGGCATGATAGTAGGAGGGCATCTTAACGTCGTATCGGGACTTTTAGCAAAGAATGGGATTATATCAATGGGTAAATAGGTTTGCAAACTGCAAACCAAACGTTTGATTTGTTAATATGTACGCTATTTAGCTTTACTATTGTTTACTTTTTGTTTATTTCAGCGCTGAGTAACTTTGCTGGAGTTCCATTATCCGTGAGTTTGATTGGTAAACCAGTCGTCGACATTGATTTCCGTGCCGGCTTACTGGAGGGAGTGTGTGGTGGTGGAATTATGGTTCTTAGTTACAAAGACCAAATACGCGTTGGAATTGTTGTGGAAAATTCAATAATGGATAAAGCGAACGCAGATTTGTTTCTTAAACGTGTTCTTGAAGAGATTTATTATTTACGGGAAATTTGTAACGTAGTAAACTGACGCTCAATTTTAATTATTGCACCGGAAACTAGTTAGCTTAATAAGATTCAAATTTTTTATTAGAATTCAAAAGATAAAAAAGAAATTATATGTTGACTTTTAGCAATACCAAGAATCAATAAAAACGATTTTAAATTTCAAAACATCTTCTACAAAGCTGCGTTTTGAAATGGAATGAAAGATATGATTAAAAGTAACTACATGTAAAATAGACCGCCTGCTTAAAAGTTATCATATTTTGAAAACAATAACTATAACAGTGAGAAGATAAACTGAACAAAAGTTTTTGCATGTTTTAGTAATGTGTCGTTTTACTTATTATGCAGCCTTAAAATGATTTCTTGAACATAACATTTTCCATATTTTAAGGAGCAGAATAACGCTATCTCAATATTTGATTGGCTCCGATAATGAGAGAATGATTTTCTGAATGATTTGTAAGAATCAAAATGTGAATGTGAACAATGGTAATGAAATAAGAGTACCTAGCGTACGATTTAAAAAACTTGTCATATACCAAAATAACTAAGCTTTTCTTCTGGAAATCCAATAAGTCGTAAGGATTGGTTTTACAATGAAAGTAGCTTTATGTCTCATGAATAAATACAATTAAGTATAAAACGAGATTACACAATCACTTTATAAAGCTGCCTCTTATAGATGCACAAAGCTCTTTCATAAACTAATGTCTTTCTATACAGTCATGCAGCAGATATTCCTTCACAATACGATTCATATTATAAGAATAGAAAACGAGATTAGTGTAATTAAATAGATAACATTCTTAAACAATTACAATGTAGCATCATATCATTGCAAAACTTGTTTTAGCATTTGACAGTATCTCACATACTAACTTTTATAATTTACTATAATTCAATCCTACCTTGTTTTATCTATTCGTTATGCGCAGAATTTTGTGAACCCTACATTGTAATTAAATTTTTATTGAAGTTTGAATGTATCATAAAACATTAGATATTTTCTAAGTCACACAACTTTATTCATAATATTTTCCAATTTCTCAGCTAACATATTCTAAAAATATGCTACTGCGTGTTACTATCTGATATATTATTCAAGTATGCTATTGTTGCAAAAATAAATTTAAAGGATTTTCCATAGATTCCAAGATGATAAAAAATTGTGTGGGATTAATTTTTCATTGCATACTTTATACGATGGCGTAATCTGTTCTTTAAATGGGATCTAGTCTGAAAACAAATAAAGTTATCTAAAGATGTTTCTCTTCAAACCATTTTATATTTTTCATACAATGTTTTTGTATCTACTAAGGCATCTTTGGTTTCATGATAGGAGGTTCTATACTGTTTGAATCATCCAGCGTTTAGTATAAAATATACTTTATGTTCACGTAGATTAGTTTGGCTGAATTGACCCCAGTATTATTGCTAAAAAAGATGCGGTAGTCCCATAAATTGGAGAGAAAAATTGTTTTTGTAGACTCTTTTGTGTCGACTTTCAGCATCTCTCTTGGTGTTGCCTTTTGTCACAAGTTTTTTTTTAGACCCTTAAGATTTTAGATTTGGGAGCAGGGAAAAATGTCAACTTTGGTAAAAGCAGATAATAGAACCTGGGTACAAAAGCTACTTGCCAGTGTCGTAAAAAAATCTCCCCTATCCCTACCAGCCCACGTTGGATTTATATTGGACGGGTAACTAAGAATAAAAATACTTTTTTTATTTATTGTTTGAATCTTAATATAAATTACTTTGGTCTAAATTTTACAGAAATCGAAGATATGCCAAAGGAAAAAATATGAAAAGTATTGAAGGACATAACCACGGATTTCAAAAGTTGGCAAATGCAAATCGCTGGTGCTTAGATTTAGGCATACAGGAAATCACCATTTACGTATTCAGTATTGAAAATTTTAAACGTTCGAAAGAGGAAGTGGATGGGATCATGAAGCTAGTTAAAAAAGTATTTGAAAAACTTCTAGAGGAAATGTGAGTTTCATCAATTTTGTCAATACAATATCTAAACCTGATTAAAATTAGTAAAAATCCGCTTCAAAACATTTTAATAGCATACACTGATTTCTATCATTTTTCTTAATAAATAATTATTGATAAACTTAGAGCCAACGGCCAAGATTTTTTAATGATTTTACAAAATTAGCAACCAATACTTTGTAACTTTCTTTGCAGAGACAAAATGAATCGAGACGGAGTTTGCGTTGAAATAGTTGGAGACTGGTCACTTTTTCCAGCCGATATAAAACCGTTAATGGCAAAAGCAATGACTATGACTAAAAACAATACCAAAATAAAAATTAATATTGCTTTCGCATATACAGGTTTGATAATTTTGTGCACCTACACCAATGCCATTTCATGCATTAACAAGTTACATCAAAGTAAATAATCTCTTTAAAACAGCCCGAAATGAAATGACGAGAGGATTAAAATGTCTTGTTGCTGGAGCTATGGGGGGAGATATTGAAATAGAGGACTTTTCGGAGAAGCTCTTAGAAGACACATTTCGAATCCATACTACCAGGCCTTTAGATTTGTTGATTAGAACATCTGGAGAATCACGCTTGTCGGATTTTCTGTTGTGGCAGAGTTCAGAGACTGTGTTGTGCTTCATTGATGTAATGTGGCCGGATATTAGTTATTGGCAGTTTTTAAGTGTACTTCTGCAGTATCAGTTACATCATCTGCTTATATCTAAGGTACGTATTGAACATTTCAACTTTTGTACTTTAAATAAGTTGTAAAATTATTGTTCGTTGAAATAGATTGTTGTGCCGAAGAAAGGCATATCTCCTTCCAAAGCTGAAACAAGGAAAGCACAGTTTGTTGATAAATTGAGAGTCAAACAGTGGAACAATTTAGCTGTAGAATCAAACTCAAAAGAATTACTGTAAAAGGTTTCCTGGGATACAAAATTTTGAATAATAAATATGTTAGTAACCACACATCATTTCCATATACGACATTTTTAATCTAGCAATCCGAGCTCCAACTGATGATGTTGCGCTGATGTTGTCATAACAGTTTCACGAAACTGTCCCACCTTAAGTACGTTACATCTGGCTGGTATCGCATAGTTGTCATTTTAAAGAACAAATGCCTTATTGTTTTACCAATTGCTCAAACACTCCATACCTAGACTTTGCATGAAAAGTTTCAAAAGTTCACGCTTTTTAAAAAATTTGTCGACAACTAATTTGGTTCTGAACACTCAGAGTATAATTTATTCATGGTGTGCTTAAATTGAGATTTCTAAAGACGCAAAACATATTTAATGACAAAGTTTGAAACTCGATAGTATTATTTCCAAGGACCAGGCTTTACTGAGATATCACTATAAGAAAACCAGTTCTTGCAAGTCATTATTATCCGAAACAGACAATATAAAAGTTCACATGACTATCTCCCAAATGATAAAAACGCTATAAAACCCCTTCAATGTAAAGATAAGCTAAAGAGAAAATAATATGTTTTCGTATTATGATAGGTTTTAAAATCTGAGCACAAAAACAAATTTATAACTAAGGCGTAGATACTGCTCAGTTTCTTGAAGTAGTTATTCAGCAGTGATAGACAAGTGATGCAAACAAATATATTTGCCAAGAATTTATTTACGAATAAGCTTTTCAATCAAATTAGAGCCAAATTGCAACTTTGAAAATTGTTAAACATGGTTCAAACAAGTAATATCTCCACCGCTGGTTTGAATCCAGGAGTCAGTTTACAAATCCAGAAATGTAGCAGTGCAGTGTTGGCTTGGAATCTCAGTAAACGTTACAAAAACTGTCAACCAGTTTTTGAAAATTTTAGCATGAGAGTGGAAACAGGAATCATGTAAAACAACTATTAGACCTGTTGGTTATAGCAAAACAAGAAACAGAATATTTATAGTTTGTACTTTTGCTGGCTTTAGATACAGCTTGTTGGGGTCAAGTGGGAGTGGAAAAACAACACTTTTATCTTGCATGGTAGGCTTGCAACAATACAACTCAGGAGAATTACTTGTACTAGGTGAGAAGCCTGGTATGCATATTAATCAAACTCTTGGAAGACGACTAGGCTACATGCCCCAGGTAATTAGTTTTTAAACAAGTTTGCAAAATTTTTGATATTGATATGCACTGCTAAGTCACGTTTTGAAGGACGCATCATTATACGACCAACTATCCATTCAAGAAATCCTCCGATTCTATGGTAGACTTTACGGCATGTCGTATTCGCGAATAGAAGAAAGGTGGGAATTTCTGAATGAGTTACTTGAGTTTCCGGAAAACATGGGAATAATACACAATTTAAGGTAAAAATTGGACTTAAAAACGCAAGGAAAACTAGTAATTTATTTTACTGTAATAGTGGTGGACAGCGCCGACGGGCATCAATGGCTTTAGCTATGGTTCATAACCCTGAACTGCTAGTATTGGATGAGCCGGTAATTTATCAATTTGAAAGTTAATCCATATTTTTTACATTAACTTATTACTTTAAAACAAAATAGACTGTTGGTTTGGACCCTTTGCTGCGAAACAAGTAATTAAAAATATATTATGATTCTTCTTTGACTTTCTGTATTCTAAAAATTTCTATCTGAACTTTATGTGCCCTTTAATGACAGAATCTGGAGTTATCTTCACCAGTTATTAGAAGCAAAGAACACAACAATAATTATTACCACTCATTACATAGAGGAAGCTCGTAATTCAAATATGGTAAGAAATTTATAATTTAGAACTGTAAAAACTCGTAATGTAACTCCCTAATAAACCATTGGTAAATGGACATAATTAAGAATCGAAGATTGGTCCAAACGCAAGGTTAAATTTAACAAATGGACATCATATTTGTAATCTTGGTCAAAAATGGAACTAAAATCATGTGTCGCACAGCATATGTCCATTAACTTGAAATATTTAACAATTAAGGCCCCAAATCAGGGCCTAAATAGTTAAATTTTAACAAAAAAACCTTGGATTCGTAATCCTGGTCAAGAATGGACCTATAATCATGTGTCACACAGCATAGATCCATTAAATTAGCGGATTCGAAAATTAAGGCCCTGATTTCAGGGCCTAAATAGTTAAATTTTAACAAACAAACCTTGGATTCGTAATCCTGGTCAAAAATGGACCTATAATCATGCGTCACACAGCATAGATCCATTAAATTAGCGGATTCGAAAATTAAGGTCCTGATTTCAGGGCCTAAATAGTTAAATTTTAACAAAAAAACCTTGGATTCGTAATCCTGGTCAAAAATGGACCTATAATCATGTGTCACACAGCATAGATCCATTAAATTAGCGGATTCGAAAATTAAGGCCCAGATTTCAGGACCTTACAATCCGAATTTTAACAAACGGACTGTGGATTCGTAATCCTGGTCAAAAATGGATCTAAAATCATGTGCCGCATGATATAGGTCCTATGTAAAAATGGTTGACCGTTGGTAACCTCTGACCTTTGGAGTTGACCTATTGACCTGAAATTCAATAGGGTTCTGTCCGACCTCCACTAGAGTCTGTATACCAAGTTTGGTGGAAATCGGACCAGCCATCTCTGAGGAAATCGCATTAGGACGGACGGACGTCCGGACGGCCGGATCAGGATATTATAAAGAATCGATCTTCGATTCTTAATAATACTGAATCTGATAAGCTTCTTGGTTTCATTTTAAGATTGGCGTTTTGAGAAACGGACGACTCATCATTGAAGATTCACCAGCAACACTACTGTGCATGTACAACTGCGAACTGCTTGAAGATGTTGTTTTACGGGTTTGTCGTGAAAACGAAAATCATTTACAAAGTTTCCCAAAATCATTTCAAAACTGGAACTTGACCAAACATGTTGCACTCAAACGCAAGAATCCGATGCAAAATGAACCAGGTGATTAGCGCGATAGCATCATGCTTGTTAGTTTTCGGCTTACACTTGGTTACAAATACTTGATTTTTTACATTCAGGAAACTGTGTAAAAGAGAATTCTGAATTGACTTTATCCAACTCAAAATGTTCTAAAATTTGGCATAGTGCTCAAAACATACAAGGGTTAACAAGAGTCATGACATTGACACTCATAAGGCATCCACTGTAAGTAAGCATCTTTCAAAGAACTAGGCCATTCGGCGCATTCTTAAAACCATACATGTTTTATTTTTTACAGATTTTTGCTCATGCTAATGCTGTTACCAACTTTTCAGTGTGGGGTTGGTCTGATTGCTGTCAGCTCTCCATTTAAGTATCTACATCTTGGAATTGTAAACACAGACCTGCCCAACTGGAAAATTGACTGTGGGCTGATCCAAGAACTTGAAGCTTCATGCAGTCTTCGAGCAATAAACTGTTTACTTTTGAGCAGCCTCACAAATAATGACATATTTATACTTGTACGTAATAGTACAGTTTGCAGGGAATCACTTAATAGTTTCAAATAATTCGTTTAAATGTTTTACTCGGGTCTTTTAGAAACATATATCATCCTATGTAATTACAATCATATACATATAAAGGTTACATTATAATGAATAAAAGTTTGTTATTTAAAAACAGAAGGAATATAATGATGAAGAACATGCGTTGCAAGAAGCGAGAAAGGGTAAAATTCGAGGATATTTGTCATTTCCAGACAACTATTCACATCACATAGAAAGTTTTGCAATAGAAAAACTATTTGCAACAAATGAAACCTTAGAAGGTACCAGAATTCGTTTTCGACTTGATCACTCTGGTAAGAAAGTAACTATACAAGTACAAGTACACTTTTGTTTTTTTGCAAACGATTATTGTAAATTCAAAACTGATTTTTAGAGTTCCTAATAGTTTATCACGTCATAAAACATCTTTATCTTTCTTATCTTGAGTACACAAACAAGTTAGCCGTGTTATGTGGTATGTCTAGTGAACAACTTGAGCTACCAATGCAGGTAAGCACATAGCTTTTATATTTTAACAAACACATGGACAAATCAACTAAATTTTATATAACTGTAACCAGTACCGGAAACCTGTATACGGAAACAATAATGACGAATATAAGTACTACATTATATGTGGGGGAATTGTGATGTACAACCGTAACACATTATGCATTAAAAGTGTAATTACACTGTGTATTCAAAACTACATTAAAGTCTTTGTTTATTTCAAGGGCTTTGTTTGCTTTGCCAATGATTTTGAGTGCGCTGATATTTATAGCAGGTAATAAACTATATTAAAAGCTATCAATATTTATTATGAACACCAATATATCGCGAGGTAGTTTAGGGTTAAAAAAAGTAACAATATAATTAAAACTGTATTCTGGAATTATGCGTATGAAACCCGACTTTACAGTTAATTCACTACGTATTTTGTAACGTTGCATCACAAAAACATACATAATGGATACATAAGTTTATGGAATTTCCGTGAACTTTTTTTTGCAGATTACAAAAAAGGTACCTTGAGTCGAGCACGCATAGCGGGCTTAAACATAACCGACATACTTGTTAGCCATTTTGTCGTTCAGTTGGTGATTACTCTTCTACAAACCGGAATTCTAACATGTGTTAACTATTTTGCATTTGGATTATTGATAAATGGATCTCTGCTGTCGTATTTGTTGATATGCTTACTGACTGGTGTATTAGCAACACAAATAGGTAAAAAAATACGTTATCATAACTACCAAAACCATCTGAGTTTTTACAGACCATACAATACATATTCATGGCTGTAATACGATAATACTTTTGCAGGATTATTTCTTGGGATTGTGTTTCAAGACGAAGTGGAAGTATTTTACTTTGTCATGTCCGTATACTTAATTTTGAGCCAGCTTGCAGGAACTTGTACACCACCTGAACTTAGCGGATGGTTCTGGCAACAGTTAGGATATCTTATGTCTCCAAAGCTTCCAATTTCTGCAATGAGATCCGTAATGATTCGTGGGCTTGGTGTAGAACATGCATTAGTTTGGCCCGGGTTTGTAGTGCTTGGCATTTGGACAGCTTTATTTATTGCTGCAACCATGATTGCATTTAAAGCTCTGCAGCTTTAGTTCGAATACATGAGTTAAACGTAGCATCATATATAGTGAGATTTTAAAGTTAATCGACACGTGTCACCTAAATATTATAACAAAATATTGAGGATTATTTGTTGCACGCATTTGTGCTGAATAATTAGGGTTCAAAGTTTGAGTCCACTTACCACAATTTCTCAATTCATGACATGTCGAATTTTATTTCAAGATTTAAAATTTATTGTGAATGGTATCATCTGTTCCTATAAATTTGTCAAGAATAAAGGCTTTATAGAAAATTAACTTCTAGCATGCTTAAAGCATGAACGCGTAATTTAATAAAGTGCTAAATTTGTATTGAAGTAAATTACATGGCAGCCAAACACATTCATTCAATAAACTTATTTGAATTTGTAATGGTTTCATTTCTTATTAAATCTTGCTTTGACTACAACAAGTCATCTCTGTGGTTTTGTTGCATTCAAGATGTAAACATTATTGTTACGGCATAGTTAAAAATATTGGTTCAAATAAGTATTTATAATTTAATTGACAGGTGCAGTCCAATTTCTAGCAATAAAATGAAGTAAAAAAAGATACAATTTTCGAAAAATAATGCTCGAATACTTACACGCAGTTTACTGGATTATTTTAGAGGTTTTTGTTGGTTTTGATCTAGGATACGATCCACTAATAACCTTATTGTATTCCCTAAATTATTCAAAATCTGCTATTTTGCGGTTCGAGGCATCTCAATTTCGGCTAATTTTTTTTCAAGAAGTTTTGAGAACGAATTAGAAAGGTCCTAATCTTGAACATCAAAAAACGACTTGTTGAACCAGGGAGTTGGTGGATGACATTTTTTGGCAAATTAGTCGTTGCATTATGTCTTATTGGAAACAATATTACGTCATGACCGCGCATTTTATGTGCTTAGCAAAATCATGTCACTGGTATGTAGAAATGTGTTTCAATAGCTTCACGTAATTAAACTTTAAAATTATATTGTATAAGTTCTCATATTCTATATTTTCTCAGAAGTTACAATAACTGAAAAGTAGATAGAAGTGAACACGTTTTCTCATGGTGATAACAAAATAAAATTGAAACTTTTAACAATAAAAAGTTTTAATGAAAATCTGTTTGCTTTAACTTATTCTTAATAAAACAACCTCGTAGTATAAAGTTTGCATTGTCTGATACAAACTGATTTTGCCGGCTGGGGTTGCGTGGGAAACGGCTCATAAAATATCTGTTAAAAGCTGATGCTCACTTCTGATGTTGCAGTACTATAAAATTGGTAATCATTATCGCAATATTCACATTTTTCATTAGTTTATATTGAGCAAATGAGATACATATTCAGATCTAAGTTTGTTTTCTGAGAGCCAAGTCTTCGCATGACCTCCGCCCGACCATCGCACGATAATCTTAGCTAAAACATACACATAAAAAAATTCCAAGGGGTTCTAGACATGGAAGCTTTTACTTGCCGATGGTTTCTTGTCTCTGAATCTTAGCTTTCCCTAAAATTTTCGCACAACATTTTAAGTCACACAAGCCCACCAGTACTTAAGAAGTTGATGCCATTGAGTTACAAAATTACAACCGTTTTCTGCTAGAGAACAAAAAGGGTCAAAATATAAAATCCTAAATATATTCTCGTCTACTTTTCTCAAGTTCACAAAAGTTCAGTACATATTGTTCCCATGTGAATTTGATTATTTTTAAAACAGAGTATGATAACTTTAAAAGCAGTTCCGAATTCATTATTCTTTGGGCTGATTAGTGCAAAATTTGTATTGAGTTGCTAAACAACGTAAATATTTACCTGATTATATATATAGTTTGAGCCAACACAAATTAAGTTGAAAGGTGTTTTTGTAGTTGTTGTCTGTTGTGTTGCTACATATTTTTCTCAAGTTTGCGTGTTTTCTTTGAAAATATTCAATCTTGGTGGATAAGTTATAATACTCAATATTTACTGAAAGTCTTACTGACATATTTTATGGAAGCATTTACAGGAACGCTGATAAATGCAGTACTGCAGGTTATATTTTTATGAGATCGATCTTTATGTATGAAACTAGCCTGCCCGTTTTAAAAATTTAAAACGTAATCTAGCAGGCGTCCACTTTGCGCTTATCCAAACAAAAAAGCAGAATAAAGAAAACCCAGTTAAATCCAACTAAAAGATGACCCATTGAACTCCCACTAAATTTTTTACAATTCAATAAACCCTAACTACTATTTAACCCCTTAGATAAATCCCAATTAAAATTTCATCCATCCCACAAAAAACTCTAATTGAAACTTATACCCTTTCAGATAAACCCCAATTACAATTTACAGTACATGCAATGTTTGGGTACCTGCAGATCCTCATGTACGCATTCCGAAAATTTGGGGTACCTACAGAACCCTACGTATGCATTCTGTAATTCTCGGGCACCTGCAGTACCTTAAGAATGCATTTTGTAATTTTTGGGCACCTACAGTACCTTAAGAATGCATTCAGTAATTTTCGGGCACCTACAGTACCTTAAGAATGCATTCTGTAGTTTTCGGGCACCTGTAGAATCTCAGGTACGCATTAGACAATTTTCGGGCACCTATAGAACCGTAAATATGCATTCTGTAATTCTCGGGCACCTGCAGAAACTCAGGTATGCATTCTGAAAATCTCGGGCACCAGTAGAACCTCAAGTACACATTCTGACATTCTAGGGCACCTCCAGAACCTCAGGTACGCATTCTGAAATTTTCGGGTACTTACACAAACTTAAGAATGCATTTTGATATTTTTGGGCACCTGCAGTACCTTAAGATTGCATTCTGTAATTTTTGGGAACCTTTAAAATCTATATTCACTGAAGCAAAAAGTAATATTGGTATTACCGAGATTCGACACAGCGACCCTCCTGTTAAAAATTCAATGCCTTATGCCTTCTCAGCAGCACCAACAAAAAATGATCAAAAGTGAGCACACAGAGCATTGAAATGTAAGATAGTGCAGATTTATGTAGTCTGCGGAAACTATACAGTTCAGTACATTGTCAGAAGCCTGAGTTGGTTTTTTTAGAAATTGTTAATTACATAAAAAGCAAAATGGATCTGTTTGTGTGCAAAAATCTAAATCAGTCACCTTTACATACACAATTAAATACAATTAGTAAATATACTACAAACGTTACTTTCAGAATTGATATAAAAGATGAAAGTTTCATAAGAAATCAAATTAGTCCTTCAGTAAGTGATATTCAATATTGGATTTGTGCTTCGTTGATATTTATTGCTGCTCGAAGACGACTGAAAGGTAAATTCCTTTTAAATTATCAACATAAACCTTCCGAATGACAACATATGATATTTATGTCACTACAGGTATATGTTTAAGCCCTTGGGAAAGCGTTTAAATTTAAAAGAGAGAAACGCTCTCAACAAAAAATGCGACAGTACCATTTCTTCAGCAGTCATTCTTGTACTAGAAAGAGAATACTCTAAAAATAAAAAATGGGACAGTAAGCGAATCAAAGATCTCTCCATACAAACTGGTACACCAATGCGCAACCTGGAAAGATGGCTCCGTAAACGAAAAATTATAGAAGTACCCACAACTTTAGCAAAACTTCAGGAATCAGGCTGGAAATTAGTTTCTTACATTGGGTCTACTTTGCTGGGACTATTTGTTTTATGGGACAAGCCCCGGTTTTGGAACATTGATGAATGCTGGGTTGAATACCCCCATCAGGTAGAAGTCATGTTGTTGTAATAATGTTCTAATCTAATTTTGTAATAAGACTAAATGGAATTCTAGGAAATGTTATCAGGAATTTGGTGGTACTATTTATATGGAGCTGGTCTGTATGGAAGCTAATTCCTCACTACGCCTTATGATATTCGTAATAAAGATTTTCGGGAAATGCTCATACATCACGTGATTACTCTTGGACTGATTGGTTCATCCTGGATACTTTCCATATGGCGAATCGGTTCAGTTGTTATGTTACTTCATGACGTTGGTGATGTCGCTTTACATATGGCCAAAATTTCACGGTACGCTAATAAAAAGCGTTTTACAAAATGGATCTTTTATATTTTCGTTCTGACATGGGTGGCTACAAGACTCGTGATTTTTCCTATAGTGCTTATAATCAGGTAATTGTATAAACTTACATAATAATTTGTCAATGTTTTAAATAGTCCAAAGTTTTGCTTGCCACAGAAGATCTATTCACTTATTACAGAGGGCTACAAAAACCAATGAAAGAGGTGCATTGGATGTATATATTTCCTTTTGTTGGCATGATGTGGATCCTGTTTTTTCTGCATTTATATTGGACGCATTTTATAATTAAAATTTTTGTTGCGTTTTTACGGGGAGATACAAAAAATGTAAATTATTACGAAATTTTGCTAATACGATATTATTGAAAAATAGATGCGATATATGAGCAAATGTTTTTGTGTAACAGCAACGAGATACCAGAAGCTCAGCAGATTCGGATACTGAGTTAGAAAAGTAATATCAAGGACCTGTGGGTAAGTCTGAAATTTGGTTAAATTTTACTTTTTCCTTCCCACTTTTCTTAGAGTTTTCCCTTGCACTATACAAAATTTCAATGATTTATTACATGAAGTGTAGGCCAATAACATACATATATAACAATTACTTCTATATAAACATCTTATATCTATAATAAAAAAAATTGGACCTGCTAAACTCATCAAAGTAAATGTTCAACTCAACGTCATTAGCTTTGTAGGTAAACATACTAGAGAAGCATGGTGGATTATTTCCTGGACATTTGATTTCTCTTTTGGTTGATATTGCATATTCTTATCTCTAGAATAAAACTATTACATAATGTGCACATGGGTTTCCCCAAAACACAAAGTAGCCTGATTATGCGGCAGCAAAAGTATTTGATTGGATGTATTTCAGTTCTAAGTTGCCAAATTGTTCAAGCTTTGAACTATTTACTTCCTAAAACAATGATCTGATAGAATTTTACTTTTAAAAAATCTTGTATAAGAGACTGGCTGTTTACTGTTGTTTGAGACTTAAAATTGTGAGAAAATAATAATGAACATACAAAAATGGGGTTGGCGTTCCGTACCCTTTGCGGTTTGGTCTGATTCATGACAAAAACAAAATTTAAAACAATTATTGAAAATCACATACGGAGTTTTGTGTGCAATTTTCATTAAAACGTCAGCAGTTTTTTGGTAATTCTGGTCACTATCGCCGGACTAATCATCTTATCTCGGGTGCTGTGATTTCCATATTACTTGACTATTTTGCGTTTTAAATGAAATGCCTAAATGAAAATAATTTATAAGACAATTCACGGAGATCTAGAATATTATCTCAAATTTAGTTATTTATCTTCATCTCGAACAAGTAGTAAATAACTAGCCTGAGTTGTGTGAACATTCTCAGCAACCTATGGAATAGCATGAAAACAGTCCTGTGGTTCTCTCTTCAAATCAGTGGTTCATTTTACATTTTGCTTCGTGTAATCCTGAGAACTAAATTTAATGGATTTTGATTTTTCTCCAGTTTACATTAATCTTCCGAAATCAACAATGTTTACGTCATTTCTTTGTAAGCTTGCAAAACAGTTGCTGAAATATTCAGGGAGATTTTAAACAAGAAACTTTATCTTTACTTCCCAGCAAATACTAACAAAGACATTAAACATTAAGGATACCATACTAAACAAAATTGATGCTCTTGTGCGATAATAAGTTATACCATTCCGTATTTCAGATAACAATTTTTTTCCCGCGAGTATTGGGTATAGTTATAACACATGAATGTAGTGATTTTTTATGACTACTTGTTTGATCAGTCATAAAATTTTAAACTATCATAAAATGTTTTACTTGGTTTTCCAAAAAAAAATTTATTCTTGATAAGAAACTATATAACAATTCGTTTTACTTGGTTGATTTATTTGTGTAGACATTGACTAAGCTCCAAGTAAAATTAGAGGGTGCAAATGTTCTCTCAGTATTCACTACATTACCAATTCATACTATTACAAATATTGGGCAATTTGCTTGTCAATAAAAATGGCCTTTACGTTGCCACAAAAATTTGTTCTTTTTCTAAGCAAAGTTTCCTTCTAGGATCAATATTGTCCGTTCCCTTAATATTGTTTTTACTTGTAAGTTGCCCTGTTTATATATATCGAATGCTGGCGGTGTATTTGGCAAAAGCGTTTCGACCCGATTTGAGAGAAATTTTAGGTGGTCACAGCGCTGGGCAAGCATCAGATTTTCTCTGCTCTAGACCTCCACGTAATAACATAGTAGTCACACACGTAATCAAGGGACAAATGACTGTTGAAAAAGTTAAAGAACTGATTCTGAAAGCATGGGTAAACGGAAAAGATATGCCTCCATCTTACCAAAAGTTCTATCAATATCCTGTTCAATGGATGGGGTTTACATTTTGGAAAAATAGCCGTGACACATTTGATATTGATAACCACGTCAAACTATTGACTGGCAGTAATAAAAGTTTTACGGAAAAAGATTTAGACGAAGCAATGGAAAATTTACTGAACTGCAAACTACCAGCACAACAAAGCCCTTGTAAAGTATTTGTGGTCGAAAATTACTTGCCTTCAAATTCTGCTGATACAAACCACTCACTTCTAATTACCAACTGGCATCATTGTTTAGCTGATGGGGTTGCAATGATGATAGCATTAATGCATGCCGTTCATGAAGGAGTTTCTCTGGATATGTTAAAACTGCCCGTATAGTTTGGTTTCGATGCCCGTTGCCCGTACGGTTGGTTGCCCGTAAAACGTGTTTATAGATCTGTCATACATTTTATCGTATTGGTTTCGATCAAGTCCATTAAAGATTCCTGACTCAAAGAAACAATGGCATCAGTTGTATCTTAGGTCGAACCCCATTCCGATTAAAAACTTGAAAAAAATTAAGAACTCTCTAGGCGTAAGCGTAACGAGTATAATACTTTCGGCTATATCAGCTGCAGTTGAAAAATACCCTTGCACAACATCTAGCTCAATTTTGTGTGGAAACGTTTTACCCATGTATTGGTCCAAAAGAAATTCTGAACTAACCAATTCAATAACTGTTGTGATTTTCGATTTACCTGTTCGAAACTTCAAAAATCCACTTGCTTGTTTGTATGTTGTGGATCAATTGCTAAGGAGTAAACTAAATTCCGGAACTCCCGTTTGGTTTTCCTTCTACAGCTTACTGGGTGGCAATCACTTAAACGCTGTAGCAAAATTATTACGTAGCTGAGCATAGTGAAGCTAGTATTGAGATTGTCATGTTTGTCTGTCTGTGTGTCTGTGTGTGAACACGATACAGGCCAAACAGTTTGTCATAATCTCACCAAATTTGGTACAGTGATTCATTGGGTCATCAGGAGGAACCCTATTGATTTTGAGCGAGATCGGTTATCCCCCTGGGGTAATAGGGGAGGTAACCCCCTTGACCATACGCTTTAGTCAGAATCACACCAAATTTGGCACAGTGATTCATTGGGCCATAGCAAAGAGCCCTGTGGACTTTGAGCCAGATTGGTCATCCCCCTGGGGTAGTAGGAGGAGATAACCCCCCGACCATAAAATTTGTCAGAATCATACCAAATTTGGTACAGTGATTCATTGGGTTATGAGAAATTGATTGTGAGCCTGATTTCTCATCCTCCTGGGGTAGTATGGTGGAGTCAGAGAACCAGACAGACAGACATCCACTTGGCTCAGCTACGTATTTGAAATGATCATTAAATCGGTTTATTCTTCACAAACAAACTAATGCCAATAGGTTAGATATGATTAGGCAATGATAGGAAAACAATCGCGTAGCAATATAATTTTAACATAATCATCAATAAATGATTTTAGGACTTTCAAATATTGTGGGATTACCCGGAGACCTTGTATCCATTGGAAACGGATTGACATGCACCCAGTGTTTTTCTATTGCCGGAGCGGTTTCAGGAGATACAGGGAAAACATGTTAATGTTTATAAAAAACTATGTATCTTTCATTAAATCTATGAAAAGTAAAGTTTGCGAAATAATAAAGAATTATTGTTTTAGGTATTATATGTAACTCTGTCAGCCTTGATCACGAAATGCGAATACAAATGTGCGCAGAGAAGGGATTGATGTCAAAGCATGAAGCGTAAGTACTTTTCAACCATGTCATTGAAGAAATTTATTTGTTATTCCAGTTTATTAAGCAAACCAATAACGAATAATAAAAACAGACTACATAATACCGATATTTGCATCTACTAGAACCTAAACCCGGCTTGATTGAATCTCCACAAATCCTTACACATAGCTATTACATCAAGAAAAATGAAATACAATTAGCTTTGGGTGTATTTAGAGTTTTACATGTACCCGGATTAGCAACTTAAAAAATTGGATGATTGCCAACTCCATTGATTATATGAAATGAATACTGAAATTGAAAAGGAAAGCAAACCATACTATCAGCAAGATTTGCGTTAGCGTAGGTCAAGAGGAACGATAACATTGCATTTTTATAATAGTCCCGATACCCAGATTGTATAAAAAGTTTACTCGTATAATAACAATTCACTTTTAATTAAAGAAATGCTACAGATAAAGTAAAGCGTTCTTTTATAACTTTTTATCTTAGTAGGCAAATATTCAAACCAGCATTTTTATAGTAAAACATAAAAACCTTATCATAGATATCACACGTTTTGTTAGTAGACTTTATAATCTTTCTATCATAATATATAATATGTTTTCATAAGCCGGTAATACTATATATTTCCCAGGGCAAGGCCATAAAAGAGTGGAGATAAGGCTTTTAACATTTTGTGATAGTTGTAATTCAATTAGTGATCACCGATTCAAAAATTTGAAAGTTACAACGCCATCCATGTTGGTCTGAATTTGGTTACAACCTCTCAGGGATAGCACATTATACTAAAGCGCATAAGTCAGTTTCTGCAATTAATATGACAGAGAACTCAAAAAGAATGTAGACTTGAAGATACAGATAACATAGGACATATTAATGTGTATATGTGCTGAGAGCAACAAGTTATGCTGTGTAACTGCAAAGACAAACATAACTAAAAGTCATAAAGTAAAAGCAAGTTTAAACACCACAAGAAAACAACATTAACTGTATAATACACAATTACCTCTCTTATGTGTTCTGCGTTCAAGTCATAGCCCAATTTCCGAAAACGTGAATGCCGCAGGGTTTTCTGTTTGATAAAGTATTACTGGTAACGACATCAATAGAAATGGGGATAGTGCAGCTAAATCACACTGCTGTAATGACATGACATAATTTCCTCACATGCTTTTAGAAAAGCTGAAAATTTTCCTACAAATTCTGTCATTTCCGCTTGTAAAGCTGCTTGCGGCTTATTGTGCGATTGTGGATTGTTTTGTAATGAAAATGCTGCGTATAAACCTCCTTTCAAATAGCCAGATGCTTTTTTATTGTAGATTATCCAGTCATACACGGAAGCAGTGGAAATCCAACATTTTTGTCAATCAAATGTGTACCAAATGTCGAAGTTGTAAATTCCTCCACCCCTTCCGTTATCGCGCCCATCATGCTGTTTTGGTTCTTGCAGAGTAATATATGCATCTATTTGCAAAATAGTCTCCTACCAAGACTGCATACTTGTTTCCCACGTGAAAATGACTAGAGCAATTATAAAAGGATGGATGATTTTCTGGAATGTCAATGATAGTGTTGTGTATAAAATTGTTCTTGTTGACATATTTACAAAAACCATAAACCTGCCTTTGCAAGCAGTCTCAACAGTAATAGAATGCAAAGTAACGCTTGTCCGCATATCATGCCATGCCATCAGAAGTTCCGATTTTGCATGGGTAATGTGATCAAAAACAGCAGCAGCAGCAGCTGTGAGCACACACACATTTTTAGTGCTCTGCTGCCGAATATTTTTAACACGATAATTAACAGTTTAAAACTTTCTCTAAAATAATTGAGTTTAGTGTCTTTTTATCAATTTAAACCTGCTCTATAAGACTATTATAGTTAATTGTTGTCAAATAGTCTAATTACTCTTGTATTTAGTATTTAAAAAAGTTATACTGAATGAGTGACCATGCTGAAGCCTAGTCTGTCTACAAGCTTGTCTCAACTGTAGTTCCATAGAGGGCGACCTTAGACTGCAAGTTGGATTTTCATTGAGATGACTACTGATCGGACCAGGATTTTGGACACGGAATGAGATGGACTGTGCCTACCCGGTCAATGTTACTGTTGTTTAAGGCTTTGTCCTAACATTAACCTCTCATTCCTTCGGTGGATCAAAATCCTGTTTATAGGCAAGTAAAACAAATTTTCTAAAGGAAAGTCAAGTCTTTGTCTGTCGGAAATACTTCTGAGTGGAATATTTTTCTGTAATTTTCACCATGGAGACCACAAAATGGATCCGATGTTCCAACAATGACCTTAATGGACTGTTTTAAGACCAACGGGTTATCATGATGGCAGAGCTGTTTTCTTCAGATACGACTGGATCTGTTTTCATTGTTTACATGTACAAGAGGAGCAACATGGACCAAGTTCTGATGGAGTAGGCGTTGGCGTTTTCCCGTTTCAGAATGAAGATCTTACAAACACCCTAGACACTCCGGATGAAGAGGATAATCTTCAGTTTGTCAATCCTTTCAAAAAAGGGTTGAAATTTGTACATCAGAATGTAAATGGTTTAAGGTAAACATTTGATGAAATTAAGTTACTGTTAAGTTGTGGGTCGCAAATCGGTTGTTTTTGTATAACCGAGACCAAATTAGATAGCACAATAACCAACAACTATTTACAAATTAGCAATTATAATATTGTTCGAAATGACCGTGAAGGGAAATTAGGTGGTGGTACACTTCTCTATATAAGTGATAGATTTAATTTTGAAATCTTAGAACACCAATTTGATAAACCAGCTTTAGTTGAGTGCACCTGTGTTATACTCAAATCCAAAGGTATAAAAGGGATTGTAGTAGTCACATTGTATATACCACCTACATTAGTTAATGAAGACACACTAGATTTTCTTCGAAACTTGTTCAATTTGTTACGAAAATATAAATACGAAATAATTGTATTTGGTGACTTCAATATAGATTTGTTTTGTAGAAATTCAACTTCAACCGCACTTAAATCAATGACTGTAGAACATGGTTTGACACAAATTGTAAAGTTCCCTACTAGAATTTTTAGCACTCAGCGTAATGATAACTTTTATGTTACTAATACATTGCTAGATCATATTTACGTCAACAAAAAGAGTCTGTATTCTTGTAGTGGGTTTGATTATGCTGGTTCTGATCACAAATTAGTATATGTTGTTCGAAGAAAAAAAA
The DNA here is from genome assembly GCA_029691765.1 of Entomobrya proxima. Lineage (NCBI taxonomy): Eukaryota > Metazoa > Arthropoda > Collembola > Entomobryomorpha > Entomobryidae > Entomobrya > Entomobrya proxima. Next base: position 41,252,852 of record CM056172.1, read on the forward strand.
GTTTTGGCTTAAGTCACAAAAAAATCAATTATCGCCATCGCAATTACACAAAAATCGATATTGAAAAATTTGAAAAAGATATTAAAAAAGTTAACTGGTCAATACTTGAACGTGAAGATATTGATGAGAGTTTTGAAATTTTTAACAATGTTGTAATGACCTTTGTCAATGCATATGCTCCACTTAAAACCCGTGTTGTTAAGGCTGACTTGCAGCCTTGGTTTACTAGTGAAATAGCCAATCTATGTAAAGAAAGGGATAAGTGTAAGTCTCAATTTAACAAATCTAAATCTCAAGATGTATTATCTAAATACAGAAAATTGAGGAATGTAGTAAAAACATTGATTTATAAAGCTAAACGAAGCTATTTTAATAGTCAGTTCTTAAAATGTAAAACTTCGACTGATGTTTGGAATGTCATGAACAAACTCACAAACTTTAGATTCAACTAAAATAACAAAACTCACTGACTCCCAAGGTAAAGTTTGGAAAGTGATGAAGAAATCTGTAGTCAACTTGCAAATCAATTTGTTGTTAAATCTTCAGAAAGTGATGTTACTGAAGTTAGTAATGAGGTAGAAGAATATAGCATTAAATTTATGGAGGCTAATCCAGGATACAAACATTGTAGTATATCATTAGATGAAGTAGTTGATGCTATTATATATGTGAAAAAAGCAGAGACAATGATAAAATTGTTCCTCGTCAGATTTTTAAGCGGTTCCCAAAATTGATGAGTAAACCTCTAACAAAACTATTCAATATGATTTTAGAAAGTAGTAAGTAGTATGTTTAAACAACCTATTTGTACTCCGCTTTATAAAGGTAGACGCAAATATGACGAGGCATCATCGTACAGAGCAATTTATTGCTTGAACTTTATGACAAAAGTATTTGAAAGAATTATGTACAACAGACTTATAAAAATGACAGAAAACTTGATGTGTAATATGCAACATGGTTTTAGGAGCAACAGATCGTGTGAAACAGCTTCGGCATATTTCACTCAATCTGTATTTGACATAATTGATAAAGTTAATGGTAAGGCTATAAGTATTTTTGTTGATTTTGCTACCGCCTTAAACAGTCTAGTTCATAAGATTTCTGTTAAAAAAATGATGTCAAAATATAATATGCAGATAGAGCCATATATGATTAGATTACTTGTTAATTATTTTACTGGTAGAAAAATCAGTATTCAAAATGGGGACTTTGTCTCTATATTGTATGTTATTTTGGCTGGTACTCCAGCCGGAAGTTGCTCAGGTCCACTACTTTTTTCTCTGTACATAAATGATACTGAAGAAGCCCTCACACTTCCTTTTGCTCTTTATGCTGATGATAATGCATTCTGGGCTGATGCAACAAAATTAGACGAAGGAATAGAAAAAATTCGTGAATGTTTTATAAAGCTTAATGAGGGGTGTATAGAAAATAAGTTAAAAATTAATGCCAGCAAGACTAAAGCTATGTTGTTTTACAAACCCCATAACAGTAGTTCAAAAGGTTTGCTAGGTAATACGATTAGACTTGGTAATGATGTTATTGAAGTTGTAGACTGTTTTAAGTATCTGGGTGTGAAAATTGACAGTGGATTATCTTTTATGCCACATTATGACACAGTTAATCAAAAAATAGGATCCGCAATCGGTAAAATGTATGCCCACCGAAGACTATTTAGCTTAATTGTTATCAAAACGTTCATTTCCTGTTTTATTGTTAGCATTGCTGATTATTGCATAACCATTTGGTCAGTCCAAACTCAGGTAAAATTGGATAAGATTCAACAAAAAATTAATTCATTTGTATTAGCTTATTTTCATCTTACCTGTGAAAGGAAGCTGCGTAGAAAAAAATCTAAATTGAAGAATCTAGATGTTAATAACCTTTTAGAGGAAATTAATTTACTAACAATTTGTGAAAGGCGGTCTATCGCTTTGCTTAAATTTGTAGTTAAGGAAATGAAACGTCCAATTTTTGATTGGTTTGTTAGGTCGCCCCGAAGTGATGAAGATCAAATTGTAACCAGGCTGAAAGTAAATATGCGGCCCAAATCTGAAAGGTTTAAAAATTCCTTAAAATGGAACGCAACGTATGTTTGGAATAGCTATGTAGACATGATTAAACCATCTGCTGATACTTGTTTTACTACATTTATCAATTCGTGTATGTCTTATATGGTTGAAAAAAATAGGAATCTTATCGGTAACAATTAAGGTTTATTAGTCTAATGGTTTTATCCTGGTTATGGCTAAGGGACCCAGTTGGGTGAAACAACGCTGGTTCAGGATTTCTGAACCAGTAAGTGTTAAGATTGTGAGATCAAGTAATGCATGTTATAATGTATGTTTTTAAATGTCCATTGATTGTATTACCTGAACTTTTTTAACACTCAAATAAAACTGAATACTGAATACTGAATTCAAGCAAAAACTTGGTATTTATTACCGTCAAACCTATCAAAATGCAATAGCCATATTACAAGGTTGCTTTCGGACGCTCTGGCACCGTTTCATATGCTTTAAAAGAAGGGGGAACCTAAAAAACTTAAATCTTTTAAAACTTTAAAGTATTTATAAATGCAAATTTCTGGTAATTATGTATGGTCGTATTAATTTCTAACCATACAGAGCTTAAACTTCTTGCAAAATAGAATAAAAAATAGTCTAGGAAAAATTAATGATTCAATCAGTAATTACTTTGGTACAAATTGGATTAGTTACCACATTCCAATGTTTTGCTGTTGGCACTACTGACAATCGAGGATTGTAACAAATGTTAAATATTTTGCTTGGTCTCCTTACCGGAATAACGGCAACTTCATTTGGTGATTACAACATAATGTTAAGTATATGCTTAATTACTGGTTTTTACCACTCAGGTCGCCTAGTGCATAACTAAAAAATTGACAGTACTTTTAAAAAACATCCAGCATTTTTACTATATAAATATTTGAAATTAGACATAACCATGTTTTCATAGAAAGACATTACAATAACCAATAAAATACCATTTTCTCAGTGTAGTAAAATTACTAGCAGCAGAGATGGCTCGCGGGTTAAAATCTAGGCCGGGTAACCCGTTTTTGCCCGGGTTTTAACGCCCCCACCCGGCACCTGGCTGGGCTGGGTTTTTTGGGCAATAATAAAGCCCCATGTTAAATTTAAACCCATAAATGGCGCCATTTTCTATGGCCCCATATACATGCATGTATAATAAAATAAAACCCGTTAATGCCCATTAATGCCCGTTAAAACCCAAAAACCCGTTATTATCCATTTAAACCCAACCCGGCCGGTTTAAATGTGGAAACCCGCGGGTTTAGCCATCTCTGACTAGCAGTTTATAACATGCACCGTTGTTAATCACCGGACTGCTCTATATTCCTGCTTGAGCCCATCCTTACTCAAAACAATTTGACAAAGTTGCAATTTTTGATATCTGAATAGACCCCTGGCGCTTGACAAATAGAAAATCCACATTCTGAAAAACTTGTCTCCATACTTATGTTGAATTGCTGGCCAGCCTGTTAAAAAGTTACTTCTCCAGCAAAATAATGTTTTTGCGTAATCCTGACCAAAATTGTGCCAATCCTCAATCACAAACAAGTCTTTTGTCGCCTTGCATATATCCATTGGGTTTGGTAAATGTCCATTTGGAAATATATATTTGATACCCCATGGTTCGGACCTAGGAACATTTTCGTGATTTCTGGCTATTGTGTGAAGCAACAGTATTCCATCATCCTTAAGGCATTTCCGAGCAACTTCAAAGAATTTTCTATAATTCCTATGTCCAACGTGCTCAAACATGCCAATGCTGACAATTCTGTCGAATTGTTCTTCCACATCACGGTAATCCTGTACGCGAATATCAACAGCCAAACCAGCGCAAACTCTTTTTCCGTATTCTGCTCCATTTTCTCCTATCGTTACTCCTACACACTCCACCTGATATTTTTCCGCAAGATATTTGCACAGTGTTCCCCATCCGCAACCAATGTCCAATACTCGCATTCCAGGTTTAAGGGCTAACTTTCTAGCTATTAACTCCATTTTATTGATTTGTGCCTGATTTAAAGTTTCAGCATCTTTCCAGTATCCACATGAGTATTGCAACCACGGATCCAAGAATATTTCAAATAAATCATCTGAAAAAGATATTATGTTCGATAAATTAATATCAATATTTTACAAGAATGTTTTGTGTTTAGATTTTTTATTACCTAAGTCGTAGTGCTCTTTTCCCACTTGAAATGCCCGTTTTCGTGTTTGTAAATTAAAAGCGTGCAGTTCAAGCCATTCCAGCAGTGTGTTTAGTGGATGATAATAAAGATCTTGAAAGTTGTTTCCTAATATCATGTCAACCATTTCGGACAAACTTTCGTAATTTTAATCGTACACTTCAATCGTTTTGTCCATTGACGAAAAAGTTGTTGTCGTTCACTTTATTATGTGCAAATGTTTTGCCTTTGTCTTCAAGCAACTTTTCTTCTTTTCCACCAGGACAATGTAAATAAATCCCACCCAATTTTGCGTATTGCCTTGTGTACTTTTTTATTAATGGTCAAAAAATCGTTAGATTTGCCACTCAAACAATTTGTGCAATCGTATTGCCCCAACTACAATCACGCAAACAATGTACACAAAGTTGTTCATTTCAATTAGTTATGGAGAACAGTTAACTGAACACCAAAAATGTCAAATGATTTTTTAACAAACTCTACACCTCTGGGTAGGTTCGAAGCAAAATTTAAGAATATTTGCAATCCCGTTGCTGTTGCTTTTACTTAAAAAATGATATCGTATTCATTAATTTACCTTTTGCAATTATGAACTTGCCTAGTGGCCTAATAACACGTTTTCGTAGACACATTTTGCTTTAGATTCAAATTGAATCGTTCTATTTCCAGTTTTCAAACATGATAAAATTATTTCCCTAATCTTGTTTATAATCTGTTTTACAAACTTCAAATGAAAAATGTTTTATTTTGCTTATCGGCAGGATACATGGCTTGCCATGCGCCGGTGGCTTCAAACCTTGTGTTGTGCAAATTTGAGTTTTATCAGGTTTAAATGCGTAAAACATCACCACTTTCTGTTTTTATTCAAACTATCACACAAACAGACAACCTTGACCTATCCAAAGGTCGAGGTAGCGGCTGTCATAAAGAATAAAAACGTTATGTGTTATACACATTTTTTGGACAACGTTTCAGCAGATACTTGATAGGTTGATGATGATGATGAAATTATAGGGTTTCTACCTAATAAAGTTGAACCATATAAACGTGGAACCTATTACTTTGGCAGGAAAAGATTGAGTACCATGATATCACAACTTATATAATTTTAATGAGCATACATTGTTACTTTTTCTTGTGTAAACAGATAAACCATTGCAGCGCCGTTTATTTTCGAATATACATATTGCGGTGTATGTGTTTTAGATCAAATTTAGGTAGTTTTCTATCGTCTTAGGTAGTTACCTACGGTCAACTTTTGAATAAGCTTACACCACTTATTAAAATTTAAAAAGCTAAATTACTATTGACAACTATAATATTATTGCGTTAAGATTAAGATTATAGGACATCCTGTGTTATTAAAATGCTACATAAAATAAAATTGAGAAAGTAAAACTACTTTAGAAGCCAAAAATTCAATTCGGGCAAATCAAATTCTAAAAACAAATCTACCTAACAAATAAAACAAAACAAAGCTGGATAAGGAAATAAGTACGATGAGTGAATGTTGACAAGTCAATTGTGGTTTTAAATGCAGGAAAAGGAAACTTTAACCTTAACTTGGTAACGTAAACAACGCAAATTAAAGTAATTAAACTAAACCTATGTGATGGATATAAAAACATACAGAATTCGTATATTTACTTCCATCAAAAAATAAGGAAAACTCAGTATCGGCTATCCGTATCATGACAATTTATTCGGCAAAGACTCAAAGTCATGTTCTTGCTCACCGAAGGCGAAAGCAATATTCAAGGTCATTTCTTATAGATGGCTTCATCCTACTACATAAATATTTGTTAAAAGGGAGTCAGAAAAGCGTACCTGGCGAAGAAAGATTTTATCGTATTATGTTGTTAATTACCAAAAACCAGATATAACATTATGGTATGAAATGTCCAAATGTATATAGGCTATTAACTAGATCATTAGTGTCCACCCATTTGATATTCATTAAAAAGTTGAAACCCAATATTACAGAAGGTACGGTGAGCCAGTTTTTTCATCGTCGCAATGATAAAAAATCTTTCACAATAATTACTAGAATGCTGTTTTGTTTACGTAATAAGTTTATAATTTTACCTGACGTAGAAACATTGTTAGCCGTTGTAACGTTTCAGATAGACAATATGAAAAATATAATACCTTTTGGTAGGTCCATAAAGTGGTTTTCATTTATATCTAAAATATACAATCTACTTAAGCAAATGAGTTTGACTTATCTTTTATAGAGAAATAAATAAAAAACCCTGAATCTTCTTGCTTCAAAGCTCCAATGACGCAACAAAAAGTAACAATGGAGTGTGGTACTCTCAATAAAATTTAAATAAACGCACACGCCAGTACTTATTACAGAGTACTTACTATTACAGGTTTATTTTTACACATTTAAAACAACATACATAATACGCATTAAAATATTTAGAAACGTAACCACACCGACTCAAGTAAGTGGCTTAGTCACAACGGCATTTAAACTTAACCGTAAGAGTATTCAAAACAGATATCAGAACAGGATTGGTAAGATGTACGGTGTAATAGTAAAGCAACATTAACAATCAAAAACGTTCCGGGGTGTTCACCTGATACATTATTCTCAACGTCATGAGTAACGAAAGAATCTTAAAAAACGAACCGGTTCTGTACATATTTAGTTTAGTTATTCTAAATTCACTTCAAGGTCTAACTATATGTATTTATGAATGCAAATATAGATGCTACTAGTACAGATAAAATGCACAAATCATTAATTTAGGCAAAATCTACTCCAACGTTAAAATTAAAAATGATTTTTGTAATAACATAATACGAGATAATATGAGATTCAGAAATTCAAATCAAGCATTCTCAAACGATGATTTTCTATAATTCGTTTATTTTGTAAAGTAAACATTGTGAAGGGTTTTCTAAAATAACTTGGCTAAAATTTAGCAGAGTGATACAAAATCTATGCACACGAATTTAAATGTAAAATTAAGAAACGATGATGCTAACTTTACATTTCATTTGACTGACAGGTTGCCAGGGACAACTGCTCAAAATCAGTCGAAATTCCAAAATGTGTAAGGTAGCCTTCATTTTTTATGAATTTCATGCTTTTTGAAGCAATTTCCATGCTAGTTTGAAACTCTTCTCCATAATTTGGCAGAAACTTGCAGCCCTTTTCATTAGCAAAGTAGTCACCAGATGTCGTTCTGAAGTACTTAGCAAAAGATTCTGTGTAAGAAAAATATTTGCTGATTGTTCGCGTGTTGCCAAACAAACTTTTAGTTTCCTGTGTAATTGCTTCAGACTGGGTTAGCTTGTCTTCAAAAAGATTCCATCTCAGGACATCCAGTTCCTTACCAAACTCCTGATTCACCAACTGCACAAAATCTTGTTCCAATTGAGGCATCGGATGAACCACGTTAAAGATTTCATTTGGTGTTGCATCATTCAAAAAAAGCTTTAAAGCCAGATCAGCAGAAAGGTCAATTGGCAAACTAGCAGCAAGCAATAGAACATCCGGAATAGCACCCACTTTTAAAAATGTTAAAAGCTGATGGGCATACAAATTCTTGACAACGTTCATATTGCCAGTTTTACTTTCACCAGCTAACCATGGAAATCTAAACACTTTGCAAGGTATTCCCCTATTAATCGCTTGTTTTATCAACATTTCACAGACCCACTTGCTCGTCTGCAGCCCTGGAAATTCCCTCTCTATAATCGTTTTCAAAATTTCCTCTTCCGGCCATTCATCTGGCAAGTGGTCACTCTCCTGCTTGGAAAAAATGCCGGAAATCATAGTAGACGGGTAAAACACATGTTTTATTTTTCCAGTACATGCAAATTTTAGAACGTTTACAGTTCCAATAATATTTACACTCCGGCAGTCGGTTTTAAATTCTTTGTTTGTGTTGTCTCTTAAATGCTCCTCAAGGTTTGTTTGAGCACCGCAATGAATAACTGCATCAACCTGTTTACAAAGTTTTTCATATTTTTCTGGCAAAATGCCCAAATTGTCTAAAACCAAATTTCCCGAAATGCAGCCAACTTTAGATATATCAAGCTTATCTTGCAAATCCATATTTTTCAAGTGTGCCTGAAATCTTTTCATTGCTGAATTTTCATCCTGTGCATCTTTTATCAGACAGTATACTTTCTTTACAGATTTCGAAATTTGGAAAATACTTGTAAGCAGGCATGGTCCTAGCTGACCTGTAGCCCCAGTGCAAAGTACTACTTGAATTTGAGATGGTTTCACAGCAAATGCCGTTTCAGAAGAAATATTAACAAATTCTGGAAGCTGAGAATCCTTTTTTAATAATTCAAGCAACTCCTGAGATGGTAAAGGCTCTAGAGGGTTATCAATTTCATCGCCATTGTCCTCCATTATTTTGTTGACAATCGCCTCACTAATCGATTGAATAGTGTTACAATTTTCAAGTAGACTTGCAGTGATCTTAACCCTAGATCCAAGCAAAGTTTGCATGCTATTTTTCAGCTCAATTTTCATTAACGAGTCCACACCAAGTTGCTGCATGTCCATAGTATCAGTAATTTTTTCATCCGGATCCATACGCAAAGCCATACGCAATACAATTTTTAAATAGTGCGACAACACATTCATTTTCTCCGCTTTTGTAGTTGCCTTGTCCATTTCTTCCCAAAATTGTTCTGCTTTTACATCCAGATTATTTTCACCCTGCATGTAACCCTGCTGCTTGAGTACCTTATCATCTAAGTAGTACTTGGCAATAGGCCACATTGCTGTAAGAGCAAGAATTGACGGAAATTCTGCAATAGCAATCTGTTTCTTATCTGTGCGTAAAGCCACTGCTAATCCATTTAGCATTCGTGTTACGCTCACAGGTGAAAGGCATGGGGTATACACATCTTTTGCACAACCGGCTTGTGCCCATTGTCCCCAGTTAATACTCAAACCGGGTAAACCCAATGAATGTCTGTAATGCACAAACGCATCTTCAAAGCAATTTGCTGCCGCATGGTTAGCTTGTCCTGGTGTACCTAGTAACGCTGTGATACTGGAATATACCACAAAATGCTCTAGTGGTAAATTTTTTGTACAATTGTGCAAGTTCCAGGTGCCATTTACCTTTGCCTGAAACGTGTCCTGAAAAGCGTCCCAGGTCATATTTTGGTAAAGACTGTCTCTAAGGACACCTGCACAGTGCATAATTCCACGTAATGTTTTTCCTGTGCTTTGAATCTCTTCGACTAGGGCACGACATTGATCTATGTGTCCAATATCTACTTGTCTAATCTCAACACTTAATCCATTTTGTTGCAATTTGTCAATCTGCTTCACTATTTCTGGTACAGGAGGATTCCTTCCAATGAGAAATATATTTGTCGCTCCCAATTCCAACATCCATTTGCAAACTTCAAAACCAATTCCTCCTAGTCCGCCTGTTATAAGGTAGGTACTGTCACCATTAAAGAGAGGTACAATGGTTTGGTAACGCCCTTCGAATGTGCCAACTTCAGGCATTGCAACTACTACTTTGCCAATATGTTTTGCTTGCTGTAAAAACTGCAATGCGCGTCTAATGTGCAAAGCGTCAAATTTTACAAATGGAATTGGTTGAATTTTACCATTTTTTAAATACCCAAGCATACGATCGAAAATCTCTTCGCGTTCTTTTTCCAAGTTTGTTATATCAACAATTGTATATTCAACATCAGGACGAAGTATTTTGACCTCTTCTGGGCTCCAAATAGACAGCTTACTCATTTCCACAAATTTACCATTTATGGCTGTTGCTCTTAGCGATGCTTCTTTAATACCTGGACCCGTAATTGAGTTCAGAACAATGTCTACCCCAAGACCGTTCGTCACTTTCAAAATATTTGGTTCAAAACTAGTATCCCGTGAGTGAAACACGTGTTGGATGCCCAGGTTTCTTAGATATGTCCTTTTCCTAGTACTGCCTGCTGTAGTTATAATATTTGCTCCAATTATTTTGGCTATTTGAATAGCCGCTAAACCAACACCTCCCGATCCTGTGTGAATAAGTACAGTATCCCTCTTCTTCATTTTTGCTACTTTTATAAGGCAATAAATTGCTGTGCAAAATACTGCTGGTAATGTTGCTGCTTCCCAATAAGTAATATGTTCAGGTATTGAAGTAACATAATTGCTGTCCAATACATAATGGCTTGGTAATTGCTCGTCTTTATAGTTAAATCCAAAAACTCTTTCCCCGATTTTCCATTTTGCAGTTGGTCCTGCCTTGACAACTACGCCTGCAAAATCTAGTCCCACGCCGTTAAGTTTTTCGAATTCTGTGCTGGGTTTTAGAATTGCAAAAACGTCTCTGAAATTTAAAGCATAAGCCTTAATCTTTATTTCAACTTCGTTTTCTCCAACGTCCTGTTCTTCGATGGGCTCAAACTTTAGATCCTGAATTAGTTTAGAATCCGGCAGTTTTAAGTGATATCTATCAGTACTCGGAGGTAGTTTAAGTTCGTCGTATTGCTTTTGAATTTGTATCCTTCTCACTCTCGGTTCGTATCTAACTTGGTTTCTGTAAGCTACCTGAACTCGATGCTGTTCTTTAGGACCTCTGCATTTTGCAATTTCGTAAAGTATCTGCCTTGCCAATTCATTTGACGGACTCTTACTGTCTATATCTATGCAGCGGACCAACATGTCAAACTTTTCGTTTTTCAGTGATTTTGCCATTCCAAATAGTGTGGACGATGTAGGGTTATTGTTAACTTGATATTCCATCACTGCATGGACGCCTGGGGTAATAATGAACAGTTGAGGAGGTTGCGACTGTTCTGCCAAGATTTTAGCAATTTGTAAAAATGGCATGGCAACGTTTTCTTGGTTGGTTTCATAAGAGTTTAGCCCCCAAGCGTATACAACGCCATGCGCGACTTCTAACAAGCTTTCAAGCTGAGAAATATTATTTTCTTGAACTTCGACAAACACCAGTTCTATGCCTTTCCTCAGAACCATGTTTGAAAAATTACATGCACCAACCCTTTGTACCAAAATTACCTTATCTCCACTTGCAATTAGGGCATCAGCAACAAGCAAATAAAGTTCAGTATTAATCTCATCCGCAAAAATTATCCAAGCTTCTAAATCATCAGATTTGTTACTATAAATACTTTCAACAGTCATAGTGTCCATTTGTACTTCTGGATTGGCTACTGCCACCAACCAAGCATACTGATCAACACATGCATTGTAACTGCTAAAATCCTTATAGCCCGTTTTATGCATAAGTGATTCCCAAACTTGTTCACCTACACAACAGTGATGAGGTCTCCAGTTAAAATCTTCAAATCTCCAGTATCCTTCCAGTAAACCAAAAACAAATGTTATGTCCCATGCAGGTATAATGGTTTCTGAAAAACAGAGAATTCCACCAGGTTTCAGCGTTTGACGAAGATGAACTAGCGTTTCCTTCAAATTTTTTGTGGCGTGTAATACATCTGTAGCACATACCAAGTCAAAATACTCAAGCGGTATGCCTTGATGCAATGGACTCTGTTCAACGTTAAAAACCTCAAACTTCATATTTTGTCTAAAATCTTCAAATTTCTGCTCAGCTTTGACAAAAAATGCTTGTGAGATATCTGTGTAGTAAAGCTCAAACATTTCTCCCGCTACGTCTTGTAGCCAACCTAACAGAGGTCGAGTTAGTGAACCAGTACCGGCACCAATTTCAAGAACCTTGTAAACACGTTGGCTTCCGTTGATATCATTACCCATAGCCTCACTTGCCTTGAACGCTGTAGTTACAACCAGTCTACCCAAATTTGCCATTTTATTTCGTGCTGAATGGTGTTTATAATATGCGTCTGCGGAATACATATAGTCATTTTCATCCGTAGGGAATAACAATGTCAGTGCAGAAATTTGGCCAGTCAATACCTTGGAAAGGTTTTTTGCAATATTTTCGTGAATAATAGTCAGAGAATTAAGTTCCGTACTTTTTAGGTAGCTTATTAGCATATTCATTTCTGATTTAACTTGCTCATTTTGGGGGGCTGTATTTACCACAAGCCATTCTTCTTCGATGTTGGAGTCGCTCATATATTTGAAAAGACCAACGTCCTGGAATACGGTAAAGTAAAACCGTACCAACTTTTCATGTTGCGGTTGAATTCCAAGATCGCAACAAAACGAGGTTATGTTCAGTATCTGACCAATTTCTGGCTTCCATCCAAGCTCCTGACATACGTTTAAAATGCAAAAATATATCAGACGATTGTTTTCAGCATAAAGTTTTTCTTCTGTTGAGGTGCTTTTTCCCAAAAGATTTGTCTCCTTGACAAAATCTGCATCCAGAAAAGGGCTTATAAATTCTTTTTCGGAAGGCATTAAACTGTTGCCAGGTCCAGGAATAACTTTCCATGTTTCCTCCCACATGTCTGGAAGAGTACTAGACTGTAGTTCCAACACTGACTCTATCGTACTAACAGTAGTATCCAAAAACTCAATATCTTCAGCAAGAGCCACTAATGTATTGTTGCACGTGCTAACAAAACAAAAATGTTTATCATTTTCTTGCCACACGTGCAAATACAAACTGGCTACCAGATTGCTATCAATTCCCGTAAATAACGTGAATTTACCAATGCGCACTGGAACCTTTAATTTTGTTGTAGAATTTTCTCGATGCCTTGTTAGAGCACCAGTTTGAAACAAAGCATCAATTATTAAAGGATGTACCAGATATTTGTTTGCATCTTGGGGCAAAGCCATCTCTGCTACGATTTCGTCACAATCTGATTTGCAATTATTTTGCTTAACTGCCCAGTATCGTTGAAGCATTCTAAAACTTTCTCCTTGTCTCAATCCAGCTTCGTACACCCGTTTATAATTTGCTTCTAAAGGCAAGGGTTCTGATTTGGAAATAATTTCAGCAACTCTGTTTGGATTCCAAAGATTCATGCAGTTTTTTATATTAGCCACGGGATAAAATGTAGAGCTAGCATGTTGTATCCATTTCCCCCATTCTTCACCTGACCTTGTGTTCTGGTGAAATATTTTTACTCGAAATTCTCCAGAATTTTCTAAAAGTTCAACAATGGTTTGCAGGCGACATGTTTTATCATTTTTAAGTTCTAAGGGAGCACCTATCATTAGGTTTTCAATGCGCATTGCTCTTGTTGGTAACTCCACAAATTCTGTAAGCCCATTTGCAACACAGTATCCAGCGGAAAGGGACATTTCTAAGAGGCCAGCAGCAGGAAAAACTATTCTATTGCCAATGCAATGATCTTGTAAATATGGGGTGGTTTTCAGGGAAAGGTCATTCTGAAAAATGTGAAGCGCTGATGCATTTCCATGTCTGGATCCTATCAAAGGATGGATTATAGATGAAATGTAAGAAGTACATTCAAGCCAGTGGGATTTTCGATGGAATGGATGAAACGGAATCGAGACTCTTTTTCGAATGTAATGTTGGTCAAACGCTTTCCAGTCTACTTGATAACCGAGAAGATACAACTTTCCTAAACTGGTCAGAATAGTGTCCCAGTCTGTAGTTCCTTTACGGAGTGATGGTAAGCAGTTTAGTGTAGCATCTTCAATGTTTTGCATTACAAAGCTGGAAAGAACTGGTTGAGGGCCGATTTCCACAAAGTTATGACATCCAATTTGTCGTAGGGCATTGCAAGCATCAAGAAATGAAACTTTTTCTCGCGTGTGGCGTACCCAGTAGTCAGCACCAAGCTCAAAAATGTCATCAATTATTCGACCAGTCACACCCGAAATATATTTGGTATTTCCTGTACTTTGTCGGTATTTGATACTCTGTGCTACTTTTTTGTATTGCTGTAGCATGGGATCCATATGACGAGAATGAAATGCGTGGCTGGCTTCCAGAATAATTGCTTTTGTACCTTGATCCTTTAAAAAGTTCAAGAATGCCTCTACAGTTTCTGTGTTTCCAGCAACCACAGTTTGCTTAGCATAATTTACAGCAGCAATATCCAAATCAATTTTAGCAGCTTTCATCCATTTCTCCACTTCCGGTTTGCTTGCTTTCACAACTAGCATGCTTCCTTGGGGAAGGTTGTCAATCAAGCGACTTCTTTCTGCGACCAGTGTTAATGCATCTTCAAAGTCCAGCGCTCCTGCAGCAACAGCAGCGCAAAATTCTCCTAGACTATGACCTAAAACATAATCCGGTTTGATACCCCAACTTTCCCAAAGTTTTAACAAACAGTATTCTAAACAGAATATACTGGTTTGACTATAAATGGTTCTGCTTAGCTCTTTTGAGCCTGGTTCAGAATTCCACAAAACTTCACAAATAGAAATTGTGTACCTTTCCTTGAGCATCATATCACACAAATCAAGGTTCATGCGAAAAATGGGACTTGTTTCGTACAACATTTTCCCCATTCCTTGATACTGCGAGCCTTGACCAGTGAAAAGAAAGCATATTGGTAAATTCGTTTGGCCTTCACTTTCTTCACGCATTATGTTATTTTCTGTTAGTGTCATTAAAGCATCTTGATAATTACTTGCTACAATAAATGCACGGTTATCAAAAGCTGCTCTGCCAACGTTTGCTGTGTATGCAACGTCCGTGAACGGGCGATCAGGTTTTTCGGTTTGTTTTGAAAATAAATCCTCGTATTCTTTAAGAAGCTCATCAAGTGCTTTTTTAGACTTTCCAGAAAATGTTATAATGTGAGTGGGTCTTTCCAGGCCAAGATTAACTCTGGGTAGGTCATAGTCAGGAGCTTCTTTCAAAATTACATGACCATCCGTTCCAGTTATACCAAATGAGCTAACTCCACAAATCCTTGGTTTACCTGGTACCTTTGGCCATGCAAGGTTTTCCATAGGAATTAACGCAGGTATGGAATCCAAACATATTTCAGGATTCAGTGTCTCCAAATTTAGGTGTTTTGGAATGAGTTCGTGTTTTAAAGCCAACACAGCTTTCATAATGCCTGTGATGCCAGAACATGATTCAGTATGCCCCACGTTGGTCTTCACAGAGCCAATAACCAAAGGCTCTTTTCTTTTAAGAGAGTAATATGCTTTTTCAATAGCAGCCACCTCCATTGGGTCACCCACTCGCGTGCCAGTTCCATGTGTTTCTACAAAACTTACTTGTTCTGGGGAAACATTGGCGTCCTTCAGTGCCAACTGCATAGCAAGAGCTTCACCATGCACCGTTGGCGTTCCCAAGCTTCGACTTAAGCCTTCTTGGGAAACTGCTGAGCCGCTAATTAATGCCAAAATGTTATCTCTGTCTCTACGGGCATCACTCAAGCGCTTTAGAACTAATACGCCACATCCTTCAGCCCTTCCAAATCCATCAGCTTTGTGGTCAAATGTTTTACAACGACCGTCAGAAGAAATAACGTATTCCATTGACGAATTTGAAAATGGGTGTAACAGTAGGTTTACACCACCAGCAAAGGCCATTGTTGTTTCTCCATTTCGTAAGCTTTTAACTGCCAAGTCTAATGCCACAATAGCAGAGCTACATCCACTTTCTGTGGCAATGCATGGCCCAGTTAATCCCAAAAGGAATGACAATCTTGCTGCTGTTGCTCCAATGCTGTTGCCCATATAAGTTCTAAAAAAGTCTTTCTCAGGAGAGCTCAATAAAATGTCTTTGTAATCGTTCATCCAACTTCCAATGAATACTCCTGTATGACTACCATTCAATTTCTGGGGGTTTATGCCCGCATCCTCCAATGATTCCCATAAAACCTCATGCAACAATCTAGTTTGAGGGTCCATGTATGCAGTTTCCTTTGGACTGAGATTGAAAAAGCTTGCATCAAATTCATCCACAGGAACGTTCAAAAACCCAGCTTTTGATTTTTTGTCATGTTGAGTGACACAAAGAGCATGTTCCTTAGTCCAACGGAATATTGGTGGCTCACGAATGCCGTCTGTGCCGGAGTACAACAAATCCCAAAATTCCTTAACATTATTAGCTCCCGGGTAGCGACAACTCATTCCCACAATTGCAATAGGCTCTTTTGTCTGATTTGAATGGGCTACGCCCATGGATTCAACGCAAATCTTGCTTGAGGATAATACAAACTTGTTATGTGTTTCCAGCCATTTATTCCGTATTAACTGTATAAACGTTAAATATTGTACTTATTCTCATTCAGTTTTACATTTATATTTTCGAAATAAAGTAATCAACCTTTCCAAAAAGTCCGAATTCCAATTTTAGGTGTAAAAATTGATCAACCGTGAAATATGTGTTTGGTTTTTCAATAAGCAAGTGCACGACTGGTGCGTAGATTCGATTACTATAAAACATGATTAAATTAGTGAATTGAAAAAATGAAATATAAGTCTTTAAAAGGATCTCGTTTCACCATTTCAATTTTCCGGAATCGATGTAAAAGTCAACAATCATTTCATCCATTGTTGCTCCAGTAGACAGTACAGCATTTTGATTTGCTAACCAATTGCTCAAGTAATCCTCGGTTATGTCTGATAAACAATAATTAGCATTTTTAGTTTCTACTTTGTACCACACGTTTAGTAAAATTTTAAGCTGTGAGTTTTACTTTGCTTATTTTGCGCGACAACTTCACGTAACTGCATCCAAATACTTTTTGATGGTGTTATCGTGAAAACAGAGAGATTTAGGGAGCGATTGTGTTGATGCACACGAGAATTGAAGTTGTATGTACCATCAAACAAACTGTCAGCGTTTTCAAGGAACTGTAACATCATAAACATTTGTTCTGCATAAAATTTATATAAAGATGTTAAAATTGGTAAATCGATTTATCTTATGTAGGTAAATTATATACCAGTGTATTTGCTGAAACGTATACACATTTTTTGTATGAAACTAATGAAAATAAGAAAACTTTAGCCTTAGTTTCTTCCATCCTTCCGTCAGTAGAGTGGTTGGTTGGGATGCTATCTTCCATCAAATAAACCGCATCAAAAAATTGATGCAAACGGTGCCTACAATACATTTATAAAATGTTTACATGACAAATTTTACCATGCAGGTACAACATCAAACATTGACATGACATATTAAAGCCACTTGGTAATTTAAAAAAACCGAATACAACAGCGTTTTTGCTTTAAATCAAACTGAGATTTTGTATGCTTTTTCATCGGTTTAGCCTTTGTTATTTAGAAAACCAAAAAAAATATTCGAACATTTAAACATTACGTATTTGTAATTCTCGTGTTAACAACAATTTTTATCACATATTCAACTACCAACCACTCCCGTTCTATACCTTTTGCTTTCTCAAATTTTAAAAGAAAACAAAATCGGATATAAACTTAATATCATTCATTTAAGCCAAAGTAAGCCTGATGACAACATTTTTGAAATCTTCTGTTACCGGTTTTCGGGAGAAACCTTCAGTGACGTAATTGCGGCAATTTGTTTGCTAGTGCAGCTCCTCCGGATTGATTGCGCCAAAACCAAAGCATGAGGAACAGCTTCATTGCCTACCACGGCGGTTACCCATGCTTCATCTGTCCAATTAGCTGATAACAATAAAACAAACGGTTACTTTCCTTAAAGGAAATTTCTTTAAGATACATTTTAATTAAAAGTTATATAGTTGCATGTATTTAAAAAAAATTCCTACCCATTTTAATATTAGGAAAACAACAAATCACGTAAAATTATCAAACGTTACGTTGGTTAACTGTCCGGAAATTTTAGCTTCGAAATAATTGATAACTCAATTTATATATCTCGTTTTAATCTAAAAAGGGATAAACTAATTTAGAAATCCTCAAAGTCCAAGCAATGAACGGTCAGTGATTCAGAAAGAATAAATTCAATTTGTAACAAAAATGCCTACTCAATTAATTAATGTACGCTTGCGTGAACCTCCAGGCTGTAGCGATAGACTGAAAAAGGTAGGACATATTACGTAAAAAGTTATCGAAATCCTTCCTGTTTAATAACAGGCACGTTTTGTTATCAATCACTGTAATCGGCAATTAAAATTTGCAAAATACACCGACTTTTTTCCCTGTGTTATGCAATCTAATATTACTCATGATATTATTTCTTCAAGGTTATACAAACAGAAATATACCCATAAACCAACAGACATACCGATACTTATCTTAGCGTTACCATCGCACTAATTACACAATGTATGCTTAGAAGTCTAACAATGTTTTGTAGATAGGTACCTGTTGGTTATATATTTTCACTCCGAAATGAAAATTAATAACTATCCTTACTTTAGTACCAAAATGCGTATATGCTTCATACATTTTCATTATCAATTTTCTTTAATAAAAAATCATGACGCTTGACTATGAAACGCATGCACATCACCATAATTTGAAAAGTTGTTTTTCTAATCTGTGTAAAATCTTTCTCCATTCTTTGGTTTAAGAATTTTTACGATTTTTGCGTGCAAACTTTGTTTGATTGATGCAGATGTGGCGGCTTTGATATTTTACCGTCCGTGACTGAGATGGTGAAGATTGAAAGTAAATACATAAAATATTTTATGGTAGACTTTAATACCATAAAAGTTACGATGATGTGCTGATAAACATTGACGACTACGAACAATAAGTCTAAGTAACTGGAATAGAAGAAAAAAGCAGAATTGGCAAATTTAGTTGCAACACTAACACTATTTGTCATGACATATTAGCATAATCTGCTTTGATATATAAATCATGTAACTTTAAAAAGACTCTTTGCATACATGTAATTAATTATTAATTTATTATATTTTGTCCATCAATGCATAGTATAACAACTCAACGCAAGATTACATGCCATTAATTCATGGGCTAGTCAAATTCTGAGAAATTGTTGCATCCAGAGCTGTCTAAGTTTTTATTGGAGTTTCGAACAACAGCTTTATTTGCAGTTTTAAGATCATAAGCCCAACCAATCCAGGCAAAGAACTCAATAATCATAGTTGACGAGTTTAGTTTCCACCCTAGCTCAGAAGACTTGTAATCCCAAGGGAATGTGTGATGATAGTTATGCCATCCTTCACCAACTAAACAGTAACAAAATCTAAGTTACACATTATATGCATCAATGAAAGGTAATTTTAAAAATTGTAAGTTGTTTACTACCAGCAAGACAGGAGACGAGAGCATTATCTGTAGCTGAAATGTGTCTAAAACAAAGAGCTAAAGCCTTACTTTTATTGCAATCAACGCCAATATAATCACAAATTTGGTTGAATATTATTTTTGTTTACAAATCTACAAATTCTGTTCTAATTTAAAACGTACTTGTTGTACGGTTTATAGCCCCACATGTGAGCTACGCTGTTTACCAAAAAACTAGCTTCTGCTATAAGGAGATGGCGGGTCATATTCCAGACTAACAGATGATGTAACGGTAACTTAGGAAACACCATTTTGTAGAAACCCATTGGAAGAATAAATGCCGTCAAAACCACCAACACCCAGTAATATCTATTATTTGTCGAAAGCAAACACTTGAAAGCTGCATAATTGCACCATGAAATTAAAAGGTGTGCTAACTTACTTGCTCTGAAATCGGACAATTGGATCGTTCGCTAGGTCAGATATTTCAATGGTTTTAAGCTTTTCTTCTACTTCGGAATGTTTTGGGTGTAAAAGCCAGCCAATATGGCTGAACCAAAATCCCCGTGTAGAGTTATGAGGATCAGCGTTGGTATCAGTGTACTGTTGTTTTAACAAAATAAATAATTTTAATACATTTGAATACTATCATGGATGTTTTTGCAAAGTGCCTACCTTGTGATGAACCCGATGATCCTGCAGAAGTGAAGATTAATTCAGCAGCATGTACAAATAGAAAGTTATAATGTACAATATATTTATATCGATAATTTTTTGGTATTTGCGTCTCACCTTGCACCATTTAAAAATGGGATATTGAAAGCATGATGTTTGTAATAGCATCAACAGTATTTGAAGTGGTAGCTTTGCCTTGAATGCTTTATGGGTCCAATAACGGTGTGCACCAATAGTAATTCCATACCCCGTGACGACACAAGAGAAAATTACTGGAAGCAGACACAAAGAAAAAAGTTATGATTTTAACAAAGGATCTTTTTCATCAAAACAAATTTTATTCATAAAATCGTAATCAGTTTAAGTATTTTACTTAATGTGGTGCCATATTTTGGTACGTATCCATTGGGACACAAAAATAGAAAGTAGTACAGGAGACACACATGACCACTTGCTAAGAGTAAAATGTTTGCCTGGTGCTGTTCCAATCCTGCCGGGTAGTCAAAGTACTTAAATTCTTGCGGTAACTCAGCATCGGAAACGGGTAAAATCTTTTTGGACTTCATTTTAAATATATAGCAGGAAAACGTGTTCAATATTACGCACAGAAATGTATAAAGTTCTGTTGTCGATTTTCAACTGCACACAAGTTGACTATAGCAACTTTTGCAAATCCAGGTTTTACTGCCAGAATTTGCTACTCTACTTTCTGGAAATGTCTTAGCAACTTGAGTCCTTTTGTAAGCTTATTCTAGAATAGTATAGTGGCATAGAAACTTTTAGTCACTCAACCGTTAATTTCATTCACCGACACACCAACTGTTGCCAAGCAAACCAGCTAATATTTTTAGTACCATCTAATTTGTGTACAGCAGTGGTACTCCATCACAGTTAAATTTGTGAAACGCTTAATTTATAAATAAATAAATGTTGCAATTTTTTAAATGCTAAATTTGTGCTACAAAAAATGGAATTAAGCCAAGGCGATGAGAAATTCTAACTCTGAAAAATAAAATTTGAAATCATGAAAGATTGCGCTTAGATACATATTATGGAGGATTTGGTGTATCCAGCTTATCTTAGTAACCTACAAATTTTATGCAATGTTACTGCCAAACGCATATCTTAGATGATATCAGGAAATTCAAGACATGGCTTTATTGTGATAAACTCAAAAAGTATTCTACAATTTGCTGGTGTGTGCGTTTACTTATTTTATAATCAGATTACCACACTCCATAATTACTTTCTGGTGCGTCAGTGAAGCATTGATGCAAATAGTTTTAGGGTTTTCTATTTATTTCTGGATAATAGATAAGTCTCAAGCGCATTTGCTCAAGTAGATTCCATACATTAGATAAAAATAAACCCGCTTTATGCACCAAAATGTATATACTTTTTGTATCGTCAATCAGCAATTTTGCATTGGCTAACCCAGGAAAGAATATAATATTATTACGCAAACAAAACAACGTTTTTGTATTTATGAGAGAGTTCTTCATTGTAACGATGGAAAAATCGGTTAACCGTACTTCCTGTAATATTTGGGGTTCAACTTTTTAATGAAGCTCAAATGGGTGGACACTAATGATCTTTAAAAATACAATATATTTGTTTATTACTGGTAGAGTATATTCAAAAGTTTTAAACAATTTTCTATTTAGTAGCACGTGTGAGTGCAGCATGATCGTTGTGTAAATATCCGAACGTTCCTCGGTTTTTTCAAATGTAAATTCACTGCTTTTTACTACCATGTTAGTATCCAAGTACAGAGCTTGATCAATTAAAGCCTGATTGGTATCATATTTTTAGCAGAGCATAAAACTTGAAAAAGTAATATAAAAGTTACATCTAAATATCAAGGTTGATTACTATCATAGATTGTCCCAAATATTTAAAACCATCCTCCCAGAATTCCGCCTTTGCTGGACTTCTGTTAATGTTCTTCTGAAACAACTGTGTTAGGTGTATCAGTTTTGAGACAAAGTCAACATTGTTATAAAACTGCAAACTTGTTCAAAATCGTTCGATAAAAATTAATGTTGTTTGTTAGGTAGATTTATTTTTAGAATTTGACTTGCTCGAATTGAATTTTTGGCCTCTAAAGTAGTTTTACGTTCTCAATTTTATTTTATGTAGCATTTTAATAACACAGGATGTCCTATAATCTTAATCTTAACGTAATAATTTTATAGTTATCAATAATAATTAACCTTTTTAAATTTTAATAAGTGATGTAAGCTTATTGAAAAGTTGACCTAAAGTAACTACCTAACACTGTAGAAACTACCTAAATTTGATCTAAAACACACCCACCAGAATATATATATTCGGAGATTAACACTGCTATATTAATTTACCTGTTTACACAAGAAAAGCTAACTATGTATGCTCAATAAAATTATATAAGTTCTGATATCATGGTACTCAATCTTTTACTGCCACAGTAATAGGTTTCACGTTTATTTGGTTAAACCTTAGTAGGTATAAACCCTATAATTTCATAAAATTGTTTTTTTATCATCAACCTATCAAGCGTTTACTGAAACGTTGTACAAAAATGTGTATAACACATAACGTTTTTATTCTTTATGGCAGCCGCAACCTTGACTTTTGGATAGGTCAAGGTTGTTTGTTTGTATGATAGTTTGCATGAACGCAGAAAGTGCTAATGTTTTACGCATTTAAACCTGATAAAACACAAATCTGCACCACACAAGGTTTGAAGCCACCGGCGCATGGCAAGCCATGTATCCTGCCGATAAGCAAAATAAACCTTTTTTTCATTTCAAGTTTGGAAAACAGGTTATTATCAGGATTAGAGAAATAACTTTATCATGTTTGAAAACTGAATAGAACGATTCAATTTGAATCTAGAGCAAAATGTGTCTACGAAAACGTATTATTAGGCCACTAGGTAAGTTCATAATTGCAAAAAGTAAATTATTGAATACGATATCATTTTTTAAGTAAAAGCAACAGAAACGTGATTGAACATTGCTTTAAATTTTGCTTCAATCCTATCCAGAGGTGTAGAGTTTGTTAAAAAATCATTTGACATTTTTGTTGCTCAATTCACTGTTCTCCATAACTAATTGAAATGAACAACTTTGTGTACATTGTTTACGT
This sequence comes from Entomobrya proxima, assembly GCA_029691765.1. Lineage (NCBI taxonomy): Eukaryota > Metazoa > Arthropoda > Collembola > Entomobryomorpha > Entomobryidae > Entomobrya > Entomobrya proxima. Next base: position 41,275,933 of record CM056172.1, read on the forward strand.
GATTGTAGTTGGGGTAATACGATTGTACAAATTGTTTGAGTGGCAAGTCTTACGCCTTTTTAGACCATTAATAAAAAAGTACACAAGACAATATGCAAAGTCCGGTGGGATTTACCTTCATTGTCCTGGTGAAAAAGAGGAAAAGTTGCTTGAAAACAAAGACACAACATATGCGCATATTAAAGTGAACGACAACAACTTTTTCGTAAATGTTGCAAACCAAGGAACCCTGGCTATTGGCGAAGCGTTTATGGACAAAACGATTGAAGTGTACGAGGAAAATTACGAAAGTTTGTCCGAAATGGTTGACATGATATTAGGAAACAACTTTCAGGATCTATATTATCATCCGCTAAATTCAATGCTGGAATGGCTTGAATTGCACGCTTTTAATTTACAAACACGTAAAAGGGCATTTCAAGTAGGAAAAGAGCACTACGACTTGGGTAAAATAAAATCTAAACACAAAATATTCTTTTAAAATATTGATTTTACTCTAACAAACATATTTATTCAGGAGATGATCTATTTGAATTATTCTTGGATCCGTGTATGCAATACTCATGTGGATACTGGAAAGATGCTGAAACTTTAAATCAGGCCCAAATCAGTAAAATGGAGTTAATAGCAAGAAAGTTAGCCCTAAAACCCGGCATGCGAGTTCTTGACATTGGCTGTGGATGGGGAACACTGTGCAAATATCTTGCAGAAAAATATCAAGTGGAGTGCGTGGGAGTAACGATAGGAGAAAATGGGGCAAATTATGGAAACAAGGTTTGCACTGGATTACCTGTTGATATTCGTGTACAGGATTACCGAGATGTGGATGAACAATTTGATAGGATTGTGAGCGTTGGCATGTTTGAACACGTTGGACATAGGAATTATAGAAAATTCTTTGAAGTTGCTCGGAAATGTCTAAAGGATAATGGAATATTGTTGCTGCACACAATAGCCAGAAATCACGAAAATGTTCCCAGGTCGGAACCATGGGGTAACAAATATATATTTCCAAATGGAGAATTACCAAACCCAATGGATATATGTAAGGCGACAAAACATTTGTTTGTGATTGAGGATTGGCACAATTTTGGTCAGGATTACGCAAAAACACTATTTTGCTGGAGAAATAATTTTTTAAAGGGCTGGCCGACAATTCAACATAAGTATGGAGCCAAGTTTTTTAGAATGTGGATTTTCTATTTGTCAAGCGCCAGGGGTTTATTCAAATACCGAAAATTGCAACTTTGGCAAATTGTTTTGAGTAAGAATGGGATCAAGCAGGAATATAGAGCAGTCCGGTGATCATGTTTTAAACTGCTATTAATTTTACTATGATAATATGACATGTAATTGATTATTATGGTGTTGAGCTATATACATATAACCCACTACTAAGATGTAATAATGAAAGTACTTACAATAAACATATCAAATTTTCCTTTAAGGAGACCAATCAAAACATTCAACATTTGTTACAATCCTCAATTGTCAGTAGTGCCAACAGCAAAACATTGGAATACGGTAAGTTACCGCCGGTAACTAATCAAATATGTACCAAAGTAATTACTGATTGAATGATTAATTTTTTCTAGACTATTTTTTATTCTTTTTTGAAAGAAGTTTAAGCTGTGTATGGTTTGAAATAAATACGACCATATATAATTACCAGAAATTTGCATTTATAAATGCTTTAAAGTTTTAAAAGTTTTAAGTTTTTTAGGTTATCCTTTCTTTTAAAGCATATGAAAGGGTGTGAGACCGTCCGAAAGGAACCTTGTAATACAAGTTGTAATATGGCTATTGCATTTTGATAGGTTTTACGGTAATAAATACCAAGTTTTTGCTTGAACTAATCACATTACCAATACAAAATCGGAACTTCTGATGGCATGGCATGATATGCACCCAAGCGTTACTTTGCATTCTATTACTGTTGAGACTGCGTGCAAAAGCAGGTTTATGGTTTTTGTTTTTGTGAATATGCCAACAAGAACAATTTACCAAAACCAATTATTGAATGAAGCGTAATACGCTTGATTTGTAACCAATTACTATATGTAGTTTATGATCCCTTTGACCTGTTGACCTGTAAGCTTGCAATTGGTTGATTCATAATTTGAGACAACTTCATGCTAAGCTTTGTTGTATTCGACAGTAACTTTAACTTAAATGATTGATTGTTGACATACAGACCTGCTACATGTTGTCAGATTTTTATTTGTCCACATTTATTTACCATTATTACTAAAACAATCACTTGAATATTTCGTGTCATGTAAAACTGATCTCATATTTAAGCGTTGAATGAAAGAAAAGTTTTGAGCTTTGGAATGTATGCATGCACACATACACCAAAGAAATATGAACAAGATTTATAAGGCCTTCCATTGACAATAGCTACATATTGTGGGCCATAAAAACTAATGCTGTCACCTAACCAACCATCATTCTAGTTAGCATTTACAATCAGGCTTTCATGAGAGAGGCTTCAAACACAAAGCTTCCTTTGACACACAACAAAGAGCTTTTAAACCAGAACAATAGGAAGTATTTGTTTCCTTTAAAATAAGAAGTTTTTTTAAAAAAAAATTGCTATAACGAAATATTGCATCTACTCAAAAATTGCAAAATGACTGCACTTAAAAAATTTGTCGATACGACTTGTTTTTCTGCACCAGGGATTCTCAAAACTTACTTCCAAACAATACGAAGCATTAAAGTGTCCTCTGCAGCCGCAACCACTATACAAGGATTGGATTTGAAAACTTTAAATTATAAACCTGGACATGACCTTGCAGACAAGCTGAGTTCTCACAAAATTGAAAGAAACGTGGCAGATATTCTTCAAACTGTGAAATTTACTGATGGACTTCCCACCCCTCCTTCACATGTAGAACATATAATTGGACGAGCAACAAAGACAACAATTCATCAAAACCACAATAAGTTTAAAAAGTCAGCCATCAACTTTTCCAGTTCCATCAATGGAGGAAAGCAGCATTATTGCCCATTCGACATAATACAAACACAGGAAGAAAATGAAGTGGGGGAAATTGATATCGCTGAAAAAACTCGACTTATTCTTCAATCTCCACACCCTGTGCGATACGTGATTGAGCGGTAAGATAAATGAAACTCCTTAAAATATGTTTTACTGCCATCATTACACAAATACCAAGGAACCATTATACAAATCGTGGTTTTTATTTTTGTGCTTTTGTAGAGAGCTTTATAATTCTCAGCAAGACCTTCACCTTCGTTTTCCTAGTTACCATACATGGATTATGATATTTGGAAGAAGCTTGATTCCTCAGAGCATTGATATCAACCTGAAATATGACAAGTTACTTGACTACATAGCAAATGCTTCAGATGCTGGAATGTTTTCTGCAGCCATACATAACACTATCATTGACATTCCAGAAAATCATCCGTCCTTTTATAATTGCTCTACTCAGTTTTACATGGGAAACAAGTATGCAGTCTTGGTAGGAGACTATTTTGCAATTAGATGCATATATTACGCTGCAAGAACCAAAACAAACAGCGTGATGGCCGCAATAACGGAAGGTGTGGAGGAATTTACAACTTCGACATTTGGTACAAATTTGATTGACAAAAATGTTGGATTTCCTATGTTGCTTTCATCCGCTGCTTCCGTGTATGACTGGATAATCTACAATCAAAAAGCATTTGGCTATTTCAAAGGAGGTTTATACGCAGCATTTTCATTAAAAAACAATCAGCAGCAAGCAGCTTTACAAGTGGAAATGACAGAGTTCGTAGACAAATTTTCAGCTTTTTTAAAAGCCTGTGAGGAAATTAAGTCATTAAAGCAATGTGATTTAGCTGCACCTTCCCCGTTTCTACTGATGTCGTTACCAGCAATCCTTTATCAAACAGAAAACCCTGCGGCATTCTCACGTTTACGAAAAATGGGCTACGATTTAAACGCAGAACACATAAGAGAGGTAATTGTATATTATACAGTAAATGTTATTTTTGTTTGGTCTATAAACTTGCGTTTACCTTATGACTTATGGTTATATTTGTCTTTGCAGTTACACAGCAAGATTCGAAAACATTCAGTGTCAATGAAACGTAGTAGAAGTCTAGCTTATGGCTTTGCATCAGAAGCTAAGCAATCCCTTCGCAAAATTGCAAATAATCTGCATTATATTGATGTTTTTGAATCGTTGATCGACGCAGTAGGAAAAAAGATTTAAAGTAATGTATTAAGCTACTAAAATAGATTTAGATTGTTAGGTGGCTTTGGCTAAATACGTTTAACAGTTAGTACATGGCGTTTTGTTAAACCAAAAAGCATAGAAAAAATAAGAGGTAAATTGGTGAATAGATTTTTGTAAATTATGTAGATTTTCATTTGTAATTTTTGCTTTTGTAATATTCCCTATAGTAATATGTGTCATTTGTAATTTAAAATTTGTATTTCTTCCCGTGCACCGTTAAATATAAGATGGGTTTGGTGAAAAAGGTTGTAGCAGTTTTTGCAAGAGATTCAAGTAGAATGGGTTAACATTTTAGAAACAACGATGTCACAGAAATCTATCAAGTATTTCTCCGCTTTTTAAGAAATGCAGATATAATGAAAAAATAGAAAGAGATTTTCTATAAGCATAACTTATTTTACGGTAAAGAAAATCCAAATGCATATTTACAGCAATAAATACGTTCTCTTACAATCTCTTGACTATTGATTGTAAATCTGTATTATTGCTTCATTTCTTATGGAAAAAACTTATTAACTTAGTGCCGGTAGATAGTATAGTATATTTACTGTTTTAATGACTTCATTGCGAAGAGTCTAGACACGACAAAAAATGCATAGATCTTAAAACCTCCTTGAAGTTCTTCTTTAAAATACATTTACACAATTAGAAACTACTACCAAGATGATAAGGTACTCAAGCGGCAGGGTTACATGCAGGGAGAAAATAACCTGGATGTAAAGGCAGAACAATTTTGGGAAGAAATGGACAAGGCAACTACAAAACTGGAGAAAATTAATGTGTTGTCGCACTATTTAAAAATTGTATTGCGTATGGCTTTGCGTATGGATCCGGATGAGAAAACTTCAGATACCCTGGGCATGCAACAACTTGGTGTGGACTCGTTAATGATAACTGAGCTAACAAATAGTATGCAAACTTTGATTGGATCTAGGGTTAAGATTGATGCAAGTCTACTTGAAAATTGTAACACTATTCAATCGATAAGTGAGGCGATTGTGAACAAAATAATGGAGGATAATGGCGATGAAATTGATATTCCTTTAGAGCCATTACCATCTCAGGAGTTGCTTGAATTATTAAAAAAGATTCTCTGCTGCCAGAATCAGTTAATGTTTATTCTGAAACAGAATTTACGGTCAAACCATCTTCAAGTAGTATTTTGCACTGGAGCTACAGGTCAGTTAGGGCCATACCTGCTTACAAGTATTTTCCAAATTTCGAAATCTGTAAAGAAAGCGTATTGTCTGATAAAAGATGCATATGATGAGAATTTAGCAATGTCGGCTTTTTTGCTAATGAAAAGGTTTACAAATATCTGCCAAATTATGCGGGGTCACTTTCTACAAGCATGGAGATTGTTTTGAAAAGCCTAAAATTCATGGAAACGAAAGGATTTCTTGCACATTTATGAATTTAGGTTTAGCAAGTTGTGCAAACCTAGCAATATCGGAAGGAGCCCAATTCTGCATTCGAGCTATGATTTATGTACCAATTTGATTAATTTTAGTTACCTACATCTAAATTACATCATAATAAACATACATAACAGAACCATTGCTTGGTGTAAATTTTCTTTGCATCAGATAATATGCCATGACAACATTTTATTTATTATGTGTATTACATCAAAATTTGTATGCAATAATTAGCTTTCAAGGTCTTCCATGATAATAAACGGAAAACGATTATTCTTTGGGCTTGGCGTAAAGATGCCATTTAGCCGAATTTATGACAAAACTTCTTTAAATTGCAAAACTAAATGGCGAATTTCTGTGGAAAATTTTAAATACAAATATTAGGTGGAGTTTTGCTAATTCTGGTCTGCCTTAGCGCCATAATAACAACCAAATCTTAGATACTCTGATTGCTATATAACTCAACTATTTTGCGTTTTCTAGAAAAACATGTGATGGAGAAATAGTTCATTACTCGAGATAGTCAAGAATATGGGTGGTCAACAAATAAATATATTTTCAGTTGGAATTCCGGTTTTCAAAGATTGCATCTAGTTTTTTATACAATCTACGGAGTTCTAGAATATCTAAAATTTAATTCATTATCTTAGTCTTTAATAAGCAGTAAATAATTAGCCTAATTCATGCAAATGTTCTTAAAACCCCTAGAGTAGCATGAAAAGAGTTCTGTGGTGCTCTTTCATAATTAAGATTCATAATATTACATTTTCCTCCATTTAGCCGTGAGAATTTAAGTCATAAGTTAATGCAGTTTGATTTTTCCTCTGATAATTATGATCTTCTATAATCAGCAGTATTTTCGTAATTTCTAAGTTTTTAGCTAGCAAATCAGTTTCTTAAATCTCCAGACAGTTCTCAGCAATAAACTTTAATTTTGCTGCCCGGTATATTTTAATTAGGACATAAAACTGAAAATAAAACTGACTCTTTTGAACGATAATAGGTCATTCTTCAGATAGTATGCTTAGTTCATTTGGTTCATCTGCAATGAAAACATTTTATTTTGTATATAAACACACTACCTACATACTTTTAAGGCGGAGACGATAATCGTAATCCATATAATACCGCGACTCTCGGATATATTTTTATCACATGAATGTAGTGATTTTTAATGAAACTACTTTCTGGATCACAATCATAAAAGTTTAAGCTGTTGTAAAATGTTATACTTGGATTTCCCAAAAACATATATTTTTGATGGGAAAATATACGCCCACTTATTTACTTTGTTGATTTGTTTGTGTAGGTACTGACTAAACTTTAAGTATTAAGTAGAGAGCAAATATACCTTACACACTCATTATCATAACAAATTTTGAGTGAGATGCATTGATTTTTTAAAATTTATCAACAAAAATGGCATTAACTTTAGGGCAACAATTTGTTCTTTTTCTCAGCAAATTTTTACGGGTCCTTTTGGGCTCAATATTTTCTGTTCCTCTAATAATGTTTTTACTTGCAAGTTCCCCTGTATATATATATCGATTGTTTGTGGTGTATTTGACAAAAGTGCTACGACCCGATTTGGGAGATATTTTAGGTGGTTACTGTGCTGGCCTTGCATCAGATTTTCTTTCGACTACACCACCACGTAACAACATAGTAGTCACGCACGTAATCAAGGGCCACATAACTGTTGAAAAAGTTAAAGAACTGATTCTAAAAGCATGGATAAACGGAAAAGATATGCATCCATCTTATCAAAAATTCTATCAATACCCTGTTCACTGGATGGGGTTTACATTTTGGAAAAATAGCCGAGATACTTTTGACATTGACAAGCACGTTAAACTACTGACTGGCAGCAATAACAGTTTTACTGAAAAAGATTTAGACGCAGCCATGGAAAGTTTACTTAACTGCAAATTATCAACACAGCAAAGCCCTTGGAAAGTGTTTGTGGTAGAAAATTACTTGCCTGCAAATTCAACTGATACAAATTACTCTCTTTTGATTACTCACTGGCATCACTGTTTAGCTGATGGGATTGCAATGATGATGGCATTCATACATGCCGTTCATGAAGGATTTTCTCTGGATATGTTAGAACTGCCCAAATTTCAGCTTCCTGAACGAACATTTTGGCAAACTTTCTGGTTTACTGTAACATTCCCTTTAAGTGTGTTTATTGATCTGTCGGACATTTTATCGTATTTTTGTCGACCAAGTCCATTAAAGATTCCAGATTGTAAAAAGCAATGGCATCAGTTATATCTTAGATCGAACCCCATTCCAATTCAAGATTTGAAGAAAATCAAGAATTCCTTAGGAGTCAGTATGACAAGTATAATACTTTCGGGTTTATCAGCTGCAGTTGACAAATACCCTTACACAACCTCTAGCTCAATTTTGTGTGGAAGCGTTTTACCAATATATTGGTCCAACAGAAGTGCAGAATTAACCAATTCAATAACTGGTGTGGTTTTTGACTTACCTGTTCGGAACTTCAACAATCCACTTGCTCGTTTGTATGCAATAGATAAAGTGCTGAAAAGTAAACGAAATTCCGGTATTCCCATTTGGCTTTCTTTCTATAGCTTACTGGGTGGCAATCACTTAAATGTTGTAACAAAATTATGCTTCACAAACAAACTAATGCCAATAGGTAAGATTTGACTAAAACAACGACATTGGTAAGAAATGAATCACAGCGTACTAACAATATAACTTGGATATAAAAAAATCAATAAATGGTTTTAGGATTTTCAAATATTGTGGGACTACCCAAAGACCTTGTGTACATTGGAAACGGATTGACATGCACTCAGTGTTTTTCAATTGCCGGAGCGGTATCAGGAGATACAGGTAAAACACACCAATATTGACCAAAAATTATTGCCAAAATATACCAACGTCTTCATATAAAACATGTGTTTATATTAAGTCTATGCAAAGTAATGTTTCATGAGCAACAAAGATTTATTGTTTTAGGTGTTGTATTTAGTGCCGTCAGTCTTAATCAAGAAATGCGAGTACAAATGTGCGCAGAGGAGGGACTAATGTCAAAACATCAAGCACAAGTATTTTTCCACGATGTGATGCAAGAAATTACTTTGTTATTCCAGTGTATTCAAAAAACGAATAACGAACAATAAATGCGGATTACAGATAGTGATCTACGTCTACTAAACCTTAAAACTGACTTGACTGAATTCCTAAAAATCCGTTCACATATATCTACTACAGCAATAAAAATGTTATTTAATTCACTTTTACTATATTCAAGGCTTCACAAGCATCTAAATAGTGCTCAATTCACTGTGCTCTTTTTCTTAAGTGACGATCAAGATAAAAAACCGGATTGTCGGTAGCAAAATTTGATATGAGATAAAAAGTTGGTTCATTCTCAATATTTGTTCATTAAATGCATGATATGATAATCATATTATGATTACTTAAATTGAAAAGAAAAGTAAACCTTATTATCAGCAGCCAATCCCACATTGTCTTTATTTTCATCTATTTAGGAGCAAGATCGAAGACCTGCGTAGTGTAGGTCATGAAGAACTATATTACATTTTGATTAATTATGGTCCCGATGCCCTGATTGTGATTGTACAACCCATTTACTCGTAATATGAAAATTCACTTTTATTTTACGCCACAAATAAGATAAAGCGTTATTTTATGATTTTTATATCCCGTTAATACTATCTTTTTCCCAGTGCAAGGTCACAAAAGAGTGAAGATAACGCTGAAAACATTAAATATTGGTGGTAGCTGTAATTCAAATAGTGATCACACATTAATAAAGTGGCAAGTTGCAACGCCATCCACAAATATGAGTTGTATTTGATGATAATCCCTATGAGGTTTCAGAAACAGCACTTATAAAACACTAAAGCGCATAGTTAGTTTTTCAGTCAACTTACCAAAGAACTGGAAAAGGATGCAGATTTGAAGGAAAACACTAAGAGTAAATATGCTCAGAAGTGTTGGAAATTGATAAGTAATACAATTCCTTCAATTTCAATAAAAAATACTTGACATCATAGATTGTAATCTCTAGTGAACATCCGGTATTTATGCTTCAACTCATAGCCTGCGTATATCTTATCTCTGCTTCATGAAGCTTTGCACAAATTTTGTATCGTGTCAAGTCATTATTTCGTTTTCATTTGTGCCGGTTTATGTGGCATTTTGTCTGCTAAATTTGTGCTTTCAACAACATATTGTGCTGTTTTTTGTAAATCTGTGTTTTGATAAGCCACAATCTCAAGTACGTTTATAAACGTTTTCAATGAATGAATATACGACTTGTATATAATGACTAAGTACAGTTTTCAAACAGTAATAAAATGCTGTATGACACAGTTGCAAAATATTTGTCGTTTATTAGTTGTTTGATTTGTAAATTTGTGGATGACGAATTTTCAGATTACAAAATGAACTCATTGTCAGCACAACTTCAAGTCAAGGTGACAGTTGCAGTGCATTACACAACTACTGCTTGCTCAGATTCATTCAACCTGACATTGACTTATTGCGTCGTTTGTGAAACTATAAGCCCAATGATAAGCAAAAATCATAATTCTGATAAAAGAACTCTTAGGTGCAGAAAAATTGATAAGGGTGTAAACGCTCCACATCATTCCAACAAATGAACCTTTCAAGGACAGACGTTCATTAATTTATTCTTGTACTGCGCATGGAAATTTCAGCACTCAATTTTGAAAAAAATAATATATTTTACGATTTTCTGACTTTATTTTATTAATTATTTGTAAATTATATAAATTTGGAAAATAAAAATGCCCAGAAATTATGTGGATAATGCATACAATCGAAGCGTGGGCCGTGTCGGGATGCCTGTGGGATCCGCCGTAATTTCTAGAAGCAGTGGAGGCGGTGGTGGATATTCTAGTGGTGGTTATTCTTCATCCAGTGGTTTCTCCTCTACATCTTCAAGATCATACGTGGATAACCCGATGAACAGGTTTATGTGTTTATAATTTAAGCGTAGTATTCATTTGTTGTAATGCTGTTGTAAAAACAGTAAATTAAGACAGCTTTTGGTATGCCATCAAGGTCATTGGGTCGTGTCGGACTTCCTGTGGGAAGTGCAGTTCATTCCAGATCTAGTGGATCTACTAGCTATTCTTCCTCCTCATCTTCACCGAGAACTTATGTGGATAACGCATCAAACAGGTGAAAATTTAAAAAATACTTATATAAAGTATAATCAACACCGAAAATATTTTTGAAAATTTCATTGCACAATAAGGGCACTGGGTCGCGTTGGACTTCCGGTGGGAAGCGCAGTCCATTCCAGATCTAGCGGAACTACTAGCTACTCTTCTTCCTCATCTTCACCGAGAACTTATGTCGACAATGCATCAAACAGGTTCAAATTATAAAAATATTTGTGTAAAGTATAACCAACAACGAAGAAATTATTTTTTTAAATTTCATTAAAACGTTAGGGCACTGGGTCGCGTTGGACTTCCGTTAGGAAGTGCGGTAAATTCTAGATCAAGTTCTGGCGTGTCATCTAGCAGCTCTGCTAAAATATATGTGGACAATCCTCAAAATCGGTATATCATTATATTTTACACTTTGCTAAGTGTTAGTTCTTAGGTATTTACGTTTCAACGTAACATTTTCAGCGCTCTTGGTCGAGTTGGCCTTGAGCATGGAACTGCCGTGCACTCTAAAGCATCTAGCACCAAATCCCAGTCCGTTGCCAGGTCAGGCGGCGTTTACGTTGACAATGCGTATAATCGTCGCTTGGGAAGGGTTGGTTTGCCTTATGGAAGTGCTGTTGCATCAAAGGCTACTGGCTCTGGAGTAGCTACTGGCGCACCAAATAAGCCTAGATGTTATGTTGATAACCCAATGAATAGACGTTTAGGTCGAGTAGGCTTGCCAATTGGAACGGCTCCAATAACATATTCCCATAAAATTTACGCAATGCCTAGATCTCCATTTGAAGAAGATGAATGCTTCCAACCTCTTCAGCGAATTGATCCCGAAGATCACAACTTGAATGAGATAATGCAACAAATTGTACAATTGCGCGAAGAACTAATGAATAATGCAAACCCGGATCCAATTCGGGAACAAAAATGTGAAGCCGCAATTGGCATTGTAAATCGTCATGAAGCCGCGTTAACAAAATATACCAACAAGCTTACCACTCCAGAATGGGTTCGAGGAGGTGAGGTTATATCCTTTGAGGATCTAGAAATGGGTCACAAACTTGGTGGAGGTGGCTTTGGAGATGTCTTTGTAGGATTTTGGAAAGGGAATCAAGTAGCAATAAAAAAGCTTCGTCTTCAGCGCGTAGCCCAAGCCAAGAAATTACAGTTTCAAGCAGAAGTACGTGTGCTATCGCAACTAAATCATCGTGCCATTGTCAGATTTTATGGAGCTTGTGTGACGCCACCTAATTTGGCCATTGTGATGGAATTCATGCCGGGAGGATCAATGTATGATATTTTGCACGTGGAAGTACGACCACTTTCCAGAGAGCAAAAAGAAAATATGATCACGGATTGTTTGGATGCTTTGAAATATTTGCATAGAAAGGATGTAACGCACAGAGATATCAAAAGCATGAATGTTTTGGTTTGTCAAGATTTCAGTATTGCCAAAATTTCATTTTGAATTGAAATAAAAATTTTTGCAATATTTAATTCACAGATTTGTGAGGACTATAGCCACTGCAAACTAGCCGACTTTGGCATAGCCATTAAAGAAGATACCCGTTCTTCCGCTTCAGTTGCCGACCATTCCGTAGCAGGAACTTGGCCTTATTCCGCACCCGAAATTTTGGAAGGAAAACGATTAAAGCTGGAAGAGTTGAAATGTGCCGATGTCTATTCCATGGCGGTTGTCATTGTTGAATTCCTGACAATGAAAATACCATTTCATAGAATGAACATGCATCAAATTCGTCGTGCTGTTTTGGCCAATGAGAGACCAAAAATGGATGGTATAAAGGATGGTGCAACAAAATCACTATTGTGGCGTGGCATGGAAGCTTCGCCAACATGCAGACCAACAGCTTCTGAATTTTTTAGAGAATGGGAAACTGCCAAGTTGGCAGGAGCTTTGAGTCGATTGGATATTCAAACGTAAAATTTTGAATTTTATTCAAATTCATGATTTTGTTTAAAAATTTATTAAGCGTGCTTTTCGTTTTATGTAGGTCGAGTGAAACAGAATCAACATCTGCTTTCCCGCATAGTTTGCCCCTTTCTACCATTAGTTCTGCAGGTATGCTTCTAATTTTTAAAAATGTAGTATATTTAAAGAAGATGAAAAACTTTGAAAGAGGTTTAAAGTATATCCATTTTTGTCTTTTCTAGACTCTGCAATCAAGTCGTTAAAAGAAGAACCATTCATTAAAGTGCGACATTAGTACGTAACTAGCTAAGCTAATATTCCGTGTTTTATGCAGGTTTCACGCATACAACATAATAAATGGAAAATCAAGCTTTAAATGTTTTGTAGCACTACTGGATACATTAGATTCTTGCAAACAAAGCTATCTGTATTATGATGAAGTGTTTGCTTTTGCATGCTTCTTGAGAACGAATGGTATGTGAGTTGGTATAAGGTTCACACGCTATAGCGTTCACATAGCTTCACTTTGGCATTTTCAACACTTTTCATAAAATGTTTTTGCTTTATGAAGATATCATTTAATGATGTTGTCATGATCTCACTTCCTTAAAAATTTTGTGGCCTACTGATTTGACTGAAATTCAGATTGTTTGCAATTTTGGTTGAGCCTGCCTTCGACTGCTTCATTTATATGCTTAACAATCAAGTCAATGGGTTACATAATTTGTAATTGCAGTTCTACTGTGTCACAGTAACTGTGAATACTAGATACGGAGTAAGCAGCACCAGCAATACCAACAAAGCATTACGGAATGATAGATTCTCAGCCCAGCTCAACTCTGAAAAAAATATGAAATGATGGTTTAATCTCTATAGCATAAATTATTTCACACACTTGCCTGATATTATGGACAAAGAATTTTCTCATATAATTTGTTTATGTATTTTGTTTCAAACATTTAACAGACTTCTTTTAATTCATTTTAACTTGAGATTTCAGTAATCTATCATAGTTAAAGTTAGGTTATTGGTTGAATTTTCTAAATTAGTCTTTTATGAAAAGTTATATTATACAATCTTTCTGGTTTCAAGGTCATATGAAAATCCAAGTTGACATCGTCTGGCTTATCAGTAGTTGTCATAGTAAAATGGTATAATATCCAGCACATAAACATTTTCATCTCCAGCAAAGAAATCTTCCATGCGATGCAGTTTCGTGGTCCCAAAGAAAATGGCATAAAAGCGTGAGAATGCCTACTTTTTACATTTTCAGGTAGAAATCTATCCGGATCAAAAACATGAGGATTTGGATAGGACTCGGGATTGTGATGCACACCAAATGCTGTAAATGTGACTATGTCGCCTGGTTCCAAAAACAGGCCTTCTTCCAGCTCCACAGGCTCAGTTACTTCCCTGACGATAAATGGTATTGCTGGAGTATATCGTAAACTCTCTAAAATACATCTTTCTAGGTATTTCAATTTTCCCATGTCATCCAATGTCAGCATATCCAATCCACCGACATCATTTACCAGACTGTCAATTTCATCGTGGCATTTCATCTGTTTAAAAATACAGTTTAAAAAAGGATGTATGCCTATATAAAACTTTTATCTTTAAAAATGAACATACCAAGTGCTCTTGGTTACTAGCTAATTGAAAAATTAGTAGTTGGAAAGCCACCCCAATGGTTTCATGACCCTATAAGTAAATGTCATAATGAATATTGGTTGATATTTACAAATTTTAACCCTAACTTGAGATAATTCAAGACAGAACTTACACCCAGAACTGTAGCAATTTCGTCACAAATTTCCCTATCAGTTAGATCACATTTTATCATTTGTTCTACCATGCATTCAAATGGCTTGACTCCATCTCCTGAATCTTTCTCAGCTTTATTGATTCCGTTATCTTTCAGGTTTGTTTGATTTACTTTATTGGCTTTGCTATTTTGCTGAAGAGAGTTCTGCTCATCTATTAACTTTCTATGGTGATTGATTATCTGTTTGAAAATTAAGTTCATTAAAAATCTCTTAAAGTATCATTTTGAATAATATGGTATTTCTCTTCCATGCACTTACATCCAATTCGAACTGCTCCATATTGGCAATGCAGGCATCCACTTGTCGCCGTTTAGGATGAAAGTACCAAATTGGTGAAATAAATAAAATTGGATTAAGGAGTCTATAGAGGGCTAACTCCTTCCATCTGTAATCAGATTAATTTTACAGAATTATCATGTACATAATGATTAATATTGGCTGATTATTTGTATTAAAATTTCACGTTCATACTCGTTATAGTCATGTAGAAACTGTTTTATTTCTTTCTCTGGAAAATACTCGCTTGTTTCAGATCTTATGATAAGTTCTATAAAAACAATGATAATATTTTAGCAGTGGTTTTGGTGTTAAATGACACATTTTTTTATTACATTTCATTTAACAACTTACGTGTAATAATTTTTAGCAACTCCAAATCTATCATGGGTTGAAAATGAGTGTTTTTAACAGTGCCATCCTCACTCCGTGAGGCTATTTCCAGTGCAGATGAAACTATATAATTGACTCCATCCTTAATAAGTTTAAAGCAAGTTGGAAAAGACTTGTAGGAAAATGAAGGATTTAGCGCTTTTCTATGCCTGCTCCAAACTTCCTTTTTGGCACCCAGAAGCCCACCTTTCATGAATTTTGTAAGGAGAATATCATAAAAGAGATTTGGTTTGTTTAGGCATGCAGGAGATGATGAGCCCAAAGTTTTCTGCAATATTGAGTTAAAATTTTTTACAAACTGTGCCAATTTAATCCATTGACTATTCCATAGTTTTGTCCCTTTACCTGAATATGATTTGGATTCCCAAGAATTATCCACTCAGTGTGAAGACAGGGTATTCTCATAGTATACTCCGGACCATATGGCAGTATTTTTTGCAATCCTGCGCCATCTTATATTTTTAAAAGAATTATTTTAGTATAAATAAATGTAAGTGAATATATACAACTCTAGTGAACTTACGTTTGCGCAGTTGAATTGTAGATATGATGCCATCAATTAATGGTAATCTTATTCCCGTCCATTTTACAAGGGGTAGCGTGGATCTAAACGAACGACGGCTGACTGTCTTTTTCTTAAAGTTTTTGTAAATTAGGTAGACACTTAGCAGAATGACAACGAAACTGACTTGTACAAATGCGTCAGGTTTTCTTGTTTGTTTTTCTAGGTTCAAGGAGAACATCCTTTCAAAAAATGGTAGTTCGTTGGAAACCTTTGCGTTTTCTAAATGACTGCTGGTATCCATATTCATATTGGAGTTTATTTTACACTGATGATGATGATAAGATTGTAAGCAAAAATAAATTTAGTGTGTCATCTGTCACATTTACTTGTTATTTATGTGTTATCAATGTTGGCCATACTTAGAAGAAACACAATTGAACATGGCAACATCACACCACTGCACTGACTGAGCTGGTATTCAGTTTTTAATTCCGGGATTTACTGAAAGTGCAAAAACACGATAAGCTAGAATTCCTGCTTGGGTTTTTTTCGCACGACTATGATGCAGTAGTATCCATGGATTCCTCCAGCTCTGCGATAGCTAACCTCAATCGTATAAAATATATGGTTTTGGCTTTTGTGTCAAAACAAAAGCTATCGCTTTTAGGATCTTTTCCCGTTCCCAAGCTAACCGGTTGCTGAGAGGTATTAATAACCCGTTTACTGACCAGTTTGGCTTCAAACGCAGATCAACTTACATTTTGTGCTGCAATTACACTTATAAGAAATTTGAAAAGTTATTTTTTCAGTAGAAAATTATATATTTGGTATAATTTGCAATGTACATGAAAACGCACTGGATTTCCAGTTCAGTAAACTTAGGTGCAAAGTTATGGAATAAACGCTTGATTTAATAACTTTGCACGTTTAGGTAGTTTCTTGTGCATAAGATATTTTCTGACGACATTATTTAACGAATATGATATTTGAAACTGTCTTCAGGACGTTTGGTCAAATTGTGGTTTAGCAGCAAGATTTTTACTAACAAAGATGTTCTGACAAAATGGTACTTTTAACATTCGAATCGGGGTAAGTAAGTAAATAGTGAGTTTATTGTCATATACTGACAACAACAAATTCTCTACTACGCACTGTTTGTCGAAATTTGAAACGGCACAACCGCAAGAACAGCTTCATTTTGACGATTTGGCTCTACTCAGTTCATATTCCATGTTTGTCATACATTTCACTAATCAAATGTTGAATAACAATGTATAATGTCTCAAGTGTAATAGTGTAATTCCTCATTAAAATGTGCTTTATTAAAAGATGAAAAAATTAGTATTGATCATCATTCTGAGGATATGAGCTTATTGTGTTAAAAAGTAGCAAATATCATTTATTTCTTTAGTAAAGAAAATCCCGTAAAATGCTTGATAATAAAATAATAATTATGGAATTTCCTAATTGCTAGTGAATATATTTTAGTTTGCAGATTTTTAGATAGTTTAGCAGCAAAAAGTCTGTTCTCTTGTGATTTTTTGTGTTATTATGTAGTAAACCAGAAGTCTGGTGGGAAAACCATTATCGTCAATCCCAAATTAAAACGATCGTTATCCCCAACCCGTAATGACGCGAGTCCTATTACCGTAGGAATACTTTTTCAATAATTTGTGACACACCTAAATATAAATTGTGCTTGAGACCATAACCTATTAGCTATTTACATCAGTTCTAAATCTTATTCTAAATTCTAATTTGTCCAGCAAACCCGTATACATAGATGATCTGACTTGATCATGAGAAAAAGTTTTTTAAGAAGACGTAAATAAAAACCTGATTTTTCTCACGATAACTTTTATTGAACTGAAAAAGGTTACAATTCAAAAAATACAATTTGCTTACGAAACATTTAAATCATGCTTCAATGAATCCAGTATTTCTAATGATGAATGAATAAAGACGCCTGCAGTCAAATTATCACATTTCACATTTAATGAAATAGATATGAAAGCTGTAGAATACCAATTTGAGAATAAAGTGCTTTGAAAATGCCAAACCAGCCAAAATTATAGATAAGATTTTACCATGATTTTCAAATATTAAAACCAACTGTCCACTTAATATGATAGTAAAGGCAATACAAATCCACATTTAATTGAACTTATTGAGTTTGCTATGATCTAATAAATGGTAAGTAATCAGAATAAACACCCAACTCCAGCGAGGCAAGCAGGCAGCATTGGCATTCGCAACAAAGCTGAGCCACTCAAACTCAGCTCACCTGTTGCTCTTGCTGTTGCGCACTTGCTATACTGCTTTTATTGATTCATCTCAGTCTCGTCTCTGGCTTGCTTGCTGCTTGTCCTTGAAATGTCTGTGAAGGTTATATACCTAATATAATATTCAACAACACAAGACAAGCAGAAAAACCCAAACAAATAAGTATTTTGTCATTTTCTTAAGTATTTTCTTAAAATTTATCATGGAGAACTTGGAATTAGAACCGGAAAATGTTCCAAGCAATGATGAAGAGCTTCAGTTTGACTCTGTCAACACTGTGTTTAGTATTCCAGAGGTGAGTAAATTGTTTCAAATATTTGCAAAGCACTAAGTCATATACTTTTTAAATTAATTGACACATTTTCTGTATGTTTGTATAGCTACGGGAAATGATAATAAGCAGAGCTGTCTACATTCGTGAAAATGAGAGATCCGTACTCTGTCGCAAAACAATTCCATCTTTGCGCCTTATGTCCAAAGACTGGTTTGAAGCAGTTTCCAAAATTTTAAGAAAGGATAAAGAGCCTCTGTTCCAGTTGGCTGTCAATAAAAAGAACTCCGTAAATGGAGCACCTTACGTGCAAAACGAAGAGGGGAAATTATTGGATAATTTTATTAATCGGGTGTATTCTGCTCCTTGGAATCAAGAAAACAAACCCACTTTCAGTTTGGCAATCAAGAAGAGCTTCTTCAGAGCGGAAAATCACAACTGTTTGCTAAATTTTCTGTTAACATGTGGCGAAAGTTTAGTATGGCTGAAATTATGGATACCGTTAAACGGGGGTTCGTTAATTTGCATTTTCCCCACATTGTCATTGCCATCATTGCAATATATTGTTGTGAATGACAGAACACGCGAAACAATAGAATCTCAGTTTGGCGAGAATGAGCATTTGGTGGGAAATTCATTAAACATTACCAGTTTGTTCAACACCTTGCTAAACGCTAGCACTTCTTTGGTACAGTTTTCAATGCCAAATTTGAACCGTCCACTGCCTGAGGGTTTCCCAATGCTTTCATTACCCGCCACCCTACAATGTTTACAACTTGACTGCGAACTGACAAGCGATGACTTGGGAATCTTGATCAGAAATCGGCTACCAAACCTTTATCTGTTATCCCTTAGCGTACCAGAAATCCCATTAGCTGATGGGTTGGTATTTCAAGTGCTGGAAAAGTATAAGAAAACCTTGAAACATCTTTATTTCTACGGAAAAACATTTGTTCAAAGACTTAGAAGAGAAACACCCACACTTATACGCTTTCCCGAAATGAAGCAGTTGATCACTATGAAATTCTGGGGTCTCAATTTAGAATCGGAAGTTTTCCCGCTGCAGTTGAATCTACCAGCTTTGAAAGCGTTGACTTTAAACCAGAATGAGACAGGATTTCGGAAATGGACTGAATCCGAATTTGTGGGAATGGATTCACTTACTTTCAAACTGATTAAATGTCAGGCTTCCCCGGATCACGAGGAAACGATGCCAATAAATCTGGAAACTATGCAGCTTTTGCACCAAACGTTTCCAAACCTTCAGAGTTTAAAATTGATAATGCGGGGAAATCAAACTTTATGGATTATGGAATTATGGAAATGCAGCAGTTGAAGAACCTGTCACTTAGTATCAAAGCAGCTAAACATGATCAAAATTCGGATTTCTGGGATGCTCTGCTTATTGGAGTAACTGTGGAGCAGATTGCGGAACTTAGACTAAATCCCGAGTTGTGGGAAACAATCAGTTTGAATACAACCTCGCTTCGAATGCTAACGGGTATTTTATTTTATTCAATTTTTAAATATTTGAATCACTTGTGATATATTTTGTTCAATATTATTATGATCATTATTGTTCATGATTTTAGAACTTGAAACATTTCAAGCTAATGCTGATGAAGACCCTTTACGCAGGTCAAAACCACTCATGTCAGACATGACTTTTACTCATGCGCTTTTGAAAATGTCAAAACTATGGAGTTTGAGCCTTCTTGGAAGATTTAAGGTTTGGAGATCAATTGCTCTCTTTAAAAGCACATAATTAGTTCATGCATGCAAAATTGTAAAGTGCAATTTTTGAAACAATTATTTGTGAATTTTAGGCGTCTCCAAAAATGGTGAAAATCTGGAAAAACAAGGGGAGACATTTCTTTGAAAGAACTTTATTCTGATGATTTAAATTTCTACCGTCATCCCTTCAGACGTTGGTTTATCGTATATATCTTTACTGCCAAGTTTGTGCCATTTAAATTATTGCAATAAGGTGTTTGTCAACTTAGAGCAAAGAAAAACTTATAAAAGATATTGACAAATTATACGTAATAATAATAAAAATAATAATAGATTTGAATGGAAACAGTTAAGTTGAATGCATTTGTAAATTACTAATTTGTATGTTACAACATTACAAAATTGTAAGCATTTATGCAATTATTTTGAATAAACGATTTACCATTGGTAAATGGGATAATTAGGAACAGAAAAAGGAACCAAACTTAGCAGTGTGATTCATTGGTTCATACTCGTAAAGTCGTAAGGAAGAAACAATGATTTTGATCAGGATCTGTCAACTCTGAAGAAATATGGTAAGCCCTTCGTGAACATATCGCAGAATCGCACTGAATTTATCACAGTGATTTATTAGGTCATAAGGAAAATACTTTTTCACTTTGATACTTTTGACGGATATTCGCATTGTCTCATCTACGTGTTTAAATATTCTCAAAATAGGTTTATTTACACATAAAATACCGTAAAAACTCGGTTTATTTATGCCCCGGGGCAAAATTTCAAAATTGAGGTCTCAGACCCGGCTATACTTCCAGGCCGGTTATAAACCTGGACAGGGCAAAAACCCAAATTTACGAGTTTTCTACATACGTAAGTCAACGAGTCATGCGTTAAAACGATTGGTGAAACGTTCTTAATTTGAGTTTGTAATTTTAGCTACCATTTGTTGTTGTAGTAAGCCTTTCCCCGTACTGGCTTTAGTGCGGCTCAGACAATAAAGCTGATTGAAAATCAAAGGTGGGCCCGGGGGTCAAACGATGGCTTGACATAGGGCTGTTTTTAAGGGTACTCGAGCAGCACCTCCAACGTTATCTTTCAATACCTTTTGCAAATAAAGACATTTTGGTCTGATTTTTTCTACAGCAGAATTGTTAGAAATTTCGCTTTTTAAATTGCTATTAACATTGAAAATGAAAGGTGTTTAGTGGAAGGTACAACAATTTAAAAGAAAGTTGTTCCGAAATAACACCTCCAAGTTTGACCAACCACAACTTCGACGTCTGAGAGAAGACCACTCCAGTAAGTTCTGAAAAACATTCTCATTTATCGCTGTCTAAAATGCTATCAACATGAAAAATCAAAAGTGGGCGAGATGGATAGCCACGAGTTTGAATAAAGTGTGTTTACTATGGGGCCTTAGGGCAGCTAAAATTACAAACTCCTTCATATCTCGATAACGTTAAGAGACAACGACATACATTAAATTGCAAAATTGTAGAGCTTTCAAAGCTTTATCAGCATCAACAATAAACTCATGTGTCGAAATGTTTGCCCTTAGGTTGCATAGTCCATTGCTAAACCTCTTCATTCCTAAATTCAAAATGGTATTTTTTATCTATCGTGTATTTTCATTAATCTTCTGTAAAAATGTTTCATTGATTTCAAAATCTGCAAATTGTGACGAAAAGTAAATGCAAATTTTTCATTTGATTTGAAACACATTTTATTTATAAATACAACATGCTTCATATTAATTTGAGATTTATATAAACTGTCATATTACAGCTTGTAAATTTTTTTTAAATTAGTCTTTTATGAAAGGTTATATTATACAATCTTTCTGGTTTCAAGGTCATGTGAAAATCCAATTTGACATCTTCTTGTTTATCAGTAGTTGTCATAGTAAAATGGTACAATATCCAGCACATAAACATTTTCATTTCCAGCATAGAAATCTTCCATGCAATGCAGTTTCGTGGTCCCAAAGAAAATGGCATAAAAGCGTGAGAATGCCTACTTTTTACATTTTCAGGTAGAAATCGATCCGGATCAAAAACATGCGGGTTTGGATAGTGTTCAGGATTGTGATGTAGACCAAATGCTGCAAATGCGACTATGTCGCCAGGTTCCAAAAACAGACCATCTTCCAGTTCCACAGGCTCAGAGACTTGCCTTGCGATAAATGGTATTGCTGGGGTATAACGTAAACTTTCTAAAATACATCTTTCAAGGTATTTCAGATTTCCCATATCATCCAATTCCAGCATATCCAATCCTCCGGCAGTGTTTACCAGGCTATCAATTTCCTCGTGACATTTCATCTGTTCAAAGAAATAATGATTTGCTAAAGTTGTTTGCCACATTAAAACAATTATTCTTTGAAAAGAACATACCAAGTGCTCCTGGTTTCTAGCTAATTGAAAAATTAGTAATTGGAAAGCCACTCCAATGGTTTCATGTCCCTATAAATAAATGTCTTAGCGTATAAAGTTAGTTGGTACTTTAAAATTTTAACCTTAAATTAGAATTATTCAATAACTTACTCCCAAAACTGTAGCAACTTCGTCACAAATTTCCCTATCTGTTAAACCACATTTTATCATTTGTTCCACCATACATTCGAACGGTTTGACTCCATCTCCTGAATCTATTTCGGCTTCATTAGTAATGTCATTCTTAAACTTTGTTTGATGCTCACTATGGATTTTCCCATTTTGCTTTGAAGAGTTTTGTTTTTCTAATAAGCTTCTATGATGATTGATTATCTGTTTCAAACATAAACAACTTTAATAAATACTTGTGTTTTATGTTTTAAATAAAATTTTTATTACAAAAGCTTACATCCTGTTCAAACTTTTCCATTTTTGCAATATAATCATCCATTTGTCGCCTTTTTGGATGCAGGTACCAAATTGGTAAAATAAACATAATTGGGTTAAGAAGTCTATACAGGGCTATTTCTTTCCATCTATTGTCAAATCATATTTATAGAGTTTACACCATGTACATATATATTAATACTGGGAGTATTAAAATTTCACTTGGTTACCTCTCGTAGTCATTCAGAAATTGCTTTATTTCCTTCTGTGGAAAATACTCGCTTGTTTCAGATCTGATAATAAGCTCTATATAAAACAATGATAATGTATATAGTCATTCGTTTTGGTATTAAACGACACATACTATATTATGTTCTATTGACTTGCGTGTAATAATTTTCAGCAATTCCAAATCTATCATTGGTTGAAATTGGGTATTTTTAACTGTGCCATCCTCACTCTTTGATGCTATATCCAATGCAGATGAAACAATATAATTGACTCCATCCTTAATAAGCTTAAAACAAGTTGGAAAAGACTTGTAGGAAAATGAAGGATTTAATGCTTTTCTATGCCTGCTCCAGACTTCCCTTTTGGCGCCCAGTAGCCCACCTTTCATAAATTTTGTAAGAAGCATATCATAAAAGAAATTTGGCTTGTTTAGACATGCGGGCGTTGATGAGCCTAACGTTTTCTGCAATATTTAGTTTTAAAAAGTTTCACATATGTCACTTAGTCTATTTAGTATTCTTTATTTTTGTTTGTCGTTACCTGAATGTGATTTGGATTCCCGATACATATCCACTCAGTATGAAAATTGGGTATTCTCATTGTATGCTCTGGACCATATGGCAGTATTTTGTGGAATCGTGCGCCATCTTATATAAAAATTAAATTATTTTTACCAAAAACAAATGTAAGTGGATTATACACAACTGGAATCGCAACTTACGTTTGCGCAGTTTTATTGTAGATATGATGCCATCAATTAATGGTAATCTTATTCCCGTCCATTTTACAAGGGGTAGTGTTGATCTAAACGAACGACGGCCGATTGACTTTTTTCTAACGTTTCTGTAAATTAGGTAGACACTTAGCAGAACGACGATGAAACTGAATGGTACAAACGCGACGCTTTTACTTGTTTGTTTTTCTTGGTTCATGGAGAACATGCTTTCAAAAAATGGCAAAATTTTGAAAAATTTTGCGCTGCTTGTATCGGTTTCCATTTTGGACCACACTTGTACTGAAGATGATGATAAGCTTGTAAGGAAAAATAAATTCTATGTGTCATCTGTGATATTTACTTGTAATTGATATGCTATCAAATTTGGCCATACTTAGAGAAATAAAAGTGTGAATGTAACAGCATCACACCACTGACTGAGCTGGTATTCAGTTTTTGATTCCGGCATTTAGCGGAGTTGCATGAACAAGACGTAGAATGTTTTGATGTTGTTCGCACAACTATGACAATGGATTGCTCCAACATTGTAAAAACTAAGCTTAAGTTTATTAAGAGTATGCTTTTGGTTTTATGTTAAAATAAGAGCTATCATTTTTACGATCTTTCCGCGTTCTCGTAAAAAACTGGTTGCCGAGAGGTATAAATGACCACTTTACTGGTCAGGTTGGCTTCAACTGCAGATCATTTAACGTTTTCTGCTGCAATTATTGATCAATTTGAAAAGTTGTCTTTGTAGTGGAAAATTAAGTAATTAGTGTTTTGGATGTACATAAAAACGTCACTGGATCTCCAGTTCAGCAAAGTTATGATAAACCACTGCACGTTTAGGTAGTTTGCTCTTGTGCATAAAAAGTTCTCACGATATTATTCCATGAATATGGGTAACCGTGCTCAATATATTTTATCTTAAATCGTCGTTAACAAACTTGTCGTAACAACTATTGTGTGGCCTATTTGGCTTTAGAGGGATTTTCGGAAATTAGCAGCAAGCTTTTTGGTCAGAAAGACATTCTTAATGAAGTGGAACTTTTGCTATTTGAATCTTAGGATCACACGTTTGGTATGTATTTATGATTTAACGAGCATACTGAGCCATTCTGTTTTCATAGAACTTTAATGCGACTTGGTTCTGTTTTTGTTGTTGCTAGGTTTTAACGTGTGATTTCCATGTATTTTAATAGTCGAATGTATAATGTATGCAAGATTATGTAGTAAATGTGGTGCAGATTCCCATTAAACCACCTTAAAATTTGCTTTTTAATGAAGCAAAAAATTGAATATTGATCATTATTCTACAATTAATGAACCAATTAAACTAAAAAGTAGCGCATATCATTTATTTCACTAGTTTAAAACCTTTGATTAGTATTATGGAATTTCCTAATTGCATCTTGCAAGTGAAAAAATCTTCGCAAACATATTTCAAAAAGTTTAGTACTCTTTGTTCTTTTTATATTTTTTTGTTTCATTATGTAGCAAACCAAGAGTCTGGTGGGAAAACCATTATCGTAAATACAAATTCAAACGATCGTTACCCCCGTGCATCCAAATCCATCATCGACGAAATTACTACTTTAACAATTATTTTTGACATGAAACCATGTAAATTTTGTAAAAACGTGTTTAACACTAAGAAACTTGTCATGGCATAAATTATTTGCATCGATCATAGTTCAACTTCTACTCTATTCCAATTCTACATTCTCATCGCTTTTCCAGCAAACCTTAATTCTTTGTTATGTAAATCCTACCTAATCATGTGAAAACGCTTCTAAAAACACGTAAACAAAACATGATTGTTCTCACGATAACATTTGAATGCTGTAATTCGAAAACCCAAGTTACGTACAAAAATATTTTAAATCATGTTCCGATGAATCCTGGTTTTCTAATGAATGGAGACACTTGCACCTAAATTATCAAGTTTGTATTAATAGGCGTTGTACATGTCAACAACATATATTGCGTTTAAAATGTTTTGAAGATATGTATGCTATAAAACTCTCATTGTGGTGCATTTTCTGCTGGGTGTATTGGAACTGGTAACGACATCAATTTTTCCGTTTGCTGCTACTCCGTATATTAATAGAGCTTCCCTTTCATTCAAGTCCATATAACGACGGTTCACGGAAGCTGTTGATATAATGTTTTTATAACCTATTAGATAATATTATATGTCAATATAAAGTGTTCAACAACATGGTTTTACAATACTAATTGCAAACATTTTAACAACAGTCATCGGAAACAATAATTCCTGAAGGAATAGATTTTCTGCTTCTTGAATGCAATTAAATGTAAGATTCCTTTTGAGGATATCGGATATGTTATCTCCACCACAACTAGCAAGAAGATCTTGCGAAGATCCCTAACTTTTTTGACGCATTGTGACTGTTTGATTCCGTATGTACTATCCTTGATCTGTCGAATTAAAAAAATAGCATCAACACAATTAAGAACCTGTTAGGCCACACATTATTTCCATTAGCATGGTAAACTTAAAACCTCCCATCAATCATTTATGAAGCTGTAAAGTTTCAAATAAACTGCCAATCTAATATACACGTAAATGGAGATAAACAGTTCTAATTAAAACAAATATACGTTAATTTACAAAAACATGATAGAGCAAAATAATTGTAAGTTTGTCGTGATTGTGATAAAATTTAGCAAAGTTACATAGGTAATCGGAGTAAACACAAAACACCAGCAAGCCAAGTAGGCAGCATTCGCAACAAAGCTGAGCCGCTCGAACTCAGCTCACCTGTTGCTCTTTCTGTTGTGCACTTGCTACACTGATTTTCTTGATTCATCTCAGCTCATTTCTCTGTCTGGAATGTTCGTTCAATATTAGTATGAACATTACTGTTATTGATTTTAGACCTTGAAGCATTTGAACGTATTCCACTTAACGTCATTTATTTGACCTGCGTTAAGGCCATCACTCAGGCCATATCCGCTTATGTCAGACTTGACCTTTATTCATGCACTTTTGAAAATGCCCAAATTTAGGAGTGAGTCTTCGTAGAAGATTTAAAGTTGGTGGAGCAATTGCTCTTGTTAAAAGCACATAATTAGTTCATGCATGTAGAATGTAGATTTTAAAGCAAATATTTGTGAATTTTAGGAGTCTCCAAAAATGGTCAAGATTTGGAAAAACACGGGGAGAAATTTCTTTCTGATGATTTTAATTTCTGCATTTACTTTAAATCATTTCATTGCA
The DNA here is from genome assembly GCA_029691765.1 of Entomobrya proxima. Classification (NCBI taxonomy): domain Eukaryota; kingdom Metazoa; phylum Arthropoda; class Collembola; order Entomobryomorpha; family Entomobryidae; genus Entomobrya; species Entomobrya proxima. Next base: position 41,303,032 of record CM056172.1, read on the forward strand.
ACGTTTGTGCCAAAGTTTTGTAGATGCCATATATTAGATTAGATTTTAATTGAAAGCAGTATGCTGCGTGAATGTATTTGTAAATTAAATTGGAGATTGTTTCATCTAATACCTACATTCTTTATGCAAATCGTGATAGAGTCTTAATTCAGCAATACAATATGGCTGTGTTACAGTCTGTGTAAATTGATAGGAGCCAAAACAAAAAATGCAGAGCATTTTGGTTTAGTTTGGTTTTGTAATAAAGTATTATAAATGTACAGTAAAAATATAAAGCGCTTATTTATTTTGAAAAACTATTGGTAAATGGAGTAATTGCGAGGCGAGAAGGCAGCCAAACTTGATCTTTAATGCCCTGACTTCAACCCTGTGCCAAACTTTGCACAGTTATTCATTGGGTCCTAGTCATTGATAGAAATATACTGATTTTGAGTTTGATTGGGTATCCCCTAGAGATAATGGAGGAGGGAGTAAACCCCTGACCATACTCCTTGTCAGAATCACTCCAAATTTGGTATCGTGAATAATGGCTGTTCAGAAAGAATCTTTTAAATTTTGAATCTGATCTGTCATCCCATGTGGTAATGGAGTCAATCAGAGAATCAAACGGACTGGATAATCATATTGGCTCAGCTACATATTTTAAATGATCTTACAATCAGTTTATTTATACTTAAAAAAATATTTTTGGTTTACTTAAAATTATATAAATTTAATATAATATAACAAAAGATATATTAAATTTCCTACTACAAAAACAAGAAATAGAAATACAAGTTCAAACTCTAATACAATATACCTTTTATGAGTAACCTATGAACTGTGGTGGTAGATAAAACTTCGACATAATAACTTAAATTACACCCCTATTATTACACTATCTGCAATGTTATCAATTTCTGTTGCTGTGTCACTTTTAACAGTGCTCGGATCGGCTTGCTGACTTATTTTTAATGTATTTCTATGCTCTGGATGAGCCGTTGCCTTGTGCCGATACATATTCGGCCAATTATAATATATTTTACCACAAATATCACACGCTCGTGGTTTTGATTGGGGGTTGGAAAGTTTTGGACCAAAGGGACAAGTAAAATTCCGGTGACGATACTTGCTTTTCTTGGATATTACTGCACCACATTTGTTGCATTTTACTTTACCATTAATATCCCCACTGAATGAAGATTGTATTTGCTCCAGACTTGGACCCCCAGAGCTTGTCTTCAGAGTTTGCGAATTGCTATGCGCCATTTTTTTGTGTCGCCAATAACTTGCGCGATGTTGATACTCTTGACCGCAAATTTCACAAGTGCGCTTTTCGTTATACGAACTTTGAGTAAGTCGAGGTCCAAACTTACAAACAACCCTTTTGTGTTTGGACATGTTCTTTTTCAAAATGATTTTACCACACAGATCGCATTTTATAAATTCTTGCCTTTTTTCTTGTCTTTTTTCCTGTATTTGTAAATGTCTTTTCAATTCAATTTCTCCCAACGGATCTGTGGTAGGTATATTATTATCCACTTTATTACTTGGACAGTGACGTTCTAAATGACGTTTCATATTTCTCTTGTGAAGTATTCTACCACACTGCTCACATTTTACTGCATCCGCAGCTAAATTAGTGCTGATTGCTGCAGATTCTGACACATGTAAAATTCTAATATGTTTTAGCAGATTGGTAGAACTGTTAAATTTCCTGTGACAAATTTCACATTCATGCTGTATTTCTTCTGTTTCCAAGAGGATCATGGCATTTGACGCAGGTTTATTTCTGCAAAATTTATTTCGGTGACGGAAAAAACTGTGTTTGTGAATCCATTTGCCACAGAGAATACACAGTTTCTGGTGTGGTAATCCGTGTCCAAGGGTACTTCCCAAAATTGGCGAATTGGACATTGAACTCTGAACTATTTTTGCGTCCTCGACAACATCGATTTTCACCACTACTTGTTCCTCTGCAATAGTGAAGGTTGAAGCAGTCTCTTTATTTTGTTGGGTAAGGTCACAGGCCTTAATTTGTACCCGAGGCAGCAAACCATTTAGCTTGGTTTTACCTTAAAAATAAAGCAGTCAATTAATTACACATCTTTTTATACAAAACAAGAAGGGATATGAATCATATCATATGATTGATTTTTAAATGCAAACTTACAACTCATTTGTATTCTGTTCCTTAGTTTGATTAATAACTGACAATTATTTCCAACTTCGCAGTCCTGAGGAGCGTTTATCTCCAAATATGTTCTAAAACTATGCAGTTTATCCTCCACTTTCATTTTAATCACTTCCAATTCCCTGCACAATTCAGTCAACTGCTCCACCAGCTCCCCGCATTTTCCACAGAGATTAACCGTTAGAAACTGATGTTCCTCCTCAAAATCTCCACAATCTTTACAAATCTCTTTAAGATTTAACTTTAGGTAACGACAAATAGCTAAAAGGGAATATTCTTGTAATGGTGGATCTTCCTGGTTGACGTAAATCTCACTGTGCACAGTGACCTCCTGCTCCTCTAAAGTTTCAGTTTTTATACCGACATCATCAAAAGAACTTGTGACGCCATCAGAATCAGCACTGATTTTATTACAGTTTGGTATACTGATGATGGGAAGGTCAGTGCAACACAGGAAACACTTTTTGTCCGTTTCCAGGTTTAAGGCACTTGAATTAGTTTCCATTTTTGTAACTTTTATTTAAAATCAAATATTTTTAATTTAAAATGTTTCAGGCGAGTACCAGATACTGAATGGGAATGGAATGGAGATCGGCTAACAGCAGACAAAACAAAAGCAGCTGAGTGTATATTGTGCATTGGACCGGTATATTATGAGAGCCATCAAAGCCTAGCTAAATAGAAAGTCTGTGTGTATGTTTGTGAATGAATGAATTGAATATGAAGATACTTTGTTGGCTGTTGGCTTTTTTCATTTTTGTTGTCAGAATTAGCAGATCCATACATTAGCAAATTAATATCACCTACAAGCTAATAGCTAAGTATTAATTAAATTAACAATGAATGAAATGCAAAAATGAATGCAACAACAGAATAAACAACCAAACAATAAGTAAGCTTCTCAGGACTCAGGATTAGAATTGCATGTAATCTCCTATTATCCGCTGTTGATCTGAGCCGTTAGATCATCCCAAAATCCCCAATGTAATAATTTTTGCAAAACGAGAAAGTTCACAGAATTAAAGTAAGAATTTTTGCATCGTTTACATTCGCAATATTCAAAATTAAGTCAAGCTTTGTCTTTATGCAAATTTTGATAGAGGTTTGATACAGTAATTTAATGACTATATTATTAGAGTGTGTGTAATTTGTATTTACTATTCTCGATTTGTATTTTGAATGCTCCCTATCGTTAACACAACGAAGAAAACTAATTTTCAATTTTGCTCAATTAATCAAGTCATCATGCTCAATCGTTATCGTCAAGTGTGTTCCATGGTGATGGATTGTTTTGTTGACAACGAATGTATTGAATACTTGCCGAGTGATTAATTGAGAAAAAGTAGTTGCCTGCATAGTAGCGACAGGAGGGCTCGAAATCATACCAAATAATAAAGTATTATAAATGTATTAAACAATTTTTATTTGATAGCTCTCCAATAACTTTTGACCGAGTATTCAATAACAACTTTACAAAAATATAGGAATTCTTTTAATTACTTATTTTAAGTAAACAAGGGGTAAATAGAGTAATTAATAGCCAAAGAAGGGAGCCACACTTGACCATTAATCCCCTGACTACATCAATGGCACAGCTATTCCTTAGGTCATAGTCATAAAGTGTCATGAATAATTACTCATCGAGAGAATCATTATGACTACTACTTTAAACCTGGCTTGTAATCTCCAGTGGTAATGGGATAAAGTGAGTCAATGTATCAGAGAATCAGAAACAGAAAATCAAACTGGCATAGCTACAAATTTTATATGATCTTAAAATAGATTTACATATACGTAAAATGTATTATCAATGGATTATACATAGAATGATTTGCTTACAATTTTGTTTAAACAATAAATTGTAACAACGTTAACTAACAGAACAAATATAAAGTTACATAAATTTTAATTTTAATTTTATTATAATACAACTAATACAATATTCCTTCTATGAGTAACCTATGAACAGTGGTAAGTTAAACCTCGACATATTAACTTAGATTAACACCCTATTATTACATTATCTGTAATGTTAACAGTTTCGGTTGCAGTCTCACTTTTAACAGTGCTCGGATTGGGAAGCTGGCTTATTTTGAATGTACTTCTGATATGCTCCGGATGAGCCTTTGCCTTGTGCCGAAACATACTCGGCGAACAAGTATACATTTTTCCACAAATATCACACGCTCGTGGTTTTGATTGGGGATTGGTTAATTTTGGACCAAAGGGACAAGTGAAATTCCAGTGACGATACTTGCTCCACTTGATCATTATTTCACCGCAATCGTTGCATTTTACTTTACCATTAATATCCCCACTAAATGATGGTTGCATTTTTCCCAGACTGGAACTCCCAGAGCTTGTTTTTGCAGTTTGCTTATTGCTATGCGCCATCCTTTTGTGACGCAAATAACTTGTCAAATGCTGATACTCTTGACCGCAAATTTCACAAGTGCGCTTTTCATTATACCAACTTTGAGTAAGTCGAGGTCCAAACTTACAAGCAACCTTTTTGTGAAGGGACATGTTCTTTCTCAAAATGATTTTACCACATTGATTGCATTTTTCTTGTTTGTGTCTTATTTCTTGTGTTTGTAAATGTTTTTGTAATTCGCTTTCTCCCAACGGATCTGTTGTAGGTAAATTAACGCTGCTGATTGCCTCAGATTCTGACGAATGCTCAATTCCAATATGTTTTTGCAGATTGGTAGAACTGTTAAATTTTCTGTGACAAATTTCACATTCATGCTGTATTTCTTCTTCTAAGAGAATCATGTTATTTGACGCAGGTTTATTTCTGCAATCTTTACTTCGGTGACGGAAGAAACTGTGTTTGTTTATCCATTTGCCACATAGAATACAAAGTTTCTGGTGTGTTAAGTTGTGTGATAGATCATTTCCCAAAATTGGCAAATTGGACATTCTGCGGTTAACTGTGGGTTCGTCCTCGTTTACATTTATTTCCCCACAATCCATTTTAACCACTACTTGTTCCTTTGCATTTGAGACGGTTGGACCAATTTCTTCGGTTTGTTGGGTTAGATCATCACATGCCTTAATTTCTATTCGAGGAGGCAGCAAACGATCTTTCCTGGTTTTGCCTATCATCACATAAAGTATTACATATGAATTAAGAATAGGAATAAAGGAAGAATAGTAATAAACTGGATAATATTATTTAACTGTAGACTTACAACTCATTTGTATTCTGTTCCTTAGTGATGTTATTAACTGACAATGATTTAAAGTTTCCCAGTCCTGAGGCGCGTTTCCCTCTAAATACGTTCCAAAAGTGCGCAGTTTATCCTCCACTTTCATTTGTATCACTTCCAATTCCCTGCATAATTCTGTCAACTGCTCCACCAGCTCCCCGCATTTTTCACAGAGATTAACCGTTGGAAACAGATTTTCCTCCTCAAAATTTCCACAGTCTTTAAGAATCTCCTTAAGATTTAATTTTAGGTAACGACAAATGGCCAAAAGGGAATATTCTTGTAATGGTTGATCTTCCTGGTTGACGTAAATGTCACTGTCCACAGTGACCTCCTGCTCCTCCAAAATTTCACTTTTTATGCCGACATCGTCAAAAGAACTTGTGACGCCATCAAAATCAGTGCTGATTTTATTACAGTTTGGTATACTGATGATTGGAAGATTACTGCAGCACAGGAAACACTTTTTGTCCGTTTCCAGGTTTAAGGCACTTGAATTAATTTCCATTTTTTTGGTAACTTGTAGTAAAAATCAAAATATTTTTAAAATGTTTCAGGCGAGTAGCAGATATTGAATGGGAATGGAATGGAGATCGGTCAACAGCATAAAAAACAAGAGCAGCTGAGTGTATGCTGTGTAGGGCCGGTATGAGAGCGATATAGTGAAGCAATGCAAAGCCTAGCTAAATAGAATAGAAAGTCGTGTATGTGTTTGAATTTGAAGATGCTTTGCAGTTTTGGGCTTTGTTGGTTGTTGGCTTGTTACTGAGAGAATACGATTTTGGTAGCTCTTTTTTCATTTTTGTTGTCAGAATTAGCAGAACCATACATTTGCAAATATCACCTACAAGCTACGTATTAATTACAGATCAAGCGCGATTACAGAGCGAATTACAGATTAATTAATTAGCAGATCCGTACATTTTTGGTTAGATAAACTAAAGTTTGCTATTGAAAAATTGCTCAGTTTTTAACTATTTAGTGCAGTGCAGAATTTTCGATTTTTCTTTGTCAAATCTACAACAAATGTTCACATAACACTAAAGAATTGACCTTATATAGGAATTGTAGTTTTTCTATTTGTCTTTAAACTATTTTTACATGTATTCTGTATCCAATACATAATTTGCGTACAGGTTCCAAGGTATTGAAATTTCTACGTATTTCTTTAAAAAGTTATAACAATTTTTCAATATCACCTACATGCTACAAATTAAGTAACAATAACAATACATGAAATTTAATGAAATAAAAATACTTGAATGAGTAATGTAATCTCCGACTATCCTCGGTTGATCCGTGCTCCGTGCTGTTAGAACATCCCATAATATGTCAGACATTAATATCTCTGCAAAAAAGGAGAAAGATAAATGATTATAATTATATTCCAACGTCTATTTGCAACATTCAGGAAACAGTTAAATTAATACCTATTCAAACGTTTCCACAACTTTTCGTAATTCCAATTAGGGATGCTTTCTTCCCACGTGTTGCTTTACTTCACTACTTCGAAAAAAACCCTTTCCACATTTCAGGCAATTAAATGGTTTTGTCTTTCCATGCACTGCCATCAAATGCCTTTCTCTGCTTTCTTTAGATGTAAACTCAACTCCACATTTTAGACAAATAACAGGTTTCTCCTCTATATGCCTTAATATATGCAAGTTAATACTTCTTTTCTGCTTATACATTTTCCCACAAAACAGGCACTCATACCGTTTCAAATCCACGTGCTTCCTAGAATGCCTTTCCATATCCGGTTTGCTACAATAGCCGTTTCCACAAAATTCACACTCCCAATGTTTCTCCTGAACATGACGTATAATATGTGTATTGAATGCTCCTTTTTGACTAAACGCTTGTCCGCAAAATACACAAACGTATTTCCTTATTCCCATGTGCACAGCTCTAACATGCTTTCCCAAATAGCCTTGATCTTGGAACTTTCTTCCACAAACTTTGCATTCATGTAACTTTACATCGCCCATGTGAACTTTGACCATGTGCAGCTTCAGTGTAGACTTGTATTTAAAACTTTCTTCGCATTGCTCGCATTTTACATTTTTTTCATCGGGTCGCGTATGCAAAAATTGAATGTGGTTGTGAAGCTGGCTATTTGTAGGAAAACGCTTTGCGCAAAATCCGCATTGAAATGGCTTTTGGCCTTGATGAAACGTACGCATGTGATTTCTCACGTGACCTATTTGCGTGTAAAATTTGTCCGGACAAATTTCACACTTGAAGGGTTTCTCCTTGGTATGTACCCTTAAATGAATTTGGTAGTGGCCCTTGTGATGAAACTTTTTTTGACAGTGTTCACAAGTGTAGCGGGTTGGAAGTGAGCCGGTGTGGCTTTGAACGTGGCGTTTTAACGCTGAGCCATCGGCGAAACCTCGGCCGCAAATTGGACAAAAGTTGGGTTTCTCACCGATATGCGTGTAGAGATGAATTTGTATTGAGCATTTTTATTCAAAATCTCCAACAATTTTCTTCATACTCTCAAAAACGTGCCAAACTTTCAGAGTAGATAAAATGTCATGTCAAACTCCTAAAACTGAAGTACTAGCTTGAGACGAAGTCATAATTCGAAAAAATCGCAAAAATACTGAAAATTTTGGAACGCTCCAGCAGAACATTTGTAACTTTTTTGTCTTACAGCAGAAACCAACCAAACTTTGCATGCTTTTACACAAGTGAAACAGCTGTTTTGATGCGAATTATCAAGTTGCCTCGTTGGCAGTAAAGAAAGTTATTGCAGATTTTGTGCAAAATTTTGAATTTTGTTGCACATAAATTGAGCCTAACAGCCAATAAAAACAATTATTTTCGAAAACTGAAAAGATGACCATAATACGACTAATATAGTGTAATAACTGCCGCAGATTGCTTGGAAAAATATCAAGCCAGTGTGAAGATATTCGGGGTTAAGTGCTCAAAAACATTAAATTTTGCTGCATAATTTTTGTGACTTTTTTGAAAAAGTGTCTGAAATTTGGTTTCTTTAGCTTAGATCATAGAACCAATTGTCTTGTATTGTTATCTGAAAGATTTACTTGATTTAGTCGTTTTAATCAAAAGTTATGACGTTTTGAAATTTGCTTGCTGCAGAGACCTGGTTCACAAGTTTTGAGATTTCAAAATGTCATAACTTTTGATTAAAACGACTAAATCAAGTAAATCTTTCAGATAACAATACAAGACAGTTGGTTCTATGATCTAAGCTAAAGAAACCAAATTTCAGACACTTTTTCAAAAAAGTCACAAAAATTATGCAGCAAAATTTAACGTTTTTGAGCACTTAACCCCGAATATCTTCACACTGGCTTGATATTTTTCCAAGCAATCTGCGGCAGTTATTACACTATATTAGTCGTATTATGGTCATCTTTTCAGTTTTCGAAAATAATTGTTTTTATTGGCTGTTAGGCTCAATTTATGTGCAACAAAATTCAAAATTTTGCACAAAATCTGCAATAACTTTCTTTACTGCCAACGAGGCAACTTGATAATTCGCATCAAAACAGCTGTTTCACTTGTGTAAAAGCATGCAAAGTTTGGTTGGTTTCTGCTGTAAGACAAAAAAGTTACAAATGTTCTGCTGGAGCGTTCCAAAATTTTCAGTATTTTTGCGATTTTTTCGAATTATGACTTCGTCTCAAGCTAGTACTTCAGTTTTAGGAGTTTGACATGACATTTTATCTACTCTGAAAGTTTGGCACGTTTTTGAGAGTATGAAGAAAATTGTTGGAGATTTTGAATAAAAATGCTCATTCTGACTTTATCGCAAAATGCTTTATTGCAAAATAAGCAAGAGTAAGGTTTCTCTCCAGTATGGGTCATTAGATGACGCTTTAACTGGGCGCTTTGAATGAAAGACATGGGACAGTGAGAACACTTTTTGCGTTTGTCACCAGTGTGAGTGCGCTGATGCATGTGACGGTTTTGCTCGGCGCGAAAAGTTTTGGGACAGAATTTGCACTTGTAGCGTTTCTCATGCTGTTTCTTTTCGGAAGGTTTCTTTTGCCTTTGCTTTTTGTATTTTGAATTGGATGAGAATTTTGTCTTTCCATTGGGTTGGTATTCTGGTTCATTTCTAGTCAGGTGAACAATTTCGGGATGCTCTTGTTTTATTTCGACTTCCATCGTAGCAGTTTTCTACCGGAAGGAAATAGTCAACAGTTAAAAATATTGTCGTGCAAATCAAGTAGAAACAGTAAAAGTAAAATGTTAATTGAAATACCTTGAAACTGCACAGAACTTTTTATTATATTTTGTGTGTTTTGCGGGAAAATATCAATAAATGCCTGAAAACCTGTTTTTTTGTTTTGAACAGAATATGAGCAAATAGAGTAGTTATGCATTGCGAGTACTGTCGGTCTCAAACTAACAGTTAAAAAGTGTGGAGGAGAATTTCCAAGCCCTCCCACGTCGACTTTTTATTTATCAGCCAATCCGAAAATAGCTCTTTATGATACATCATCAGCTGAACGTTTTCTGAGCGGTGTGGTCCCGCTCGTTCAGTGCGTTCAGCTGATGAGCTATTTTCTGATTGGCTAATAAATAAAAAGTCGACGTGGGAGGGCTTGGAAATTCTCCTCCACACTTTTTAACTGTTAGTTTGAGACACACAGTACGGTGCTCAAATGATTATGTAGGCATCTAGGCAGAAAGCACGGCTGATAGAATACTGCAACAGCAACGTGCTTTGCTTACTTTATGCTTTGGTTTCCTTTGTTGAATAATTTCTCATGTGAAACAGAACTTGAAAAATGCTTCACAAGTGTATGAATGCAGGTACGTGCGTAGTGTATAGGTATGTACCTATCTATAATTGAAGCGAGTATTTAAGAATCTTTTTTCTCTTTTTTTGTACAAGTCTTTCAAACAAAAAAAGAGAATAAACCGAAAGTTGATGTTTGGTTTGTTATTTCAGGCATAATTGCTATGTTGATGCTTACACAATAATTTTGGACCCTAACCATAACAATTCTTAAAGATGCTAAAAAAGTTTACATGAGCAAAGTTCATTCATAGATGAAATTACTGCTTATAATGGCAACAAAGGCTATTGTAATTTGTATTCTATATTTATAGAAAGTATGACGTACCTTCGTACCTAAACTTAACTGACGTTATTAATCATCAATGTCAAATGCATTAAGTTTTTAAGTTCCATTTTTACACAGTTTTACTATGAATGGTATAGGTTACCACCGAAAAACGGAACGACTGTGGAATAGTTTTGAATGGAAAAAGACCATATTCAAATCTTGTGAGATACCTAAAACCGTGACAATGAATGTTTTTAAAATTCTAAAACTAAAACGTGCAAAACGAAAGAGAATTTTTTATCTTTTATATTATGGGCTATTTGCAGCTTTAGAACATCGCAAGTTACGTTTTACGAGACTAGGAAGATCATTGTCGTGATAATAACATTAAAGCTAACCTTGAACACATCACAAAAAATGTTGAGGATACCTACATGAACAATTCAGAAAAACTTGTGGTAGGTAGTTGAAGCCTAGTCGAGAAGACCTAGAGCAGACAGTGATAATTTATTTTGCTTAAGTAATATTATGGGAACACAAATTTAAGAGAACATTTACACATGATAGCTGCATACCATAACAATTATGATAACAGATCTGATTTGCGACTTAATTACCAGCATTTTTCAAAATTATGCAGTGATGTTGCAGTAATCAAAGGTTGTGCACATATTAATTACTCCGATTCCATATGTCTTTGTAATCTTGTTAGTAGTAAAGAACCTTTTTGATTGATTTGTTTTGAATGAAATGTTTTTCAAAATTTCATTGAGTTTTATCTATGACGCTAGATTGGACCAATTTCCCTCTAAATCTATCGAAATATCTAATATGAAACATTTTGATTCTAGATTGGCACGTTTTTATACACTTATTTCTTACTGAACCGGCGGTCTAACGAGCTTGGGAATATTTTGTGTAATGGTACCAGAAAATGAATTATAGGTTTAAAATCTTCACGTTTTTTGCCTGTCTTGTAGCACATTGTTTATAATTGATCCACCAATTATGTAATTTTGCAGCACATTGTAGACGGAAAGTATGGTAATAATAGGTATTAGTGAGTTGTTATCAGTAAGCTTGCAAAAAATTTCTGCTTCAGCTGCTTTATTTATACCAGGTAAAATTTGGCGTAGTCATCTGGCTTATCACAAAAAACTCGAATAGAAAAAGCCATGACATTGTGGAGTGACTATGAGACAGCATGTTTTCATGAATGAAAATTCGTTTCATTAGTTTCCTAATAAACATTTTCTTCAACATCATACACTTTTCAGTTCTCTTACACATCTAGATGATTCAGTATTACTTTTGAGTTCAGTCTTATAAAAACTTAACTTAGTGGAACTGCCAAATTTTGTATTGACAATTAGATCAATACGTCAGATCAAAGCCATGGAAAGTTCCACAATACTTGCAAAACATATATGCAAGCGATACAACAACACTAAGCCCGTACTTCAAAATTTCTGTATGAATGTTAGCAGCGGAACAATGTGAGAGTTTTTTATAAATTAAAATTTGTAAATCAGTAAATATTTTTAAAACAAAAAATCCGATATTCCAGTTATAGTCTATTAGGTTCAAGTGGTTGTGGAAAAACGACAATTCTTTCATGTATAGTTGGTGTATCAAAATGGGAGTCGGGAGACCTGTTTTTATTTGGAAAACGGGTATCTCCTACAAATAGAAACAACCTTGCAAAAAACCTTGGATACATGCCGCAAGTGAGTTTGCACATTTAAAAAATATAGTAAATGAACGCTTATGCCAACTTGAAAACATCGTAAAGCTACAAATTATTATTTTTAGGACTTGGCCCTATACAATCAATTATCAGTAGTGGAGAATATGTGTTTCTTTGGAAAATTATATGGAATGAGCAGTAAAGAGATTAAAGAAGGTTACATGCTTTTAAAGACCTTGTTGAACCTGCCTGATAATGACGGGCGGATTGCGGATTTGAGGTTATATAGAACATTGTCACCTCTCCCTATGGCATATGCCATAATATATTATGCTCAGATTATTTTACAGCATCTTGAATGTTTTGTAGTGGTGGTCAAAAGAGAAGGGCATCATTAGCCGTAGCATTAGTTCACAATCCAAAGCTACTAATATTGGATGAACCAGTATGTTAAGTAAAACTATAAAATACAATGTTAGTTTGTATATTCATGGGAACTAATACAATGTATTGTAACTTGTAGACAGTGGGTTTGGATCCAGTTCTCCGAGAAAAGTACAATTACCTATATTGCAATAAAAGTAAAAACATATAAAAATATCTAAATTACATATTATATAACTGAATCACAGAATACGAGACTATTTGAGAAACCTTGTGCACTCACGAGGATGTACAATTCTAATCACCACACACTATATTGAAGAAGCTCGATACTCAGACACGGTAATTAAATCTTATCTGTATTGAAAATAAGCACAAACAAAGTTAAACTGCCTATAATTTTTTATCCCCAGATTGGAATTATGAGAAATGGGCGTTTAATTGCTGAAGATAATCCCTCTAATTTACTCCAAACCTACAATTGCGATTTATTGCAAGTTGTGGTCACTAAGCTGTGCAAAGATGATGAGCACACAAAATCTTCAAAGCAATTGTCTGAAAGCATTGCACAACGCCAGTATGAAAACATTCCAAGTTTCAGCAACAATTCAAATATGTTCAAACAAATTTCTTATGATCAATCTGTCCATTCGTCTGGCAAACAGTATTACTCAAATATTAGTCAAAGAGCAACAAATATTTATCAAGTCGCCAAAACCATAATGATAACCTTTATTAGATATCCTATGTTAGTAAAGATACTTTATGCCATATAAATATAATGTTGTCTCTCCGAAATCAAATCAAGTAAACATATGTTTTCAGATTTCTTGCAATTCTTCTGTGCATGCCTACTATACAATGTGGTATATCTACGTGGATTATGGGATTCAAGGTTAAAGATATACACTTTGGAGTTGTAAACCATGAGCTTATAAACTGGACAATAGAGTGCAATCTGTACACTAATAACAATAATTCTTGCGACTTTACCACTTCAGGGTGCGCATTCTTGAACAAGCTTATGACTGACGATACATTAATTCTGGTATGAAGATACAATTTTTTTATATTTTGTTGATATTTTGTATGGTTTAGTAAGAAATTTGCAAATTTAGGTATCACACAAAACTGAGGAGGACGCATTGCGGCAAGTTCATTTAGGAAAAAGTTGGGGATATATAACTATTCCTGAAAACTTCTCAGAACACTTGGCTGATTTAGCTATAGCAAAGAAATTTGCTTTGAATGAGACTTTATCGGGATCTCGACTCAAACTTCGTCTGGATCATTCTGGTACATACTGAAACTTAACAAACTGCCATTACTTAAAATTCAAATTTCAATTGTCAACTTTTATAAAAAATTTCTTGCAGAACAACTTAGCACACAGTTTGTCATAAAGCATTTGTACGAAACATTTATGAAATTTCTTGAAGACCATAGCGTGGGATGTGGAATTGACTCGGGTGAAATACAGTTACCAATCGCCGTAAGAATGCTAATATAAAATACAAATATAAACGAGTGAGCTATTCAATGATTTTTTTCATTTTAGTTTCGCCAGCCAGTATATGGAGAATATTCAGATAGCTTTCGAACTTTCATTCTTCCTGGCGCTTTAATATTGTAAAAAATTGTAATTTGCAAACAAAACTGTAGCTAGGTACGTAAATTGATATTACCAATGCGTCTCATTTACTTTTGTACAGGTCAATCATTTCTTTGGTAACTGTCTTAAGTGGACTTGTGCTAATAAATGGTAAGATGCAATAGTTAACTTTTAGGCATTGCTGCATTCAACGTATTTTATTACAAACCTATCACCGATTAGTGGGCTATCATATTCCATCATGTCAAAATTATGAATGTTATTGTTGAACGCAGACTATAAGCAGGGAACATTATCCAGAGCAAGGGTGGCTGGATTGACAATCCTTGACATTGTACTTGGTCATATTACGGTGCAGATACCTATAGCATTAGCGCAAACCCTGATCTTAACCAAAGTACTCCGTTTAACGTTTGGATTTACAATCCTGGGGTCATCGTTTCTATATTATTTGATTTGTCTGCTGACGGGAATTTGTGGAACTGCAGCTGGTAATTAAAAACATTTATATTGATAACGCTTCAAAATGTCTGACTGAATGCTATATTATTGGCTTTGTTTGAAGGACTTCTTATGGGAATCTCAACACGTGATGAGTTTGCGGTTTTTGTTGTCGCTATATTTTGCTTCCAAGTTTGTTTAAATTTTGGAGGAGCATTTTATCCTACCGAAACTATGACTTGGTATTGGCAGCTTATTGGAAAAGTAGTTCCTACAAATCTTCCAACTTCTGCTCTGCGATCAGTTTCAGTACGAGGATTAGAATTGATACATCCACTTGTTTGGCCTGGAATAATTTCGTTGGTTTTATGGACGCTTGTTTGTGTGGTAGCATGCTTGCGTGTTAGTATTAAACTAAATTTGTGAAATAATATAACTTTCTAACTCGATTTATTCCTGGAGTTTGCATATGATGCACAACATGCAATTAATGAAAATGTCTTAGAAATAAAATTAATAAATGTGTGTTATGCAATAGTTGTGCGTGTTCTCAACAATTAAAGATCTGCCCGTTTCTCTGTTCGCCCCCGTTGGCACAGGAACTCCTCTACGGATTATCATATTTCAATTCCGTCTTTTGAAATCGGTTTCTACGTCTTTTGGGAAAATCTCCATTGTTTTATTCATTGTCCAGGGCAAGACGATAACCAGAAGTTACCGAGAAAGCACTTTTCTAAAGTACCTTTTTTTGCACCATTTACAAGCCATACAAGTTCAGCATTTTCACTGCCGACATGCAAATACAGTAAGATTAACAAAGACAATGGCAATACAGCTACAAATAGGGGTACTGCTCTTGCTTCATTACTAATGAATCATTAGTATATTCTCAAAAAATGGAAACAGTAATCATGTTTCCTTCTTGCTGTATAAAAACATTTTTAGCAATACTTTTATAAAGAAAACATTGTTGGTAGATATATATTTGCAGGCAAAGGCAACTCATGAATCGGTAGGAAGAGGGTGGTCGTGACTACATACCAAAATTCTGGACATCTCTTCTTGCTATTTTATATAATTTTAAAATACGTAATGCTAAAGTGGATGATTGATTTTATTTGCTTTTTATTCTACCTTTTTCTGAAGAGGACCTATGTTATAAGGGTCGAAACGTTGGAATAAAATTTTTATTTTTCTAAACACTCGCTGAAGTCCATAATCATTTTACATTAATTAATAAAGGCAACTTTACGCAATACACACAGAATCGTTCAAATTATTTTTCCAATTTTCCCCATTAATGAATGAAATATAAAGGTGTGGATGTACTGGTTATGAAAGATCATAACTAAATTCTGTTCATTTACAAACACAATTTCTGAAAAAGTAACAAATTTTTTAATAGTTACCAGTACGCTGCCTCAAAGTTACATATTTCTTGTAGAACATATTATAAACTTTTATATAAGCAAGCATTTTATAAGCTTATAGTTTATTACCTAACTGGTTTTGCGGTCTTCTTGTATCATAAATTTACAGACAGAGAAAAAAAGGTACGATATGTGTCGTGTTTCATGAAATATTTAAAACGTAGCAAATTTTTCATTTCCCAATTGTCTACGTAAAGGTTTCTAAAAGTTAGTAAAATATATAGATAGTTAATCAAATATTAAAATCTTTTAGAGCATGTTTGAACTTTCGTGTTAGTTCCAGCAACATATTATTACAAAATAGCTTACAAAACTACTTTTGTAATCAAAATAAAACTATTCGTTGCAATAACTTCATTAGTACAGTATCTCATCAGTTGATCAGGTTCAGTGTGTTTTTGCTACACAAAATGTGGTTCCATTTTCTATCACTTCAAAACTTTTTGCAACAACGCTACCCCCTAAAAATTATTTACGTTCCAACCCTCCAACGGTTTAAATGTAACCCTAAGAAGAATTATATTTACTACTGGGCTACTACTCAAGCAATTATTATTTGGCTGATTAGCCTCCATTTTATTTATAATTTTTTAGCAGCAAGCAAACAGGAAGCTAAACAAATTGGCTTTGCAAAGCTGAACATGAACATTTTGTACTTTACTTTAGCGGTACTTGCTTTGACAAGTGCCTACACTTGGGAGTTCAAATGCAGAGATGGAGTTTGGTATTTAAACCAACTGATCGGTCTACAGAAGTCAATACGTAAAATTAATTTTTTTTAAATACTATGATTTTAGTACATATTAATTTGCTTAAATTTGATTTCAGATTTTAAAAACAAACACCTGTCACTGGAAGCACTAGCTGCTTACAACGCTGCTGTTGGATGTTTTCTAATGCCATTTTGTCTGGGCATGCTTCCGTTTGTATTGGATGAAACCCCTGCAAACATAATGTTGCGTGCTTGTTTACCTACCTTTATAATGAGACACAAGTGGGCAGAGATAACTCTCAGCTCGTTGTACTGGATTTTTCTTGCCTACTTTGCAGTATTTCCCATTGTCCAGGTTAATGCAGCAGTTCTTATTATTTTCCACGATTCAAAATTTTTTATAAAGCCTTACTACAGCAGCAATGCAATTCAATGCAAGTTTTCTCAGGCTTTATTAGTCTACCGTCAGATTGCTTTGATTTACAAGGTCTTTAATAGCTTTGCTATGGTATTTGTTCCAGGATTAATATTTTGCGGTTTTTTGTTAAATGTAAGTTGTACCTATGTGGTAATCAAGTTACACAATACTATGCCAGTTTTAGTTGTTTCGTTATTGGGAGTTGCGAATTTAATCACATTTGTAAATTCTGTGATAGAATATGGCTTTGGTTTGGTGATTTCTTCAGAAGTAGATCGATTTGTGGGGTTTTGGAAAAACATGTTGACTAGAAAGTATTTAAAGCTACAGCTTAAAAGTTGTATTGGAATAGTGACAAAGGTAGGCATTTTCTTTCCTTTGTACCGTGCTATTTTCTTAGAGCATATGGTGAAAGTTGTGGACATGACAATTAATCTGATTTTGGCAAGTTAAAAAGCTATATAGAATGTGCCTACGGACGTAAAGTTTACGTTCTTTCAAGTTGGTGTGCATCAACCTTTTGCAAACGTTTGTGTCTGTTAAAATAACATTGCATTGGGTTTTTCTTTCACAATTTCCATTTTAGATGCAATATTCGAATATGTTAGCTTTTGTAAGAGAACCAAACCATGAAAAATGTAGGGATACAAGTTATCGTTACTTGTACTTTTAAAGTCCTTTTCAATTCTTTTGAAACCAGTATGCGCTAAATATGGTAATGCCATATATTAATGACGAAAAAGATTTCAAAAAACTAAAAACACAAGGCAAGAATTGTTGATTTGATGAAACAAAATTACTTTTTATAAGCAACCAAGAATTTTTGATTACTTCTGTCCACACATTTTATGACAATAGATTTTAAAAAATCTCATTACAATAGAATTAATGGGATATTTATAAAATATTCCACGTAGAAACAGATATCATTCGCGCAAGCAGAATGATTACTACCCCTGTTAGAGCTAGTATTAGTAAACCATTAAATTTTAATAAGAAAAAAGTAACTCAAGTGGTATTGAAACACCCATTTTATATTCAAAAAATAATTTAAAACTTAACAGTTGGCTCTAGGAAGCTTGGAATATCGTAAATATTTTTACAAACTTTCACTGCAAAATCTATTTATATGAACTACGCTATTTGCTTGCTTACCATACTATAATCTACTTGATATTGGCAACTTATACGTCTGCAAGTGTAGCAATCGTGTCGGATAAAACAAATGTTGTGACTGAACTTTTAATATAAATCAAAATATTACCCCTACGCCTAAAAAAGAGTTGCTTTATCATCCAAAGATAAAATATTATAAACCAATCAGCAAAAGTGTGGATAACTTATCACAAATTTTATCACATTTTGGCAAACCAAATTGCATAATTGTGGTAGATAATCCTACTACTAGTATCATTTAGCACCACCCACTATCCAGTTCTAATGCAAACACCAAATGTCTGACAGTTATAACATTATATTATAACAAGTTCTTTTTTTCCTACCCAAACCGATTTCGAATTTTGAAATGTTTATTTGCAATCAACCTAAATTTAGATATTCAAAAATGCGTTTTTTATTTTATGCGTGAAACTTGCTTCTCCAGCGTTCCTTCAAATAGATATAAAATGAGATAATGTAAATATATATAGCTTACCAATATTGAGGTTATAAATTCACTTTATTTTAACTTAATACAAAGTGAAATAAATAAGCTGTTAGCATATATCAAAGATTACTTTGTCTTCAAAAATATTATATAATTCTTTATAAAGAAAATATTGTATACATAAACTAATAAAATATGGTATAACTACGCTTTCGATTTAACCGATTCAAGCAATTATTACAAAATATTTGACCGGAAGGTTGTACGGTTGAAGGCTAATGTTCTAAAACATGAGCACTCTACTGTTTGTGCATGTCAAGTTATTCCGCTGTACAAGCTTACGCTCTTGTTCAGATGGAAATGTTTTCTGAACTTCCGGCATTTCCTCCAGTAAGGTTTCCTCCAAATCATACAGAGCGTCTTTCCAATCAGTTAGCGTTAGCACATCTACCGGTGTCAAAGTACTGCTGTTGTTGTCATTAGTAGTGTTGAAAATTTGTGTGTCATTGATTAACATATTAACCCCAGGTAAGTTTATATTTATTCCTGTCAACTTGGCAGGCAGAACAAACTTGTCCATTTTATCTTGACTTTCTTTGCTTGTAGAGTCAGCGTTCTCAAATCTAACAGCTTGACTGCCATCTTTCATACCCAAGTACGGAGAAGGTTCAAATAGGTCAGGTATCACTATTGTGGTTACTTCTTCATCTTCCGCGCTCTTCATATTGGTCAAATACAAATCAGTTCCATTTCGAATCATATCAAACTTTTGCGTAGAATTCACATCATTACTGGTTTGGTTTATGGTTAAAGTTTCCAACTGAATATCCTGTCCATCTTCCAACTCTTCCGGAGCCAGACTGAAAACAGAAACATCTTTTGGTATGACTATGGTACGAGGATGAATTTTCCAATCAGTAATTTCCTGCGTGTCAGTAGAACGTTTTCTTCTCCTTCCGGCAATGGCAGCAGGAACAAGATCCATGATTGCGCTGCTAAGTAGCAACTGCATCCTAACTGCCACATATTCATAAGCACCTCGTACAATCACAACTCTGCCAGGATTTTCCTTCTCAAAACCATCCATTGTGATAACCAGGTTATTATCATCATCCGTACTGACACTAGGAACATATTTGGTTCCAGTGGCAAATCGAATTGGTACTACAACGTCTGTCAAATCAATTGTTTGCTTGAGTTCGAGCTCCTTTCTGGCATCAGTCCAGTTTTGAAATGTGTCTTCCGTGTACCCAGTGTAAATCAATGTGTCGGTATCCAAACTGACAATCTCGTAAATGGTGTTGTCCATTCCAGCTCCAGCCAAATAGCTTTTGTAATTTGCAATGTTATGAAGCACATTGCGGTCTACCATTACGGAATCGGAAGAATGCCCAATAAAGAAAAATTCAGTAGGACCCTTAATCATCATGGTAACTCCCAGTCTATCAGCCAGTTCACGTAGCTCTGGTAATTGCTCAGAATCAGTCATTTCGGCAGTTTCATTATTTCCTAAGGTTGCCCAAACAGCACCTTCCCGAGAAATTTGCAATCTGTATCCATCCTGAGTAATTATGCTTGGCTGTGTGTAAAACTGATCTGTAGGTTTTATAAATGATGCCATTGGAAAATTATACACTGTCTCATTTAAAATGTAAAAGAGTGTTTCGTCTTCCAGACTAAAATATAGCCCCATCAGAGCATCCAGAGTAAATGGAAGATAATAGTAGTGGTTGTATGCTGACATAGCAAAATAATCTCCTTCCGGCATAAACGATATTGGTTCTGAGAACTTGTAGTGCACACTGCCTTTTACTTGCTCATCTTCCTCTTCCTCCATATAAACTAACTCGTCATTTAGAAATACAACTTGCGTGTAATTTTCAATTCCAATTGCTAGATTTAGTTCTGGACAAGTTCCTGTGATAACTACTTCGGAAACACCAGAAATCTTTGTTGTGTTGCATGAAGCGTAAGCCACAATGTTTTGCGTACCATGTAGCTCATGAATGTTTTTCAGCGTGTCAATTACAGTCTCTCCTTCCTCCGTTTCAACGTAACCATCCGCAATATTCATATCTACAATCCATCTGGAACTGTTTGACAAGGAGTTAATTCCTGATGCAAAATGCAAATAATTTTTGCATCCTTGGATTGCACATTCACCACCGTTCAAAATTTGCAAACGCGTAGCCAGATCAAAAATCCAAAACTGATTTGCGCTACATTGCGTACCAGTTGAGCAGCCATGGATTTCTCCTACGGGTTGACTAGTCGAGGAAGTAGTTGTGATATTAATTAGAAATCTGTTGACATCGACTGGAATTCCATGTACAATTTCCGGTCTATTCATTCCATGAATGTTAAAGGTTGCCAAGGTCACCTTATTTGTGCCAACACGAATATCAGAGCTAACAAGGCTTTCCGGTACGCGAAAGTCAAACTTTGGGCTGCTGTATTCACCCGTCTCTGTTGGTAACGCCATTTTAAAAATCTGTGTGCGTTCTTCTTGGCCATTAGATACGTTCCATGCCATAATGCTACCAGACGAATCTAAAGCTACTGCTGTGATTTGTTCCCATGGATGAAACCGTAACTGAATGAAATCATTTAGAGTTTTGGTTGGCTTTAAGTTCAACACGCTGGTGGCTAAATCGCTGACAATATACGTAAAGTCACCTTTTACAGCCCGGTTATTTACATCTGTGTATTTTCCAACTGTAAGAAGCAATGTCATTGGACACTTGCCATATCGAATGTTGATCACTATCACGTCTTTGAATCTATCTTCAATTCCTGCGCCACCGTTTCCATTTACTGTTTTTGTGTCGCAAGTTGGATGTATGATATCTGGGGCGTCAGTCCTACCCACAACATGCTGTATGTTTATCACGCTACCGCGTAATTCGGACGAAGTTGCCAAGTATCCCAACTCTTTGTTTGCCAAATTTACCAAAAATGGCAATTGTTCCACTTCCGGTTCACCTTCAAGAAACAGTACGTTTTCTCCACTGTTGCCACCGTCAATGGAATACATTCCCCCGTCTTTTGGTGTCAGTCTCAGAACAAATTGATCGTTCTTATTTCCCCCTGTAGCCGTCCACTTTACAGAACTGGTTTTGAAAACAAATAGATTTTCTATTCCTAGAAAACCGTTAGCAGTCATTTCTGTGACGTACTGACTGTCATCAGCAGGCTGGAATATTAATTTTGGATTGGCAGACTTTCTATCAAATACCATGTAACCTGGCAAATCCGTGGAATCTTCAATTGATACTTGAATCAGTGGTAATTGAAAATAAGGTTCGGTTGTCTCTGAATTTATGTTTTGCTTGAGTTTTAAGTTGATTTTGCCCTTGTTGGAGCTACTTTCGGTTGATTCTTCCAACATTACCGTAATCGACTGTTGGTTATTGTCAACAACAGATGAAGCCACTAACCAATTTCTATGATTTACCAGAATAGCCACACTTAAGTGTTCCACTTCTACCAATTTTGTTTCTAAGCTGAAATCCGTAATGCCCTGGGAATTTGGATGAGCCAATATGTTAATTTTATCTTTTCCGTTTGGAACAGTTGGTCCAGCATCTAGCACCACTTTAGAGTAAGCAGTGGCAATAATTTGCAAGTTTCTTTGAATACAGTGCGCACTTCCCACTCTTATCAAATCTGCTTGGTATCTTGTGCCACCTTGCCCCGCAACCATTTCCGTTTCACAGCTGTAATTACCGTTAGTGGGACATTCGGATTTCCAATAACTTTTTCCACGTTTTGAAATCTGCTAGACCGCAGGTCAATTGTGACATGCTCTCTAAATTTCTCAGAAAATTTTAGCGTGTCCACTCCAGCACCGCCATTTAGCATTTCAACTTGCGCAGTATGAAGAATAAAGTCGTCGTCTTTATTTCCTCCCGTGACCATCCAACCAGGACCAGTTAACTCGAAAATATTTTTCCAGAACGGACTTCCTGTCCTTTCCTTCCTGCCATTAAAGTTAGACAATGAATGATAAAATACAGGCTCAGTGCTTTCATTGGTCAGGTACAAAACCGAACTTGGAGAGCCTTTGGGATTCTCAGTGAAATAAATAGAAACATCTTTCTTTCCATGCTTCATTTGAAACAAAAACCACAGTTCTTCTGATCCTTTTTTAATTCTGAGATTGATGGTGTCACTTTCTACATTTAAAGAGCCTCCATTTATCTCTCTGGAGCTAGTTTCCGCAAAAACCATTTGCAATTGTAGGTTCTCATACACATCAAGTTTCAGCTCCGCACCAGTCCATTCCTGGCCAATTGGAAAAGCCAAAGAACCATATTTTGCCATAGACAATACTTTAGTGTAAGGCGCTATAAATACGGTTATATTATAGCTGCAGTGGTCATTAGGAATGTTTACATAATCCATTTGATTGTAAGTTCCTCCCTGACCAACAACGGTTCTAGCTGAGCAAGAAACCTCGACCACTTCACGTTCCCCTTTTCTTCCAATCACAGCTTCAATTCCCACAAAGGTCATTTGCAAATTATTTGCATTTGGAGTAGTCAATCTTCCCCTTTTAAAATCTATCTTGATTTCTTGTCCTTTGGCGCATGTTTCTCCCAGTGTTATAGTATCGCTGCCTGTATTTCCGTGTACCTCACCGCGTAGAGTTCCGTTGCACTCCGAAGTAAATGCAAAGTTATCGTTGCCATTGCTCCCATAAAACTTCTTGCGTCCATCTCTACCCATCAAAAATAAATTTGGCCTGGATTCCCAAGGGTCAATGTACACCGTGTCATCGCCATCTTCCAAATTAAAAAGCAGTGTTTGTCCTTGCCTATATGGCCTTAGCAAACCGATAGCGTTTTCGCATAGGTATGAGTTTGTCCTATAGTTTTGCGATTTGGTGAAACCAGCATAAGAAGTGCTACCAGGTTTACACAAAAAGTCCGCATTTTCTACATCCTTGGGAACGGACCTTTCTAAATACACGGACTGTTTTGTCCTTAGGTCAACTAGCGAGTCTCTTCGTGGATCACCAAATACCGTATTGCCGCTTGAGGGGCCTTTACAACGGCACTCTAGCTTGGTTCGTTTTCCGTTTTCATCATAGCATTTGCACCCGCTGTGGCGGCAACTAGCACACTCACCATTTTTGTCGCATCCACTTCCCATCCATTCTTCAGCATTCCAGCTTGTACACCATATCCAAATGAAACGAAAGGCGCAAGTTTTCTTGTAAAATGTACAGGAGCCTTCATAGACAAGTGTGCGGGACGGAAATACAATTCCTGCAAAATTTGAGTTTTCTCTGAAAATAGAAGCAGACACCTTATTGTAGATCAATACATTCTCAAATTTTGATGTAAATTCTTTTGATTTTTTCGAAACCTTACTCCAAAAAATTTAAATTGTGTTGAACTGCCAAATCGTTTGCCTTCTTTTCTCCTACAAGATGGTCAAGGTAATTTGGTTTCCTAGTTCCAAACCAATTAAATAAATGCTCAAAATAAAGTGTGCTCTTTTCATGATCCAGCAGTGGCACCTCAGAGTCAACTCTTGCCACCTCATTTCCTGCTTTAAAAAGAGCTACCACAATGGAAGTCAGTATTTCCACTATAAAGCCAATAGCTATAATAGGCGGAAAGAATGGTGCCACAGCGATAACCGTGATACTAACAGCAAGACTAATAGAATCAGCGACAACATCTGCAATGGCGTCATTTCTATCATAGACATTGCTAGCATTGTTAAGTCGCTCCACAGATTTTGTCAAAGACCAAACGCTAAAGCCAACATCAACAGCCATTCCAATTGGACCAGCAGCCTTTCCAAGAAATTTCGCAGCTTTGAAGACTTTGGTGCCTTGTTTAAAAAATTTCTTGCCTGCCCATACAGCACCCTTGATAAGCGCTTCACCTCCTAAACGACCACCAACAATGGCCAAGCTTGTCGTATCCCCTTGCATGATTCCATTAACAATTGTTTTTGCCATAAGAAATTTTCCCACTTTTGAAGACACTTTGCCCATTTTCCTTGAAAACTTTTGCATGCCTTTGCGAGCAGCAAGACGTGATAATCCTTGTGCAATTTTTGATCCACTGATTCTCAGCTTAACATTTGTTGGTACTTTGGACAGTTTTTCGCCAACATTTTTTAAATAGTTCCACCCTTTTTTACCCAAGTCTTTACCTATTGGTTTTATCTTTTTTCCAACCTTTTGAACACTGTCCACAAGTCCTACATTGTTTGCGTGGGACTTGGCCTTTTCTAACTGTACCAGTTTTTTAACTTTGTTTTGATTGCCATCCGAATCTACTTTGGATGTGTCTCTTTTCACCAAATCTGCCATCTGCCGCTTTCCTTTTTCATCTGCGCTATTGTACTTTTCCACGAACTCTTTTTGATTGACGGATTCTACCTGGCCATTGCTTCCTAGACAAATTGCACAGCCAGTGCCGCAGCCTGAACCAACTGCTCTTTTTCGTCTTCCGCCTGGAGATCTTTTTGAGCAAGTGCCTGGAACAGAAGTTGGCTTACTGCTGTCTGTGTCTTTGGGAATACTGGCCTAAGATTTGCAAAAAGCATTTAGGTTTGTAAAACGTAAGCTTGAAACAATTTACAGTTTTACATTTTTAGGCGAACATAAAACTTACAGATTCGCCTGGTTCAAAGGTGACTTTATTTAGTTTGCCAATTTCCTCAGGCGCCTGCCAATTCCTAATTTTGTCTTTTGTCAATCCATCGGCAGCATTATGAGGAATGTTTTGTTTTGTAAGTTGGTTGGAACACAGCTCGCAAGTTGGTTTTGACGCCACAATGATGCTTGACGAACGTGAGTTAGAAGTGTCAAAGTTTCCACGATCTTTTACAAGTTTCATTTCTGCATGTGGAGCAGCGTTTTCGGCTATGCTGGTTGGTCGTTGTTGTGTTTCAATTATGTGAATTCTGCTGTCCTTGAAAGTAGGATTCTGCGGAAATGTTATTTGAATTTACAAAAATTTTATTATAATTTGCCAACAAATTTATATCAAGTATTTGCGTATTTTGACATCTTAGAAATGAAACTCATACTTTTCGAACCGTATTTACAATAATGTTCATGTCATTTGTGTCCAGCCCATAATTCTTTGTTTCAAAATTAAAAGGCGGCTTCTTTGCTTGGTTTGGCATATTTCCTTGTTTTGGTGGCTTGGGTGGCTTTGCTCCCGTTCCCGTTTCTTGGTTTTTAAATCTTTCTGGAATATCTCTTGTTTTCGTATTTGCTGCAACGTACACCTCGCCATTACTATCAACTCGTACTGCAACGGTATCAAAATGACCCGGGTAGGGATCTTTTTCGTTATTCCATTTTCTTCTAGCATCTCGATTCATGTTTTGCACCTGATCTCCTAGATTGCCATGTCGATTGTCAAATATTTTTTGATTCAAGTCGCGGGCCAGCTTTTGTGCCGCCTCGAATTTTGCTTGCCCTGCCTACAATAAAAAATCAAATGACAAAATTCAAAAATGCACGAAAAAAGAGTAAGTATTCAGAAAAGTGCTTACCGGAGATAATCCCGAGGCTGACTGTTGTGCAATATTGGCATTCTTTGCCTATATTCAAGTAACATAAAGTAATTAAGAACTAAGTATTTAATCAGGCCAATCGAACAATTTGAGTTTTTTGCAAATACTTACAGCAGATGATTTAGTATGGTCCGTGGAGAAACTTGGAAAAACTTGCGCGCACAGCAAAAATATTGTCAGTATTGCCTTCATTGTTATTTTTTGTAAGAAACATGGAACTTAGAATAAATTTCCAAGTTAAGCTGAGTTTTAAACTTAAATTGTCTAAATAAATTACAAGTTACAATTACAAATTACATGCAGTTTTATTTCGCGTTGAAAATCGGAATCCACTTGGCACTTAGACAACCAAACAGAAAATGATTCACAATTTTTAATATTTTTAAGCCAATCCATATTCATTCAATTCGTATGCAGTTAGATTGGTGATAATGCAGAAAATCTTTCTGACTTTGAACCTTAGGTACAAATGCACTATGTGGTGTGTACGTGATGAGATATGCAACGTTTTTTTCGTTTCGCAAATTTGTTGGTTCATTCATATGGAATCAAATCTTTTCATTTATAAAGTGTTATCAAATCTTTGACCTCCATGAGTTCTCCTCGTGATGCTACATCCTGAAAAATTTAAGATGTACAAATGATGTCATGGTACAAAGTAGCTTTTGCATAGAAGAGAAGCTTAGCATGCATTATCTCTCTATATATTTATTTCTGTTATTTTCATTTACAAAACAAGTACATATACTGACTTTGGTGCGGAAATGGTAGCATCCTGTAAAAATCTAAAGCAATCTAGATTATGGACAAATGCAAACAATTTCTTTGATTTATATTGGGTTTTGGTTGGTCTGCAGGAAGCTTAAAAAATTTTGATTCTGCAGAAATCTTAGAATTACTTTTGATTACTCAAAATATTTTAATATTTCTTAAAAGCAGGACTACACGCTTCTGATCTCATTACATTTTAAATACTACAAATATGCTACGACAAATACTGAACACTATCAATGGAAATGTACACACGTTAAGCGTAAGAATACTTAACATTAAAGACGTGAATAAAGAACATAATCATGTCCACTCATTTAGCTACAGCTAAAAGATTCCTACTACGCAGTAAATGTCCAGTTGGCGTTTATTTTATTTTAAACCAAATGAGGGAATGGGGTGTCATGATGCAAACGTTCTGGATAATGAAAAGATACTATAGCATTATGATTCGTGGAATTTTGCGCTCTTCTTATCCAGACACGTGTAGCGAGCAATATGCTAAAAGCAATCCTTGTTTCCATTTTAATATAATATTACCTATTGATTATAATCTTCCAATTTATTCAAACTGGCCTTTACATTTTTCACAAAATAAGTTTCAAGTTATCAAAATGTCCTCTAATAGCATTCCTTTCAAACATGTTTTTACATTTTACACTGTTTAGATAAACATTCTCAAACTAGCATTTTAGTATGCATCAGTGGCGTAAAAATAGAATAAAATTACTTTAATTACAAAACAACTCCACGTTTTCTATTTTTGATATTTGCCTTGAAGAAACATTTTCAATTTGCAAACTGCATTTGCAATTTGCAATAAGCAGCAATAATCCTAAGCAATAATGACGGCTGCCTTTGCAATAAGCAGCACTATGAAAGCTACAGCCTAGTGCAGACTCAACCTGTTATAACTAGCTGATTTTTATCTAAATACTGTAAAGAAATAAAGGTGTATTCATACACTAACAATAATAATTATGTATGATAAATTCGCAATTAGTTACTAGTTCATACGTAATTCCAAAACAGCTGGTACGACAAATAATTAAAATATTTGTTTGTACCGTTTGCTTAGTACTAACACATTATTTATTTATTTATTATTTCTCAAAAATCTATAACTTTAAACTATCTATGTCTCGGTATCATTATTTTTAAATCTTAACTTTGCCAGCAGTTTCATTATTTATGAACAAAAAGTTCATTCTTTAAG
Source organism: Entomobrya proxima (assembly GCA_029691765.1). NCBI lineage: Eukaryota > Metazoa > Arthropoda > Collembola > Entomobryomorpha > Entomobryidae > Entomobrya > Entomobrya proxima. Next base: position 41,331,293 of record CM056172.1, read on the forward strand.
TTTTAAATGAATCAGCATTCATTATCTTAACTTTAGAACAGATAGCTAGGATAACCGAAACCAAAAATCGGTTTCGTTACGGTTTTTATTTATAACCGAAACCGGTTTTCGATTTCACCTGAAGCCGTAACCGTGGCAACACTTGTTTATAAATTTTCCTATTTGTACTGCATCCAGTAAAGCACGATAGAAAGTAGATCCTAATTTTGTAGTCAGTTGGTTGTGAAGCTTACATAAGTAAACCATGAAAGCTGTGCACTCTCCTATGCTAAATGCTAAAAAAGCAAGTATTATAAGAATATTTCTTTCAACAAAAGGCGAAATATTATATGTTTTTAATGAACAGTGCATACTTTTTAAATACCGTCATTTGCTGCAGTAACAGTAATATAACCGCAGTGAATTTGGTTGGACAAGTATTTATATAACGCACAGCCACATTTCATGGTTCATGTACACATGTAGAAAAGAAAAAGATAATACACATTTTTAAGATAAGAATTTGTGAACATTTTTTGTAAATTGTGACTTTGGCGCAACACACTATGCTGTAAAACCTATATATGCTAACAAACGTTGTGAATACATTGCATACTTTTTCTAACGTGCTTTGCAGTGATAGTTATGACTCATAACTTATGAGTGACAAGTATAGCTTTGGCTTTCCTCCTCTTATCGCAAGTCAAAAGGTTTTTCTGTGACAAATGGAGATTATCAATAAGCTCTTGATCACCATTAATATGATGCAAACATTAGCAACCTTTGAACCACAAAAGAATTGGCAAAACGTTTTTATTCGTTTTTCGCCGAGCATTTTCCAGTCGCGAGACTTGTTTTGCACATTGCATGCATACTCATGTGTGTTGCAACTCAGCGACACGTTTTCTGAGAAATCGTCGTCGTTCGTTCATTACATGGAAAACCTTTAAGTCAAATGCAAAATCACGAATGATGTTCATGCGCTTACTAAATATTTCGCTCACTCCTAATCTTGGCATGCGTCACTAGTGAGCTATCGTAAAAATTTTCAACAGTCAATGAATCAGTTTTTCCACTCACGTTTTATCTGAAAGTAAATAAGGTTATCGAATTTTGAATTGCGTTTTAACCAACAACCTCATTCCCTCATTTCCCAGTTCACTTAATTGTACATGTTTGTTAGCGTCAAATTTAACAGACTTGAGAGTGTTTTATAGTACACAAATTTTGTAATTGTAATTACAAGCATATTGAAGTTCTTTAGTGAATTTTTGGTTTATCTCTAAACTTTTATATTTCTCATTTTTCTAAAAAACAATCAAACTTTAACCCTGATTTGGATCTTAATGGCCGCTGACATGGGCATCTGTAAGCCAGCAAGAGTTGCAAAGCTTGTATGCTTACTGTTTTTTGTAAACAACATCCCAGCATGTTCTGCACATTTGCCATGCAATTCCAATGAAACTATAAGAGCAAGTACCAAAGTTAAACTTGCTAACTCATCGTTGTCATCCTCAAATCTTTCAAAAGACTACTTAATAGCTGAGCAATTCGATGTATTTATAAGTAAGTGGAGTTACCTTTCAAAAAACTTGCTAGATAATTCAAACCAAATGAAATTAGAATTGATAGTTTCGACGGAAACTAAATTTGCGCGCAAGTTAATGCTAGCTACGGACTTGTATCCAAATCAAAAAGGAAATGTAATTAATAGTTTTTCGTACCTCACAAGTGATTCATGTTTGGCCAGGAAATACATCACTAGCTTGAATAGTAAACTAGTTCACCGCGGAATTTTGCCAGAATTTCCAGAACCAGAAGACGTTCAAAACTTTCACAACTGGTTAGGCAGCTTTGGCAAACACCAATTGCATATAATAGATGCAAATATGACCACCCTGAGAAGTGAAGTATTGCCTAAATTTATCAACTGGAAACATACTAAGGGTATTACCACAAATGAGACTGGGACATGGCCAAAAAGGAAAAATTTGACGTTTGAAAGTAGTGAGATACCCATTTTTACAACAGACCGCCATTACAATATCACAGTGATAACGTTTTTCAAAGACAATCATTTACGTACTTTGGTTAGGCAGATAACACTACATGCATTCCAAATAAGCACAGCAATAAAGCTGCGCGTGGATTTAGATGGAAATCCTTTTGAATTTGCTGGTTTGCCGCAAAACTCACTAATTGTCATGATTCAGCCCAAGACAAAAATTACTAGTTTTATGAGAGACGAATTAAATGCAATTGCTAGAATGACACAAGATTTTTGGAGTAGTATTGGAGTGAATACAGGAGCTGTACTCAACTCTAACCATTCAATATTTACAACACTTGAAGCGGAAGTGGAAAATGGAATTGCTGGTCAATCTGAAGGAAAATCTTTTCCATATGGAGTGTGCCAGGACACTTTGGAAAACATGAATAAAGCAAAAGATTGTGCCATCTTCATAAGTTCCGACGGAAATGTGAAGTTAATTGTGCCAAGAAAGTTTATTGACATTTACCCAAAGTGGAATTTGAAAGAGAAACAGGAATTGGCCGTGACTGTGAAAGAAAATTCAGACAAAATTGACATGATTTGGACTGGTGATGTTTATGCAATGCTAAATTTGGTGAGGTTGGAAGAGGTAAAACATCACGTGGAATCACTAAACTTGCTTGAAGCGGTGGAAAATATTCCAATTTTAAAAGAGCTTGCAACATGTGATGTTCATGCAAATTTACTTATTTTACAAAAACAGTGGCAAAACTTCGTGGCTAGTGTTGAGCCGGATGTTAGGTTGAGTCCCTGGCAAATTGTGAAAGGCTTGGCTAGAATTTCAAAACTTGTGCAAACTCATTTTGAATATGACCACATACCAACGTCAATAAATCCCTTGTTTCTAAACAAAATTGTGGTTAATGGGCTTGCTCAGAATGACCCATTTAGTTTGGCTATCCTTGGAACCAGGTTGGGATATGATTTGATTACAAACTCATCTGATTGGGTTGGTGATGGAAGCTATTTTGTCAATTCAAAAAAGTGGGGTACAATTCTGCAGAGCTTAGGAAAAAACGTTGGAATAAATTCTCTAGATTCAGAAATTGGAATATTGGCATTAAGTAAATTAGTACAGCAAATTAATGGCGCAACAAATAAATTTGAGAAAAGTGTTGCCATCATAAATATGCTATTTGACTCCAACATAATTGTCAAGCAAGTCCAAAACACAGAAATTGCAACAGTGATGCTTCCAGAGCTTCCGAAATCTATATCACTGGATAATGCTTTAGATATACCAAAACTACAAACTACAGCAAACTGGATATTTAGAAAAGAATGGAGTCATTTTGACATGACAATTCCAACTGTTAGCTATGAATCTTCCAAGTTTTTTGAAGATGGCTTATTTGATTATTTTGGTTTAAAAACGCCAAATGAGACGGAACAACGTCTTGGGGAATTGATGAAGTGTCAACATAATCTCGACTTTCTTAGGTAAATTATATATTTCATAATTAATAATATTTCATAAAATGATAGTTAGTTTCCTAAAAATAATGACTTTAACATTTTTATAGTGAAAATTCAAATGTAGCTGGAATAGTATTTCCACCAAATGACGAAGATATACGAGGAGCAAACTATCGAAGAGATTCAGTTGTGGATTTTGGTGAACAACAAAGAGTTCACCTGGAACGTTCTTTGCCCGAAGAATTAGCCACTGGAGTTTTCAAGTGCAAACCCAACAGTGAAGACAACCCAAACCCTGCTCTGTTTCAGAATGAGCGCAGATTGGCCTACTTGTGTCAAAATGCTATTGCTTTAATACAATCAAATATAAATGCTGATCAAGTGATGGTTTATGACTTGGGTGATGGTGAAGATTACGTTCTTACTGGAGACGAACTAATTCCCAATTTATTTCTAATGGGTAATGAAGGAGATAAAACCTTTTACGGAGGCATAGTCAGAGACACGTTTCGTTTTGATTCGACTTGCTCGAGTTCTTTAAGTGGCGAATTTTTTGGAGGGAATGGGGACGATCGCATTAGTTTGGGGAACCAGTGTGCTAAAGGACAGGAAATTTATGCAAGCTTTATACAAAATACTTTAAAAAGTTCAGGAAACAATGTGAATTATCAGTTTGGTAGCATTGAAGAATTTATTGGCAGAGTTGGTGAAAGAGATGTGGTTGAAGTGGCTCAATCTACTAAATGGGTTAACTCAAAAGGTGGAGCTTCTGCTAATAAAATGGATCAAATTACAATTCAAACTGACAAGTTTCATCGAAATGCAGAATTTGCATTGACCATCATTGGATCAGAATACACTTTGATTAATTCAAGTGTGCAAAGGGGAGATATTACAATTGGTATTAGCAATCCGTTTAATGGAATGTTTGCTAACCTGGAGCTTCATCCAAATCTTCAGCTGAACATTATATTCATGAAAACAAGGTCCAACAAAATTATTGGATATTCTATGAAAAAGCAAAGTAAGCTGGTAGAGTTTACCTTGAAAGCAGATCAGCAAGAAATTCACTTTACATTTCACAAGAAAAGCACACGACGATTTACCGATAAGCCAGTTTACTTCTCAGAAGGAAAAGTTCTAAATTCTATGATGCTTTTGACTGAACAAAGTTTTACTACAAATACATCAAAATTTTACCATTACATTCCAAACGTGAAGGAAAAATTGGAAAGAATCGGATGTCAAATAATGGAAAATTTGTTTGACGTTCACAACCGTGACAGTTGGCTAACGGGAGGTGAGCTGGATGACGAGTTTATTCTTCACACAGATAATGTGGGCATAATTAATGGCGGAAATGGAATTGATACTTTAAAGTTACACGAAGATTTTACTTATGCGATATCAATGGACTTGAGTTCCAATCAGTATAAAAGCATTGAAAATGTGTTTGGTGTTTCTGGTGTGCCACTGCATGTAATAACAGATTGTAACACGAGAATGGTAGTTGGTCAGGGAGGATCCAAAACTGAACCTGATGTTATCACTATTTCTGACAGTTTATGCAGTGGAGATATTTTAAGAGTTGTAGCTACTGGCCATACGCATGTGGAGACAATGCCAAGAAACATTAATGACAGGATGGAAAATGGTTTGATGTATGTGCTGGTGCATCCAACAGACAACACTGAACTAAATTTCGAGCTTTTAACCAAGTCCATAGATTCCGGAATTTTGCTGGTGGCAATTATGGTAAGCCACAGGAATTGGACGGTAGACGAAACAAAGATTGACAAACATCATGGCACAATTTTGATTCGATTAAGTGGCGAAGATCAAAATGGACATGTGATGAATCAGAAATATTTAGCATATGATGTGATGGCCGTAGCGCCAGTCACACAGGATGTTTATATTACATAGTTATTTATGTCAAGAATCACTCTCTCTGGAGAATGAATGAAATAGCGTAAGATTCATTAATGTGTTGCTAAGTAAATCACCTTCTGTGATTTACACATACTTAACATAGCGTAAGTTACATTTACTATTATGGTACTAACTACTAACACCATGTCATACATTTATGTGTATCATTGTACACACATTACTAATCCAATACTAAATACTATATTACTCAGAATAAAGATTTGACGGTTCAATCTGTCTACAAACTCTAAAGACTACGGTGGTTAATATTTTATCACCTTATCACATGGTAGCAGAGGGCTAAAAGCCTAAAATAGTGGGGTTACGTGAGATTTTAAACACTTGAACTTTTCGTGAAAAGTGATTGTGGACGTGTTTTGTGGCAGACAATAAGCTCAAAATTCGTACCTGTTGGGCAGATTCCCCTACTATATTTTTGTAAAATATTTTCGGACTTGTGAAATTGTGAAAAGACACGATGGCTACCTCTAATATTCAATTTAATAATTTAGTCCTTGATAGTCGAGATGACTACAAGAGATGGAGAGTTGTAGTGCAAACTGTGCTAGAAGCCTCTGAATTATGGGGTTATGTGGATGGGACAACGAAGTGTCCTGATCCGGTTGTTGATACTAGCACTGGTTTGATTACCAATCAAAATTCAATAAAAGCATGGAAACTTCAAGATGCAAAAATAAGGGCGATGTTGATCCCCACATACGGAGCATCAGTGCTAATGACACTTGACAGTTGTAATACTGCAGCAGAACAATACAGTGTGCTACAGAGGTTGTATGCAGACACCTCATTGTTGAACAAAGATATGACCCTCAACCAGTTTTACACCTATAAAATTGAAGATAACCAATCCGCAGTTGACGGATACATGATGCTGACCTCCATTTCACGCTCACTTAAAGAGATGGGCGAGCCGCAAAGTGATGCCATGGTAATAAATAGAATTATTTCTGTGTGATAGAGAACCAAGAAGGTGTTGGAATTGTGATTCCACCGAGCACATTGCACGTGATTGTGATCAACCAGAGAACCACTCCAGGCAGAGAGGCCAGGGGGGTAATAGACGCGGTGCTCGAGGTAGAGGTGGAAGAGGTCGAGGAAGAAATAATAACAGAAATCAAGCACACTATAATGATGCTGATTCCAGTGATCGTCCTGAAGATGATGTTTTTGACACAGAAGGAACAGCTTACACAGCAATGAGTGGTGATGATTACGAAACGTGCACTTGGTACTTAGACAGTGGTGCCTCTCAGCACAGTAGTGGTGACGAAAGTTTATTCAGTGTTTTAAAAGAACTAAAAACACCTGTCACAATCAAAACCACTGCAGGAAATGTGCATGCAACAGCAATTGGAACAATACATTTGGAAGAATACAGAGATGACAAGTGGATTCCATGTACGTTGAACGATGTGCATTACATTCCAGGATCAGGTGCTAACCTGTTCTCGTCTGGTGTATTGATTATGAAAGATTACGATTTATTCCAGACGAAAGATTATGCATATTTCGTGAAAGATGGAGTTTATGGGCCGTGGGCTGATCGTTGTGGAATGTTGAACGTGATGAGATTTAGAAAACCACTTCAGACAGCCATGCTCACGATTGAAGATAAAAGTCGACTTATGCATAATAGAATGGCACATATTAACATGGATTATTTACGCATGAGTGTGAAAAATGGGGCTGTAACTGGGCTCAAACTGGAAGATTTGAAGCAAGATATATTCTGTGATTACTGTCATATTGGAAAAGAGTGCAGAAAACCCTCTATTCGCTCAGAAGAAGAAATTTCATGCAAACCCGGAGAAATATTACATGTGGATCTGACTGGTCCCATGACTGCATCATTGAGTGGCAGTAAATACATGTTGGTGCAATTAGACCAGGGATCTAATTATGTTACTTTGTCGTTCATGGTAACCAAAGCGGGTGCAGAAAATGCGATAATCAGAACCATAAATCGTCTTGAGACGCAAACAGGCAACAAGATGAAAGTTGTCAGATCTGATAATGCATTAGAATTCATGACTGGAACACTTAAGGTATTCTTTGAGGAGAAAGGCATTATTCATGGAACAAGCCCTCCATATTGCCCAAGACAGAATGGGAAAGCTGAAAGACAAATGCGAAGAGTGAAAGAACTAGCCACCACAATGCTAAGACAAAGTGGAATGCGAGATACATTTTGGGCGGAAGCATGTGCGTGTGCTGCGTACATATTAAATCGGACAGTGAACAAGGCTAGTCCAAATAAAACTCCATATGAGTATATTCATGGAAGAAAGCCATCTCTTGCTCATATTCGTATGTTTGGAAGTGTGGCTTGGTATCACATTCCTAAAGAGCAAAGGAAAGCCTGGGAGCCAAAAGCAAAGAAAGCATACCTGGTGGGGTATGATGCGACAAACTATCGTATTTATTGCCCAGAAACGAGAAAAATAAAAATTGTTCATGATGTTTCATTTAATGAGCAATATGTGAAATCTGTGAAAGTGACAATTACAGATTCATCCGAAATGGCAAAGAGACTCCAGCGTACAGTTTTCCCCGATGCTGGACAACAAGCATCACCAAAGAAAGAAAGGCAAAGTGATGATGGTGAGCAGTTCCATGACGCAGAAGAGGCTGATGAAGAGGAGCCACAAATGATATTTGAGGATGAAGAAGTGGTAGTGGAGGATGAAGATGATGATGTGTTTCAGAATCCTGCAGAAATACCGACCATTGTGATGAGTCCTGTGCGGGATCCAAGTCCACCTCCAGCTCCACCACCACCAGTTAGTCCTACTGGACAAGTGAATCAACCTTCAACATCAAAAGTCAAAAGTAATGTGACTACAAGAAAGAAGAAGCAAGTAAAGCTTACTGTGTCTACTCCAGAAGGCACATTTGAGGGTGTGGCTCCAGAAGCAAATGAGTACATACTCAAGCTGCGAAGTTCAAAGAGAAAGGAAGAAGAGGAAAAGAAGAAAAAGGAAGAAGAAGAAAAGAAGAAAATGACTGTTGCTTCCAACTCAAATTTTGCAATGTTATCGCATAATATTATGATTCCCCGAACATTCAAGCAAGCAATGCAAAGTGCGGATGCACCGAAATGGAAGGATGCAGCAGTTGTTGAGCTCAAAAGTTTGATTGAAAATGGAACTTGGACTTTAGTGGATCGTCCTAAAAATGCTAATGTGCTGACAACACGATGGGTATTTTGCGTAAAAGAAAACCCGGACGGAACAATCAACCGATATAAAGCCAGATTGGTTGCCCGGGGATGCAACCAAGAATATGGAGTGGATTATTTTGAAACATTTGCTAACGTGGCACGCATTGAGTCAATTCGATTGTTATTGGCAATAGCAGTGAAACAAAGATATTTTCTGAGATCTTTGGATGTGACAACAGCATTTGTGCAAGGTTACCTCAATGAAAGGATATACATTGAAATTCCAGATGGAATGCAGAAAGTTCCAAATAAAGTATTGTTATTGGAAAGGCCATTGTATGGGCTCAGGCAAGCATCAAGAAAGTGGGAGCAAAGGTTTGCTGATGTTGTGAAAAGTATTGGTTTTATTGTCAGCAAATATGATCCATCTGTATACATATACAGAAAGAATGGCATAGTATGTTTTTTGGTGTGCTATGTTGATGATACGATTTTGATGGGATCATCCGATGAATTTTTGCTGAGTACCATTGCCAAGCTGAAGAAAGAATTTAGGTTGAGAGAAACAACCATTGATTCATTTATTGGAATGCAAATTCAGAGATGTGATGATGGAAGTATTTACATCCATAATGAAAAGATGATCAAAGAGATTTTGCATACTTTCAACATGCAAGATTGCAATCCATCATCCGTTCCACTTCAGCCAAATACAGAATTTCCTGTTATTGAAGCAAAGGATGCTGATTGGAACATTCCATATCGACAAGCAATTGGATCGTTATTGTTTCTGAGTCGCACATGCCGTGCTGACATTTCGTTTGCTGTAAATAAGTTGTCTCAGCATTCTCATGCACATGATTCAAGACACTGGAAATTGATAAAAAGTGTACTGAGGTACCTACAAGGAACAAAGTCCGTTGGACTTTACTTGGATGCCAATGACACGAGTATGGAGATTCGTGCATTCTCAGATTCAGATTTTGCATCAGACAAAAGTGATCGCAAGTCTATCACAGGTTTTATTGTTTTGCTTGGTTCTATGCTACTTGCTTGGAAATCAGAGAAGCAACCTATTGTGAGTTTATCATCATCCGAAGCTGAGCTCATTGCTTTAGTCACTGCATGTAAAGCAGTTGTCTACTATCGTGGGGTGATGAAAGAATTAGGATTTGAGCAAAAAATCACCAACGACAGTTTACGTTGACAACACAAGTGCTATCAAGATTGGAACAAACAGCACTATGCATGATCGTAGTAAACACATTGATGTGCGTTACTTCTACTCACGAGATTTGGTGAAAGATGGAATTGTGAACTTGCATTATGTTCACACAACTGAGCAAAAAGCCGACATTTTAACGAAGCCGCTGATGAAAGCTCAACACCACCACTTGCGTGGATTAATCAACCTGAGAGATATGGATCATCATGCTGGATCAAATGAAGATGAAGACGATCAGAAGCAGAAGAAAATAAAGAGCAAGGGAGGGAAAAGAGCAGGTGCTCATTACTCTCTATTTTCCTTCGCTCACATGATGATGATGATGGCAGTGTTGGCATGTGTTAATGGAATAAGCACATACACTAAGATTCCTGTGTTATGGAAGACGGCAGAAACACCAGTCGTCTCAGGATATCTGCAATATGAGCTGAATATTGGACTGGAAAATCCTTGTGATTTTCTTACTGAAGATGTGATACACAAAGACTTGATTAGAATGGCCAAAGCGGAATGTGAGAAAGCGTATCACGAATATTTTGAGAAGCCAATTTCTGAAATGTGTCCAACACCACAACAACATACGCATTTGATGGATAAGCGATTTATTCCATTCATGATTGTTGGAGTTGTTTTAGTATCGTTTGCAGTGATAATTGCATGTTCAGTTTCTGGTGTAACAATGGCAACAATGAACAAAGGAAATATTGCGGAACTTCAAGACGCCTATTCAACATTGGCCAAAGACATTGAAAGAATCAATGCAAAAGTGAAACGTGCTGATGAAGTTATTGATGAATTTCGATCAAAATTCAATCAATCAATATTATTGCAGACTGAACACAGAAAGGATTATGATGTGCTCAAATCAATGCTGATTGCCCAGAATTATGTTATTTCGGCATTGGTATCAAGGCTACAGATTGGACAAACTATAATTGCGGAAACCAAACGCATGTGGGATAAGGGCCGACTGAACATGGGATTCTTTGATTTTCTGAATGTGACTCTCCCGTGTGGAAAGTTATGTGAATTTCAATATGGAAAAACGGAAAAATGTGCATATGATGATGCAAGAAAAGAACTACACATGACATTCGAAGTGCCAATCAAGAATGAACATTTTGTGTTGTTAAACGCAAATCCGTTTGTGTTAATGAAAAAGACAGACAACAACACTTGCACTTTGGGTTATCAAGGCCCTCCACAAGCCATTGTTTCCACCCAGACTGATTGTATTCACCCATTGATTAGTACTTATATGGTGAATGAAGAAATAATGGTTTATCCCATGGAAGATTGTACACAAGAGGACAATAATAAAAAGGCGATTAAAGCTTTTGATTTGTTGAAATGTGAACCAAGTAGACCAAAAGATCATTTATCCTTTGTCCAGTTGAAAAAGCAAGGCAATCTTGTGTACATTTATTGTCCGTATTCTACCATCACACTTGGAACAAAAGTACAGGAATGTGGAGATTCCGTGTTCACTTTGCCCCTGAACACTAATTTCAAGATTAATAACATCAAGTATAACGGTTCGGTCATCAAACTAAAACTTAATGAACTGTGGGATCCTATGTATACCTCCAAGACGAACTGGTATTTATTTGATGACAACGACCTGGAAAAGTTAACGATGAATGACACCAAACTGGAACCTCCAGGCACGGAGATTGTACCACTGAGATCATTAAAGAAGGAAGAGTCAACTCATCATTATAATATGATGACATTCATCGTGTTACTGTTGCTGACCCTGATTGTCTTTGCCTGGATCATCTATCGAGAACTGGAGAACAAGAAGCGTGGACCTAGAGTAGTAGTAGAAGCTAATGAAATTTAAAATTTATTGTTTACGTGATTCAAAAATCCTTCAGATTTTGGAATCAAGGGAGGGTGTGATGAATCAGAAATATTTAGCATATGATGTGATGGCCGTAGCGCCAGTCACACAGGATGTTTATATTACATAGTTATTTATGTCAAGAATCACTCTCTCTGGAGAATGAATGAAATAGCGTAAGATTCATTAATGTGTTGCTAAGTAAATCACCTTCTGTGATTTACACATACTTAACATAGCGTAAGTTACATTTACTATTATGGTACTAACTACTAACACCATGTCATACATTTATGTGTATCATTGTACACACATTACTAATCCAATACTAAATACTATATTACTCAGAATAAAGATTTGACGGTTCAATCTGTCTACAAACTCTAAAGACTACGGTGGTTTTTTATTTTATCACCTTATCACAGGACAAAATGACAGGATACGTCTAAATCTTAAATATGACGCTATTGGCAATGATATTTTTATTAAGTTGCCATACATTCAACTGTCGGTTGCCAACTCGGTAGATGTTCCTGCTGTTTTAATGTTTGACCAAAATACGGAAAAAGTCAAGTTTGTACACCAACTTGATGACCCTAACACGTTAATTTCTGATGCTACTGGATTTGTTGGAGTTGAAAATATCTTTCGTTTGCAAACTTCCACAAAGAAATGGAATGCTACTGGTGGAATTTTAAATGATCAGTTTTTCCTGACAGCCACAACAAGAGATGGTGGTCAGTACATAATTCATGGCGGGCCTGGTGGCAACGACAATATTCTGTTTTTGGACAGTGCTGGTTTAAGGCACAAGCCATTTCTTATCAACCTTATTAGCGGCGAATTGGGATATGTATCAACTCAATCTGGCAAGCGAGGTCATGTTGAAAATATTCAGCATATTGTGGGCAGAACTAATGCACCGGATGTTATTCATACAAATTGTGACACCAAAACTGTGAATGGAAGAGGTGGAAGGAAAGATGGTCGACTTAGAGATGTAATTCATATTCGCTATAGTTCGTGTCATTACAAAATGCTTTTAAATGTAGGTCATTTTACAAGTGTTCACAACGACGCAGTTAAGGGAGAGTTTACATATCACGTCAAAGAACTGCTTACAAGTTCTCTTGAGCTTAAGCCAAGACGAAGAAGTAGTCATTTGATTAAGTTTGATTTTCATCCTTGGAAGCATATAACAGACGTAATGTTTGATGGCGCTAACGAGGAGCTCAGGTTGCGTCTTTCAAATGGCATACGAGAACGTGTACAAATTTTCAAAATGCTTAGACTCTTTGGACGCGAAGAGTATCACAATCCAGTTTTTGAGTTCAGTCCACACGGAAGTCATGTCAGGTCAGATATTCGAGTTACTTCAAATTGGACTACGATGGCAAAATTTCTGGTAAATGGAAATTCAGACTCTCTTGATGTTCATGGAATTTCAGTGGATTGGAATAGGTTTATTATCAACATTACTTCAAAACATGCTCATGAATTACCAAAGGGAAGTGTTCAAGGTTGCCATCATTGCTCTGCGTATAGAGCCAATCGGTTTTGGATACTTAATTTAGGCTCTGGTTTAACAAATTTAGATGCCGGGAATTGTCGGCAGTTTGGATGCACAAATTATTTGCACCTAAACGAAGAATATTTACATGAAGTGCTGTATATTGATTTGGATATTGCAAATGGATGGATGAGAACTAGTCAAGGGCAGCTTCTAATTGCCTCGCTAAAAAATATTCACGAGCTGCATGGAACTCCCAGGACCATTGCCTATGTCACCCACGATACCACAAAAGTTTCTGCGGTGGGCCAATTAATTGTTAGAACTGGATCGAAACCACTAAACATGGTTATTCAAGTGGAAAACTACACAAAAGTGCATTTTCAAGAAATGCAGCATAAACTAAATTATTCGATACTGAATAGCAGCACGGTATATTACCGATTTTCAAAACCTATGTCGTTCGATCCAACAGGAAGTTTTCAATCTTTGTTGCTTCACAAGCACATTTATCGCCTACCTTTTTCCTTGGACATATTGAGTGGGCTTTGCTTTGACCGCAAAAATTCTAAACTGATCTACACACTTGAAGGGATCGAGTACAATCACTCGATGATATCTGGGCCCGCATTTTTTGAACAGTTTTACCCACAGCCGAGTTTTTTCACCGATGACGGATATAGAATTCAAGTGGCACGGGATGGTTCAGTTTGGGTTACTCTGGGTGACGACAATGGTACAAACTTTAACGCAAGCCATATCCCTTACCTACAACGGACTGCAAATAAACTTGGCGTTACAATGCTATTTAAACCGATTAACGAACTGTTTTTTGTTGGCCATTCAACTACGTTAACTGCTCTTGACAGAAACGTGCTTCAAAACGTGGCAAATCTGACAAGTCATTTGGCAGGCGGTGGAGCAAACAACACACTCTACGAAATTATTTGTCTGGAAAAAGATGTATTTATTTACACTGGCTTTACTGAAGAGTCATTTTATGATTTTCTACTAAGCAGTAGCACAAATAAACAAACCATTGACTTAACAGACATCATAATTCCAATACGACAACGCACTGGCACAAAGTACGTTCCCCAATTGCGATCAGAAGATGGCCAGCTTATTATAGAAATGGAGCCCTACTTAGACATACACCCGGGCAAAACGATTATTATGAATGGGGCGTATCCTTGGGTAGCAAACAGAATCCAGTTATTAGTGGGAAGTGCACTGATGAATTTAGAGCCTATTTTGGAACACCAGCAAAATTTAAACCCGTATACGAAAACAAACTGGAGAATTTCTCCTCGTGCTGTGATCATTCCAAAAGAAGCGTCTGTGTACATTCTATCTCCAGAAGATTTGGAAGATGGACAGGAAATCATACTAGATCCTATTGCCTCTCACCAAATACATAAGAAACCAAGTAGCAACAAAGCAGACTCATCTTTTAAAGCGACAAGAAATGGCACACATTTGTACTTGACAAATGTTCATACTTCCGACAAGTTGAAAACGGTGATGATTGCTGATCTATTTGAGCATTCACCTTACGTTGACTTTACAAACTACAAGCAGCATGCAGATTCTCGAAACGATCTTACTTCAAATCAGACAAAATTGACAGACTTGTGGGCAATGGAATGTTCAAGACTACCAAACAATTTGTTCAATGTCACCGTAGATTTGCCTGGATTGAAACTAAAGCTTAGTAATAGTGGTTTAGTAAATGCTACAAATCCAAGGAACACAAAAGGCTACCAGATATCATTGACTAATTGGGCACATACTTTGCATCACTTAGAACACACGTTGCTAAAGTATATGCCGTGGATTCCAAGAACTTTTCCTTACCAAGGCGGATGGTGGAAGCGTCAAAGGCTAAGGTCAACTAACAAGCAGCCTTGCTCTTAGTCTTACGGATTTTGTATTGCCCATAAATGCTAAATGAATATAATTTTTGCACCAAACTTGTCGGGTTTCTACTTGCTTCGTAATGATGGAATAAAATGTATGAACTAACACAATGAAAGGAGAAGGAAAAGTCTAACATGTAGCGAGAATATAATGGCAGCAGAATGGACGCGCTAGCTTATAAAAATGGAGAAATTGTTTCAAAGAAACTTTAGAATATCAATGGAAATATTAAAATCATCTCAAATATAAAAAGTAGAAAATGTGTCAGTTATGTGATTTAAAAAAAAAAATTACTTATATTCTTTGCCCTAGTAATACATACTAAAATGCTAGTTTGAGAATTTTAAATGAACATCAAAACAATGTAAAATGTAAAAACAATTTGAATAAATTTAAGTTATGGCATAGTTTTATCTAATATTCCTGTTTAAGAGAAACCAATGAATGATTTCAGCAAATTCCTTACTAGTCTTAGTCTCAAGATAAGAACACTCTTGGTACTGCTGCTCCATATAAAAATAAAGCGCAAAAATTTCACAAATAATAATGGTGTGGTTTTTTCATTTTGCAGAATGTATATGACATCCTCTCATTTGGTAGTAATCGAAAAACTAGACATTTATTTCGTAGGATGCTTTTATCCGCAGCTGAATGCTGATAACAGTAATTTATTATAAAAAGTTCGATGCTGGTGTCAAATACAATGCGATGAGTTGACAGGTTTATGCACTTCATTGACGTCTTAAATGTAATGTAAGGCATTCTTACATCATAATGTAACGTTTGGGTTAATCATAAGTAATTCTAAAATATTTGCAGCTTCGCAAATTTTTAAACGTCTGCCAGATCAACCATAAACTAATATTATCTAAGAAAATCGTTTATGTTTGACTAAAATCTAGAATGCTTTTACGTGTTGTAAGATGCTGCCATTTCTGTTGCAAAATCAGTACTGGTTTTTCTAAACTTATTCAAATAATTAAAATAAATATAAAGAAAGAAAAAGCAAGCATAACGGTCGTTCTATGCAGAAGTTACTTTGCACCATGACATCATTCCTACATCTTATGTTCTCCAGGATGTATTATCACGACTTGAGCTCATTAAGGTCAAAGAATTGATAAAACTCTATGAATGAACACATTTAAGCCAGCAAATTTGTGAAACGAAAAAAACGTTCCATATCTCATCACGTACACACCACATAGTGCATTTGCACCAAACAGTTCAAAGTCACCAAGATTTTTGCATTATCACCAATGGAACTGCATACAAATTGAATGAATATGGATTGGCTTAAAATTATTAAAAATTGTGAATCATTTTCTGTTTGGTTGTCTAAGTGCCAAGTGGATTCCTATTAATTGATAGAGTTTTAATGAAACTAATACAATTCTCAAGTAATTTTATTTGGATAATGTGAAAACTAAATCAAATATTTGAATTATATACGCGCTTAAATATTACATTTTCAACGCGAAATAAAACTGTATGTAATTTGTAATTGTAACTTGTAATTTATTTAGACGATTTAAGTTTAAAACTCAGTTTAACTTGGAAATTTATTCTAAGTTCCATGTTTCTTATGAAAAATAACAATGAAGGCAATACTGACAATACTTTTGCTGTGCGCGCAAGTTTTTCCAAGTTTTTCCACGGACCATAGTAAATCATCTGCTGTAAGTATTTGCAAAAAACTCAAATTGTTCGATTGGCCTGATTAATTACTTAGTTCTTAATTACTTTATGTTACTTGTATGTAGGCAAAGAATGCCAATATTGCACAACATTCAGCCTCGGGATTATCTCCGATAAGCACTTTTCTGAATACTTACTCTTTTTTCATGCATTTTTGAATTTTGTCATTTGATTTTTTATTGTAGGCAGGGCAAGCAAAATTCGAGGCGGCACAAAACCTAGCCCGCGACTTGAATCAAAAAATATTTGACAATCGACATGGCAATCTAGGAGATCAAGTGCAAAAGATGAATCGAGATGCTAGAAGAAAATGGAACAACGAAATGAATCCCAACCCGGGTCATTTCGATACCGTTGCAGTACGAGTTGATAGGAATGGCGAGGTGTACGTTGCAGCAAATACGAAAACAAGAGACATTCCAGAAAGATTTAAAAACCCAGAAACGGGAGCAAAGCCACCCAAGTCACCAAATCAAGGAAATAGGCCAAACCAAGCAAAGAAACCTCCTTTTAATTTTGAAACCAAAAATTACGGACTGGACACAAATGACATGAACATTATTGTAGATACGGTTCGAAAAGTAAGGGTTTCATTTTTAAAATATCAAAATACGATTATATATGATACAAATTCATTTGTAAAATCGCAATTTTTGCAAATTCGAATAAAATTTTTATTAGGATCCTACTTTCAAAGACAGCAGAATTCACATAATTGAAACACAACAACGACCTACCAGCACAGCGGAAAATGCCGCTCCACATGCAGAAATGAAACTTGTAAAAGATCGTGGAAATGTAGACACTTCTAACTCACGTTCGTCAAGCATCATTGTGGCGTCTAAACCAACTTGCGAGCTGTGTTCCAATCAACTTACACAACAAAAAATTCCCCATAATGCTGGTGGATTGACTGAAGACAAAATCAGGAATTGGCAGGCACCTGAGGAAATTGGCAAACTGACTAAAGTCACTTTTGAACCAGGCGAATCTGTAAGCTTTTTAATAGATTAAAACTATCCAACTTAAAATTCATTTTGTTTAAAAATTATGTATTCAAATGCGAATGCTTTATGTAGAGTATTCCAAAAGACTTGGATAACAGTCAGCCAAGTTCTGTTCCGGGTACTTGCTCAAAACGATCTCCAGGAGGAAGACGAAAAAGGGCAGTTGGTTCTGGCTGTGGCAGTGGCTGTGCAATTTGCCTGGGAAGCAATGGCGAAATAGAATCCGTCAATCAAAAAGAATTTGTCGAAAAGTACAATAGCGCAGATGAAAATGGAAAAAGGCAAATGGCAGATTTGGTGAAAAAGGATACATCAAAGGTAGACTCTGATGGAAATTCGAACAAGGTTAAGAAACTGGTACAGTTAGAAAATGCCAAGAGTCATGCAAAAAATGTAGGACTCGTCGACAGTGTTCAAAAAGTTGGCAAAAAGATCAAACCCATTGGTAAAGACCTGGGCAAAAAAGGTTGGAACTATTTAAAAAATGTGGGCGAAAAGCTGTCAAAAGTGTCAACAAAAGTAAAACTGAGAATCAGTGGATCAAAAATTGCACAAGGATTATCACGCCTTGTTACTGGCAAAGGCATGCAAAAATTTTCTAGCAAGATGGACAGAGTTTCTTCAAAAGTGGGGAAATTTCTTATGGTAAAAACAATTGTTAATGGAATCATGCAAGGGGATACGACAAGCTTGGCCATTGTTGGCGGTCGTTTAGGAGGTGAGGCGCTTATCAAGGGTGCTGTTTGGGCTGGCAAGAAATTTTTTAAACCAGCCAGCAAAGTCTTTAAAGCTGCAAAGTTTCTAGGAAAGGCTGCTGGTCCAATTGGAATGGCTGTAGATGTTGGCTTTAGTATTTGGTCCTTAACAAAATCTGTGGAGAGACTTAACAATGCCAATGATGTTTACGACAGAAACAACGCCATTGCAGATGTTGTCGCTGATTCAATCAGTCTTGCAGTAAGCATCACGGTTATCGTTGTGGCACCATTCTTTCCGCCTATTATAGCTATTGGCTTTGTAGTGGAAATACTGACTTCCATTGTGGTAGCAGTTTTTAAAGCAGGAAACGAGGTGGCAAGAGTTGACTCTGAAGTGCCACTGCTGGACCATGAAAAGAGCAAACTTTACTTGGAGCATTTGTTCAACTGGTTTGGAACCAGACAAGCAAATTACCTTGATCATCTTGTAGGAGAAAAAAAGGCAAACGATTTGGCAGTTCAGCACAATCTCAAATTTTTAGAGTAAGCGTTTTATGAAATGGTTGGCATTGTCTAAGTAGCTAATGAATTGCTAAGGTTTTTTTTCGTTTATTTCCAGGGAAAACGCAAATTTTGCAGGAATTGTATTTCCGTCCCGTACGCTTTTCTACGAAGGTTCCTGTACATTTTATGCTTGGTACTGCCATGTTCCTTTGATTGCCTGGTGTGTAAAGTGGAGTGACAAGCATGAGCGAGGCAGTGGATGCGATAAAAATGGAGAATGTGCCCGATGCAGTATGAACCCGCTCGACGGGTGCAGATGCTATGACAAAAATTCTATGCTTATAAGTTATACGTGTGAATGCAGAGGTTCTTCAGACACTACGTTTGGTGAGCCCCGACGAAACTCGCTAGTGGATTTGAGGACAAAACGGCAAGTGCATTTGGAACGATCAGTTCCCAAGGATGTGCAAAATGCAGAGTTTCTTTGCAAACCTGGTAGTACTTCCTACGCCGGTTTTACCAAATCACAAAATTACAGGACAGATTCATATCTTTGCGAAAACGCTATTGGTTTGCTACGACCATACAGGCAGGATAATCAAACACTGCTTTTCAACTTGGAGGATGGCGATGACACTGTTTACCTTAACCCTTGGGAATCCAGACCAAATTTATTTTTAATGGGTAGGGATGGACACAAGAAGTTTTATGGGAGCAATGGCAATGATAATTTTGCGTTTACTTCTGAGTGCAATGGAACACTACGCGGTGAGGTAAACGGGAATGCAGGTAGTGATACTATAACTCTGGGAGAAACATGCGCCAAAGGACAAGAAATTAAAATGAATTTTAGAGGAGGAAGGTTGACTACTCCAAATGGAATTAATTTGAACATGAACTTTGAGAAAATTGAAGCTTTAATTGGAAGAAAAGGGGAACGTGAAGTTGTTGAAGTTTCCTGCTCAGCCAGAACTGTTATTGGGCAGGGAGGAACTTACAGTCAAATGGATTACGTAAACATTCCTAATGACTACTGCAGCTATAATATAACCGTGTTTGTAGCACCTTACACTAAAGTTTTGTCATTGGCGAAATATGGCTCTTTGGTTTTTCCAATTGGCAAGGAGTGGAATGGTGCGGAGTTAAAACTTGATTTGCACGAGAATCTGAAATTGCAAATGGTTTTTGCGGAAACTAGCTCACGAGAGATAAATGGAGGCTCTTTAAAATTAGAACGGGAGACTATGAATCTTAAAGTGAAAGCAGGATCGAAAGAAATATGGTTTTCATTCCAAATGAAGCCTGGAAAGAAAGATGTTTCTATTTATTTTACTGAGGATCCCAAAAATTCTCCAAGTTCGGTTCTCTACTTGAACCTGACCAGTGCAAACAACAGCGAGCCTGTATTCTATCATTCATTGTCTAACTTTGATGGCAGGAAGGAAAGAACAGGAAGTCCATTTTGGAAAAACATTTTCGAGGTAACTAGTTCTGGTTGGAAAGTCACGGGAGGAAACAAAGATGACGACTTTGTTCTTCATACTGGACAAGTTGAAATGCTAAATGGCGGTGCTGGAGTGGACACGCTCAAATTTTCTGAGAAATTCGGAGAGCATGCGACTATTGACCTGCGGTCTAGCAGATTTCAAAACATTGAAAAAGTTATTGGAAATCCAAATCTACCACTAACTGTAATTACAGCCTGTGAAACGGAAGTGGTTATGGGTCAAGGTGGTACTAGCTACCAAGCAGATTTGATAAGAGTTGGAAACGCACACTGTCGCAAAAGAAACTTACAAATTATTGCTAATGCTTACACCAAAGTGGTTTTAGATGCTGGACCCACTGTTTCAAACGGAAAAGATAAAGTTAATATATTGGCTCACCCAAATTCTCAGGGCGTTACGGATTTCAGCTTAGAAACAAAATTGGTAGAAGTGGAACACTTAAGCGTGGCTATTCTGGTAAATCATCGAAATTGGCTAGTGGCTTCAACTGTGGTTGACACTAGTCAACAGTGGATTCTGGTGATGTTGGAAGAATCTACTGAAAGTAGCTCCAACAAGGGCAAAATAAACCTGAAGCTCAAGCAAAACTTAAATTCAGAAACAACAGAACCCTATTTTCAATTACCACTGATTCAATTTTCAATTGATGATTCCACGGATTTACCTGGTTATATGGTATTTGATCGAAAGTCTGCATCTCCAAAACTAATATTTCAACCTGCTGATGACAGTCAGTACGCCACAGAAATGGTAGCTAAAGGTTTTCTGGGAATAGAAAATCTATTTGTTTTCAAAACCAGTTCTGTAAAGTGGACTGCTACAGGAGGAAATAAGAACGATCAATTTGTTCTGAGACTTAATTCACATGACGGTGGTATGTACTCTATTGACGGTGGCAACAGTGCAGAAAACGCACTGTTTCTTGAGGGTGAACCGGAAGTGAAACACTTGCCATTTTTGGTAAATTTGGCTAGCAAAGAATTGGGATATTTGGCTACTAAGTCCGAACTTCGAGGTAGCGTGATAAACATACAGCATGTTGTAGGTAGGGCTAACGATCCAGATATCATATATCCAACTTGCGACACAAAAACTGTAAATGGAAACGGTGGCGCAGGAATGGAAGATAGATTGAAAGACGTGATCAACATAAGATACGGCAAGTGTCCAATGACATTACTTCTCACAGTTGGAAAGTACACAGATGTAAATAACCGGGCTGTAAAAGGCGACTTTACGTACATTGTCAGCGATTTAGCCACAAGCTCGTTGGACTTAAAACCAACCAAAACTCTAAATCATTTCATTCAGTTTCGGTTTCACCCATGGGAACAATTAACAGCAGTAGCTTTAGATTCTTCTGGTAGCATCATGGCATGGAACGTATCTAATGGCCAGGAAGAACGCACACAGATTTTCAAGATGGCTTTACCAACAGAATCAGGTGAATACGGCAGTCCAAAGTTTGATTTTCGCGTAGCTGACAGCTCCGTTAGTTCCGATATTCGTGTTAGTACAGATAAGGTGACCCTAGCAACATTTAACATTCATGGGCTTAGTAATCCCGAAATTGTACGTGGAATTCCAGTAGATGTAAACAGGTTCCTTTTAAATATCACCAGCAGTAATGAAACAAGTGCACCGTTAGGGGAAATTCATGGCTGTTTGGATGGTACTAGATGTAGCGCAAATCAGTTTTGGATTTTTGACCTGGCAACGCGTTTGCAAATTCTGGACGGTGGTGAATGTGCAATCCAAGGATGCAAAAATTATTTGCATTTTGCATCAGGAATTAACTCCATGTCTAACAATTCCAGATGGATTGTCGATTTGAATATTACGGATGGTTACGTTGAAACAGAAGACGGAGATATTATAATTGACACGCTGAAAAACATTCATGAACTACACGGCACACAAAACATTGTGGTTTACGCTTCATGCAATACGACAAAGATTTCTAGTGTTGCTGAAGTAGTTATCACTGGAACTTGTCCTGAACTAAATCTTGCCATTGGAATAAAAAATTACACTCAAGTTGTATTTCTAAATGACGAGCTAGTTTACATGGAGCAAGAGGAAGACGAGCAAATAAAAGGCAGCGTGCACTATAAGTTCTCACAACCATTATCGTTTATGCCGGAAGGAGATTATTTTGCAATGTCAGCATACAACCATTACTATTATCTTCCCTTCACACTGGATGCATTGACTGGGCTATATTTTAGTCTGGAAGACGAAAAGCTTTTTTACATTATCAATGAGACGGTGTACAATTTTCCAATGGCAGTATTTTTAGAACCTACAGATCAGTTTTACTCTCAGCCAAGCATAATTACTCAGGATGGATACAGACTGCAAATTTCTCGCGAAGGTGCTATTTGGGCAACCTTGGGGAATACTGAAACTGCCGAAATGATTGATTCCGAGCAGTTACCAGAACTTCGCCAAATGGCTGATAGACTGGGGATTACCATGATGATTAAAGGTCCTGCTGAATTTTTCTTTATTGGACATTCTTCCGATTCCGGAATGGTAGACCGCAATGTGCTTCATAACATTGCAAATTACACAAGCTATTTGGCTGGAGGTGGAATGGACAACACCATTTATGAGATTGTCAGTTTGGATACTGATACATATATTTATACTGGATACACGCAAGAAACATTTCAAAATTGGACTGATAACAGGAAGGAACTCGAACTCAAGCAAACAATCGATCTGACTGACGTTGTTGTACCAATTCGATTTGCCACTGGAACCAAGTATGTTCCTACTGTTAGTACGGATGACGATAACAATTTGATTATTACAATGGAGGGTTTTGAAAAGGAATATCCTGGCAGGGTATTGATTGTAAGAGGTGCCTATGAATGGGTGGCAGTTAGGTTGCAGTTGCTACTTAACAGTGCAATTATGGATCTTGTTCCTGCTACAAATGCCGGGAAAAGGAGAAAACGTTCTACTGACACACAGGAAATAACAGATTGGAAAATTCATCCTCGAACCATAATCATACCAAAAGATGTTTCGGTTTTCAGTCTTGCTCCTGAAGATTTAGAAGATGGACAGGCTATTCAGTTCGAATCGTTTGCAATAAATCAGACCAGTAATGAGGCAAATTCTACACAAAAGTTTGACATGATTCGAAATGGAACTGATTTGTACTTGAGCAATGTAAAAAGTGCTGAACATGAAGTAGTAACCACAATAGTGATACCTGACCTATTTGAACCTTCTCCGTACTTGGGCATGAAAGATGGCAGTCAAGCTGTTAGATTTGAGAATGCTGACCCTACAAGCAACGAAAGTGAGAATGAGAATAAAATGGACAAGTTTCTTCTGCCTGCCAAGTTGACAGGAATAAATATAAATTTACCTGGGGTTAATTTGTTAATTAATGACACACAAATTTTCAACACTACTAATGACAACAACAGCAGTACTTTGACACCCGTAGATGTGCTAACCTTAACCGATTGGGAGAATGCTCTGTATGATTTGGAAGATGCTTTGCTGGAAGAAATGCCTGAAGTTCACAAAACATTTCCATCTGAAGAAGAGCGCAAGCCTGAACAGCGGAATAATTTTACTTGTACAAACAGCAGAGTGCTCATATTCTAGAACAGCAGCCTTAGAGTGGTTAAATGTTTTGAAAAGATTATTTGAGCATGTTAAGTTGAAAGAATAGTTGTTCCATATTTTGTTTAGTACACGCTAAAACAACAATTTTGCTAAATTTGTAAGTTCTGTAATAATAATTTTTGATATAATCATACGATACACCTAAAAGCACATTTTTGTTTGGATTTGCTTTGAGTTCAAATAAAGTGAATTTAAAACTTGATTTTTGGCGAACTATATATATTTACAATATCCAATTTCATATCCTTTCGAAGAAACGTTATAATTGCAAGTTTGCTGTATAAAACTTAAAAGTCATATTTGAAAATCTCTGCTACAATGTTCAGGTTGATTGTAATAAAACGTTTTAAAATACAAGGTTGGTTTGGATATAAAAAGAAATGGAACTTGTAACAATGCTATTTAGGTTACAATAACTTGCACACTTAATGCCATCGCATGAATAAATCATCTTAGAACAGATTATATAGCCCTTTTCTTGTCTCACTACCGCATTACCGTGTGATTAACTCCTATTCAAGAGCTAATTAAATCATGCTTTACAGTACCAAAATGATTTTTAAACACGGGTTTGGCGATACCAAGAAATATCTTTTTAGGATATGCATACACTATGTGGGCTACATATTTTATACATATGTTAATTGCTAAAATAAACGAATATTAAAACTCAATATATGAGATTTTTGTGTGAGCTATGTTTGAAATGGGTTTTATACACGCAAGCAAAAGTAATTATGAACCCTTTTAGGGACCGCATTATATCAATAAGTGTTCGAAAACGGATAAAAGCTGATCAGCTAATTTGTTCTAGACGGTATAAAATTAGAAACAATCAAATTGTAATTACTGGCACAGTTCCAAGTTTTTTTTGGTTTAGATAGCTTGATGCACATGCATTTATATACGTGATTTTTTAACTTGAGTTATTCGGCTTACAATGAATCATACAAACGTTTTCGTGCAAAGTTTCTTAATATACTTTACAGTTGTTTCATATGTCACTGTAGGAGTGGCACTGATTGCGGATGAAACGTATAAAGATACTCCCAAAGTAATGCTTCGTCGTTTAGTTATAAACCGAAACAATCTTTAATAATACACAATATTTTTAATGTGCTAATTTGATTATATTAAATTAAAATGCATAAGTTTTAATATCAACATTGAAGTGGGCGTAGCAGTATTGTAAAGTAATGAATTGACGGATGTGCACACACATATCCATAAACGAACAAAAAGTCAACTGCAGATTTTTGTGCTGAGCCTATCAGAATGTTGAAAGAATGACTGATGATAAACGTTTTATCTTTGGTGCATCCGGGTCACGACAAAATAAAAAATAAATGGGCGTCATATTGTGTAGCTGGAAATAAAGCATAACAAGTTAATGAAATATAGTACGAAAATACGGCAGCAACGTATAGTCAGTAGAAATGATTCTGTGTAAGATACCGACCTTCCAGTTAGACCATTTGGTCGTCATTTTCTACTTCTAAACTTTCAAACAATAGAAGATGTGAGCGGATTAAAATGGTTATGATAAACAGTCTAAGTAACCGACCACATGTGAAATAGGTACTTGACGTCCTGAACAGTTTTGGTACAAGTATACAATTGAAAATACTACATGTCAGTATACACGATTGCAGAACACCCTTTTATACACTTCCATAATGTCTTGGACTTTATTCCATTAACCCTTTTATACAAAGTACTTTCGTATACTACAAAGATGCTATTCCAGTAAAAATTTCACTGAACCGTGATTTTTTGCAAACAATATTTGTACGTCAACCATCATGAAGTTTTATAATATGAAATAATTTCACGTTTGATATCGCAACAGACTTTAGCACCAAATAAAAAGTGTCACAATGTCTGATGAGATTTTTCTATATAATAATTCTAGTAGTTATGATTTTGAGCGCGATAATATAATGAAAATATAATGATTATACTACATGTATTATGAGAGTACAGTGGAGATTTGTCAAATAATATGGAAGTTGAAGTACAATATTTTAATATTCATGATAAGGAACCCTAAGAATTATAGCAGGAATTTTAGTAGATACCAAGACACAAGCTCTACGACAATTAGACTGTTTCTGGACAAACAGCATGAAAAGTCAAGTTCGTGTAACCGATTGTATGATAAAATTTTAATGAGTTCATTTGAACCCTATTTGTCAAAAAGAAAAGAGACTTGAAAAAAATGTTCAGGGTGCCACGAATATTTTTTGCTTGTTGTAGGTCGGCATATTCTGCTGTTGCGCTAATCCATTTGCTTTTTAAATCCACCTATTGTTCTTTTGACTAAGCCACTTCAAGATTAGAGGCTCTATATTGGAAGGTCGGCAAATTACACTTTACCACCAGAATTGCTTGAGTAAATTAAACGCATTTAGCATCTCCTCACGCCCACACAAATCAGTGCACTTGCACCACTGACTTTCCACTTTTTCCACTAACTGCTTCAATGTCACACCAATTTCCTGCCTTATCACTTCTGGAACTGAACTGAGTTTGAGAAAGTAAAGATGACTTGACTTAGTATGAACCAAGTCGTTTTTTGTCCGAACACATAGTTACACAATTCTCTGTTTCTAAACGTCATACAAGTTACAGCACGTGCTCTACCGCACGACTGTATACACTCTTCAGCCGACATCCCATACCCCTACAGCCGAAAACCAGTAACCCTACAGCAGAATAACGGAATCCTGTCCACACATGTAATTCAGCCAAGCCACGTGTAATTCAACCCAGCCACGAGTAATTCAACCCAGCCACGAGTAATTCAACCCAGCCACGAGTAATTCAACCCACCAACGTGCAATTCAACCCACCCACGTGCAATTCAACCCAGCCACGAGTAAGTCAACCCATCAACGTGCAATTCAACCCATCAACGTGCAATTCAACCCACCCACGTGCAATTCAACCCACCCACGTGTAATTCAACCCACCCACGTGGAATTCAGCCCAGCCACGTGAAATTCA
The DNA here is from genome assembly GCA_029691765.1 of Entomobrya proxima. Classification (NCBI taxonomy): domain Eukaryota; kingdom Metazoa; phylum Arthropoda; class Collembola; order Entomobryomorpha; family Entomobryidae; genus Entomobrya; species Entomobrya proxima. The sequence goes on from CM056172.1 coordinate 41,358,421, forward strand.
GCCCAGCCACGTGGAATTCAGCCCAGCCACGTGGAATTCAGCCCAGCCACGTGGAATTCAACCCAGCCACGTGTAATTCAAAGCAACCACGTGTATATTAACCCAATTACGTATAATTCGACCAAACCACCGGTAATTCAACACAACCACTGATTGTATGGAAAATTATAGGAAGCATATACATCTGTCGTCTGATATGTAAAATGATCTAAAAAGTACCGACTGCCTGACTGACTCAAATATGAGATATTTGATTTAAAATCTCTAAAATAAAAGTTCTAATTAGTTAGCAACAGTTGGACTGTGTATATTATTAGAAATTTATATGATAAAAGTTTTGAAAAATATTGAATGTGCAAGGTTTTGCAAAAAGAGCACTGATTGACTAACCCAAATACAAGATCTTTGTTTGACTTGTTGTGCGCAATCGTTTAAAGCGTAGATTCTTATAGAACAAGCAATTCTAAATCCACCTGTGATTAAAGTTTCGAAAAATATTGGACGCACAAAGTTTTGTACGAGATCAACGAAAACACCGACTCACTAACTGACTCCAATATAAGATCTTTTTTGGATTAGAATACCTGGAGTGCAAAGTGGTGCGCAATAGTTTGGAGGGTGGATTCTAATAGAACAAGCAATTCTGAATCCACCTGTGATTAAAGTTTGGAAAAATATTGGACGCACAAAGTTTTATAAGGGATCTACGAAAACATCGACTCACTAACTGACTCCAATATAAGATCTTTTTTGGATTAAAATATCTGGAGTCCAAAGTGGTGCGCAATAGTTTGGAGAGTGGATTCTAATAGAACAAGCAATTTTGAATCTACCTGTGATTAAAGTTTGGAAAAATATTGGACGCACAAAGTTTTATAAGAGATCTACGAAAACACCGACTCACTAACTGACTCCAATATAAGATCTTTTTGGGATTAGAATATCTGGAGTACAAAGTGGTGCGCAATAGTTTGGAGGGTGGATTCTATTAGAACAAGCAATTCTGAATCCACCTGTGATTAAAGTTTGGAAAAATATTGGACGCACAAAGTTTTATAAGAGATCTACGAAAACACCGACTCACTAACTGACTCCAATATAAGATCTTTTTGGGATTAGAATATCTGGAGTACAAAGTGGTGCGCAATAGTTTGGAGAGTGGATTCTAATAGAACAAGCAATTCTGAATCTACCTGTGATTAAAGTTTGGAAAAATATTGGACGCACAAAGTTTTAAAAGGCATCTACGAAAACATCGACTCACTAACTGACTCCAATATAAGATCTTTTTGGGATTAAAATATCTGGAGTACAAAGTGGTGCGCAATAGTTTGGAGAGTGGATTCTAATAGAACAAGCAATTCTGAATCCACCTGTGATTAAAGTTTGGAAAAATATTGGACGCACAAAGTTTTATAGGAGATCTACGAAAACACCGACTCACTAACTGACTCCAATATAAGATCTTTTTGGGTAAAGAATATCTGGAGTACAAAGTGGTGCGCAATAGTTTGGAGGGTGGATTCTATTAGAACAAGCAATTCTGAATCCACCTGTGATTAAAGTTTGGAAAATTATTGGACGCACAAAGTTTTATAAGAGATCTCCAAAAACACCGACTCACTAACTGACTCCAATATAAGATCTTTTTGGGATTAGAATATCTGGAGTACAAAGTGGTGCGCAATAGTTTGAAGGGTGGACTCTAATAGAACAAGCAATTCTGAATCCACCTGTGATTAAAGTTTGGAAAAATATTGGACGCACAAAGTTTTATAAGAGATCTACGAAAATACCGACTCACTAACTGACTCCAATATAAGATCTTTTTGGGATTAAAATATCTGGAGTACAAAGTGGTGCGCAATAGTTTGGAGAGTGGATTTTAATAGAACAAGCAATTCTGAATCTACCTGTGATTAAAGTTTGGAAAAATATTTGACGCACAAAATTTTAAAAGGCATCTACGAAAACATCGACTCACTAACTGACTCCAATATGAGATCTTTTTTGGATTAAAATATCTGGAGTCCAAAGTGGTGCGCAATAGTTTGGAGAGTGGATTCTAATAGAACAAGCAATTCTGAATCCACCTGTGATTAAAGTTTGGAAAAATATTGGACGCACAAAGTTTTATAAGAGATCTCCAAAAACACCGACTCACTAACTGACTCCAATATAAAATCTTTTTGGGATTAAAATATCTGGAGTACAAAGTGGTGCGCAATAGTTTGGAGAGTGGTTTCTAATAGAACAAGCAATTCTGAATCCACCTGTGATTAAAGTTTGGAAAATTATTGGACGCACAAAGTTTTATAGGAGATCTACGAAAACACCGACTCACTAACTGACTCCAATATAAGATCTTTTTGGGATTAAAATATCTGGAGTCCAAAGTGGTGCGCAATAGTTTGGAGAGTGGATTCTAATAGAACAAGGAATTCTGAATCCACCTGTGATTAAAGTTTGGAAAAATATTGGACGCACAAAGTTTTATAGGAGATCTACGAAAACACCGACTCACTAACTGACTCCAATATAAGATCTTTTTTGGATTAGAATATCTGGAGTACAAAGTGGTGCGCAATAGTTTGGAGAGTGGATTCTAATAGAACAAGCAATTCTGAATCCACCTGTGATTAAAGTTTGGAAAAATATTGGACGCACAAAGTTTTATAAGAGATCTCCAAAAACACCTACTCACTAACTGACTCCAATATAAGATCTTTTTGGGATTAGAATATCTGGAGTACAAAGTGGTGCGCAATAGTTTGGAGAGTGGATTCTAATAGAACAAGCAATTCTGAATCCACCTGTGATTAAAGTTTGGAAAAATATTGGACGCACAAAGTTTTATAAGAGATCTACGAAAACACCGACTCACTAACTGACTCCAATATAAGATCTTTTTGGGATTAAAATATCTGGAGTACAAAGTGGTGCGCAATAGTTTGGAGAGTGGATTCTAATAGAACAAGCAATTCTGAATCTACCTGTGATTAAAGTTTGGAAAAATATTGGACGCACAAAGTTTTAAAAGGCATCTACGAAAACATCGACTCACTAACTGACTCCAATATAAGATCTTTTTGGGATTAAAATATCTGGAGTACAAAGTGGTGCGCAATAGTTTGGAGAGTGGATTCTAATAGAACAAGCAATTCTGAATCCACCTGTGATTAAAGTTTGGAAAAATATTGGACGCACAAAGTTTTATAGGAGATCTACGAAAACACCGACTCACTAACTGACTCCAATATAAGATCTTTTTGGGTAAAGAATATCTGGAGTACAAAGTGGTGCGCAATAGTTTGGAGGGTGGATTCTATTAGAACAAGCAATTCTGAATCCACCTGTGATTAAAGTTTGGAAAATTATTGGACGCACAAAGTTTTATAAGAGATCTCCAAAAACACCGACTCACTAACTGACTCCAATATAAGATCTTTTTGGGATTAGAATATCTGGAGTACAAAGTGGTGCGCAATAGTTTGAAGGGTGGACTCTAATAGAACAAGCAATTCTGAATCCACCTGTGATTAAAGTTTGGAAAAATATTGGACGCACAAAGTTTTATAAGAGATCTACGAAAATACCGACTCACTAACTGACTCCAATATAAGATCTTTTTGGGATTAAAATATCTGGAGTACAAAGTGGTGCGCAATAGTTTGGAGAGTGGATTTTAATAGAACAAGCAATTCTGAATCTACCTGTGATTAAAGTTTGGAAAAATATTTGACGCACAAAATTTTAAAAGGCATCTACGAAAACATCGACTCACTAACTGACTCCAATATGAGATCTTTTTTGGATTAAAATATCTGGAGTCCAAAGTGGTGCGCAATAGTTTGGAGAGTGGATTCTAATAGAACAAGCAATTCTGAATCCACCTGTGATTAAAGTTTGGAAAAATATTGGACGCACAAAGTTTTATAAGAGATCTCCAAAAACACCGACTCACTAACTGACTCCAATATAAAATCTTTTTGGGATTAAAATATCTGGAGTACAAAGTGGTGCGCAATAGTTTGGAGAGTGGTTTCTAATAGAACAAGCAATTCTGAATCCACCTGTGATTAAAGTTTGGAAAATTATTGGACGCACAAAGTTTTATAGGAGATCTACGAAAACACCGACTCACTAACTGACTCCAATATAAGATCTTTTTGGGATTAAAATATCTGGAGTCCAAAGTGGTGCGCAATAGTTTGGAGAGTGGATTCTAATAGAACAAGGAATTCTGAATCCACCTGTGATTAAAGTTTGGAAAAATATTGGACGCACAAAGTTTTATAGGAGATCTACGAAAACACCGACTCACTAACTGACTCCAATATAAGATCTTTTTTGGATTAGAATATCTGGAGTACAAAGTGGTGCGCAATAGTTTGGAGAGTGGATTCTAATAGAACAAGCAATTCTGAATCCACCTGTGATTAAAGTTTGGAAAAATATTGGACGCACAAAGTTTTATAAGAGATCTCCAAAAACACCTACTCACTAACTGACTCCAATATAAGATCTTTTTGGGATTAGAATATCTGGAGTACAAAGTGGTGCGCAATAGTTTGGAGAGTGGATTCTAATAGAACAAGCAATTCTGAATCCACCTGTGATTAAAGTTTGGAAAAATATTGGACGCACAAAGTTTTATAAGAGATCTACGAAAACACCGACTCACTAACTGACTCCAATATAAGATCTTTTTGGGATTAAAATATCTGGAGTACAAAGTGGTGCGCAATAGTTTGGAGAGTGGAATCTAATAGAACAAGCAATTCTGAATCTACCTGTGATTAAAGTTTGGAAAAATATTGGACGCACAAAGTTTTAAAAGGCATCTACGAAAACATCGACTCACTAACTGACTCCAATATAAATTGTATTTTCTCTTTAGATTTATTAAAGTATTAAAATTTGTGATTTTCAAGTGTATTTTCTAAATACCAAATATAGTTGGTGTGTAAAGCAAATTTAAATGTTGATTCAAAGATAATTTTCTTAAAAATTGGAATTGGAAGAAATTCTATAACAAGTTACGTTGGCTTTTCCAACCAAAAATGGCCAGTGCAAAAATTTCCGTATTCTTGCTCTGTATTGTGGTTGGTCTAGCACTTTCGGGAGACCACAGCAATTAGGTAGGTTTAAGTTAAGTCTTTCTTTTCGTTTGGTTCATTTTAGATAACTCAAGTAGTTCAATATCAGAAAAAAATTTAATTGATATTTTTATCCCATGTAAGGGAAAAAACAAAGACTTGCCACAACAGCCAGCACATGAAACAAAACATGATATCACCAGCGGATCCAAGAATCACAATATCGACAAATCACGACATAACCCGAGTCCTGAACAAGATGTTCACTCCATGTTAAAGGTATAAATGTTCGAAAACATTTACAATTTGATTTTAATACCGTTTTACTGTATAAAAATTATGTGCAAAAACAACGTGGTTTTGCAAAATGAATTTGGTGGGCATTAATTAAGAAAAGGATATTGACACTTAGAACAGTTGTTCCCGGTCTTAGGGGAGATTTACAAAAACACAAATTACAAAATACGTGAATTACAAATTTTATATTACAAAGTCTCAAATTACAAATGTCTTTTTTGTCCTAAATACTTAAATTACAAAAACTCCAACCAACATTTTAGAATACATTTTCGAGCACAACTAAATAAAATTAAGTACTTTTTGAGAAACCTTTCATATAAGTTTCAAATTCAACTTAAATGAGCTCACATGAAAAGCGTTAATCATTAAGAAATATCGTTCATCAGTAAGAAATCTTTTCATCGAATATTATGAAGGCAAAAATTAGATTTTATTCTTCCTGCATGAAGGTATGTGTTTATAAAATACACTATTGCTCATCTTTCAATTTCAAAGGTACGCATAAAAGCGGAGTTCACTGTGTCTGATAGCACTACTGTTTATAAATTCTATCTAAAGAAGATTGTATAAGAATTATAAAGTTCCAGCATTATACACACCATCCAGATAAAATGGAAGAAAATTAAATATTGCCTGCAAAAAGCATCACTTGCGAGAAAGTATCGTTCTATATTGTGCGTAGCAATAGTATTCAGTAAAATGCCATACATATTACGTTATACTAGAATATTATTATGTATTGATGAGTGAGTAAAAAATGAATGCAACTAGTTGAATCGATGTGTTGGTTTGAAATTTATAGTCTTTAGTGTAAAATTGTCGAATGGATTTTTTGTAATTTAGGTACATTTACATTTGTAATTTTGGGTTTTGTAATTCTCTCTTTTGTAATATGTGTCATTTGTAATTTAAAATTTGTGATTCTCCCCGTGCACCGTTGTTCCCTTAGAATGCATAAGTTTTGACAGATGCTTTTAAAAAGTTTAAAAAGTGTACATCTATTTCTTTGTATGTATTTAGACAACTCTAGAAAAATTAAGAGCAGCACAACAGCTTGTTATCGATATCAATTTAAAAATCTTCATGAGCCGTCATGCCGAAATTAATGCGGAAATTAAAACGCTTAACAGAGATGCCAGGAGAAAATGGTTTAACGAGATGTATCCCACACCAGGTCATTTTGATTGTGTAGCAATGCTAGTTGACAGTAATGGAGATGTCACCGTTGCAGCCAACGTCAAAAGTAGGAACATACCTGAGTCCTATCGTCAACGCCTACGTGAATACCAAAACTCGAAAGGCAATCAGGTTAAGAAACCTTCCCTTAAATGGGTAACCACGGACTATGGATTGAACTATGCTGACGTACAAATTATTTACAACCTTATTCGAAATGTAATGCTTTAAAAATACAATACTGACTATTCTTGAAACCTTTGTAGCACGGATTTAACGAGGTTGTCCGATTTGACTGCCATGACTACCAATAATGTGCATCATAGTGGTGAGCATCTTGGCGAAGTTTCCAATGACAACGCCTTATAGTTTTTGAGATATGGTCATTTTAAGTTACAATCGTAAAAGCACGATAACTTGCGTACCTTTTGTCCAAATTTTACAAATGAGGTGTCGTTTGACTGGAAATAGTCCGGAAAATTACTGACTTGTTTTAGTTTTGTAAAATACGTTATGTAACAAGTATTTATTGCAAATTTTTTTACAATTTCCTTGCAAATTTGATGAAATTAAGCAAATTTTCAAAAATCCAAAAAAGCAGTGATAGTCCTTTAAATTTCCAATAAAATGATCCCTCATTTGTTAATATTGAGCAAAATATGTAGAAGTTATCGTGGTTTTACGAAACTTGAATACCTAAAAACCAGCGTAACGCGGAGGTAAAAGCACGATAACTTCTACATGCTTCAATCAATATTAACAAATGAGGGGTCATTTTATTGGAAATTCAAAGGACTATCACTGTGTTTCTCATTTTTTTTAAAAAAACTTGACAAAAAAAGTTATGCTCAAAATTGTAAACTACTCAAATCAAATTTCTTTGCAATTTTAACGCAAATCAACAAATTTTGAAAACCAGAAAAAATCAGTAATTTTCCTTTAAATTTCCAGTCGAACGACACCTCATTTGTAAAATTTGGACAAAAGCTACACAAGTTATCGTGCTTTTACGATTGTAACTTAAAATGAACATATCTCGAAAACTATAAGGCGTTGTCATGGGAAATTCGCGAAGATGCTCACCACTATGATGCACATTATTGGTAGTCGTGGCAGTCAAATTGGACAACCTCGTTAAATCCGTGCTACAAAGGTTTCAAGAATAGTCTACTATAAAATTTGTTTGTAACACTTTAAGTTAGATTTTTTATGTTTTGTGTAGCATCCGGTTTTCAAAGACAAAACAATAAATATACTTCAATTGAAAAACCGCCCAACAACTGCTGCTGGAAATGCTGCTCCACATGCTGAATCGCAACTGCTAAAAGACTATGATGCTAAGAATGTTCTTCGAACTTCACCCAAGGATCGTCCACTTGGAATTGTTAATTCAAAACCAGCGGCTTGTGACCATTGCTCGATTGAATTGAAAAAGAGAAGAATTTTTCACTATGCGGAAGGAGGGTTACCAGCACACAAAGTGAAAAACTATGTTTTGCCTGAACATGTAGGCGAACTTATAAAAACCACTATACCACCAGGCGTTTCGGTAAAGCTTAAGCAAACTGTAAAGCCAATTTATTATAAAATTGCGTGTTTGTGTGTGTAATAATGCATGCTATAAATTTCTGTTTTAGCTTGAGTCAGTTTTTAACCAACACATTCATGCCAATCAACCATTAAAGCCAAAACCACCTTCTATTCCTGGTACTTGCTTGAAAAACCCAATAGGCTGTGGATGTGCAATTTGTCTTGGTAGCAACAGTGAGGTGGAATCAATCAATCAGAAAGAATTTGTGGACAAGTACAACAGCGCCGATGAAAATGGAAAACGAGCAATGACTGACCTTGTCAGAAAACATACCAACAAAGTAGACGTGGATGGCAATGAGAACAAAGTAAAAAAGCTGGCACAATTAGAAAAGGCTAAATCCCATGCAGAAGCTGTAGGTGTCGTAAACGATATTCCTAAAATTTCTAAAGAACCAAAACTTAGCGATACCAATATAGACAACAAAGGATGGAAATATCTTAAAGAAGTTGGTGACAAGATTTCCAAAGTTCCAGGAAACGTAAAGGTGAAAATTAGTAGCACAAAAGTTGTGCAGGGATTATCACGACTTGCTGCTGGAAAAGGAATGCAAAAGTTTACCAAGAGAATGAACACGGTGGCCAAATTTCTTCTAGCGAAAACTGTCATCAACGGAATTATGCAAGGAGACACAACTAGTCTAGCTATTGTAGCCGGTCGCCTTGGAGGTGATGCCCTGACAAAAGCGACAGTTTGGGCAGGAACTAAATATTTCGCCGAAGGTACAAAAATGTTCAAAGCGTTCAAATTTCTTGGAAAGGCTGCTTCTGCACTTGGAATGGGCGTTGATATAGGTTTTAGCGTTTGGTCTTTGATGAAGTCTATTGAGAGAAGGGACAGCGCAACAAATATCTACGACAGAAACAACGCCGTTGCAGTTGTTATTGCCGATAGAGTCGGTTTAATATCGAGTGGGTTGGTTATTGTGTTCACACCGATTTTCCCGCCTGCAATTGCGATAGCATTTGTGGTAGAAATCTTTACTTCCGTGATTGTAGCACTTTATAAAGCGGGAAATGAGGTGAACAGAGTTAATGCTGAGATTTCGCTGCTGGACTCTGAGAGAAGCAAGTTGTATTATGAGCACTTATTTAATTGGTTTGGAACCAGACGACCAAATTACCTTGACCACCTTGTTGGAGAGAAAAAGGCAAACGATTTAGCTGTTCAATACAATCTCAAATTTTTAGAGTAAGTGTTTAAAAACATGGTTTGTATTTTTTAAATAGCAAACGAATATTAAAAGGTAGTATTGCGGTTATTTCTAGGGAAAACTCACAATTTGCAGGAATTGTATTTCCATCCCGTACAATTTTCTACGAAGGATCTTGCACATATTACATTGAGAACTGCGCTTTTGCTTTTTTTGGGTGTGTAAGCTGGGGTCCAAAGTTAGATCTGGGCGAAGGATGCGACAAAAACGGAGAATGTGCTATATGTTACAGATACCCATGCATGTGCTATGACGAAAGTTTTTACTTTAAAAGATATTCTTGTGAATGCTCGGGTTCTTCGGATATTACGTTTGGTGAACCCAGACGAAACTCGCTAGTAGATTTAAGAACAATACAACAAGTGTATTTGGAGAGATCAGTACCAAAGGATGTGGAAAATGCAAACTTTGTGTGCAAACCAGGTAGTACTTCCTATGCTGGTTTCACCAAATCACAAAACTATAGGACAGATGCGTACCTCTGCGAAAATGCAATTGGATTGTACCGAAAAAACCGGCTATTTAATCAAACCCTGCTCTTTCATCTGGAGGACGGTGATGACACCGTGTATTTGGGGGAGAGTGATCCAACGCCAAATTTGTTTGTGATGGGTAATGACGGGTACAAAAAGTTTCATGGAGGCATTGGCAGTAACACATTTGCATTTAACTCGGAATGCAACGGAAGACTCCGTGGAGAGCTGAAAGGAGGCAGGAGATATGACACAATCAATCTGGGAGATAACTGTGCGCGCGGAAAAGCAATTTTAATTGATCTGATTCATGGAAGCTTGAAAACTATAAATGGGAACAATCTTGACATGCACTTCGAGTCAATCGAGATTGTAATCGGGAGAAAGCATCAACTAGAGTATATCGCATTGGACTGCTCCACAAAAACCGTTATAGGTCAGGGCGGATCCAAGGGTCAATCGGACGACATTCACATTCGCAATGTGTTTTGTGAATACAACATCACGATTTTTGTGGAGTCTTACACATTGATTACATCAGATGCACCGCGGGGTTCTATAGTTCTGCTAATTGGCAACAGGTGGACAGGTGCACGACTATGGATTGAAGTAACCACGAACCTAAACTTACAGATTTTGTTTAAGGAGACCATGTCCCAAGAGGTTGACGGCGGCTTGTTTTCAATCAACGGACCTACAGATAGATTCACGGATATTTGGAAACTAGAAATAGAAGCAGGGTGGCAGAAAATGCGTATCGGTTTTAATCTAAGATCCGTCAATAATGTATCTATTTATTTTACGGAAAAACCAGAGGGCTCACCAAATTCGATTCTGTATTTGACTAGCGCAAACAACAATTCTCAGCCATTATTTTATCATTTGCTTTCACCGTTTGATGGACGGAAGAAAAGAGTCGGAAGTCCATTCTGGAAAAACATGTTTGAAATTACAGGATTCGGGTGGAGTGTAATTGGAGGAAATCAAGACGACGAATTTGTTCTCTACACACGTTATGTAAATATGATAAATGGGGCTGCTGGAGTGGACACGCTCAAATTTTCGGAGAATTTTACACAGCACGCCACAATTGATTTAGGCTCAGACACATTTCAAAGCATAGAACGAGTAATAGGCAACCCTGGAATACCTCTGACGGTTGTTGCTACCTGTGACACCAAAATGATTGTTGGACTGGGAGGTACACCCTACCAACCAGATTTAGCCCGAATGCCAGATGGACACTGTCCACAGAGAAATTTGCAGATTTTCGCTGAGGGGCATTCGCGCGTGCTGCTACATGCTGGGTCAAATACTAAAAGTGGGAATGATGCGGTCCAAGTAGTGGCTCATGCAAATTCAAAAGGCATTTTGGACTTTACACTGGAAACGGAACTGGAAAGCGTGCAACATTTGATCGTAGGGATTAACGTAACCCATAGGAATTGGTCAGTGACTAGGGCGAGAGTGGATTCTAGGAAGCAATCTATTATGGTAACTTTGAAAGGAACTAATGGAAAGGACGCAATTGAGTTGGATCTAAAGCAAGATATGAACTCATTTACAACAGAACCTTATTTTCAATTGCCAATGATTCAGTTAACCTTACAAGATTCAGCAGATCTGCCTGGGTACATGGTTTTCGACAGAAAGTCAGGCATACCCAAATTGATATTTCAACCTGAGAATGATCGACAATATTCCAAAGAAATTACTGCCAACGGGTACTTGGGAATAGAAAATGTATTTGTTTTCAAAACCAGTTTCGTGAAATGGAGTGTTACAGGAGGAAACATGAATGACCAATTTGTACTAAGATTGAGAAAACAAGACGGACAGTATTCCATAGATGGTGGCAACAGTGGCGAAAACGTTTTATTCCTTGAAGGCGAGCCGGAAGTAAGAAATTTGCCATTTTTGGTAAATTTGGTTACAAAAGAGCTGGGGTATCTAGGTACGCCCTCTGAACGTCGAGGTAACGTTGTTAACATACAACACATTGTGGGAAGACCTAATGCTCCAGATATTATTCATGTGAATTGTGACACCAAAACTGTCAACGGAAAGGGTGGCGCTGGTACAGCGGAAGTATTACAGGACAAAATCAATATTCGTTATAGCAACTGTGCAATGAAGCTACTTATAGCGGTTGGGAAATATACAGAAGTCAGTAATCGAGGGGTTCACGGTAACTTTACCTACATTGTCAGGGATTTGGTCACAAGCTCATTGGATTTAAAGGCAACACATACACAAAACCATTTCATTCAATTTCGGTTTCATCCGTGGGAGCAAATTACTGCAGTAGCTTTAGATTCGTCTGGTAGCATCATGGCATGGAATGTATCTAATGGCCAGGAAGAGCGAACACAGATTTTTGAAATGTCGACACCCGCAAACGCTGGCGAATACGGCAATCCCAAGTTTGATTTTCGTGTGCCTGAAAGCTCTGTTAGTTCTGATATTCGAGTTAGTACAGATAAGGTGACCTTGGCAACCTTTAATATTCAAGGTCTACAAAATCCTAAAGTTGTTCGCGGAGTTTCCGTCGATGTAAATAGGTTTCTTATTAATATCACAAGCAGTATTGCAACAAGTGGGCCGTTAGGGGAAATTCATGGCTGTTTGGATGGCACTAAATGCAGCGCAAATCAGTTTTGGATATTGAATTTGGGAACGCCAATGCGAATTCTGGACGGTGGCGCATGCGTAGAAAATGGGTGCAAAAACTATTTGCATTTTGCATCAAACATTCTGATACTGTCAAAAAACTCAAGTTTGATTGTAGATATGAATATTGTGGATGGTTTCGTGGTAACAGATAAAAATGAGACTGTAATTGACACGCTAAAAAACATTCATGAATTACACGGCACACAAAACATTGTAGTTTTCCCTTCCTGCAATACAACAAAGGTTTCTGGCGTTTCTGAAGTAATTATCACAGGCACTTGTCCAGAACTAAATCTTGCAATTGAAATTGAAAATTACACTCAAGTTGTATTCCTGAACGAAAACCTAGTTTACATGGAACAAGAGGAAGATGAACAAGTAAAAGGCAGTGTGCACTACAAGTTCTCAGAACCATTATCGTTTATGCCGGAAGGAGATTATTTTGCAATGTCAGCATACAACCACTACTATTATCTTCCCTTTACTCTGGATACATTGACTGGGCTATATTTTAGCTTGGAAGACGAAAAGCTCTTTTACATTATCAATGAGACAATGTACAATTTTCCAATGCTATTATTTATAAAACCTACCGACCAGTTTTACTCACAGCTAAGCATAGTCACCCAGGATGGATATAGACTGCAAATTTCTCGGGAAGGTGCTGTTTGGGTAACATTAGCAAATGATGAAACTGCCGAAATGATTGATTCCGAGCAGTTTCCTGAGCTACGTGAAATGGCTGATAGACTTGGAGTTACCATGATGATTTTAGGACATTCGGAGTTTTTCTTTATTGGACATTCTTCAGAATCTGGCATGCTGGATCGTAATGTGCTTCATAACATTGCAAATTACACAAGCTATCTGGCTGGAGGGGGAATGGACAACACCATTTACGAGATTGTCAGCTTGGATGCGGACACATATATTTATACTGGGTACACTGAAGAAACGTTTCAAAATTGGAGTGATACCAGAAAGGAACTCCAACGCAAGCAAACAATTGATTTGACAGATATTGTTGTACCAATTCGAATTGCCACTGGAACCAAGTACGTTCCTACTGTCAGTACAGATGATGATAACAATTTGGTTATCACAATGGAGGGCTTTGAAAAGGAAAATCCTGGCAGAGTTGTCATTGTACGTGGAGCATATGAATGGGTGGCAGTTAGAATGCAGTTGCTACTCAGCAGCGCAGTTATGGATCTTGTTCCTGCTGCCGTAGCCGGAAGGCGACGAAAACGTTCTACTGACCCGCAGGAAATAACAGATTGGAAAATTCATCCGCGTACTATCATCATACCAAAAGATGTTTCGGTTTTCAGTCTGGCTCCTGAAGAGTTGGAGGATGGGCAGGATATTCAGCTTGAATCATTAACCGTCAATCAAACCAACAATGAGGCAAATTCTACTCAAAAGTTTGACATGATTCGAAATGGAACTGATTTGTATTTGACCAATATGAAGAGCGCGGAAGATGAAGAAGTAACCACAATAGTGATACCTGACATATTTGAACCTTCTCCAAATTTGGGTATGAAAGACGACAGTATGGCTGTAAAAATTGAAAATGCTGATCCTATAGACGAAGGTAGTGAGGATGAATATAAAATGGACAAGTTTGTTCTGCCAGCCAAGTTGACAGGGATAAATATAAATTTACCTGGAGTTACTTTGCAAATTAATGACACACAAATTTTCAACACTACTAATGACAACAACAACAGCAGCGCTTTGATGCCAGTAGATGTGCTGACACTAACGGATTGGGAAGACGCTCTTTATGATTTGGAGGAAACCTTGCTAGAGGAAACCATGACGGAGGAAACCATGACGGAGGAAACCATGACGGAAGAAACCATGACGGAAGAAACCATGACGGAGGAAACCATGACGGAAGAAACCATGGCGGAGGAAACCATAACGGAGGAAATGCCTGAAGTTCAGACAACATTTCCATCTGAACAAGAGCGCAAGCCTTTACAGCGGAATAACTTGACATGCACAAACAGCAAAGTGCAGAAAAGAAAAAAATCTAGAATTCCAAAGAAAAAATCTAAAGAAACAGTGTCTATTTGGTCAAATGTTTTGAAAAGGTTACGTGAATATATTAAGTTGAAGAAATAGTTGTGTCATACTTTTTTTAGTACAAACAAAAAGCAAACATATTTGCTTAACTTTAGAAGTTCTGTAATAATATTGGAAGATAAAGTAGCCTACAAGACACGAAAAGCATAATTATTTGAACTTGTATTATGTTCAAACAACGTGAATTTATAATCTGATTTTTGGCATATTGTAGATAAATTTACATTATCTAATTTCATATTTAAAGGAACACTATTATTGCAAGTTTGCTGTATAATACTTCAGGTTGATTACAATAAAACGTTTTAAAATACTAAACTTTTTTGGGTAAGAAAAAAATAGAACTTGTACTTATGCCATATAGCTTGCAATTACTCACATAATTAAACGCCATCGCATGAATAAGTCATCTTGGATTTTAGATTGAAGGTTTTAGCCCTTTGGTTGTCTCACTGGTGCATTACCTTGTGATTAAAATCTCTACAAGAGCCGTACTCAACTCAACTACGCATTAATTTAACATAAGTAGTTACAAATATTACTAGCATATGTTTAACATAGCTAATTTAACAAAGTTAAGCAGTATAGTTTAATTGATTGCCATCGAATCAATAAATGACATTAGTTCTTAAAAACCGGTTTGGCGATGCCAAGGAATATATGTTTTAGGATATACGGTACGTGGGCCACGTGTCTCGTGTTACAGTTTCCTATAATGAAAGATAGTGATGTAGGACGAGGTATAAACGACAGAAAAACGTCAGTTTTATGTGCTGCTCGGAGTTGCACGCAGTTGCAAGCAGCTGAAATAAGTATCGTAGACACTTGACAAGACCATAATGCACGGAGCAAGTGGCGGACGGCCGGAACACAATCTTGTCAAGTATCGTGCAACTCCTAGCAACAAATAAAACAGACGTTTTTCTGTCGTTTATACCTCGTCATACATCACTATCTTTCATTATAGGAAACTGTAATTACTAAAATAATGGAATATTAAAACTCTGTATAGGAGATTTTTGTGTAAGCTACGCTATACTTTAAATGGGTTTTAAACACGAAAGCTAAAGCAATTAGACATGCTATTAGAAACCGCATTGTATTATTACACGAAGAGTTTGATAACGGATAAAAGTTGATCACCTAATTTGTACTAGACGGATCAAAATTAGAAACCCACAAACCGTGATTACTGGCACAGTTCCAAGGTTTTTTGGGATTGAGACAGTCTGGTGCACATGCATTTATACACGTGATTTTTTAACTGGAGTTTTTCTACTTATAATGGAATATTCGAATCTTCTTTTGCAAATTTTCATAATATATGTTACAAATGTTTCTAATGTCACTGCAGGTGTGGCACTTATTGCGGATGAAATATATACAGATACTCCCAAAGTAATGCTTCGTCGTTTAATTGTAAACCCAAACTTTCCAAAGAAACTTCAAAACATGATAAAAACTTATCCGTACATAAAATACGTGAAACCCTCCTATAAAAGTATGAATAATCTGCCAGATATATTATCTCATTTTGGAAAACAACGTTGCTTTCTTGTGGTTGATAATCCTACTTTATTATCATTTGGAACAACTCAATATCCAGTTTTGTTGCGAGCACCAAATGTGTGGCAGTTCAATTGGTATAAAGTTCATGGTCAACTAATGGAGATAGGATTTTGGAGAGCCAACAAATTATCTCGAAATATTACTGACTGTGGACCTTTTTGGTTTACTGAGGATAAATTGACTGACATTAACTATTGTCTCAGCCTTAAGTTACCACTGTTTTCAATGCGATCAAAGCAATGGAATTGCAATTTCCAAATCAACTTGTTACCTTACAAAACATTTGTTCCGCAAGTATTTGCATACGAATATGTGGATAGAAGCACTCTTAGCATTTCACTGTACTACACAACACCCTCCGTAACTAGTGTAGTACTGCATTCAGATGAAATATTATTGCCGAAGCAGATTCCCTGGATGTACAATTTTGTTAATGAGCGCTTTAAAATCTCACACGTACGTTACCAGAATCTTTTGCATGAATTGTTTCTTGTATTTTGAGCTAGCCAAATTTCATCAGAGAAAGGAGCTTTAATAGAAAACCTAACAATTGAACCCTTATATATGGCAGTAGCTGGCCATCCAATTAAGCAACTGAGCTGTGAACAATGTCCTTTTATAAAAGAGAAAGCCTACAGATCTTTTTATCACAAGAAGTTTGATATAAAATATATAACGACGTTAGAAGCACTGGCTACTCAAGCTTTCCAAAGACCTGACGGAGCTTACAATTGGGGATTTTATAATGACTTATGGAGGAACACTGCAAAGCTCCCTGACGAAAATCTTTTCTACTTGATGGCTAAAAGAAGAAATTTAAATAGCTTGGAGTACTTAAGAACAACGTTAAATGGGGATGCTAAACTACTACAAGGATATGCAAACATATGGCGTTCTATTATGAAAAACTTTACAAAAGTGTATTCTCCTGATGATTTACCAACACTGAAACTTCACATTAACGAATATGTGGGTAAACAAGGATTTCACGGACCATTAAACCTTAACAGTACACAAGGATCTTTACAATTTGTAAGTTGTGGACAAATGACACTAGAAGGTATTATGTATCGAGAACTGGTGATTGCATATGAGGGTTCTGTATGGCTTGCAATTTTAGGCACAACAGTTTTTGCAGCAATTTGTATAAATATATACATTGTACCAGTTAAAAAATCACAGTTATTTAAAGCAATATTAGAATTTGTTTTTCGCTTTTTCAAACTTTTGATGGAACAGGGCAATCCATTTGGAGGTAAAACGTTTGAAAGTTGGCGAATGAGTTGTGTGCTTGTAATTATGATGTTTGGATATTTAGTTATAAGTAATGCTTACAAGAATACAAATGTTTACAATATGGTATCGCCAAGGAGTTTTGTGCCGTACAAATACTTACATGAGTTAATACAAGATAACTTGACAATATACACTGGATCCTCTAAAACTTCACATAGTAAATATACTCCTTGGTGGACAAACAATTCTCACGTAAGCAAGCACTCAATCATTTACGCAGGTCAAACTGTGTATTCTGAAATCATTGAACTTGACAACAAGATTCACCGTGCTGAAGACTGGTTTTTACAACGAGTTCATGCCTTTGGGTCACTGTCTAAATCTGAGTTGAAAGATTGGAACAAACTGAAAACACTTCCAGAGTTTTTGTATGAACACAGTTCACTACCAAAAGAAGTGATGCAAATAATACACGCCGCAATTTGGAAAGTTATTGGAAACCTTAACGTTACTCGCAGACGACTAACTTATGATGAATTTAAAGTATTCGAAGAAAACGTACACAACGAAATAATGAAAAACGAGCCAATAATGTTGCAAAAGAAACTGCAAACTTGTAGTGAAAGTACAGCAGTAATTCTGGATCAACATTTAGCTACAAGGATGGCTAAACAGTTGCAGCGTAATGGAGGCAAGTACGTGTCATTAGGGCAAGAACGGTTTGATTTGTTGAAGAGAAATTTTGTATTTCGAGCTTCTGGACTAATGCCGTTATATATTTACAAGCGCATAAAAGGTATGGAAATGTCTGGTTTGTGGGATTGGTGGTACAGGTTTGTCAGTGAAGAAAATGGCAATTTCAAAACTGAAATTTTGCGCGACATAAAGCCGCCTTCAATTCAAGGAAATATTCTTATTGTTTTTGTTTTGTTAAGTTGTGGTGAGCTTATTGCGTTTGTTGCATATTTATGTGAGATTCGCAAGCTAGTCTGTAAGATAGTAGGCGTTGCATGTTATCGTTTGTTACTGGGTGCATTACGTATGGGAAAGTATATAAAGGTTTTCTGCATTCAGCCAGTATTAAAATTGGTGGACAAATTGAAATTTACAACTTCTGATATGTTGAGATATATAGCTATAATATATGGATCTTTAAGAAATAAATTAATGTGTTAATACTAAGAAATATTTTAATCATTAGCCGTAACAGCTGTTTCGGAATTACTTAAGTATTAACTAGTAAGTAGTTGTGAAATTATTCTACATAATTATTATTGTTAGTGTGTCAATATTTTCGCTTGGATTGGCTTAATGTAAAATCGGAACGGTATGCAAATTATAGGAATACTTTGAACGTCTATATACATTACTTAGATAATAACCCGCTGAACTGGATGAGTCTGTAGTAAGCTGAAGCATTCATAGTGCTCCTTTTTGCATTTTTATATGCTTTCACTTGTTGAGTTGTGTAATATTTGCTTTATATGAGTATTTTTAAAGAATCTGTTCCAGTTTACTAGTTGTCAAAAAAATAACATGCGAAACTTACAACTAAATATTTGGACTGTTTTTTGCCTTAAGTGAAACTGCTTCACTTGAGCATTTGAAAAACTTGATTTATTTAACATTAAATAGCCATAAAGCTTAGTTCTTTATCGAGTCATCAAATCAAAAAAAAATTAAATAGATGTTTGAAAATCCTTTTGAGGATGCCAAGAAGTATATGCTTTTGGATGTACATACATACCCACATACTTCGTATTAATTGCTTACAAAGCAGTAATAAAATTGCTTATATGAGATTTTGGCACGAGATCTTTTTAATGGGTTTCATGCACGCAAGCAGAAGTAACTAGTAACCCTGCTGCACTGTATTCATGCAGGTAGAGTTTGAAGAAAGAACAAAGCTTGTCGTTTAATTGGTTATAGGCTTCATTAAACGAAGAACTAGCTATTCCTAATTACTTTCACACTTCCATTTCAGATCAGGAGTTTTTGTTTTAAAATGGAAATGAAAATGTACCTTCGCATTTTCATGATACAATTTACATTTATATCTCCTGTGACTTCAGATGTAGCACTTTATTCGGATAATCATAATTTACATATACAAAATGTACATTATTTTCGCCTTTCGTACAAAAAACATAACATTTCTCAGAAGCTTAAAAACTTGATAAAAACTCACCCGTACATAAAACAAGTGCAACCATCCTGTAAAAGCATGAATAATCTGCCAGATATTTTATCCTACTTTGGAAAACAACGTTGCTTTCTTGTGGTGGATAATCCAACTTCAGTATCATTTGGAACCACTAATTATCCAGTTCTACTGCGAACACCAAGTATTTGGCAGTTCTTGTTTACCACAGTTATGGGTGAACACATGGAGGTTGGATTTTGGAGAGCTAAAGGACTAACTAGAAGTGTTACTAACTGTGAGCCTTTTCGGTTTAGTGAGAATCAGCACAACATCACAGATTTGTGTCTCAGCCTTAAGCTGCCACATTTTGCAATGCGTTCAAAGCCATGGAACTGTAATTTTCAAATCAACTTGTTACCTTACAAAACCTTTGCCCAGCAAGTATTTGCGTACGAACATTTTGGTCCAAGTATTTGCGTGCGAACATTTTGGCCCAAGCATTAGCAGAATTTCACTTTACTATACAACTCCCTCAGTAGTTAGTGTTGTGCTACATTCAGATGAACTATTGTTGTCAGAACAGAATACCTGGATGCATGATTTTATATTTGATTGTTACAGGATCTTAAGCTCACATTACCAGGATCTTTTGCATGATGTATTTCTTGTGTTCGGAGCCAGCAAAAAGATGTCCAAAAAACAAATCTCGAGAGAAGATTTAAAAATTGAGCCCTGTGCCATGGCAGTGGCTGGCTATCCAGTCAAACAACTGAGCTGTACACAGTGTTCTTATATGAAATGGAGAGGATACAAATCCTTTTCTTATAAGAAGTTATATTTGACATACATTAAGACGTTGGAAACATTAGCTACGGAATCATTCCTAAAACCTTACGAAGCTTACAATTGGGCATTTACACAATACGAAACGTTTAATCAAGCAAAGCTTTCCAACGAAAATCTTCTCCACATACTAACTAAGAGAAGAAATTCAAAAAGTTTAGAGTGTGTTCGAACAACAATAAATGGGGATGCTAAGCTGCTACAAGGATATGCACACTTATGGCATTCCATTATGAAAAACTTTACTACAGTCTGGTCAGAAGATGAAGTACTAACACTGAAGCTTCACGTTCAAAGAAACGAAATTGTGGACAAACTAGATTCCCATGGACTACTGAGCCTTAACAGTACACAAGGATCTCTACAGTTTGTAAGTTGTGGTAAAATGATACTAGAAGGTATGATGTTCCGTGAACTGATAGTAGCATACGAGGGTTCCGCATGGCTGGCAATTTTAGGCACAGCATTTGTTATAGCATTTAGTATTAATATTTGGATTGCTTCCGTTAAAAGATCACAATTAATTGAAGCAACATTTGAGTATGTTTTCCGGATTTACAAACTTTTGGTGGAACAAGGTAATCCATTTTCAGGCAAAATGCTAGTAACTTGGCAAATGAAATGTGTACTTGGGATTTCATAGTTTGGATACTTAGTTATAAGCAATGCTTATAAAAATACTAATGTATACAATATGGTATTACCAAGAGGTTTCATACCGTACAAATACCTGCATGAGTTAATACATGATAACGTGACAATATACATGGGATCCTCTAAAAGAATCCATGGTTTTTATAATCAATGGTGGAGTAACGACTCCCTCGTGTATAAGCAGCACATGTTAATATACTCAGGACAAATTGTGGCACATTCCGAAATTTTTAAACTTAGAAGAAATATTGAAGAAACAGACGCTGGAAGACGATTCTCCAACTCTGAATTGGAAGATTGGAATAAACTGAAAAAACTTCAGCGGTTTTTGATAGAACACAGCTCATTGCATAAAGATGTCAAGCAGGTATTACACGCGGCAGTTTGGAAAGCAGCTGCAGATCTGAACGCGACTCGCAGACAATTAACTATTGATAAATTTCTGCTTTTTAAGGACATCGTACACGAGGAATTAATGATAAATGAGCCCGTAATGTTGCAAAACCAATTGCAAACTTGTAGTCAAAGTACAGCAGTGATTCTTGATCAACATTCAGCTACACGGATTGCCAAGCAATTGCAGCGTAATGGAGGCAAGTACGTGTCACTTGGGCAAGAAAACTTTGATTTATTGAGAAGAAACTTTGCGACTTGAAGCCACCTTCAATTGAAGGAAATGTTCTTATTATTTTTATTTTGTTCGCTTTTGGGGAGCTTGTAGCTTTAGTTGTTCATTTATGTGAGATTCACAAGCAATTAAGTAAAATATTGAGAATTGTATCCTATCGTGTTTTACAGGGAGCGATACTGATTGGAAAGTTTATAAGATTCTTTTCCATTGAATCAGTTTTTAAAATAATTATCAACGTAAAGTTTTGGCACTGCAAAAGGAAAAATTGATTGATATAGTCAACAATTCTGGATCATGTAAGAAATAATTACGGTTCTAATAGTAGTTGTGGCAATGAACGTTTTTAGTACTAATCGTATTACCTATCTAGTACAAATTGCAACTAGTCGTTAGTATTTGTAAGACTATTTTACGTTTTAGGTTTCTGAGATTCTTAATATTTTTACATACTTTAATGAGTATATCGTTGATATAAGTTTGTTATGCAAATGTAAGCTAAGAACATACATAATTTTAATGCATGCCATAAAAGTCGCTACAACTAAATTGATGTGCATCACATTGAGTAGTAATCCTTAGTGCTTGTTCTAGTTTGTTATAACTAGTTGAAGTAAAACATGAAACATATGCAGATGGTGCAGCAAAAAATAACAAGGCAACAGAACAAAGATTATTAAAATTAAACGTTAACAAAATTTGTTAAAGGACTTTACAAAATAGCGTAATATTGTTTGCTGTTTTTGTATAAAGTTGCTATAGGGATGAGCAAATATTAACTTTTATGCTTTTATTCGTGCTTTCGTGATTAGTGGTGGTAGTTAATTACACGAAAGCCTTATTGGAAATGGATATTAACGGTTTCCTGTTGTGAGCATGATAAAAGTTAATTATTGTCCACTGCTAAATTGTTTTTTTAATATTACAATTCACACAGGCTTTAATTCAAATATCTTTAATTCTACTAGAAACCAAATGGATCATAGTTTTAAAAACCTCAAAATTTGCCTCGAAAACATTATTTTCTAAAATGAATTTTACGAGCACTTTCATCATAATTTGTGTACACCTATGTTTCATAGGCTATCACTTGACTGCAAGTTTGGCAGATAAAAACACTACAGAGGAAATTTCATATTTTATTAAAAATCAAACCATTCCCAACAAATTCAAAGAAGTACTATCCTTTCGTTTCACCAGATACCTAAAACCAACCCACAAAAGCATGGACAACCTACGCGATATTTTATCACATTTTGGAAAACAACAATGCTTTCTAGTTGTAGATAATCCCAGACTTGTATCATTTGGTGATCCTCAGTTTCCTGTTCTATTACGAACACCAAATATATGGCATTTTAATTATGTATGGTCATACGTTTTTTGAAAACACTTGGAACACGGATTTTGGAGAGTTGCTGGTATGTTTAAAAATTTCACTGGTTGTGGACCCTACTGGTCAGAAGAACTCAAGTTCACCCACGAGCAAAATAGTTTCTGCCTTACTCTTAAGTGGCCGCTTTATACAATGCACTCAAAACCCTGGAACTGTGAATTCCAGATAAGTCTATTACCTGGAGAAGCTCTTACCTTAAAAGTGTTTACAAACACTTATACTGACGAAAAAATCCGTACCATGTCACTGTACTATACAACACCCACAGTAGTAAGCGTTGTCCTGCAGGATTTCGAATTGTTGTTGCCAAAGCGGAAAACATTGGTTTTTAGTATGGTCATTCAGCATTGGAAGAACTTGTACTACTCACGCCAGCAGGAAATTCTTCACACGGTTTTTCTGGTTTTTAAAGCTAGCATATACTCCTTAAAAGAAAGCGTAGCAGATCTAAAAATTGAGCCACTTTCCGTTGCAGTTTTTGGCTTGCCCTATAAAAAGTTAACCTGCGAAGGTTGCTCCGGTCTAAAACGAAGAGACTCTATATCCTTTCCTTCAAAAAAGTTGAAGACAAAATATCTTACTAAGTTGCAAGTATTAGCTACAATATCTTTTCCAGAACCTAATGAAGCTTATCCGTGGAGATTTGAGGATACACGCTGGATGAATACTGACACCCGCGAATACGACAACATTTTCTATGAAATAAGCTACGGGAGGACTTCAAACAGCTTGAATCATATTCGAAATAGATTAATAGGGGAGGCAAAACTAATATTAGGGTATGCACACTTATGGCATTCTATCATACAAAATATGAGTAGGTTGGATGATCAGTATCTTACAATACAGAAAGTGAGGCTTCACGTAACCGAGTTTGTTGGGAAGCCAGGCTTCCATGGCTTACTAAACCTTAATAGTACACAGGGCGCTGTACAGTTTGTAAGTTGCGGTAAAATGACACTGGAAGGATTTTTGTTTGGGGAACTGATTGTGTCATATGAGGGTTCTGCTTGGGCCGTAATACTAGTCACTACAATTGTTACAGCAATTGTTATCAACGTTTTGATTGAGCCAGTACCTAGGCCGGTTTTAGTCAAAGGAGTTTTAAATATTGTGTTTCGGTTTTACAAACTTTTAGTTGAGCAGGGCGACCCTTTTACGAATAAACAGGTTAAAACATTGCAGTTGAAATTTGTGCTGATACCCACAATATTTGGGTATTTAGTTAAAAGCAATGCTTACAAAAACAACAATGTTTACAATATGATCTCTCCAAGAAGTTTTATACCGTATAGATATTTAGACGCATTACGAAGGGACAATTTGACAATATATACAAGCTCGTCTGGAACGAAGGCACATTCTACATCATGGTACACAAACGATACTGGGGTGAGTAACCACATAATGGAATACTCAGGACAACTTGCCATTTCTGAGATCATTACGTTAGGGAAGAACATCGAAGACGTGGAGAAAAAGTCTTCTAGAACGCATTTTGCTAAGGGGTCATTGTCTAATTCTGAGATGAAAAGTTGGAATAACTTGAAACAATTTCAACAAGTTTTGCAAGAGCGCACTTCACTTCATATATACGTCACCCAGCTGATAAATGCATCCATTTGGAAAGCGGCTAAATATTTAAATTATACTCAGAAAGAGCTTAGTTTCTCAGATTTTTCAGTGCTTAGCAGAACTGTTGCTATTGAATTTATAAAAAAGAGGAAGCACTGATGCTAAATATACTTCAAAATTGCAGTAAAAGTACAGCAGTGTATTTTGATGCACAGAGAGCAACAAGAATAGCAAAACAGTTGCAGCGTAATGGAGGCATGTATGTTTCCTTAGGACAACAGCAATTTGATTTATTGAGAAAGAATTTTGCTTTTCGAATTGCGGAAACAATGCCTTTGTATATTTACAAACGCATAAAAGGTATGGAAATGTCTGGTTTGTGGGACTGGTGGTATAGATTTGTCAAGGAAGAAAGTGGTAGGTTTAAAACTGAAATTTTGCGAGATGTAAAGCCGCCGTCTCTCAAAGGAAATGTTTTGATCATGATTATTTTGTTAGTTTGTGGGGAGTGTATTGCGTTTGTTGTATATTTATGTGAAAACTATATACTGATAAAGAGAGAGTTATGCAGCAAATATTATTGTGTTTTACAAGCTGCGGTTTATGTAAAAGATGCTTTTGTAGTTTTCTGCACTCTACCGAGTTTACTAGTAGATATTTCAAAACAAAATTTCAAAGTTAATAAGATGCAACATATCAGATATGCAAATACTTCTAAAGCAAATGCCACAGTTTGAAATTTAAAATACTATAGCCATGCAAATCGGAATCGCACACTTCCGCATTCATACTGTAACTGTTAAGTGTACACTAAGAGTACTTAAATCAGCTTTTTTTACAAAAAAACAAAATTTGCTGATTTATAATTTATATCATATTTAGCAATTAAAATGTATAAGCATGCACATGAGTTAGCACCTGAAAACACATAATATGCGAGTTGTAGTAAGAACTAACAGAGGCAGTGCTAGTTAAGCAGTAATGACTTTTGAGTTTACAGATTTCTGTAAACATAATAATAACATGAGCAGTAATAAAAAATTTGCATTTCACACCCAAAGAAATCAACAATTTTGTGTCCTTTAATGTTTGGTATATGCTAGACATAATACGTAGACATAGGTTCTTTTAGAATTGCTCTCTTATTATATGTTAGTAACTCTTAGAATAAGAATATTACGTATTTAATCGACTTTGGTCCTGTTGTACGTTGTCTTTGCCTATCAGCGCACATACATATATAAAACGTAAAATATTATAACACAAAATTCTTAAACTATAAAATAGACCAACCGAAATTTATTTTGTTTGTATGTGAAGAAGTATGCCTTTTAATTACTCAGCTTTAATCAAAAACAAAAAATATGCCATGTCATTTAGTTTGTCTAGTTAACATCCTGTTGTGACAAAAATCCATTTTTCAACTTACGCTTTAAAGGAAACAACGCATGCTACAATAGCAACGCTTGTTTGTTTTTTTCGCTTTCGTATTTAGCTGATCCAACGTTATATAGTTTTGAGAATGAGGATACATATAGTACAACATATAGTAATTGTTATACCACAGCCGCATTTAAGTCACATTCAATGTAAAAAACGAATGACAAAGCGTAAACTGACTTAACTGACAAAAAATATTATGAAATATAGTTATGAAATATTTACCCCATATTTTGATCACAATGTCATTAAAAAATAAAACGATGTAAAATGTAAAAACCTAGTAGTATATTCTTAAAGTTAATTTTTCACAAAGTATATTTTTGGATGTAAAAGTGATGGAGATAAAAAATGAGTGGAACTAACAGACATTGGAACTTAAAAAAGTGAATTAGAAACCAAGTGGAGCTAGCAACTTTGTAGATAAATTGTAGATGTAGCTAAAAATATGAAGCTAACTACCTAGAACCGTTTTGATGTTTCTCAAGAATATCTTCAGAGAGAATGATTTGTAAAAATTAAAAGATATCAAGCAATGAAGTGCCAAAACTGTTTTGGAAATAAAGATTACGCTGGTATGTAATATTTGTAATATGTAATATATTAAAATATAAATGTTTACAATTATACTCATTCCAAAGCTTTAATTCTTATGTGTCAGGTAAAAACTAAATCTTCATTCATTTGATGCGGCATCCACTTCTTCCTTTTTATTCTTAGGTTTCCTCCGATATCCCTTATGCATCGCATTAACATGCTGAGACAGATAACTCGGCGCATAAAACGCTTTACCACATTGCTCACACTTAAAGCCCGGCTCGCCCTGTTTATGCACCCCATACCTATGATTAGTTACCTGTCCTTTTGAATAAAACACCTTCCCACAACCATCTTCCGGACATTTGTGCTCCTTTCCTTTATAATTTCCAATCTTGTGCACAGCTGCCAAATGTATTTTCAGCTTGTATTTACTTTCCAACGCTTTTCCACAGTGTTCACACATTTCCTTAAAAATCCCCTCGTGCCTCTCCCGAATATGCTTTTGCAAATTAAACCGATTAGAATAGCCTTTTCCACAAATGTTGCATATTGTAGCCTCACTTTCAGATATTCCCTGAAGCCGTCGACAATGCAGCGAACTTTTCTTGTGTTGGTTAAGAATTAATGCAGAAGCTAAACTAATTCCACAAACGTCACAAACCACTTTGCATTTCCTTGGCTTGTTTCCCTTGTGCGCGTACCAAATATGCGCTTGCAATGAATTCTTATTTGCATAACCGTTTCCGCAAATGTCACAAATTATCTTAGAGTCACTTTCGGTTAGTCCATTTAGTTTACCACATTGACGTGACGTTTCCTTGTGCATTTTCAGGCTTGTTCTATAAAGAAAACTGGCTCCACAAGTGTCGCAAACTATTGGCTTATTCAAAGACTTGTCATGCTGGTACAAATGGATTCGTCCTCTGACAAAACTTTGAAATGATTTTCTGCATTCCAAGCACTCCAAAAAATTGGGAAGTCTTGACAGTTCAGCCTTTTCTTCTTTAGTGTGCTGAGTAGCCAAGTGGCTTCGATAATTGGAAATGTCACCGTTGACATCTGACCAAGTTTGGGAGCAACCTAAGACAGGGCATTTTAAGCGAAACTTATTATCTGGCAAGGGTTTCGGATCCCTGTTTTGGGTTTTCAGGGTTCCACATAAAGAGCGAGTATGTCTGTCAAGTAGTAAACGCTTGGCAAAGGTTTTCTGACATTTTGCGCATTCATAGTTACCCTTGCCAATTTTGTGCACCATAAAAAGATGAACCTTTAAGCTTTTGACATTTAGGCGTTTAGAGCAAAGGTGGCAGTTCACAAGTTTCACAGGTTCCTTTTCCCTTGGTTTCAGTCTTTGTCTTTCGCGACATTCGGCCTTCCCGTTTTTGTGAATTAGCAGTCTTCGTTTTGTGACAAAGGCTGCTCCACAAAATTCGCAGATTTTGTCCCTTTTTAAAGTTTTGTCATGTTTTGCCAAGTGATCCTCTGCGTGATGCAAGGTTCGGAACATTTTTTGGCATTCAGTACATTCCAGTACTTTGGAACGGCAGGTAACATCAGATTTTTCTACGGAAGCGTGATCATTTTCCATGTGAATTAGGTAGGGAGGTATAGATGACCAAGTTCCAGTACAGTTGGCAACAGGACACTTGACACGAAACATATTACCTGGAATTACTAGGGCTTCTTGTTGATCTTTAGATTTCTTGGTGTAGGAGCAAAAGGGATAGCTGGAACTTTTCGTGGCTATGATATGATGAATGATGTCCAGATGCATAGTTAGGGTGTGTTTGTTTGCAAAGGTTTTGCCACATAGGTGACATGTCACGGGTAATTTGGAGGGTGCATGCATGTTCCTACCTTTTCTTTTGCCTTTGGTAAAGCCAAAATCTCTTGTGGTGGCTTTAACTTCCGGTTTATAATCCTCATCCTCCCTAAAGTTATTATCATCCGCTGAACCACTAGCAGGGCTAAATGTCCAATACTCTTCCTCGCTAGATGCTCCTGAGGCTTCTTCCGGTTCCTCCTTTATCACCATTTTATTAGCAAGCTCTGAAGCCCTTAAATCCCCATCAGCCAATCTGTTCCTCCGAGATTTGTACTCATCTGTCAATAAAATCCACTCAAATTAATCACCCATTCCCCAGATTATCCGAATTACTAATTGTAATTGTAACGGGGGCCGGTTAACCGGTTACACAAAAGTCACCCGTAAATGTGTTTTGACATCCCAACTAACACCGGACTGTAAAAATTATATTGTTTTGATAAAGGTATTGCCGTATCTATTCACTGTCATTTTGACCACTTTTCCTGCACAAAAACAATATATGAAAACTGCGTCATTCTGGCATTGTTTTATCATTGGATAATAGCACAATTGCAATTGGAAATGTATTGCATTTCCGTCAATTCACAACAAAACCCCAACAACAATCCTACGTCGTTTTAATGCTGGTAGTAGCACAACTTGCAGAATCATAGCAAACCAATATTGTTCCAATAGTGTTCCAATGTACATCCAATATGAATTCGAATATTGATCCAATGGCAATTATGTGTACACCGTTGGAAATGTAATACTGTCCAATAACGATCCGACGCCGAAGTTTTAGCTATTTACTTATACCGCCAACTAAACACTGTTATTTTTGCTAGCAATTAAGGTTTTATTAGTTACAGATTTGTCACATTTTTATAGAAAATTACATTACAAAATTTAATTAACTAGTATAATTACACAAAGGAATGCGAATTTCTTTAGATCCGTACGGTAATTTGACACACTTGCGTAAAAGAAAATCTTTCTGGACAAATGAAATTAATACACATTTGAGAACTTTCACAAGGATAGAATGACACATTTTTACACGAATGGTAATTTAAAACTGTTATAACATTATTCACAAAACTTTGAACAATACAAACTGTTATAATATGCTTTTGTTCGTGCAAAACTACGCAAACTATTACACACTGCCACATTAGTATAAGAGTTTCTAGCTGGTAAATCATGACCCCTGATTGACTGGAGAGTTTTGATCAGAGTCCGCCGAGCTCGTCGTTTGATTGTTCGTCTTGGCGTTTCCATGTTTTCGCTTTCGTCCACCTTTCCTGTCACCAGATGTTCGAAACCAGGATCCAACATGCAAGTTAATCTCGGAGTCAGTCTTATTTGGATAGGATGAACGCACAGCCTCTGTTTTAGTTTATAAAATTAGTATAGTAAATTATCAACGGTTACAACAACACATACATTGTGTCACATCGCATGTATTCTTTTACATACCTTGTACAGCTTGTAGAAGTTTGGTCGACCCAATCGCAGATTTACCAGTTTTACCAGTCAGTCGAACTGTCAGTGCAAACTCGTGAGCAAAAATATAGTTAAGAATGGCATAAATGTTCTTTGAAAGCTTATGACCTCCGATCTTTGATAAACCAGCAACCTTAGAATACAAATAAAATAGGCATAGCCAATACACCAAAACCATTTGGTAGACAGTGTGAGCATTTTAAACTGTTAAGAAGCTCACTAAAATTCGAAAGTTGCTTGGATCCTGAATCCACTCCTCCAGAGCATCCAACTCCTGTTGTCCTGTTAATGGGATAAACGGAATAGTTGACACGTTACTGATCCCACCTTTTTGACTGGCCAAGGTACGAAGCAAAAGCGCTTTGAGGTCCTTAATTTGTTCCTGCTGAACTGCCTGATTCTCAAGAATTTTCTGGAGCAAGGCTATTTAAGAATAAATCATTATTAGTACAAACTGCAAAAGTATTTCTTCTTAGTAAATAAAACGATAGTGTGGTACCTGAATTTACGCAATGGGGATCACTGGAGACTGCTTCTTTTGTAAAATTACTTCCAAAACGAAAGTTGTTGTTGCCAAGACGGGTGGCCAAAACCCCTCCTTCGCGAGATAAAGTCACTACTCCTTCGGAATCAGCTGAGGAGCTTTCAGTTTCACTTAACTCTGCATCAGATGTCTCTAGATACTTTGACACAGTCCGCTCTGCATCCTCAAGAGAATCTAAAACAAAAAATATAACATGTAATTTACTCACCTATCCAGCATAAATTGCAAACCCAATTCAGTTAAATTTTGTAACTAAATTGTTTCCTTGACTTACCTCGCCCGGCAATCACCGTCACCTTGTATTTTGTCCAGTTTTTTGGTAGAATTGAGCCAGGAATAGCTCGTAAAGTCTGAAGCTGTGGACAGTACGCGGACGGGTACTTACACTTATCCTGATTATCATTTAACCAGGAAGATGGTACAGAACCTACTGATTTACTTTTTTTAAACCTAACAACAGAAAGGTCTTTCATTCTGAAAGATTGCGGAGACTGGACTTTCAATTAAGTAATCGATGAACTACCGGTTTCGAAATCAGACTGTTTCATGTTGACTTTTTCAGCACGACTGAACCAAAAACGATTGCAATTTCTGCTGTAGCGAGCTGTCTGTTTTCAATCTCAGCTGCCGACTTGCTGAATCCCGCTCGTTTATTGGCTAAAAGTCTGTTGTGAAAATAGTTCTCCCGCGTTCGGGAGCATAACCTTTCAATATATATGTTGCCACTTAGATTTATTTACAAAAACAACACTGTTCCAATGGAAAAACACCATTTGGTTAGTTTTTTTTGTCTGCAGTGTACCAATACAAGAACAACAAAATTTATGCATTGATCAGCTTTTATTTTATGGCATTCATTGGTGTACGGTGTTAGCATTAGAGCTTAACACGGTGTTAGCATTAGAGCTTAACACGGTGTTAGCATTAGAGCTTAAGGTGTTAGCATTAGAGCTTAACACGGTGTTAGAATTAAAGCTTAACACGGTGTTAGCATTAGAGCTTAACACGGTGTTAGAATTAAAGCTTAACACGGTGTTAGAATTAAAGCTTAACACGGTGTTAGCATTAGAGCTTAACACGGTGTTAGAATTAAAGCTTAACACGGTGTTAGCATTAGAGCTTAACACGGTGTTAGAATTAAAGCTTAACACGGTGTTAGCATTAGAGCTTAACACTGTGTTAGCATAAGAGATCATATTGTGGTAGGCGGATAGGTGTTGTTGTTACAACATTAGAAAAAGTTATTAAGGCGTTGGCATTAGAAGCTTACATGGTGTTAGCATTAGGGAAAATTAACATGGTGTTAGCATTAGGGAAAATTAACATGGTGTTAGCATTAGGGAAAATTAACATGGTGTTAGCATTAGGGAAAATTAACATGGTGTTAGCATTAGGGAAAATTAACATGGTGCTAGCATTAGGGAAAATTAACATGGTGTTAGCATTAGGGAAAATTAACATGGTGTTAGCATTAGGGAAAATTAACATGGTGTTAGCATTAGGGAAAATTAACATGGTGTTAGCATTAGGGAAAATTAACATGGTGTTAGCATTAGGGAAAATTAACATGGTGTTAGCATTAGGGAAAATTAACATGGTGTTAGCATTAGGGAAAATTAACATGGTGTTAGCATTAGGGAAAATTAACATGGTGTTAGCATTAGGGAAAATTAACATGGTGTTAGCATTAGGGAAAATCAACATGGTGTTAGCATTAGGGAAAATTAACATGGTGTTAGCATTAGGGAAAATCAACATGGTGTTAGCATTAGGGAAAATTAACATGGTGTTAGCATAAAACGAGGACAAATTTGTACGTTTTACCCAAAATATCGTGGGTTAATTATAATAGTGTTTTAGAACTAATTCCATTTTCAATTACAATAATTTAATCAAGTAATTGTAGTTGAATTACTGAATTATTCTATATGTAATTTGTATTTCAATTACAAATTGAAAGTAATTCAGATACTCTGCATTCGTCCAAAAGAACTTGCTTAAAAATCATATGAACAAAATTCTACTTACTTTTCTTCACCAAATCTCTACACTTCCTCTCACTATCCACCTCCATCTCCTCTAGATCCCCATCCTCCTCCAGATCCTCATCCTCTTCCAGATCCTCATCCTCCTCCAGATCCTCATCCTCCTCCAGATCCTCATCCTCTTCCAGATCCTCATCCTCCTCCAGATCCGCATCCTCCTCCAGATCGTCATCCTCCTCACAAGCCAAATATTCTTCTTCATTTGCTCCAGAGGCTTCTTCCACTTCCTCTTTTATTACCATTTCATTAGCCAGCTTCAAAGCCCTCAAATCCCCATCAGCAAAACTGTTTCTCCAAGATTTGTATTCATCTGTCAAGAAAAATAGATCCACTCAACTTAATAACCCATTTCCAACTAAACTTGGCTAAATAATCTCCAGAGTAGTTCTACCTACTCTTCTTCACAAAATCCCTACACTCCTTTGCCACATCCCCCTCCTCCATGTTCCCTCCATCCTCCTCACAAGTCTCTTTAATAATCCCCACCACCTTCAATCTGCACTGTATCCACCTCCGATTCACCTCCAAAAGCTGCTGATAAACCTCTTTACACTCCTTCACCAACTCCCAACATTGTGCACAGGTCTTAATCCATTCCTCCACATTATCAGGGTAACTCTCCAGAAACCTAGCTAATTGTTCTCCCGGCACCTCCAACACTTTTCCCAGGAGCCAAAATACCTCCAGGTTTCTTTCCAGCACTGAATTAGCCCTTGGGAAGGAGTTAACCCTAACATTCTGATGACAAATTAAACAGCAACGGGTACCTGCTTCACTATTCATTTTACTTAATTGTTAATTAAATTAATTAATACCGTTGACTGAACAAGCTTTTGCTACAAATGCATCAGTATTTTACCAGTACATTGCAAACGTCAACGGAAAACTGGAAAGAATCGGATGTCAAGTAATGGAGAATGTATATGACCTTCGGAATAGAGATAGTTGCCTAACAGGAGGTGAACAGGATGACGAGTTTATTCACACAAATATAATTGGCATGATTTATGGCGGAAATGGAATTGATACTTTAAAGCTATATAAAAAATTTACTGCTTGGTTTCGAATGAGCTTGAGTTCCAATCAGTACAAGAGCATTGAAAATGTGTAAAATACTTTTTCAGTAACGTATCAATGCTTTTAAGTAACGTACCTTTTAAGCAAGTAAACTCAACAAGTTTAACAGACTTTTAGCAACATAAATTATCTTTGTTATACTATACTTTTGAAAGTTATACTATATACTGATAAGTAGAAAGTTACGTAACACGTATTATTTTGTTTTTACAGCTACAGTTAATGCAATAAATACTTTGAAAGTATTGTGTACTCCAACGAGTTTACTTATATGCAGTTTAAAAGTTAAAAAGACGCCTAATATCAGATACAATCATGCTTCTAAAGCAAATGTCATAATTTTAAGTTAAAATACTAGCCATAAAATATAAGTCATCTGCCACCATATTTATTCTGTAGTTTTTTGCGTGGTACTGTATAAAGCATACTCTATTTATTTTGTTAGTACAAAAGAACAAAATTTGCTTGATTATAATTTATGTCATATTTATTAAATGCAATACAGCAACATGGATATAGTTCAACAACTAAAACTTATAATATGTAAGTTCTAAGAGCCTATTTGTTTCATAATAGAGACAGTGAGAGTAAAGCAGTTTTGACTTTATTTTAAACATCAAAATATTGGAGTAACAGCAAAATTTGCATTTGATATCCATAGAAGCCAACCATTATCTGTTAGTGACTCTTATAAATAAGTACACTGTATTTACTGGACTTGTACTTTGGCTAACAGCGCACATACATGTATATAAAACGTAAAAATTCACAATACAAATTGTTAAACTATAAGATAGACGAGCCAAAATTTGTTTTGTTTGCATGTGAAAAAGTATGCCTTTTAATTACTCAGCTTTAATCCAAAACAAGAAACATCCCATGTCATTAAGTGTGTCTAAATAACATCCTGTTGTGACAAAAATTGATTTTTCAACTTATATATAAAAAATTATTTTGCATGCTACAATAGCAACGTTAGTTTGTTTTCGCTGTGTTTAGCTTTGGAGCTTATACAAAGAGATTTTAAATTTAAAGCTTGCTTAGTGCTAGTAGTAGAAACTCTGTTACAACCTGAAATTTCTATACATTTATCTTATAAAGTGCACAAAATGAGATTTCGAAGTGTTTTCCTAAATTACATGCTTATTTGGCATATAAGCCGCCATTCGTGTGCCAATCATTTCACTCCAACCAACCCACATATTGATGCCAAACTAAAGAAAAGATTCTCCTACTACACCACCACTAAACATTTTCAACCAAGCGATGAAAGTTTGACAAACTTAGCAGATATTATATCGCACTTTGGAAACCGTCGTTGTTTTATCGTCGTCGACAACCCTAAATTAATACACTTTGGGGCAATGGAATACCCGATTTTAATACGAACACCAAATGTGTGGCAGTACAAGCCACGTAAAATGGCACCTGGTGAAACCTTTGAGTTAGGATTTTGGAGAACTAAGAAACTTTACTGGTTGTGAACCCTTCTGGTCAGAAGAATTTATTTTAAACAGTTATCTTGAATACAAAAAAGAAAGTTTCTGTCTTGCATTTAAATGGCTACTTTACTCAATGCGTACAAAACCTTGGAATTGTAATTTCCAAATAAGTTTAATGCTTGAAGATACATTTGGATTTCCAGTGTTTAATTATGGCAAAGTGGATAAACAGATTGTTAGCGTTACACCATACTTACCAACTCCAAGCGTTGTATCCGTGGTAATACCCTCTACTGAAATAAACGTTTCAGATCTTGGAATCAAGATGTATAAAGTTGTAGCACAGACTCTTGAACACGAAATGTATGCACGCTACCAGGAAGTTTGGCATAAGAGTTTTGTTATATTTAGAGCTAATTTGGTAACTGTCAAGCATCACCTGTTTGAAAAACATTGGAATGTTGAGCCGCTTGCTGTTGCCGTTGCTGGCAAGCCCATTCAAAAATTGGAATGTAAACCTTGTTCTGCCAACCAAGAACCATGGTATAAATCGATTCATATAAAATCTATAGAAATGAGTTCTCTTGCTTTCTTAGAAACATTGTCTACAGTGTCGTTTGCAAAAGCCCATGAAGCTTATGAATGGACGTTTGGCAAGTCTAGCTTTCTATACACTGCTAGAGACACTGAGGAAAATCTCTTTGAACAAATTAGTAAACAGCAACCCATGAAAAACAGCTTGGCATATTTTCGAACGGAATTAAAAGGAGAAGCAAAACTTGTACATGGATATACACATTTATGGCATTCTATTATGAAAAACTTTAGCAGAGTATTCATTCCACCTTATCAGCATGATTTTATGGTACTGAAACTTTGGG
Organism: Entomobrya proxima; assembly: GCA_029691765.1. NCBI lineage: Eukaryota > Metazoa > Arthropoda > Collembola > Entomobryomorpha > Entomobryidae > Entomobrya > Entomobrya proxima. The sequence goes on from CM056172.1 coordinate 41,394,366, forward strand.
TTGAAGATTATTTAGGCAAGCAGGGATATCATGGGTTGCTAAGTGTTAACAGTACACAAGGTCCTTTGCAGTTTGTAGGTTGTGGTCAAATGATACGGGAAGGAATGAAATATCGTGAATTGGTAATTGCCTATGAGGGATCTGCATGGGCTGTAATATTAGGTGCTACACTTTTAATTCCACTTTGTATAAATTTGGTAATTCTCCCAGTTTCTAGACAAAAGTTAATTAGTAATGTTTGGGAATTTACATTTCGATTTTACAAATTGTTGGTTGAACAAGGCAATCCGTTCTTAGACAGGCAGCTTAAAACATGGCGAATGAAATCTGTTCTAGCAAGTTCAATGTTTGGATTTCTGGTTTTAAGCAATGCTTACAAAAATACTAATGTTTATAACATGGTCTCTCCTAGAGGTTTTGTACCGTACAAATATATACAAGAATTGCTCAGGGATAATCTAACAATATACACTGGGTCAATTGGTACGGAAGCATCTCACCCAAATTGGTGGATGAACCAGTCTGTTGTACGAGATAAGCATAGAATGGAGTATTCAGGACATCAAGTCGTTTCAGAAATATATGCACTTAAAAATAAAATTAGATACGTGGAAGATAAAAATTTACATGAATATACTTATGGAGCGGCCATGGGACAACTTTCCAATTTTGAAATGGAACAGTGGCAAAACATAAAACGATTTCAGCAAATTTTAATGCAAAGGAGTTCTCTTCTTGTAGACGGAATTGAATTGGTGAAGGAATCAGTATGGAAAGTAGCAGAGTATTTTAATTATACTCAAAAACTTCATTATGGATATGAATTTTCAAAATTTGCCGATATGGTTCGGGACGATTTTCTACAAAAAGAGGAATTAATGCTACAAGAAAAATTACAAAGCTGTAGTGAAAGTACTGCAATTTTCTTAGGAGAACATTCAGCTACAAGAATTGCTAAGCAATTACAGCGTAGTGGAAGTTTATACGTGTCATTAGGAGAAGAACGGTTTGATTTATTGAGAAAAAATTTTGCTTTTAGAATTTCTGGACTAATGCCGTTATATATTTACAAGCGCATAAAAGGCATGGAAATGTCAGGTTTGTGGAACTGGTGGTTTATATTTGTTAATGAAGAAAATGGTAAGTTTAGGCTGAGATGTTGCAAGAGGTAAAACCACCGTCTCTTTCGGGAAACATTCTAATTGTTTTTGTTTTGTTAATGTCTGGATTGGGCATAGCTTTTTTAACTTTTGTGTTGGAAGTTCGAAGGTTGGTTTACGGAATAATTGTAAATATCTTTTTAAGTCGTAATGTATGCATAATCCAAAGAGTGGATTATTTGAACAGAAATGTTTCTAAAATTTTTAACTGCTGTAAAAATATTTTGACAGGAGCTTGAAACGCTTTTGCGTAAACGGTTAAGTTTTAGCATTATTTTGAAGGAGGTATAAGCTTCATTGTTTTTACGGTTATTTGTTGTCTTCATGAAAAAAGTAATTTAAATAGGATCTGTTGCTAATAAATAAATAATACGGAATTTGTTGCTGAAATAATACTAGACGAATTTATTCTGTTTCTGAAATCTATGTATACTCAAACAGGTAAAATGGATATTTAATAGCCTGTCATTTCAGAGAATGTGGTCTCCAGCTCGGTGGTAATGCTCTTGAACTTTTCTTGTTCGTTCTTTAGCTCATCTGTGGGAAACCAAATGACAACCAAACGTTTACGAAAATTCGGGATGTAAACTGAAAATTATTTTATAATGCAAAATATTATATACCTTCAATTCGGTCCACTTCCTTCAACAGTTTTTGCACAGTTCGCTCTGCAAACTCGGCACGAGCTTCAGCCTAAAATTTAAATAAAAAAACAATTCAAAATTTTTTATTTATTTAAAAAGACAATAAAATTGGACAGCAGTAGTATCATGATGGGAAGTTTTTATACCTGCTTTAGCTTCGTAGTCAGGCTTTTGATGCTAGCCTTGAACTCAATTTCCGTTTGACGTGCCTAAAGTATCAAAAAAAGATAGAAAAACTGTTTGAGTTTGAATTTTGTACAAATGTTTTAGAATCATTTATTTTACGATTTACTCACCTTCTCCTCGGATACTTCCAACGATTTCAAGTTATTTCCCACAACTTTCAGTTCCTCTTCAAGCTCAAGAAGCTTCCTAAAAAGATAAAAATTACGTAAAAATGCACCAGCGAAACATACCTTTGATAGTAAAAAATAACAACAACTTGTTATAGAATATTTTACATTTCTCCAGTGTTGGCTCGATCCTCAGCAATTTCCACTTCCTGCTCAACCATGGCCAAGTTCTGGCCAACCTGAATTCATTATATGAACATGGGGCATTGTGATACAACATTTTGATTTTATTTGGGTTTGAATATTTTTTAGGGCAAAATGGCAAAAGGGATCTAAAGAGGCTCTCTGTATTCACCCTGGATTACAAACAGGCAGAAGAAGGGCACAATGGGGGTAATTGGATAAACCCTGAAAAAATGTAGGAATAGTTTATTTAGTGTAAACGGTTTAGTATAAAACTAATTTTAAAAACTCAATACAAACTGAACTAAAATGATACAGGTAAAGTTTATAAAAAGCAAACAAGCAAAGAAAATTTAATTTAGTTTAGGCTATTTTTAATTCTAACCTCGTCGCACTTCCTGTCATTTTCTTCAGCAAGTGCGGTTGCCTCTTTAAGTTGGGCTTCTAGGGATTTCATGCGCTCTTCATTTTCCAACACTCGGTTTTCCAGCACTTTGCGCATACTTTAGCAAAAAACGATGCAAAATACTTAAATTTGTTAAATCTTTTGCATGCTGTTTAGATTCAAAATTATTTTAGTAGCATGCCTTACCGTTCCGCCTCGTCCCCAGCATGCATAACCTGAACAAGTGAGTCGTTTGTAGACTTGAGTTTGTTCTCCGTGTCCTCAAATTTTTCTTCAACTTGTTGTACCTTTTTGCCCAGAGCGTTTAGTTCCATTTCCGTCTAAACAAATCGTGTAAAAATTTTCGGTTGCCAAACGTTTCTTTTGGAAATAAAGCACGGTTAACATGTTCTACATTACGGCAGTTAGAGCTTTTTCCTTATTTTCCAAATTTGTATTGGTTGTGGTCAGTGTCACTTGAATGGTAGCGTATTCCGCTTCCAATTGCGCCAAACGCTTTTTCAATCCGTCCAACTCTTCCTCGTTTTTGGCCACTCTGGTAGTAGCATCTCGAGCTAATTGTTCCATAGTATCCACCTTATCCTGAGCATTGTCCTTTTCCACCTTCATCGCCTGCATTTTCTTCTTAATGGCCTCCATTTTTAATTTTTTTATTAAGTTTTTAAAAACTTGCTAAAAATTTAAATTTAAAAACTCAAAATGCACACAAACGATCGCTGTAGAAATGCTTGCTTCAGGATGGCGAGCAAAGGCGAAATGGCGAAGAAATAAAATTTTTACATGCCAGCCCTACAAAATATTTTTATATGGCTTATTTTGTATTCTCTAGTTGTTCGCTATATGTAATAGTCAATATCAAAAACTTCATTATTTCCATGTCTTTTATGAAGCACAAAATGATATTTTCTTTTGTATTTCCTGAGATAAATATAGAACAGCCAAAAATACCCACACGCAAAAAACACAAAGCCCAATTATAAAAATTTTCTGCATGCAATTTGGCATCTAAGCGGAGTAACACTTGTGCCACATGAGAATATCAATTTTTTAAAATGTGTTGATGCATATTATACATTCTAATATAAAATGGAACAAAAAATGCGCATTGGAAGGTTATAATGAGCAAGATAATATTCTCATAAAGGTTATAAGGAAAGTATGAGAATAGATGGCAGATGGGTGGGAGATATCAACAAGAAGAAGGAGGCAGAGGGAGGCTAAAGCTGTGTAGCAATAAGGAATTTCATCAGAGAACAGAGAATGGAATGAGGAGACAAGGCCAAGAAAAATGAGAATGGGATGATGACAAAGCCAAAAAGTGTTTTATTTTATAGCTGAGTGGAACCATATCGATGTCATCGTCAACAGCTTGGCATTTTTTAATGGTTTTTACTATGATTGTTTATATGTTATTATGTTTTGTAAAACCGCAGCTGCTAAGTGATCAATACAAGTCAGCTTGACAAAAAAAATTGTATTTTTTTCTACTCTGAAATGCTCTAATTTTGTTTTAGCTTCGAAAATTGCACAAGTGACAATTTACATTATTTTACTTGCTACTAATTTTCAAGCAGATAAAAGGTTATGGGTTATGGGAATAATTCGAACTGCTTGTTGGCACGAAAATGATAGCTCTCGGATACGGCACTGTCGCCAACATAAGATTGGCCTTCACGTTATCTTCCGAAGGACCAGGGCTGGCTGCCCAAACCCAAGCTTCCCTATGGCTAGAGTCGCTCGGGGTGCGTTTAAATTAACGATAAGACTCAAACAACGAAATACTACAAAAATAACTTTATTGAAATCTTAGAACGCTAATAAACGACTTCCAAAATAGTATCTCTGACAGTTGTTGGCAAAAACTGAAAGAGGCTACAAAACTTCATACAATCTGTTATGTTCTCGCGAACAGTCCCAGAGTATGACTAACATGATTATTGGAAGTTGGTTTCCATTTTTATACCAACTCCAGACAAAGAAACTTTACAACAAAGAATAATTTCGAGAACAATAACAGGAAGTCAACTTCCGGAAGTGGGCTCAGAAAAATATCGAAAATTATTGAACAACAATAAAAATATTCGAACTAAATTAATCCTGACCGGAAATGGTACAAAGTCTCAGAGTTCACATTTTCTGAGCTTGAAGAACAAAGAAAGCTAAAACGTTTTCACTAAATGAACAAAGAAAGTGACAATTTTTCATTGTTCATGAAAAGTTACAATCGTACCGGAAATGCCCACTTCCAAGAAGAAAAATAATAATATACATAATATACAAAATATTACGAACTACTACGTTTTCCCGACGACATACTTCCCCCCAGTTTTGAAATCCGGTTTCAAAACTCCAATCAGCCATCGGAGGGAACTTCCGCTTTGATGTCCAGCTTGGCTAGCTTGACCACGGGTCTTCTGTACGTCCCGTATGCCGTCTTGACCTCAGCTACCCGAGTTGTCCCGTCGGATCCCGGAAATGTGTCCGTTACCATTCCCAGAGGCCAAGTATTCCTCTTTAGGCTCTCATCAATGATGATCACCATGTCCCCCTTTTCGAGCCCTGGAGCCGGCTTGAGCCATTTAGTCCTCCTCTGCAAAGTAGGTAGGTATTCTCGTACCCACCGTTTCCAGAACATGTCGGCAATTCTTTGCGACCTCCTCCAATGCTTCCGGAGGTCCAAGTCCTGGTCATCAAACTCACCAGGGGGTTGCAATGCACTGGATGATCCAATAATGAAGTGCATTGGGGTGAGTGCTTCACGGCTACCAGGCTCCACCGGAATGTCAGTTAAAGGGCGGCTATTCAGAACAGCTTCTACTTCCACAAAGATCGTCTGGAGGACTTCTTCCTTCACTGCTCTTGACTTCATGATAGCCCCCATTGCGGTCTTAACTGACTTGACCAGCCTTTCCCAAGTCCCTCCAAAGTGTGGTGCGGAGGGTGGAATAAAATTCCATTTTATTCCCATTGTGGTCATCTTGTCAGCTATGTGATTGCTGCTAATTTCCTCCAATGCCAGCCTCATTTCCTTGTCAGCGCCACGCATGTTAGTCCCGTTGTCGCTGTAAACCTCCTTCGGGGAGCCTCGGCGTCCAATCATCCTCCTTATTGCCATAATGCAGCTGTCCGTTGACAAGCTGTGAGCAATCTCGAGGTGCACCGCCCTTGTGTTCATGCAAGTGAACAGTACGCCATAACGTTTTTCATGACGCCTGCCAATTACTACATCAAGGGGGCCAAAGTAGTCCATCCCAACAATAGTGAAGCACCGAGGCTGCCTCTGAACACGAAAGTCCGGCAAGTGACCCATTGGAGGCGGCATTGGCTTAGCTCTCCTTTTTCTGCACTCAAGGCACTCGTGCCAGGATTTCTTGACAGCTTCCTTCAAGTGGGGAATGTAAAACTTCTGCCGTATTTCGTTACGGACTTCATCCTGGTCTTGGTGCAGAGCCTTCACATGATAATCCATGATTATCAGCTTCGTCATCTGGTTGTGTGGGTTGAGAATCATTGGCTTCCTCAGTCCTTCCTCAGCAGCCCCAGTAGTCCTAGCATCCATAATCAGCACACCGTCGATATCCAACTTTGGCGATAAGTTGAATAGCTTGCTGCTGCTAGGTAAGCGTCCCCCAGTACTGAGAATGTGAATCTCCTTTCCATAGTCATCCCGTTGACAGCTCCGAACCAGTAACCTTTCCGCCTTTTCCAAGTCCTGTGGGAGCAGTGTTGGCAAAACTGTTTCCCCAAGAAACTTTCCTTCCATCATCTGCACAAACTTCAGTACGTAAGCTGTGCTTCTTAAGAGTCTCGTCCACTTGGAAAAGCGGTCCACTTTTGGTAGGTACTGGTCTGGTACATGATCCATGGAACATGTTTGCTCATGTTTCCGGATCTCTAGCAAGCTGTCATCCAGTTTCACATTCTCGCTTTCCACTGGCCAGTCATCTTCTGAAAGCTTGAGAAAGGCTGGTCCATTCCACCATCTGCTCCCCGGGCCAAGATCTGCTTTCCCGTCACGCGTTGCGTCGTCAGCAACATTGTCCTTCGTGGGGACCCATTTCCATTGCGCAACGTCTGAGTTCTCGTGAATTTCACCAATTCTATTTGCAACGAACTGGTGAAACCTCCGAGAATCTGAACGTATCCAGTGAAGCACGGTTTTGGAATTCGTCCAGTATACAGTCTTGTCAACCCACAGGTCCAGCTGCTCCCTCACAAACTTTCCCAGTCTGGATGCCACCAATGCTGCTTGTAGTTCCAGCCTTGGAATAGAGACGTGCTTCAATGGAGCCACTCGGGATTTTGCCATCACGAACATGTTCTCCACATCTTGTCCAGTGTCCACACGGAGAAAAGCTATGGCACAGTACGCGAGTTCTCCAGCATCCGCCATTAAGTGCAACTGTATGTTTTTGGCGTTAGTTGCACTGACAGAGTAGCACCTGGGGACAGCAACTTTACTTATGCTTTCCAGACGTTGCACCCATTGCCTCCACTTCTTAAACTGTTCCTCCGTGATCTCGTTATCCCAGCCAAGCTTCAGTGTCCATGTCTGCTGCATGATGATACGTGCCTTCACCAGAAAGTGACTTAGAAATCCCAGGGGATCAAAAATGAGCATGATCAACCTGAGAACTTCCCTCTTTGTAGGTCGGCGAGATCCATCCGCAATGCCACTTCCGGCTCGTTGCAGATTGACACGAAAAGTGAATGTGTCTTTTTGTGGATTCCAGTGGAGACCAAGCACCCGTTCCGTCATGATCTCCGACCACTCTGTCAAGTTTTTAGAGTTGGCCGCCGCCTCAGGGTTGATTCTCCTCAGAAGTTCTTCCGAGTTTGAAATCCACTTGCCAATCTTGAATCCACCACGTTTGTGTACTTCTGTCACCTCCTGGACCAACTTTTCGGCTTCTTGCCACGTATCACAGCTCTCAATCCAATCGTCCATGTAGTGGCGATCTACAATGGATTTAGCAGCAGCAGGAAACTCCTTCTGGAACTCGACAGCATTTCTGTTCTTGACATACTGAGCGCAGTATGGAGAACAGACGGAGCCAAACATCATGCGCTCCAGCTGGTACGTGTCAACTTCGTCTTTGTTGTTGTTTCTCCAAAGAAACCGTTGGGCTGGGCAATCTTCTTTGCGTATACGAACCTGAGGAAACATTTCTTCGATGTCTCCAGAGATTGCTATCTTCCTTTGCCGGAACTTGAGCAGAATTCCTGGCAGGGATACCAACAGATCTGGACCAGTCATCAGCGCGTCGTTGAGAGACATTCCACGAGACTTGGACTTGGCATCGAAAACGATTCTTAGTTTCTTCGGCTTATTGGGATGAAAGGTACCAAAGTGGGGTAAATACCACTCCACAGGTGACTGTACTGCAAGTTCACTGGAAGATAACTTGCGAGCATAACCTTTCTTTAGGTAATCCATAATTTTGGCTTCGTACTCCAAAAATAACTCAGGAACTCTTTTTAATTTCCTTTCTATCCCATAAAATCGTTTCAGTGCTACAGATTTGCTTTCAGGTAGCTTTATGATTCCCTCCTTCCATAAAAGTCCCGTCTCCCAACGCTGTCCTACTCGTCTCGTCAGCTGTTCCATTTTGGCTTCAGCTAACTTGTCCTCCCTGGATCTGGAACTGGCAGCTCCACTCGTGATCCCAATACTGTCAATTTGGAAGGACTCCTTAACAAGACGATGAATTATTTCGTCATCTGTCTCGTGTTCACAGTGCATGGTCTCCTCCTCCTCGGATCTTCCTCCAACTGGGCCATGGAGTACCCAACCAAGCTTTGTTAACGTAAGCAAGGGGGCGTTTTCTCCTCCTTCAATTATTTTGCGGGCAGCAAAAAGGCACTGATGGCGTTGTCCCAGCAAGATCCTTGGCCTGGCTTTGACCATGTCCGGCATCTTCACAGCTTTCAGATGCGGCCATCGCTCCTCCAATTTGTCCATTTTGTAGGACTGTGGAGTGAACATCAACTTGTCCACCGTCCTGACTTCCCGCAAGTCGTACTGCTTCCCCCCGTCTCGACCAGATATCTTTAGGCACACACGTTTCGAATTGTTGTGCTCCTGCTTCATCCCATTCGTCCATTTTAAGCGAAGTGGGTCCGTCGGCCCGTCTAGCTCCAACTCGTCTGCTAAACTTTCTTCAATTAAGTCAGCAGTGGAACACCCATCATAGACGGCAAATACTTTGACGGAATTCCTTCCACTTCCAAGCTTGACTGGGGCAAACTTCAACAGCACGTCACGGGAACATCCTTCAACGGCAGCACTCTCCTCCTCTTTGTCATCCTTCTTTGGTTGGGCTGGAGGAGTTTCCTTCTTTCTGCTACTGTCGTGCAGCAATCTATGATGAAGACGTTGGCAACTGTCAACACCACAAACTGCCTTCGACCTGCAGTCCTTCACCGCATGCCCATAGCGCAGGCAGCGAAAACAGAGCTTCATCTTCTTCACGTGTTCCCACCTCTTGTTCACCTCCAACTTGGCAAACTTGTCACATTTGGGAACTTTGTGACTATCTTGTTTACAGAACGGGCAGGATCCTTCCGGTTGACTGGACTTGTGCTGCTCCACTACCGCCGTCGTATCATCGTCAGTAGTGTTGACCTCAGCTGTTGACTTTCCTTTCTTGCCTTCTAGCTTTGAGAATTTAGGGGTTGCAACGGCACTGATGGCCTTAGCCTTCACAGCTATCCAGTCACAAAATGTCTTCAAATTTGGACGTCCTCCCATCCTGATAACCTTTTCTCCCCATTGCAGCTTCATTCCATCCGGCAGCTTGTCCACAAGCTCCTTGAGTAGCTGCGGGTTCTTCAGGTAATCTGGCAACCCCATTGATTCTACGGTGATTACCAGATTACTGATGGAGTTGGCATAGTCCATTATACTAGCCAACTTCCCTTCCTTCGGTGCTGGTGTTTCCTTTGCCAGCTTGACCAGAGCCTCAATGATGTACTCTGGTCGTCCATATCTTTGCTCCAGCGCTGTAATTACGGCATTTGCGTTGCTGGGCGTGATCATCAGCGCCTGAACGGATCTTCGGGCTTCACCCTTCAGGCACTTTTCCAGCCGTCCCATATTTTGAGCTGGTGTGTATCCACAGTCCAACGTTGATTGCCGATAATGGTTGATGAATATCGGCCAGTCCAGTGGATTTCCTCCAAACGCTGGCAGCTTGCTTTCGGTTGACTGCCGAGCAATGAACTTCTCCGATGCTTTATTTTGGACCGATAAGGCTGCTATCAGGGCCTTTGCTAGTGAGTCCACCGATGACGAGATGTCGCTGGTTTCTCCAGTTTTGGATGGTGCTTCCATTGAAGCTTGTCCTGCTCCACCGTAAATCCGCCCCCGCATACGCGGCTTTGGAACTGGTGGAGGTGCACATGGTGTGCTGTGGTACCTTGGCTGATGGTAGTACTGGAAGTCTGGACCCTGGCCATGATAGCCTCCTGTAGCAGAACCTGATTGTCCTGCTTGATGACCCCCGCTCGAAGGAAGTTTAGCTTTTCCTCCAGCAGGTTTCCCTTGTTTCCCCGTAAACACATCTCGGAGATCGTCATCCTTTGTCCAGCTTTTCTCCCACGTGGCGGCAGAAGCTTGTGCGTGTTCTCCACCGCTGGACACGTACTCGAATGCATCCGGTGGTTGCCCCTCGTCAACTTCGGAGCCCTCCTCCTCACTCTCCATGAACCTCGACTTGTCCCCGTCACGGTCTACATTTATGAACGTCTCTCTCCAGAGTTCACGCTGCAACATTGTATTTTCCAGCTTAAGCCTCTCGATCCGGTGGGATGCATTCTGGAACTTGGCTTCCATGTTCTGTACCAGTCGGTCAATCTCAGCATCGTTCTCCTCCATTTTCATTCTGCTAATAACAGACCTGGCAGTTGTCTGAGTATTAGCTGAAGAACGACTCGCGACCGAACTAGCTCTTGAACCCCCTGCGCTCCCTTGGTTGAGACTTCTTCTTGGCTTAGGTACTGGAATGGCTGCAGCACCTCCTTCTGCCTCAGCGTTGGCTACGCTTTGTTGGTCATCTTCTTCTGGAGGTTGCTGTTGAATTACGTTTTCTGGCCGCCTTGTTAGCGGTGGTGGCCGTGGGATGAGGTCCCTTTGTCCATCCCCGAAGTAGTTTGGCGGGACTCCAAAGTTGGTTCTGGCGCTCCTCCGCAGACCCTCTCTATCGTGACGAATCTCAGATCCCTCACCGTTATCCATAGCGATTCCTGGGTCTTACCCTTCTTGCAAGAAGACCTGGAGCCCAAAGAATTCGCACCAACCTCGTGACTGAACTTCCCTTGCGGGCCCGGAGCACTAAGGTCGGTTTGGATGACACGGTTTCGGTTTCCAAACTTCTATCACTGCCTCAGGATCCGGTTCGAAGGACCAATTATGTTGGCACGAAAATGATAGCTCTCGAATACGGCACTGTCGCCAACATAAGATTGGCCTTCACGTTATCTTCCGAAGGACCAGGGCTGGCTGCCCAAACCCAAGCTTCCCTATGGCTAGAGTCGCTCGGGGTGCGTTTAAATTAACGATAAGACTCAAACAACGAAATACTATAAAAATAACTTTATTGAAATCTTAGAACGCTAATAAACGACTTCCAAAATAGTATCTCTGACAGTTGTTGGCAAAAACTGAAAGAGGCTACAAAACTTCATACAATCTGTTATGTTCTCGCGAACAGTCCCAGAGTATGACTAACATGATTATTGGAAGTTGGTTTCCATTTTTATACCAACTCCAGACAAAGAAACTTTACAACAAAGAATAATTTCGAGAACAATAACAGGAAGTCAACTTCCGGAAGTGGGCTCAGAAAAATATCGAAAATTATTGAACAACAATAAAAATATTCGAACTAAATTAATCCTGACCGGAAATGGTACAAAGTCTCAGAGTTCACATTTTCTGAGCTTGAAGAACAAAGAAAGCTAAAACGTTTTCACTAAATGAACAAAGAAAGTGACAATTTTTCATTGTTCATGAAAAGTTACAATCGTACCGGAAATGCCCACTTCCAAGAAGAAAAATAATAATATACATAATATACAAAATATTACGAACTACTACGTTTTCCCGACGACACTGCTAAAAATTCAATCAATTACTAAAAGAAAATGCGTTGAAATATTACAGCAGAATATAAAGGGAAATATGTTACTTAATAGTGCGCATCCCAACTTGTGAGGATAAGGATACGCTCTGTGAAAAACGGATAAAACGATATGCTTTGTTTTCCTGGCCTATTTCCAGTTTTTTTTATTTTGAATTATAAATGTATGCACATAGCAGCTTATATATAAAAATGCAAGCTTGTTGCTCCAGTATATTATTCAAGTGATTACATATTTCAAGCCTCTTGGACATGTGAAAAACAAAGGTTATACGGAACTGATTTCGTCTCTCGGATTCAGACATACGGATCTATTTTTGTTAGGTGACCTGTAACAAAATGCGAGTTCGAAGGCTTCCTTCTACAGTGTACAATATCGTATGGTGACAAATGGATAGATAATTGGTAGATTTATGATAAACAAAATCGAACAACAAAAATCTTCATTTTTATTTCACTTTATAACTGCATACTGAACGAAAAATTAATGATTTTTGTATGTTTTGTTGTTTTAGGCAACCAATCAGTTTTAGCATAATGCATGTACAATGATAAATCCAAAATACCGATATTGGTTTGGTCAGTGTGCTGGACAAATCCGGGAAGCATAGAATATGTTGTTTCATGTATTATTGTTAAGTGCTGCGCTAATGTAAGATATTTTCGATTGGGATAAAACAGTGACTTTTCCATAGACAAGGTTTTTTTTCTGACGTTAGAATTTTTTGTGTTTGTTGTTTCTCTCTTGCATTTCACAATATATATTATGCTGCCTTGTCCTGCATTTTACCTACACGTGAATGTCAAAGCCAATGAATTACGACTACATACCTAACAGGGTTTTCTAAAGGAGCGTTTATTGTAATCATTTGAAAGATGAGGTTTATATATGATTAAATCATAATGATTTAAGTAGGCATTTGTATGTATTTTGTAAATGCATTAATAAGACAGTACACATTTATGCACCAATAATAATACTTTATAATATTCTGTTTCTTTATTTTACTTTAGTACTAACGACAAAGAAAGTAAACATTTTGTAATATTACATAAAAAAGCAGTTATATTCCCTTTACTTGACAATTTTGCTACACGGCATAATTAATTAGTTACTTTAATTATTTTATATGATTATAGTTCAAAATCTCCAAAAATAAAAGCTTTTTTATTCATTTAATCCTGCAGCCACTTTCTCCTTTTTACTCTTAGGTTTCCACCGATATCCCTTATGCACCTTATTAATATGTTGAGACAGATAACCCGGCGCATAAAACGCTTTACCGCACTGCTCACACTTAAAACCCGGCTCCCCTTGCTTATGCACCCCATGCCAATGATTAGTTACAGCTTTCTTTGAATAAAACACCTTCCCACAACCTTCTTCTGGACACTTGTGCTCCTTTCCCTTCAAACTTTCAATTTCAATCTTGTGGACAATTGCCAAGTGTATGTTCAGCTTACTCTTACTCTCCAGCCCTTTTCCACAATGTCCACAAGTTTGTGCAAAAATCCCTTCGTGTCTTTCCCGAATATGTTTTTGCAAATTAAACCGATTAGAATAGCCTTTTCCACAAATGTCACAAACCACTATCTTCGGTTTCAGTCCTTGTCTTTGGCGACATTCGGCCTTGGCATGCTTGTGCGTTAGCAATCTTCCTTTTGTGACAAAACCTGCTCCACAAAATTCACAGATTATGTCCCTTTTATAAGTTTTGTCATGCTTTGGCAAGTGATCCTCTGCGTGATGCAAGCTTCGGAACATTTTTTGGCATTCAGTACATTCCAGTACTTTCGCATTGCAGGTAACACTACATTTTTCTTCGAAAGTGTGTTCCTTTTCCATGTGAGTTAGGTAGGAAGGTATAGATGTCCATGTTTCGGGGCAATTGGAAACAGGACACTTGACACGAAATATATTACTTGGAATTACTAGAGCTTCCTGTTGTTCTTTAGGGGATTTCTTGGCGTAGGTGCAAAAGGGATAGCTGGAACGTTTTGAGGTTTTGATCTGGTGAACAATGTCCAGATGGGTAGTTAGGCTGTGCTGGTTTGCCAGGACGTTGTTACACACGTCACATGTCACGGGTAATTTGGAGGGAGCCAGCATGTTAAAATCTCTTGTGGAGGCTTTAACTTCCGGTTTATAATCCTCACTTAAGTTATTATCATCATCTGAATCGCAAGCGGGGCTAAATGTCCAATATTCTTCTTCACTTGCTCCAGATTCTTCCTCCACTTCTTGTTTTACCAACATTTTGCTAGCAAGCTCCAAAGCCATCAAATCCCCGTCAGTAAAAGGTTTCCTCCAAGATTCGTATTCATCTGTCAACACAATAAAAATAAAATCCTCCTAACTTAACCCATTCCCAATTAAACTTCTTCAAAAAACCTGTAAGCTCTAACTCTACTTACATTTCTTCACAAAATCTCTACACTCCCTTGCCACATCCTCCAGATTCCCTCCATCCTCCTCCCAAGTCTCCTTGATTTTCCCCACCACTTTCAACCTGCATTCTATCCACCTCCGTTTCACCCCCAAAAGCCGCTGATAAGCCACTTGACACTCCTGCACCAACTCCCCACATTGTCCACAAATCTTTATCCATCCCTCCAAATAATCCTGAGGACAACCCTCCAAAAATCTAGCCAGTTGTTCTCCAGGTACCTTCAACACTTTTCCCAGCAACCAGAAAACCTCCAGGTTTCTATCCACCACTAAATTGGCCCTTGGGAAGGACGACCATTGAACATTCTGGTGGCAAATCAAACAGCAGTGGTCACTACTCATTTTTACTTAATTGCTAATTAAATTAATTATAATTAGTAGTGATTTTGTGGTGGGTTGAGCTAGAGGCAGGAATGATCCAGAAGTTGCACGATGTTCTGCTTAGAGTTTTAACATGGGCAGGATTATAGGGAAATTTCGAAAAAGTTCTGTGGATTTTGTGAGATGAATGGATGTAGCTTAGAAATATATGTAGAGCCGGAAATGACGATGGTAACAGGTAGCGTTGCGCAGTTTACAATATAAAAATCAATATTAAGGCTTGTCTCGTCATTCCTCGGACAAAGTTCATTTAGGTTTAAAACAAATAAAAAAACACTTGGTAAGTGCATTCATTTTATTAGTTAAGTAAGTCATATGTGTAGATTTCAGAAAAAAATACTTCATGCCACTTGTACCTTTATATACATAATTTACATGTATGTTTGTAACCACATGTCGACTTCTCGTTATTTCGCTTTTTAAAAATTGGGTTTTTGTTTCTAAATTGGCCTTCTTACTGGAATTTAGTTTTTGATGCCGATGTAGATATAATAGATGTAACCGTAAAATAATCAAGAAGACACGGGCTTTAAAATAAGCTATAAGTGATTCGTTTTCGTATCGAGTGGTTTGGTTAAAGTTACATGCATTTGGTTATGCATACTCCCAACAAAAAGCAAAGTCATCATATTCGTGTTTTGTGAACTTGTGTTTATATTTAGCGGCGTAAAAAAGCAATTACGATGAATTTAAAAACTTGGCTATTTTCAAATAAACATATACGAGTAGAGGCACAGTTTGTGACAAAAAACATCAAAAAGTTAATATAAATTTTAATTGCCCTGCAGCTTTAACTGCAATTATTAACTTTCCGAAACAAGTATCGGACAAAATTCAAACGCCATCAATATTGGTAAGGTCAAATGTAACAAATCCAGGTACAACCGGGTCCGGTACAAGCTTTATTTCTAGAGAAAAATGAAACCATAATATACTTGCGTGGGTGGTGGTGTATGCATTGTGCATCATGTGTTTGTGTGTTACCGATTGCCTGTAACATAATTATTACTTTGTGTAATGCATGTGTTAATGAATATGCTTCCTATATTTAAGTTGCATAGAGATCTATTGATCTCTCTTTACACTAGTGAGGAAGATACAAACTATCCGAATGGTATCTGAATTGGCATAAAAAGTACCCGAACTTTTTAACCGAAAAGACATACAAATTAGCCGAATAATATCCGAAAATTTCGGTTATCACAAAGCATATAGAATAGTAAATATGGGTTATCATACATTTGAAGCACAAGTGTGCCTGTAATGTTATCTGGCGTGTTCTATTTGAGAAAAAAGTCATTTTTATGCTGCTCGATTGTTCGATAAGAAACATATTCAAAATTTTCAATACATTTTAGCGGTTTGAACATTTCTTGGCATTTTTTGAATATTTGGCACCAATTTTAGCGAAAAATAAATTCCCCACCCGTTAATCAGTCTACATACTAAGCTTCAGCTGAATCCGAGCTAAAATGTAAAAAATACCCCTGGAGGTCCTCCAGTGGAAGATAAATTGGTTTGTTGTTTTGAATTCCCCACTTTTAAATTCGAAGTGCTTCAATTCAATCAGTTACTAATAAAACAGCATCCCAACGGTGTGAGGATACGCTCTATGAAAACCCAATAAAAAGATGTGCTTTCTTTCCCTGGTCTATTTAGTTTTTTATTTTGAATTATGTATGTCTGCAGATAACAGAGCGTATATATAATAAAGCAAGCTTGTTACTCCTGTATATTACTTCAAATCAATATTTATTTCAAGCCATTTGTTCTTGTGAAAAACATGTTTCAATACCAAATGTTAAAATGCATTCTCAATCTAAAGTTGAAATTCTTTTATTACGATGATACTTTACAATCTACAAATAAAAGCTTTTTTATTCATTTGATCCTGCAGCCACTTTCTCCTTTTTACTACTCTTAGGTTTCCACCGATATCCCTTATGCACCGCAATAATATGTTAGACAGATAACCCGGCGCATAAAACGCTTTACCGCACTGCTCACATTTGAAGCCCGGCTCGCCCTGTTTATGCACCCCATACCAATGATTAGTTACAGTTTTCTTTGAATAAAACGCATTTCCACAACTTTATTCTGAACATTTGTGCTCCTTTCCCTTAAAATTTCCAATTTTGTGCACAGTTGTCAAATGTATTTTCAGCTTATATTTATTCTCCAGCGCTTTTCCACTGTGTTCATAGTTCACACATTTGTTTTAAAACCCACTCGTTTCTTTCCCAAACATGCTGCAATTACTGGGAAAGGTTTTCTGACAATTTGGGCACTCAAAGCTACCACCACCCCTATCAATACTGTGCATCCTTAAAAGATGAAGCTTCAAGTTTTTGGCACAGCTAATTTCCTTGGAGCAAAGGTGGCAGTTGACCGGTTTCTTTGGCGGTTTTGGATCTGACTTCCTGTGACAATTGTAAATGTGATGATTAAGACAGGTTTTGGAAGGATGAGTCTTTCCACAAATTGTACAAAGTGCAGTTTCCTTTGGCTTTAGTCCTTGTCTTTGGCGACATTCGGCCTTGACGTGCTTGTGCGTTAGCAATCTTCGTTTTGTGACAAAGGCTGCTCCACAAAATTCGCAGATGTTGTCCCTTTTCAGAGTTTTGTCATGCTTTGACAAGTGATCCTCTGCGTGTTGCAAGCCTCGGAACATTTTTTGGCATTCAGTACATTCCAGTACTTTGGAATTACTGGTAACACCAGATTTTTCTTCGGAAGTGTGGTCGTTTTCCATGTGAATTAGGTAAGGAGGTACAGAGGTCCAAGTTTGGGAGCAATCGGACACAGGACACTTAACACGAAACATATTACCTGGAATTACTAGGGCTTTTTCCTGATCTTTAGGGGGTTTCTTGGCGTAGGTGCAAAAGGGATAGCTGCAACTTTTTGAGGATTTGATGTCATGAATAATGTCCAAATGTGTAGTTAGGCTGTGCTGGTTTGCCAATGCTTTGTTACAAATGTGACATGTCACGGGTAATTTGGAGGGTGGCAAATTGTTCACACATTTTTGTCCATTTTTGGTAAAGCCAAAATCTCTTGTGGAGTGTTTAACTTCCGGTTTAGTATCCTCATCTTTCTCGTTATCCTCACTTAAGTTATAATCATCATCAGAATCGCTAGCAAGGCTAAATGCACAATATTCTTCTTCCTCCACTTCTTGTTTTACCACCATTTTACTAGCAAGCTCCAAAGCCATCAAATCCCCGTCAGTAAAAGGATTCCTCCAAGATTCGTATTCATCTGTCAATACTCAATAAAAATAAAATCCTCCCAACTTAACCCATTCCCAATTAAACTTCTCAGGGGTTCCGAAATACTATTTGAAAAGTATTTACATACTATTTGAAATACAACATATTTTTAAATTTACAAGTATTTCAAATACTAAATACAGTATTTTGTATTTCAAATAGTATTTCTCAAAGCCTGTATTTTGTATTTCTGTTAGAGAATACTTTTCAAAAATGTATTTGAAAAATCTTGACATCAAGACCTAGAAACAACATAGTTTCGCTCTAAAATACAAGCCTGTGACGATTGCTGAGCTCAAGAGCTGCCAAAATAAAATATCAAATACTATTTCGCTCAGTATTTAAAAATGTGTATCATTGTTGGGTGAAGTTTGAGAAGCGTTTATTGCTGCCTCCCTCTCAACAAAGGAATATATACTGTAGTTTTTAAACAACTCTAATTGATTTTTAATCTATGGAGGTGTGACATAAAGACCACGCAAAGCAAATTTGGTAATTAAGAGTTTTTGGAACGTTAAGCTATACCCAATTTAAATTAGCTTAAATGCTTAAGTTTATAGGGCTTTTGTACTTGGAAAGTATTTGATATTTTGTATTTGAAGTACTTTAAAAATTTAAAAGTACTTTGTATTTTGTATTTGAAATATAATTTCACAGTATTTCGGAACCCCCGAAACTTCTTGCTTCAATAAACCTCTGACTGTACTTACATTTCTTCACAAAATCCCTACACTCCTTTGCCACATCCTCCAGATTCCCTCCATCCTCATCACAAGTCTCCTTGATTTTCCCCACCACTTTCAACCTGCACTCTATCCATCTCCGTTTCACCCCCAAAAGCCGCTGATAAACCACTTGACACTCCTTCACCAACTCCCCACATTGTCCACAAATCTTTATCCATCCCTCCAAATAATCCTGAGGACAACCCTCCAAAAATCTAGCCAGTTGTTCTCCCGGTACCTTCAACGCTTTTCCGAGCAGCCAGAAAACCTCCATGTTTCTATCCACCACTAAATTGGCCCTTGGGAAGGACGACCATTGAACATTCTGTTGGCAAATCAAACAGCAGTGGTCACTACTCATTTTTACTTAATTGTTAATTAAATTAATTAAAATCAGTAGCTGTTTGGTGGTGGCTTGAGCTGGAGGCAGAGGAATGATCCAGAAGTTGCAATGTTCTGCTTAGAGTTTTAACATGGGAAGGATTATAGGGAAATTTCGAAATTGTTCTGAATTTTGTGAGATGAATGGGTAGCTGGGATATGAACATGATTACGGTGTGTAAAAATGTAGCTTAGAAATATATGTAGAACCGGAAATGACGACGGTAACAGGTAGAGTTGCGCAGTTTACAATATATAAATCAATATTAAGGCTTGTCTCATAATGCCTCGGGCAAAATTCATTTTCGATTGAAAACAATTTAAGAAACACTTAGATTTAGTCTAAATCATTTAGATGCCGATGATGTAACCGTATAATAATTAAGAAGACACGGGCTTTAAAATAAGCTATGAGTGATTCGTTTTCGTATCGAGTGGTTAAAGTTACAGGCATTTAATTTTTATTGGTTTTTAGAACACTCCGTTTCAACGTAAAAAATTGCGCTATGTATTGTGCATAATTTTACATGAGCTCAGCCTTGCACATTTTATCTTTTTATGCGTTGGCTTGGCTTATTACTGGTTTTGAAGAACGTTTGTTGTTCTTCTAGACGATGCATAGATAGTTTGTGAAAGCCGTTTGTACGTATTATTTTTTGTCACGTTTCTGGGGTCAATTGGTTTCAGTCTTCGTAATGTTTTGTAAACGCGTACTTGACACTTTTGCACTTGCGGTTGTAATTTAACAAACGGGCACACATTTTGACAAGCGGAAAAAAGGCTTTAGAACGAACATTGATTCAATGGTCTAGGTCTTACAGAATAGATTTTACGGTGATTGAATCAAATATTTTTTTTTGAAAAATTTAAGTTCGAAAGATGACAACTTGAGTTACAGGAGTATTTAGCATCACTATAAATACGCCTTCGAATAGGTCTAATTTAGACCGTCTAAAAATATTCATAGAAGGTATTACAATGTCCGCGCATTCTTATGTTTCCAACTCCAAGGTTGAATGAAATGACCATAACTTTGTTTTCAAAATAATAAGTTGAAATTTTGTCCGAGAATATATTATACAAGCCTTAATTGTTTCTAGAAAAAAATGAAACCAATATACTTGCGTGGTTGGTGATGTGTATATTGTGCATGATGTGTTTGTGTGTTACCGATTGCCTGTAACTTAATTATTGGTTTGTGTAATGCATGCGTTAATGTATATGCTTCTTATATTTAAGTTGCAATGAGATCTATTGATCTCTCATTACAGTGTAAAGTTTACACAAGTGAGGAAGATACAAACTATCCGAATTGGCATATACAAAGTACCCGAATAGTATCCGAAAAGACATACAAAGTAGCCGAATTTTTCAGCCGAAAAGACATGGAAAGTAGCCGAATAATATCCGAAAATTTCGGTTACCATACATTTGAAGCATAAGTGTGCCTGTAATGTTATCTAGCGTGTTCTATTGGAGAAAAAAAAGCTGCGGTAGGTTCGATTAGAAATTATTCAAAATTTTCAATACTTTCTAGTGGTTTGAAAATTTCTTGGGAATTTTTATTTTTATATTTCACCAATTTTAGCGAAAAATGAATTCCCCATCCGTTAATTAGTCTACATACTAAGCTTCAGCTGACTCCGAGCTAAAATGTAAAAAAATACCCATGCAGGATGAGCCCTTCTACCTAGGGGAAATTGGTTAATTGTTGGGAACTCCCCACTTCTTAAATTTGAAGTGCTTCAATTCAATCAATTACTAAGAAAACAGCATCCCAACTGTTGGGATACGCTCTGTGAAAAACGAAAGAAGATATTATGCTTTGTTTTCCTAGCCTATTTCCAGCTTTTTTATTAGTAAGCTTGTCTTACTACTAATTTTGCCTGAGTCGGATTTTTGTGGACACCATATGCATATCTCTAACTACAAATTGAATTTTCGATTTCCGTTTTCGCACAAAGGTTTTTGGTCATTAGGAGACCAAAATGACGAGAGCGATTTTTGAAATTCGACCTCTAAGGTCAAAGGTCACGACGAATTTTAATGTTCCTTGAGTTATCTATGGCATGCGACACATGATTATAGGTCAGTTCTTGACCAAATTAACAAATCTTTTGTCAGTTTGCCAAAGTTTTGTGGAGAGCATAGCATATCGGTAGTCCAGTAAATTTTTTTTTGAATTCTGTTAACGTAGAAAGGTTTCTGGTCACTGGAACTTGTGCACCACGAAGCCCGAATTTTTAAATTCGACCTGTAAGGTCAATGGCCATGTCGGATTTTAAAGTTCCTTGAGTGACCTATGGCATGCGACACATGATTATTGGTTAGTTTTTGACCAAATTAACGAATCTTTTGTCAGTTTGCCAAAATTCGAAATCGACTGACCGTTATTCGCATGTCAAGTTTTGTGGAGAGCATATCACTATTCCAGTGATTTTTTTTGAATTCTGTTAACGAAGAAAGGTTTCTGGTCACTGGAACCTGTGCAGGACGGAGCCCGATTTTTGAAATTCGATCTCTAAGGTCATGACGGATTTTTAGAATTTCTTGAGTCACTCATGGCATTTGACATGATATTAGGTCAGTTTTTTATCAAACTTACGAATACGACTTCCTGAAACTACTTTCAGCAAAAGCATAAAGGATGTTTTAATTATTAAGCAGACGAGGTCTTCAGACCTCAGTATGCTTTCTGAGATTGCTCTTCAAGTCTGTATAAGCCTTCCGTTACTCCGTTCTTCCGTAGCGCGATCTCCTCCTAGACCAGACCAGATATTCAAAATCGGTTTTCACCATTGGATTCCTGGTCACTAAATCTCGCCTGGGGCAAAAAACCGGTACCCTCAGACCCCCCCTTCCCCAAAATACCCCCCACACCCCAATTAACGTCAAATATTTTTAAATCACAAGTCCACCTTATTATAGGTAATTGATGCCCCTGAGTTCAAAAATGACAACCGTTTTTCGGTAGCTGTTCACGATTAGCCGCTAGGGGGAGAAAAGTGCAAAAATACAACATCCTTAATATCTCCACAAGTCTTTAAACTAGATAGGTGAAACTCAGTCCAAAGGGGTAATCAACCACGCTGATCAATATTCTGGTACCCAGGTTATCCCAAACTACCCTGATCCCCACGGGGCAGCTCCCCACATACTTAAATGCACCATAACTCGGTGAAATTCAGTTTTAAGGGGCAATTGAGTACGCTGGTCAATACTTTGATGTCAGCATAACTCAGACCATTATTGTAGTCAAAATAAATTGTCCTTCTTGTCTGCTTTCCTAAGTTTACAAAAGTTTATTGTATATTTGAAATGAACTTGAAACTTCGGCAAGCTTACTCTCTACTACATGATTACCATGTTTTATTTTAAATTATGTATGTATGCACATAGCAGCATAAAACAAAGCAAGCTTGTTACTCCAGTATATTACTTCATATCATATTTATTTCAAGCCTCTTGTTCTTGTGAAAAACATGTTTCAATACCAATCAAATATTAAAATTTGCATTCTCAATCTAAAGTTTAAATTATTTTACTATAATTATACTTTAAAATCTACAAAAATAAAAGCTTTTTTATTCATTTGATCCTGCAGCCACTTTCTCCTTTTTACTTTTAGGTTTCCAACGATATCCCTTATGCACCTTATAAATATGTTGAGACAGATAACCCGGTGCATAAAACGCTTTACCACACTGCTCACATTTAAAGCCCGGCTCGCCCTGTTTATGCACCCCATACCAATGATTAGTTACAATTTTCTTTGAATAAAACACCTTCCCACATCCCTCTTCCGGACATTTGTGCTCCTTTCCCTTAAAACTTTCAATTCCAATCTTGTGTACAATTGCCAAATGTATGTTCAGCTTACTCTTACTCGCCAGCCCTTTTCCACAATGTTCACAAGTTTCTTTAAAAACCCCTTCGTGTATTTCCCGAATATGCTTTTGCAAATTAAACCGATTAGAAATGCCTTTTCCACAAATGTCACAAACCACTATACTTTCCTTTTGCTTCGGTTTCAGTCCTTGTCTTTGGCGACATTCGGCCTTGAGGTGCTTATGCGCTAGCAATCTTCCTTTTGTGACAAAGGCTGCTCCACAAAATTCACAGATTATGTCCCTTTTTAAAGTTTTGTCATGTTTTGCCAAGTGATCCTCTGCGTGAAGCAAGCTTCGGAACATTTTTTGGCATTCGGTACATTCCAGTACTTTGGCATTGCAGGTAACATCAGACTTTTCTTCGGAAGTGTGATCATTTTCCATGTGAATTAGGTAGGGAGGTATAGATGACCAAGTTTTAGTACAGTTGGCAACAGGACACTTGACATGAATGATATTACCTGGAATTACAAAGGCTTCCTGTTGTTCTTTAGGGGATTTCTTGGCGTAGGTGCAAAAGGGATAGCTGGAACTTTTTGAGGTTTTGATCTGGTGAACAATTTCCAGATGGCCAGTTAGGCTGTGCTGGGTTGCCAGGATTTTGTTACAGAGGTGACATGTCACGGGTAAGTTGTAGGGGGCCAGCATGTTCCTACGTTTTCTTCCGCCTTTGGTAAAGCCAAAATCTCTTGTGGAGCGCTTCACTTCCGGTTTATAATCCTCATCTTTCTCGTTATCCTCACACAAGTTATTATCATCCGCTGAACCACCAGCAGGGCTAAATGTCCAATATTCTTCCTCGCTAGATGCTCCAGAGGCTTCCTCCACTTCCTCTTTTATCAACATTTTACTAGCAAGCTCCAAAGCCATCAAATCCCCGTCAATAAAACGATTCCTCCAAGATTCGTATTCATCTGTCAACACACAATAAAAATAAATTCCTCCCAACTTGATTGCCCGTTATAAGATCTAACCACGTAAGATTGTTGCCTCAAAAGACCGTGACTAAAAGACCTTGTCCTCAAAATATCGTCACCGCAAAAAACCAAAACTCGAAAATGTCGTTGTTATACATGACATAATATACAATATGTATTTATTATATTTTTCATTTCTATTTCATCTTTATAGTATACTCAATGTATACTAAATAATATGAGCAAAGCGTATAGAATACTTTAATAATTTTGCCAACAAATGCTACGAATACAATTAACAAAACGTTGAAGCTCCAGAAGTGTTACAAAATATGGACTAAATATGTAGCAGACTATTTTTTATTATTAGTCTTCCGTATTCTAGCACGAATGATAGTAGATTTTGATAGAGTGAACATTCCTTATCACAATGAGTCATGTTTCCTAAGTATTTGAAAAGTAGTTTGGAAGGAAACCTAATTTTTGTAAAGCAGGTTTTGCCCTATCCATGCCTCATCCAGCAAATTAAAAAAAAATTTGTACTTGGTACCGAGGAATTTTATTTTTGAATACTTGTAGATACATACATACACACATACATTATATTGCATACAATACAATTACGGAATTGTTTAGTGTGAAGTATGGACCATTTTCTGAAATACAGGATTACGTGAAGGGGTTAGCAATTTATACAAACATGCTAGAAAAGGGAAGTATAAAGATTAAAAAAATCTACATATCATGTCCATATTTATTAACACTCCTGGAGCTTCAACTTTATGTTAAAAGTATTTGTAGCATATGTTGGCAAAATTATTAAAGTATTCTATACGCTTTGCTAATATTATTTAATATACAGTGAGTATATTATAAAGATGAAATAAAAATGAAAAATATAATAAAGCTCTAAGAGAGAGAATAGTTAAGTATCGTACTGGCCGTAAAATCCGAATTTTAACAACCTATGCTGGTCAAAAACTGATCTAAAATTATGTGTCGCATGCTATAAGTTCTATTATAAAAAGTTGTGACGTCGCTGTGACCTCTGACCTAGAGTTGACCTATTGACCTCAAGTTTAATAGAGTTGTTACTGAGGTGCTATTGTGTCTGTATACCAAGTTTGGTTGTTAAATTACGCGTCGCACAGCATGTACGCTGTAAAACTGCTTTATCTGGCAGTTAAGGTCCTGAATCAGGGCTTTAACGCACGAATTGTTACAATCTGGTTGTAAATTCGTAATGCTGGTTAAAAACTGACCTAAAATCATGTGTCGCATGCTATAGGACCTATTATGAAAAGTTGTGAAATTGTTGTGACCTCTGACCTAGAGTTGACCTATTGACCTGAAATTCAATAGGGTTGTGGCTGAGGTCATGTACTATCTGTATACCAAGTTTGGTTGTGATCGGTCCAGCCGTTACTGAGTAAATTGCATACGGGAGGACGGCCGGACGGACGGACGGCCGGAGCACAATATTATCAAGTATCTTGTACGATACTTAATAAATACATTTTGTATAATATGTCTTTCATAACAACGACATTTTCGAGTTTCAGTTTTTGCGGTGACGAAATTTTGAGGACACGGTCTTTTGAGGCAACGATTTTAAGTGATTAGGTATTTTGTAATATAACCTCCCAACTTAACCCATTCCCAATTAAACTTCTTGCTTCAAAAAACCTCCAAGCTCTAACTCTACTTACATTTCTTCACAAACTCCCTACACTCCCTTGCCACATCCTCCAGATTCCCTCCATTCTCCTCACGAGTCTCCTTCATTTTCCCCACCACTTTCAACCTGCACTCTATCCACCTCCGTTTCACCTCCAAAAGCCGCTGATAAACCACTTGACACTCCTTCACCAACTCCCCACATTGTCCACAAATCTTTATCCATCCCTCCAAATAATCCTGAGAACAACCCTCCAAAAATCTAGCCAGTTGTTCTTCCGGTACCTTCAACACTTTTCCCAGCAGCCAGAAAACCTCCATGTTTCTATCCACCACTAAATTGGCCCTTGGGAAGGACGACCATTGAACATTCTGGTGGCAAATCAAACAGCAGTGGTCACTACTCATTTTTACTTAATTGCTAATTAAATTAGTTAAAATCAGTAGTGATTTGGTGGTCTTGAGCTGGAGGCAAGAATGGTCCAGAAGTTGCACAATGCTTAACATGGGCAGGATTATAGGGAAATTTCGAAAATGTTCTCTGGATTTTGTGAGATGAATGGGTAGCGGGGATATGAAGATGATTGCGGTGTGTAAAAATGTAGCTTAGAAATATATGTTGAGCCGGAAATGACGATGGTAACAGGTAGAGTTGCGCAGTTGCGTTTCGTAATCATCCATTTAAATTGCATACGTTTACAATATATAAATCAATACTAAGGCTTGTCTAATAATTCCTCGGACAAAATTCATTTAGGTTTAAAACAAATTAAGAAACACTTAGTAAATTGCAATCATTTTATTAGTTAAGTAAGTCATATGTGTAGATTTCAGAAATAAATACTTCATGAAGCTAGTACCTTATAAGCATCATTTACATGTATGTTTGTAACCACATGTCGACTTCTCGTTATTCCACTTTTTAATACGTTAGGTTTTTTGTTTCTAACTTGGCATTCTTACTGGAATTTAGTTAAGTTTTAGATGCGAGATATATAATAATCATAATATAATCAAGAATGGGCAAGGACTTTAAAATAAGCTATGATTGATTCGTTTTCGTATCGAGTGGTTATAGTTCCAGGCATGTAATTTTTTTTACGGATTTTTAGAACACTCCGTTTCAACGTAAAAAATTGGGCTATGTATTGTGCATAATTTTACAAGAGCTCCCACTTTCACATTTTATCTTTTTATGCGTTTGCTTATTACTGGTTTTGAAGAACGTTTCTTACTCTTCTAGACGATGCATAGATAGTTTGTGAAAGCCGTTTGTACATTTTAATTTTTTGTCACGTTTCTTCTGATGTCAATTTATCTCAGACTTTGTAATGTTTTGTAAACACGTACGTGACACTTTTACACATGCAGTTGTAAGTTGTAATTTAACAAACGGGCACACATTTTGACTAGCGGTAAAAAGGCTTTAGAACGAACATTGATTCAATGGTCTAGGGGTTACAGAATAGATTTTACGGTGATTGAATCAAATAAATGTTTTGGAAAAATTTAAGTTTGAAAAATGACAACTTGAGTTACAGGAGTATTTAGCATCCACTAAAACTACGACATATCGCATAGGTCTAAGCAATATTTATAGAAGATACTACAATGTTTTCGCGCATGGTGCGCATAATTTTGTTTGCAAAATAAAAAGTTGAAATTTTGTCGGAGGATTATATTATACACGCCTTATTTCGAGAAAAAAATGAAACCAATATACTTGCCTGGGTGGTCATGTGTGCATTGTGCATGATGTGTTTGTGTGCTACCGATTGCCTTTAACATAATTATTGGTTGGTGTAATGCATGCGTTAGTGTATATATGCTTCCTATTTTTAAGTTGCAGAGAAATCTATTGATCTCTCTTTACACTAGTGAGGAAGATACAAAGTACCCGAATAGTATCCGAATACACATATAAAGTAGCCCACTTTTTATGCCGAAACGACATAAACATAGAAGGTAGCTGAATAATATCCGAAAATTACGGTTATCATACATTTGAAGCACAAGTGTGCCTGTAAGGTTATCTAGCGTGTTCTATTTGAGAAAAAAGTCATTTTTATGCTGCGGTAGGTTCGATTAGAAATTATTCAATACCCCTGGGGGATGAGCCCTTCTCCCCAGGGGAAATTGGTTCGTTGTTCTGAATTCCCCACTTCTTAAATTCGAAGTGCTTTAATTCAATCAGTTACTAAGAAAACAGCATCCCAACTTGTGAGGATACGCCCTGTGAAAGACGAATAAAACGATATGCTTTGTTGAAAAACACGAAGTTTCAATTCCAAATATTAAAACGCATTCTCAATCTAAAGTTTAAATTCTTTTATTATTATTATATTTTAAATCTATAAAAAAGCTGTTTATTCATTTGATTCTATAACCACTTTCTCCTTTTTACTCTTAGGTTTCCACCGATATCCCTTATGCACCACATTAATATGCTGAGACAGATAACCCGGCGCATAAAACGCTTTACCACATTGCTCACATTTAAAACCCGGTTCCCCTTGTTTATGCACCCCATACCAATGATTAGTTACAGTTTTCTTAGAATAAAACACCTTCCCACAACCTTCTTCTGGACATTTGTGCTCCTTTCCCTTCAAACTTTCAATTTCAATCTTGTGTACAATTGCCAAGTGTATGTTCAGCTTAGTCTTACTCTCCAGCCCTTTTCCACAATGTCCACAAGTTTGTGCAAAAATCCCTTCGTGTCGTTCTCGGATATGCTTTTGCAATGTTATCCGATTGGAATACCCGTTTCCACAAATGTTGCAAATGATTTTAGCCTCACTTTCGGTTATTCCCTGAAGCCGTCGACACTGCAGTGATCTTAGCTTGTGCTGGTAAAGGCTTGTAGAAGCTAAACTAATTCCACAAACGTCACAAACCACTGTGCATTTCCTAGGCTTGATCCCCTTGTGCGTTTTCCGAATATGGCTTTGCAGTGAATTCTTATTAGCGTAGCCATTTCCACAAATGTCACAAATAATCTTAGCCTCACTTTCGGTTAATTTCTTTTCTTTACCAAATTCACGTGACGTTTCCTTGCTCCCCTTGTGCGCGTACCGAATATGCCGTTGCAGTGATATTTTAGTCGCATAGCCGTTTCCACAAATGTCGCAAATAATCTTAGTTTCGGTTAGTTCCTTTTGTTCACCACATCCACGTGACGTTTCCTTGTGCACCTTCAGGTTTGCTTTATAAAGAAAACCTTTTCCACAAGTGTCGCAAACTATTGGCGTTTTCAGAGTTTTGTCATGCTCGTACAAATGAAAGTGCCCTCTTTCAAAACTCCGAAATGATTTTCCGCATTCCAAGCACTCCAAAAAATTGGGAAGTCTTGACAGTTCAGCCTTTTCTTCTTTAGTGTGTTGAGTAGCCAAGTGGCTTCGATACTTGGAAATATCACCGTTGGCATCTGACCAGGTTTGAGGGCAACCTGAGACAGGGCATTTTAAGCGAAACTTGTTATCTGGCAAGGGTTTCTTCGGATTCATGTTTCGGGTTTCCAGAATTCCACATGGACCCTTTGGCTTTTTAACGGACCCACATAAGGAGCGACGAGTGTGTCTTTTGAGTAGTGATTTATTGGGAAAGGATTTCTGACATTTTGGGCATTCATAGTTACCCTTGCCAATCTTGTGCACCAGAAAAAGATGAAGTTTCAAGTTTTTGGCACTGCAAATTTGCTTAGAGCATAGGTGGCAGTTGACAGGTTTCTTTGGCGGTTTTGGAACTGACTTCCTGTGACATTTGTAAACGTGATGACTAAGAGAGCTCTTGGAAGGATAAGTTTTCCCACAAATTGTACACAATGCAGGTTCATTTTCCTTTGGTTTCAGTCCTTGTCTTTCGCGACATTCGGCTTTGACGTGCTTATGAGTGAGCAATCTTCTTTTTGTGACAAATGCTGCTCCACAAAATTCACAGATTTTGTCCCTTTTTAAGGTTTTGTCATGCTTTGGCAAGTGATCCTCCAAGTGTTCCAAGGTTCGGAACATTTTTTGGCATTCAGTACATTCCAGTACTTTGGCATTGCAGGTAACACCAGATTTTTCTTCGGAAGTGTGTTCCCTTTCCATGTGAGTTAGGTAGGAAGGTATAGATGACCAAGTTTCGGGGCAATCCGAAACAGGACATTTGACACGAAAGATATTACCTGGAATTACTAGGCCTTCCTGTTGTTCTTTAGGGAATTTCTTGGCGAAGGTGCAAAAGGGATAGCTGGAAGTTTTTGAGGTTTTGATCTGGTGAACAATGTCCAGATGGGTAGTAAGGCAGTGCTGGTTTGACAGGGTTTTGTTACACAGGTGACATGTCACGGGTAATTTGGAGGGAGCCAGCATGTTCCTACGTTTTCTTCCGCCTTTGGTAAAGCCAAAATCTCTTGTGGAGCCATTCACTTCCGGTTTAGAATCCTCATCTTCATCTTCCCTGAACTTATTATCATCCGCTGAATCGTCGTTCTCGTTATCCTCCCCCAAGGAATTATCGTCATCTGAACCACCAGCAGGGCTAAATGTCCAATACTCTTCCTCGTTAGATGCTCCAGATCCTTCCTCCACTTCCTCTTTAATCACTATTTTATTAGCAAGTTCCAAAGCTCTCAAATCCCCTTCAGCAAAAGGATTCCTCCAAGATTTGTACTCATCTGTCAATAAATCCACCCAAATCAATAACAGATTCCCAAAAAAACTTGCTTAAAAATCCCTTAAAATTCTACTTACATTTCTTCACAAAATCCCTGCAGTCCCTTGCCACATCCACCACCATTTCCTCCAAATCCCCTCCATCCTCCCAAGTCTCCTTAATAATCCCCACCACCTTCAATCTACACTCCACCCACCTCCGTTTCACCCCCAAAAGCCGCTGATAAACCACTTGACACTCCTTCACCAACTCCCCACACTTTGCACAAATCTTAATCCATCCTTCCAAATAATCCTGAGGACAACCCACCAAAAATCTAGCTAGCTGTTCCCTCGGTACCTCCAACACTTTCCCCAGCAGCCAGAATACCTCCAGGTTTTTATCCAGCATTGAATTATTAGCCCTTGGGAAAGCGGTCACCTCAACATTCTGGTGACAAATCAAACAACAGTCGTCGTCACCCTGTTCACTATTCATTTTACTTAATTGGTAATTAAATTAAAAATGATTAAAATCAGTAGCGATTTGGTGGTGGCTTGAGCTCGAGGCAGTAGCGGACATGCTCAGCGAACAGAAAGGCCGAAGAGAAACAGCTGACCAGAGAGAGCTCAGCTCTTACGTCTTTCGCCTGTCAACTTTCTACCTGGCTGCCTGAGATTGGGATTTTAACAGGTTTTAATTAATTAATTAACTGTTTCAGGGGCTACTTCATTTAGGCTTCTATTCTAAGATTACCTAATTAACTGGTATCTTCAGTAAAAATGTTTGGTGGTGGGGGTGGAGGGAGTAGCTGTTTAATTTGCCAAAAGAAGATTGACTGGGGACTGAAGATTGAAAATGTGGGGGGATTTTTTGAGGGGACGAGTTCGGTGCTGGATAGACACTTGGAGGTATTCTGGCTCCTCGGAAAGGTTTTAGAGGTGCCGGGGGAACAACTGGCTTGGTTTTTGGAGGCTTGTCCCAGGAATTTGGAGGATTGGATAAAGATTTGTGGAAATTGTGGGGAGTTGGTGAAGGAATGTCAAGTGGTTTATCAGCAGCTATTGGAGGTGAACAAGAGGTGGATCGAGTGTAGATTGAAGGTGGTGGCTATTGTTAAGGAGACTTGGGAGGATGGAGGGGTTGTGGAGGAGAGGGAGGTGGATATTGCGAGGGAGTGTAGGGATTTTGTGAAGAAAAGTAAGTAGAATTGTTCAAGGAATTTTTTAACCAAGTTTGTTTAGGAATGGGTTAATAATTTGGTGGATTTTATTGACAGATGAGTACAAATCTTGGAGGAATCCTTTTACTGACGGGGATTTGAGGGCTTTGGAGCTTGCTAATAAAACGGTGATAAAAGAGGAAGTGGAGGAAGCCTCTGGAGCAAGTGAAGAAGAATATCGTTCATTTAGCCCTGCTAGTGGTTCAGATGATGATAATAACTTTAGTGAGGATAATGAGAAAGATGAGGATTATAAACCGGAAGTTAAAGCCTCCACAAGAGATTTTGGCTATACCAAAAGTGGAGGAAAACATGGGAACAAGGTGCCTCCCTCCAGATTACCCGTGACATGTCACCTCTGTAACAAAACCCTGGCAACCCAGCACAGCCTAACTGGCCACCTGGACATTGTTCACCTGATCAAAACCTCAAAAGCTTCCAGCTATCCATTTTGCACCTACGCCAAGAAATCCCCTAAAGAACAACAGGAAGCTCTTGTAATTCCAGGTAATATCTTTCGTGTCAAATGTCCTGTTTCTCATTGCCCCCAAACTTGGTCATCTCTGCCTCCCTACCTAACTCACATGGAAAAGGAACACACTTCCGAAGAAAAATCTGGTGTTACCTGTCTTTCTAAAGTGATAGAGTGTATGGAATGTGGAAAAATGTTTAGAAACCCAGAACAATGCGAGGTTCATTTACTAAAACATGACAAAACTTTACAAAGGGACAAAATCTGCGAATTTTGTGGAGCAGGCTTTGTCACAAAAGAAAGATTACTTGCACACAAGCACATCAAAGCCGAATGTCGCCAAAAACAAGGACTACAACCAAAGGTTCCAAAACAGGATAAAAAACCTGTCAACTGCCACCTTTGCTCTAAGCAGTTAAGCAATGCCAGGAACCTAAAACTTCATCTTTTTATGTTGCACAACATTGGCAGGGGTAACTTTGAGTGCCCAAAATGTCAAAAAGCCTTTCCCAATAATTTACTACTTAACAGACACACTCGCTCATTATGCGGAACCCTTAAAACGCCAAAGGTTCCTAAATGTCCGGATCCATCTTCCAAGTTACCTGCAGACTGCCCCATTTGCAAAAAACCTATTTGTTCCAGTTTAAAGCGTCATCTCTATCGTGTACACCACAACGAGCTCAATTATGAATGCCCAAAATGTCAAAAAAGATTTCCAACTAATTTGCTACTTGACAAACACACTCAGTCATTATGTGGAACCCTGAAAATCGGAAACAGTGTTTCGAAACCCTTGCCAGATAACAAGTTTCGTTTAAAATGCCCTGTTCCAGACTGCCCCGAAACTTGGTCCAATCCCAACACTGACCTTTTATCTTACCGAAGCCACTTGGCTACTCAGCACACTGAAGAAGAAAAGGCTGAACTGTCAAAACTTCCCAAATTCTTGGAGTGCTTGGAATGCGGAAAATCATTTTACTGTTATGAATATGGACGAA
The DNA here is from genome assembly GCA_029691765.1 of Entomobrya proxima. Classification (NCBI taxonomy): domain Eukaryota; kingdom Metazoa; phylum Arthropoda; class Collembola; order Entomobryomorpha; family Entomobryidae; genus Entomobrya; species Entomobrya proxima. Next base: position 41,427,217 of record CM056172.1, read on the forward strand.
TTCATTTGTACAAACACGACAAATCTCTGAAAAAGCCAATAGTTTGCGACACTTGTGGAGCAAGTTTTCTTTGTAAAGCAAACCTGAAAGTGCACAAGGAAACGTCACGTCAATGTGGTAAACAAAAGGGACTAACCGAAAGTAAGATTATTTGTGACATTTGCGGAAACGGTTATGCAAATAAGAATTCACTGCAAGCGCATATTCGGGAAAAGCACAAGGATAACAAACCAGTGGTTTGTCACATTTGTGGAAAAGACTATTCTAGTCGAGGCAGTTTGCAAAAACATTTTCGGGAAAGACACGAGAGGATTTTTAAAGATAAGTGTGAACACTGCGGAAAAGCTTTGGAGAGTAAATATAAGCTAAAAATTCATTTGGCAGCTGTGCACAAGATTGGAAATTTTAAGGGAAAGGAGCACAAATGTCCAGAAGAGGGTTGCGGGAAGGTGTTTTATTCAAAGGGACAGTTAACTAATCATTTGTATGGGGTGCATAAACAAGGCGAGCCCGGGTTTAAATGTGAGCAATGTGGTAAAGCGTTTTATGCGCCGGGTTATCTGTCTCAACATATTAATGTTGTGCATAAGGGATATCGGTGGAAACCTAAGAGTAAAAAGGAGAAAGTGGCTACTGCTTCAAATGAATAAAAAATCTTTTTTATAGATTTAAAAATATAATCATAATAAAAGAATTTAAACTTTAGATTGAGAATGCATTTTAATATTGAGAATTGAAACGTGTTTTTCACAAGCCCAAGAGGCAATATAATAAATAATCATTTGAAATAATATACTGGAGCAATAAGCTTGCTTTGTTGTATATACGCTGCTATATGCATACATACATAATTTAAAATAAAAAAGCTGGAAATAGGTCAGGAAAACAAAGCATATCTTTTTATTCGTTTTTCATAGAGCGTATCTTCACAGTTGGGATGCTGTTTCCTTAGTAATTGATTGAATTGAAGGCTTCAATTTGAAGCACTTCGAACTTACGAAGTGGGGAATTCAGAACTTTTCTACCCCAATTCAGATACCATTCGGCTAGTTGTATCTTCCTCACTGGTGTAAAGAGAGATCAATAGATCACTCTGTAGTCTGTAATTTAAATATAGGCTATATAGGAAGCATATACATTAACGGATGCATTACACAAACCAATAATTATGTTACAGGCAAACGGTAACACACAAACACATCATACACAATGCACACATCACCACCCTATATTGGTTTCATTTTTTTTCTAGAAATAAGGCTTGTATCATATATCCTCGGACAAAATTTCAACTTATTATTATGCAAACAAAGTTATGGTCATGTTGTTCAACCTTGGCATCATAAGAAAGCGCAAACATCTTTTATGAATACTTTTAGACTTATGCGACATGTCGTATTTTTAGTGGATGCTAAATACTCTTGTAACTCAAGTTGTCATTTTTCAAACTTAAATTTTTCAAAAAAATTTATTTGATTCAACGAATCACTCATAGCCTCATAGCTTATTTTAAAGCCCGTGTCGACTTGATTATTTTACGGTTACATCGGCATCTAAAACTAAATTCCTGTAAGAACGCCAATATAGAAATAATAACCCACGTATTAAATAGTGGAATAACGAGAAGTCGACATGTGGTTTTTGTACAAACATACATATAGATTATGCATATAAGGTACTAGCGACATGAAGTATTTATTTCTGAAATCTACACAATGACTTACTTAAGTAATAAAGTGAATGCAATTTACTAAGTGTAAGTGTTTTAAACCGAAATGAATTTTGTCCGAGGAATTATTAGACAAGCCTTAATATTGATTTATATATTGTAAACGGATGCAATTTAAATGGTTGATGTAGTCAGTGTGCAGTATAAATACTGCACACCGACTAAATAAAGGTTATGATTACGAAACGCAACTGCGCAACTCTACCTGTTACCATCGTCATTTCCGGCTCTACATACATTTCTAAGCTACATTGTTACACACCGTAATCATCTTCATATCCCCGCTACCCATTCATCTCACAAAATCCAGAGAACATTTTCGAAATTTCCCTATAATCCTGCCCATGTTAAGCATTGTCATTGTGCAACTTCTGGACCATTCCTGCCTCCAGCTCAAGCCACCAGCAAATCGCTACTGATTTTAAGTAATTTAATTAGCAATTAAGTCAAAATGAGTAGTGACCACTGCTGTTTGATTTGCCACCGGAGTGTTCAATGGTCGTCTTTCCCGAGGGCCAATTTAGTGGTGGATAGAAACGTGGAGGTTTTCTGGCTGCTGGGAAAAGTGTTGAAGGTACCGGGAGAACAACTGGCTAGATTTTTGGAGGGTTGTCCTCAGGATTATTTGGAAGGATGGATAAAGATTTGTGGGCAATGTGGGGAGTTGGTGAAGGAGTGTCAAGTGGTTTATCAGCGGCTTTTGGAGGTGAAACGGAGGTGGATAGAATGCAGGTTGAAAGTGGTGGGGAAAATCAAGGAGACTTTGGAGGAGGATGGAGGGAATCTGGAGAATGTGGCAAGGGAGTGTAGAGATTTTGTGAAAAAATGTAAAGTAAAATTCTAAGGGATTTTTAGGCAAGTTTATTTGGAATGGGATACTAAGTTGGGTGGATTTTATTTGGACAGATGAATACGAATCTTGGAGGAAACCTTTTACTGACGGGGATTTGATGGCTTTGGAGCTTGCTAGTAAACTGGTGGTAAAAGAGGAAGTGGAGGAAGCCTCTGGAGCATCTAGCGAGGAAGAATATTGGACATTTAGCCCTGCTAGTGGTTCAGCGGATGATAATAGCTTCAGTGAGGATAACGAGAAAGATGAGGATTATAAACCGGAAGTTGAACACTCCACAAGAGATTTTAACATGCTGGCCCCCTCCAAATTGCCCGTGACATGTCACATCTGTAACAAAACCTTGGCAAGCCAACACAGCCTAACTACCCATTTGGACATTGTTCACCAGATTCAGATCAAAAGCTCAAAAAGATCCAGCTATCCCTTTTGCACCTACGCCAAGAAATCCCCCAAAGATCAGCAAGAAGCCCTAGCATTTCCAGGTAATATCTTTCGTGTCAAGTGTCCTGTTGTCAACTGTACTGGAACTTGGTCATCTCTGCCTCCCTACCTAATTCACATGGAAAATGATCACACTTCCGAAGAAAAATCTGGTGTTACCTGCCGTTCCAAAGTGCTGGAATGTACTGAATGCCAAAAAATGTTCCGAAGCTTGCATCACGCGAAGGATCACTTGCCAAAGCATGACAAATCTTTAAAAAGGGACAAAATCTGCGAATTTTGTGGAGCAGCCTTTGTTGCAACACGAAGATTACTAACGCATAAGCATACCAGGGCCGAATGTCGCCAAAGACAAGGACAGAAACCAAAGGAAAAGGAACCTGCATTGTGTACAATTTGTCTTACCAGACACACTAAGTCCTTATGTGAAACCCTGAAAACCCGAAACAGGGATCCGAAACCGTTGCCGGATAACAAGTTTCGTTTAAAATGCCCTGTTCCAGCTTGCCCCCAAACTTGGTCAGATGCGAACGGTGACATTTCCAATTATCGAAGCCACTTGGCTACTCAGCACACTAAAGAAGAAAAGGCTGAACTGTCAAGACTTCCCAACTTTTTGGAGTGCTTGGAATGCGGAAAATCATTTCGGAGTTTTGAAAGAGGACAAATTCATTTGTACGAGCATGACAAGTCTCTGAAGAAGCCAATAGTTTGTGACACTTGTGGAGCAAGTTTTCTCTGCAGAGCAAACTTAAAAGTGCACCAGGAAACGTCAAGTCAATGTGGGAAACAAAAGAAATTAAAGATTATTTGTGACATTTGTGGAATGGTTTATGCAAGTAAGAATTCACTCCAGGCGCATATTCGGGAAAAGCACAAGGACAAGCCAGTGGTTTGTCACATTTGTGGAAAAGACTTTTCTTTTCGAAGCAGTTTGCAAAAACATGTTCGGGAAAGACACGAGCGAATTTTGAAAGAAAAGTGTGAACACTGTGGTAAAGCGTTGCGGAGTAAATATAAGCTAAAAATACATTTGGCAGCTGTGCACAAGATTGGAAATTTTAAGGGAAAGGAGCACAAATGTCCGGAAGAGGGATGTAGAAAGGTGTTTTATTCAAAGGGACAGGCAACTAATCATTGGTATGGGGTGCATAAACAGGGCGAGCCGGGTTTTAAATGTGAGCAGTGCGGTAAAGCGTTTTATGCGCCGGGTTATCTGTATCAGCATATTAAAGTGGTTCATAAGGGATATCGGTGGAAACCTAAGAGTAAAAAGGAGAAAGTGGCTGCATCATCAAATGAATAAAAAGCTTATTTTTGCAGATTTTAAAGTATAATTATAATAAAAGAATTTAAACTTTAGATTGAGAATGCATTTTAATATTGGGAATTGAAACGTGTTTTTCACAAGTCTAAGAGGCAATACAATAAACAATAACTTGAAATAATATACTGGAGCAATCAGCTTGTTTTGTTGTATATACTCTGTTATGTGCCTACATACATACATAATTCAAATTAAAATGCTGGAAATAGGCCATGAAAACAAAGCATATCGTTTTATTCGTTTTTCACAGAGCGTATCCTCACAGTTGGGAAGTTGGGAATGTTGGGATGCTGTTTCCTTAGTAATTGATTGAATTGAAGCACTTCGAACTTATCGGGATATCGGTGGAAACCTAAGAATAAAAAGGAGCAAATAGCTGCAGCATAAAGTGAATAATAGTTTAGCTTTTATGGTCTTTAAAAAATAATCATAGATAAGAAATTAAAACATTAAATGAGAATGCATATTATGTGACGTTCGTGTAAATGAAAGGTATCTAGCCAGTAGGAGTACCAAAATGGTTGTATTTAGAATACGAGAATATAACTATTTACTTTTGTATTTAGTTTTACAAAATGTTGTACTTGTCTTTGTTGTTAATACAAAAGTTTGACTGCGAAGTAAAATAAAAAATGAAAACATCTGAATATATAAATATTTATTATTTGCTCCATGTACGTTTTTGTGTTTCGTTCATATTTACAAAATACCAACAAATACTCATTTTCTATACGCAGATTTTGTCAAAGGTCACCAAAAGAAAAATAGATTTAGATCAGTATGTCTGAATCCGAGAGACAAAATGAGTTCCGTATAACCTTTTCGCGTTATCTTTATTAACAAGACATAATAATATGCAACCTAAGACAACCATGTAAAGAAATCTGCTATACAGATTCTGTTTTAAGTGAAGTGCAAATGTCAATGCTGAATATAATTATGATCTGAAGTGCATGACACGTTCTCTTAATATTATGGCATAGCACCACATGATGTAGAGCTTCCAAAATAATCAAACCATGTAATAAATTTAAAATGTATTATCACTTTTTGCATACTATGATCCAGATTTAGACTGTGGTCTTGGTATAATCTGTATATCTTTTCACGCTGTACTCAAACAGTAGAACAGTAACAGTGAACCTGATTACTAAATGCAAGCGTCCGGTTATGTGAATGTGTCACTACGATTGAGTGACGCTGTTATTTATTTACTGCGCTTGAGTAAATCATTACGCTTTACGCTAGGCTGGAGCTCTTCTATTACTATGGCTTTATGTTCATGTTCTTTTAATGAATTTCTGGTAAATTCTTTGTTTTTTTAAAAGTGTTTTTGTCATAAAATACCATTCATCTACCTATCTATAAAGCATGCCTTCCTGATGCTTGAGAACATGTTACATTTTTAGCCGCATTCACTTTTTTCTCGGAACCCTTGAATTAATGTCAGATTTCCAAAATCCTCGACCTCTTGGCCAACGTCTTGCCTTAAGGTTCCTTCTCGCTTTTTCGGTTATACTAATGAAAAGTCTGTCCGGAACTCTTAGTACCACATATTAGTTCACTCCATGATTAATATTCTAGTTCTTTGTTTTTGGAGTATTTCTTTACCAAAATTTTTTCGTTGGTATGTATTTACGTCATACTAAATTGAACAGTTTAAAAAAAATATATTTTTGACGAAATACTTAAATATTGTATTGATATTTTAAGATATTTTTGTAAAATTTGAAATATAAATTATAAAGAATTTTCACCCTTTTCATGTTTTTAAAGTAGCTACTAGTGCGTGGGTAATGAGCGTTTCTGACAATCCACCATGTAATCCGTACAAATACGGGTATAGGTACGCAAATAATAAAATAGGTATACTTAAGCTTGTACAGATGTACATTCAATTGGTATTTTCTTAGTATTTCTTAAATTCCGATGTATGGCAACATAAACCAGGTTTGTATTAAGTTATTTTAAGTTTTCAGCTATCGAATAATGTCTTAGGCAACGATTTTTATTTGATAAATAAATACACGTGAAGGCAATAAATCAATTTGTTGAAAGAACGCAATTCTTTTAGCACTACGTAGGTTGAAAGTTGAAGGCACAGTGACTTAGCTCTCAGTATTGTTCCTTGATAATTAGCTTTTTACTAGATCCTAAAAAATTTAAAATGACAACCTGTCTCATGTGGAAAGCGTTTATGCTACAGGACATTGTGTTCACCAAGTACTCCTACAGCCATGTAATAAAATTCGATATATCTACAGAAAGCTATAAAGTCGAACGTCATTTGCATAAACTTTTAGTGTTTTATTTGGCAAACATAGTTATTGCTGTTTACAGCGGCATATGTGCCTACAATTTAGTAAAAAGCTATGCGTTTCATAATAAAACAGTGTCAGACTTTTTAATTTATCTTTATTTTGAGATGCTTGTATGTGCACTTCTTTGTCTGAGTTTGAATATCGTAATGAAGATACACGGAGTAGAACTCTTTGAAAACTATTGCACACGCGTGTGGATGTTGGACCGTTACTTCAGAGAAGATCGAAATGATAAAGGCTATTTTATGCATATTTCGGTGTACACAGTATTACGCGCAGGTATACATATGCATGATGGTTAATAATGGTGTATTTTTTTAAATTTAAAATATTTTTGTTTTGCAGAAGCAATCAAGTTGTTAGGAAGGAAGTATGTGGATTTCTTAGGGTTCATGATGAATGGCTTAGTTATTATACTGTTCATTATTCCAGTTGGCTTACCACCAGTAGGCATATACTTGAATCTGGATCCAACTTACTACGTATTTAACGATTTGTTTCCACTACAAAGCACGGCATTTCTTGGAGTATTTGCTAGACTTTTAATTGCTCACTGGACTGCCTTTGAAGTAGCACGATCCCTCTCCACGCTGTTTCTCCCTTCCTTTTGTATAATTAACGTTACATTCAATTGTTTAAAAATAATTAGTAAAAAGCCCCCAAATGTAAGCGGCATTAAGGAATATGCTAAACTACAGTGCATGAATCAGTTTGGACTTTTTCCTTTTCGAATTGTCGCTGCGCTACTGATGGGGTTTGGATTTGTACTAGCGGTGTTAAGCACTTGGGTTCTGGTTTTGGGTTGGAAACTTATGCCAGCTTCTATATATTGTATATTTGCGCTACTTACGTGTGTAATATACATAGTTATTGTACAAACATTGCCACGTATTTGCAAATGCTATGTTTACAGTAGACATTTGCTTCAAATCATTTGGACAAGGAAAATGATAAAATATTGGAAAATTATGAAATCCAGTCAACAGTCGGGTTTCAGTTTGAAAATTTGGAGAAAGACCCTGAAAGCACAGCGTCCAGTAACTTGGTACTATGGAACAGCACAGTTTGATGATGACAGCACTCAAAATTTTTATGAAAATATATTTTATAGAGCAGTAGATCTAATTTTGATTACATAAATAATGTAATATGGAATGTAGCAACTAAAATGTTAAAACCTAAGTTATATGACGTGTCAGTAGCACGGCAGGTGGGCATGTAAAATATTTTGCTTATGAGTGTTAATACCAATGACATAGTGCAGTAAATTATGCATCTAAACCCGTTCAATTGAGGAAAGGTTTAGAAAAACAAACTCATGCTGTTTTGAAGCATAATACAAAATTGTATTACAAACCTAAAAATAAAGCTTAACATTTGTCCTATTTGAGTCGCATTCACTCTACATTTCGCTCTGAAAATTGTTACCTTGCTTCATTATCATGGCACACGTTGTGACGCACCACATTTTGTAAATAATTATACGCATTCGATGTTTTTATTTCTTTGTGGTCCTCCACCAAATCTGCCACCACTGATTCAAAGGCTTTCTCGTACTTTTTCAATAGCTGCTTGTTTGACTGCTTGCACTTGAAATATTTCTAGAGGTAAAATATATCAATATTTTGTATTGAGGAAAACTCTTTACCGACAGCGTGCTTGACAAAATTGCGACTACAAAGAAAAACCGGATTGCTTACGTATTTATAGTACTTTGGCATGTTAACAATGCATGTACCAGCAGATAAACTGTTCAGTGTTTGGTATGCAATATTGCTTTTGTGACTGGTCTGTCAGCTCGTCTTGATTCTTCTAAATGAAAATTATCGTTTGCATTGTAAGCACGTAATGCCAATTTTAAAATACCAAGCTTCTTTATTGTAGTGAGCGTCTCTTTATATCATATTGTATAGCATGCATCATCATAGTCGAGCAGTTAAACTGCAAGATGCGCTTATTTTGAATGAACATTTTTGCAATTTGGAGGAATTCATTTAAAAAACTTTTAAATAAATACCGAGATAAATAAATGTGCATTACAAGGTGATAGAATTAAAACGAAAGTTATTGAGTTTGAATGGTATTATGATACGCAAAAACGGTTACATGATTTTTAGTTGGTACTCTTGATTTGAGTATTTGATATATTTGAAATGGGAAGAAATTTCCTCAGTGGTGCGAACAATTACATAAAATTAACGCAATTTTTTTTAAAAGCATCAGGTGAGAATATGCTAAGTTTAACTGGTATCCTTTGAATATAAAAGCAGAAGATGGTTTTATTACAAACATGCAACAAACAAAATTAACGCAATAAGGTTTAGGTTGGATAACATATAAATTTATTACATTACGATTATATAGTATAGTAAATCATGAAGTACCGTTCTATTCCGAAAACAGGTACAATTGGAACCATACTCTGAATTCATACAAAAAAGAAGAACCATTTCAGAACTGACACTGGAATAACAGAACTATTTTACATAATGCAAGAAATCTGAATTTTATTAGGACCCATTAGCCCTGAACTGACAGAAATATTTTCAAAGATTTACAAGTCAAAAGCTCTTTTGGATACCGTAACTGCTGCGGCACAAAATGCCGTTGACACGGCTTTCGAACCAAAATGAAACGTACCGTGCGCATTATATAATGCACATTCCTTAAAAGAAAAGTCAATTTGGTTGAGACTATTAAGCAAGCAGTTAGTCTCCAGACACATCAAAGTTGCAATGCTTTTGTCATTGTATAATTCACAATTAAATGCTGCCAATATTCTACAAGCCCTGTAAAGTGGATCCCCCCCGGAAACCGTCAACCGTTTTCTAACTATATTTGCCAGTTTTGGCTGAAGTGCTTGTTTTGCAAATGGGGATACTGGGAAAAGCCGTGAAATGAAAAAGCTGAGTACGTCTACATGCTTGTAGCTTTTTGCGGTTGCATGATTAACAAAATGTTGTTTGCTTCCACATTTCTCCATTTCGTAGAGCATGGTACCAACCAAACGGTAGCAAGCCTTTAAATTATGTTCAATATTATATCGATTCAAAAGAAGTAAAAAGTTGACCGTAGTAACCAAGTCGATTCTCTCTTCTACCGGCCAGTTGCTCAACAGGTTTAGCCCACAGTGCCTGTCAATGCTGTTTTTGTCCATGGGTAGATAAATGTCAATCAAGCCGTCCTCGTAAATTAATGCTTCTCTAAGAAGTTCCTTACCCATACTTGTCACCATTTTAGGGTCAGGTGTGCACCAACCAAATGCCATTGTAGCAACAGAATTTGTATCAACATCATCGGGAATAATATTATAATCCAGAAAAAAGTTGAATCGCCGACCTGAATCACGGTTTCGCAAGAGTAGGTTACTCACGTTATTGAGAATAAATGCTGGAAGCTGGAGGTCGTAAGTAAGAAGAACATCAAGGATGAGGCAGCTGTCAAAAATGTTTGGAATTGCCGTGACCGAGTCTTCCATGGATGGATCTGGAGATACTTGGGTAAGAAAGCCAAAATCAGTGCACTGGGTTGTCAAAAAATGAAGCATGAGGTTTATTTTGTTGTCCACCGACAAAGTCTTTCTAGTGCGAATTTCGTTCTCTTTGAGTTCTGTCCATGAGTATCCCTTAACTGCATTCAATGGCAAAAAGTATAAAACATTAGAAAAAACTTATAAATTTTACTGCTAATCTTTAAAATATTTTGAGACTCTAACCTGTCGATAAGAATTGTTGTCGTCGTTGCTCTTCAGTTTCACGGGTTTCCTGTTTTCTTTCAAATTCTTCCATTTTTTGCCGTAGGAATGAAGAATATGTTTTCAGAAATATTGAATTTCTTGCAAGTTTAGAGAAGACGTTTATTCCTTCGCTGCTGTACTGTGAATTCACTACGGTGATGGCAGAAAAGCAGCCTTTATTTATAGAGGAAAGCCAATTCAATTCGATTTAGAAAAACCTATTTTGCATTAGTAGGTCTGAGCCTTCCACATGCGCAAATATTTGTTGTTTGCTTCAAGTTTCTGTCAGTTAATGTAAAAAATTTATGAGTTCTAATACTGGATTCTAAAAATTTATTGTTTACGGAAAATGTGCAAAATACTACTTTGGTATTGTTATATCGGGTTGAGGAAAATTTGCTAATAATTTGTCAAGCATAATCAAAATAAATTAGAATATATTCGTGTGGCCAAGCATAATATTTGTTTGTATAGAGATACCCACAACAGTGGCCCCACTTTATGTATTATGTTTATGGGTAAAACGAATACAAGTTACACACAAGAAGTTTATACAAAATGAGCTCTTTTAGCAATGCATTTTTAATATATTTGTAAAGACCTGAGGATAGTTTCTCAATAAATTATGATTTGATGTAGTATTTATACCCTGGACAAACTTGTAGTAAGTTTTCCTTATATTTCTCCAACAATATATTTCTTTACATGTTCAGCCATTCAGTAAAAAAACATTTTATTTTTGCAATGCACCATTGAGTTTACTGATAACAACAAACACCTCAGTTAGTTTTGTCGGAATCAATAAATTCTGGAACTTGTTCCAATCGAAAATAGTAGAAGTGTCAAGCCAGTTTGTACAGAAAACATATTAAATTTATATTCTTGCTTTTATACTAAAGCGGGTTTAAAATTCTAGCAGATTTTTTATTCTTTCTCGATTTTAAAATCTTAGGTTGATTGTGTCAGTTAATAAATACCACAATCTGCGAAGTTTATAAGATAATTTTCAATTGGGCTAGAACTCAAATTTTAAAATCTGATTTACTAATGCATTTTGGTTGAAGAGTGTCTAGGCAAAGAGATGGGAAAATATTTTTTTAAATCTGTGCACGCAAGGCATTGTGTGGGTACTCTCCGAGCAGCCTGGTGTGTTGTATTCTAACACAAAACTGGCATCATATGATCTAACAAAATACTGATTGAGAATTTGCTGTGGTCAAATATGTAACAAAAGAATTGTACAGTGTCAGAAGTCCTGCTGCGCTGAGATGTTTATTGCTCTCTGATGTTTTGCTTCTTTTAAATTCTGGTTTTTGTGTGCTCTTTTACTTTTCAGAACCAAATGCACTGACAGAGAGCAAAAGTTATTGAGGAAAAATATTTTAATTCAATAAACTCTGGACTTGCCCAACAAACACTTTGAGTTCTGGAAAAAACGAATCCATATCTCAACTGCGCAGACATGTTCATACAGCTTACAACGCACTGCCAGAATTTACAAAAATACAATACTAAAGTTCACTTTTAACTCACCAATTGATCTGTATTTATAGAATTGGCTTGCTCTGTGCACTGTCGGTTGCAGTTCAGACATTCATGTTTGTTTCACGCAGTCACTAATATTTTTTTACGTGGCATGTACCCAGACTATTGCGTCCCACTATTTTATTCTTTTGAAGAGTATTTCAATTTAAGAAAATTTTGGAATTTTTATCTATCATTTCTGCAACCTTCACTCCATAAAATGGAGGTTATTTACTTGATTTCCGTTTTTAAAAAAGCGGGATCCCTGATATCCTTCTGGTATACCTAGTCTACTTTGCAGCTTTATTAAACCGAATTTAAATAAAAAAATTGTTTTCCTTGAAGGTCACCCGTCATTGCCTTTTTGTTAAAAACTTGCTTCAATTGGAGACCGACATTTCAAACCGCGCGCAACAGGCATTTCTTAAGTGGAGTAGGAAATACCGTGACGTGTGTTCAGTTCTAAAATGGGAACAATCGCGTAATTGTTTTCAAACGCACTTTTTATAATTATTTTTCCAACTGTAATTACTATAGTTGTTGAATTGTATTTATTTTCTTGCACCATAATGCTAACTGACGCTAAAATAATGAAGAGTGTGTTTACTCAAGCTTGTTCTGCTGGCCGTACTACTACGAATCTGATGTGTTTAGAGAACTTGGCCTTGGAAACTATGCTGCATTTGTAGAACTTACTAAAAAAATTATGTTGTTTTATGTATTAACTAAAACGTACCCAGATTACCAGTATGCTGAAAGCAATATTATTTGTTTTTAGGATTAGTCATGTATCAGAGGGACGAGCTTTTGAGGAGCAACGAAAATTTTAAATTTATGTTGACAACTCTTTCGTTAGAAATATTTTTTTATTTGCAATCTATTGGTAAATAACATGAACTCTCAGATTTCCCCTGTTTTTATTACAGTAGTCTGGGTTACGGCAAAACCACAATGAAAAGGATCATTTTAGCCGAAATAAACGCAATTTTTAGCTATTTTGACAACAGGCTGGAGCACCCACTGCAGCTTGCCGCTTGTTTAGTGGACCTGTAGTCACGTCCTATGGTCTTAAGGTGCCGGAACGGATTGGGGAGGGTGCAAGAAAACCGGAAATGCTAAATCACATGACGCATTTTACAGAGTAATACATCCCCGATTATATAACTTTTGAATGTTGCACTATTACACATACACTAATCTTCTAAAACGGCTTTACATACAGGTCGATGAATCGTGTTATTTAAAGCGGGGTGTTTTTGCCCCGTTTCTTAGACACCTAGCTCCAGGGCTTACTGGATGGACCCAACTGCTACAAAGTTTTAGAGGAATCAAACGCACTCTCGTGTACACAATACTGAAGCACATAAAAAACTGGATCCAAATTGTCCAAGTTTACTATCCATGCCTAAAATGGTTTCTTACTTGATTATCAACTTATTAATATTACAATAATTTTACAATGTTTTCACATTTGCACAGGGACTTGATTGACCATTACCTTTTGGAAATAAAAAACACGACTGATCCGGAATCAAGCTTTTACAAGGAATAAGGGGGGGTAAAAGTGCATGTACCAGTTTTATTATTTTTTATACAATTATATGATAATAAATGTTGTGGGTTTTGCTTCCAACAAATATTTTATTTTTTTTCTATAGAAAAATCTTTTGGTGCTATTCGTAACAGGATCGGAGACAACGTAATTTAAAATTTAAATTACGTTATTTAATATGTCTATTTGAAACAAACATTTACAAACAAACATTACCTTTTCTTATTTCAGTTCACATACCATATAGTGGGTACTGGCTTTTATGGCATACTACCCAATTATACAGGAAACGCGGCAACAAGAGGTGGTGTTGGAACGGAAGGTCAAGTATGCTTATCAGAAGTCCACCAGATATCTATCCATCTGTCACCAAACGACATTGTACACTGCACAAGGAAGCCTTTTAACGCTCCTTCTGTCACAAAAAATAGATCCGTATGTCGTTGAACCGGAGAGCAGAATACAAGATGAATTCCTTATAAAATTTGTGCGTTATCATGGCATTACCAACAAAACATATGCAACCTAAAACAACAATGTAAAGAAAATACAGATTCTGTATTAAATGAAGTGCAAATGTCAATGCTGAATGTATTGTGACCAAAAATGCATGACACGTTCTCTTAATATTATGGTATAGCGTCAAAGTAATCAAATTAGCCTTGTAAAATGTATAATCAATTTTTTTGCATATACGATCTATATTTAAACAGACTGTGATCTTGATCTGTTGTGTATCTATTTACGCTGAAATCAAATAGCAGAACAGTGGAACTTGATTAGTGCATGTAAGCGTCCGGTAATGTGGATGTGTCGCTACGAGTGAGTAGCAATGCTATTTAATTACCACGGTTGAGTAAATTAGTACGCTCTACGGAATGCTGGAACAGCACAGTCTGTATAGCTAAGTACTCATGTCGTTTAAATGAATTTCTGGTAAATTCTGTTTGAAACTACTTTTGTCATAAACTACTGTTTGCTTGCCAGCCTGTAATGCACGACTTCCTGATGCTTGAAAACATGTTATATTTTTAATTATATTCACTTGTTGGCTAAATAGGTTTTATTTTTGCGTTTTGGCAATGCAAACAAATAGCAAATATTATTTTATTGTAGTTTATACTTTGTTCCATAATTTATGTTCTGAGACCAGCTACATTCCTGAAAAATTTGAGGCTTATCCATGGTAAACAAGGTTACATTGCTATGAAGGAAAAAAATGTCAACTAAATAGTAATTCTTAAATATTTTCAGAATTTCTGCCTATTCCGCAAAAAAAATGTTTTTGAAGAACAGGTAATTTTAAATTTCTAATTTACAAAGCCAAAAATGTAAAGTGCCATACTTTTAAAAAATCTATATTTGTATAAGACCAGCATATATAAATTGCAGTCACACTGAAAAATTATAAATACAATTTAGTGCTCGTCAAGTGCAGACAAATATGAGTTACTGACCCACGCCAACCACCACACCTTGCAGTTTATAATCCTGTTTCATAAATTTAAATGGTAAGTAATTCATGATGCGGTATTATATCATCTTTGAAAGGAAATATCCAATTAGGCTAGCTGTGGTGCTCATTACACCGTGAACTATCACGATAACTCAATAGAAATTAAAACCAAAACGAATAAAAAATTTGATGATATGTTTTTTGAAACTAGATCTTTTTACATGAAGGTAGGTCAAGGAGCGCTGGAAATGGAACTTCTGGTGAGTGCACTCTATAAGATGCATATCGCATTATATTGTGTATATAAAAAATAAACAGATCATCTAACTCATAAAACGCAAGCGGACCACAACTGGCAAAAGCTGTGTCTAAATTGGAGATTGGTATAAATGTTTGCTGCTGTTTACTAGACCGTAAATTGCTATAGTGCTTAAATACAACGTAATAAAAGCGAGTGTAAATTAGATAAAGATTAAGCTAAGATAGCCATTCAAGTTCAAGTTCGGTAAAATGATAGCCTTTACCGTCAAAAGCAATTTTGGCAAAGTATAAGAATAAATAGCAAAATCGTTTGCGTTTACTGGATACACACAAGCACATTGCTGTCGAACAATGTTGCATGATATATACTTTAAAGTTTGATGAGAGCAGTTTGGAATAAAACATCTGCAGTGCAACTAGTGCATCATTTTTGCTGCACTAACGATTTCACGCTTCCTTGATTTCGCAAGCAAGAATAGTTTTTTATCAAACTTTTTGAGATTCATACCCTACTATTGATAACTATGTAAGTGTAAACCTATACGTACGTACACATAAATGCCACGTGTATTTTGAAACATAATTAGTTATCCAGATTAAAAATTCGTCTTAACTTTATAAATGACACCGTAATGTAACATGTTGTTAAACGTGAGTAAATGACAAACTTTATGACATTAAATGTGCGCTTTTGGAGACATTCTACAAAAATTTGTCGCAGAAGTTTGTAATTACCATAACAACTTATACATTTCAGTATTTTTCGGTGATTCTTAAATAACAGCATAGAATTGTCAGAGTAGTGTTGGCTACATGTATTATGGTTATATAGGCAAGAATTTTTGACATTTAGTTTACAACTAACCCTGCAGCTTACAAAATTGTGTAAGAAGTTTGAAAATCTTCAGAGTTCGACAGTCCCAAACCACCCTGTTACATTCTGATACAACAAACCAGCTTATCTTTAATCAATGTTTTCATTTAAATTTTTGCATACATAACACACATGGCTGCTGGTGACATTTTAATAAATTCTGTGTTAATTGGAATAAATCAATGATCACACTCATTGAGTCGTAACGCGCAAGCACAAGCCCAAGAATTAACAGCATCTTTAATTTTACGCTTACGCACATGGTCGGTCAACAATACGATAAAGGACTACATGCATTCTTTTGCGAATGGATACACGCTTACTGAAGAACGCACACTATCATCAAGCTCAACCCCAAAAATTAATTGTCGTTACACTATCGCGATAAAACACTATGTATGTTTAGAGTTGACTTTGTTGTGCATCCAAAAACTAATAAATGTAAGTTTATGGTTTTGGATCATCATTAGTATTTTTTGCTAGACAAATCTAGAAGCAATAAGTCAAGATTTAATTAAGTGAACGTTTATAATTGAAAAGGAGTAGAATTATGCCCGCATAAATCCAAATGAGGTGAAGGAAAAATGCATAAAAGATGTTTGCAGTCATGTAGAAAGTTTCATACCTGGGGCCACAAGTATGAAAGCTCTTGTAAGTTGAAGTTCACCCTGCAAATTTCCCCGTGAAAGAAAGTGTTCGCACAATAACTGAGGCATGCATTGTGAAAAGCCGTGTAAATGGGAGTGCAAGGAGGAATGCGTTCATGGATGCGAACATGTATGTTACAGTTGAAAATGTGATGATGATGAAATAATTGTTCTCGTATAAATGCTGTAGAAGTAAAAACGTATTGGAATTTCAAACTTCTTAGTTTTAGCTTCAGCAAAATTTTATTTTCAACGCTATTTGTCATTTTCGGTTGTCTCATAAATAACCTGTTTTCCTTTATCAAGCCATCTAGCATCTATGTACACCAGTAAGTTATACAAATAAATACCCTCCCATTTCTTTTCAAGTCATAAATTAACATATTATGGCAATGTTTGTGCTTTGCAAATGTAAATGCAAATGGGTCGTGTATACTGATATCTTCTATAATTCTTCTATATTTGTGACTACCATTTCTCCCACAAGTATTTTCATTGCATACGTGCAACGTGAGACCATAACCAGTTTTCCTATCTTAATTTGTTAACAGAGTAAAACTAGCAAATACCTCTACTAATTTAAATTAAGGTACAAAGTTTTCTAAGGTTGACTTATTTACACCGACTTGCACAACACAGTCCTGTAAAGGCTATTTAAAAACTCTTTAACCAGCAAATTAGTCAAGTATCTAAACCACGTGACATTTCCTGCCAACCAGAACAATCCTTCTGCAAACTTAACATATATTTTATCCTTTAGGTCCATAACCTTCCACAAATTCTCATTACCTTTGGAACCCAAAGACTGCAATACCAAATACAAAACTTCCTTTTGAGAAATTAAAGGATAGTGAACTCCAATCCCATCTGCAACCAACTTTTGTAAAAATATCACAACGGTATCAATTTTACTCAAACTTTCTACAAACACCTCATCACAAAGCCTGTCAATTTGTTCAGGATCAGCTTTTATGTAAATGTTAAACTCATCTCGCAAACCTAACAAACTACAAATTACAGCCCACATGTGAACCAAAGCTTTCATTTTTCTATCATGTTTATCCCTAATTCCAAACAGTTGGGGATTCTTCCAAACGGAACCAAAGAATGCAGCTGTGACACAAATAATTGCTAACTGACTAAATGGCAATTTATTGTTCCAGGTTAGAGCTTCTTCTAAATTAAGTGATGGCTCTGAACTTTCAACCTTAGGTCTTCGGGGAATAGTAGCCACATCTTTTCTAACAGCGTCAGCCAATTCTTTCATCCACGCTTCCTCCTTCCAAACCAAAATTTCTGGCAATGGTTTACCATTAGCTATTTTGTCGTAACGAGCAACAGCAAAAGTGTGGAGTTTTCGCACTTTGTAAAATTCTTTTTGCATTTCTACTGGGTTGAGCATTTGTGTGAAAAATTTCTCAATTCCACGAAGTTTTGCCAAAAATCGGCGGAAATAGATACCTCTTTCCATTGGCTGGTTACTGCAAAATATTATGGTTGAAATGGGCTTGACGCAGACGGCCAGTGTTAAAGTGGATACAATGGAGGTTGCTACGTAAAGTCCAATGTACTCTTTAAACCAGTCCATTGCCTCTTTGACCAGACTTAAATCCAGCCAGTGGATTTCCTTCAAAGTGGTCAATGGAGCAGCATCGCCAACGACAAATTGAGACTTCTCCAAAATATTTGTGTTGGCGTCGGCGTTGGTAGGAATGACTTCTTTGGAATTTTCTTCAACGCGTACTTCATGATGTTCCCTCTCAATTGGTTGTTGTCCCTGGGAAATGTTACCCTTACCATGGTGGGTAACGGCAAAATTACCAAAGTCAGGAGACTCGTGGTTTGTTGGAGGCATCTTGATTTTTACAGGCCTGTAAAAACTAAAAATATACCAGAATTAAAAAGTGTTTATATAATTAGAGCCAACTGTTAACCCAATAAAAACGTTAGGCAATTCACATTTTGTATCAATTAGAAACGCACGGAAAACTTGTACTGCCAAACTTCCAGTATTGTAATAACATAAACTTCTTTACATTAATAAATAAAATGCACAAGAAATTCAACGCCAAAATAAAAAATCTTGATAACGGAGGAAATTGACAACGGATTTATAAACTGGTAAAAGAAAACATTAATAGCAACAAGTTTTCCCAAAACCAGTTGAATAAAAATACTGATACACTTAAAAATCACATACCAGAAGCCAATTTATTGTCACACGACCATGCAAAACTGCTTCAGTACCGGAGTTTTTACGCAATATAAATTTAAAAGTTAACAGCAACTCTACATGACACCAAACTCTTCCAGAAAACTTTATATTATTAATAAATTTTGCAATTGGATCACGTCACAGTTGGTTTTGAGTTCCGCACACTTTTATTATTGAAGAAAAAACAAGTGTATTTGAAACACAATATTTGCACCGCAATGATGTTATTATTGTTGCCTTTAAAAGACGAAGCACCAGATTTTATTTATTTTATTTAAATGAACTTCCTCACTTAATTGTTAAAAATCACCAAGATCATTAACAGCCGTAAATAATTTCACAAAAAATGAACAATTTTGCAACACGTGGAAATCGTTGTGAAATGAGTAGTTCTTTTTTGGCGAGCAATAAAAGTGAGGAGATGCGGTTTGTAGAGAAGCGTCAAAAGAACTGATGCTATAGCAGCAGAAACTCACGCCTTTAGTACACAAAAGTGATGGATGGCATGTGGATATAAATTTTATTGCTGCTATCCAAGCATAATTGTTCACTTAATTAACACTTGGCTTATTATCTCTAGATTTTTCTAGCAAAAAATACTAATGATGATCCAAAACCATAAACTTGGATTTATTAGTTTTTGGATGCACAACAAAGTCAACTCTAAACATACATAGTGTTTTATCGCGATAGTGTAACGACAATTAATTTTTGGGGTTGAGCTTGATGATAGTGTGCGTTCTTCAGTAAGCGTTTATCTTATTGTTGACCGACCATGTGCATAAGCGTGAAATCAAAGACGCTGTTAACTCTTGGACATGTGCTTGCGCTTTACGATTCAATGAATTTGGTCATTTATTTATTCCAATTAACACAAAATTCATCAAAATGTCACCAGCAGCCATGTGTGTTATGTATGCAAAAGCTTGAATGGAAACATAGATATTGAACATAGATAAAGTGGTTTTTTTTTGTATCAGAATGTGACAGGATGGTTTGGTACTGTCCAACTCTTGAAGTGTTTCAAAATACTTGCTACACAGTGATATCAAACAAATTTAAATATAAGGACGGGAGTTTTTTGAGTGAGTAGTCAACATAATGGCAGAAACTTTTGTGTGAACCATCCAACACATTATGCTGCACATAAAACATTTTCCAGTTTAATCTAACAAATTTAAAATAAATAAAATCTTCTGTGTAGCAATGAAAATAATTACACATATTTTTGGTGTTTACCAACTTTAGAAAAGTCTTGTATAGAAATGTTTCCAGAACAGTTATCCTAAAATCATGCAATAATTTTGCTTTTCTTACATTTCTCGTACATTTTACAATTTTAGGTGTCATTTTATACATGGTAAACGAATATTTATTCTGGATAATTATGTGCTAAAACACACGTGCTTTTCATTTGTACCTACTTATGTATATATTATGCATGTATGGTTATAAAAAGATATTAAAACTTGATAAAAAACTACTCTTGCTTGCGAAATCAAGGAAGCGTTAAATCGTTAGTGCAGCAAAAATGATACACTAGTTGGCACTGCAGATGTTTTATCACAAACTGCTCTTATCAAACTCCAAATAATGTACTATTCAAAAGTGCAAAAGAGAGCAACATGCATGTATTCAGTATATATGCAAACGATCCTGTCAAAACTTGTGGTAAAGGCCAGCATGTAACTAAACTTGAACTTGAAAGAGAACGCTTAATCTTTATTTAATCTTTATCTAATTAACACATGCTTTTATTATGTTATATTCAAGCACTACAGCAATTCACGGTCTAGAAGATAGCAACATACACTACTGATACCAATCTCCAATTTAGACCAAACCTTCGCCAGTTGTGGTCTGCTTGCGTTTTATGAGCGCGATGGTCTGCTTATTTTTTCATATGATATGCATTTTTTGAGTGCAATCACCAGAAGTTCCATTTTCCAGAGCTCCTTGACCTACCTCTATTTTCATGTGCCAACGATATATTTTCAAAAAACATTTTCAAATTTTATATTATAGTTACTTTTAATTTTTATGGAGTGATATCGTTAGTTTACGGTGTATTAAACACCACAGATTGCTAATTTGATGTTTCCTTTCAAAGATGATATAACACCGTATTATGAATTATTCACACTTTTTTCACACACTGAAACAGATTTTAAAACTGCAAAAGTTGCTGGTTCACATAATTTAGTACCTAATAAAACCTTCACAGACTCTAAATAGGATTTTCAACTTTTTAGTGTTACTGCCATTTTTGCTTGATGTCTTTTTGCCAATACAGATTTGTAACATGTTAAATTGTAAATGCTTTTGAAATTACGATCTCAAAATTATCAATCCGTTTACCAAAAAACGCTTCACGGAATACGCAGGAATTCAGAAAATATTTTAGAGGTTCTTCTTGCAAAATTCAGTTGACATATTTTAGTGTCTGATCAACGTTTTTTCATATCAGTCCTTAATTTCTCAAATCCGTAAATGGTCTCATTACACAATCTATTTAAAAGGTATCAACTACAGCACAAACGTATTTGTCATTTGTCTGAATCACCAAAAGGTGACCTTTTGAACCAAACTAAGTATAACTAAAAAATATAACATATTCTCAAGCATAAGAAAGTCATGGATGACATGTTGGCAGGAAAGCAGTGTTTTATGATTAAAGTATTTTCAAAATAAGAATATACCAGAAACTCATTCAAACACAGAGTCACAGAAATAATCTTGATCCCGCCTAGCGTAGAGCACAATGCAATGATTTACTCAAGCGTAGTAATTAAATAGCAACGTTAGTCATTCGTAACGACATCCATATTACCGGACGTTTAGATGCATTAATTAAGTTCATGTACATTTAACTGTTCTACTCCATGAATACAGCATAAATAGATGTACTGAAAACTAAATCTAGATCACTGTATGCCAATGGTGATTATACGTTTTACAAGGTTAATTGAGTGATTTTGGCAAGCAGCTCTAGATCATGTGGCGCTACAACATAATATTAAGAGAACGTGTCATGCATTTGTAGTCATTATATAAATATTCAGCATTGATATTTGCACTTTATAAAGTACATCATCTGTATAACAATTTTATTTACATTGTTGTTTTAGGTTGTGCATGTTTTGCTGATAACGCAAGAAGTTTATACGGAACTCATCCTGTATATTAGTCTCGGATTCAGAGACATGTTGGTCTACTTTTTGTCTGGTGACCTTTGATAAAATGAGCGTAAAAAGTCTTCCTTCGACAGTATACATAATTGTTTGATGACAGTTGGATAGATATATGGTAGGTTTATGACCAGCAAATGGCAACAACAACACCAATCTTTATTTTAGATTTATAAAAATATAAAAACAATGAATTGGACATATTTTGTTACTTTGTGCAACCATTCAGTTTTACTGCGATGCATGGACAGTGATTTATTATGCAACTAACCGAATGGGTATTTATTTGCTCGTTATTATTATTACTCTATGGTTCATCACAAAGATTCCACTAAAGGCTGGTTTTCAGGTTAAATGTTTTTATCTAAATAGTAGATTAACCAGGAAACCACATGGTATTCAAGAATTGCTCATACGCATCATTAGATCTTGAAATGCAAACAAGTTTTTTGTTTGGGAATATATAAAAAATGCGACTTAACTTTGAACGTCTGAATTAAATAATTGATTCCCTGACTATCCAAGAAGCATTTTTGTTTTGAAAATCTATGAATGGTACCGAGCAAGACTCCTTTTGGTTACACCATGGGAATTTTAATATATAATACTGAAACTTTCCAAAATTGATAAGCATCTTTTACTCTCATGCAGAAACAAGTTTCATGAAGTACCAGTATTCAAGAACAGCAATTATACGTTGTATTCCAAAATTACTGTATTTATTTCCGCGCAAGCAATTTATACATTGAGAAAACTGGTAAAAGTGTGGCTATTAAAATAACATTGGTCGCGAATTTAAATTTGTATTTAAATTAAAAATTTCTGAATATTACAAATGCGTTGTTTTAAAAGATCTATTTTTAAAA
Organism: Entomobrya proxima; assembly: GCA_029691765.1. Classification (NCBI taxonomy): domain Eukaryota; kingdom Metazoa; phylum Arthropoda; class Collembola; order Entomobryomorpha; family Entomobryidae; genus Entomobrya; species Entomobrya proxima. The sequence continues at coordinate 41,450,207 of CM056172.1, forward strand.
CTCTCAATTGATTTAAAAGCCATTTTACTTAATAAAGGTCAGGGATTCTTCAGAACACTTGATTTTTTCAAAATACTAGTTTAGGTAGTTTATGAGAACATCGACTACTGAAAAGTGTTAATCTGTATGGTTGATCTAAAAGGAAAAATGCATATTAATTTAGCATTTTTTGAAGTTCCAGCATTAGCAACAAGACTTTAGGTATTTATTTGCGATCGTTTCACTAACTTAAACCAATAGAGTAAGACAATTACAAATTATACACTTCTAAAGTTTCAATTCCTTGATAAACTTCCTTATAAAAACTTAACTCATAATTATTTTATTTATAAACAATATATAATTTTAGATTCAAAGCAACAAGATTAAGATTTACTAACCTACCTTGGGTACATATCATAACAATGAGCATTTTGAAGCGCACACATTGAATAGTGAAACCTGTTCTTAAGTTTGTTATGAGTTTCTATTTTGAGGAAAAGATTGCATAATTTGTCAATTGTATAATTACCTTGATATAAAAGCTGGAAAAGTTGCACAAGCTAGGTCACCAGTCACGTGTTCTTAAAACAATAGAAATTAGACAAATTTTGTAGCTTTTTCCTCCATTATTTGAGCCTTGTCGAAATTGGTCGTTTTTAGGATATTCATTCTTTGCTTGGCGTTCGTGCTTACAAGAAAGCATTAACAGAACAAACTATTACAAGTACATTTCCACACACAAATACTCAAAAAAAGGCAGCTTGAAACCCATTAGCCATAAAATGAATCAAGTTAATCAGAGTGAATGCGCAGTGTACATAAGAAATTTAGTAAAGTGCTATGGAAAAGGACAACCTACACTTAACAATCTGAATATGACAGTGAACAAAGGAACAATGTTAGTGAAAATATCTTTTGGAACAATAACCCGGCTTATTATGAATGTTTTATTTTTGTATTAATCAGATATGGCATGCTGGGGGCTAGTGGATGTGGAAAAACAACAGTTTTGTCTTGTATGGTGGGCTTACAAACATGGAATACGGGAGACATTTTGGTTCTTGGACAACTTCCGGGAAAACAACTTGCTACTAAACTGGGTTACATGCCTCAAGTGAGCAAGTTTATATTTCAGGAACAAATTGCTTTAAAATTTTACCAACAAGCAATGAATATAATATATATTATATAATGTTATATATATGTAATCAAGGATATGGCGTTATATGATCAGCTTTCCACTTTTGAAATTATTCAATTCTACGGCAAACTATACAAACTTTCTCCAAATAAGGTAAAAGAAAGATGGAAGTTTTTGAAGACACTGCTACAATTTCCTGCAGAATCCAAACTAATAAAAAACATGAGGTAAAAGCACTTAATGTCTAATTTCGTACTAAATTCATATTTTTGTGTTTATTAACTCATTAGTTTGATGATTTATGCTTAGCGGCGGACAACGTAGGCGAGCATCATTAGCCTTGGCACTAATTCACAGTCCGGAACTTCTATTATTGGATGAACCGGTAATCAAAAAAGTTACGTAAATCTAATAAATTTTGACCATTTTCTTCACAGTATTCTGTTTTTCTCTAGACCGTAGGACTAGATCCATTTCTCCGGGAAAAGTAAGGCGTTGTAATATATTTATTAAAATAAATATTGATATTGTTATAACATATCGTCATATACGGTTTAGAATATGGAACTATCTTCAAACTATTGTAAGCACCCAAAATACCACAATAATCATAACTACACATTATAATGAGGAAGCTCGTTTTTGTGATATGGTAAGCAGATACTATCCTGCTTTGGTGTTTTTAATACTTGACATTTCTCATTTGAAAATGAATTCTGGTTTGTGCAAAGATCGGTGTACTTCGGAACGGCAAACTGATTGCGGAAGATTCTCCAACAAATTTACTCCAAATATGTGAATGTGAGTTGTTAGAGGAAGCAGTAACCAGACTTTGCCACGAGGATGAGCAGACATCTTGTAAATTAGATGAGAAGAATTCTGGGAGTCAAGTGGATAATTCAACAAAACGCACTGTTTTGGCAGATATAAACTCGAAAGAATTTGTTTTATCAAGCATTGACTACAAATCAAGTAAGGGAGAACAGGAACATGCCACAAATCTACCTAGGCTTTACCTTTTTGACAAAGTGTTTGGGCATGCTAAAGTAATAGCGTTGACATTAATACGACATCCTGCGTATGTTTTCTAAATAACAGTTTTGTAATTACTGTTTTGGGATTTATTACATCTGAATCATATAATGATGTTGTCCATTTAGTTTTCTAGTGTTACTATTGACAATGCCAACTGTTCAAAGTGGCTTAGGACTGGCAACAGTTGGACCTAGAGTAAAAAATTTACATTTTGGCATTGTTAATTATGAGGTCCTTGACTGGAAGACGGAGTGTGAAATGCAAAGACGTTTTCAAAACTCGTGCGATGTAACATCAATCGGTTGTAAATTTATTAACAAAATTGAGGAAGATGATTTGCTGATTTTGGTATTAGCAATTTATAATAATAGTTTTGTGAAACAAAACGAGATAGCAATTACTCACATAATTGCATTATAGGATTTATACGAGAATGACGAAATCGCCTTACAGCATGTTCAACTTGGACAAAGTTGGGGATATATTTCCATTCCAGCTAATTACTCCACACATTTATTTGATCTGGCAACACAAAAACGTTTTGCCTCCAATGAAACTCTGAAAGGGTCTCGAATTCATCTTAGACTTGATCATTCTCGTAAGTGTTTTGAATATGAAACGTTTCAAGATTTTTTTAACGAACCACAAATAACCATGAACCATTTTAATTTCAGAAAGTTTGACTGCATTTTTCATTATAAAACACTTGTATAACAGCTACTTAAACTTTACAACAGAACTGGCTAACTCGTGTGGAATACCTAAAAGGGAATTTGAACCACCACTTCATGTAAGCAGTATGCCTTTTTCACAAGAAAATATACCCTGCACTTTAATTTATTATAATGTGTCCAAATCTGTTTAACAATTCATAGTTTCGTCAAGCTGTGTATGGAGACTACTCAGACAATTACATAGATTTTATGCTTCCTGGCGATTTGTTAATGTATAAAGTTTCCAATTTTGAGACCAAAGTTCATACACCAATTTCACAAATCAAATGACATTATTTTTATTTGATGTGGTGGTTTTAGGTCGTTGTTATGCTTGGTAGGAATTCTAAGTGCGCTTATATTTGTGGCAGGTATGTAATAGGTTAGTTTGTAGTTGAGTAGTCTATGTTTGCAACTGAACAATAAATCCTTTTTACTATTTATAGATCATAAGCAAGGAACTTTAAGCAGGGCTAGAGTTGCAGGCTTAAATATTACGGATATACTATTGAGTCATATTATCATTCAGTCAGTAATAACCTTGGTGCAAATTGGAATTGTCACTGGATTCCAATACATTGTTCTTGATATTGCAATTAATGGAATGCAGACTCAAATGATCTACCTTATACTTAGCTTTCTTACAGGAGTATCTTCATCGGCATTTGGTAACTAAATCATATATACCAATCTTCCTGAATCTATAATTTGTGTTTGTGTTGAATTGCGCATGTTTTAGGACTGTTGCTTGGGATCATATGTCGCGAAGAAGTAGCAGTTTTTGTTATTTGCATCTTTATAGCGCCAATTTATATATTTTTGGGGGGTGTATGCTTTCCAACGGAAACCGCAACATGGTTTTGGCAGCAAATTGGATACATTGTTCCACTGAAGCTTCCAATTATGGCGCTAAGGTCAGCACTGGTACGTGGACTGGGAATAACCCATATTTTGGTTTGGCCGGGAATTGCGATGACAGTTGCATGGATACTGACATACAGTGCTGCTTGTATTTTTGCGATCAAAACTTTCAAGCTATAGTGATAAATTGTTTAACCATGTGAAACAAAACAAAAAAGAGACTATTTGCATGTGACTACCTAAAATAAATTTAACTTGCTATCCCCGGGACAATTTAAGTATTCATTTTATTTTCATCTCATCATTCAAGAGAATAATATCTTTTGTACTAGTAAGTATTTTTATACAAATGAGCTTATTTTGTTCAACACTCGTATTTAATTATCTTTTAAAGTGATAAAACATAAATGATGGTCACGGTCACATTGGTAACCTTTCACTGGTAATCCCTAATCCAATCTTACTTAGATCTTATTGGTAAGATTGTAAAGAAAGTTGGTAGTCATTAAGTACACACGTATTCGTTAAGAAAACAAAGGGATGACCGGTTTCGTTTTTATTTTTACATCATCAGATCCTAGTTATAATTTAGAGTACACAGTTTTAAATCAAAATATGCTTTAAATATGTTATTGAAATACATACTTGTTGATAAAGTTTATCAATTAATCTTACATTTGACTATCAAAAGTGCATGTAAAAATTAGTCGTGATGATAAGAAGTATAAAATGCCACATAGTCCTATAAATTAAAACGATCATTATTACATAATTATTATTCTTCGACACAATTTGATATTCAAATATTTTATGATTAGACCCAAAATTGAGTATTCAAACTAACCAATTTTAGCAATTTTGTTAAAAAGGAGGTATTTAAGTAAATTTCACTAAAACGGAGTCGGCGGATTAGTCCTCTAGACTGTTTTGTTGCTGGTAGTATTGTGAATAGAGCAAGAAGATGAAGATTACTACAAGTTGTGTATGCCTATCCTACAACATTACACACTCAGCATTACTACTCGATGCGGCCTTGTCGCTTCTTCCTTGTCGCAGAATAAGTTTGGAACAAAATGCTTGCGGTGACAAACTTATCCCAATTTCCGGTTCAGTTGTTGGTGGCATATAGCCCGGTGGTAAGGAAAAGTCAAACGCTTGAAGTAGAGAAGCAATAAAAAGAGGGACGATGGTATTGACCAATTGAATTGCAATGCATATCCGTTTTCCTAGAAAAATATTGGTATGAATTATTATGTTTGGTTGTAGACTTCATTTGTTTTATACACAACATTTTACTAATATCAACACACCAACGCCAAAAACCGTAACCCTTCGATCACGAACAAACTCGCCCTTGCCATTAATAAACCTCTCTGGTCTAAATGTTTTTGCATCACCCCAGTAGCTGTCATCCATGTTCACCGAATAATGATTGGATACAATTGCAGTGCCCTACATAACATTAAAAACATATAAAAACAGTATTTCCTCCAATTCTCAATTGATGGCTTTCTCACCTTTGGAATCACAAAACCCCGCAAATGCCAGTCGTTTGGAACAAGTCTTGGAATAGGACTTGGAACTACATTTGCGCATCGATGCACTTCCAATAAGAATGCTTGAAAATACGGCATTCTTTTAAAATATTTAAATGAAATGCATTACTTTTTTCTGAAGAAATAAAATTGTAATATTTTAAACCTTCACTCACTTTGCAACATCATCCATGCTTGGAGCCATACATGGATTAATAACAGAACCAATTTCCTGTTGACACCTTTTCTGAACCTCTGGATAGAGTACCAAATATAATATGGCGTAGCATAGTGTAGCATTTAAAGTTACCGTGCCAGTAATTAACAGGTCACCAATCATTGCTTGAAGCTGTTGCTCTATTAAAGATACAAAATATAAGTCAGATAAAACTATATCAGTATTTAAAACAGTATTTGTCTAAGTTTATATTACCGGTGTACAAACTATTTTTATCCTTTCTAGTGTCATGAATCCTTTTTAGAAATACATCAATGTAATTCTGTGGATTGGTCAGGTAATATCCTTCCGCTTTCCTTGCCTCGATCAAACTCTTCATTGAACATAAGGACAGTTCACTATTACAAAACTCACTCATAAAATTAGAAGCCTACATGTTGCAGATCTACCTTAGACAAAATATGAATATCATCATATGTTTTTTGTCTTGTGAGCGTTGGAAGTTGCAAAAAGCTTGGAAGAAATTCGTTTATTAAGGGGAGCGCAAATTCAAGAGGGTTTGCAAAAGTACCCGATTTGGACACCTTGTGTACGTAACCAAGCAGTTCCTGAATTATTGGGTCATAGTAATCATAACGTATCCCAGCTACCATGCACCAAAGAACGTTGAGTACTGGGAGAGAAAAAGCGTTGTAAAATTGAACTACTCCGTCATTGGTTTTTATTGCTTGTTTAAAATCCTTTATGAGCAGTTCAGTCTCGTCAGTAATGACGCTGTGCATTGTGTACTGCTTTCCGAATCCGAAATCGCTATAAATCATAAACTTGAGTTTTAGTTGGCAATTTTGCAAGTCATTTAGCAAAGGGCCATATTCCCAACCTTATGGAGAGTGGGCTAACGATGCTCCACGTATACACATATACCATTCAATAGCTCTTGAGGACTCCTCAATGAGGAGCTTATCAAAAGTGTTGCTGGGCACAACTTCGAAAAACGTGATCCATTGGCATTTTTGGCTAAGTGAAGTTCAGAGTTTTACATACAAATCCTATGGTACAATTTTCTAGCGAAAATAAAAAACTCAGAATACAGATAGGAATGCCTTTAAATCGATAGATTATGGCTTTCTGAACAATATTTACACAGGACCTTCAATGTTTTACTGGAGTTTTATATGTGATTCGTAAACCAGTAAACGGCACAGGTACATAGGTGTTTGAACGGCTAGAATCAACTTGTCGGTTGTGCTCCTATAATATTGTAACATTGAAGGGCCTGTGTAAATATTGTTCAGAAAGCTATAATTTATCGATTTAAAGGCATTCCTATCTGTATTCTGAGTTTTTTATTTTCGCTAGAAAATTGTACCATAGAATTTGTATGTAAAACTCTGAACTTCACTTAGCCAAAAATGCCAATGGATCACGTTTTTCGGAGTTGTGCCCAGCAACACTTTTGATAAGCTCCTCAAGAGCTATTGAATGGTATATTTGTATACGCGGAGCATCGTTAGCCCACTCTCCATAAGGTTGGGAATATGGCCCTTTAAAATATTACATTACCGCAATGTTCCTATGGTGAACTTTTTCATTTCTGTCCATAATGGCTTGGAATTTGCAAATATTAAACCTATTAAATAAATACATTCTCCAAAAGCTTAACGTGTTTCATTTCTTTAAAAGTATTTAAGGTCATTTTACCCATTTCCTTTCCAAATGTACGTGGATACGAGATCCACCTGTGTGCAAATTTGGCACTGTATTCTTCCATGTCAGCAACCTCCTCGAGAAGCTCATATGATGCAATCACAACTATGAATTATAATATAAAATGTTCATAAATAACAACAGCATACCTAAACAAGTTCAATGCTAACTTTACCTGCATCATAGTTAACATGAGAAGCACACCAAAGGTCACCATAATCCTTGGAAATCTTGTCGAGATATTCCCAGGGTCGAATTTTACTAATGCGCAAAGTTGGCTTGTACAGCCAAATGGATAACCAAGAGCCAACTATTGGCAAAACCAGGGGTCCTAAAATGTTTAATAACTATTAGTATATTCATTGTAAATTACACGTATTACAATATGGCTGTTTTGAAAGCCAGCAAACCTGGTGGCAGTTTCCGCGTTGACATTTGAATTTTATAAGTGTAATAGGCCAGCAGCAAAATAAACACTGCGGCTAGAATGAAGTAAAAGTTCATTCCTGAGTCTGATTTAAATTATACTGAAAAACTAAAGATATCACTATCAAAATAGAATGCGTTTTTATTTAGCGTTAAACTCTTTCAGTCAGATATTCTAACCATAGCACTAAATCACAAAAATTTAAACTTTTACAATTAAGAAAAGTTGTAGGTGAAAATTATGTATTTAGATAGGTTTTGAAAACAAATGTAAACTGCCGGACACCAAGCTTACATTGCACTAAAATGAATTCAGAACCTAAAGTCTTTCTAGTTGCTACATAAATATTCAATTCAGGAAATTCCCGATCTGTCGCCTATTTCCTCTTAAATGTGAAAGACTGACGATTTTGAAAGTTACTATGAGAATGTTTCTTAATAGAAGGTTCCGCCATTCGAAATACATATGTGAACGTTCCGGATCATCTGAACGTTAATGCTGTACAGGAACAATATATTGTTGTTAACTGCCTGATACCGAGCATTCATTCATGAACAGCTTCTGTTCTACAGTCGCTTTTAGATCGCATTAAACTACGCTTCAGAAAAATCAAGAAACATGACGATTTGTCTTTTACGCTGAAAACCTTGGTTTCTGGCTGCCACGCAGGTTAACCTTTTCCACGCAACTGAACTCTCCCAACGCATAATTGGAAGAAGCTAAGTTCTTAGTGGAATAGTTCATTTCTCCTCACTACATGCAGAGCTGGCATTTTAACCAGGGGCGTTAATTGTCATTGTTTTTGCGAGCTAACTCTGGCTCTGCTCTCAGGCTTACTTGACTCGTGGCATTCTTTCAAATATGGCTATACAACCACCCATCATGCCCTTCTTACACTCTTCCTACTACAAAATGGTATCATTTTCATTCGTATACCTTAATGATTAATGAAAACTCAGTCGCTTCTGCCTACCATTTTACATACCATTTACTAAAACTACCTTTCCTGATAATGTTAAACCTACATATTATGTAGCCTTCTAGTGTAGCCAGCATTTAGTAGAACATGGTTTTACACACCCATAAAAAATTACGGATTTCGCAACAAATTGACCATAAAAGCTCTTTTAGTTTTTAAAAGACTGAAGTTGGCAAAATCATGTTTCAGCAAACCAACTTCAAGCCCTGCTTTTAAAACCACTCTACAAAGTAGAAAGTTTTAAAATATTTAAAGTAATCAATAAGCGCTCCTTTGAAAGTTTTAAACATTTATTAAATTATCATTATAATATTCAAAAAAGAACTTAGTATGTTCAAACCTAGTACGTACAGTATATCTTAAAAGTTTCAAAAACAACGTGGAAAGCAAAAACACTCAGAATAACGCTCGCACAAAAGCCAGCGGTGGGGTGGCGCAGTTTGGTAAACATGCACTCTGCATCTACCTCACCAGGAGTTCGATCCTCGCTGGTAAAGTAAGTCTGTGTTGCTTTTCCCTTATTCGAGGCTTATTCTTGTAGTAGTAGATGTGACTTCGCTCTCTCGGTGGTTTGGCCCAGAACATTCTACTGGGATTGAGCATGTTGTTGATTTACATACTTGCAATTTCCATAATATTTCTCGTAAAAAGCAGCACTGTGTAAAAACGTAATGGGAGAACCTGCAAAATTCAGAATGTTGGATACGCGGCTGGGTCCTCTCTATATATAGGGGAATTCCTTCCTAAATTACATACATACGTACATACAACGCTCGCACAATTTTTTTGATAATCACTGTATACTTAACCCACACATAAATATATTTATGTAGTGTTCTTGACAAACTGGTTATAATATGCTACTGTTTAATCTAAAAAGTACCGGACAAAAGACAAATGATTTTAAGCCATATTTATTTAATTAATGGGAAGGTACATAAGTGTTAATAAATGAGAACTCAAATCAACATTTTTCTAATTAAATTTTTTTAGCAACTTTCGCAAACAACATGGCACAAATCAGACTTTCAGTTACTTGAATTTTTCTACACCAGTTATTTAAGCAGTTAAAGTTAATTAAGGTTAAAATGGCCAAGCTGTGCATCCTCTGCTGCTACCCTTATCAATCCTTAGAAGATGAAGGTTATCCCAATCTGGAGCCCAATCTTAACAAAAATTTGCAAGAATTTTGTAAAGAGATGAAATCGGACTGGAATTGCCTGGTGAACAGTTAGAAAATGAGTGGAATGAAGTGTTAATTTGTAGAGATTGTTTGGACAGTGTGGACAAGGCTGTGGAGGTGAGGAGACAGGTAGAGGAGATGGATGGGGAGGTGAGGAAACTTCAAAAGGAACTGCTGAAAAAGATGAGAAAATTGAAACATTTTGTGGAGGATTGGAAGGAAGGGTTGAGGAGACTGAACGGAATTGTTAAGGAAGCAGATTTGGCAGCACTGGAAAGTCGGAGAAGGAAGAGGAGACCACTGCAAGAAAAGGAGGAGGATGAAGTGGTCAACTTTCGGAGGAGGATTAGTGTAGGTATGAAATTACAGTTTATTTTTTAGAATGTAGTGAAGATTTATTAATCTTATGGGATTGAATTGCAGTGGCTTTGGAAGCAAACGCGTTTTGTGGCGATTTGGAGGTAAAACCGGAAGACGTAAAGACGGAAGTTCTAAATGAGGAAATATCTGTGAAGATAGAGGTGAAGGAGGAGGATGAGGATGATTCTGTGAAGGAAGAGGTGATGGAGGAGGGTGAGCATGAACAAGGTGCTGAAAATAATCCGCTGGACTTGTATGAAGATAACCAAGACAAGGAAGAGGAGGAGACGTTTTCAGAAGAAGCTCAGGAATCAACCAGTAATGATTCGGATGAGGAGGAAACCCGTAGTGAAAAGTACTGGCAAGCATTACAAATAACTAGACTTTATTTCAAGCTACGCTATGAAACCAAAAATAACTATCTGCGTTCAAAAAGTGCATGCTAGAAGTTAAAGAACCCTAATTTTTTGCGCACAGCCATAGGATTAGATAAGAAACAACATTTATGCTTTCGACGTTCGAAAAGTGCATGCGAGAAGTTAAAGAACCCTAATATTTTAACAAGATTCCCATGGTTTATGTTTCCAAGGTTACATTGGTTGCCATGGCTACGTTGCCATAGGTACAATAGTCACTACTGTACCTATGGCAACGTAGCCACTATTGAATAGTGCCATTGGTTACGTTGCACATGGTTCCATTGGTAGGTATGGTTACCTTGCCATGTTTGTATACATTTGTATACATTTGTATACATTGTTTACATTGTTTACATTTGTTTACATTGTTTACATTTGGTTCCATTTGTTTGCATTTGTTTACATATTTTACATTTGTTACCAACGAACACCACAATCACCTTATATATACATAGATTTTATCGTTTTGTATCCTTTAAGTTAGCCAATAATTCTTTTTAATTTACAGGAAAGATAAACAGAAGCGTGTCCCAACTTACAAATACAAAATCTCCAAACGATCCCGAATTGCTCTCCTCAAATCTCTGGATACCACAAACTGGTCTCCAATCAAACTGCGTGTTGTCACTCGTCTTCTCAAACGCAACAAAAATTCCTTCACGGCTCCACCTCCCCCTCCACAAGATTCACATTCCACCGTATCTCCTTCAGGACACAATTTATCCTACAACCCCGATACAGACAAATTAACCGTTAACTCTATAGAAATTCTAGTTAAATCTGATTCCACCATTCCCGGAGGAGGTTATCTACAATGTAGCATCTGCAACTACATCGCCAAACCTTCTTTTATCCAAACGAAAAATATTTACACAGATGAAAACATTGACAAAGTTATAACTATTCATGTCAACGGTTATCACTTGGACACTTATCGATGCCGCCTTTGTCAAAAATGCCTAGTAAAGCCAAAGCATTATAGGGAGCATTTAAAACGCCACCAGGGACGGAAAAACTGTCCAGTTTGTGGGAAGACCTACTCAATGTCTCGTTCATTAAAGGCTCATCAATGGACCCATTTTAGTGAGGAGGAAAGACTAACCGCTATTGCAGCCGGGGAACAAGATCCTCGCGAAAAAAGGAAAAATTTGAATATAACAGAGTCCAGTTTTCTATGCGCCACCTGCGGAAAAAGCTTTATGGCCCAGCAATATTTACGTCAGCATGAAGAAACTCATGAAGAAAGTAGGGAAATGATTGTTTGTCCGCAGTGTGGAAAACACATACTCAAGAAAAGCTATGGGAATTATCATCGACTGCATTGTTCGGGTAGTGCGGTGGATCAGAATAGAGTGCATTGTTTTTTGTGCGATAAGAGTTTTAAAACCCAAAAAATTTTAAAACTGCACATGACAAGAACGCATAGTCGGGAGGTTCAGGAGAGGAATTGGAGGTGTGAGGTGTGTTCAAAGGGGTTTAAATGTAGGAGGGATTTGCAAACGCGTCGGAAGACTCATGGCGAGAGACAGATTTGGACTTGTGAGAAGGGATGTGGCAAGGAGTTTAATGTGAAGAGGAATTGGAATAAACATGTAAAAAGGTGTAAGGCAATTGTAAAATAAATTGTTAAGATAGATAAGTTATGTTTGTAGAAATATAACAGTTGCATAATATGTTAAGTAGGAATTTAGAAATTTGATTTGTAAAACGTTTTAAAAATAAACTTAACCGTTTACGCAAAATTTACATTTACAAGATAGTGCATATTTTATACCTATCTGCTATTTAAATAACGAATCCACGAATCAGCCAATGGGGTTTACAGAATATCATACTAAATATTCATTGAAATTTGTAAAACAAAACAACAAAACTTTATCTTGTACCGCTTAAAGGTTATATGTGTATGGTTTTCATAATTATCAATAATTAATTATCAATAAAATTACAATTTTTGAGTTATCGAATTTCGAAAATTTTAATATTCAATTATCCATAACTCCGCTACGACACGTGCTATTTATTTGAGACTCTGACTAAAAAAATTGCAATCTTTTTTGCATCGAATGAGTATTTATCAGATTTGTTTGGTCTATTTAAGGAAAAATCATTCCTTCGTTAATTTTCTGGAAAATAATTAATTAGGTAAGGGGGGTGAAATATCACCTCCCTCTTTGATTTAGGGGGTGAAATTTCATCCCCTTCGTAGGGGGGTGAAATTTCACCCACTAGGGGGGGGGTGAAATTTCATCCCCTTCGTAGGGGGGTGAAATTTCACCCACTAGGGGGGGGGGTGAAATTTCATCTCCTAGGGGGGTGAAATTTCAACCCCTGGTATTAGACTGATTATTGAGTGATCTCGTTAGTTCACGGTACATTGAACATTACAGCTTGCCTAATTTGATGTTTCCTTTCAGACATGATAGAACACTGCATCATGAATTTCTTTTACTTTTCAAATTTATGAAACACTTGTGTTAACTTTACGAGCACTAAATTGTATTTATGTTTTTCAGTTAAACTGCAATTTTCAATTTCTAATCGTTTACCGATACGGGTTCTTTATTGATATAACAGTTTCCATTGCTATTGTTCTACAACTCACAACTTAAAGGTTATATTTTGCAAAGATATCTTTTTACGGGAAAATCTTCAGGGTTAGGGTTCTCATTAGCATTTAGTTACTACTCTTTCCCCAGACCACAACATTTTTCTTATAAGTAAGACTACAATTTTCAATTCTATAATTAAGTTGATGTAAGCATAAATTTGGAAAAAAACTATCAACTATAATACAAGAGTATGTGTATGCATTATCAAGACGGGAAAATACAATTTGTTTTGCCAAAAGGTGAATAAAGCTAAAAATGTAACATGTCTCAAACATCAGGAAGTCATGCTTTATAGGTAGGCAGATAAATGGGTATTTATGACAAAAACATTCTCAATAAAAGAATCTACCAGAAATTCATTCAAACACCATGAGCACCAAGTTCTTAGAGAAACAGTACAACTCCAGTCTAGCGTAGAGTGAAGTGTAACGATTTACTCACGAGCAGTAATTAAATAACAGCGCTACTCTATCGTAGCGACTACTATCGGACGTTTACATGCAATAATGAAGTTCATGTTCAGCTTATTGTTCTACTGCTTGAACACAGCGTAAACAGATACACAATAAACCAAGATCATAGCCTAAATCTGAATCAATGTATGTTAAAAGATGATTTTACGTTTTACAAGGTTAATTTGATTACGTTAAGAATTTGATCCTATAATGTCTATACTATTAAAGGAACATTTGTTGTGGTCATATAGTATTCAGTATTGACATTTGCACTTCACTTACAAGCTTACTTATATGTGTTAGTACAGAGTCTCTATTACAGATTTATTAACATTATTGTTTTAGGTTGCACATGTTTTGTTGATTACGCCAAAACTTTATACGGAACTCATTTTTGTATTTTTCTCACGGATTCAGAGACATTCGGATCTATTTTTCTTGTTTGTACAATACACTATTGTTTGGTGACAGATGGATAGATACTAGCAAAATATTCTATAAGCAAGTCCCAAAACAACAATCTTTGTTTTTATGCTTTTAAACTGCAATCTGTAAAACTAAAGATTTTAACGTGTTTTCTTGTTTTAAGCGATCAATCAGTTTTAGGATTATGCAACTGTCTGAATGAATATTTCGTCGGTTGTGATGATGACGATGTTGCATTTGTGAAGGCAAAGGAAAGGATGTGGTATACATTTTATATTATTTTAACATGTTTTGTTCCATTTTCTTCTAGAATAAGCCATTTGTTTGCAAAAGTTTTGCTGTTTTGTTACTTTGCCATCCATCACAAAGCTTCTCAAAATACCTATTTATTTTAAAAATTAATTTGGTTGGATAAACAAGTGTATTTTGCGCTTACTAACAAACAGATTGACAAGGAAAATGCAAGTTATTCGATAATTAACATTACCAGATCTTCTCAAAATGTTAATGAGACTGATTTCGTGTGGGAATATTAAATGAAATGAGAAATAACTTTCAATGACTAAATTAAATACTTGATATAGTTTTAGTCGGAGCGTGGGCATACCTTACACTAGTTGCCAGTGATACACCACAGAAACAGAATCGATTTTGTTCCTGATACCTATATGGATTAAATTAAACTCCATTTCTAAGGCTAGTAAACAAACCATGAGAATTTTAATTTGTAATGCGGAAACTCCTCAAAATTGATAAGTATCTTTCAGTACCCAAGAGAAATAGTTATAATTATTAGTAATTTGTATTTTTTTCTGGAATTTCAAAGCAATAAATAAACGAGTTTGAGGCCTTACATGTATTTCAAGTTGCTAGGAACAAAGATTTCATTTTGTGATTATGCGACCAATAATTATCGTATATATTTGAAAATTTTGCCAGCAATATATTTAAAAAGGAATTGAGGTAGCTCATGCAGTGAAGGAACTGATAAAAAGTCTATCAGCCTATACACCAAAAATGATCTCAAATTGGTATTTGAGAACTGCTTTGACAAACAATGTTTATGGAAAATGCATGAAACCTAGCTCTAAAAATATCAAAATCAGTCACTTTTATTAAACCCCACTACTCATTGGGAAAGCCAATTTTTTGTAATACACTTGTAATTATTCAGATGTTACTCAAACGCCATTACTTCCTGATGTTAGTTCAAGGTGTATCAAATACTTAATAAGATTAATCTAAATGACTTATCTAAACGGAAAAATGCATATTAATTAACCCTGTTTTTGCGATGTTGTTGGATATTAAGTCTTTAGATATTTGCGCTCACCTTAATAATTCAAACCAATAAAGTAAGATGATGCTAATGCATAAGCACAAATTACACGCTTGTAAAAAATTGAAGTCCTGAATAAACCACCTTATAATAACCAAACTCATAAATATCTTTCTGATAAGCAGTATATAATTATACTGTCAAAACAACAAGATTCAGATCCTATGTATAGTACAGGTAAATATATAGTATCGTAACTCTGGGCGTATTGGCATTTTTTTTCGAGGAAAAGATTCCACAAGTCGTCAAAACTATAATATAATTGCCTTTATAAGAAAGCTGGAAAGTCTACACGCAAGCAGTAAGATACCCATGAAGACAATAAAGATATGAAAAATATAAGCTTTTTCTTCCAGTACTCAGTCAAACCTTATCAAACTCGGTTGTTATTAGAATATTTTATGTTTGGTGTTCTTA
Organism: Entomobrya proxima; assembly: GCA_029691765.1. Taxonomy (NCBI): domain Eukaryota; kingdom Metazoa; phylum Arthropoda; class Collembola; order Entomobryomorpha; family Entomobryidae; genus Entomobrya; species Entomobrya proxima. The sequence goes on from CM056172.1 coordinate 41,465,976, forward strand.
CCTACAGTAACTAAAACACTTAAAAACTTGCATTTCTGTATGGCTTTAAAATGGATTTGGGAAATCAAGTTGAATGCGCAGTGTACATCAGAAAATTAGTAAAGTGCTATGGAAGTGGACAACCTACACTAAACAATCTGGATATGACAGTGAACAAGGGAACAATGTCAGTGTAAACATCTATTGTAACAATATCCATTTTTGTTCTGAACATGTAATATTTCCATTAAACAGATATGGCATGTTGGGGGCTAGCGGATGTGGAAAAACAACAGTTTTGTCTTGTATAGTGGGATTACAACAATGGAACACGGGAGACATCTTCGTTCTTGGACAACTTCCAGGAAATCAACTTGCTACTAAACTGGGTTATATGCCTCAAGTAAGCAAATTTAGAAGCAAATATATTTTTTAATTTGGCCACAGCAGTACATTGAATGTGGATTTTGCATCATTTAGGATCTGGCTTTATATGATCAGCTCTCTACTTTTGAAATTATTAAATTTTACGGAAAACTTTACAAGCTTTCTCCAAATAAGTTAAAAGAACGATGGACATTTTTAAAAGCACTTTTACAAATTCCTGATGGATTAAAACTAATAAGGAACATGAGGTACTAACCTGATTTCTTTACTTACCGTGTTTATTCGATTTATACCCCTCGCTCGAATAACACCCCTAAAATTATACCCTTCTCTGAGATGCGAAATTTGAAAGTTTAGCCGGGGGTATAAATCGAATAAATACGGCAATCTATATATTTAAGCATATTAACTTATTGATTATTTATTTTAGCGGTGGACAACGTAGACGTGCATCATTGGCTTTGGCGTTAATTCACAGTCCAGAGCTTTTATTATTAGATGAGCCGGTAATTGCGAATTTTACATAAACCGAATAATAATAAATAACTTTTTTATAAACTTGCTGATTGTAGACCGTGGGACTAGATCCATTACTTCGGGAAAAGTAGGTTAATATAATATAGTTGTAAAACATTGAGTCTTTTATCGTACATTAACATTACATCCTTTGTTTAGAATATGGGAGTACCTTCGAACAATTGTGAGCACACAAAATGTCACAATTGTCATAACTACACATTATATTGAGGAAGCTCGTTTTTGTGATATGGTAAGCAAAACGGTAAAAAAATGGAATAGTCTTAAATACATCGAAGAATTGAATCACATCTTGTGTTAAGATTGGCGTAATACGAAACGGCATGTTGATTGCTGAAAATTCTCCCACAAACTTACTTCAAATATGTGAATGCGAGTTGCTGGAGGAAGCAGTAACAAAACTGTGCCATGAAGATGAGCAAACCTGTTATAAAGTGGGCAATAAAAGTTCCGGAATTGCAGAAAATTCAATCCTACCTGCTTCAAGCCCATTGTCACCAAGCTTTCATAAAGCCACGAGTTATAATTGTGAAGCAATTTTGGGCGACAAAAGACGTAACAGCAATACTACAGATTCTGTAGTACAGAAGGATATTCACTGTCACTATGCAATGATTTATATCACCGTTTTGAGAAAGTGTGTGGATATACCAAAGTGATAGCGCTTACGCTAATACGACATCCTGCGTACGTGTTCTTAGTAATTGTTTTGTAACCACTGTTTGACAATAATAGTTGCTTATGTATCAATCAACCATATAACTTTTTAGTTTTCTAGTACTACTATTGACGATGCCAACTGTTCAAAGTTGCTTAGCATTGGCAACGATTGGAACTAGAGTAAAGAACCTACATTTTGGGGTTGTCAATTATGAAATTGGTGGCTGGAAGACGGAGTGTGGAGTGCAAAGTCAATTTCAAAACTCGTGCGATATAACATCAATCAGCTGCAGGTTTATTAACAAGATACAGGAAGATGAATTGCTGATTTTGGTACTTGCTAATTTTTGTAATTTTAACACCGTGTTATTTGAAACAACGAAATAACCATATTGCTCATATAAATAAATTGTAGGACTCTTATAAGAATGAAGAAATTGCCTTAAAGCATGTTCAACTCGGACAAAGTTGGGGATTTTTTTTCCATTCCAGCTAACTATTCTACACATTTATTAGACTTGGCAGCACAAAAACATTTTGCCTCAAATAACACTTTGGAGGGATCTCGGATTCATCTTCAACTGGATCATTCTCGTAAGCAGCACAACTTATAAATCGTCTTAACTGTTTATTAGATATAAGTATCAACTATTATATTTTCAGAAAGCGTGGCTGCATTTTTTATTGTAAAGTACTTGTATAACAGCTACTTGAACTTTTCAATCGAGCTAGCTAACTCGTGTGGAATACCTCAAGAGGAATTTGAACTACCAATTCATGTAAGCAGTATATCTGTTACAAAGTCTACAGGAAATATGTACTGTTATTTATAATAATTTCTTGCAATGACCTTCTTCATACTCTACGATTCATAGTTTCGCCCAGCTGTATACGGAGACTACTCGGACAATTACGTAGATTATATGCTTCCTGGAGATTGGTTAATGTATAGAACTTACCAGTTTATGTATCAAAGCTTATATAGTTTTAAAAAAATACAAGTAGTTTTATTGCTGTTGGTTTTAGGGCATTGCTGTGCTTAATAGGAATTCTAAGTGCGCTTATATTTGTGGCAGGTATGCATTTCGTGGCAGTTGATCAGTCATTAGTCATCATGTTCATTTAAGTTTGCAACTATTTCATAATTCCTTTTGTACTATAGATTATAAGCAAGGAACACTAAGCAGGGCTCGAGTTGCAGGCTTAAATATTACGGATATATTAATGAGCCATATTATCATCCAGTCAGTAATTAGCTTGGTGCAAATTGGAATTGTCACCGGATTTCAATATTTTGCTCTTGATATTGCAATAAAGGGAACGCAGACTCAAATGATCTACCTTGTAATTAGCTATCTTACTGGAGTATGTTCCACGGCGTTTGGTAACTAAATTAACTTTAAAATCTGAATCTATAATTTGTGTTTGTACTAAATTGCAAATGTTTGTAGGACTATTGCTTGGGATCATATGTCGCGAAGAAGTATCAGTTTTTGTTGTTTGTATTTTTATTACTCCAATTTATATATTTTTCGGGGGTGTATGCTATCCAACGGAAACCGCAACATGGTTTTGGCAGCAGATTGGATACATTGTTCCACTAAAGCTTCCAATCATGGCGCTGAGATCAGCACTTGCACGTGGACTGGGAATAACTCATGTTTTGGTTTGGCCGGGAATTACGATGACAGTTGCATGGATACTGATTTTCAGTGCTGCTTGTATTTTTGCGTTTAAATCTCTCAAGCTTCAGTGATAAAATGTTTGACCATGCGAAACAAAACAAAAAAATATTTGCATGTGACCATCTAAAATAAATTTAAATTGCTATATTTGAGTATTCATTTTATTTTCATTTTATCATTCAAGAGAAAAATATCTTTTATAAGTGTAATAATTTCAATACAAGAATTAATTGGGTTTTTATTTTCATACAAATGTGCTTATACTTTGTTCAACTCTCCTATTTACTTATCTTTTAAAGTGATAAAACATAATTGATGGTCATGGTCACATTGATAACCTTTCACTCCATCTGAAAAGTTTAACAGGACATAACATTTATGACAAAAATGAAAAAAACTGGTCTTGTCAAAATGTGGATGTATACCTAACTTGCTAAATATTCAGCACAATAATGTCAATACTTCTCACACACTTAAATTTTTACATGCGGTTAACACCACACATTGTATTTAAGCTGTTGAATGCAAGCAAAGTGAAAATGAAAAAAAGTTTAAAGAAGAAGAAAAAAAGGATAAGAAAAAAGATATAAAGTTGAATTAAGACATCAAAATATACGAGCAAATGTAAATGCTGTGGTAATATTGTCTGGGACTACTGGTTTATTTTGCGATGTAAACTGAATGTAATAAAACTTTGCTGGGCTATTCTCCTGCATTTTTATGATTATCCTTATGCAAAGAAAGAACTAGTGGTAAGTATTTTTAGCAAGAACTTAAATTTAAGATATTGGTGCTTCCTCCAATACCGGATGAAACATACTGATATCAACCACACTTTGCACTTATCTGTTTCAATGCGGTTGTATGAAATACTCTTTATTTGACTCGACTCAAGGATTTGAACAACTAATTGCTTAATGATTTCAAGCTTAATTACACTTACGAATATTTGTCATTAAAGGACGCAAGTGTTCACCATGTGTCAATACAAATTGCTTATCGTGATATCGCTTGTAACCATTTTCGAGTGAAGGTTATCAAGGTTGCGCTATTACATAACGTGCTAAACTTATCATTAAAACTGTCACCGCGGCTGTGCTTGAGTGAATGGTGAGTGCTTTATTATGTTTTACGTTGATATTTTCCCGAACTGATGTGAAATAATAATCATTTTTGAAACGTACTCTTACTCGTACATTTCACAAATTTGCTCTTGTTTTGCAAAGTTTTTTATTTGTAGATATATTTGTTAGATGTTAGGTAAAAATTGTGTTCAAATTTTCATTTCCAAAAATCCAGAATGGAGCCCGAAGAAATTAAAAGAATTAAAAGCTCATTGCCGAGACTAATTGAGTTCACAAGTTGTACTGCAAAATTTCTAAGTTACTTGTGTGCTGACAACATACTTAGTTCCATTGATGTTGACAATATAGTAAGCTATTTATGCATTTAATGTCCTATTTATTACAATTGATACATTTTCTAAATAGGTACATATTTTTAAAGACCTCCCACAGAATGGAATCCGATAAAGTCTACAAACTTTACAACATTTTGCTTACTCGTCAAAATTCCTTCAAAACTTTACTGAAAGCTCTAACAGCCACAAGACAAACTGGTGCATTATTCGTTCTTCAAAACGAGGACTCTGCTATCCATCAAATCCTTTCAAACAATGAAAATCGCATTTTCAAGTTCAAAGATGAGCAAGACTTCACTTCAAAAATAAAACGAAAACTGGAAGGTGAATCGTCTGGCACTGGAAAAAGATCGTTTCAGAGCTACGATGGCAATTCAATTATGTTCAGTGTACGTGAACCAGTTGCCCTGTTTACTGGAAGGTTATCGGAATTGACTGAAATACACAATTTGTTACATAACACAAGCTCAGTTGATAAGCCATACAGTGTTGTTATCATTAGCGGTGTTAGTGGCATTGGCAAATCTGAGGTAGCTCGCAAATACATTCAGCTATATGGTACATATTACAACAGCAACATAATATGGATTGAAACTGAAACCAAAGAAACAATCACAAATTCCTTCCGAAACTTGGCCAAGGACAAACTCAACATTTCAACAACAGATGCAAATGGCACAGAAAAGGACACCAAGTCAATTATCGACGATGTGGTTTCCTTTTTTCAGACAACAAAGCTGCTTCTTGTTTACGACAATGTTGAAAGTACTTCTGGACAAAGTTTTGCCCAGTTTCTGCCATCCACTGGAATTTCAAAAGAAACACAAGTTTTCATTTTGTTAATTTCTCAAAGCCATGAGAAAACGGAAGGGGCTGGCGTTGTGGTTTTAAACGAGCTTAGCGATGAAGACTGCACCCAATTTGTGAAAAAGGGACTTGGCATCAAATTTGATAATCAGGATACTGAGATTAGTCAGTTGACAAAACGACTTCAACATTTTCCATTGGCTATACAACAAGCAATTTCATATATCAAGGATCAACAGGAACTTGACACAGATTACGGGATAGCAAAGTATCTACAAGATTTTGAACAAAACACAAAATCAATGTTGGACTCTGCAGTAAGCTCAGGATTATTTCATGACTATGTCAAAACAACTTATTCCGCTTGGAGCATGACAATGTCTAAAATTAAGGACAATTCAAAATTTGGAACAATTGCATTTTCCATGTTAAACATGCTTGCTTATATTGGCTCGGACAATATTCATTTACATGAAACAATTTTGAAATTTAAAGATGAAAACATTACAGAAAATCAAATTCGGGATGCTGCCATTTTTCTATTGAAATATTCAATTATTCGAAAAAATGACGGGGAGGAAAATTCTTCTCAAAACACATTCAGCATTCATCGACTGCTTCAAGAGGTCAATCGACTTCAGTTAAGAGACCGCAATGAAGAACCACTTGTGTTAGATCAGCTTTTGATCATATTCGAAAAAATATTGGATACTGAAAACAATCTTGACCATTCTCTTACGGTTTGGAAATATGTACCCCCGTACACTAAACTGGTTATAAAACACAGCAAGTTTCCCAAACAAGTTGTACAAAAACTTGTGGAGTGTGCAAGATTTGAAGAAGCGTATACATTTGGCGGTTTAGCAATTTGCGATATAACAAAAGCAATGGAAAGTGATTGTGCGACCGATGTTTTAGAATTGCAATTACTAATTAGCGATGCGCTCATGTACCAAGGAAAATACGATGATGGAATCGAAATCGTGCAAGAAGTAATAAGCAAGCAGGAATCCGCAAAATCGAATATCAATTTACTTTTCAAAAGCAAAAGTGCTTTAGCATGGCTTTTGTTTGAGAAAGGGAGACACAACGAAGCTCAGATAATTTTTCAAGATCTTTTTGAACGGCAAAAAGCTCATTTGGGAATGCAGCATATTGACACCATAAGGACGCTGTGTAACATGGGCAGTCCATATTTGTCTCAAGGGAAATTTAACAAAGCATTAGAATTATACAGGCAAGCACTACAACTTAAAAAAGCCATTGACGGGGACAAATGCGACAACTTGTCTGCCCTGTTTATGCACAACATTGGATTCTGTCTGGGAGAAATGGGTGAATTTGAAGCGGCAATACAGACTATGAAAGAAGTTATTCGAATTCAGAAGGAAATTTTGAAAAAAGGTCATCCAAATAATATTTTGTCAAATGCGGTTTTAGCGTCCAATTTGAATTCACTAGGGAGACGTGAAGAAGCATATGAAGTTGTGGAAAAAATACTTGAGCTTCGTGCCAATATTTTGGAAACTGATCAGCCAGAGGAATTTAGTGTAAATATTATAGGAACTATTTTAAGGGACAGAGGAGAGTTAGAAAAGGCGTTAAAAATTCACAGAAAGTGTTATCATCATCTTGTGGCTACATTAGGAGCAAATCATGAAATGACCTTGTTAACAAAGCGAAATATTGCTTTGGTGCTAAGTAAGCAAGGAGACGATGATGTTGCACTAAATATTCTAAAGCACGTTTGGGAGTTTTTGGTACCTAATTTGGGAGAAAGACATTTACTCGTTGCAAAGTTGGAAGTTGATATAGCTGCACTTCTTGAAAAGCAAAAGCAGTACGAGGATGCTTATTGCGTTTTGGAGAAAGCAAGTGAAAAATTCTTGGACTTTGGAGAGGAAAATTACTACTACAGAAAAACTATGGAAAATATGCTTCGCCTGAAAGACATGGTAGAGCAACAATAAATATTGTACAAATAAGCTAGAAAACAGCACTTAAATTAAAACAACTAGTGTTAATTCTTATTGAATATTAATTTTTACTTTATTTAAAAGACTAGCGTGTAAAATATGTAAACTATTTGTAAAATTTAATATAATCAAAATAAACAATCACTGCATGTATAATCAAAAAATTCGAATTTGTTTTTTACTTAATAATTGTTTGTGTATATTCTTGATTCAATGTACAACCATGGGAAAACATTCGATAAAGCTCGGTTCAAAACAGCATAACGTGTACAAACTCTATAGTAGAAATTTTCTGCACTAACATTAATAAAACTTAATATGAATTTAGAATACATATTTACTTGACGCTTATAATATGTAGATAACAACTAAATGATGCATGCATATACAATTTGCAGTGCTATGTTATAAATAAATGAAATCCCAAAATAAATATATGACCAACTCCTACTTAACCATTGTAGAACTTAATAATACTTTCATCATACATATACCAAAGTTTCTAAATTATGAATTTCCCTACTTATAATGTCAACAAAGTTGTTCGCCCGTTCTCTAGTCATCAATGATTTTTCCACTGACAGATTTATGGAAACTTCCTGGCCGTAGCTTACAACTTCAACAAGGATTCCTGCACATATGCAAGGATTAGTTGAATGCCCATAACTTTATTTGCTTTATTTTATAGCATTGTCAAGTAATTAATTATTTACCTGCAGTGCCTTCGCAAGCTCCATTTGCACAGTACATGTGAATACATTTTCGGTTTTCCCATCCAAATTCTTTCGATGAAAAGAGAAAGTTTGTCAGCACTGCAAAAACACAAAATAAAAATAGTAATGCGTTTAGTTCAAACAATTACTGCATTTTCATACAATGAGTGAACTTACTTGTCGAGCATAAACTTTGTTTGGCAAATCTTCTTGATACAATACACAAATGGCTAAAAACTAGAGATATGAATGCAAAATTTCCTAGCGAAAGAGCCGTTCTCTGAAGCCTATGTAGCCTCTTGTGTAATGATTTTAAACGACTTTGAGGTGAAATAGAGTTATCAGAAAACGTCAAGTTTATTGGCAATCCACTAAAATGGTTTGTGAGACCGCTAGGTGCAGAAATTCCTGGCACGGGCAAAACGCAATAGCACACGTCGGAGTGTACGACAGTCTTAATTTTATTTCCACTTTTTCTATCTTCATTTAGTGATGCTGAAAGTGCTGATAGCAACACGCTTACAAAACTCACATTGAGTGCGTTTTTGATGTTTTTAATATTCTTAATAGGTATTACTGTTCTGGCGTAAAGTTGATGCCATACTTTCTTTTCATTTGAAACTTTGTAAGGGCTGTCTCGAAAAATGTAGGACAGAATATAAGGAATATCAAAGAAAAGATTAACCGGAAGTAATATTAAATACCATAACACTTGTTTGATTGTTAGTTTAGGTGCTGTTGGTTTTGTAAAAGTTTCGGATGGTTTATCAGAAAAACAATCAAAGATTGCTTGTTGCAATGACAACCCGTCTAACAGACAATGATGCCAATTTAGAATTAAAACTGACTTTGGATCTTCATTGTTGTTGCTATCCTGATTTATGCTTTGATCGTTGTAGTTTTCGATCAACAAAAGTTGCCACGGGCTTTGGTTTCTTGGCAGTTTAGTATTTATACAATTCTCCATAAATCCATTTAGCTGGTCTATATTAATTTCTTGCTTATTTCTGGATAAAGTTTTAATGTGATTATCAATGCAAAATTCGTCCTTCACATTTTTCCAGAAATAAAACCCCATTCGCTTGACTGGTCGCTGCTGAAACTTTTTGTATTTTTCAGTGCCAGGAAGGATCCAATGTTTCATCACTCTGTCTTGTACTTCTTCAAGTGTTACGCTTCCTTGTATGACCATTGCTACTGCTAAGTTACAACGAGGAGCAAAAGGACCCAAGAAGTCATTTACAAAGTATGAGCTAATTCCTCCCACAAGTCCATCCAAGTCGGGGCAAAACAGTTTGGCGAAAATGGAGACAATAAGACGGTATATGTAAAATGGAATGCTTAAAATCAGAAATAATGTCACGAAAAACATGGACAAAAATCCGAGTAGAAAGAAGATTTTGTCGGCAATAAGCCAAATTACTCCTGAAACTAACATTTTAAAAAAGCTGATAAGGTTAAAGGAGCAAAATATCTAAGTTTCAACCGCCAGCAACGTAGGTTAAAAACCAAAAGTGAAATGACAATGACATTACAATATTAAGTTGTCTTATATAAAAGTGTTTGAGGAGGAAGCAAAACTACAGACAATTATTTACAAAGCAAGGAAATTCTAGAATTAAACGATTGAAGAAGCAATAACAGAAAATGCAGACAACCTTGAAATTTTCAAGAAAGCAATAACCCAAGCATTTGACATTTGCCTGTCTGGCAGATACTCCGTTTTTCATGTTTTGATTGATATTTTTCTAATTGGCTTTGAAGTAATTGCAGTTACTCTTACTATTTTGGAATTTGCTAGCTACACATTTTTAAAATGTTAGCTTTGTGGTTTTAATAGAGTTAATTAATATGCATGATACAAAACGTATTAGCCTGACTCCCTGTGACTGCAATTATTTCATCATTAACGCCTTTTACTGGTATGCTATGCTTATAAGCGTTGCCATTAAAAAGAATGGTTTTCCTGCTGAAGTTGATAAATCTTTTGTTTATCTGAAAAATGAAAACTAACACAAGGAAAAGGGAACTTGCTATATCCAGGTAGCAATTATGGATATCTGTAAATTTTGCACGATACATCTTTTGTTATTTGTTATTGTACTACAACAAGTAGCAACTGTTGGTAACATGTGCAGTTAGCTTAAAACACCATTTTTCTCTTCAGAATTACACTTAAAATAATCAAACGATTTTTAGGAGGACATCATCAAAAAGAGGAAAGGCCACGTTTTAGGAGATCCTTGATAAAATTACTTGGTCTGGATTTACCTGATTACTTGTAATTGCCCTTGGTCTTAATTTAATTTGTTATGATGAAAAAAACCATTTGGTGGCAGCTGCAGCCAGGTTTATTATTATCAGCAAAATTTTAGACAAGTTTTTCCCGTTATTATACAAAATACAGTACACGTTTCAGCCAAAACGTTTGAAATTAAAAGTTGGCAATCCCAATCCCAGGTAGGAATATTCACAAAATGTTTCTTGTGTTTCGGATTGCTAAATTTATTTTAGATTTTAATCGTGATGTTACAGGCATAAAAGTCAAGGACATGTTACTCCACGTGTACAAGTTTTACCAATTATTAAGTAAATACACTTTATATACCGGGGAAACCAGAGCAGATATAAATGTCATTTTTAAGGTGCTTCTTTAATCTATGATTTACACTAATTTTTAGTTTTGAACTTCTCAAAAGAAATTTTAATTGGTTTTGATTGCTTTGTTACTGTGTAAAGCAAAACCTTTGATAAGCCTACAATCAAAAGTCTAATACAATACCGTAATCAAAACTCCGCTAACGCTGTTTAATAAGCAAGTCGCAAGTGTTATTTCCTTGCCGTTAATATTTTATATGAAAAATACTCTTTAGGAAAAGGTAAATTGCGGTTACCCGTTCGATGTATTTCTGTACGTCAAAAATTCCTGTTTTATTTATCCCTTTTTGTTGTTATCGCCACGTGTAAATAGATTATCTTGCCTGGGTGAAACAACCTCTTTTCTCTCAGCAAATATTTTGACTTCTTTTACTTTACCTTACCTCGTTCAATAAGGTAACACTCACGCTGTTATTTAAAACGTGAGAAACAATTGCATTTAGCTTTCGATGTACAAACGTTTTTACAATAAAATTAAACAATTTTACCTGTCCGACTATTCCACCAAATACATGTTCAAAATTACCACGATATTTTTACACTTGTAATTACTTGTTTATCAAACCGTGTATAATTTGAAAATTTTTGATTTGAAATTGTAATTGAACATTGTGCAATGTTCAACTACAGAATCGGTTGTCAAAATTCCCTTTCTAAGCAAAACATTTCATTTTTCCTACAGCGTGGGATGTCAAATAAAAAACGTTTTATTCGCTGAAAGTAAAAATATTGACTGATAATTCCAAAACTAATGTATATATGAAGCTAGCACAATCATTTTTTCTTCAGTATGTACTTAGGATTTGGGTGCTTACGATTTAAACAGCATTTACTATTTTTTAAAACTTGGGTAAATATTGAAAATAAAACCATTTTGTTAAGTAAGTTTAAAATAATTTCAAGCTATAGCTAGTTACTTGAAGCAAAACTATAACTTTTAAAAAATTTCACATATCATACAAATAAGACGTCTCGCCTGGTCTATAAGACTTCCATCGTCGAAATGAACGGTAGTTTGAATTGGAAGTATAATATTTGTAAATGATATCAAAAGCGATTTTATTTCACATCTTATTTTAAATTTTAGGGCAAAAATGCTATGCATGGGTGGTAGTGATCTCAACTAGCGCTGTGATTAATTCGGCTTTACTCTCCGGAACCAAATTGCGTAAAACGGGAATAAAGGCTGTGGCTTTGGTCTCTAAGGAAATATCCAACAAAGAAATGTATGTAAACTAACATAACTTTTTGAAAGTACATTTGATAACTAATTTTAACTTAACATTATGGCATCCATGATCTCCGTTTCAACTTCTTCTAACTACTAATTTTAACTAATTTATGCGAATTGTTTTGCCATTGTAGTTCAAAATTGGGTTCCGTTTTTGACATGGTTGTTTATGGCGAGAATATTCAGGATGATAATTTACTACAAACTGCTTTTGAAGTCACCTGCTTTTCCAAAATGATTATCCTGGACGCTGAAACAGTAATCTGTGGAAACTTTGACAACTTGTTTGAATATAATCAAAATGTCGACGAACCTCAATTAGGAGTTTGCTTTACAAACAATTCTGACTCAAACTGGAAAATGATTTATTTGGAACCCGCTCTTATTAAACAGGACATAACTCAAATTAAGATGACCAATTTACCAAAACACGACTTGCCACTTCATTGGAAACAAATCGACAACCTTGACGAATGGAATGATAGTAAAAATACAGGAATTCTTAAAGTAAACCCAGACATGGCACGACAAATATTGGAAACTTTTGAAACTGGAATAAGCTATCCACTTACAAAATCAAACGAAGAAGATTGGATTGCTATTGTTGGTATGTCTTGTCGGTTTCCTCAAGCTAACTCTATAACGGAATACTGGGATATTCTGAAAAATGGCATAAATACATGCAGCTTGCCCCCAACGGACAGAATGAAATTAGTAAAAATGGATCCCACAATCAGAGGAAACTTCTTGAAATGCCCTATTGACCAATTTGATCACTCGTTTTTTGGAATGAGCCCAGCCGAAGCGGGATTTACAGATCCGCAAATACGTTTGTTGTTGGAATGTAGCTGGGAGGCATTTGAAGATGCCATAATCAACCCTCAGGATTTAAAAGGCAGTAAAACTGGCGTATTTTCTGGTGGTTGGCAAGTCAACTACAGAGACATTCTGAACACCAATTATTCCATGCCAAATGAAGACATTGTCCGAAAATATTTGGGAGCTTCTTTTGCCAGTGCCGCTGCTAAGCTATCTTTTCATTATGGCTTCACCGGTCCAAATATAAGCGTGGATACTGCTTGTTCGTCTTCATTGGTCGCAGTGGATTTGGCGGTGAAAAGTCTTCAGCGTAAAGAATGTCCTATTGCTTTAGCTTGCGGAACTAATCTAATTCTTTACACTGGTCATCAAACTAAAATCTGGGCGGAAGATGGCAAGTCAAAAAGTTTTGATATTAAAGCGGATGGATACTCAAGAGGAGAAGGTGTTGCTGTTTTAGTTCTAAAGCGTTACTCTGACGCCGTTCGGGATAAAAATAAAATTCATGGAATAATCCGAGGTATAGCATGTGCACAAGATGGATTAACCAAAAGTTATGGCACGCCAACAGTTGAAGCAGAGTGTAGAGTTATGCAACAAGCTTTGCAAAATGCGAGCGTTGATCCAAGTCAAGTTGACTATTTAGAAGCTCATGCTACTGGAACGGTAGTGGGAGATCCTATAGAGGCTAAAGCTATCGTACAAGTTTATTCCAGTAAGATGGAAAGAAATACCCCATTATGGATTGGTTCGGGAAAGACTAATATAGGACATGCAGAGTCATGTTCGGGATTGGCAGGAATTATTAAGGTGCTGCTATCGATGAAACATGAATTGATTCCTAAGCATTTGAATTTTACCAAATTGAATCCAGCAATAGATTTTACACCAATTTCGGGTTGTATACCACTGGAAAACATAAAATGGCCGAGAAACATAAATAGACCAAGGATTGCTGGAGTTAGCAGTTTTGGAATTACTGGAACGGATGTTCATCTAATTTTGCAAGAACCACCGCAAGAAGCACTTCGCGCTATTCAAAATGAATATGCTGGAAATACCCCGTATCTATTAACCATTTCAGCAAAATCTGAACCTGCATTGAGCAAGTTGGCAAAACAATTTTCTTCTCATATTAAAGCAGGGAACGATTCCTTAGAAGATATTTGTTTTACAGCAAATGTTTATCGTCCACACCATTTACCATATCGGCAAGCTATTGTAGCTCAAAACGAAACTGAAATCATAGAGAAACTGAACAACTTATTATCTAAAACCAATTTGGCGGTTGAAAATTTGAAATCTACAAAAGTTTGCTTTACATTTCCGGGTAAAATGGGAGCCTGGGACTTATCTCGCGTCAGGAAATTGTATCAATGCTACCCACCTTACAAAACTTTGGTTGATGACTGTGGCAGAATATTTCAACAAGATTATCCAAATGCATTCCCAGCATTCTCAGAACTTCTTGCAAATGAATCTGAAATATCGCTGAATGAATTGGAAAATTCATGTGGACTTCAAGGTGTGCTCAACTACGGTCTTATGATAAGCTGCCAGTTTGCCCTTGCAAAACTTTGGATAAGTGGGGGTGTTAAACCTTCTGTTGTTCTGGGTCATTGTCTTGGAGACTTAACTGCTGCTGCTATAAGTGGAGCTATGAATCTTAGCGATGCTTTCCGCATTTTATCTGCAGTACCAGAAATGTTTGAGGCGCAACGCAGTACGCCCGGTCAGTATTTGGTACTAAATACCGACAAAATTTCAACAGAAATTTTAATCAATTTGTTTTTAGAAACACATCCAACCTACTGGATAGATGTGGTAGCTGCTAATAGCAAAAGTCAAACTGTTGTGGGTGGTACTAAAGAAGCAATTCGACAATTTGAAATATTTTCTAAAAATAACGACATCAAATGCAAAACTCTTGATACCGATGTTTGCGCTCATTCTCGAATTTTACAAGCAGCTTGTGACAACTCCCTTCCAGTTTTTGAAAGCGTAAAATATCACAACTTTGACATTCCATTTGTTTCAAGCTCTTTTGGAAATGTGGTAGCTAATTATCAGCTAAATGGAATGTTTTGGCATCGACTGATAAGAAACTGCGTGCAATTTACTAAGGCTTGCGCAACAATTGAAGAAAGCAAATTGGCTGACACTTTTATTGAAATGGGTTTCAGCGGAGCTTTAACAAAGTTGACAAAGGAAAATGTGTCATCAGACAAACTTTGTGTTACTTCATTACCCAAAAATGGAATTTGGAATAGCTTGGCTGATCTTTATATTAACGGATTCAACATTGATTGGTCAGCTATATATCGCCATGAAAGCACATTTTACAAAAAGGTCGATTTACCAGGCTACCCATTTCAGAGAAAGTCGCATTGGTTTGAACAACAACCGATAGAATGGCATAGAGAGGCTCAAGCCCCAGCTAAAAATTATTTCCATCCTCTTCTTGGATGTTTAATAAGTACACCAGTAGAAAATATTGTAATTTTTGAAAATGAATCTAGAAGCTTGTTCATGGAAGAAAATACATTTATTCAAGGTCATCTTATTGAATCTACCGTTGTATTTCCTGCAGCGGGATATATTGAAATGTTCTTGGCGACTATCAACGCTAGCAGGAAAGCAGATGGAAACCACATATTTTTGAAAAATATTGAAATTATATCCTCAATGACTGTAGCTGATAAAAATATGGATAAAATTCAATGTGTGCTAAATTCGGACAATGGAGTTATATCAATTTACTCTGCCAAAGATAACTCTAAATGGAAGCTGCATGCTACGGGGATATTTGCTGCGGCAGCAGAAATAACCTTCCCAAATGATTTGTATAATCACACCATTGAGCGCTTTGAAAATAATACACAAAAACAAGAGGATGGAATAATGGTAGCAACAGAATTTTACAAAAGCCTTGCAATCAAACACCTAAACTACAGAAACCACTTCAAGTCTATAATATCCATGTACACTGACGACAATGGGGACACTATTGCTTTTGTTGAATTTAAAACGTCGTCAGATTTTTTCTGTCATCCCATTCTAACAGACGCAATGTTGCAAACGTTTATGTTTCATAAACAATATCATACCAAGCAGCAACTTTATGTACCAGTAAAGGTGTCAGAATTTACTGTGTATAATGAACCAAAAAATTCAGAATCTAGAAAGTGGTACGTGTACTGCAAAAGCGCTGATGATACCATACTTACCTTAATTGATTCTGTTGGAAACGTAACTGCTACAATGAAAAATCCTGAGTTTATGCCCACATCTGCGGAATCTGTTTTAAAAGCGGCAAGCACATACAAATCCAAACATAAGCAGGAAACTATACAAAATCCTATAAAATTCTACAAAGAACTGTGGCAGCCGTCACCGCTTTATCAATTCAGCAACCGGGTTAGCTACTTTCTCGAGTCTATTCCGCGTGCACTTATTAAAAACATTTTACCTCCTTCACAAGACTCCGGTTTGATAAGTACAATAGACCGTCTTTGCTATTTGTACATTGTAAAGGCATTGTATGATGTGGGCTGGATATTCGGACAAATTGTTTTAATCGACAAGCACGAAACGGATTTGCAAACAAAATTTGGAATTGCTCCCGGCTTAGCACGTACATTCAAGTATTACGTCATATGTGTCTCCAAATCTGAACAACGTCAACCAGAGATTCAAAACTTAACTGATGAAATCAGTTCAATTCTAGAATCCATGCATTTCAAAAACTATGCAGCTAACGAAATAATCTACACGTTTGGCTCAAACCTGGGAAATATCTTAAAAGGAGAAGTAAAAGCACTAGATTTACTTTTTGATGAACGCAAGTTGGCAGAGCAGTATTACAAAGTAAATAGATTTCGCGATATGCTGGATTCAATGGAAACGGTTATGATAGCGTGTACAAAAGACTTTGCAGGTCGTGAGCTGAAAATCTTGGAAATTGGTGCAGGAACGGGTCATTTCACAAGAGCTATATTGGCTACACTGAAAAATATGGGTGTTAAGTTTGAATATCATTTTACTGATATTTCGCCTACACTCCTGAATTCAGCCAAAGAGGAATTTTATAATGAAGATTATTCAAGTTTCAACTTCCAGTTACTTGACATTGAAAAGGATCCCTTACAGCAAGGCTTTGCACCAGAATATTTTGACGTAGTAATTGCCGGTGAGGTACTCCACGCTACAAGAAATCTAAATCACACATTAGCTAACATAGCCATGGTAACAAAAACGGGCGGCATGGTACTTATTGGAGAGTCGGAACGTCCCGTGTTGGAATATGACATTGTATTCGGAACACTACCAGGCTACTGGTTGTTCGAAGATGACCGAGTGAGTAATGGTCACTGTGTTGTAAACTCTGATACCTGGATGGAACTGTTGGCTGCTAATGGATTTGAAGGGGAGCGTAAAGCTGTTATATGTTGTAATGGTGACAAATCTATTATATCCGCCAGAAAAACAAAACTTCCTTTTAATCATGTACCTTGTAAACAGAAAATATGGTTGTTTGTACAACAATCGGGTACCGACACTAAAACCTACCAGAATTACATTGAAAAAACTACGGGGCGAAGAGTTAGTTCATTGATAATAGATTGTAACGTAACTTTGCATGACCTTCAGCAAGTCTTTGAAAACTGGATGAATGCAAATCAGGACAATTTGGAAGGAATTGTGTACTGGCTGAATGGAGACTTGGATATTGAGTTATGCTCACAACATATTTTACAACCGTTAATGGCAATCGTAAAATGCTTATCAAATACTAAAATGACCTCGTTACCCAAGTTGCATTTGATTACAAAAGGCTGCTGGAAAGCTAATCTAAATGACCAGGTTGGTATTCAAGCCACTACTTGTGCAATGGCTTGGGGATTGATGCGAGCAGCAAGACTTGAGATTCTTGGATTGAATTCCAAATCAATAGACTTAGATGCGGAAAACACGCCAGCAGAAAACTTGCGTGTTTTGATACCTGAGCTTTGGATAGATCCAAAAGAGACAGAAATTGTTTTCCGGGATGGAGCACGAATGGTCAGGCGTTTGGAAGAAAGTAGCCTTGAAAACTGCACTGGTTCAAATAAGCCGAAAGAAAATCTATTTGATGATAAGAGTACGTACCTGATTACAGGAGGAAAGGGCACTATTGGCTGGGCAGTGTGCAAATGGATGATACGCCAAGGAGCAAAATATATCATTTTGGTGGGAAGAAATAAAGCAAGTGAACAGCTAAATGAGGAAATTTTACACATGGAAGAAACCACACGGGTCAAAATCATATCTGTGGAAGTGGATATATCAATTTATGATCAATGTCAAAAGTTGGTTTTGGAAGATATTAAAACCTGGAATTTACCACCACTACGTGGCATACATCATTGCGCTGGAATACTACTAAACAAAACTATAGCCCAGCACGGTTGGAATACTTTTGAAGCAGTTTTAAAGCCCAAAGTAGATGGTGCCTGGAATTTGCATAAATTAACACAAAATCTTGCTCTGGAACATTTTGTCCTATATTCAAGTGCAATAGCAACTTTTGGCAATATCGGACAGTCAAACTATATGACTGCTAATATCTACTTAGATGCACTCGCGCAATACAGACAATCAATCGGTTTGCCAGCAATATCAATCAATTGGGGCAAATGGGTTGCTGGCTTGGCAGAAGATATTGAAGTTGAGTGGGCTCCTTCGTTTTCATTAAAAGAAGGAATTCAAGCTTTGGAGATCATTATGAGAAATCCAAATCAAGGCAATGTAGTAGCAGGCGTATTCGACTTTGAAAAATTAGCACAGAGAAAGGCAGCATTTTTGGAAAGTGCTGCTCAACCAGATAAAGAACAGGAAATCAAACAGCAAGAAATTTTATCTCTAAGTGAGATGTTTCGTCAGCTTGAAACGCCAGAAGAAAAACAAAATTTATGCAAAAAATTTGTTGTCAATTTGGTTTGTGAAACACTTGGCTGTCAAGCGGAAGAAGTTCCTGAAAATGTGGAATTTTCTGATATTGGTATGGATTCACTTATGTCTACTGAATTTAAAAGCAAGCTTTTTGCTGGTCTTGAGGATAGCCAGTTTTCTGATGGGATACACCAAATTGATTTAGATGAATCTGGCACGGTGAGAAAATTGAGTGAAGTAATTGTTAAGTTGTTATCTCAGGCGGAATAACATCAAGTACATAAATAATAGTTACTGATGTTTCACACGATTTGCTATTTGCTTTCTGGTGTTAGCTGATAACCTGCTAACAGCTTAATATATTATTATCGTGTAACTTCTTCAAATAAAATATGTATTATCTCTGTTTTATTAATTGTATGAAATAAAACTGAGATTTTTACAATTTATCGTTGAGCTAGGCTGATTTTTTAAAAATAATTCAGTATATTACACATTACAAGAATCTCATTCAGTAGGTAAGTGTGTATTCGTGCGAGGCAGCCAGCAAAAACCAGTTTAGCAAAGCGTGCCATGGTGGGAACATGCTTATCGTATTTACCTTACTAATTTACCACATTAGCATTTAATTTGGTTTGTACTCGTATACTAGTAAAATCTTGTAATTGGTATGGATAAGGTTTTATTTGGCTTTTATTGTACCGCCTTATAAATTACAAGGATATCGCTTTGTTGAAGACGTTTTACTTAAAATTGTGTGTTTGCATAAATTTAACGCAGATAAAAATGGTTTATGATTCAATAAAAACACAATAAAAACAATTACAAAATTCCTTTGCATAATATTCATTTATCTTTTAACTAATTATCGAGGTTATGGAACTTGCACCCATAAAATAATAACTTGTGAGTTCCTCATGTGTCAGAATGTACATGTTTTTATCATGTGCTATCCAAACGCATTTCGCATTTAAAAAACCGAGCAATGGAATGGAAGATAATTGACCAAGTTGACGGGAATAGGTCAGATTAAATTTCATATACTATATATATAAACTGGAAATGTGCAGTAAAAAGGTCAACTTCTTACACGTGTGCAAATTCGATGGTTAGTCAACGTTGTCTTATCTTTTAACGAACTTTTAAGATTATTCAGTTTTGCATATTTGCAATGTCACGTATTCTTTCAATTACAAAATTAGCAGAAAAAATTGAATCTAAGATTTGGCTTCAGTTAAAGCGATGTACTTTTGTTGCATTGAGAGAAGTGCCCCTTTTATCATTTAATTAGTTTTATGGTAAAGTGAGTATTTATAAAAGCTAAACTTCCTGTTGCATTCCCAAACTGCGAGTCACTCAGAGTGCAATACCGTTTGTCTGCAAACATTTTTATTTGTTTGAAATTTGCTGCATGTAATTTGGCAAGTCCATTATGACTTTTATACTCGATTTTCTTTCTTCAATGCTTGTAATACAAGCATGCTTTGTAAACCCAAGTACAGCACAAATATTGAATAGCATAATAAACACCATAACCAGAGAAGAGTGCCGGCCCGATTTTATTCAAGCACTAAACAATTTTATAAATGGCGCTGATCTTCCAACTACCTTTAGAGAATGTAGTGCAAATTTTGCAAACAGTACTCACCCTGATGTTGGTCTGACAACCGAGCAAGTTATAATGCGATATGGCTATTCAGTGAGTATGTATTCTGTAACTACCGAAGATAATTATATTTTAACAATTCATCGGATTCCAAATGAGGGAAGACCAGCAGTTTATTTACAGCATGGAATAGCCGGCAGGTACTAATTCTACTTTTCAAAATTTATTGAAATTAAAAGCTTGTTACATAATTTTATTATATATTTAGCTCAGAAGACTGGCTTATGCTTGGACAGAAAAGCCTAGGTATTATTTATAATTTCAATTTCACATCGTGCATGTTTTTGACGAAAGTCATAAAAATGGTTTATATCGTTCTGTAGCGTTTCTATTGTGGAATGCTGGGTATGATGTGTGGCTAGGCAACTTCCGAGGCACAAGCTATTCTCTTGGGCACGTGGATAGAGACTGGAATAATCCTACCAATTTTGCGTATTGGGATTTTAGGTATTAGCTTAAAAAATAATTTCAAACTGCAAATCTGATTATGATAACTCTTTATTTTTATTGTAAATTTTTTAGCTTCCATGAACTTGGACAGTTTGATGTTCCAGCTGTAATCCGCAAAATAAAGGAAGTAACCAACAACTCAACCCTTTTTTACGTTGGACATTCACTGGGCACTACAGCAATGTTAATAGCTATTGACCAAAATCCGGTGTTTATCAATGAAAATGTGGCTGCTATGGTGCTCTTATCAACAGTAGGATTTATTGGCCGAAGCATTACTTATTACAGATTGTTTATAGGACTGATAATAGAACAAAGTTTAACTGTATGCAAAATTAACACAAAATGTATACGTTTAGAATTGGTAGTGGAAAATGAAAAACCTTAAGTGGTGAATATTTATTATTTCAGAGATTAGCTACAACTTTTAGAGGACGAGTTGAAGACCCACGGGAGCTGTTGGAAGCTCTGAGTCTTTCCGCTTCAGATATTTGTGCTCCGACAGCCATCCAATGTACAGCGTGTTCTTATGCTATATTTGCTTTGGTTGGTTTTAATGCCAATCAAGTAGATTATGTAAGCTAATTATTGCTTTTTCAATTTTAAATGGTTATTCATTAAATCTTGGTTAACATTTGTCTTCAGGAGACTGTTCCCCTTATAGTAGACCGCCACCAAAATACTTTGTCAATCAAAACACTATTCCACTTTGCTCAGTTACGACAAAACTGTAACTTTTGTCAGTTTGATTATGGAACTGTAAGAAACTTGGAGGTTTACCAAAGTGTTACACCACCTTGCTATAATTTATCAGACGCTAGAGTACCTGTGTACGCATTTTATGGAGACGGGGATATTCTGGTTTCGCCCAAGGTTAATATACTAAACGCACCTACATATTTATCCAAACTACAACTAACTGAGAGAATACTGTTGATGATCTTTTTTGTCAGGATTCCGAACGTACCCTCAATTTGTTGGCGTCTGGTGTGCTACAAGAAAATATTCGTGTAAATGACTCATACTATAACCATATGGACCATGTTGCTGCCAGAAATGCGGACGAATTAGAGTACAATTACATCATAGAAATATTTGAAAGGAATTTAAACTAAATAAAATCACATACATGAATTGGAATTTGTAAAAGAATTAAAAGAAATATTTTTAAAGCAAGTTAAGTAGTGACCAGCCTGATAACATGAATTCATTATGTATAAACTTATGAAATAGGGGAGAAATATTTTTAGGTACATTTGGTCATAGAACAAAACCTGGAGTTGATAAAAAGCGTTTCACTTATGCAATTGCATTCAGAAAATTATCAAAAATTATGATTGATAGTCGATAAGAAAAACTTTGAAGTTTTGATGTGAAGTAATGTAAGGTAAAAACTAGATTTTACTCTGTAGTTTATAAAATAAAAAGCAAAAAAGAGTTACATTTTGATTCTCATATTTTTTGTAGAAACAAATAATTAAACACAAAACGCTTGTGAGGTTGCATTCTTTGCATTATTCAAATGGTACCACCAGATAATAATTTGGACTTTGTTTTGTGAATGTGTGGCATAACTTATTACTATGAGTCATTTTGCTACCTATGAACTTGTCAAATCAGAGATCTACGATGTGTTATGTATTTTAAAAACTAGTAAGTTGTATACGTATTTCAGTTCAAAATTATACATAACAACCAGAGAACAAATGCATAATTTGTATAAGCATATGCAGAAATTTCCAGCAGCAATACAACAAAACTAAATAA
The DNA here is from genome assembly GCA_029691765.1 of Entomobrya proxima. Taxonomy (NCBI): domain Eukaryota; kingdom Metazoa; phylum Arthropoda; class Collembola; order Entomobryomorpha; family Entomobryidae; genus Entomobrya; species Entomobrya proxima. The sequence goes on from CM056172.1 coordinate 41,488,662, forward strand.
TTAGCTTGTAAATAGCATGTACCCATGATTTTTCATACTAAATTAAGTTTGAATCTGATACAAACTGCACAAGTCGTGCGAATAAGGTGTTTTACACTTACATTTACGTTTACAAAACGAGCACATTTTTTATAATTAAAGCGTGTGCAAAAACTGGTTTCATACGCACCAGCTACTTACAATGTAACAAGAACACTGTGCCACTACCCGTTTTTACAATACTTTTCTCATCCATCACTAATAACCTGAACTACCCAAACTTATACAATAATGTGGATACTAATCTCTATTCTCAATGAGATTGAAGATTGTGGGAACAAATTAGCAGCATCATTAAAATTTTATCCGGAGTAATTTTAATTTGATCCAACGCAAATTTATTATGCACAAACCTGGAGAGGAACTTTATCAAACCCGTGTACGCAAATCACATACGCGGGTTCAATGAAAAAAAGTGATTACGTCAAACGTTAGATAACAACGTAGTTCTTTTAAATAAAAGTCATGTGTCTATATTAATAGTGAAAACATAATAATATACACAAAACTGCGTGAACAGATAGCTCTAAACTCGCAATGGTTAAGGTCCGTTTAGGACGTCCTATCCTACTTTTATTAGATTTTAGTCTAAATTGTTACATTAAATTGACTAATATTTCGAACTTTAATAAAAACTTTGTTTCATTTTAAAAAAAGTTTTCATCATGAGTTTTGTGAAGAATAACGACTACGCAGTATATGTAAGAAGTTTAGTGAAATACTTTGGCAATGGACCGCCCACGGTTAACAATTTGGACATGACCGTAGGCAGAGGAACCATGTAAGCATAAATAAATTTTAACACTTTTAGTTTACTACTTATACACTCAAATTTGTTATTATCCTGGTAACTAGATATGGCATGCTGGGTGCTAGCGGATGTGGAAAAACAACAATATTATCATGTATAGTGGGATTGCAAACCTGGGATGCTGGAACAATCAATGTACTTGGACAGTCTCCAGGAAAACAGCTTGCCACAAAACTGGGTTACATGCCTCAAGTAAGAAAATAAAATAATAATCTACAGGTTTGTGAAATTGTATAAATGATTGAACGTATTTGTTTCAGGACTTAGCTTTGTACGACCAACTCTCTGTGTATGAAATTCTACAATTTTACGGAAAACTTTACCATATTTCTACACACCAATTAGAAAAAAGGTGGAGGTTTTTAAAGGACTTGTTAGAATTTCCTGACGAACAGGATCTCATCAGAAATATGAGGTTAGCACTAATTTCCACATATCTTCAAATTGTCATGTTGCTATTCGTGTCATTTATGATTTCAATTGTTGAGTTGCAGCGGTGGACAACAGCGACGAGCTTCATTAGCCTGGCCAAATAAATGGCCAATAAAATTCCCCAGCTAATTATTATTCCTTAATTAACTTTATTTTAATAGCCCCAACAATATTTAACAAAAACTTCACTAAAAATCTTTACTCAAAAAGTTACAATATTCTCTTGCTCTGCGTTCACACCAACAAGACCATACTGAACTAGCCAGCTTGCCGTCACGATACACACGCAGCAGCGAGCTGATGCAATCTCACAAAAAGAAGCAACAAGAATGATCTGGAAAGGAGAGAAAGGCAGTGAACAATGACCTCTCCTCGCTTTCCCTAACCTAAACTTAACCGCTAAATAACAAAGAATAAAACTACTCTATGACAGACGCTTTCTATCTCCTTGACATTCCTCCCTCCCATGTGCCACTGCACATTACGAAGCTAACTGGCAACTAGAATGGGGCACACTTTCACCGCTGGTCGTCGGTACGTGGTGAAAGTCACAGGCATTCCTTTCTCGTTGGCTTTCACATTGGCAACCCTCACATCCACTTTCCTTACTTGACCGTCCTTGGCTGGAAAGGTAGCGATAATCAATCCCTTTTTCCATGTGCTCCTTGGAACCTGGTCATCCACCACCAAAACCACATCTCCGACCTTCAACGGCTCCACAGATTTATGCCACTTTTCCCGTCGTGCCAAAGTAGGAAGGTACTCGGTGGTCCAACGCTTCCAAAACTGGTCTGCTAAATACTGGACATGTCTCCAATCTCTCCGGTAACAATCCTTCTTATCATAGCATCCTGCAATTGTTGGACCAGTTGACACTTCCATTTTCAAGAAGTGATTTGGCGTGAGGCAGGTGGGATCCTCCGGGTCCGGTGACGCGTAAGTAAGCGGCCGGCTGTTGAGGATGTCCATCACCTCACAAAATAAAGTCCGGAGCCGGGTATCACTCAGAGACTGTTCCTTTAAAAGTCCCTGTAAGACTCCGTGACTTGCCGCTGTAGTCTCAATGCTTCGTTCTCAGTCGGTGCACATCCGCAATAATCATCCACGTAGTGGTCCAGCTTTATTGCTTTTACTGCATCTGGATATTTATCTTTATACTGGTCAGCATTTAAATCCTTGGTAAAAATAGCGGAGCATGGTGATGATGCTGACCCAAAAAACAACACCGTCATCTGGAACTCAACTGGTGCTGCATCCCTGTTCATTCCACGATACAGCACGGTTTGGAAAGGCTGGTCTTCTTTCCGCAGCTTCACCCGATGAAACATTTCCTTAATATCTCCCGTAATTGCTATTCGGTGCCGCCTAAACCTCAAAAGTACAGTTGTCAAAGGTTGAATTAAATCGGGTCCTTTGAGCAGCAAATCATTAAGGCTTCTTCCATCTGCTCCTTTAGCTGCTCCATCAAAGACAAGCCTCGGTTTCTTACTGGGGTGGTAGCTAAAAAACCATGGGAGGTACATCCTTTTGTCATCATCACCTTCTTTTCTTGGTTCCAGGTACCCCTTCTCGACATACTCTCCGAACTTTCCCAAACACAGCTGCTGTATATCCGTATTGCTGTCCATTTTCCTTTCCATTGTTCTTAGCCTTTTCATCGCCATTGCCTTTGTCTCAGGAACCACAGGGTCCTTTTCTTTAAAAAGAAGTCCAGTCTCGTACCGGTCACCAACTTTCTTCGTAGTGGAATTTAAAGTCTCCAGAGCCTTTTTGTCATCTTTGGAACGCTGACCTTCCTGTGTCACCTTCACTCCAAAAGCCTCCACCGTGAGTGGACCGTGACCGTGACTCCACAGCAGTGCAACCATCCATCTTGCAGCAGTAGCACGAGTAAGCCGCATCCAAGAAGAGTACTGACAAATATCTGGAAGATAAACAGGTTCTTTCATTACTGCTAAAACCACCACTTTCTTCAGCTCTAAGTCCTCCTCGTTGACTCCATCCGCCGATTTCTTCTTGTCCTCTTGGAACCAGTAGTGCTCCGGAAGCTGAAGAAACCGAGGTCCAGTGATCCATCTGCTCTCACTTGTCATCGTTATTGATTTACTGGCCCGAGTAGCATCATCTGCAACATTTTCTCCAGTTGGAACCCAGTGCCAGTCAGCTGCATCGGTCTTTTCCAAAATCTCACCAATTCGATTTCCCACGAACTGGTTGTATCTGGCGGTGGTGGATCGTATCCAGCAAAGTACTGTTTTGGAATCGCTCCAAAAGTACCACTTGTCAACCGGGTAGTCTCCAGCAAACGCGGCCTTTACGGAACAAGCCAGTCGAGTTCCCATCAGCGCTGCCAGTAGTTCCATTCGAGGGATGGTTAATCCTTTAATTGGAGCAACACGGCACTTTCCCATCACCAAAGAGACCTCTACGCTCCCTCCCGTTTCAGAGCGTATATAAACTGCGCTAGCATAACTCTCCTGACTAGCATCCACCATAGTATGAAGGGTCACGTTGCTGGAGGTGTCCAGCAGCAAAGCGTAACATCTTGGAATTCTGACGTTCCCAATACGTCGAAGATCCTCCAACCATTTCATCCAGTCAGCGCATAGCGGTGATTCCAATAATCATCTGGATCTCAGCTCCGAACATAGACTCCGCACGCATCTTTCTCAAGTGTGGATACTTCCTTTTTAGTTCCTCTGCGTCGAAGGTCCTATTCGGTAATCCCAGTGTGCCCACAGTGTGCACGGACTTGATGCCAAACTTTGAAGCTCCCTTGAATACTCCTGAGATGTCCACCTTAAGATTTTGGGAATGCTTTTCTCTACGACGGTCTCCATAGACAATAAAGGAAATTGGTTCTTTTTTCCCGGACAATCCCAAATCCTCTGCAACTTCAGCCTCGATCATATTAAAGGAACATCCAGTATCCAATAGTGCATATATCTTCTTAGTTCCATTTGGCCCATGCACCACAACTCTAATTACAGGCAATAAATCAGCTTACGAAGCTACTCCCATAGTACCCTGGTTCTCCTCCTCGTTACCCTCGACAACAGCTGCTTGTTCCACGCTCTCGGCTTTTTCCTGACTTCTTGTTGGCTTCCGGAGGTGCAACAGCTGGTGGTGACGTTGTCCACAGTTGTCAACGCTACACACTTCATTCACCTTACATTTGGTTGCTCCATGACCTTTTTGAAGACATATATAACACAGTCTTTTCTCCTTGGCTACATTTCTCCGCTCTAAGACGCTCAGCTTTTTGAATCCAAAGCACACTGCTATGTTGTGTCCCTTTCCGCAATGGTCACAAGGTACTTTATTCTCCTTTTCTCGAAGTGGAGCAGCTGACGCAAAAGCCCTAGGTCCTCTTTTGCCACCACGTTTGCCATTATCCTCATCCGTTTCCTCGATCTTGGCACGGGACATTTCGCAGGCCTTGTCATATTGATGACCCATCCACGACGAAAAATGCTTCATATCAGCTGCTCTTCCACCTCCAGTAAAAACCCAGTCCAACCAGCGTTCCTTCATGTCAATCGGCAAACGGTCCACCAGCTTCTTCAGTAGGTAGCCGTTGTTGGCATAATCTTTCATGCCATGGGCTTCAATGCTGGACTCCAAAGTTCTAATAGCTCGTGCAAACTGTTTCACCGTTTCTGGTTTTCTAAAATCCGGCGCCTGGCACTTTTCAACTTTCTCAATCAAGCACTCCACAATGAACTTGGGTGATCCAAATTCCTTTTCTAAGAGTTTCAGGATTTCTGGGACGTTGCCTGGGTTACTAAATAGTCCCTTCACCGCCTCCTTTGCTGCACCCTTCAATGACAGCATTAGCCTTGCCAAATTTTGCTGATGGTCCAACTTGTAGGCCTTTGTGCTCCTCTCAAAGGCCCCCTTAAATGAAACCCAGTCCTCAGCACGTCCATTAAAAATCGGCAGTTTTTTATCGGAAGAGTCCTTGACCACGATCCTTTCCTCCTTGTTTTGCATTGAGGAGGCTAATGTAGTGAGCGCTGAGATTAGCCCATCCATATCTCCAGAATGACACGTTGACGGAACAGTGCTGATGTCATCTTCATCGTTTCCAGCATCTAACATCAGCTGATTAGATAACGGAGCCCCATTCTCTTTAACAGTTGTAGCACTGTGTGCTCCATTGTATTTTAGTGTGCTGATGCATGCACGTTTTGTAGTGATGCGGTCAGCGTATGAATACTCTTCGTGTGTACCAAGCTTCGGCTTGGAGATAAAAGTAAAGCTTCGGCTGAAAAATAAAGTAGTAGCTGCTGAGAGATGGAGAAGAGAACATTGTCTTGTGTCCACGTTCTTTATCCATGGCTGCCATCTTGCATAGTTTGGGAAACAGGCATGGCTTGGGGGAAATCCGGGTAACAGGGGAACCGTAGGAATCATAGGGACCACGGTTTTGTCTTTTCACATGGCGATCCTGCTTGACCTGTGACCTGGAAAAGAAGCCCTGCCGTGCAAATCAAAAGGAAGTGCCATATTATTATTATTTTTGTGTGGAAATTTGTGTGTTTTTTGTGTGTGTGGTCTGTGAGTAGTACATGCTCACGGTATTTCATTTTTTGTTTGGAGGTTTAGCAGCAACCTCCTGATTTTGTGAAATGTTATTTGGCCATAATTTTAATGATTTTTGTGAAGGATATTGATTTGTTTTTGTGTTTGATCTTGATTTTTTACAGGCTCCCGGACCAACTTTGCAGAGTGGTTCATCGAGTCTGTTCTGTGGATGGTGTCATCATCATCATCCTTTTTTACCTGTCTACTAAAGTGGTTAACTGGATGAGGGTTTATTAGAACCATACTGATATTTATGATAACATTTATGTGCAATTTAAGAATATTGTGATGATTTTTGATAGATATTGATTCGTGTTGTGCAATATTGATTTTTATCGTCAGTTAACTCTGGATAGCTGCGTCTACTTTGCAAAGTGGCATTAAATTCTGGAGGTTGATTCAGTGGTGTTCTGGATTCTGGAAATGGAATAAACACTGGAATTCTGGAATTTGCAGTGGGATTCTGGAAAACTGGACATAGTCTCCACTGGCTGTACGTTACCAATTTTTATCGGAATTTCGCCGCTGACAGTTGGATAATCATGGAAATCACTGAAAATGGATTGTGAGTGATTTTTGTTTGATTTTTGGTTAGAAAATATAATGTGTGAATAAGGTTGCGTTCATGCTGAAAATAGGCGCATTGCTGACTGTGCATTTCATTGTCAGTTAGCAGTTAGTACATTAGGCATGTAGGGTTCTAACATTCCAGAAATAATTTTTCATGCTGGTACGGTAAATTCAGAGAGAATAGCACAGTTCAGGTAGCTAATTTGAATAAAATGACTTCATCTAGAATTCTCAGTTGGCAAGATTTTCAAGATAGTTTTGAGGCTAGGTTTGATAGCTTGGCAGAAAGAGAATGTAGAAAAATGCTGTTGACCTCATTGAAAGTAGGAATTGGAGACGCCGTTGGTAGACGCGCTTACTTCTATTATCTAGATTTAAGGAAAAGGAAGAAAGGGAATCTTTTTTCTAGTGATATTGAGAATGAATGTGGTTCATTTACATATGGCCATGAATGTTAGGACATTCACTTTCAGTCTAAAATGTACCTTTTAGTCAGAATCAGTTTCAGAGTGTGTTCACTTAGTAACCATAGAATATTAGCCGTATTTTTCCGCAGCAAAGACAGAACATGAATCATGAGTATGATGTTGAGAGTTTTTGGCCCTATGAACAAGTTGCACATTTGAATAATAGTTACTATTCTCAGCGAATGAATGAAAATTTTATGAATAGCAGCAATAATGGGTATGTTTTAAAGGATGAATTGAATTTATGATGAATTTTAAGGTTTTGAAAGAATTTTAACAAGTATTTAGTAAGGTTTTTTTACGTTTTGAGTTTATATCATGCAAGAATGGAAATAATTATTTCGTTGGTATTAGTATTCACTGTCTACTTAACAATGATAACGATTGTAGGTATTATAGGGAAACATTGAGTTAGGTAGAGTGAGCCTGATCATCTTGCTTGCTTAGCTATTGTGTTTTGCCCGCATTTCCAGTCGTTAGTTCATTGGGGTATTAAGTATACAGTTTATCAAAATTAGGTAATTTTGTAACGAAATGGAAGAGTAATGATAAGACGTCGTGTCATTAGCTTCAGTTTTATTTTATTACAAAAAAGGAATGCCATGATATGAATGAAAGGTTTATTTTTGGTGGATTTGTCTTTTCAGAGGAAGTCTGCTGAAAAGTTGTTGTGTTAAGTTTTTTAATTGTTGATTAATTTGTTTTGAGTTATATTTTCAGATGTCTTGATGGTCTTGATGGAATCTCTTTGTGCATAAGGATTCTGTCATTTTGGAATTGGTATGATAAATTCTGAATTAATTGTTTTAATTGAAATGTTTGTTGTGATTTTGTTTTTGTTCCGTCTGATCTGAGGATGCAATGCCAGAAGACGATGTATCTGCTTGTTTTGATTTATTAATTGTTCCGTCTGATCTGAGGATAATATACCAGAGGAGGATGTATTTGTTTTTGTTCCGTCTTTTCTGATGATGATATGCCAGAAGACGATGTATTGTTTTTTTTTATTTTTGTTCCGTTTGTTCTGATGATGATATGCCAGACGACGATGTATTTGTTATGTTGAAATATTATGAATTTGAAATAATGAATTATTTTATTGTTGGGTTGAAATTGTTTTGAATTGAAATGAGTGCTATTTTGAAATGATTTTAAAAGTAATTTTGGTTTAATGAATGAACTATGATGAAATAATTTTGTTTATGAAATGGAAAATTGTTATTTTGAATATTGAGTATTGTTTGAATGAAAATTGATTGATAATTGACTATTATGATTGTTTTATGAAATTTATGTATTGTTGGAATTTGTTACAAAGTTGTTATGATTGTTAACGTTTAAAAATCTCTGAAAATGTTAAGTGCAGCTATAATTCTATTGTTATTGTTAGAAAGAAAAACATTTGTGATGTGTTTTCTGTATGCTTTTCTTCGTGTTTTTCATGCCCGGGGGGAAGGATTGTGGATGTATGTTAAATGACTTGTAGAATTCGATATTGTTATTAGAAAATAGTTAAAAGATTAATTACAAAAAAGCTTTAAATGGTATTTGAAATTTAAAAAAATGTGGGCGGAGTGTGTAGCACTGTGTGCTCCATTGTATTTTAGTGTGCTGATGCATGCACGTTTTGTAGTGATGCGGTCAGCGTATGAATACTCTTCGTGTGTACCAAGCTTCGGCTTGGAGATAAAAGTAAAGCTTCGGCTGAAAAATAAAGTAGTAGCTGCTGAGAGATGGAGAAGAGAACATTGTCTTGTGTCCACGTTCTTTATCCATGGCTGCCATCTTGCATAGTTTGGGAAACAGGCATGGCTTGGGGGAAATCCGGGTAACAGGGGAACCGTAGGAATCATAGGGACCACGGTTTTGTCTTTTCACAGTTTCCAGTGCTGCACCGCTGGCCTGCATACGAGTCGCCTCCGCCACCCAACTATTCACACTTTTGCTGACAGATCGTACCGATTGAGGCTTATCATCATCCTCCTCCAAGGCCTTTATCTCGTCCGCAATCCTTTTTTCGTCCTCAAGCCGCTTAGTCTCCAGCTGAATTAAATCCTCAATTGATTTAAGCTTTGCCTCATAAACTCCTATTTCCTCCTCCACATCCATGGCCATAAGCTCATGTTTAGCAAGGAGATCAGCGGCGTTTTCCAACTCGGGATGGTCCCCATAAAACTTAATCTTCTTTTCAATGTTGGCCTGCCTCTTCTTAGATAACTCTAATTTGGTGCTAATGTCGATGGCTGTCTTTTGGAGTTCCGATTTTGCTTGGAGCGATTCAGGTTCCAGCTGTTTTTGGTGAATGGAACGCTGTGATCCCTCAGACCATACACTGCCGGCATCATCCTCCGGATTCCTGGACATGCCTCCATTTCTCCGCACAGTTGATTGTGACTTCCTGTCACTTGAGCCACCAATACTTGACATTCTCCAAGTTGAGCTAGAAAGAAAGGCTCCAAAACACAAACAGCAATCAGTACAAAACTCCACAGATTAGTGCTTCCAAAATGGTTATTTTTCCTCCAAAAATACTGCTTCCGGTTCCAATAATTAATGGAAATTATACAGCTTACAGTTTGAGGTGCGGTCTTTGATTATACACCCACGCACAATGGTGTTGTTTGCTCTGCTACACTGAGTAGTAGCCAACTGATGTCCAGTCCACGATGGTCACCACTTTGGCACCCGGCTGCAACGGATCACCTTTCCAAAAACGGTCAACCTCCACTGAACACCTCAAAAAACCAATAAGGCACCCGGCTGCTACGGATCACCTTCAACTCCACCGCTTTTAGCACCAAAAAACGACCAAATGAACCTCCTTGGCACCCGGCTTGACGGATCACCTTCTTCGGAGGATTCCAAAAAATGGGCGTTTTTCCACGGACAGGGTTATCCGGTTCGAAGGACCATTAATGTGGGCGGGCCAGCCACTCCCTTCGATCAAAAGTGGTTCGCTCCCAACCCTTTTATTACCCAAAAACTTTGACCTCACCCAGCTACTTGACTAAGATCCCTACACAGCCAAAATAGCCCACTGGATGAAATCTCCGAAGAAATTATGCTAAATAAATGGCCAATAAAATTCCCCAGCTAATTATTAAGAATCGAAGATTCTTTATAATTTCCTGATCCGGCCGTCCGGCCGTCCGGCCGTCCGTCCTAATGCGATTTCCTCAGAGATGGCTGATCCGATTTCCACCAAACTTGGTACACAGACTCTAGTAGAGGTCGGACAGAACCCTATTGAATTTCAGGTCAATTGGTCAACTCCAAAGGTCAGAGGTCACCAACGGTTCAACATTTTTACATAGGACCTATATCATGCGACACATGATTTTAGGCCCATTTTTGACTAGGATTACGAATCCGCAGTCCGTTTATCAAAATTCGGATTCTAAGGTCCTGAAATCAGGGCCTTAATTGTCAAATATGCTAATTTAACAGATCCATGCTGTGCGGCACATGATTTTAGGCCCATTTTTGACTAGGATTACGAATCCACAGTCCGTTTATCAAAATTCGGATTGTAAGGTCCTGAAATCAGGGCCTTAATTGTCAAATATGCTAATTTAACAGATCCATGCTGTGCGGCACATGATTTTAGGCCCATTTTTGACTAGGATTACGAATCCACAGTCCGTTTATCAAAATTCGGATTGTAAGGTCCTGAAATCAGGGCCTTAATTGTCAAATATGCTAATTTAACAGATCCATGTTGTGCGGCACATGATTTTAGGTATATTTTTGACCAGGATTTCGAATCCACGGTTTGTTTGCTAATATTTAACTATTAAGGTCCTGAAATCAGGGCATTAATTGTCAAATATGCTAATTTAACAGATCCATGCTGTGCGGCACATGATTTTAGGTATATTTTTGACCAGGATTTCGAATCCACGGTTTGTTTGCTAATATTTAACTATTAAGGTCCTGAAATCAGGGCATTAATTGTCAAATTTGCTAATTTAACAGACCCTGTGCGGCACATGTTTTTTGGTCGAGTTGTGGCCAGGAATGCGTATGTGAGGTTCATTTGCTAAAATTTAACTTTCAGAGCGCTGATTCAAGCCTCATACGCTGAAAAATAAATATGATTTTAAGCTCAATTTTTACCATGATTACCAATAAAAGATGCGTTTCTTTATTATGCAATGCAATTTCATCAAATTTTAAAATGATTCAAATCATTTTAGGCGCTTTTTCGCACGAAACTGAATATTACGCATCACAATCACAAGTTGCGGTTACGAAAGCAGATTAGCTGCTGGTGGTTTACACAATATATTATGATATCTAGTCGCATGTCTTTTAATAATTCATAGTATGCCGTAGCACATGATATTATATGCGCATTGTTCCAGGATAATGATTACAAATATGAATGGTACGCGACACAATCACAAAACAAATCGTATGGTACATGACTGCCTGTTAAATTTTAATTACGGTTACAAAACGGATTTTCCTTTGTGAAAATTTAATGTATTTCGTATTACACCATTGCGGTACTACTTTTTAGCATTACTACATTTCATACTACTTCGTATATGCATGACAGACAAACACAAGAAGTTGTCAAGAAACTACTAATTACAATTTGCAACATGCTTGCCTTACTCAAGGGGCTCATGTTTCAGGGCTTGGAATTCAGGTATGAAAATATGAAAAACGTAAGACTTGTGAATACAATTTATGTTTGCAAACTGCAAATACTATTATCACAGCCATACATGTTTTCAGTTTTTACGTCTGGTGACAAGTGAAAGGTTTTGCAGAGGGTTTTAACTTGGGGACGAACCCAGTAACCCGAGTTTCGGAATTTTTTTGCTCCATGATAAGTGACGTGCTGCTTACTGTGGGAAATGTGTTGCCAATCATGAGCAGCAACCAGTGCTCCTGCGCCAAATGTGTTGCCATTTATGAGCTGCATCCAGTGCTCAGAACACAATAATTGTACTGAATTTTCAAGATGCATTTATTCTGTTTAGGAAATGTATTACGTATCAGAACCATTGCATTGAGTTTATTGGATGCGTTTATGCTGCTAAGGGAATGTATTAAGCATCACAATCATTGCACGGAATTTCTAAGATGTGTTTATGCTGTTTATGGAATATATTACGTATCACAATAAATCCATGAAATTTCAACAGGAAGCGTTAATTATTTTAAGTTTTAATTACAAGTAAAATGAATGTTTATTTTAATGGATTTCGTGAAATAAAATTACACAAAATGTATTGGCTTTAACGAAAAGAAATTAATAGGTAAATGTGACATCTGCAGATCGCTTATCTGCTTGATCCGAGTTGATGAATTGCATTAATATTTTGATGGACTCAGTGGCATAGCGACTGAACGTTGCAGTGTCACAAAGGATAATCAGAAGTTCCTTGGCTCTACTAACACAAACGTTAAGCCGATTTGCTTCGCTGCCAAACCCCAGGCTGCCAGTTAAGTTGCTGCGTGTCATGGAGAGAATAATGATTTCATTCTCCCTTCCCTGGAATCCATCGACGTTGCAAACATGGATTTGCTGTAATTAAAGTTGCATTGAGTTATAAGATTGCAATCAATTTGTGACACGTAATACAATTTTTATGTGATTTGAATAACGTACTTGATTTCGAATCCCCTGCGCAATTAACTTGCGTTGGGCTTCATACAACGTCAGGATTGTGATGGTACTCGGAGGTATTCCTGCTTGAAGTAATTTTTGAAGAATTTGAATCACTATCTTTGCCTCTGCCGGATTGGAATAAGACGTGCCAACCTGCAACGTAAAAAAGATATATTAGAGTAGTTTATTGTACAATTAAGAATATTCTAGTGACAAACGATAAAATAATTTTTGCTTACTGATCTCTCATGGCTTTTATGATCATAGACAACCACACGTGAACGGAAGGGTTGTCCAAAAGCAGAAAGGGCTGGAGTTACTGAACATTCCCTGGTAAGCACTGTTGAGTCATCCTCTAGCAATCCCTTGTAAGTCATTTGAGAAGTGAGAGCACGAATGGCTGGATGCATGCGGTATTGTTGATTCAACATTGTCCAAGGAATGTTGGAGGTGCTAAAATTCACATAAGACATGTATTATAATAAAAATTGATTGTGATGCGTAATATTTTCTTTGAAAATTTGTTTTTAAACCGCTCAATCCAATCGAGAACGCTGAAGTGCAAACGTGCCACTGAAGCTGTGGGAGACGGACAAATATGTCGCAATTGTTTATTATCGCCAACGAATACGGTGCGAACTTGACGGAATATCAAGGTCGGCAATGTTTCCACTTGGCACACCGTGCCAATCTCATCTAGTAGGAGGGTTGTAATATCACGGTTCATTTTGTTGTACTTTATTAGCCGCCCATCGGCCAATGCAGTTGCAGTTTACTCCCGTTGTTGCAATGAACACATGCAAACGCGACATTATTTCCAGTTCCAAAGCTGAGACGTGTTCCATAAAAATTTTCTCTTCCTCGTCAGTTAGCTCATCGATTCTCCCAGCATTAACTTCTGCAGTGCAAGTAGATAACATCATAAGAATTAGTAGATTGTGATACGTAATAAAAAAATAATCCCCGAATAAAAAGCCTTAAATGAAGATAAAATACGACCACTTACTTGTGCGGACTTGATCCATTAGCCCCCCGCCAACTAGCCAGTTTTGCGAACGCCTAACTTCCTCATGGAGAACGGAAATCCTCCCATTACCGGCTAAAGTAGCCACTGCAAGAAAAAATATTGTGATACGTAATACATTTTCAATTTTGACAAAAAATATTGTGATACGTATTACAGTTTTAACAATAAATATTTTAAAATTACGTTCGTGGGGGACTCCGCTTCCAAACACTTTCTCCTTTCTACAAGAAAATATCCTAAGAATCCTTAGTCTGGTATGATATTTGTTGGCTACCTTGGCCAACATAGCAGTAATGCCGTTACAAGCTTGGTTGCTTTTGGAAGATGCAATAATCTTCCCCTTTTCCTTAAAATGGAGACAACTAATCAGAATAGCAGAGAGATGTGTCTTGCCCGTTCCAGGTGGACCTTGAATAACGCTAATTGGAGACGCCAATGCTCTTTCATAAGCTAGTTTCTAAATTCAATTAAAATGAAAATGAAGAAAATGATAAGTGCAGTGATACGCAACACAAAAAACGGTAAAAGTAATCAAAATGTACTTGGGTCTCGTTTAAAGATCCTTCCATTCGTAGAAGGCAGCTCCGAAAGAATGGAATGTTTTGCTGAAGTTCCTGATGTCGTTGGTGAAATGTCAAGTTTGCTCGTGAAGTCAGGATGAACTCAAATGATGGAAATCGTGCCTGAGTCCTACTCCAGGTATTTAAAACTTTCATGATTGCCTTGTAGGTAGTCTTAATTGGCTTGGGTGTAATATCAATAGAATGATTTAAAACTGGGCGAAGATTTTCTGGCAAGTTGATTTTCCCGGTGACAGTCACACAGTCGTCTCTAGCAGCATTTCTTATGCTACAGAGTTTTGCTTTTGTTTTTTGAATTAACCGTTCATTCTAGAAAAACAGTTTTAAAACGAGACAATGTGTATTGTGTTGCGTAATATAACCGAAATTTTTTTATTAATTTTACCCTGTCCCCCTCCAGTAAAAGCTGCAAAGTAAGTCCACCAATAGAATATTGTTCATCCACGTTCCAGGTTTTTGATTTCCTGACTGTCATCCTAATAAGGAGTGTGTTGATATTCGGACCGCCATCCTTTTCTTCAGTAGATAATATTAAACTTTGGCTTATCTCCCCGACAGTTTTGTTCCTTTGTTTGAAATCAGTCGAGGAAAACTTCCAGTTATCCTGGAAAACTGGCGCAACCACATTTCTGTAACGTGTAGAGTTCATGTATCTGTTCATGAGGCTCGGTAACACCATCTTCAACACCTTTTCGTTTGTTGCTCGTTCCACCTGAATGTCTCTTTCGTTCATAAGAACAAGTCGCGTAAAGGATTCTCCATCACGGTTTTCTCTCAGGGAATGTCGAATGTAAGAGTACGCTCTCTGGGGGTCAAGAATATCTAATTCCAACATACTAAAAATCAAAACCATAAAGTTTAAAATTTGGAATTAAAAAATAAAATGTATTACGTATCACAATTAAATTAACTTTAAAATTAAAACTATTATAAGTATAAATAGCTTACTCAGCTTGAGGAGGAATCATGGGACAAGAGCAGCGTCCCGCGATGTAGTTTAGGTCAAGATCCACACCCAAAATGTTATACCCTTTTTGACACCTCCAACAGTAGCTCTTGAAGGAATTGATTTTCTCAAAATCTACAATTCCATCCATCATTGTTGCAAATGGTAGGTAGTGAAGCGGAGATGCCACATCTAACAATACAAAAATCAATATTAAACACCATTTCATATCAAGGTACAACAATCTCAAAGAAATGAACAAGTTTTCAATATCACCTCTAATGTTAGAGTTTTCTCCAATCCGTATCATGCCATTTTCGAAATTTCCAAAGGTAGCAGGTGTTCCGTCCTCCGCACAAAACACGAATCCGTTCTGGTGGAACATCACTAAAATTTTAATAAAAGTACAGTAATTATTATAAATTTTTCCTTGATCGTGCCCAAAAAGCACTGCTTAAATTTGGTAAATTAAAATTACTCAATACGTTGAGGGCTTCTAGTAATGTTCGAAATCTTATGCGTGTCACAATTTGATCGTTGACCCTTCCCTCGCTTACACTTTCCACGTCTCCTGCGGGCCTGAAAACCTCTATCAACTGGTTGTGCCTGCCTTGAACATGCAGGATTGGAGTACCACGCCAAATTGCTGATCCGATGGTCTGTAAAAAACCGCGTCTAAAAACTTCCATAGGCTTGTTGCGTACTTCGCCCTGGGATCTGGCTTTCTCACGAGCAGCAGCACCACTCAGCGGATTTACAAAGTTTCCACTTATATCTCTCTCTTCACTGGCGTCCTGCAACATTTAAGAAATTAGTTAAATGTATTACGTATCACAATCCACACTAAGAAAAATGGATGAATAGGGAAGGCAAATGGGCGGTGCCTGAAAAAAGGGTACAAATGTATTACGTATCACAATATCTTACCGCACTGAAGCGCCAGAATAGCCTTTCATGTCCGGGAAAAGTCCTCCCAACTGCGGCATTTTTCAGGGCGTCCAGTTCCACTTCAAATCCCCACGCCGTTGCTATTTGTCTTGGAAGACCTTGATTGTTATAGCCAACTTCATAGACATGAACTTCCAGAGTTTCCACGTTAAAGACTACAATATGTTACGTATCACAATAATATATACCTTTGAAATAACTGCTCATGTGATAGTCGAATAAGGATTTTAAAAAGATTATAAGTAAATTGACTTACATGTTGGAAACTCCTCCAGTAGTGCACTTTTGAGAGTATCGGGTGATACCCTGTAAGGTAAATTAAACAATGCCAATCTGTTCACCGACATGGCTCACCTGTTGTTTACACTTGAAGGAAATAGCTTTTTTTCACTTCCTGCCAAAACTCCGCTAATAATTTCCACCTAATATTATAAGTTTCCAGTTTTCCACTAAGTTAAAATTGATGCTAAATGTGTTGCGTATTATTTGTGTATTTTTGTTTATTCTGATTATTCCAAGTCCAAAACTAAAGTGACTGAAATAACACGAGGAGCCCATGCTTACATTTGTGTGTAGTTGTCGTTCTCGTGCATGATTTTTGGGACCATTCAAGTGGTACGTTATGAAGTTGGGATGAGTGGGTATATGAAATATATAGAGTCAGATATGTGTTTAACGATACGAATTTAGATGGATAAGTATGAATATTTTTTTACAATATTCATATTTTCCTTTTGTTTTATTAGTTTGGGATACGTATTACTACTATCTTATGCGTACAAGATAACGCACATAGGATTACTGACAATGTGGAAAAGTGAACCCAACATCAAATAAGGCTGTTTGCATACAATAAAATGTATATCAGGGTACCCAACGGAAATTAAATTTAGGCACGTAAAATCAAAGGTAACCATGAGAACTCAAAAGTAATTAAAATTACCCACGTACAATCATAGGTAACCGAAAGTATGCAATAAAAAATAAACCTGAAAAACAGGATAAAACAACCTTGCGACAGATATTTTCTCACATATTGTGACCTTTTAGGCATTTATAATATGCAAAAATGTTAAGCATAGCATAATACAAGCATTGCTTGACATTTCACGCCATAGTATTAAACCAGGATTAATAATATGGCAAAATGTTTGCACATATTATTAATGAAGAATATGCAATTATGCAATTATCAGAATACTACCCCATTTTTAAAAGCGCAACATTCATAGAATTGCAATCTTGAACACGGTATTTTGCAATACTAGCACAAGATCTGTAATATTGCAATAAAACCATCCCTAATATTGCAATATTACGGCATATTATTCCATAATATTAACCCTCCATTCATAATATTGCAATATTACGGCATATTATTCCAAAATATTAACGCTCCATCGATAATATTGCAATATTACGGCATATTATTCCATAATATTAACGCTCCATCCATAATATTGCAATATTACGGCATATTATTCCATAATATTAACGCTCCATCGATAATATTGCAATATTACGGCATATTATTCCATAATATTAACGCTCCATCCATAATATTGCAATATTACGGCATATTATTCCATAATATTAACGCTCCATCCATAATATTGCAATATTACGGCATATTATTCCATAATATTAACGCTCCATCCATAATATTGCAATATTACGGCATATTATTCCATAATATTAACGCTCCATCCATAATATTGCAAAATTACGGCATATTATTCCATAATATTAACGCTCCATCCATAATATTGCAATATTACGGCATATTATTCCATAATATTAACGCTCCATCCATAATATTGCAATATTACGGCATATTATTCCATAATATTAACGCTCCATCGATAATATTGCAATATTACGGCATATTATTCCATAATATTAACGCTCCATCCATAATATTGCAATATTACGGCATATTATTCCATAATATTAACGCTCCATCGATAATATTGCAATATTACGGCATATTATTCCATAATATTAACGCTCCATCCATAATATTGCAATATTACGGCATATTATTCCATAATATTAACGCTCCATCCATAATATTGCAATATTACGGCATATTATTCCATAATATTAACGCTCCATCGATAATATTGCAATATTACGGCATATTACTCCATAATATTAACCCTCCATCCATAATATTGCAATATTATCCCATATTAATTCAGAATATTAACGCTCCATCCATAATCTTGCAATATTATCGCATATTAATCCAGAATATTAACGCTCCATCCATAGTCTTGCAATATTATCGCATATTAATCCAGAATATTAACGCTATATCCATAATCTTGCAATATTATCGCATATTAATCCAGAATATTAACGCTTATCGTGTAGCTTTAAAATGCTTGATCACTTGAACTTTTTTACTTTAACGGTCAAACGGTTATGCATTTTGTTAAAATGACATCAGAATCGTAAATTTGATCAAAAACTGACCTAAAATCATGTTCCGCATGCTATAGGTCACTTTTTAAAAATTTGAAATCGTCGTGACTTTGACGTTAGAGCTGAGAAAACCTTGAAAAATGCTGCTTCAGGAGCCTTCAAATATAAAAACTACTCTAACGGCCATACATTCGAATTTTAAAAAATGCACAATGTATTCGTTAATTTGATCAAAAAATGCTCCAAAATCATGTGTACATGCTATAAGACACTTGGGAAAATTTTGAAATCGTCCTGACCTTAGAGTTGACCTTGAGTCTAAGCGAGGATGCTTTTGAACATTATGCAAACAGCAATTTTGAAAAAAGTTGAAAGATGCGGCTTCTAGAGGGTCTACGGACGGACAGACAGAATGATCAGACAAAACTAATAACTTGCTTCTTAAGTCGCAAGTTATTAAGGTTACACATATGCAGTAACTAATAATAATACACATACAAATAATACGTTTCCAGCTCTGCATTAATTTTGCTAACCTAAATTTAATTTTGGTTGCGTAACGTAAATCATGCACTGCCCCTCATAACGCCTTCACTTCAATAGTCCAATATACAAAATGTCAACATATAAGAGCCTGTCTCTGTTATCATGAACTATAAGAATATCCTGGACCTTTTTTCTTATTAATTCATACTAATATTTAAGGCTAATAACACGATGTATACGCAATACATATTATTAGCAGTACGATATAAAGTAGTTTTGAGCATGTTGAGCATGAGCAATGTTGCATTGGATATTATTGCATTTAACATGTTTCAAATTAAATAATTCAATTTTCAATATTTTAGTAGTCTGATGAGTAATAAATATGCGAAAACATGACGGAATTAAAAATGCGGAAAAAACAGTAAATCCATTTGTAATACGTAATGCATTCAATGATGTGGCCGTACATGAAATGTGTGTATGAATGTAGTTGAAAAATTGAGTTGATGAAAACAAATCCGACGAATCTTTAAAACAACACAATATAAACGTTTCTGTTAATACGTATAGCATTTCTATGTAAATTCAGTCTAGGTAATTAACTGTTTATCGATTGCTAGCCCTTATTTCTCCAACGATTTTAGAATTGGTTCATTTCTCCATTGTGTTCGAGTGTTCTCTTACCATATAAACCTGAATTCCAGCACGTCTAGGCATTCATACTGTGTTAATTGCATGTTTCGTTGTTTGTATTTATTTATTTAAAACAGAGAATGACAAACGTTTATATTGCAAGCATGTTTAGTGGTTGCTTCATTAAATTTATCTAAAGGCTCGAATGTAAAATGTAAGAGTATATATGTATTACGTAACACAAGAAAAAAATTTCATAAATATCAGGTACACAATTTATTTACCACGAAACACAGATTCCGCAATGGTCACTTATATATGTTTCATAGATTGACACTGCGATACCATGCTTTTTTGCAAAACACACGTCAATTTGAGAACCCGT
The DNA here is from genome assembly GCA_029691765.1 of Entomobrya proxima. NCBI lineage: Eukaryota > Metazoa > Arthropoda > Collembola > Entomobryomorpha > Entomobryidae > Entomobrya > Entomobrya proxima. Next base: position 41,508,627 of record CM056172.1, read on the forward strand.
GTCCGTTGTTGCGGTACGTCCAAGTTGATTCATCATATGAAAATTTTCAAAAAATTTGGTAAATGTTTCTCCTTGTTCACCCATGTCTACATTAAGATCTCCCAGTAATACAATTTCGCTAGTTGCCACACTAGCAAGGAAGCCACCAAGATCATTCAGGAACGTTGTAGTACTAAATCTGGGATGTTTGTAGCACACAATAACCGTGCATGTTTCTACTTCGAACGACGTGATCAAAAAGTGTTTTTGTTGTTCCTGCTTCTTCATTGTACGCTCATTAGAATGGCAAAAACCTGCTGGTAAACGGGTATAAAGTAAAATAAATAGATCTAAAAGAATAAAGATTAGAAGATTTACTGGAATTAAAATACAACGTTTATACCTTTAGAAAACAGAAGAAAACCAACTGAATTTGTTGTGTTGTTTACCAATTGACTGTTTTCTCTCCCAAATAGTTGAAAGTTTGGTAAGCTCACATCAAAGTTTCCAAGGACATGTGGTTCCACGAGAAGCACGTGTGAACTTTCCATTATGTTTCGATCGCAAACCAAGTCTTTTCGATATTTTGGAAAACTCCGTACATTTTGAAAGTATATTTTGAAATGTTTTCTGGCGTCCAAAAATGATTCGAAGTCAAATTTTACAGTATTCCGCCGCAAAAGTCGCATTTCAATGGAAACGTCATCGTTTTCTCCCGGATAATCTGTTGCAGTAAACTCTCCGTCGATAAAAAGTCCGTTTCTAGATGTGGCTCTGCTGCAAGCTACATAAAATTCGGGACGGCGCAGTTTCGTTCTAGTGCAAACAACAACAGATTTCATGGATGAGCCTTGCGATTTTGCTATGGTCATTCCGTTGCATGCTGCTAGAGGTAAGTTTTCCCGATACAGCGTCATTCCTGCGCATTTGTAAGATTTACTCAGTGCCTTTTTAACTCTATCAATCGGAGTCCAGTTTACGGAGCCAGCTTCAGTGTTTGGATTGGTAAGAAGGCGCGCCCGTGCTTTGCTCCCAATTAGTATGTGTGAAAATTCTAACCATGCCCTTTTCGGAACAACTTTACCGCTCGCCGTTTTCCCGTAGTCAATTTTTTTCAAAACTCCCGTTGCTCCATTAAACAAACCATCAGGAACGTCAATGTTAGATGTAACAAAATAAAGTGCCCCGACTTGAAGCTTGCATTCATAAGGCAGTCCGTCAGAATCTGATCTTGCCCAAGATTTAGCATCCCGTAATAATTTTGCTCGTTGGCCGGGAGACGCGTCCCCTATAAAAAATAATGTATTACGTATCACAATAAATTTTCTTTAAAAACATAATTATATAGTTTACTTAAATGGGGTAGCATACCAACTACTTCATCAAAAGCAATTGAAATTGCACGTTCAGTCCTCATTTGGCTGTGTAATGCGTCATTGTGTGCGTCACATTCCGCGTTTGTCCTGAAAAGCCAAATAGCATCCTTGGGTGGCTGCAGTGAACGAGTAATTTCTCTACCCTCCATTAATGTAATATCATCGTCATCCATCGTTCCTTCTGACATGTTGTTCAGAGCTTTACAAAATTCCATTTCCCCCCTTTGCCGCATTATTTCATCCAATTCAAAAAACTTAAATAACTCCCATAAACTATTTCGCAAAGGAGGAATGTTTGATTTAAAGATGAATTTGCTACTACCTCCGGCAAAAGGAGGAAGTTGACGTAAATGACCAACGACGAGCACCGATATTCCACCAAACGGAAGAGACGAATTAAATATTTGCCGAAGTCTTTTGTCAATTAGCATAAACTGCTTGTACGAAACCATGCTGATTTCGTCAATGATGAGCAGCCGTAAGTCTCTAAATTTTAAGCGAAGCGTATTAGCTAAACCTTCGTCAAGCGGTCCCATGTTTTTTGCGGATTGATTATTTGGGAGATTAAAAGCGCTGTGCAATGTCATCCCAAATACATTAAACGCAGCTTTTCCTGTGGGTGCACATACCAGTACGGGAATTCCTGCCGGATCAAAATCTCTGCGTTTGTTGCAGTGACGAAGAAATCCTTGCACAATAGCTGTTATTACATGAGACTTCCCAACGCCAGCACCACCAGTTAAGAATATGTGAAAAGGATCTGAACGCTGCTTTAAACGTTGAAGAATGTGATACGTAATATTGCGTTGCTTCACATTCAGGGATTGCATATGGGCTTCAAACTCGTTGGACTCGACCATTTTGGGAAGAAGAAACTTTTCAGAAAACGATGTGGTTCCTCGAGTACTGTCCAAATATGCTCCGGCTTGCTGTTCTTCGTCTAAAAGTTGCATTTCGTTGCCTACTCGTTCGGTTTCTCCTCTTTCCTCGTCAAACGTTTCCAATTCCTCTATAAATGCACCAAGCACACCGTCGTCCAGGTCCCTGTTATGATAGTACGGTTTAGCATTGGTAAGTACGGTCTCCTTATTTTCTTCATATTTTGATATTGGGTCAACTTGAAGAAGATCACGTTCCTCGTCCTCCCATGGGAAAAACAACATCAGCTGCTCCCTGAAGTACTGAACTTGATCTGACTTGTTAAAATGTCGAAACCGTAAAATTTTTCTCAATTTTCTTCTTGTTACGTAACCCATGCCATCCTTTAAAGCGAAAGTTGTTTCATTGTTATCCAGATTGTCATCTGTAATGTTAAATAAAACATGATGAGCAAAAATACATGTTTAAAATTTTTTGTGATACGTAATACAATATTGTATGTACCATTTTCCTCATCAATATAGTCAATTTCTTCCCTTTCGTCTTCACTTTCCAAACTGGTTGCTTTCTTGCCAGGTTTGCTTTTACGGTATTGATAAAGAGCTGCAAAATCCGCCAGACATATATTTTTCATTGAATCTGGCCGCTTTACATAATAATCAAGCAATCCTTTTTGACAAACGTCTTCACTTTCATCGGGAAGCTCATCGAGTTCTTTTTTGCTTCGTAAAATCCCTACCCGTTTTTCTGGCTCAGCAGTGTTGACATAAATGTGACCTCTGCTAGAGAATGTTAAAGGTAATCCTAGCAAGTACGCAACTGCTTCTTGTGCTGACATTTCTGTTCTGGTCATTAAAATTTGCGCAAATCTCTTCAAACACTCCACTGCCGATTTATTTCCATTTCTCGCATCTCGCATAATAGCCTTTAAAAGTTTGGATACTCCTGGATCGGATTTTACAATGTAACTGGCACAATATTTTGCACAAGCGTAAGCGTCCAAAACAAATTGAATATCCATGTTAGCTCTCCATGCAAGCAAAAGTCTTCTGTTGTAGTTATTAACATATATATCACATGTTCTCCGTTTAAGAAACACTGAATCGGTGTCAATAGTTGAACGAACAGCAGCGTAATAAGTTTCTTCGTCAAGATCTAGTTTTTGCAAAAAATCGGCAAATGGAATATCATCCTTAAACTTCCTGCCGTACTCGATCAATTGTGCTTGAATTTTCTTGTACACTTGGGCTAAGCGGTGTTTTTCTTTGTTGCTGGTAGATGCTGGCAATGGTTTTAGTATTACAGTGTTGGGCATTGGTGGCCTTGGGAAGTTAAATCGGCAAGCCGTTTTCTTCCTTCCTTTTTTGCAAGTTGCTGAGTGATTATGGATTTGGTACCCAATAACTTCACTCATTTCCCCTTCTTCATCTCGTTTGCATGTGATGTATTCGTCTATAAACTCAATGACATTACGCTGGGACTCCAGAGAATCTAAAAATACATGATTGAGGAATGCATCAGTAATATATTAGCAAGTTTTACAACATAAAAAATAAAAAAACTAATAACTTTTAAAATGATACGCAATACAATAAAATATTTGAATGTGATACGTAAGAAATATTGTATACCTGGGTCATATTCAGGGGCATCCGGAATCCAGTATAAGCCATGTGAATGTGGAGATCCTCTCATTTGAAACTCGACTCGACTGTAGTAATCGCCTACCCGATGTGGTTCAAATACACCTTTTTCTTTCTTGAAAAGCTGATTTAACACCGCCTTGTATTTGTTGTCGAAATGCCGCATGCAAGTTACCGGATCGGATGATATTAAGCGTGCTTTCTCTTCTCGTGGTAAATCGGCTGCTTCAGCTGGGGTTATGTCCTTGTTCCGTAGCACTTTAGTAAGTATTATGAGGAGCTCGTTCCATTTTGTTTCCGCAGCGGATAAAGTGACGAATAAAGTGCTAGGTCCAAGTTGACGAACTTTAGAAACTAACCGCTTTTGTTGACCTTGCCAGTAAGCAGGGGTCGATCGAACTTGACTGTACACTGAGTAAGCGTCATTATTGGCAATAATATTGGATACTCCTTCTCGGTTTCGAACATCCCCAGCTTTGACGCGCCCAGTTGTCGTTCCCTTCTTCGTTTGACGCAAGCAAATGCTATACGCATTCCTGAGTTTTTCGTTGCAAGATTTCCGGTAACTGTACAATACCTTCTCCGGTTTTGCTGCCCGCCGGTCATAGCGCCTAAGTTCCGATTTGGCTATATCCGTGTACGTAAGTTTGCGGCCAGGCAGTCTCTCAGCTGGTGTAGGTTCTTCTTCGCCACAATAAACTGTAGGAAATGACAATCTCTCTGCATCCGGATCATGGCAGAGGGGAATTGGAATCCGTCCTTCTCCAGGTGCGATACGTATACCTTTATCACTAAAATCGTCTTCAATAAAAACTAGAGTTTCTTGTACTGGTGGATTTTCTTCGCGTTCATCCTCGGGATCGTCCTCATCTGTTTAATAGATTAGTGCTATTTATTTTGAAACGATCTTAGTATGTATACATAGATTTGTATTTTACTATTACGCATCACATTCACCTTCATTTGTCGTAACATCTTCGCTGACAGGGTTAACTTCATCAGTCGGATCCACCACAAAGTCAACAACATCTGAAAAATACCATAAGTAGCAACAATTAGCAATAAGGCAATCAAAACAAAAAATTCAACAAAATTCGTATGAACATTTGTTCATCTTTCTAATGTTTATAATATTGTATTACGTATTAAGTTAACTCACCACTTTGAAATGTATCCCAATTTTCGGTCATTACTACATTGTGTTTTTTGTAAAGAGGTTTATCCAGCAACACCTTTGTAGCACGAAGAACCTTGGCAGGTGATATTTTGTCAAGCAAGTACGCATGCCTATCACTAATTCGTCTTTGAAAAGCCACTTGGACAACTCCAGCCTCATTAAATCTCCGGGGGAGCGAGTTAACACACAAGTCCATATTATTTTCGACGTTCACAATGTTACCTCTTATGGCCCATTGTCGGTCATATCCTTTAAGACAAATTATCATGAAAGGTAATCGCAGTGACACCAGCCTTTCCTCCAACCGGCTAAGATTCTAGAAATCAATACAAGTATGTTGTTTGCATGATCATGGTTGTCATATATAATGTTTTACGTAACACAATTCATTTACCTGCAGTTCATCTGGAATGGGAGGGAAGTCCAGTCCATTTCCTAAGCACACTCGAGGAACCTTTTTTGTTTTCCGTATATTTTCGTGACACGTAATACAAAGTCGGTGTTGTGATTGCTGTACATGAAGCACCTGATTTATCACTTCATCCGTGCAACTCCATTTCAAAAGTTTTTCGCGACTTGCAGGTCTTGTTGATTTAAAATAGAACAGTCCTCCACAACACGAGCAGATATAAACTGGGCCTTGACTGACCAACGCGTTGTAAACTGCCAAGTTCTTTTCAAAACTGTCATACATGGTATATTTTCGCTTTGGTACATTTTCTTCAGTATCTTCCTCGAAATCCAGCCTTCTTCTTACGGGAAGATCATGCAATGCACCGATTTCTTGTCGCTGTTCAGATTGCCTTCGAGCTGTTTGCTGCTGCACAAATACCGGAGTTTCACTTAAACCCATGGTCCTTGCTGATCTTTCCTCGTTTTCTTCATCTCGTACTTCCGGGTACTCTTGTCTTTCCAACCGGTGAGCATTGCGCCTTCGTTCTAGATCTTTTTCATGGAACTCCGGATTCTCTCTTGCAGCTTCCAATCTTTGTAGTCTATCGTGATTTTCCTCACAACGCACTTCCGGGTGTTCTTTTCTGGCTGCTCGGTGTGCATTCCGCCTGCGTTCCAGATCGTGCTGATAAAAATCCGGGTCCTCTCTTGCAGCTTGCATTCTTTCCGCTCTCTGCCGATTTTCCTCACAACGCACTTCCGGGTGTTTATTCCTGGCTGCTCGGTGTGCATTACGTCTGCGTTCCAGATCGTGCTGATAAAAATACGGGTCCTCTCTTGCAGCTTGCATTCTTTCCGCTCTCTGCCGATTTTCCTCACAACGAACTTCCGGATGTTCTTTCCTGGCTGCTCGGAGTTCATTCCGTCTGCGTTCCAGATCGTGCTGATAAAAATCCGGGTCCTCTCTTGCAGCTTGCATTCTTTCCGCTCTCTGGCGATTTTCCTCACAACGCATTTCCGGGTATTCTTTCCTGGCTTCTCGGAGTTCATTCCGTCTGCGTTCCAGATCGTGCTGATAAAAATCCGGGTCCTCTCTTGCAGCTTGCATTCTTTCCGCTCTCTGCCGATTTTCCTCACAACACACTTCCGGATGTTCTTTCCTGGCTGCTCGGAGTTCATTCCGTCTGCGTTCCAGATCGTGCTGATAAAAATCCGGGTCCTCTCTTGCAGCTTGCATTCTTTCCGCTCTCTGCCGATTTTCCTCACAACGCACTTCCGGGTGTTTATTCCTGGCTGCTCGGTGTGCATTACGTCTGCGTTCCAGATCGTGCTGATAAAATTCCGGATTTTGCCTAGCAGCTTCCATTTTTTGTACCCTGTTTTGATTTTCCTCGTATCTAACCTCTGGATGGTTTTCTCTTTCAATCTGATGTGCTTCTTGCCTACGGTCCAGATCCCGTTGAAGAAATTCTTCGTTCTGACGTGAAGTTGCCATCCTTTCAGCACGCAATGCGTTTTCCTGTTCTCTAACCGACTCATTTTGTCGCTCAATTTGGCGTTGATCCCGTCGTCGAGCCTTATCCTCTTCATATTTTTCAGTTTGTCGATACTTGCGGTGCCTTTCCTTTTGCTCCTTCGCCTTCTGAGTTACACTTTTCTTTTTAGTTTTGGGCATTTTCCCAAAATGATACGCAACTCAAGTAAATTTAAATGTTAAAATTTAAAATATGAAATTGTGATGCGTAATACAAAGCAACAATAATCTTCAACAACAGCACTTCAGTTGGCATTCCAAACTTCAACAAGCTGATATTCTAGTAGTGTTAATTCACAACCCGCATGCATCATTCCATATGCCGCGCGTTGCATGTTTCTCCGTGTATGAACCATAGAGTAAGTGTAGACTTTATTTGTGCCTGTACTTGTCCAAACGTGAGTCAGAAAACACCAAAGTGGTCTTCTTCAACACAATAAATGGGCATGTACGAGAAAAAATGTATTACGTATCACAAAAAATAAACGGCCCATCAATTTTGTAATTATCCGTCCTCTAAGAAATAGTTAAATTTTATTACAAATAATTATTTCATAACAAGCAATTGATGTGCTTGTACATTCTTCATCAGCTGTCTATTCTGCATCAGCCTTCTGTTTTTCACGTTGACGTTCATTCTCCAGGAACCATGCTAATAAGTCGTCGGCGTCATCTCCGTCAAAGCCTTTCTGTAATAATAAAAACAAGTTGTTCAAATGCAAGCAAAATCTTAGGAAACCCCGTAATAATTCATTAATATCATATGTAAGTATTTAGTATGTAACTTGTCTTCATCATCTTACTTACCATCACGTACGTTGTGTATCTAGAATTAAGACACGGTTTTCCATCTGCGATTGGCGGTTGCTCGACAAAGACGTTTCGTAATCCAACGATCAGGGACTCGTCGTCACCGAACTCATGAGCCTCTCGTCCCCACAAAGTTAGCCGCATGCAAGCTGTCTTATCCACCACACTCAGATAACGACGAACAGTAGTTCCACTTCCTGTCAATCCCCAGTTCTTAACGATGATAACCACGGCGTCTCCATGCAATATTGAGTAAAATGTAATAGTGTGATACGTAACACAAATTTAATTTAAGATAAATCTATCCAGGGATTGAATATTTAAGACTTGAGTCTATATCTTGATATCTAAAATTTGAGTTTACCTGCGGTACTTCCTTTAGGAAACTGCTTTATATTTTCCAAAGTTTCCGGCTTAATGGTCATCTTTGGTAACACAGCATTTGAGTCCTCAATTTTTGTGTAGTCACGCATTATAATACGTAGATCATTTTTAACAACTGAGTCGTGCACAGGATCCGATTTGATTACGTCCAAATTTGAAATCTTGTAACAGTGGTTAACCTATTTACAACAAGGTCGCAAATACAATAGTTCATCATCTCAATTTTCCAGTCAGTAAACTATTGTGAGTTTACCTTAACTTTGTCAAGGACCTCCAGAGATTTTGGTTGAAAAGCTGTGATGACTATTTCCCCTGTGTCATCCAGCCCGTGAATCCTAACGGTTTTTCCTTTATCATTCTCGAACACTTTGAATAGGACGACGCGAATTTCCACGCTTGTCAAAGGCCTGTAATTTAGCAAAACGTTAGTTACAACATGGTATAAATTACCATTTTGCCAACGGTTTCGTTATGCAATTGAAATCTTACTGACGACCCTCCTTTAAGTTCCCAATCTTCACCATCTCAATTGCATGGTCATCATCATTATCCAGCTTTGCCTTCTTTTGTGGCGACGTACCAAAGTAGTCAAAGTCGAGTGATCTTCGTGCCAATGGGCTTTGGAACTTCACTTCCTGTGCAGGAGACTGCATTGCATCTCCTGTTAAAATCAGAACAATGACATTCTTTCCAAATCACTGTTATACAATCAATTTATTATAAATCAGGCATTAATTATTTAATGATACACATACCTTTAGTGCCCTTAGTCGGAGTAGTGAAGCTGCTGTCCATCCTTAACCACTGGGGATTCCACACTAAACTTTTTGTGTGATACGTAATAAACTCTTCCTGTGTGATTACAACTGGCTACTTGATGCTAGTACCAAAGTACTAAACTTGATGGAATAATTGATCCAATCTACACACTATTTTTTGTCCACCTAAAAAATTGCTTTCGAAACTAATTTTCTCAGCTCAACGGATATTATTACACCACTATTCAAATTCAATGCAACGAAAGTGCGTGAGCAAAACCCAAGAGAAGAAACGTGCACCACAAGCACAACTTTCTGTTTTGCCATCATGATCTGAGAATGTGCATCGTAACAAAGTAAAACATAAACCGGCGTGATTTCATGATTCGTTCTGTATGCTAGAATTTCTGAGAAAGCGTTGCATGTCATTGGTTGTGATTGTGATACGTAACATTAGTTTTGGATTCATTACCTGGGGAAAAAACTACCATTATATGCTACGTAGTTCAGACTGTAATTGTGATACGTAATATAATTAATTGAGGAAACTGACTTTATATTTGAACTCCTAATTACAAATGAACCTGAAATAATGTACTGTATGGCATACGTCCCAACAAATTGAACTGTTGAAACCATCTGACCTTTAAAATTTACATCTTAACCCGATACTGGGGATAGGGAAGTAGTCCTTTGATAGATTTGTAATCATTTTGGTCCCTTCTTCGATTCTTAATTACTCCATTTGCCAATGGTTTATTATTCCTTAATTAACTTTATTTTAATAGCCCCAACAATATTTAACAAAAACTTCACTAAAAATCTTTACTCAAAAAGTTACAATATTCTCTTGCTCTGCGTTCACACCAACAAGACCATACTGAACTAGCCAGCTTGCCGTCACGATACACACGCAGCAGCGAGCTGATGCAATCTCACAAAAAGAAGCAACAAGAATGATCTGGAAAGGAGAGAAAGGCAGTGAACAATGACCTCTCCTCGCTTTCCCTAACCTAAACTTAACCGCTAAATAACAAAGAATAAAACTACTCTATGACAGACGCTTTCTATCTCCTTGACACTCCCATTAGTGACTAATGATTAGTCACTACTCACCTGTGGTACCTAAAATTAGTACATCTTTAATAGATACAAAGTAGAAATTGCAACAATGTGAGAACAAGCAACGTCGTTGCCATATCCCCGCAATTACCTCAGTTTGACCAATACAAGTTTATATGATAATACTCATGTAATGCATAAGTGGTTTGCAGTTTTACCAAATACGGGATGGACACATAACAAAAATTTTGTTATAATTTCAAGAAACAAACTGATTACATTACATGTAAGATGCATACTTGGCTTTTAATGGAAACCATGCAAATTATTGTGATAGTGATAATTAAAAGCGTTCACCTTCCTGGACCAAAGATTCACTAGTCACTACAGCAACTAATACTCCAATAATTTAATACTCCTATACTCTTTAACTTAGCTCCAATTTTGTCGTTATTAAACAAATCAATACAACTTTTTGGAATTTTTCATTTTAAGAAGTTTGAAGGCAGATATTGTCAGAGATTCTTGAGAATATTGCTTTTGCAAGTAAGAGGAAAAGCGAAATAATAAAGACAAAAATAATTGTGGTGTACAATTTTATTTTAATTTGGCCGACAGCTGTTTATTTTAATCATATACTTAACTCGCATCTTGCTTTTTGTCATGAGAAAAAGATTTACTTGCCTTGACGTAGTTAGGAAAAACATAGCCAGTTAATTTTTCCTGACATGAGACTCCCATGATGGGAGGACAAACCTAAATTAACGAGGAAAAAGTAAGGAGAAACACGTGTTTTAGTTGTCGGCCAGGACAAAACAGTTTTGTGAAGCAAATGTAAAAATCCAACCATTTAGAGGAAACTTGTTTTTTTGCTATGAGAAAAAAAGTTGTTTTAATAATGAGCATCTTTGAATGATCATGTAGTTGTAATCTGTGCTGAATGCTGCATTGTGGGAATATATGTCAGACAAGAAGTTTGTATAATCATCCAGATTTGTATTACTTTATTCTGATCCACGTTTTTGTGTTAACATTAGGTTTTACATAACTTTTGAGCGAATACGGAAAGAAAGAGATTTATCCTACTGCAAATGAATGAACAATAGTGATCCCGCAATATAGTAGATAAAAGTTCAGTCTATAAAATTCAAACCTTTATTCTAGTAGTAGTGATTGCCATGTGCTGCACATGATGTGCACTAATCTGGATAATACCAAAAATTAAAAAATATACAGTTAGTCTCTAATAAAACCTGGCTTGCAGTTTATTAAAAATAATTCGTTTAAGGAACCGCTAAAACCGATTTTTCACAATGAGCTTTGTGAACAATAATGACTGCGCAGTGTGCGTAAGAAATTTAGTGAAACGCTACGGGAATGGACCACCAACGCTCAACAAATTAAACATGACAGTCAAAAAAGGGAATATGTAAGCCAAATAATATTTTGCATCTTTTCTTAAGTAGCCGCAGGCTAATTATTCGTTTTGCAAATTTGCACATCCTTTTATCTACAGCACTTTTACAACTTTTCAATCGACAGTAAAAAATTATATGCGGTACTTATTTCAACATTTACAAAGGTATATTATCTTGTTTCTATGGCTAATGATCAGATATTGCATGCTGGGAGCTAGTGGATGTGGAAAAACGACAATTTTATCATGTATAGTTGGATTGCAAACATGGGATGCTGGAACAATTAACGTGCTCGGACAATCTCCAGGAAAAGAGCTTGCCACAAAACTGGGCTATATGCCTCAAGTAATGGAATAAGCGATTTATATTTTAAAAGAGTTTGAATATTTGTGATCTATTATCATTTCACGGAAATGCTTTAGGACCTAGCTTTGTACGAGCAACTTACTGTTTATGAAATTCTTCAATTTTATGGAAAACTTTACCACATTCATGAATGCCAGTTAAAAGAAAACTGGAGTTTTCTAAAAACCTTGCTAGAATTTTCTGACGAGATGAAGCTAATCAGAAACATGAGGTAGTAAATGCATCATCAACTAAACTTGTGATGTAGGTGTAGTTGTCCTTAATTTGAAAAAAGATGATTCATAAATTGTTATGCTATAGTGGCGGACAAAAAAGAAGAGCTTCTTTAGCATTGGCCCTAATTCACAGTCCGCAGCTGCTAATATTAGATGAACCGGTATATAGAAATCTTGCTTAAGAAAATCTTTATATTTTGGTAACTAAAAGTGTTTATTATTCTAGACGGTAGGGTTGGATCCACTATTACGTGAAAAGTAAGTTCAAAAAATTGTAGTGTACGTATGGCTTTTATGTATACAACATATGCCATATTATTCTATACAGAATATGGAACTATATGCGAACCATAGTGGATACAATGAACTCTACAATTATTATAACCACGCATTACATTGAAGAGGCTCGGTGTTGTGATATGGTAAATTGACAAGTAAAACAACCTAAATTTCAAGCAAGCATTGGTTTTTAGAAAAAATACGGTTTGTGTTTTTGCAAAGATTGGTGTAATAAGAAATGGCAGAAATATAGCCGAAAGTTCTCCAGCAAAACTACTTGAAAATTTCAACTGTGATTTGTTGGAGGATGCCGTTACTAAACTTTGTCACGATGACGAGAAACAAACGATCTATCTGAATAAAAGGGATTCTAATATTTCATGGGGAAATGCAGCAAAGAACTTGGTCCAGTCTGCTGCCATAATAGAAACCAGTTTGTTACTGACCATGAATAAATCTTCAAGCTTTGACTGTGAAACAAGCATAATTGAACAAAGACGTGATGCTGAAAGCGTGGGAAGAATTCACGAATCTGAGTGCTCTGCAATGAGTCATAATTTTGAAAAGATGCATGGGCTCACAAAAGTAATGGCATTGACGTTGATACGACATCCTGTGTACGAACCCTATCTACCGTTATATAATGACTACTTTTGAATGTCTTTTTAATACCAAACATCTATTCATGTAGATTTCTAGTATCACTAATGATCATGCCTACAATCCAATGCAGTGTGATTTTGGCATCAATTGGAGCTAGAGTAAAAGATATTCAATTCGGAGTTGTTAATCACGATCTGATCAACTGGAAAACGGAATGTGAAATGCTAAGGCATTTTGAAAATGTCTGTGATTCAACCACCCTCAGTTGTGAATTTATTAATCAAATCCAAAATGATGATTTATTGGTTTTGGTAAGAAATGAATATACTTTGTTGGGGTTAAGTAATGTACTCTTTTAAACAGTCGTTGATGTATTTAGAATTCTTATGAAAATGAAACAATTGCTCTGGAACAAGTTCAATTGGGACAAATTTGGGGATACATTTCAATTCCAGCTAATTACTCCATACATTTATTGGAGCTGGCAATGGAAAAGCACTTAGCAACAAATGAAACTCTTGAAGGGTCGAGAATTCAACTTCGATTGGATCATTCCCGTAACCATAAAAATCTGTTAAGTTATATTTATTAAACTTAATGAATTAACTACATGACTTTTATTTTCAGAATACCTAACTGCACAATTTATTCTGAAAAATTTGTACATCAATTATTTAAATACTTCTACTAAGCTAGCGAAATTATGTGGATTGCCAAAAGGAGAAATTGATCTACCACTTGAAGTAAAATACAAAATGGGTTAAAATTCTTAATTCAAAAAGTTGTCTAAGAAGCTTATGACTCCTTATCATTTAACAGTTCAAGGCTGTATATGGAGATTTTTCTGATGACTATGTCGGCTTTATGCTGCCAGGAGACCTATTACTGTATGTTTTATTGATGCATTACCAAGTACATCTATTAAAATAAGCTGAATGAAGTAAAACTTAACTTTACATTTTCATTACGTCTAGGGCATTGTATTGCTTGACAGGAATGCTCAGTGCTCTTATATTCGTTGCAGGTATAGTCTATATCTATCTGAGCAACATCTTCTGTTTATGCATACAAATACCTTGGGATTCTTTGTTGATTTCAGATTACAAACAGGGTACACTGAGCCGTACTCGAGTTGCAGGCTTAAATATAACTCATATTCTTTGTAGCCATATAACCATTCAATCAGTTGTTACAATAGTACAAGTTGGAATTGTCACGGTATTCCAATATTTTGCTCTTGGCATTGAAATTAAAGGATCCCGGCTACAATTTATATACGTTGTAATCAGTTTTCTTACCGGAATATCTGCAACGTCATTCGGTAAGCAGTTGAGTTTTAAAAAGTGCATATTTATTTTTTAAATTAGAAATCTAAATGTGATTTTGTTTTAGGATTGCTCCTTGGAATTGTATGCCGTGGAGAAATTGAAGTCTTTTTAGTGGGTTTATTCATGTATCACATCTTTCTGACTTGGGGAGGTGTATGTGTACCAACCGAAACCAGCTCATGGTTTTGGCAACAGCATTTAGGATACGTCATTCCAATTAAAGTTCCAACCATGGCGTTAAGGTCAGCGTATGTGCGAGGACTTGGAATAACCCATGTTTTGGTATGGCCAGGAATTGCAGTGTCCTTAGCTTGCATAACGGTATTTTCCTTTGCCTGTGTCATCTTATTTCAAGCAATTAAACTTTAAGGACTTTAGCTAAAAACAACTGAATATAATAATATGTTTTATAGACCAACTTGTTTACAAAACATACTTTTACAGATGTAACAAGCTGTAGGCTGAAATAGGCTTTTTTGGGGTTTAGTTTTTGATTTCATTTATTATCCCGATTTACTATCTAATTTAACATAAACTGGTGTTTATAGTTTATTTACGTGCATTAGTGATCATATGATTTTGAATAATCTAGAAATTTGTGCCGTTTTGTTTTAAATGTTTGTTATATACTGTTGTTTTTGGAATTTAAATGTACACAAATCATTAGGTTTAATCCTGAGTACTTTTTAAAATTTGTAATAAAAATAAAAATTTGTATTAACTATTCAAAGCTTTTTAAAGTCTTATTGATTGTTAATATTGCTTATTAGCTCGCTGCTTCCGCAGGAGATATATTTAAGATATCGTGTCCGCTTATCTGTCTGTCTGTCAGTATGTATACTTTATTTTTAAGCCGTCAAAATGGGCTCTACTGTAGAGCCTCTACACCAAGCAAAATGAGCTTTTAAGAAGATCTAGTGGGCTCCAAAATATAAAGTAGACGGACACACAGACAGACACACGGACAAACAGACATAATACATCTTAATAAGCTCCTCTGCAGAAGCAGCGAGCTGATAATCTACTTTTTGTTCTGTATGTGAGAGTATAAACCTCCAAATGATTCGAACGCAAAATAAACCCATTATATATTCTGAACCAGGTACATGATAAAATTTATCTTACTATCAAAATACTAATTTATACAAAATGCTTCACTTGTACTTGCATTTACACAGTATTAAGAGAAATTAGTATGTACATGCTGACAAGCAACACTTTAAAGCTGTGTAAAGGTTATTGGGTACCAAAAAATAAAACAACGTAGGATTAAAGCTAGATTTTACTTTGTAATCTAAAAACAGACAAGGAAATCCAGCAAGCAAACACGTCACAATCTTGTGGGAATTTATAACAAAAAGTCATTTTGAAGACGTTTGTGAGAACAGTACAATTAGATACAACATAAAATGGGACTTTGTTTAACGATGCATAATATATTTAATTTATTACTACAAGACATTTAGAAACTTATCAACCTGTGAAATCATATTTTGAATTCTTTATGTTGACTTGTAATGAAAACAACTTGAAAATTGCATGTGCAAACCCGAGTAAATCCGGAAATTTGTAGCCACACGTTGCCACCAAAAAGTATCATTTTGGGCATTTTGTGTTTTCAAGATTTGTCCTTAAGATTTATTCTCAAATATGGACTTTAAATCGTTTCTATTCGTGCATCACATACATAGCTAATTTATTTTCCGGGTTGAAGACTTTTACAAATAGTTAGTGGCTTATGTGGAATAAAAAATTATAATTATTTTAAAAATTAATTGGTTCCCACTAAATGTATTTTTAATCTGATACAATGTGTACCAGTCGTTTTAATCAAATTTACATACATTTACAAAACAAGCTCATGTACCAGCACATGTTTTACAATTAGCATGTCTTATGATGTTTTTAAAAAAGATTGTGTTTGCAAAAACTGGTTTCTGTAGGCACGCAACTTTGTGCAATTGCAAGTTTTTACAGATAATGTTCTCATTACTTGCTACTCACCTGGGCTACCTAACGTACGGAGCTTTATAAGATACAATGTAGCAATTACAAGGTTGTGAGAACAAAAAAACGGGTAATCTACATCGTTGCAATTTTATCCATAATTAGTTCAGTATGATCAAAATTTGTATGCAGCATTTGTACCTTTGTTGCAATGCATAGCAGGTTTGTGGTTTTATAAAATCCGGGTTTGTGATTTGTATATTTACATTGTTATAATCAGCAGAAAACTATTACATAACACGTAAGGTGAATACTCAGTTTTTAGTGTGAATTATGTATTTGTTGGTAGTTATGATTATGTGCATTCACCTGCATGAACATAAAACTCACTGCACTAAAATATTTGAAGATCAGTCTAAAATCAATGTGTTGTTTTAAAACTCTGCTTACAGTTATTGTCTAGTTATTTCTTGGAGAAGATTAGCTTAACAAACTGTAAAATTTAATCTTGTTGTCATAATGAGCTTTTTGAATTCCAGTGACTACGCCGTATACGTAAGAAGTTTGGTAAAGCGCTTTGGCAATGGACCACCCACGCTCAACAAATTGAATATGACAGTGAAGAAAGGAACCATGTAAGTCTAAAATATGTTTTTGTGACTTAGTTGCGACTCCTTATATATTAAATGTCTTGTTATCCTTCTAATGAATAGATACGGCCTGCTGGGTGCTAGTGGATGTGGGAAGACGACCGTTTTGTCATGCATAGTTGGATTGCAAACATGGGATGCTGGAGAAATTCACGTACTTGGACAATCTCCAGGAAAAGAGCTTGCATCAAAACTGGGTTACATGCCTCAAGTACAAAAATTAATAATAAAAACAGAAAATACCACAAACGGTTTGATGCTTGATTAATTCGTGTGGTCTTTCGATTTTGTTGATATCAGGACCTAGCTTTGTATGACCAACTTGCTGTTTACGAAATTCTTCAATTTTACGGAAAACTTTACAACATTCCTGAATATCAATTAGAAGAAAAGTGGAGATTGTTAAAAGCCTTGCTAGAGTTTCCTGACGAGCTAAATCTAATTAAAAATATGAGGTAATACGGTACTACTTCAAACTTGTAAGTTTGTTGAAATTTCATTTAACCGATAAATCATAAATTGTTGCAGTGGTGGACAGAAACGAAGAGCTTCTTTAGCAGTTGCCTTGATTCATAGTCCGGAACTATTAATATTAGACGAGCCGGTATATATAAATTTATCTTACGACATAATTTATATTTTGGGAGCTTATACATTTTTTATATATTTTAGACTGTCGGACTGGATCCGATATTACGTGAAAAGTAAGTAAAAAAATTAGGTATTATGCAAAGTTTTCAATCACCTTGGCAATACACTTTTTCCAGAATATGGAACCATCTGCAAACCATAGTAGAAACTATGAACACTACTATTATTATAACCACGCATTATATTGAAGAAGCTCGGTTTTGTGATACGGTAATTAAAAGTAAACAAGGCTGCTACAATTCTGTTAAGAATATAGACAAACAAATATACTCTTTTTTGCAAAGATTGGTGTGATACGAAATGGAAGAATTATAGCCGAAAATTCTCCAGCAAATCTACTAGAAAAATTTAACTGCCATGTATTGGAGGACGCCGTTACTAAACTTTGTCACAAAGACGAGAAACAATTACTAGAACACCTCCATACGAACCCAAACAAAGGCTGGAAAATTCATGGGGATATCTCCTGGGGAAATGTATCATTTAACTTACCAATACAAAAAGCACTGTGCTTTTAAGCGTCCGCACATCCAAAAGCTTTGACTCTGAAACAAGTGAGAGTGAACAAAGTCGAAAAAATGTGAGAAGCGTGGGAAAAAATCCTGGATCTGAAATGCGTCATAATATTGAAAAGGTGCAAGGACTAACAAAAGTAATGGCACTGACGTTATTGCGACATCCCGTGTACGAAATTCATTTAATTTTACGTAATCGCTTTCCTTAACCTAATAATCGCTATTGTTGATTTAATGTTTAATCATGAACATTTATTTATTTAGATTTGCAGTGGCACTAATGATCGTGCCTACAGTCCAAAGTTTCTTTGTTCTGGCAACATTTGGAGCTAGAGTAAAAGGTATTCATATTGGAGTTGTTAACCACGACGTGGTCAACTGGAAAACGGACTGTGAATTGCAAAAGAATTTTGAAAATGGTTGTGACCTAAAGTCTATCAGTTGTGGATTTCTTAACCAAATTGAAAAAGATGATTTGTTGCTATTGGTAAAAACTAAATATATTTTAACCAGTTAATGGCAAACCAATAAAAATGCTCGCTGCTAAAGACGATTAGTGAGTGGGCATAGCAACAGTCACTTCGATAAAGTAGCATCATAATTTAGACTCAAAAACCACAATGAGTTGAACTTTATATAAGTAATACTTAATAACTGGCCATCTACCCTGGTTTAGGCCAATTTACCCTGGTTTAGAGCCCATTTACCCTGGTTTAGGCCCATTTACCCTGGTCTGGAAAATAAAGTGGACACACAGACACACGGACACACGGACACACGGACACACGGACACGACATCTTAAATAGCTCTCCTGCAGACGCAGCGAGCTAATAACTGGCCATCTACCCTGGTTTAGGCCCATTTACCCTGGTTTAGAGCCCATTTATCCTGGTTTAGAGCCCATTTACCCTGGTTTAGGCCCATTTACCCTGGTTTAGGCCCATTTATCCTGGTTTAGAGCCCATTTACCCTGATTTAGAGCCATTTACCCTGGTTTAGGCCCATTTACCCTGGTTTAGAGCCCATTTATCCTTGTTTAGGCCCATTTACCCTGGTTTAAAGCCCATTTATCCTGGTTTAGAGCCCATTTACCCTGGTTTAGGCCCATTTATCCTGGTTTAGAGCCCATTTATCCTGGTTTAGAGCCCATTTACCCTGGTTTAGAGCCCATTTACCCTGGTTTAGAGCCATTTACCCTGGTTTAGGCCCATTTACCCTGGTTTAGAGCCATTTACCCTGGTTTAGGCCCATTTACCCTGGTTTAGAGCCATTTACCCTGGTTTAGGCCCATTTACCCTGGTCTGGAAAATAAAGTGGACACACAGACACACGGACACACGGACACGACATCTACCATGGGCCTAAACTACATTTTGCTTTACATGATTTGTGCTGCTAACGATCATGAAATTGATTCGGGCCTTTTTCAACGTTTCTTTACCAAACCCCAAATACCAAAACCATAAATACACGTAATTGTTTTACAGATGCATACCACAACAAAGTGGACTAAAACAGACAAAATAATTTTCGTAAACTTTTATTACGTAGTTCTTACTTGTCTTCAACGTGCACAATGGCACTTCTATTATTAAAAGTATGTCTTATTAAAACTTAATACTTTTAAATGCTATAATACAGGCAAGCACAAAAATAACTGTCTACGTTGAGGACGCTGCAATCCCGGGCCAAACCAAAACATGAGTTATTCAAAGTTCTCTCATATCTGATCTTAACGCCATGATTGGAAGCTTAATTGATATAATGTATCCCATCTGTTGCCAAAACCATGTAGTGGTTTCAGTTAGAAGAGACACGCCTCCCCAAATCACCATAATAGAAACAAGGAATATGGCAAGACAAAAAACAGCAATTTTTTCGCAGCATAGAAACCCAAGGAGCAAACCTATTGATCAGGAAAGTATGTACAATGATAGAAACCAACTTCCTTATACGTTTTTTTCAACCTTTCAAATAGCTGATTACCAAATGAAGTTGACAATATTCCGGTAAGAAGGCTGATTAGAACGTACAGGATTTGTAACTGATATTGATATATACTTGGTATTTTCGCACCCCTCCATTTGAAATACATGTGTCCATATATTTTAAATGGAGGGGTTGGAAATGGAAAAATGCGTGCATTTGAGAAAAAAGAAGACGGTACTTCTGCTGCTGTTAGTTGTTCATTGCGCATGAACAAGTAGTAACAGCAGTGTACCATCGAGTAGTGGTGGTGGTGTGTAAGTTAAGTGTGTTGATTTACTCGGATCTGTGTATTTTTCCCACCCGTCAAAACAGTAAAAATTGCCAAGTAAAGTTGATTAATTAAAAGTGCCAAGTAAAGTTGATTAATTAAAATAAAATTATAAGAGACCAATACAAAATGCCGCGGCCTCCGCAAAAGAAAACGACTGCAAAAAAGAAAAAATGTAATTACACTGAAAACAAAATACCAGTGTACACTAAATAAAGCATTTTAGAATGGCTTGACAATAGCCTGCAGCGCCGACTTCCCGACATACAAGAGGGAAACAATGACGAGTATAGTGTTTTGATGACGACTGGGAGGCAGAATGGCTACTGGATGACGCCAAAAGTGCTGCAGGGGAAGCCAGGGAGTTACACTTTGAAGCAGAAGACGCCCTAAGCGAGAAGCTACGGCCACCCGGTTTTCTGCCTCCTCACCTAACAGAAATCAAAGTTATCCAAACTTCCAGATGCGAAATTAAATATGCTCAAAGTTGAAATTTCCAAAATCCAAATGGAGTGAAAAATGAAAGAGATTAAAATCTTTCAGAAGAAATCTGTTCAAGAGGATCTTGATGCACTCTGAAGGGAATATCGTGTAAGCTTACTACTGCTATACATTTAAATTGGTAATTAATTGATTATTACTGATTACTGCATATTTCCTTACTAACCTACATATTATATGTTTTTAAATGTTGGATAGACTACGTAATGAAATTTGGCTTCTCTGATAAAAGGTAGGTCAAATCTAAAGTTAATAGGCTAAAGCTAAGTATCATTTGTGTGCAGCGCATTGAAGTGGATCTTGAGCAAATGGTTGTTTATATTTAGAATGTTTTTAAATATAAGCAAGTGCCCACGGAATATCCTGTCATCTAGGCATAAGATTCAATTATTATCGGTTCGGGCTTTTGCAGACTCGGGCGATCCAAGACCAATTTTTCTAATATTTTGCAAACAGAAACTTGGGAACTTGTAAGAAAGTTTCACCGCCTTGGAATGCAAATTATTTACATTTCCCACGACTATGTGAAGCCTTCGTGGTACAGGGATCAAAATTTCCAGGGACCAGAGGACAGAATTATGTATAATCACGAAAAGGAGGCACATGTTAGCGTTCTCGTTAGCGTTATTAATGAAGAAGAATGGATTTTGAACGACTGCAACAAGAACTCAATTACCACCAAGAAGCGTCCCGACACTTTGGAGTTTTATAAACGTGTCAAGACGTTTGCATTTCATTAATTATAGAAAAAAACTGGACATGAGACTTGGGAATGAAGACCCGCGCCGACAGGTACGGTACTGTGTTGTTGAATCATCGCCTCCATATTACTGAGTGAACTATATCCGTATCCTTCTAAACTGTATGCAAATGCGACATTGACTTACTATAATATTTGTTTTTACCTTTGTAGTGTGATGCCTGGACGCTATCTTTTCACAAAGTGAAAGGAAAGAAAATGTGAGATGTCAACAAAACCGCATGTCAAATACATTATTTGCAGATAAAGTCTCTCATCACATTGGTGGACACGTTCCTGGCACAAGCTCTATGACTGGAAAGATGAGGAACTACAACTATGACCACATCTTGGGCTTGTTGAAAAGAAGCGAAGACGTTCCTCCAATGGCGGTGAAGAGAATGATTATGCAAAGATGTTTCATATACATTGTGTAAAATCATATAAAAACGAATGACGGTGTCCAGATGGATGAGATCCAGAAAACGATTGCTGACAAAAACATGGATGTGGCCAAATCCGGAGGAACAAATGCGTCAGTTGTAGCTGGCAAGATGGAACCCGCAAACAAGCAGTGGAAAAAGTGTGTGCCTGGTAGAAAGAATGGAAATCAACAACCGAAAGCAGCTCTGAAGAGGAGGTATATTTTAAATACTTTCAGTTTATGTTTATTTTTCTTCAGTATTAGACCAAAAATTAGTAATTGGAATCTTTTGGGAAGTAGTGTTTAGTACAGCGTGCACGGCTGCTTTGTAGGCGCTTCATGTCAGTTTCAGTGTTAAATTTTCTAGCTAAATTATGTTTAGGTAGTGACTTAAGTATGCATGCAACATGATCATGGTATTTAATAATTACATTTTGTCAAGATATAATGAGAATTTCAATTTGTTTATTGTTGTTTACAAAATTTCAGTTAATATGTTTGATGCTGATTATTATTATTATTTTTAACGCTTGTTTAAATTCATATTTAAAAGTACTAAGTTAAGAAAATCTTGTTGACATTATTGTAAGCTGTAAATAAAAGATTGGGAGTAACGAAGGAATCCCGCCATGATTGTCAGTTTTCTTGTTCCTTTCCAATGATAGACAACATTTTGCTTGCAGCTTTTACAATGGAATTGTTACAGGTGTAAAGAGGTTTTCACTGTCACTGTCATCCTTGTCAGATGAACCCTCACCAATCAAAAATTCGTATTAAAATTTAAGCATGCAAAAGTAAAATTGAGAGAGGAACAAAATTTAACAAAAGTTTAATATAGTAGATTACTTCATCGACCATTGCCTTAACTTTTCTCATAGATAGGGACTATTCATTAATGAGCCGCTGCAGGATTGGCATAAAACGGTAAAGCCTCGTCGTCTCAATTTTTTAAACTGCGCGTCATACACGTAATCGGGCACGTTCGTCCAACTTGATGAGCAGCAAAGTCGTACTACATTATGGGTTGAGTCTGCCGTCGCTTTACGTCCAAATAATGGTGGTCGTTTTCAACTTGTTGAGTCAGAAAGAGGCAGCAGTACGTACAGCTGTTCTTCAGGTAGAACGGTATGCAAGAGGTCCCTTCTTGTATAAAATTCGATTTCCACCAGCAATGAGCCTCCTTCCCATGAAACGTAGAATGGCATGCAAATCGACATCCAGAAAAAAAATCATTGTCTGAATATTCCTTCATTAACAAATCATTGAGGTTATAATCGTAATGTGCTAGTGAGGCATCACGTGGTGGTGTGATATAAAGATAATAACCTTGGTGCCTCTCCTGTACAACTTTTTAATACGCCTCCAAACTCGTAATTTCAAAATCTGAGAAACGGTTGTTTTATTTATGAATCCAGTGCACAACCGCGCGCCATTAACACAATAATGTAGTCCCCTGACTTGAAAATGGGATAATCTTCTTCGAATTTCTCATAAAGGACTTTGTTGAATAAGATTTCTATTCTCTAATAGACAGCGCCTTTAAACTCTAGTTGAGGTTGCTAAAATTAAAATGTTTTTACCCAATGGCATTATGTGTGAAACAGTACGCTTCAAATTTACGAACAACTTTAAAACTGGCCACTAACCTCCATCGTTATGGAATCGCTAACGTAGCCAGACGCACATTTGTTTGTTTGCAAAAGATTTGTTTTATTCCTATTAATCTACTAGAATGTTACTACTACTACTAATACTACTCATAATTTTTAAAGATGCAATAACAATACATTGATAACTTTTACAGGTTTATTTGTAGCCGGATTTTTCTTGCTGTTTCCATTTTTACGTCATAGAACGCGTTTGAGGGGCATTTAAGATGCTTGGTTTACAGTGCCGTTACTGCGTTTTCCGCCCATTGACCTAGTTCCTGCGTCTGTCGTACTTTTTGGGCAGCGTTTCAGCTTCTGCACTTTTTCCCCTGTGCAGCATTCAAGATTGCAGATGTTTTGTTGTCAAAATCTTTGTTTTGCATTTGCTTGGAAAATTCGACATATCCCCTAGCAGTTTTGGCAAAGCCGGGAAAGAACTGCGATATTTTCGTCTTTTAGGCTAAGGATTAAAGATAAAAAAGACCATGTATTAAATGAGGATAGGAGGCAGTGTTGAGGATAGCAGGCAGTGCCAGGTATGGCCGCCTCTTTAAGTCGCTCATGCATACCAGAGCACTCATGTCCACAAATTCTTTTCAAGATTTTGACATCAGGTATTTGTTCATTTTTTTCTGTTTGATAGTCATTCTTGGAGACATGCTTTGCCAGTTTTTTCTCGTCATCGTGACAAAGTTTTGTTACGGCGTCGTCTAACAGAATGCAACTTAATTTTTCAAGTAGTTCTGTTGGAGAAGTTTCGATGATAATTTTGTCATTTCTCATTACGCCAATCCTTGCAAAAAATAGGAAGATTTTAATATTTAAAGTAATCAATATTGCTTTGCCAGCCTTTGCAAATTTTGAATATTTAATAAACCTGACAAACAGGATATAGGAAACTTGCGACCATTGCGAGCGAATGTGTAGCCAAAATTACAATGCTAAAATTCTGCTATTTCATTTGTCGTGAAATTCTGCTTTATTTGATACCCCATATATGCCATGTTGCTTGAAAATGCATGATCTCTTAAATTTTTTCGGCTTTAGCGGTCAAATGGTTATGTATTTTGACAAACTAACATTTGAATCGTTAACTTGATCAAAAACTGACTTAAAAACATGTGTCGCATCATGCGACTCGCATGCTATAGGTCACTTGCAAAAAATTTAAAATCGAAATGAATTCTAATGTCGCAAAAATATAAATGGATTCTGGATGGATTTGTCTAATGAAGCTGGTCTCTCTGTTTTCTGAAACATTTCTGAAATATTTTGCATGACGGCATAGGTGACGCCAAGTTTCAAATTCGGTAGCAGGTGATTGCCATCTTCAAAACCAGGATTCGAGGTAACCCTTCAAAGGATTTGATTCATGCATTTATTGACAAAATTGAAAACCGTGAGGATCCTCAGACTTGGATTTTCTTGGCTATCATCTACCCAAAGGAGAAATTGTTACCTCGTTTCTTCACTATATCCATAATGACAAGTCAATTTGGGATGACTCGGATAACTTTCGCCCAGATAGATACTTGGAGGAGGGTGGCAGAAACCTGAGAGACTTTGTGGACGCAGAAATTGTCCAGGACAGCAGACAACCAGAAAGACGGTATTTCTCTACTGCGCAGTACTATTTCAAAAGTATACCTTTGAAATGGATTCCAACCTATTTGTCCAGTTACTGAACTCCAGTATTTATTAATGCAACAATGCAAATTAAGTAATAAAAATATACAAACCCACACGACTTCCATTGGCATGCAAATATTTCAAATATGTTTTATTTATTATTTTGAAATTTAGCAAACATGGATATGATCGATTTACGCATCCAACGGAAACTGTAAACGTTTGAGAATTTAATAACTTAACTGAATTTTAAGTTTCGCTTTCATAATTTTTAGATACATAAATATAAGCATTTATTATAGAAATGAAAAGTAGGACTGTAGATTTTCAACTGAATTAATATCAGGAAATTGTACGTTGAAAACTAGTTTCTCCTTGAAATTTTCTATCGCACTAAGTGGGCTTATCAACTTGTGAACATTTCTGTGTGTTAAATCCCTTGTCAATTTTGGAAAATTGTCGATTGAGAATAATAGAGTTTTTGGATAAATGGAAAAGGACTCACTAAAAATACCGCAAGCATTTAAATGCTACAAGATTGGGGCCGACGTGCACACATTTTTAAAAAAGGTAGACTCAGATATACGAATGGTTTGTACAAAGGTTTCTTGGGTCAATAAACAACCAACAACAACAACATCAACAACCTTGTAATCCAAATTTTATTATTGGAAGATTTTATATTAGTTTATTTTAAAACGTAAAGTATAAACGAAAAACCATGTTGTGTGATTATCTTTTTTGCTTTTAGCACTTCTTTGCGTGAGAACTGTTTGCATACTGGACAAGTTGGTTTTGGACCAGTGAAGTTAGCAATTTTGCCGAGTATATAAATAACTCTGCTTTAGCCATATTATTTGAAACTGGAGGAAGGGAATGCCCCTCACCTTGATAAAAATACGGGGAATTGACATTTTCGAAATTGATAATGTCGCCAACACAACAAGTGGGATTTTGTGTAACATAATCAATTATACTTTAATCAATAAACGGTTAAATTTTACAACGTTTGTGTTTTAAATATTTATTTATACGCAAATAAAAATTACGATACAATTAGGCCTAGCTATGGGAGGGAATTCCAGTTTCGAATTAATTGTTTTTCTTCACTTCCAATTCTTTAAATCAGATTAGATAAATCGACAACGTCAACGAGTTTTAAATGGCTTATTCATGTCTAAGACTATTAAAAAAAACACGTACACGTGCAATCAAATATGCAAATAAGTGATAATTACCCAAGAAACATAAATCATGATTATTTTACTACTTGTAAACTTCTTTAATACTCCAATATTTTTAAACTTATCAAAGATCACGCCTTTTAAATTCAAACACAAAATTTCTGTCTGGTGTTAACGAAACATAAGGAAGTAGTGTCACATCTTCTAATTTGGTATGACTGATAATCTCAAAGTTTCTCAAAATATAGGCTGCAATAACTTTCATTTGTATCATTGCAAACTTTTGTCCAAAGCAACCTCTTGGCCCACCAGAAAAAGGAATAAAAGAACAGGAATGGCGTTTGGCCACCACCTCTGGTAGAAATCGATCTGGGTCAAACTTTTCAGGACATGTAAAATAGTTTGAGAGTCTATGTGTGACAAACGGGCTTATGCATATATTGCATCCAGCAGGCAGTTCGTAACGCTTGTTTTTGCTTTCTAGAGTCAGTGGTGTTTCTAGACAGCGAAAATACATGAATCCGGGTGGAAACAGTCTCAGCGTTTCTTGGAGGCAGCGTTCAACGTATTTCAAGCCGGAAGTAGCAGTTTCATAAGAAATTTCGTTGTGTTCCATAGTTTCAAACATTGCGTCTATTTCCATTTGACAGCTTTTTTGAATTTGGGAATAAAGACCCATCATAAAGCAAAAGAAATGAAGAGCTGTAGATCCCGTTTCGAAACCCTAGTCGGAATAAAGTGTATATCATTTTATTATATAAGTTTACCGGAAATTTTACACAAGCTGTGAATTACTTTTTTACCCCCATTATCAAGACATTTATTTCATCCACAATTTGGTCCTCAATCATTTCGGCGCTAAGCATTTCATTCAGCATGGTTCGAAAGGAGGCTGATTCCGACTCAGAGTTTAAACTTGCTTTGCTTTCGGTTGCCTCTGCTGACGCTTGATTTATTTTATTCTGCTTAATTTTCTAAAAACGAAGGTAATACGCTTTTTAAATCACTAATATATCGTAGTACTACATAAATACAAGTGTTTCAGGTATTATATGCCAGTTTGTATTTTTGACAATACGGAAGCCATTTTAATCATCATACCGCTCTTGCAAAGTCAAGCATTTCATAGGCAGCCTGGTAATGAACTTTTGAGAGAGGGTGCAGTTTCCACACAGGTTCTACTAAAAGCCATGGGGTCATAATACGCTTTATGCCCGTTTTTTTCCATCTAGAGATAAAATACATTACAGCACTATGCTTTTGCTATATACAAATATGCTATTTGATAAATACATACGTGTCAAAATTATGGTGATATCGATTTAGTTCACTGGGAGAGTTTATGTTTGAGCCAGTAATCATTTCTGGAAAAGGTAAAATTGCAATTTAATAGTTATGGGTTGGGTAACAATATTACTCAAGCTAAAGTTTTAAGGTAATATGTTTACCACAAATCCATTTGAGAAACAATACATTCAGTTCTGCACATATTGTGTGTGTTTTTGCATCTGCAAATATTTCTGCCAGTTCGTTAACAAAGCCCTTACTATGCTTGTTCAGCATACCCATATAAGCTTTCAGGTTGGAAGTGGATTGTGTTCGATTCAGAATTTTTCGCTGATTTTGCCAAAATTTTCCTTTTGAAATTCCCACTCCGTTAGTTTGATAGGGTTGTGCATATTTATAAAGAGCAGCTTTTACCCCATGCCCAAGACCTGACGATTTCAACAGAGGATGAATCAATTTCGGGGACACTAGTACAACAAATGATGTATTGAATCCTGAGAACTTGAATATTTCAGGGTAAGTTTCGCCCCACTTTAGAAATACGTATAGCAAGTCTGAAATGTGGAAATTATGATGTAATTAAGTTTCTAAAAATTTAAATGCGATAATTTTTTGGGAATGATTGTACTTAAAACTGGCCATAGCTGGGGTATATTTCCTACTATTTTGATTGGCAAGGTTGGTTTTGGTCCTGGGATATCTTCTACGCTCAGCACATTTATAGAGTTTGCTTGTGCTTTCTTTTTTCGAACATAAAAATGTAAATATATAAATACTAAAGAAAATACTCCTGCCAAAATATTTAGCCAGATAAACGTCTTTTCTAATTTTGAGCTTGAATCCATCCTTGTTTCAATCAAATCTGTTTAATGGAACAGTACAAGCGCTTGCAATTTGCAATAAGTTTTTACGACCAAGTCTTTCAATCAACTAAATTTTGTGCCGTACATATTTCATCTTATAAGAAGCAAGGTTATTTGGTGTGGGAAAATTATTTTAGCCGGAAATTCAATTATTTGATTATAAAATAAACATAACCGTGTTTTATATGCTTGGGTTATAGGCAAAAAAGTTCTCCAGGCCTATTACGCAATTGTTTTTATAAAATGAACATGAAACTGCTTTTAAAACTGATATTTTTTTCTATTTTTGTACCATTATTTTTTTGTAATATTTATCATTATCAATAATGTCATGATATGACAGGTTCATTAGGGGTAAACTGTAAATCTATAAACTTTTATCGTTTCTCTGTCAAAACTTGTTTCATGAGAAAAGTTTTCCCCAAATAAGGCAATAAGTAAAACCAAATGTGTGGTTTATTTTTATCCTGTAAATGATCGGTCTTACTAATTATGAGTGATATCTTTGCAAAAAATAGGAAGATTTTAATATTTAAAGTAATCAATATTGCTTTGCCAGCCTTTACAAATTTTCAATATTTAATAAACCTGACAAACAGGATATAGGAAACTTGCGACCATTGCGAGCAAATGTGTAGCCAAAATTACAATGCTAAAATTCTGCTATTTCATTTGTCTTGAAATTCTGCATTATTTGATACCACATATATG
Source organism: Entomobrya proxima (assembly GCA_029691765.1). NCBI lineage: Eukaryota > Metazoa > Arthropoda > Collembola > Entomobryomorpha > Entomobryidae > Entomobrya > Entomobrya proxima. The sequence goes on from CM056172.1 coordinate 41,537,839, forward strand.
CCATGTAGTTTTAAAATGCTTGATCTTTTGAAATTTTTCGGCTTTAACGGTCAAGCAGTTATGTATTTTGACAAATTAACATCAGAATCTTTAACTTGATCAAAAACTGACCTAAAAACATTTGTCGCATGCTATAGGTCACATGTGAAAATTTTGAAATCGTCGTGACCTTTTGACTTTAAAGTTGATCTTTTGGCGACCTCCCATTGGTATGGAAATATTTCGAATATGTTTTATTTATTATTTTGAAATTTAGCAAACATGGTTATGATCGATTTACTTATCCAACATCCGAACTGTAAACGTTTAAGAATTTAATAACGATTTTTAAGTTTCGCTTTCATATTTTTTAGATACATATAAGCATTTATTATAGAAATGAAAGGTACTACTAGAGTTTTTTAACTGAATTAATATCAGGAAATTGTACGTTGAAAACTAGTTTCTCCTTCAAATTTTCTGTCGCACTAAGTGGGCTTATCAACTTGTGGACATTTCTGTGTGTTAAATCTAAATCCCTTGTCAATTTTGGAAAATTTTCGATTGAGAACAATAGAGTTCTTGGAAAAATGAAAAAGGACTCGCTAAAAATACTGCAAGCTTTTAAATGCTACAAGATTGGGGCCTACGTGCACACATTTTTTAAAAAGGTAGACTCGGATATACAAATGGTTTGTACAAAGGTTTCTTGGGTCAATAAATGTCAACAACCTTACAATCCAAATTGTATTATTAGAAGACAGTCCAGACTGGCAATATAAAATTTGAAAGAAGTACAGAGGTATTATGTATTGTTCAGGTTTGAGTTCATGTGGTATTTTCTTGTATCTGCGGCTTAATGTACAATGAAAATGTTGAGTTTTTTAGAAACTCAAAGGTGAACCCAAGACAAAGACGATAACCCCTGTGGCTTTGTTAGCAGGCAGTTTGACAAACAATTAGGCGTTTGTAATAAACTTACTCTAAGTGGCATTGTTCTTGGGAAAAGTACCCGAAGTGGTGGTAACAGGGATAATACGTTTCTAACAGCTTTTCATTTTTAGGTTGAAGACCCGATAACCTTTTTGACTTATAAACACTAAAATAGCCACAAAAACTGGATTTGTGCGGTTATAAATTTATAAATTGTAAGGAATGCTTCTTCTCGTGTGATATAAAGGTTTTTGGGTATTTTGTTGGTTTGTCTGTTTTCTGAAGCAGAACAATGAAACATGGTTTTGTTCATTATTTCATGCTTTAAATTACAGCTTTTAGGGAAACAACTACCTTTTTCGTCGCCAGTCGCTTTTTAAAAGGGATTATGTGCAGCTTAAAACCCTCGTGGGAAAATGCTGTTTTATGCGGTGTAAAATATTGATTCCTAAAACAGCTAGCTTTAGCATGAGTAGGTATGCAGAAATGTGCAGGCTGGTTTAGGAAAAAGTCCATTAAAATTTGAGATATGCAGATGTATGGCAAAATTAGTCTCACGATGATACCTTATTGTTCACGATGATATCACGTGGTATTGTCTTAACTGCTATACGTAGTCATGAAGTTGGAATCATACTTCCAAATTGTAATTCTCTAGTCGGCTTTTTCTTTTTACGTGCGTCTGAAATAAGATTTAAAAATCGAGGTGAGGACGACTGAATGGGGATTAAATATTCAAGTCATTTTTCAAGCTACATAGGCATTTCATAAGATACTTAATAAGGTATCTAAACAGTATGAAAATATGAGAAAATTTATGAAGCAGTTTAAAATTCCTTTTTTGTGTATATACGTATGTATGCACGTATTTATTCCACTCTAATCCTTTTCTCCTATATACAGAAAGGATGCATTTTTTCCAACTACCCTAAACTTGCATTGTTCTCGCCTCGAAGAAAATTCTAGTTTGATCCGCAACACACCGGTCGGAACTTTTTATTGCTATTTTAAACTGCAGCAACCTTACTTAATATTTTTCAGTTTGTCTCAGCAACAATCAAAGATACGTTCACAGTTTTACTTTATTCTTCGAAGAGAACACAAGCCAGCAAACACAATTTTTGTAGCACTGTTGTTGTCTAATAAAGCAATGAGATCTTACAAGTTGCAAGTGTTTGTGCTTGCATACCTGTGCAAAGCTGTACTAGCAGAATTTCAGGATGTAAGCCCATTTCCAACAGTTTTTGAAACACTCAGGTAAGAATTTTAAAAGCAAAAATGGTTGCATCATTTCAATTATATATTAAAAGCCTTAATTTTTGCATAATTTACAAGATTATATAAAGTTGTAATACAATTATTGCTAACGCAAATTTTAAAAAGCCTTATTTGTTCACGTTTTCAGTTTGCCAGAAGGAAGGTTAATGGCTACAGTGGGAAATGGACACGTGGCTACCACAGTATATTCAGATACTGTTTACATGAACGGACTGTACAACGGCATAGGAGACAAGTCTCACCGAGCTCGTATTCCCTCCGGAAACAACATCCGAATTCATGTTCCAGCTGAAGCGGGTCCAATACTAAAGCAATGTTTTTCACTGGATGTTGCCAAGGGCGTGTTTTACGAGCGCATAGTACTGCCTGGAGGAGTTCTCATTGAGCAAAGAACATTTGCTCACCGTTACTACACGCGCCTTATTGTAACCCAGATAGAGGTTACAACTAACTCAAACAGTAAGCGAACTTTTGGCAACATTTTTTATAAAATGTTTTGAAATTGTCAACTAGTAAAAATTTAATAATTTTAATTTGTTTATTAGCGCCTTTGACCCTAAAACTTTCAAATACACCTGGGCCACAAAGTGAGGATCTAACCCCACCGAAAAGTGGATCCTTTGGGGAAACTGAGACAGAATCATGGTGCGCCAGCACTCGTGTAAAGGAAGACAACCATTACCAACAACGCACACTTCCGGTTTGTTTAAAGACTTTGGTCGTTCCAGACACGGTTGTTTTTCCAGCTAACCAAACCAACACACAAACCTATATTACAAATTATGACTTCTCTTCAACAAATTATGACTTTATGGCTGGTAAGTTGCTCTGAAATATATAGCATACTTATAAATTTTCAGTGAATATAAAAATGTTTCATACAAACTATTATTTACTATTAGTTGAAGCCATGGTTGCCGCCAACCAGCATCAGAAAATTTTGGACCAACATGTTGCAGCGTGGGAAGCTGTTTGGAACATGGGATCAATTCAAGTTGATGGAAACCTTCAGCTTGCCAAACTTGTGAATGCGTGCCTATACTACATTCTAAGCAGTCTACCAGTTGTCACACCAACTTTAACAATGTCCAGTTATCAGTTCTATGGATTAAGTCCAGGCAGCTTGGCATACGGCTCCCTTAACTTGGGTTACCAAGGACATAACTTTTGGGACACGGAACTCTGGATGTATCCCGCTTTTCTCTATTTGTATCCCGAAGCAGCAAAGCAAGTTTTGAGCTACCGTTTAGCCGTAGCTCAGGCAGCGCTGGACCGTGCAAAAGCATTGGGCTACAAGGGAGCTTTATTTCCGCAGCAGTCTGCTCGAACAGGAATTGACGTCACGCCAAATGCCACAGACGCCTTGCAGTATCACATTAACAATGACATCTCCCTTGCAATAAGGCAGTATATTGCAATGACCAGAGATTTGACATGGCTAACAGAACACCAGTATGGAAACGCAACAATTGCGTACAATGTGGTTCGGGAAATTGCAGAGTTTTGGACTAGCAAAGCCATCTATAATTCTACCACAGGATATTACGACATCAGAAATGTATTGCCACCAGATTCAGACCATCCTGGCGTTGACAACAACGGCTACACAAATGTAGGAGCTGGCTACTCAATTTATTTTGCCAAATATGCAGAGTGTCTTAGCAAAAGCACAGGTTATGATTATGATTATCCTTTATGATTCTCACAATCTTGTGGCAATCAGAAAACTTGAACGGTCTCTCAAAAATAGCGGTAGTTTCCAGATTCACAGTGCAAAGCACTATCTTCTTGTTTTCTTCACTAATTTCATTTTCATCCGGATTATACTCACTTGTTGGCCATGTATCCTCGTCTTCGTATAACCACCATGGTCCCTCCCACCATCTGATTTCCACAAGTTGTGACATTGATGTCCCTCTCGATGGAAGGTCCGCGGGATTCAACTTCCCAGGAACATGTCTCCTTTGTGAGTTTCCACTTAACTTCCGGATTTCAGTGTGATGTTGCTCACTTGTCACACGCACAGAAGGTTCACTTATACTAATGATGCCTAGATTCCACAAATCCGTCACGGCCAAATCCAAGACATGATGTGCAATAGCAAAACCCGGCTCCCTTTTTTCACAATAACTTTCTTCGAGCTTTCCGAGCATTGTCCATCCAAACTTGGTCTCAATAGCCGTTGGTCCAGACTCCAAATCAACCTTCTTTCCAGTGAGCAACTTTCCATAAAAATCAGCCCCAATTAACACTTCAATTTCCTCTTCACATTCTGTACCGTGACCATCTGATAGCTCAATGCCATACTTCTTCATTTCTTCGGTCCACGGTCCGAGAGGCACACGATCAACGGTCCCGGTGATTTTGTTCTTATCCGAGACTTCCAGCACAATATCAAATGAAGCATCCAGACTTGAAGTCGTAATTTTGTGACACTGATGCTTCTGCGGTTTAGTTTCCAATCCCCCGAACAGAATGTGGATCACCTCTTCATGTCCATAAGCTTGTAGTCCCAACTGTTCCACGGTTTTCTTGAGAATATATGACTTTACGGAGCAAGAATCCAAAATTGCGCGCACGATTCTTATCCTATCCTTCCCAAAAATCTTAATCAATACAGTCTGGAGAACTCTTCTTGACTGGACGACATGATTACACATTTCCACACTCTTATTTTGATTGGAAGTCCCCAGCTGCTCCTTTACACTTGAATCACTTAAAGGCGCCGGGCTTTTGAGCGTCCTACACATTATGGTCCAATGACGCTTTCCACAACACAAACACTTGACTGAAGATTGACATTTCTTAGAAGTATGTCCTGGCTTTAGGCAGCAGAAACAACGCTTATGTTTCTTTACCAGGGCTTCCTTCTCCTCCTGTGACAGATCTGATGCATGTCCGCAGTCTTGACTAGGGTGGTCCATATCACAAAAAATACAACTGTCGCCTGATTTCTCGGTACTCACAAATGTTGCGGCTGTTGCTGGGGTTGACCTTCCCTTGTCATTGTTTCTTGATTTAGGGTTTTCCGAGACACCTTGGCGAGCCAATCTGATTCTCTCTTTCCCGGAAACCTCATCTTGCAAAAACTTCATAAGCTGCTCCAAATGAATTTCGCTGGTGGATTTGTTTTCGTCCTTGAACACGGTGGACATCCTAAATCTCTCCCAAACCAGCAACACGTCCTCGGGCAGCGTACTCTCAACCATGGGATACAATATAGCAGCAGACTTATCCGAAGTAACACCCAAAGTTCCCAAAGCTCGTAACTGTGATGACAACTTGACATACAGACTCGAAATGTCGGTTGACCTATGATGCACCATCAACCCGATCAGATCTCGTACGTAGACTTCCACTAAGATGTCCTCACGTCCATATCTTTCTTTGAGGCTTTGGCTTTGCACAGCCAACGGATAATTCTTCTCACTCATGGGGTAACTTGATACAATTTCCAAAGCCTGAGATCCACTTTTCATGCACTGTACTAGGTACTGGAACTTGACAATGGTGTCCATATTTTCATCCTTGTGGACCGTCTCAAACTGACTCCAGAATTGTAACCAATCCCTCACATCCCCACTAAACTTCGGCAGTTCCAACTTTGGCAAACGATGATGTAACTCTTTGCAGCTTTTCACACTTGTTCCATCGACATCCTTCTTCGATGATCTCCAGATGTCATCAATTTTCTGGGCAAGTCCTTCAGATGTAGAATAGATTTCTCCCTGTTCCAACTCCAGCTGCAACAAAGTCTCTGCATCGTCACCATTCGTCAACTTTTCTGCCAACAAGTCGTCACTTGCTTTTAGGAATCGTTCTTGGCATCTGGAGAGTAGGGAGAGTAGACCACGTAACGCCTCTGCAGACACGTCTTCATTCACAAGGTCTTCCTTCGTCTTCTCGATAGCCTTCACGATAACCTCCTTCTTCAAGTCGTATATTTTTTGTAAATCACTCATCTTGAACACAGATCTAATCAAAACAACGGCGATCTGGGCAGGGCCTCCACAATGTCAGGGACGGGTCTATGCTCGCCAACGCCTGAGATTGAACTCCTATCACAGAAGGTGATAGTTGAAAACTAACAAATCCAGAACCCGACGGTTATGACAAGAAAAACAAGATGACTTAGCTTAAAATGATAAGCACAAAAGATTTAGCAAAGATTAACTTTAATTGACCAATTATCACGAAAGTTTAACTACAATTTGGCTCAGTTACTGGGACTTAAAGATTACTACAATTTAGCTGTGACGAACGATTGACTAATGACGAACTGACTGCGTGACACTGATGATCCACACGCAGTCAAAATAGTGCATTTACTACATTACAATTTGACAGGGTTCCATAGCTACCTATACTGGTGAAAGCCCGGCTCCCATTTCCTATCACGACTAAATGCACTCATACAAACTACCAGTGGGTAGTACTTTTTCTTTACAATTATAATAGCGTTCTCGACAATTGTATAACGTACCATCCAGTCCCCACGTTGGTATAAAAGCTGAATATAAGTGTAAAATTTCAAAGAGTTTCTGCCAAGTTTCATTGAACTGACTATATTCAGGCAATAGTGGTAAACGAAAAGGTGTTGGATAAAAGGCATCATTAATGTAACTACCCTTACAGTTTCCACAGTGCAAATATACGCAAGTATTAACCGTAATATTAATGTAGGGCAATAACTAGTAAAAGAAGCGGTTTCCGGTGGAAGCATTTTCAAATCCTTTATAAAGTAGTAAAATGGCTCCAGCCTAAGTGGAATGCATACTGGAGTTGTTATCCAAATAATTATGATAAGGTAGACCACAGATATATTTTCAAACAGGCCAAACAAATCAGATTTCTCTTTTCTGTAAACAAACTTTGTAATTTCTAATTTACTCATAGTGATATATCTTTTCCATGTCCACGGAGATGGTTGACTTAAAAGAAATCTGGGGCTGGTGTTCTCAACAGCAAATATTTTGGCACTATTTTGAACTAAACTTTCTTCGAAATCGACCAATTTGTTCATATAAACTATAATATCTTTTGCATATAACATCATTGGAATTGATAACGACCAGCACACAACCGATAATACAGCAAGGCCAGACAAATAGCAAACGTGTAACACATTTTTACTGTTTGGATTATAAGGAAATTTGAATAATTCCAGCAAGCAGAGAGTAAATCCCAATCCAATGAAATAAAAACAGACAAAAAAGTTTTCATAAACTTTTATTACGTTGTTCTTATTTGTCTTCGACGTGCACAATAGCACTTCTGTTTTTACAAATATGTATTCTTAAAACTTAAGACCTTTAAATGCTATAATACACGCAAGCGAAAAAATAACTGTCCACATTGAGGACGCCGCGATTCCGGGCCAAACCAAAGCATGTGTTATTCCCAGTTCTCGCACATACGCTGACCTTAACGCCATGATTGGAAGCTTAATTGGAATAATGTACCCTATCTGTTGCCAAAACCATGTAGTGGTTTCAGTAGGAAAAGACACGCCTCCCCAAATCACGATAATAGGAACAAAGAATATGGCAAGGCCAAAAACAGCAATTTCTTCACGGCATATAATCCCCAGGAGCAAACCTAGCAGAAAAATATTTACAATGATAGAAGACCAACTTCCGAATATATTTTTTAAACCTTGCAAATGGCTGATTACCAAAAGGAGTTGACGAAATGCCGGTAAGAAGGCTGATTAGAACGTACAGAATTTGCAACTGACGTCCTTTTACTTCAATTCCAATTGCAAACCATTGGAATGCGGCGAGTATTCCAATTTGCACTAAAGTAATGATAGACTGAATGATTATATGACTAACAAGAATATGAGTTAGGTTTAGGCCTGCAACTCGAGCACGGCTCAAGGTTCCCTGTTTATAATCTGAAACATGACAACAATTTGCAATCATTAGGTATGGCTAGTGTTGGCTGAGATTAGATTTGGAAATACTTGTAAACATTATGCTTTACCAGCAATGAATATGAGAGCACTGAGCATTCCTGTCAAGCAAAAGAATGCCCTAAAACGAATAAACTAACAGAGTTACTTTTGTCCAGCATGAAATATAACTTAACACAATATTTTTAGAAACATACATTAGCAAGCTTCCTGGAAACATAAAGCCTATATAGTCATCAGTGAAATCTCCATAAGCGGCCTTAAACTAGAATATTTTAAATAAGTAGATACTACGACAACCTGTTGAATCAAGAATTGAATTTGTAATTTCTTACTTGAAGTGGTAGATCAATTTCTCCTTTTGACATTCCACATAATTCTGCCAGCTCCAAAGAATGGTTTAAATAATTGTTGAACAAATTCTTCACAATAAAGAAAGCAGCAAGGTATTCTGAAAACAGGGATTTAGCTAATACATGAATTCTTAAAATAAGTAAGTATAAGTCCATTGTATGGTAATTACGGGAGTGATCTAGTCGAAGTCGAATTCTAGACCCTTCTAGAGTTTCATTTGACGCCAAATGTTTTTGCATAGCAAACTCCAATGCGTAGAAAGTGTAATTAGCCGGAATTGAAATATAGCCCCAGATCCGACCCAACTGAACTTGTTCCAGGGCAAATGTTTCATTTTCGTAAGAGTGCTTGATAGTTTTAATATATAATTATGCTACCATTTGGTACAAATATATAAGTAATTACAAACTATTCGTACCAAGATCAATAAATTGTCTTCTTGAATTTTGCTAAGAAATCCACAGTTGATGGATGTTGAATCACAAGCACTTTGAGAATGTTTTCGTATTTCACATTCCGTTTTCCAGTTAAGTCGCTCATAGTTAACAACTCCGAAGTGAAGATCCTTTACTCGAGCTCCAATTGTTGCCACAGATAAGCAACATTGAATGGTGGGCATGATCATCAGTGCTACTAGAAATCTTAACAGACATAGTACGTATATTTGTTAGATTAACGATAACATTCTCATACAAGTATTGTGGATAAATAAAACAATTTGAGCACGTACACAGGATCTCGTAATAACGTCAATGCCATTACTTTGGCATGGCCTCCAATCTCTTTGAACCGCTCATGCATACCAGAGCACTCAGACACAGAAATTGTTTTCATGATTTTGACATCAGGTCTTTCTTCATTCTCTTCTGGTTGATTGTCCTTCTTGGAGATGTGCTGGGCCAGTTTATTCTCTTCATCGTGACAAAGTTTTGTTACGGCATCCTCCAACAGGATGCAGTTAAACTTTTCAAGCAGTTTTGCTGGCGATGTTTCGGTGATAATTCTTCCATTTCTCATTATTCCAATCTTTGCAAAAAACAAGGTATTTTTAACACTTTACCATTGTTTTTTTATCTTTTGAAACTTTTCACTTACCATATCACAAAACCGAGCCTCTTCATTATAATGTGTGGTTATAAGAATAGTAGTGTTTACAGTTTCTACTATGGTTTTCAGATAGTTCCATATTCTGTACAATACATTATTGTTAAAGCGACAAAAATAATTTTGCGATATAATTTTTAACATACTTCTCACGTAATAATGGATCCAATCCTACGGTCTAAAATAAAAAAAGCAAATCTTTTAGTGCTAAAAAATATTTTATTTAAAATTTATAAATTTTATCATAAATTTCTAGTTACTGGCTCATCCAATGTTATTAGCTTTGGACTATGAATTAATGCCAAAGCTAGTGAAGCCCTCCTTTTTTGTCCACCGCTGCAACAAGTTATAAAGCATCGTTGAAATGAAATATGTAACAAAATTAGGTAGAAGTGTGTGGTACAACTTCCAACTATTTACCTCATATTCCTGATTAGATTATACTCGTCAGAAAATTGTAACAATGATTTTAGGAACTTCCATCGTTCTTCTAATTTGTATTCAGAAATGTGATAAAGTTTTCCATAAAACTGAAGAATTTCATAAACGGTAAGTTGTTCATACAATGCTAATTCCTAAAACCAACAAAATTATAAACCCAAAAGCAAACAATGTTGTCATAGACAAAATGTTCCTCACTTGTGGCATGTAACCCAATTCTGTAGCAAGACGTTTTCCAGGAGATTGCCCTAACAAGATAATTGTGCCAGAATTCCACGTGTTCAATCCTACTATGCATGATAATATTGTTGTTTTTCCACATCCGCTAGCACCCAGCATGCAATATCTGCTCATCAGGATAACAATTCGTTGACCATAAAACAGCTAGTGAAAGTTTTGAAAAAATAATATTTAGACTTACACCGTTCCTTTGCTCACTGTCATGTTACTTTGTTAAGCGTGGGCGGTCCATTTCCATAGCTTTTCACTAAATTTCTTATGCACACTGCGCAGTCACTATTGTTCTCAAGACTCATTATGAAATAAGATTAAGTTTTGGAGGGTCCTAAAACGAATTATTTCTAATAGCATACAAATAGAGTTTTATTAGAGAGTAACAGTATGTTAATATTACTTCTGGGATTGCCCAGGCTAGTGCACATCATGTGCCGCTCATGGCAATCACTGCAAATAGATTCATGGCTTGCATTTTTATAAACTAGATTTTCATCTACCATATTACGGAATCACATTTTTCATTCAAAAGTTACGTATTACGTAATGCTTTTGCAAGAGTCGGTGCAAAGTTGAAAAAGTCTCCATAAAAAATACCAAAATGCTTGCTTGACAGTTATTCCCACAATGCAGTATTTATAATAAAGATTGTGTACAACATGATCATTAATAACAGATTAATTTTTTGCAAGAACAAGTTTCAGTTAAATGGCACGATATTACACACACTTCAAAAACCATTCAAACATTTGAAAGAAAAATTACTGTGTTGCTCCTTTCTTTTCCCGAACCACGTCAATTTATAGGTTTGTCTTCCCACGGCAGGGACAATTAACAGCTTACCTTTCCCTGACTACGTCAAACTACGTAACTCTTTTCTCCAACCGACATCAAGATGTATTTTGACTAAGTAATTAAAAACGGTTTTTAGTTGTGCATCCAAATTATTTTGTTTTTCCGCTAACCTACAAAAACAATAAATTCTTCGCAGTGCGGTTTACAAGAATTTCCGATAAATCTTAGGCAAAACTGACTCAACAGAATAAAAGTGATGGTTCTATCATTCTTTTCAGTGTTTTGTTTTTCTGTTTTGTCCAATTTCAAGAATAATGGATGTAATTTGGCGATTTCCGCCCAACAAATTACCACTGCGTTTTATTCTGAATCAAGTATCGTTCATGGGAATATTCTGTTATCTAGAAGTTGAAGCTCTCTCACTACAAGCCATAATAATCTAAATAATCTACACTCGCAATCTGATTTCACTCGTAGGGATTTCTGAACTAATAAAATGCCTGATTTTCCAGCTACCAAATATTTTTCACATAGTTGTCAAAAACACATTTCATATTTATCTGATAAGCTTTGACACATTTGTACAGCTTCTAAATTGTTAGGCCAACACATTGAATTCTGATAACTTTCCAAAACGTAAAAAGAGATGTTTTCTATCTTAACGTAATGCGAATGCAATAATTATACCGTGAGATGTTCTCCACGTGGATCCAATTTTAATTATGCTAGTTTCTCTCTGTTGTGCTCACCACAATTGCACAAAAATGTAAAATGAATGATACCACATTTTGCTCTAATTGATTTGCTAATTTCTCAGAGTAATTTACTCTACACTTAATTTGTGCTGCTAATGATCATTGATATAAACTTAAACATTTTTAGCGTTTCTTCCACAGACCCAAATTTTCCAAACCTTCCCATAATTGCTTTACAGATACATCAACCAAAAACGGAACAAAAACAGACAAAAACTCTTATAAACATTTTTATGCTGTTATTGCTACTCCTGCCAAAACGCCAATGTGTATATATAAATCGGTCACTCGCATGACATCATTTCCATTGTACTTTGTATGATAACATGCTACATAAATTGTACTAGTGTTAAGAAGGCCAGACACTACAGATCGAATTTTGCACTCATTGCACTAATTTTGTTGGCAAAATTAGGTGAAAGTTTAGACCAGACCTGAAAGATTGTTTTTTTAATTTATGAACACCCATTGGCTGACAAACTTGTTTATTTCCTTTTAACTTTTGGCGTACTTTCTCGTGAAAAAAACAAAACTCGACGAACAAAAACGCAATTTATAGATTGATTTTTTAGTATGTACGTAATAGAAAATTGGAGATATTTACGTTTAAAAAAAGCTGCCACTTAGGTATTAGGCATGAAAACGCGCAATTAATTAACGTTTTTATTACTTCTTTAGGACGAGAGCTAGATTAATGAGTTGTATAATTTATTGTCCAGTTTGTGGAATTTATTTCGTCTTTTGTTTTAGTATGCGCATACGGTATTTTTGGGATATAGAACTTGAGAAATATGTGTGTTTGCGTAATAGCAGAAATAGTGAGCTCATTTTTTATTTTTGCAAAGTGATACATTTATCTGATTCCAACCTAAATGAAATTTATAATTTTAGTACGCACGAGGCAATCCTTCACTAAATACTTAATGCTTATATCTACTTATTACATTTGATTTCTTATGATAAAAGCAGCGTAATTGTTCCATTTAAAATGGAGTACAATATGGTAACCACGGTAGTCTTCTGTACATAATAATACTCCCCTACGTCCACTTTAAACACTTGAACGCTTTTTATATATCTTTTCATCCATCTAGAATATGTCATTGAAAAATTTACATTTCCCTGCCACTGCTGACGTAAATTTACCGAGGCTTCATAAAGCAATCCTAGTTTTCTGTACACAGTTGCCAAGTACAACAGAGAAAAGAACGCCGCAAAAGCCATAATTCTTCCCTGTCTACCGCCGAGTTTAATAACCCCGTAAATGGCCAAGGTTGAAATAGTCATGGTAATGGCTTTTTGCGCTGGATGGACCCAAATGCGATAAGTGTCAATAAAAACGGCTTGAAGCACTCTAAATGAGTTTAGGATTTGGACGAATGTCAAGTTGTCACGGAAATGAGATGTTGTTTGGTGGTTACGAAAGCGAGGGCTGAAAACAATAACAGGGTATTAAGTAAACAACTTTCACGTTTTATAACCCGACTTTAACTTTGTACTTACTTTAATTCCCGTAAAATTCGGATTCCAACACAAGCGTAAACATAAATGGGAAATATGTAAAAGTAAATGTTTGTCCATAAGTTATACCAAACCCAACACTGAATGATAACCAAAGGTGCTAACAAACCCTTATATAATCCCTCACTCAACAAAGATGTTAGAAAATGTGGAGAGTACGGTTTTTTGCGCATTAGCAAAAGATTTTGCAAATAAATCAAATTTCCAACAACAAATAAAGTAGTTAAAAATGCGTTACACTTGACTACTGCTTTTTTCTGAGGAATGACAAACTTTTGCTTGATTTTCTCACTCATTTTTGTATAGGCTTGAATAAAGTAGTAAATGGACTCGCCTCTTAAAATCATTTCAAAATCTAGCACAACAGAAACTGTGTAGCAAGTGAGAACATAAGCTAACTGCATGATTACCCCTAATGGAGAGCTGCTGAAAACTGCTAAACGAAAAGCAACAAAAATGATATATACTCGATTTACAAAGTTGTGTAAAATTTCAAATAGTTTTCGAATTTTTGACGTGCTGGTTGGTGTGACTACTAAACAGTGCTTTTCTTTATTATATTGAAAGTGGCATTGGGATCCTCCACCAAACCAAATTAAATTCCCAGCCAAAAACAAATACTTTCTGGTTAAATTAGAATACATATCAGCAGAAATCTTTACGCAGCAGAGGTTGGTGATAAACTGAGAAAAAAGTTGCACGGACAAGTAATTAAGTCGATAGTGTTTGCTTGCTTATAACACTTTATTGGCTAACTGCTAAATAATGGCATGGATTAAATTCTAGTTATAGCCTACCTATCCAAACAACAGCTCGTGTTCCATATCAATCAATTGTCATTGGGAATTCCAAGCTTTTATGGAAAGAATGTTTTGAATAATTTAAAGGCGACTGTCACAATGTACAATAGAAAGCCTCCATACTATATGTTAATTACGCGGACTAATACTTATTATATGTAGATATTTTCTTTTTCTGGTAACAGTAATAAATAGAATATAGAATAACAAAACGTCAGTTTTATAATATACGCACAATTATAAAATACTGAATATGGACAAATAGCGTTAGCAAAATTAGATTTTAGATTTGTTGACTCTCAGATCGTTTCACAAATTATTTGAATCGCAATTTATTTCATTGTTCTGGTTGTCAGCCTATATTGATAATTATGAAAACAATACATGCATAACCTTTAAGCGGTACAAGATAAAGGTTTGTAGCTTTTGTTTTACAAATGTCAATGAATATTTAGCACGATATTCTGTAAAGCCCATTGGCTGATTCGTGGGTTCGTTATTTGTATAGCGGATAGGTATAAAATATGCACCAGTTTGTGAATGTAAACTAACCTGATTTTTTTTTAAAACGCTTTACAAATCAAATTTCTAAATTTCTATTTATTATATTATGCAACTGTTACATTTCTGCTTTTTTTACTTAACAGTTCATTTTACAATTCCCTTACACCTTTTTACATGACTACTCCAATACCTCTTAACATTAAACTCTTTGCCACATCCCTTCTCACAACTCCAAATCCTTCCCACCTCATGAGTCTTCTGATGCGTTATCAAATTTCCCTTACTTTTGAACCCCTTTGAACACACCTCACACCTCCAATTCCTTTCCTGATCCTCCTGACTATGCATTCTTTTCACGTGCAGGTTTAAAAGTTTCCTGGTTTTAAAACTCCTATCGCACAACAAACAATGCACTCTATTCTGATCTACCGCACTACCCGGACAATGATTTCGATGATAATCGCCATAGCTTTTCTTGAGTATGTGTTTTCCGCACTGAGGACAAACAATCATTTCCCTACTTTCTTCATGAGTTTTCTCATGCTGACGTAAATATTGTTGGGCCATAAAGCCTTTTCCGCAGGTGGCGCATAGAAAACTGCATTCTGTTTTATTAGAATTTTCCCTTTTTTCTCGGGGATCTTGTTCCCCAGCTGCTACAGCGGCTTGTTTTTCCTCCTCACTAAAATGGGTCCATTGATGAGCCCTTAATAAACGAGTTTGTGAATAGGGCTTCCCACAATCCGGACAGTTTAACTTTTCCTGGTGGCGTTTTAAATGCTCCCTATAATGCTTTGGCTTTGTTAGACATTTTAGACAAAGGGGACATCGATAAGTGTCCAAGTGATAACCGTTAACGTGAATAGTTATAACTTTGTCAATGTTTTCATCTGTGTAAATATTTTTCTTTTGGATAAATGAAGGTTTGGCGATGTAGTTGCATAGGCTACATTGAAGATAACCTCTTCCGGGAATGGTGGAATCAGATTTAACTAGAATTTCTATAGAGTTGACGGTCAATTTGTCTGTGGCGGGGTTGTAGGATAAATTGTGGCCTAAAGGGGGTACGGTGGAATGGGAGTCTAGTGGAGGAGGAGGGGGAGATGGAGCCGTGAAGGAATTTTTATTGCGTTTGAGGAGACGAGTGACTACACGCAGTTTGATAGGAGACCAGTTTGTGGTATCGAGAGATTTGAGGAGAGCAATTCGGAGCTGTTTGGAGATTTGGTATTTATAACTTGGGACACGCTTCGGTTTATCTTTCCTGCAAATTGAAAGCAAATATTGACTAACTTAAAGGATAGAAAGTGATAAAATCTATATTTATCTATATTTATAAAACCTTTACCTAGGTATATATCTAAATCTATATACAACCACCTTATATATATTATATATATTTAACTTCTCGCATGCACTCTTAGAACGTCGAAACTATAAAATTTCTGAAAAGTTAGTATGTTGTTTCTTATCTAATCCTGTGGCAGTGTGCAAAATATTAGGGTTCTATATAACTTCTCGCATGAACGATCCGAACGCAGAAAGTAAAAAATCTCAAAAGTTAGTATTTTGTTTTTAGGTTTTCCAGAGTTTGGATTGCAATGCAACAATTTATAAACAGATAGGCTGCGGTTTAGTATACGGGTCGGCGCCGAAGGCGCCGACTCGTATACCAATCGAAAGCCCTTGACCTGGGGAGTCGAATGACACCACTCCCGGGTGGCGCAAATGAGGGGTTCGCCCCCCAGGGGGAGTTTTCAAATTACCCAAAAATGCATGTATTTACATTCATTCGACGTGTCTCACGTTGCCCCAGACGCTGGCGGGAATGCAGGACCCTGGACGAAGTCTACATGACTGAACGTGTAACGGGTAAATGGGAATTTCGAAGGCGGCGAAGCCGCCGAGAAAGGGCGCGCTTGGCTTGCCAACGGCAAGCGCGCAACCTGTAACCTGCTGTGCTCAATTATGTTTGCATTTATTGAGGTCCGCGCGACAGCGCGGACCGAGGGGGTCTGGGGGCGAAGCCCCCAGCTAGCGGACGAGCAGGGCCCGAAGGGCCCGGAGCGAGGCCCGCGCCCTTTTCTGTGACTTGCAATGAGCATTTCTTCTAATTTTCAGGCATAAAAAAATCCCGCAACGTCTGGGGCAACGTGAGACACGTCGAATGAACGTAAATATATGCATTTTGGGGCAATTTGAAAACTCCCCCTGGGGGGCGAACCCCTCATTTGCGCCACCCGGGAGTGGTGTCATTCGACTCCCCAGGTCAAGGGCTTTCGATTGGTATAGGTTTTGTCTCGAAATTCCCCGACCCGTATACTAAACCTTTTCCAACAGATATTTCCCCGTTACTATAGCAAACATAAGCTTGACATGTCAAGGAATGTATGTAAGGATTGTCACCGACGTCGGAATCACTCTATATTGAATATATATATATATATAGATAATATATATAGATATTTTTAGTTTCAAAGCGTAGCATGAAATAAAGTCTAGTTATTTGTAATGCTTGCCAGTACATTTCATTGCGGGTTTCCTCCTCATCCAAATCATTACTTGCTGATTCATGAGGTTCTTCTGAAAACGTCTCCTCCTCTTCATCTTCCTCCTCTTGGTTATCTAGATTCATTTCATACAAATCCAGCGGATTATCTTCAGCTACTTGCTCATCCTCATCCTCCTCCTTCACCTCTATCTTCACAGAACCATCCTCATTTAGAACTTCCGTCTTTACGTCTTCCGTTTTTATCTCCAAATCCCCACAAAACGCTTGTGCTTCCAAAGCCACTGCATATCAATCCCACAAAATTAATGAATTCTAAAATAATCCCACATTCTAAAAAATTAAGTGTAATTTCATACCTTCACTAATCCTCCTCCGAAAGTTGGCCACTCCATCATCCTCATTTTCTTGAGATCGCCTTCTCCGACTTTCCAGTGCTCCCAAATCCCCTCCCTTAACAATCCCCTCCAGTCTCCTCAACTCATCCTTCCAACCCTCCACAAAATGTTTCAATCTCCTCATCTTCTCCAAGATCTCCCTCTGGAGTGTCCTCACTTCCACCTCCATCTCCTCCACTTGTCTCCTCGTCTCCATAGCCTTGTCTACATTGTCCAAACAATCCCCACAAATAAACACTTCATTCCACTCATTTTCTAAACTGTTCATCAAACCATTCCAGTCCGATTTCACCTCTTTACAAAATTCTTGCAAGTTTCCCTTTAGAATCATCTCCAAAGTGGGGTCATCTTCATCTCCTCCGGATTGATAAGGGTAGCAGCAGAGAATGCACAGTTTGACCATTTTAACCTTAATAATTAACTTTAACTGCTTTAATAACTGACGTAGAAAATTCAAGTAACAAGTAAGTTGGTTTGCTGAAAAATGATTTTGCAAGAATCATTCAGTCTTTCAAAAACTAAAGGAGCTTTTATGATCTATTTGTTGCGAAATCCGTGATTTTTTATGCGTGGGATGTTTGTTAAGTTAAACATGTTCTACTAATTGCTGTCTACACTAATTGGGCTACAGAAGGCTATATGTAGTTTTAGCATTGTCAGGAAAGGTAGTTTTAATAAATGTATGTTTTGTATACGAATAAAACCATGTTGTAGTTGGAAGAGTGCAAGAACGGTATGATGGGTTGTTGTATAGCCGCATTTGATAGAATGCCACGGGGCAAGTAAGCCTGAGAGTACAGCCGGAGTTACCTCGACAAAACAATGATAATTAACGCCCCTGGTTAAAATGCCAGCTCTGCATGTAGCGCGGAGAAATGAACTATTCCACAAAGAACTTTGATTTTGATTCTTCCAATTTTGCGTTGGAAGAGTTCAGTCGTGTGGAAAAGGTTGAACTGTGTGGCAGCCAGAAACCAAGGTTTTTCAGCGTAAATGACAAATCGTCATCTGTCATGATTTCTCGCAAACTTAGCATTTTGCCCCTAAAGCTTTGAGTAATAGTGTTGAATGTTTTTGTCGCATTGTCGCAGGTATCAACAGCGTTCCTTGGCGTTCTAAATGGACTTTTATATTATGGCTTTCGCAGCTTTCTTTTTTTCTCTGTTGTACTTGGCAACTGTTTATAGAAAATTAGGATTGCCGTATGAAGCCTCGGTAAATTTTGCAGCAGCAATGGCAGCTAAATTATTCAATAACATATTCCAGATGGATGAAACGATATATAAAAAGCGTTCAGTTACTTACACTAAACGTAGGGGAGTTTATTTTGTGCAGAAGACTACGGTGGTTACCATATTTTATTTTTTGATTAGTTCTAGAAATGCGACTATGAAGTAATTGCTGCCCAAGCTGCTTCTATAATAAATTTTACCTTGTATAACGAAAATTATGTATAATGTAAAATGTTGAATATGAAAAGGCAAGTCAAGCAAGTGCACAAAAGTAGTAAAAATTAAATCCTTTTATTATATGAATTTTGTTCAACAACAATTAGGGTAATCCATTTAATTTCAATTCGTCACAAAACTATAAATTGGATCAAATATATTCATAAACTATACTATATTACGCTATCATTCTGTTAGATTATTGTATATAACATGATGGGTAGAACATTATGCGCATCTTTAGTTTACAAAGTTAGTGAAATTTTTCAACTTTGGGGCTTTACATTTAAGACATTTTAGAACATTGTCACATCTTTTCTTATGATGAAGTTTCAGAATCATCGTTTTTCTCAATCAGTTTATAACAGACATAAATATGTAAAATCTTGACTTAATAATTGTTAATACCCGATTCTCATAAAACAAAAACACCAAGCCAGAAATTACAATCAGAATTCCACCAAAAACAAATAATTCTACCAATCTCAAATCAACCTTAAGCTCCTCAACTGCTTTCACCGAGTTATTTTTGTCCGCATATTTGGACATCTTTCTTAAACTTGCTGTCATGTCTTCCCAAAAATACCGTATACCACTTTCGTACAATATGTTGTTCAAAACCCTTGCCATTTTAAGCGCCATTTTCCCTTTAGCGTGTATTCTACTCAAATGCATTTCCAATCCATACCGTTTCTTAGCCGTTCTCCAGATTGCCTTCTTCCCATCAGTAGTGTTGAATTGCTTATTTGAATAATCCGTATATGATAAATCCATCAAGCTTGTATCAAACGGATTTTTAATAGACTTTGAGTGATATTCATAAAGTTTATCCTCTTCAGAATATGGAATTTCCATCCAGAATTCGTCATCTTCACAACTGAAATTAAAACCTTCGAATTTTAGTCCAATTTGTGCATAAGCTGTTTTTAGTAATCGATATTTCTTTAGGCCAACCATTCCAAAATGTGCCCTGATTTTTTCTGCTTCAGAATCACCAATGTAAACCTTATACCCGTTTTTTAAAACTTCACTCAAAGTTGACATAACGTAGGGACTTGGTGGTGCTATCATATTTCCGGTCATAAAACTACTGTACGCATAACAAAGCAAAAAACTTGCCTCCAAAAACAAAACACAAATTAGAGATCTTTCAGAGTTTTGTGCATAAACCAAAGTAATTACATTAATAAATGCCGTGGCTAGGTTTGAATTTTTTGCTTGATTGTAAAGCTTCTGAATTTTGTTTCTGAATATAAAAAACATAAACATCATCAAGCCTGATAGTGAAATGAACATCCAGCAGTACCAGTCAAATGGAATTGTTAAGATATACAATATATCAAATAATACTGGCTTGTCCTTAAACACAGGGTACCTTATAGGAAGTAAGTTAGTGCGCCAAAACACAATACTAACAAGTTCAGATCGATCAATTTGTGCGCTTATAGGTTCATTTGAAAAGTCGGTAAATATGAAAGCTCTAGCTATTGCATATGTTCTATATTTTATATACAAATCTAGTCTGTACTTATCTGTCTTTGACGGGTCGTAAAGCACACTAAAATTTAGTGTTTTCACAAGAGTATTATAGATTATTGTGTTGCCATCAGGACAGTAATACGGCACACCTTGCGTCCGGCCGGAATACTTTTGTAACGTCATTTCATAAGGACAGGTTTCAGTGTTTGAAAGTAGTCTGAGTCTGTTGTATTGACAAACGCCTAAGGGATTTTTCTTGTAATTTCTTTCCATCCATTTTATCCATCTTACTGAATTATGTACGTTACTGAACATTTGAAGAGCAACACGTTCTTCTCCAGTACGACAGTCAGTGCAAACGGGTATTATTGCAATGACACGGTAGCAAATGTGGTAACAATATTTGTATATTTTGGCATGAACTAGAACGGCAAATGTGGGTACAGGTGATTGTATCAACCAATAAGGAGTTGACCTGTACAGGACTTCTATTTCATTACGATTTGTGGTAAACCCTAGCAAAGCAATGTCTTTAGTAATTCTAATAGATCGAAACTGCGCGACGATAGCCGTTAACCATAATGTCCAACCAACTATTGGCACCTGTGAGAATGCTATGCGGTATTCGCTAATTTGAGCAAGACAAGAAATTATAATTGTACAGTAGTTTAGTTCACGGTTCCGGAGGTTTAAAACAGGTTTGGTGTTGTAGAAGTCATATGCCAAGGCATTTCTTGCAGTTATTTGTCTTAGCTTTTTATCTACGTCGCCAAGTTTCAAGTTTGTGTCGGTTATTTGCCAAAGCAAAATTGGACCGTTTTTTGTTTCAAGGTTTTCCCGATATTTTGCAAAATTGCTGTTTAGTAAATCCAGTGTAGTTTGTAGGTTTGACTGTTTAGGCAGGATAATATTAATAGGACGAAGCAAGTAACCAATACAAAACGGGTGGCGATTGGAAACTATAGAAAGTGGGGTTGTGCTGCTAAAGCAAAAGAAATGAAGAACTGACAAAATAGTAACGGGAAATATTTTTATACTCATGACTACTGAGGGAACAGCTTGAATAGTTTTGCTCTTTAAAATCAGAAAATGAAAGCTACATGAAGTACATGCAAATCACGTAATGGTTATAAAAGGAATGCCAAAAGTTTAGTACAAATTTTATATGCTGATTATGGTTATTAAATAGTATTGGCAATAGCAGAACATGATTTAATTAAGAATACGATCTTCCCATGCTAAAATATTCAGTTAATTTAATATTAAAAACTAAAGTTTCGGGTACCACTGAAAACCAAGGCCTTTTGTGGTCGATACATTTACGTGAGAGTTAAGTACTTTACATGTAGTGATGGGTGGTACAAAATACTGCTCCCTAAATACGTCATATGCGATAATGTGGTGTTGAAAATGTTTTTGGAACAAGGCATTTGGCTTTAACGTATTCAAGTATTTTTTTGGAATATTCTAATTCTAACTTATTAAATATTTAAAACTTGGGAAGGCGTGCTTATTGATTACTTAAAATATTAATACCATATTTATCTTGTTGTGCGGTTTGAAAGCAGGGTTTAACATTGGCTTGTCAAAACAGGATTTTGCAGCTTATCATTAAAGTCATTAGAGTCATTAAAAACTACATGAGCTTTGAATACCCATTTGTTGCGAAATACTTGAGGTTTGATGCGTGGGCTGTTTGTCAAACCAAATATGTTTTATTAAATGCAGCCTCACTAAATGAACATACAAGGCTATTGACGTAGTTCCTACATAACTTCTGGTTTGTCTAGTAACATGGTTGACAAAAGATGTTGTATTTGTGTTTCCAGTTTATTTACAATTGGACTGAAAACCTTACGTTGGGAAGTATCATATGGACATTCAGGGAAAATTACAAAATTATATTTGAATTCAATATTCAATACCAATGTTTATTAGATTCAGAGACCAATGACATGCTAAGAGTTTCAGTCATTCATTAACGATATTACTATCGGAGCAACAATATCAAAGTCCTCTTAAATACATCATGCAATTTTTCTCACATAATTACACCTTAACACATTTATACAATTGCAAAGAATGAGACAATGACATTTTGATACGACGGTATTAGCCGTGATTTACAAACATGGATATTTTACGTGAAATTAAACAATTTTTGAGTCTAGTAGTGGCATTTCAATTACTGTAGGTTTTACATCCTCGCACAAATTAACAGATATTTTACCATTTTTAGGTGTTGTAGAGTAAAAGTCCATATCAATGCTAATGTTTTGCATAAAGTGCTCATCAATGACTTCATCCATCACTTTGAATGGAATACACCCATAAAAATATTTGAGGCTTGAAATTGCTCCGGGTATCATTACTTCTTCGCTTTCTCGCAAAATTCCATCCACCATTTTCTTTGCTACATAATCCGGATCTAGATTCTGAGTTGCTTTACAAGTTTCGTACCTACACAAAAATTAAATTAAGTTAATTAACATACACAAAAGGACTAATAAAGCATTTCAATCTTTATACCTGGGTGTCCAAGTGATGCCACCGGTCATTTTAGTTTTCATCCAACCAGGGTAAAACGTAGTAAATTTTATGTCCGGCTTACTTGGATGTATTCTCATTTCCAATTTCAAACATTCCAAAAATCCTCTCAGTCCGTACTTGCTAGCAATGTATACACTTAAATATCTAAACCTTGAAAATGCATTTCCCGAGCATGTATTTACAATTTGTCCTTTGCCCATTTCTATCATTCCTGGTAGAAACTCTCTTATGGTCCACATATACGACAGCAAGTTAATTTGCATAGTTTTTTCTTCGAGTTCAGCATTTCCGTGAAGAAAATGATTGTACTGTAAAATTCCCGCATTGTTAAATAGAATGGTAACGTTTCCAACTTCTTGGCGTACTTTCTCGGCAGTAAAAGCTATTTCTGCGTGTTTCGACAAGTCAACTTTGTATACGTGTATATTGTGTGCTCCCGAACTTTTGCACTGTTGAAATGTTTCGTTAAGACCCTCTTCATTAATGTCCCATAGGACAAATGTGCATTTCGGAGAAATTTTTGCAAACTCTAGAACTACTTCCCGGCCAAGTCCTGTGGCAGCACCAGTGATCTATGTAATACATATATTAACGTATTTACATTTTTAAATAAAAGTTACACAACTACTGAAAAAATATTTATTACCAAAATAATGTCGTTGTCCAAGCATTTTCGCCTTTTACATTTGAAGCAATTTACAATTCCGCAGAGTCCAGCCGATAAATACATGTAGATGAAGTAAGGCAGGTCGATAATGAATTTTAATATATCCAAAATGGTAGCCCAGATTATATTTGACATATTGATATAGAATATTTGTGGTTTACAAACGGGGACGTTTTTTACAAAAATATTTTAGTGAACACATTTGCAAATGAATGGCTACTTTGTGTAGTGATCTATGTAGTACACACTGTGTACCCGGAAAGACAACCACAAGCACAAAATCCACAAAGCACTTGCATGAACTGAAACGAAATGATAAATGAGAGCATGAGAGTGTGGAATAAACCCATAAAATACAAGTCCAGTGTTTTCAGGTACATTACCAAATTTAGCTAAAATACAAAAACCAGAATTGTTACAATTACAAAATGATTCATAGGGTTCCCATGCAGATTAGCAAACTTCGAAACCCGTAATAAAAGTCGTTGCATGGCACAAAATAAAACCAAATTTGAGTAAAGTTAAAAGTGGGGCTGTAATTTAAAAATAGATTCTCAAAGAAATTACAAATAATCGTCATAGTTGTGTGAAAATTTGTAAAAATAATTACGCATAGCAGGAAAAACTAGTTTGTGAGAAAGATATCACCGGTAACTGCTTTGTAAGTGTAATTTCTTGATAAGCAATACAACTTTGTATTTTTATATACCATGGGAAAATTAGCAGACTAATAACTTGTCCAGTCATTTTTTTGCGAAGTGCAGTTTTTCATTTGTTTGAAATATCTTGTAATAGTGTGTAAATTTTGAGACCATTGTGAAACCATCAACGTAAATATATATATTATAAATACACATGATATTAAAGAGGCCCAGTGCGGTGATATGGAAACAGAAAAACCCAACAAATGAAATCTTACTTTTTGCAAAGATTGATGTGATAAAAAATGTAGAATTAGAATCAAAGATATTCAATTCAAACTGCAGAAAAAGTTGAATTTTAAGATGTTCTAGGACATCGTTATTGCAGTTTGTCACCATGGCGAGAATCACTTAGCACGCCAACAGCAAACCGAATAAAAAAGGCAGTAATATTTCATGGGAGAACGATCCAGTCTACTGACAACAGAAACCATTTTGCCACTACGCGTATGTATTTTTCCACGTTTTGGTTACCATGCAAGTGAGATTGAGATTGAACAAAGACAAAGCAGGGAGCATGGGAAGAATTTCTAGATTTGCTGAAATGCGTCATAGCTGTGAAATGGTGCATGTGTGTACTGACGTAATTACTACATTTTGTGTACTAGGTCTATTTAATTTATAGAATTAGAAACAGCTTTTTTAAAATGAAAGTTTGTATTATTTGATCAACAGTGTATACCAGTTTTCTAGGTTTGTAGTAGCAGTAATAGTAATAATCATGCATTTATATCAATATTACTGTTGCTTGACTTTGGTGGGAATTGGACTTCGAGTAAAGCATCTTCACTATGAAATTGTTAATCATGAATCATGATTCATGTTCTAGTTAACTGGAGAACGGTATGCAAAATGTAGAAAGAGTTTGAATGTATATTTGATTCTGCATTTATTTGTGTAGATTTTTCAGAAAATTCAAGATAATGAGTTTTGATGTCTATATGTGTTGCATTATGTTTTTGAACTGAGACTTCGTTTAAAAGTGTACCCAATCATTTCCAAACTATTATAATTATTGACCAGTTTATTCAGCAGTACAAATAACATCACAAAAAGTTTAGGTATTTTTACGTTGTTCATAAATTATTTGTATTCTCCAATGATAGGGGCTTGTCAATTTAAAAACAAGTAAAACGCGTGCTGAACAGGAAGGAACATATTAATATCATATCAGTGATGCTGTATAAGGCGATGCATCAAAACGAATGGTATGACAAATCACGACATGTCATAAAGACAAATAAATGTAGAGATAGCTAATTATACCTATTTAATTTCAGTTATCTAATACTGGTAAAAGTGGTAAACAAAAATAATGTTTTTTTTGTAAAATACTGAATTAACAGTTTAACTTAAAACGGATTAAAACTTATATTTACGATAAAGCAATTCACAGAAAGGAGTGAACTACTTTTAAGAAATCAAGTAAAAAAGTAGAACTGCAATTAACAAATATTGATTTTAAAAATATAAATCATTTTGAAGGCACAATAAATAAACTATAAAACTCAAGCTGTTCATGAATGAATGCTCGACATCATCATCATAATTAACAACACTATCTGTAAATTATTGTTCCTGTACGGCATTAACGTTCAGATGATTCGGAAAATAACAAATATATTTCGTTTAGCGGTACTTTCTATTAAGAAACAATTCTCACACTAACTTTCAACATCGTCAATTTTTCACATTCAGGAGGATATAGACGTCAGACTTGAAATTTCCTAAATGTTTAGCTAATCCATGTAGCAACAAGAGAGTGTCCTGATTCTGAACCCATTTTAGTACTATTTAAACTGTGTTGGTGTCCAGCAGCTTATATTAAGTTTCGAACCCTACGTATCATTTTTGTTTTCAAAATACTTTTAATAGTAAAAGTTTCAAGTTTTCAGATTTTAGTGCTTTGGTTTGAATATCAGACAGCGAAGAAATAAGAAATATACTTAGCATTTAAATAAGAAAGCATTCTATTCAGTGATACCTTTAATTCTTTTCAGTGAAATTGGAATCAGGCCAAACAATGAACTACTACTTCTTAGCCGCAGCGCTGATTTTGCTGCTGGTCTATTACACTTATAGTATTCAAATGTCGACTCGGAAATTGCCACCAGGTTTTGTGGCTTTACACATAACCATATTACTATATGTTTTCATCAAGATAATTAATATTTTACAACGTTTCAGGACCCCTGATTTTGCCAATAGTTGGTTCATGGCTATCCATTTGGCTATACAAGCCAACTTTGCGCATTAGTAAAATTCGACCTTGGGAATATCTCGACAAAATTTCTAAGGATTATGGTGACCTTTGGTGTGCTTCTCATGTTAACTATGACGCAGGTAAACTTAGCGTAGAACCAGTTTAAGTATGTTGTTGTTATTTATGGACACTTTATATTATAATTCACAGTTGTAATTGCATCATATGAGCTTCTTGAGGAAGTTGCTGACATGGAGGAATATAGTGCCAAATTTGCACATAAGTGGATCTCTTATCCACGTACATTTGGAAAGGAAATGGGTATAAGTGCCTAAAATGCTTGTGTAGAAAATGAAACATGATACGTTTTTGCATGGTGTATCTATTTTGCAGGTTTAATATTTGCAAATTCCAAGCCATTATGGACAGAAATGAGAAAGTTCACTATAAGAACATTGCGGTATAGTAAAAAATATTGCAAGTTGATAAACGAGTTGAAAATTTTCAAATAAAACTCAAATTTATGATTTATAGCGATTTCGGATTCGGAAAGCAGTACACAATGCACAGCGTCATTACCGACGAGACTGAGCAGCTCATAAAGAAATTCAAACAAGCAATAAAAACCAATGACGGAAGAGTCCAATTTTACAACACTTTTTCCCTGCCAGTACTCAACGTTCTTTGGTGCATGGTAGCTGGGATACGCTATGATTACAATGACCCGATAATTCAACAACTGCTAAGTTACGTACACAAGTTGTCAAAATCTGGTACTTTTGCAAATCCTCTTGAATTTGCACTCCCCTTAATTAACGAATTTCTTCCAAGCTTTTTGCAACTTCCAACGCCCACAAGACAAAAAACATATGATGATATTCACATTTTGTCTAAGGTAGTTCTATAACATGTAAATTAAAAATTTTCGTAGTGAGTTTTTTAATTATGAACTGTCTTTTAATTATGTTTGTGTTAGAGCTTGATCGAGGCAAGGAAAGCGGAAGGATATTATTTGACCAATCCACAGAATTACATTGATGTATTTCTACAAAGGATACATGACACTAGAAAGGATAAAAATAGTTTGTACACCGGTAATATAAAACTTAGATGAATATTTTTAAAAAATATTGATCTAGATTTATATGACCTGTTTTGTGTATCTTTCATAGAGCAACAACTTCAAGCAATGATTGGTGACCTGTTATTTACTGGCACGGTAACTTTAAACGCTACATTATGCTATTGTATATTATATCTCGTACTCTATCCTGAGGTTCAGAAAAGGTGTCAACAGGAAATAGATTCTGTTGTTAATCCAAACATGGCTCCAAGTATGGACGATGTTGCAAAGTAAGTGAAAGTTTAAAATATTACCATTTTAGTTTTTTCAGAAAAAGTAGTAAATTTCATTTAAATGTTTTTACAGAATGCCGTATTTTCAAGCATTCTTATTGGAAGTGCATCGATGCGCAAATGTGGTTCCAAATCCTATTCCAAGGCTAGTTCCAAGCGACTGGCACCTGAGGGGTTTTGTGATTCCCAAAGTGAGTAAGCTGTCAGTTGAGATTTGGGGGAAATACTTTTTTTATATGTTTTAATGTTTTGTAGGGCACTGCAATTGTATCCAATCATTATTCGGTTAATATGGATGACAGTTACTGGGGTGATGCCAAAACATTTAGACCAGACAGATTTATTAATGAGAAGGGAGAGTTTGTTCGTGATAAGAGGGTTACGGTTTTTGGTTTCGGTATGTTGATATTAGTACAGTGTAGTGTATTTAACAAATTAGCATAATATTAATACCATTTTTCTAGGAAAACGAATATGCATTGCAATGCAAGTGGCCAATACCATCGTTCCTCTTTTTGTTGCTTCATTACTTCAAGCGTTTGACTTTTCCTTGCCACCGAGCTCAAAGCCACCGACAACTGAACCGGAAATTGGGATAAGTTTGTCTCCTCAAACATTTTCTTCCAAACTTACTCTGCGACCAAGACCTAAGTAGAAGAATGGGTGCATGTTTAAATTTCCTTGGAATAATGTGGATTTAGAAAATACACGATTAAATACAGATATAATCAACAAAAAGATTTATGCGTTATTAAAATAGAACATTCTGTTGCTTACTATAACATCTATTCTTATGTTTATTCATCAAATAGTCCAAACGTGTTTAAAATACATCATACGCAAGTACTCGATACACATCTGCGTTATTTTAGAATTCACGCCTTTAACATTTTTCAAATGTTTATTGTTACAATACTTATAGAGGCTATTTCACAAAGTACTAATTGAAAGCATTTTAAAACATTTTAAATGATATGTACTTTATTGCTTTATTTCTACAAAGCAAAGGCATTTTAGCAATTACATAGCAATATATTTGATAATCCACAGAAAGAAAAAAGCATTCAGCATTAAAAACCTAGGTACATACATTTCAGTGGAAACTGGAAACGTTTGAGTATCTGTTACGTGCACTTTAGAGTTTAAGTTTACATTTTTCATTTGAAACACTAATCCGCTTAACGTTTTTGAATGAATGCCATTCCGACTAATTTTGGAGTTAGAAATTGTGCATTTCTAAAAACAGGTAATTACTCCTAGTACCTAAAACGCTTTTGTCAGCTTATAGAATAAACTAAATAAGCTTTCATCTTCAAAATGTACATATTATGTGCACATTGAAAAAACTGTTCCGTACCCTTGCTCTCATAATCAGTATATGTTCAGAGCTGAACCATCACTCACAGCAATATATACATCTATTCCGCAACCAACTACTATACTTCAACAACAAAGCTGATACACCCAAGCAGTTATAAGTGGCTTCAAATATACAATTAAGTTTACAGAAGTAGATTTCAAACTGAAATAAGTTTTATCAGTATTCCGTGGTTTAAAAAAATACAATTACTACATTTTACAATCATGGAGCAGGTTGAGAATCATGCAGTGATTGGTGTGCATCATCCTTTAGAAAATCCAGTAGTAAGTTTTCAATAAAATATACCATTATTATCTTATTTTAAAATAATGTAAACACATATGTATCAGCTATTGCCTAATCAATCAACTAATTTGTTACATAGGTTCTAGACCTCGTTCTTGCTTTCATCAAGCCATTGGCAACAATTGAAGACAGGAAAAACATCCGTCTTGTTTGCAAAACTTGGTATCTTCAATCTCTTCATAAATGGAGATCAACTGCTGTTCTCAATTTAAAACTGGGTCCTTCAGTTCATCAGATTCAACCTGAAAATCCTGGCATTTCATTGTCCAAACTATCGACACTGATTGAAAACGACAACAGCAGCTTCTTTCAGTTTACCGAAAAACCGTTTCAAAAGTACAAACTACAAAATCAAGTATTGGATGTCCATAAAGTGAAACAAAACAGCTTATTCACGACGATAATAGGACCAAACATAAAACATTTGACTCTGCACGAAGTGAACATCACAACCCAAACAAACACAATGAAAGAAATTATGGAGTTTCTTGTCACCACAATTCCAAATCTGGAGCGTTTTTCTGTGAACAATGTGTTCATTGATAGTAGACGAGTCGGTCAGCCACCAAGAAATATCACAGTGGTTCATCCCAACGTAAAAGTATTTAGCCTTAGAAAATGCTACGCGTTTGGATTTGCAAACTTTTCCAATTTACAGGTAAATTCATATTAAAACAAACAAAGTGAATACGCTCCAATTTAAAAGTTGTCTAAATTATGTGTGCTTTTTAAACAGGAAGCAAACTTACGTTCTTGTCTGTTTGGTGATGACATAGCTTACCTGGTGGATTCCAACCCACAATGGGGTGATCCAGACGATATCCTTAGCAATTCATCTATAACTCGGTTAAACCTTGAAGATTGCAATATGTTATCAAACAAATTTGCAAAAGTTCGATTTACTGCTTTGATGCACCTTTCAGTAAACAGATATACTGGTGACAGCAACGATCTTTCAATATTGTCAAGATTCTTGGAAAAGCATCAAAGAACTTTGAAAACTTTAGAATTATTCGGTAGCTTTACCAAATGTCCCGAGAGTTACTGTTTTAATGTAAATTTGCCAGCATTGACTGAGGTAAGAGCTTGCGGAAACGTGTTTTCAGACCTGATCATAATTCGAAGTGCAAAAAATTTACAAGTACTTCACTTGGACTTGTATGGGTTTGAAAAGCAAGAAAAGATGAAGAATGAAATAAGTGTCAAAGAAACAGATTTCGGTACCAAAAGAAAATTTCTGACAAAGTGGAACCTAATTGAGAATAGCAGTTTCAACGCTTTGCATGGGGAGATCCTGGCGCCACATTTGCACTATTTTCAAATCAATTATGAACTTCTAAGGAGAAATTTAGAAACCGCGGCAATATGGATGCCGAATCTGAAAACCCTCAAGACTGTTTTGAACAAGAACACGTTTGGTGTTGTGTGTGAAAGTTGGCCCAGACTTGAGCATTTGGAGTGCATGTTTGGATCAAAGATTACAAACGATAATATTACTGGAGCTGAAACTGGAACGTCTGGCGGACAGCATAGGAAAGCATTGGTTGATATGGAATGTAAGTTTGTTTCGATAGCATTTTTAAAATTTACTCAAACGTTCATGGTACTTATACGATTAATTATTCTGATTTATTTATACAAATTTAGACCTGAGCACTTTCAAGCTGCATACTGAATGCAACAAGAGCTTGTTGTCCGATGAGTCTGTGGCTAAGGGGTTTTTGCGTGTGCCTAAATTGACAGACTTGAGCATTTGTGTTTCTTCAGATGTAAGATACTTCAATGTATAGCTACAAATTTAAATAATGTTTGGTGATTGCCCAGACCTAATTCAGTGTTTTTTTCTTTATAGTTTTCTCAAAACGCAGAATTATTATTAACTGGCGGAATTCCGAATGCACGCATTTTTCGAAACTACTCGTCAAATCCACTGCATAAGGATTGGCAATGCTGTCGAGATACAGAATATCATAATTTTATTTCTCAACTTAAAGAGTTTTCAAGTGCCAGTTAGAGACAAAAAACGGTGTCTTTAGGGACGTTTTTTGCATTTCGGCCCCACCAACAATATAATGTCGCTTATAGTTTTTTCCGGTTAGGAATACGACTTGAGCGTTTTCCTATAAACAAGTGTTTTTCATAAAATGAAGGTCGGTTTGTGTTCTTTTAAAATACTGGCTGGTAAATACGGGTGAATTATCATCTAGGCAATCGATAAACTGAAGGATGCGCAGTTAACAGAATTACAGTTTACTATTGAGTCTACGTATACTACTATTGAGAAATTCTCAAATTACACTTCACACTTTTAAAGAGAAAGCCGTACGCCCACACATTATAGAATATGCTTGCAGTGATAGTGCAAAGCTTATGGAAAGTCTTGATGCTTTTGTACTTTATATATAATTGCATAATATACTTTTGTTGTAGTAAATATTGTAAAATCTGAACAAAAATAGTATACTTATTTTAGACAATATTAAAATTTTGATATAATAAGATTATGATTCATTAATTTTTCTTAGAGTTTAATTCGCATGTCGCAATAACATTTTATTTCACGTCTTTAGGAACGTGCTTTTTAGTCCATCGTATACGTGAGGAACACCCCAAATACTTGGAATTTTTGCTTTGCTCATAAACATCTTTCATCACATCAAAAAAAACTTATCAGCTCGGAAACCGGTTGGCAGCTCGCATAAATTCGTGTCATCAAGTGTCTCGTCATCTCATTTCATTCGGTTTGCGTTGCAAAAATTCCAACGAAAAGGAATATACTCAGATATACGATATATCATACCCGTGATGGTTTATAAGTGAAAGCACGTCTTTTCATAATATGCTTTCTCCAAAACGTTGATGAAAGCCTACTGCTTAGTGCGTACTACCTGTGTGCTATGTGAGAGGAATATTGATTTGCGAAAGAGCACGGCGTAGAAAACTACTTGTTCACAATCTGCACCTTTTTTGCAAAACACCAAATAGCATTTTATATCGTCTGGTATTAAATGCTTAAATTTAGGATTTTCGGAAAGGTCAACGAAACCACATATCAGTTTTAAATTAATCATTAGGCTACGCCAAACCTGTAATTTACAATGGAGGCTGCTTCTTCAAATGAAGTAGAGGATTACATGCCACATCCATTGGAAAATGAATTGGTAAGTTATTTATATTACTCGTACACTACACAATAAAGCATACCTAAAAAATTAATAACACATCTTATGCTTTTACCACAGGTTGTGGAAAACATTTTCGATTATTTTGAACCCACCGCAACAGCTATGGATTGGAAAAATATCCGAGCAGTTTGCAAAACTTGGCATTTTGAGGCACTTTCTCAATGGCGAGATATGGCTACTCTCAACTTAAATTTCCAACCTCCTGAGGTCAATCAGGATGGCAAAGAGAAAGCAGTGTCAGCAAGTGAATTTCTTGCTCTATTGGAAAATGATGACACACTTGGGTTCACTCAACTTTCTGAGAAGCCATTTCAAAAGTACAAGCTAAAAGATCAAGAAATCGATCTTACCAATTTGGATAACAAATTTTGGACCACGGTTGGACCACTTATTAAGCACTTGACTTTAGAAGAGGTCAACTTCAAAACTGAAACAGAAACAGTAGAAGAAGTAATGCAGTTTTTGGTCAGCAAAACTCCAAATTTGGAATGTTTGAACTTGAATGCTGTTCTGATTGATGGAAAGAAAGTGGAAAAACCACCAGCGACAATGGATGTAATGCATCAAAACGTAAAGTCAATTGGCTTGTCCAACTTTTATGCGTTTTCATTTTTGAATTTTCCGAACTGTCAGGTAGCTTATTTTGAAATACTAACTTACAAACACTTTAAATTAGATTTTTAAAAAAGTTGCATTTTGATATTTTTAGGAGGCAACACTGGAATATTGTTGGTGCACCGACTGGGTCAACTTAGTAGATCCCACTGCAAATTTAGTCGTTGATCCTCCACCAGGCAGACTTGTCACCAATACAAATATAAAACGATTGTATATTCAAAACTGCCAAATGAACACACTTGAAGGGATGCCCAGACTTTTTCGAAATCTGATGTTTGCATCCTTGGAGCACCTCTACGTGAACAGAGGCAGTGTATCATTTGAGGATGAAGATATGGCATTTCTGTCGTTAGTTATTACCAACCACAACCAGACGTTAAAATCCATGGAATACTTTTCAAGCTTGACAAAACTGCCAATTATACACAACTTTATTCACATGAAAATGCATCAATTGACTGAGTTGCGAGCTTGTGGAAACGTCTTTGGGGATTTCGAGTTTCTTGGGTGGACTCGAAATTTACAACTACTTCATTTTGACGTGGATGGAAATGAACAAAAGGAAAAAATGAAAGCGGAAATTGATGCTGCTGGTCCTGAGGGATATCGGTTTTTTTGTGATTGGGACCTGTTGGGTAGGGGTTACATGATGAAAATTTCGGATATACGACCGTTGCAGCATTTGCGCTATCTTCAGATTAATTTTGAGCTTTCAAAGGATAGTCTAAAATATTTGGCGAAGTGGATGCCAAACTTGAAAGTTTTCAAGATGATTTTGAAAAAAGATACGATTCCATTTGTGTGCAGAAAGTGGCCGGAACTTGAGCACTTGGAGTGCATGTTTGGATCAAACATTGGGAATGAAAATGTGACTGGAATTGGTTTGTCAAATAGACGACGTAAAAAGGCACTTGTTGACATGAAACGTAAGCTTGTGTTGATACCATTTTAGAAATTTTGCATAATATGCAATAAACCATTTTTGATTGTTTCTTAAAATTTCAGACTTGACCACATTCAAGTTTTGCTCCAACTGTAACGGAAGCACTTTGTCTGATGATGTGGTAAGCAACGGATTTCTGCTGATGCCAGAATTGATTGATTTGACTATTTGCGTTTCATCTGAGGTAAGTCATTTTTGGGCTTAGATTTGATGACCGTGTTATTTGGTGTTGTAATCCAGTATATTTTTGTATTTTTGCAGTTTTCTGAGGAAGCAGAAATGCTGTTAACACGGGGTATTCAAAAGGTTCAAGTGAACCGAAATTACGAATCAAATCCACTGCATAGTGATTGGCAGTGCTGTCGGGATACGGAATACAGGGATTTTATTTTGAGTGTCCGGGAATTTCCCAGAGCTCATCCAAGACCATCCTAAACACATCTTAGTACATTATGACAAGGCAAACTATGCGTATTGCAAATTGCATTATGATGTCAATGTGTAGCGTCACTTGAGTATTTACTTCTGAGACTAGATTTATGTCGATTGTAATTGAAAGGTTTATCATTCAGTTATAATTTATTTTCTGTTACCAATTTTGTAGCATATAAGTTTTTGATTCTATCTATTAATACATTTGTCTAAGGGAAAGGCTTAGCGTATAATGATGCATCAATCATACAAAACTCTCTATTTAAAATGAGGCATTCAAAGTATTCCAAAGTGGTGATTGCCGCAATGATTAACTTAATTAAGTATTGCCTATTATTTTTCAGCATACCACAGTCAAAATGGAGGATTTGTTGCAATGAGTAGTTTTTTCTTCAATAAATAAAGTAAAAGCTCGTATAATCATGTAAGCAGCTAACTAATGTAAAGTATTTTGTTTTATTTTGTATTGGTTAAAAGAATAAAATAGTTTAAGAATAATATAGTTTCTACATCTATATATAATAGTGTTTTCAGCAAGAATTTCAAAACCAAACAATAAAGCATTTTGAGAAGTGTTAGAAGCTATAGGTGTAATTGGATTATTGTGGAATATATTTACCCATTATTCTGCCACAAATTTGAAATATTATACGTATTATTGTGCTAAATAAAACCCTTATCTTTACAGCATTCAAAATATTTGTATGAAATCCTTTTCTAACTTTCCATGAAAAAAACTGCATAAAAAGTTCTGAACAAGTTATTGCGTTGCAAAAAGAAATCAATACAAAGAGTTTTCTCTATACCAAAAGAGCTTTATAAGCCTGTGAACCTCTCTAGGCTTGTCTTTGAGAAATGTACATACCTTGCTAAATGCGTAGTACGTACTACGTGCATATATTGAGCTGAATCTTGTTTCACAACAGACGGAGTACGAAAAACATACTTGTTCACATTACAACCCAAGCACAGCTGAAAACAACAAAAACAGTCAGAGTATTTAGCAATGCGGGAATAAAATATATTTTTAGATTTTAAAAAGTCAATAGTTTAAAATATGCTATAGTAACTAATCAGTCAAATTATAGTTAAGCTATTGTAAACAATGGAGTCGTCTTTAATGGAAACCACTAGTGTTATTCCCCATCCACTAGAAAACCATTTAGTAAGTTTTAAAAATTAAAACGATATAATATTCTAAAAATTAAATATATTTAAAGCAAAAAATTACCAAATCAATATTTTTTATAACAGGTTTTAGAGCAAATTCTTGATCTTCTGCAACCCACTGCAACACTTAACGACTGCAAAAAACTAAGAGAAGTTTGCAAAACCTGGTATTTTCAAACCCTTTCCAAATGGAGAACTGCATCATATCTCAACCTCAATCTGGGCCCACCCCTAAATTCCAACCAACCTGTAAAGAAGAAAGCAGTATCAGCAAATGAATATCTTGCACTGATAGATAACCAAGATGACTTTACTCAACTTACTGAGAAACCTTTTCAAAAATTCAAACTAAAAAATCTCGAACTTGATCTCACAAACTTGGAAAAAGACAGAAGATTCTGGACTTTGGTTGGACCTCAAATTAAATACTTAACTTTGCACGAAGTCAACTTTAAAACTGGAACACAAACAGTATCAGAAGTGATGCAATTTCTGGTCGACAAAATTCCAAATTTGGAACATTTAAACTTAAACAGTGTTCTGATTGATGGAAAGAGAGTGGGTCAACCACCCAGAAAAATGGATGTGGTGCATACTAACGTGAAGTCAATTAGTTTGACAAACGTTTTTGCTTTTCCATTTTCCAGCTTTCCCAATTTAGAGGTAGTTTATTTTTCAAAAGCAATATTGAAAGTTTGAATATATCTAAACATTTCGCATTTTTTGCAATTTTAGGAAGCATCCATAGAATATTTTGGGTATCAGGACTTGATCAACTTGGTAGACCCAAACGCCACTACACCATCCGGCCCTGAACCAGGAGCCCTGATAACCAATTCTACAATCAAACGATTGAATTTCATAAACTGCAACATGAACACAATTAACGGCATGCCCAGAAATTTTCTCAATTTGAGATTTACATCGCTTGAATATCTCTACGTTAACAGAGAAAATCAGCGATATTGTGATGACGATTTTGCATTTTTGTCTGTTATTGTAAAGAATCACAACCAGAGTTTACAAACCATGGAATATTTTTCAAGCTTGACAAAAATGCCAATTATAAATAACTTTATAAACGTGCGACTACCAGCATTGACTGAATTGCGAGCGTATGGAAACGTTTTCAAAGATCTGTCGTTTTTGCAGTATACACCAAACCTTAAAATATTGCACTTGGATTTGTATGGTTTTGATAAACAAAAGAAAATGGAAGAAGAGTTAGAAGCTGGACCATCTAGTGGACACAGATTTTTAACAAAGTTTGATGTGATTGACATGACCATAAAAACTGGAAGAATGAAGCACATTGAGCTACCAAATTTACAATATTTCCAACTTAATTTTGAATTGAGTCAAAATAGCTTGCAAGTTTTGGCTGGGTGGATGCCAAATTTGAAAACGTTAAAATCCGTTTTTAACAAAGACACGTTTCCTGTTGTGTGTACAAACTGGCCAAAATTGGAACAATTGGAGTGTCTGTTTGGATCAAGCCTTTTGAATGAAAATATCACTGGAAGGTTTAGAGGCACGAGCCAAGACCGGCGTCAAGCTCTTGTGGATTTAAATTGTATGTTTATTTCATAGTAGATTATGTTTCAAAATTTTAAATACGAATAGTTAACTTATTTTGCAATTATGCTTTTAGACCTGACTAGATTTAGGTTGCAAACTGAGTGTAACAGAAGTCATATCTCGGATGATGCAGTAACTGAGGGATTTTTGCGATTACCAAAGTTGACAAGTGTGAATATTTGCGTTTCTCCAGAGGTAAATATTACATAACATAATTTATTATTGTTTTTATATGTATTTGTTACTAATATAATGTTTGGTTAATCTTTTAGTTATCTCAAGAAGGAGAAATACTGTTAAGGCAGCACGTTCCCAATGTACAAGTGTACCGAAACTACAGATCAAATCCGATGCACAAAAATTGGCAATGCTGTCAGGACAAGCAATTTAAAAGTCTGGTTTTTATGTTTCAAGTGCGACGAAGGCGATCGTCATCTAGTGATTCAGCAGAGGACAACAGGTTTCATCAGGATTGTCGTACTACATAAAACTTTATTTGAATAGAGTACTAATAGTCACGAGATTGATGCTCATGATTAGATAAATTATTTTTAAAATCATATGCAGTATTAACTTTAGGTTATTTGGTTTGACTTGCTAAGTCAATTTTACATTTTTACTTTTATCTTCCTTAATCATAATATGATTTTAAAAACTCATTTTATTTATGTAACGTATTATAAGTTTTACTCAGTTTTTTAAAGTCTAAGATATTAATGGAGCTGAATCTGAATCAGCACCAAAAATCACTACGATAGTTATATATTAGTCACGTTCGTGTGTTTTTGTCACTGGACCTAGCATTAGTTATAATTATTCTGTATCTGTATTATATGAATACTGTAAATCTTGGGATTAGCAATGTTTGAAAATCCAGTTTAAAAGAACTACAGAGTTGTTTGTGGAATTGTAAAATTGAATACTGAATAGTTGTCAAACAGAAACAAACTTGAGATCTCAACTATTGTGTACTGAATAATTACATGCCATAATAATTCATCCATTATCAATGCATCACAAATAAATATGTTGATAGAATATTGTAGTAATTAAACACTTTAGTAGTTATAATTTATTATTCAGTTTGATGCTGTTAGTAAATGCTTCAAGCAAATTAACAAATGACATATTTTTAATTCGAATTAAGTTTGTCACATAAAGTGTTTTTACATCGCTATACTCATGAAATCGTATTCCATTCATAATTTCATAAATCTTAAAAAAGCCAAACGAATACAAGTAGCAACGTATGGAGAAAGTGAATAAGCCTCCCACGGTCTCACGTTTTGTGAATGAATATATACGCTCACTTGAAAAGTGTGTATGCTTTACTCAACATAGCAACCATGCTCAAGCTTCTTACTTGTATTACGTCCAGCCGCCTATGAGTTTTTTGGATTTGGTATGTAAGCCAGATGTTTTTGACATAAACGTTCTGTTGGGTTTTTCAGCACATTATAATATACCTACGTTCACGTTCGTTAATTGCCACTTGATGCCGGTGATAGAGAGAGAAGTAAATACAATAGGTTCAGTATAAAATAGAAACCCTTCACTTAAATCTGAAAAAGTTTTAAGTGTAACAACTTTATTATGGAGCAACCGGAAAATATCGATTTGATGATTCCTGTGGAAAATCCTCTGGAAAATCATGTGGTAAATTTTGTACAATCGTAAATAATCACTAATCCTTTATTGGTGACCATTCACACAGTACATTTTTATCAAATACATTTATATTATTCTTAATCCATCCAGGTTTTAAGACAAATATTTGGGTTTTTACAATCCTCCGCAACAATTAATGACTGGAAACACTTTCGTCTTGTATCCAAGTGTTGGCACAATGAAACACTTTTCATCTGGAGAGCTAATGCATGCCTCAACCTAGTTGGTAATGATGGGACATCCAAAAGTCAGTCTGAATTTAGAGGAACGTCACTCTCCAATTTTCTCACTGAACAGCAAAACACATCCAGCATTAGCCAACTTACTGAAAAGCCGTTTCAAAATTACAAACTTCAGAATTTTACAATATATTTGTCCGACTGTGATACATCCAATTCTATACACGCATTTATTACGTCAGTAGGGCAATCAATTAAAAGTCTGTCTCTAGTTCACGTCAATTTCAAAACCGAGTCAAAGTCAAAATCAGCAATAATGGGTTTACTTATTGAGAAAACACCAAATCTGAAAAGCCTTTGTATGCATCACGTTCATATAAACGGTATTAAAATCCAAAATTTCCCGGATAATAATGTGAATCAAGTACATTCAAACGTCACATCAATAAATGTTAACACTTTTGGAGATCTCCGGTTTACCAACTTT
Source organism: Entomobrya proxima (assembly GCA_029691765.1). Taxonomy (NCBI): domain Eukaryota; kingdom Metazoa; phylum Arthropoda; class Collembola; order Entomobryomorpha; family Entomobryidae; genus Entomobrya; species Entomobrya proxima. The sequence goes on from CM056172.1 coordinate 41,577,688, forward strand.
CCCAATTTGAAGGTACAAACATTATATTTATTATGTTGAACTTTTAATTTCTAAATTTTGATTTTGAATTTACTTTGTAGAAAATTGCATTAAACGTATTGAACGTAAGTCAAGAACCAATTGAGTTAGTTCGCAGAGTTATCACACCAAATCAGCAGCTTCCAACTATAATTCCGTCTGTAAAACGCCTAAAGCTAATGAACTTTACAAACGAATGTAATTACGAGACTTTAATTCGATTTCGGAACATTCGATTTCCTGCCTTGGAACATCTTTCAATTTCACTGGATGCAGACTTCATCCGCCAAAGTGGATTCAGTGATGCGTTGCTATTTACTCTTTTAAAAAATCAGTATGCGAGCTTACAAACGTTCCAAGTTTTTGCAAGCTTGTGCTGCGAAAGTGGAAGCTTTCCGATTATTCTGCAGTTACCAGCATTAACCGAAATTCGTGTTTGGGGAAATGTTTTCAGAAGCTTTGAGTTTCTTAGATTTACTCCCAATCTAACAGTACTTCACATGGACTTGTACGGGTTTGAGAAACAAGAGAAGATGAGGAAGGTAGTTGAGGATTGTGCGGAATCTAGAGTTTTTTTGCCATTTACTTATGATATTATGGTAAAGAATACAAAAAATATGACAGGAGCTGTTTTACATAAGCTGAAGTATTTTCAGATTAACTTTAAGTTTCCAGTGGCGAGTTTGTTGGTTCTGTCCAATTGGATGCCATATTTGACAACATTGAAAACTGTGGTTGATAGTATCACATTTCCTGTGGTTTGTAAACAGTGGCCAAACCTTGAGCATTTTGAATGCATGTTTGGATCAAGTGTTTCAGATGAAGATATTACTGGGCTGTTAGGTTCTCCGTCAAATGGAACAGCGCTTGTTGACCTTAAATGTACGTTAATATATGTTTATTTTTTTTGCAGTTATATCAATATCTAAAAAACTATCAATTCTGATTATAAATGTTTTAAATTTTTTATTTTGCAGGTTTAAAGGGCTTTCATTATTACGCGGCGTGTAACCAAACCACGTTGTCAGACTTATGCGTCAATGACGGTTTAATACGTATGTCACAATTGACTGACCTTAATATCTGCGTTTCTCGTATGTTTTCTCGAGAAGCGGAGACACTACTAACTCAGCGCATTACTAATGTCAAAATTCAGAGGAATTACTTGTCAAATCCACTGCATCAGAACTGGCTGTGTTGTAAGAATAATATTTATAAACGTTTTGTGTTTAGTCTTAAGTCGCAACGGAAAATCAGAACTGAACCAAGCCCTTGGAGTCTCACGACTAAAAAGTATAGAATTTAGAAAAAAATTATGATTTCAAATATTAGTATTAACTTTTTTATGTAAACTTAGAATAAAATGACAACAGTAATATTTAATATTTTATTTGTCGTCTTTATTGTCCTTGTCTTTCTTTTGCTCTCTTTCCTCAAACAATTTTGCATTTTTGTAAATAGTTTTATTCAAAATTTAATAAAGAAAATGATAAATGATACTTAAACATATGTATGAAAAACCAAAATAAATAAATGTGGAATGTAGTGTACATTTCAATCTAAATGTTTTAATACGCATATTGGCATATTAGAACTTCATATAAATAATATTTCATTTTATATCGCATAAAACGTAAACCTGACAGAAACGTGCATAACACTTCAGAGCAGCAACAACATAGAGAAAAGCCATGCAGGAGTAAACGTGCTACCAATGAGAAATAGACCAACCGAAGATTTTTCATTTTCAGCCAGCTGATACCAAATGAGTTTGTTGTGTATTTGACCATACGTGAGCAACGTAACGCAAGCATACCTAAACACAGAAAATAATGAAACCTGAGCTGTGCAAAATACCCGATATAATTGTAAACAAGTATTGTTTCATCTTCAGTTAATATTTTTAATTTAACTAGCTTGATACTAAGTGAGTTTATACTGTTTGCAATGGAGCAATACAATAATCCCGTAATACATCCAATGGAAAATCCTCTGGATAATCATTTGGTAACTTTTGCAAACCTATCGTACTTTCACACAATGTGTGGGATTTTACCTAAATATCTATTAATTTGTTTGTTTTGAACATTAGGTTTTAAAACAGATATTTGGTTTTCTTGAATCATCCGCAACAATAAATGACTGGAAGAACTTTCGTCTGGTGTGTAAACTTTGGCACAATGAAACCCTTTCCATCTGGAGAGCTACCGCGTGTCTTAATCTGGTTGGTACTGATGGAACATGCAAAATTCAGAGTAAATTTAAGGGAGCAACTTTATCCGAATTTCTCACTGAACAACAAAATACCTCCAGCATTACCCAACTTAATGAAAAACCGTTCCAAAATCACAAACTGCAAAATTTCACAATAGATTTGATCGACTGTGATACTGCAAATTCAATACACTCTTTTATCACTTCAGTAGGACAACTAATTAAAAGTCTGTCTCTAGTTCACGTCAATTTCAAAACCGAGTCAAAATCAAAATCGGCAGTGATGACCTTTTTTATCGAAAAAACGCCAAATCTCAAACATCTTTCAATGAACCACATACGTATGAACGGGCTTAAAGTTGAACGCTTTCCAGATAATAATGTGCAACAAGTACATTCAAATGTTAAAACAATTAGCTACACTAAGTTTTGGGGGCTTCCGTTTACCAAATTTTCTAATTTGGAGGTAAGCATTTAAAGCAAATACCTTATTTTTATTCAGTTTTGTAAATTTTAATGTTGATTTTCAAATTTATAGGACGTTACACTAAACGGGTTTTCAAGACACAACGTAATTGACCTATTGCCCAGAAGAATGCACCTATCTCACCAACTTCCATTTATCAATCCTTCTGTAAAACGTTTGGACTTGATGAACTTTTCTAATGAGTGCGGTCGTGTAACTTTAAATCGATTTCAAGACCTGAGGTTTTCTTCTTTGGAGCATCTTTTAATTGATGCCAACTTCATCGGCTTTATTCCAAACAGTTATGCATTGTTACCCATTCTATTAAACAATCATTCCGATATTTTAAAAGTTTTGGAAGTTTTTACAAGCATTTCTTGCGAAAATACAAGATGTCCAATAGACGTGCAGTTGCCTGTATTAACCGAACTTCGCGTGTGGGGAAACGTTTTCACAGATTTTAGCTTTCTTCGATTTACTCCCAATTTAAAAAAGCTTCATATGGATTTGTACGGGTTTGAGAAAAAAGAGAAGATGAGGTATGTTGTGGAGGATGGTGCTCATTGCGGAGTTCGTATGCCAATTACAAGTGACATGATAAAGTTGACTCAAAATTTGACAGGAATAGTTTTAGAAAAGTTGGAGTATTTTCAGTTTAACTTTAAGCTGCCAATAGCTAGTTTGTTGTCTTTGGGGAAGTGGATGCCGAATTTGACAACTTTGAAAACTGTTATTGACAGTAGCACATTTCCGATTGTGTGTAGACAGTGGCCCAGACTTGAGCGGTTGGAGTGCTTGTTTGGATCAAGTGTAACGGATGAAAGTATCACTGGGCCTAGAGGATTTCGTTCATGCGGACGAGCACTGATTGATCTTAAGGGTATGTTAATTTAAATGCATATTTTTACATTCTCATAAATACGCTTTCTAGATAATTAAGATTTATTGGAATTTTGTTGAACTTTTTGCAGATTTAAAGAGCTTTCATTATCACGCGGCGTGTGACAAGAGCCTATTGTCTGATGTAATCGTCAATGAAGGCTTTTTGCTGATTCCACAATTTACTGAAGTTAACATCTGCGTTTCATCCGAGTTTTCTAAAGAAGCGGAGGCAGTATTAACTCAGCGAATAAAAAATGCCAATATTTGCAGGAATTACGCATCCAATTCACTACATGAAAACTGGCAGTGTTGTAAAGACACTGCTTACAAAAGCTATGTGTTCAGTAGTCAGTCAAAATGGAAAAGGGAGAACGTAAACGTAGAAAATTCGGATTCCAGTGATTCGGAAATAGAAGAATGGATTGATTTGCTATGCTAAATTTTTTAATGGTGTACTAAGCGTTAGAACAAAACACCATTTAAAAAACTGATTGTCATATAGACCTTGTGTAATCTAATATCCACTTAAATTGTATTTTTAGTTGCCTATTTTTTATTCATTTTACTTAAGTGTCGGTGTAGGTTGCACAACAAAGACATAAAATTATTCTTGACCTAACATTAATTGTTATTAGTGTGAACCAGTTTCCTTATCTGATGAACTTGTTCTCCCTCCAGTGAACATATTATCATTTTTATGCTATTATTATTTTGTTAATAAATTGCAAAAGCATGCACATAGTTAAGTATCGCAATCGCAAAAAGTCTTAATCAGGGCCTTAAAGCACGAATTTTTACAAACCGACTGTAAATTTGTAATGCTGGTAAAAAAGTGACCTAAAATCATGTGTCGCATGCTATAGGTTCTATTATGAATTGTTTTGAAATCGCTGTGATCTCTGACCTAGAGTTGACCTATGACCTCAAGTTCAATAGGGTTGTGGCTGAGGTGCAATTGTGCATGTACACCAAGTTTGGCCGTAAAATTATGTGTCGCACAGCATGTACGCTGTAAAACTGCTGTATCTGGCAGTTAAGGTCCTGAATCAGGGCCTTAATGCACGAATTTTAACAAACTGGTTGTGAATTCGTAATTCTGGTCAAAAACGGACCTAAAATCATGTGTCGCATGCTATAGGTTCTATTATGAATTGTTTTGAAATCGCTGTGACCTCTGACCTAGAGTTGACCTATTGACCTCAGGTTCAATAGGGTTGTTACTGAGGTGCTATTGTGTCTGTATACCAAGTTTGGTTGTTAAATTACGTGTCGCACTGCATGTACGCTGTAAAACTGATGTATCTGTCAGTTAAGGTCCTGAATCAGGGCCTTAACGCACGAATTGTTACAATCTGGTTGTAAATTCGTAATGCTGGTTAAAAACTGACCTAAAATCATGTGTCGCATGATATAGGTTCTATTATGAATTGTTTTGAAATCGCTGTGACCTCTGACCTAGAGTTGACCTATGACCTCAAGTTCAATAGGGTTGTGGCTGAGGTGCAATTGTGCATGTACACCAAGTTTGGCCGTAAAATTATGTGTCGCACAGCATGTACGCTGTAAAACTGCTGTATCTGGCAGTTAAGGTCCTGAATCAGGGCCTTAATGCACGAATTTTAACAAACTGGTTGTAACTTCGTAATGCTGGTTAAAAACTGACCTAAAATCATGTGTCGCATGATATAGGTTCTATTATGAATTGTTTTGAAATCGCTGTGACCTCTGACCTAGAGTTGACCTATTGACCTCAAGTTTAATAGGGTTGTTACTGAGGTGCTATTGTGTCTGTATACCAAGTTTGGTTGTAATCGGTACCGCCGTTACAGAGAAAACGCATAAATGCTATGTCTAGCAACAAAAAGAGCCTGAATCAGGTTCTTAGAGCCTGAATTTTGAAAAAACAAACTGCACCATCGGAGTCCTGGTAAAAAACTGACCTTAAATCATGTGTCGCATGGTATATGTCCTATGTAAAAATATTGTACCGTTGGTGACCTCTGACCTTTTGAGTTGACCTATTGACCTGAAATTCAATAGGGTTGTGGCTGAGGTGTCATAGTATCTGTGTACCAAGTTTGGTTGCAATCGGTCTAGCCGTTACTGAGTAAATTGCATACGGGCGGACGGACGGCCGGACGGCCGGACGGCCGGAGTGCAATATTATTAAGTATCTTAGCGATACTTAATAAAACCAGAATCTTAAAGAACAGAATTATGCACTCATTATGATATGTATTTAAATGATGGTTGGTGCAACAAATAAAAAAATCTTACATTGTTTTAGTATTAGCAAATGTTTTTGCTTTAGTTTAGTTCTATGCAAATGTATCTCCAGAAGAATCAGTACAGTTCTAGAATACTTTGTTGTAATCTGTGAGTGTAGTAAATACAATGTATTTGGGTTCGTCCTACCCACTGGGTAGTACCCAATAACACCATGCATCATGTTCTCGTAATAAAGCAATAATTCCACCACCAAGAACCTGTTTACGGTTTTATAAAAAACAGAAATTACATAGTACAGGCGTGTGCGGTAGCCAACTGGATTATAGCCAACTGCTAATTACTTCATACAAAGTATGAAGAAATTTCAAGAGCAATAATAATTAATGTATACTTTTAGCCAGTTAGATTATCTCGTTATCGCTAATGAGCTTATCTTGAGTAGTTAATATTCGTATTACTCCTTAATGCATTATGTTAATACTAGTATTAGATTTGACTTCGATTTGCAAACTTGCAACTTAGTCTTATAGTTTACCTGGTTCATATTTTTCATGGCGTTTCAGAAACTACTCATAGAAGCAACTGTCGTAATCACATTTCACCATTTAACACTTCACGCTCAGCGCTTCCTTTGGATTAAAAAAAACGATATGTGTAGCTGGTCCAGCAATTTTTCTTAGTATCCCTCCGTCAAAAATTCCCAGATTCAAATTTTTGTCATTAGAACCGGAAACACTTTAGAAACAATAGAACATGACGTGTTCAACACGTCAACACATTCAGTGTTAGAATCCGAGCATCTCATTGTTATAAATAATTTCCTATAATGTGCATTCTATTTATTTAGTATTGCATTGTGTCCTTGACATTTTTAGCATAATCATTTCTTATCAGATTCCGCAAAGCTTTGAGACGCATCCAACCTAAACTTTTCTTCTGCTGGAGCTTCTAGCGCCGCATGAGAAGATCATTCTTCTGAGTGCACTGCTTTCTCAGGTGGAACAAATGGGCAATTATTCTTTATTGTGCTTACATGTAAAAAGCTTTTACGTTTTTCTTTCCTCATACTCATGAGGTATTTAACCAATTATGATTATTTTGTATGTTTGAAATATATTAAGATTTCCAGTTTTGATTATTATGTCGGGACATAAAACAAACATGATATACCATTTGAAAACATATATTTATCTATACAATGTTGCTAGTTATAAGCAGGTAGAAACTGCTATAATCAACTTTTCTGCAAAAAATTATTCTATAAAGAAAAAGTCAAGTTATTATCATAATCTGAATACAAATGAATGCATAAAAAGCAGATTAAAACTACAAAGAAAATACATCCGCATATCATATTATCAACTTCAAACAGTTGCTCCAGTACAGAAATTGTCTTTGGTGATATTACATGGCTTTTGCAATTTTCAGAAAATTCAAGTAACGGATTTATTTTTAAAATGGTTTTACAGTTTTTCGACTAACATTAGCTGCTTTTGGATAGAATATTATTTTAAAACACGTAATTTCTGCAATTTTTCGTTGCAAGAATGGGTAATATAATTTAAACATTCAAACATTTTTGTTGCTTATTTTGTATAATGTACTTAAGTTTTTAATTACTTTATTCAGCGTATCGAAGAAATCAATCCTGGATAACTAGCGTTTTAAATGATGACGCTGTTATTCAGGCGTTGGTTCTAGCTGCGTCTATAAAACGAACAAAGACAACCCGTAATACTGCTGTGATAACTTGCATGAACGTTTCTCTTCAAAACAGGTAAGGCAAAATCGCTGAAAATTTCAACAAAATCTAAGGTCTAAGAGTGTGTTTTGATTGAATAGACGGATTCTGCGGAAATGCTTTGACACAGTATACTTGCTGGAAGAAAGCTGTTTCCCTAAAGAGTTTGATGGCAGAAAATTGCTAGATGTTCACGCAAAAATGTTTGCATTTTCCTTGACCACTTTTCAAAAGTGTGTTTACGTATATTCAAATTCAGTGGTATGTATATATTTCTGAATTGCATTTTCAAGCTTTTGAAACAATTCATAATTTTAACACATTCGTTGTAACACTCCAGTTCTTAGAAAACGCTGATGACTTGTTTGACAATGAGTACGATTATGAGTTCCGTATCAAATCGAAAGCTAAGGCTTGCATGGATCTTTCCATTTTCGTGTTTACACCATCAAAGCAAATTTGGACTAAGATGTTGGAAAGCTACACCAACAATGGGCATGGTAGTAATTTAAGAATATTGTGAATATTTAAGAGTTTTGGTATTAGGTCGTATTGACATTTAATTTATGGTCTAGCCTTATCGGATGATTACTTGAGTACATGGCTAAAAAATCAAAAAGCCGTTTTGAAAATGGGAATAATTAGAAGTGACACCATTTCCGATTTTTCCATTTCAACTGGGAAGCTATTAAGGTAGTAAACTGAAAATACTTAAAATATATCGGAATTTTCTCATAAATTGATATAAGTTCAATATGTGTGATCTATATACAGTGATGAGGTTTATGCACCCATCATTCATTTCGATGTGAACCCAACGCTCAAAAGTGTGAAATGTGCCAACAAGATGAATTTGGGTTTACATGAAAGGGTAATTTGAATCAGCATTTTTATTTCCATTTTAGAATTTTGTAATGAAAATGACGACTTTTTATCTACTTCTCCAGCTTATAATTGACCACTGGCTGAAACTACATGGTGAAATAACTCCATATTGTTCAAATAATAACTTGAAAACTATACCAAACTTATCCAACTGGAATGAATCTGGTTCTGGAAACTACACAAATGAGCCGATTGCCATTGTGGGAATGAGTTGTCGCTATCCCGGAGCTAACACCTTGAAAGAGTTTTGGAACTTGCTTTTTGCGGGTGAAGAAGGTATTCGTGACCCACCCTCATTTCGATGGACTAAGGAGCACTCAATCCGAGGAACTCAGCAAGACAGAAAAGCTCAAGCGGGATTCTTATCCGTTCCGGTTGATGAGTTTGATGCGGGATTTTTTGGGATCAGCCCAAAAGAAGCGATGTACATGGATCCTCAGACTAGGTTAATGCATGAGGTTTTATGGGAGTCTCTTGAAGATGCGGGTATTGACCCACTGAGTTTGTATGGGAGTCATGCAGGGATTTTCACCGGAAGTTGGATGAACGACTACAAGGACATTGTGGCCAGTTCGGCTGAAAAGGACTTTTTCCGAACTTATATGGGAAATAGCATTGGAGCTTCGGCATCAAGGCTTTCTCATTTTCTGGGATTGACTGGACCATGCATTGCCACGGAAAGTGGATGTAGCTCTGCCATTGTGGCACTTGATCTTGCAGTGAAGAGCTTAAGAAATGGGGAAACCAACTTGGCAATGGCTGGTGGCGTCAATCTCCTTTTGCATCCTTTTTCCAGTGACATGATGGAATACGTAATTTCGCCGGATGGCAGATGCAAAACTTTTGATGCGAAAGCGGATGGATTTGGAAGGGCGGAAGGATGTGGGGTGTTGGTGCTTAAGCGACTTAGTGATGCCTTAAAAGATCGGGATAACATTTGGGCAGTAATAAGGGGCTCTGCAGTGGTTCAAGAGGGCGTCAGCCGAAGTTTGGGAAGACCCACGGTACAATGTGAAGCTCTTGCTATGCAACTGGCTATGGAGGATGCGGGTGTATCCCCAGAGCAAGTAAGCTTTGTGGAAACCCATGGCACTGGAACGCAAGTGGGTGACCCCATGGAAGTGGCTGCTATTGCAAAAGCATATTACTCGTCTTACAGAAAAGAGCCGTTGGTCATTGGCTCTGTGAAAACAAATGTGGGGCATACTGAATCATGCTCAGGAATAACTGGCATAATGAAAGCTGTATTAGCAATGCAACATGAAATTATTCCAAAGCACAGAAATTTGGAAACATTAAATCCAGAAATATTTTTGGATTCTATTCCTGCTGTAATTCCATTGGAGCATGTTGCATGGCCAAAAATTCAAGGTCAACCGAGAATTTGTGGCGTGAGCTCTTTTGGCATTACGGGAACGGATGGTCATGTTATCCTTGAAGAAGCACCAGATTATGAACTGCCCAGATTTAATCTGGGAATGGAACGCCCTATTCATCTTTTGAAAATTTCAGCAAAGTCAAAAGAAGCATTGGAAAGGTTACTGGTTGACTATCAGAACCGACTTTCTGAAGTGGATTGCAACTTAGCAAGTGTTGCATATTCTGCTAATGTGGGTAGAGCCACTTTTAACCACCGTGCATTTCTGGTGGCAAATAATTGTCAAGACGCAGTAAAAATCCTTAAAGAGCAAAAATATTTGATGGGGGAAATCCAAGAAAATCGCAATTCTCAGCTTTGCTTCCTGTTCACTGGCCAAGGGTCACAGTATCAGGGCATTGCAAAGACTTTATATGACACCAGCCCCATTTTCCGAATAAACTTTGAAGCTTGCGAAAGAGCTCTCATGGAAACGTACAATCTGTCTATTCGACAAGTTCTCTGGGGATCAGATCCATCTCTGAATGAACTGAGCAGAACGATTTACAGCCAAACCAGCATATTTTGTGTGGAATACTGTCTGCTGAAATTATGGCAGAGTTGGGGCATCAAACCGGATTACGTTCTGGGCCACAGTCTGGGAGAATTTTGCGCTGCAATAGCTGCTGGCATATTGGACTTTGAAGATGCGCTCAAGTTGGTCGTTGAGAGAAGTCGCTTGATTGATAACCTTCCAAGAGGAAGCATGCTGGTTATTAAGGCTAGCAAACCGGAAGTGGAGAAATGGATGAAAGTCACACAAACTGATTTGGACTTTGCTGCGGTAAATAATCCCGAGCAAACTGTGGTTGCTGGAGATACTAAAACGGTAGAGGCATTCTTGGCTTACTTAAAAGGACAGGGAACAAAGGCAATAATTTTAGAGGCCACCCACGCGTTCCATTCCCGACACATGGACCCCATGCTGGAACAGTATAGAAAAGTGGCCCAGTCAATAAACTACAAACCAAAAAATCCAAACGTTCACTACATTTCTGGAATGGAAGGACGGACTATTGATGACATCTCAGAACTCGGGGCTGACTACTGGGTACGGCACACCAGAGAAAAAGTTTCTTTCATTGACGCTTGCGCTGCTCTTCATGAAACCGGATGTCAAATCTTTCTGGAAGTAGGTCCCCAACCCGTTCTCTCCAGCTTTGTAATGCAAAACATTGAAGATGTTCCATTGAACTGCTTGCCATCCCTTAGAAGAGGGACCAACGACTGGGAAACTATTCTGACCAGTCTTGGCAAACTCTACCTTCTTGGCTACCAAGTAGACTGGAAGGCTTACGACCAACCCTATATTCGAAATAAAGTCTCTTTACCATTCCACCCCTTCAACCGGAAGTCCTTTTGGGTAGATTGCATTTCTACCAACACTCCAATAATCCATCCCTTACTCGGCTCCCATTTTGGCAACGCCTCACCTCTCAACATATTCCAGCATCAACTTACCCCAAAATCCCTTCCCTATTTAAAGGACCACTGCATTGGCAACCGAATCATATTTCCCGGAGCAGCATTCACCGAAATGTGTCTTTCCGCGGGTTACTCTGTAGCCAACGGTCTCACCGAAAACCTGGAACAGCCCACTAGAGCCTTACGCTTAGAAAACCTTCGCGTAGACGCTCCCTTGGAACTAAAAGAGGACAAAGCTTGTCATCTTCAAGCCATTGTCAATCTTCCCGAAAACTCCACAGAGACCACTTCCAATGGCTTCCAAGTAAAAATCTTTCACCAGAACACAACCTCCACCGAATCCTCCGGGAAATGGGTACTCCACGCCAGTGCCAACTTCCTTCCTGTCACCAGCACAAAATCCTGCATGCTTTTATGGAATCCCGATCGCATCCCTAAAATCATTTCCAAAACTGAACCCGCTTCACCCTCCAACTTTTACAAACGTGTGGACGAAGCCGGTCTGAAATTCGGCCCCAGCTTTCGAACTATTCTCCGATTTTGGCAGATTCCTCAACAAAATTGTAACCCAACTTTTGACGAAATTGTGGCGGAAATGGAGTTGCCTTCAGACTACCAAAAGTATTTACTCCACCCATTAATAATTGACGCTGCGCTACAAGCCGGCATTTTAACGGAGCATCAGTACACGCCCACAAGGTTAAAAGTTCCTGTGGCAATTGGTGGATTAACGTTGATTAACCCAATAGACGCTGGCAGCGTCGTTGGGGGGAGTAAGGTGTATCTACATGCTTGGAAGGAACAGGAAAATCATGTAATTTTTATAAGCACTGAAAATAATACTCCAGTGGCTTTTATTGAACAAGTGGAAATGCTGGATACTAACGTGAGCACAATTGAAAGTGTGCTGGAGCAGCAGTCAAATCCACTTCCGGACTGTTGGGAGGAAACCTGGCATCAGATTCCAAGTCAGTTTGGAACAGAAATGCCATTGGTTTCGGTAGCGACCATTTTGAATAATAAAGAGTTTTTAAGAAAAGTGGAAACTATTGGAAATAATAGTGGAAAGGAGATGGCAAATCATTTGAAAAATAAACGGTTGGTTTTACTATATATTTTGAATGCTTTGCAAGAGTTAGGGTGGAAACCGGAAGTGGGAGAAGAAATTGATGTGGAGTCATTTAGTACCCATTTGGGAATTCAAGTAGAATTTCAAAAGCTGGTTGGATTCTACTTTAAGGTTTTTGAGGAGGATGCTGGGATTTTGCACCGGAAGACTGGAGAGAAATGGGTGATGCAGAAGATTCCACCTGAAAATGCACGCGTGGTTAAAGAAATTGATAGGTTGAAAGGAGAACTTGAAGTGGAGCCGGATTTTATGGAAGTGAACAAAATTCATGAAAATATTGGGAAAAATTTAAGTAAGATTTTAACTGGAAGACAGAACGCATTGCAATTGCTATTTCCGACGGAGGAGAAGGAGGAAGAGTTGTCTGCGGATGTTTACTATAGACAGCATCCGAGTAGGAGTAAATTATTTGATACGATGAGCCTGGTGCTAAATAGCATCCTGGAAAGTTTGGGCATAGAACCGAATTGTAAGAAGGTTTATCGGGTGCTTGAAGTGGGTGCGGGTACTGGATCATTCTCTAGAAGGATTTTGGAACAGTTGAAAAAACATTTGGGAACTGGGTTTGAATTCTGGTACACGGACGTCTCCAAATCGTTTTTTACCAGAGCAGAGCATAATTTGAAGGATTTTAAGGAAAATGTGAAATTTGAGGTATTTAATGTTGAGCAGTGTCCCTTAAGTCAAGGGATACCACTGGGGTATTTTGATTTGGTTTGCGCAACGGATGTACTGCATGCAACAAGGGACTTGGAGGAAACTCTGGGGAATTTGAGACTGACGCTGAGACCGGGTGGAGTACTTTGCTTGTCGGAAACGGTGACGGAAGCGAGGGATACTACTTTTGTTTTTGGGCTGTTGGAAGGATACTGGAGATTTGAGGATAAGGAGTGGAGACAAGAGCATTGTTGCGTGGGGGAGGAAACTTGGGGAAAGGTGATGCGAAAATGTGGGTTTGTGGACTCTAAGGGGTTTAAGGTTTGTGTGGACCAATTTGCGGTGCTGGTGGGGGTGAAGGATGAAGGGGAGGCGGAGATGAACAAGTTGGTGAAGAAATGGGAAGAAGTGGGTAGTTGGGTGGTATTTGCGGATGGAAGCAATTTGGAGATGTGGGGAAAACTAGGTAGGGTTTTGGAGGTAAGTGGATATAAGGTGGTGTTGGTTCTGAAGAAGGGAGATGCAATGTTAGATGGGTTGAGTTTGGAGGTGATTCGGTTCGGGGATGATGATGCTGAGGGGATCAAGCAGATTTTTGGAGGTGGAAATGTTCAAGGAGTGATTTATGGTTGGGGAATGGATCAAAAGGAAATAGACCAGAGAAATGTGGCACTGCCATTTTTGCACATTGCCAAAACTCTGGTGCAAATGGAGAAACCGCCTAGATTGTACGTGATAACGCAGGGAGTTCAAGCGGTAATGGAGGATATGATTACGAGTAATCCCAGTGGAGCGACCTTGCTTGGAATGGCAAAGAGTTTGAAAAACGAGTGCTTTGACATGTTCATCAGGTGCGTGGATTTGGAAAAGGGAGGTGGACTGGAGGAGATGACGAGTCAAATGCTTTTTGAACTGGCAATGTTCAGAGGGGCAAAGGAGCAGAACCGTGTTCAGGTGGCGTACAGGGGCGATGCGAGATATGAGCCGAGATTGGGTAAAGGGCAGATGCAAAAGAAAAGTGATGACTTGAGAATGCCTCCGAGTACGGATAGGTATCATTTGAAGTTACCCGAGTCAAGGGCGATTCAGGATTTGGAGTTTGAACCGTTGGAGGTGGAACCCGTGGGCGAGACCAAGATTGAAGTGATGGTCAAGTCGTATGCGCTGAATTTTAGGGATGTTTTTGCGATTATCAAGCCCAGTAAGGAGTTTGAGAGCTTGAATGCTGTGGGGTTGGACTTTGCGGGAGTTGTGGTGAAAGCGGGACCTGAATCTAAATGGAAAGTGGGACAACGTGTTTTTGGGTGTAACTATAAAGATGATCAGCTAGCTAGTCATTTAATTATGGACTGGAAATCAGTTACTAGCATTCCAGAAAGGGTGACTTATTGGGAGGCGGCTACATTGCCTGCCGTGTTTTCCACGGCTTATCATTGTCTGATAAACGTGGCTAGAATAAAGAAGGGGGATAAGGTGTTGATTCACACGGGAAGTGGGGGTGTGGGATTGGCGGCTATTCAAGTGGCTAAGATGATGGGTGCAGAGATTATTACGACAGCGGGGAACCCGAGAAAGAGGGCTTATCTAAAGGGCTTGGGTATCCAGCATGTATTTCATTCAAGGGATACGAGCTTCGAGCAGGATATAATGCGAGTGACCAATGGACAGGGTGTGGATATTGTGCTGAACTCGATTACCGGTCCAGGAATAAAGGAGGCTACTTTAAGAGCGACGGCCATGAATGGAAGGTTTGTGGAAATGAGCAAGCTGTCTATTTGGACACCGGAAGAGGTCAACAGCATCCGACCGGATGTGGAGTACACCATTGTGGATTTGACCAAAGTAGACAAAGACACTCATGTACATCTCATGCAGCAATTGAACAAATACTTGAAAAGTGGACAACTTACAGCCATCCCTTTTGTCAAGTTTGACGCACTGAGGATAAGACAAGCTCTACAATACTTTCAGAAAGCCAAGCACATTGGCAAGGTGGTAGTTACCATGCCTGAAGTGAGTACCCAGCAGGGGCAGTATAAAACGAGAGTGCCGCTTTTTAACAAAGAAAGCACTTACCTGATCACTGGAGGATTGGGAGGAATTGGCTTTGAGGTTTGCAAATGGATGTTGGGTTTGGGGGCAACGGATGTAGTTCTGACTGGTAGAAGCGCTCCAAAACCGGAAATCGAAGAGCAAATTAAAGGTCTTCGGAAGAAAGGAATGAACGTGGTGGTCAAGTTGGGTGATATTGGAAATGTGGAGCAATGTCAAAAGCTGGTTGAGGAAATTCGCAGAGAAATGAAGCCTCTGAGGGGAATAATGCACTGCGCCGGGGTATTAAGAGACAGCCTCTATCCCAACCAAACTTGGGAAAACTTCGAAGCAACATTCAATCCCAAAGTACATGGCACTTGGAACCTCCACGAATTGACGAAGAACCTTCATTTGGAACATTTTGTGTTTTATTCCAGCGCTACTGCTTTAGTGGGTACTCCGGGGCAACCCAATCACGCAGCGGCCAACTGCTTCGAGGACGCTTTCATTCACTACCGCCACTCTTTAGGATTACCCGGACTGACCATAAATTGGGGTCAGTGGGCGCAGGTGGGATGTGCCAAGGAAGTAAACGTACTTTGCTTAATGCCTGTTAGTGTAAAACGGATGCTAAATGGTTTAGAAGCAGCGTTAAGAACTGAAAAGCGACAAATGGCGTTTGTGGATTTTGCCTCGCTCAATAATTTATCTGCCATGTGTCCCATTGTCAAAAGCTATTTGGATGACAGAGTATTAAAGCAGTATTCAGGTACACAAGCTCAACAAAGGGAGGAATTAAAAGCTGACAAGTTTTGGGAGGAAATGGACAAAGCTGCGGGTAAAACGGAGAAAATGGAGGTGCTGTCGGGTTATCTTAAGAAAATTTTACGAAGTGCACTTCGTATGGATTCGGGTGACAAATTAAGCCAAACAGCGAATTTACAAGAGCTGGGCGTAGACTCGTTGATGATGATTGAATTGAAGAATAGTATTCAAGGTTTGCTGGGAAACAGGGTTAATGTGACGGCAAATTTGCTAAAAAATTGTAATACAATTCAGTTGATAAGCGAAGCGGTGGTGGGTAAGATTTTGGAGGAGGAAGGAGGAGATGAGGAGGAAATTCCTCTGGAGCCAATGGACTCTGGCGAACTGCTTGAATTGCTAAAGAAAGATGCTCAACTTCCAAAAGAGGTTTACATTGTCCCAGAAACGGAATCTGCTGCAAAAGCGTCAGATATTAGATCTGTGTTGGTTACTGGGGCAACAGGTCAACTGGGACCTTACGTAATTGCGGAAATCTGCAAAAGGTATGAATCCATAGAAAAAATTTACTGTCTGGTGAGGGGTGAACAGGATGATGGGTCAGCCCTGGAAAGGATAAAAGGTCATTTGAAAGCGTTAGATTTGGAGAAAGATGTAACCTGGGATAAAATTGTTGGCGTGGCTGGAAATGTGGCCATGGAAAATTTGGGAATTTGTAAAGAAAAATATGCAGAATTGAGTAAAAATGTGGATGCGGTAATTCATCTTGCGGCTAAAACTCATCTTTCAGAGCATTTAAGACCCAAACCGAATAACGGAAGATTGACAGACTGTCGGAGTGTAAATATTTTGGGAACGGTAAATATTCTTAAGTTTGCCTGTTTGGGAAAGGTAAAGCGGGTATTTTACGCAAGCACTTTACTCTCCGGGATATTCGGTGAAAATAATGAGGATAGTCTACCAGATAACTGGCCGGAAATGAGTGTGATACAAACTATAGTGGAGAACAAGTTTCCAGGAATGCAGACTTCAAAGTGGATTTGCGAAATATTAATGGAGCAAGCTAACCAGCGAGGAATTCCGTGTAAGGTTTTTAGATTCCCGTGGATTGCCGGAGAAAGTAAAACGGGAAGGGTGGATGTGCTCAGGAATTTGTACATTTTGAGATTTTTGGGTTTTCTGAAAATGGGGGCTATGCCGGATATTGTCATTCCAGCGGCTATTCTGCCTGTGGATATTTGTGCGGAGGTGGCATTAAAGCTGTTTATGAATGATAATGCTCCAAATGAAATATTTAATGTGGCTCATCCCAAACCTGATGTGGAGCAAGAGTTTGTTCGAGTGGCAAAGGAAGAGTTTAACAAAAAGTTGGAGATTTTAAGTTGGGAAACCTTTGCGGAACAAGTGGATAGAGGAAGTAAGGAAAAAGGAGAAATGCGGGATTTGTACAGAGACCAGAAAATGCTAAGCTCACATTTTGCAGATGCAATTGAGTTTTTGACAAAGTATACGGTATCGCCGGAAACTTATTTTGAAAGTGAGAAGGTTTGTCGGTTTATTCAGGATTATGGAAAGGATTTTCCTTCGAGTATGAAAATTGTGGTGAGGGATTTGAAATATGTAAAAACTACTGGAATTATGGGAAAACTAGGGATATTGTAGAATATTTTATAACAACCAATTTTTGTATATTTTGTATTTTTTGTGTTTGAATAAACAATAAATAAAGTACTATATATGAAAGCTTGCGTGTACAACCTTTAAACCTTTATGTTTTTTAGAAAAAAGCAGAAATTACATTATAAAATATTCACCATAACACTTGCACTTGCTTTTGAAGGTGTTCTCAGTAATATTGTGATTGTTAGGTACTTTCTACTTTTCGCCAGCTAAGCAGCCATAATTATGCGTGTGGTATGTAGTTTTTGTACGGAAAAATGCTTACCATGTGTATGGATGTATGTCATATTGTATTTTTAAGTCACCAAGGTCAGTTTGTATAGGTGGTCGGGGTTCTGTCAAAAAATACTTTGATATAGTTAGACATTCCTTAGCCCAAACATTTTCAATTCACCTGAACTAATACTTTTAAAGAGAAAAAATGATGCTGTATGCACGTGAAACATGAACCCTGATGGGCTGAACATTTAGTTTCAAATATACAGGCCAAACTATGAATGACTCCATATGATACAAGCATTGTCTCTTCTAAAATAGATCCGTTGAAATGGAAAATTTTTTCAAAGCCGTTTTTACAAGAAAATTCCTGAAAAAAAAGGGTCACAAATCTAAATTTAGCATTAACCCTTGAACCTATTTAAGCCATATTTATAAACTACGGTATGCTCGTCCTTCCGCATTAATCAAAGTGCAGTTTGTGAAACGGAATGACATTCCAAAGCTGGCATTGGTTTCTAAAAAACTATTAACTGCTAATCTGTATTAGGTATTAAAAGAAAACGTGTTATGAACAGTGGCAGTTAAGTTTTATACATCAAGCGGAAACATATATATTGTCTGAATGATCTGAGACAATTTATTTTCAAAATGTACAAATTCAGAGCATCCATTTTCCTTTTACTTTTGCATGGGATTTTGGGTTCCTCAGGTAAAACGGGTTTAACCTCAAATGTTACAAATTCTGAAAATGCGGGGAAAATCCAGTGTTCGCCTTAATTTCTTTGTTCATTTAAAGGTGATCCAGTTAAAGACCAACTTCCCATCTGGAAGCTCCAACATCCTAACCAAGACCGTTGTACTGATTTCAACGGTATTCCATATCCCAGTCTCACCGCTTCCCAGGCAATTGGTACAAATGGCCCGGTTCTAATGCAAGACCGTTCTTTACTCGAGCGCACAGCGAGCTTCAATCGTGAGCGCATTCCAGAGCGAGTGGTTCACGCAAAGGGACCTGCGGCGCATGGCACTTTTACAGTTACTCATGACATTAGCCGATGGACAAAAGCCAAGTTTTTAAATAAGATTGGCAAGCAAACTCCCGTATTTCTACGATTTTCCCTGACTGCAGGGGAAAGTGGCTTTCCAGACACGCTGCGGGATGCAAGGGGCTTTGCGGTCAAGTTTAAAACAGAGGATGGGAATTTTGACATTACTGGAAATCAGATTGAGGTGTTTCACATTCGAGATCCTATGCTATTTATGGATGTTAATAGGTAATGAACAGAAAATGTGGATATGCAATAAGTACAAAATTCCCTTTAATTTTGGATACATTCATATTCATGTTTTAGATCCCGGAAAAGAAATCCACAAACTAATTTAAGGTAAGAAGCGTGGATTGTTAAGAATGCACCCTGGAAACGAGTACTAGTATCTTAAAAATTTTCTTTCTAGGGACCCTGTCATGTTCTGGGATTTTATTCAGCAAAGACCAGAAACAACACATCACTTTTTGAAAGTATTTTCGGACATCGGTCAACCCGAAAGTCTACGCATGATAAACGGCTCAGTAAGCATTTTCATTTTAAAAAATATTACAATTTTACAATTGTGAAATTTCAATTGTCTTTTTTCCTTTCTTCAGGGTGTTCACACGTTTCAACTAGTAAACGAGCAAGGTACTGCTTTCTTCTGTAAATTCCATTTCATTTGCCAGCAGCCCTTTAAACTCATGTCCAACGATAGAATGGTACATTTGGCGGGCAGCGATCCGAACTACTTTTTCCGCGACTTGTACAACGCTATTGAAACGGGTAACTATCCTCGATGGACATTTGCAGTGCAAATTGCTACACCCGAGCAAGCCAAAAATTACCGCTGGGACTTTCTTGACATTACCAAAAACTGGAGACTGGAAGACTTCCCTTTGTACCCCGTTGGAACTCTGGAACTGAACCGAAATGTGATTAATCAGTTTGTGGAAAATGAGCAAAGTGCATTTAGCCCGGCCAACATGCTTCCAGGTATATATAAATTTAAAAATTGCTCCTATATTATTTTACATTTACCCAATTAAACAAAATTATATAATATTTTTTAAACAGGCATAGAACCATCGGCTGACCGGATGTTGGCGTCTAGAATGATGAGTTACCCAGATGCACAGCGTTATAGACTAGGTAATATTTTATATAGGTTGTAAAAACTGTGATTTATTAATTCATTCTTCTGTTTTATGATCATGATTACAAACCATATAGCATGTAAATAATCACCAATTTTATAATTTGTTATTAGGTATAAACTTCAACCAGCTTTCTGTTAATAGACCCTTAAACAAAGTGGCTTCTTACGAAAGAGACGGAAAGATGTGCTTTGGTGCTAATGGTGGAGGTAAGTAAAGTAAAGTAAAAAGGGATGTTCTTTGTAATTTGTAATGTAACTGCAGAATTTTAAATACTTCATGTTTTGTTTTTTATTAGGGTCTCCAAACTACCATCCAAACTCGTTTAACGGGCCCATCGTTGACCCCACGGCAGCGCAAAAACCGTTTTTCGTAGATGGCCAAGTTCTACGTGTGGATACAAAAGATGCGGATGACTTCTCACAAGCAACACTTTTTATAAACAAAGACATTTCTGCGGAGGAACGGCAAAGGATTGCTAACAACATTGGGGAACTGTTGGCCTTAACATCCTCTCCTGAGATAAGAGAACTGGTTATCCAAAACAATTTGATTCCGGTGGATAGAAAGTTTGCTCAAATGGTTCGAGTTGCAATGGAATACAATCTTGCACATCCAGCACCCAAAATTGCAGAGCGACCTGTTTCCCCGTAATTATGCATGGTGCCTTTTAACTATCAATTTGTTCCGAACCCACTAACTAATTAAAGTAAAACATTTATTCAATTCTGAATGTTTCTTTCCAGTCCCTGTAACTTGTATGCGACAAAAAGCCAATTTTTAAACCTGACCCAAAAGGTCACCACAATTTTAAATATTTTAACATTTTCCATGATTTTAGGTCAGTTTTTAGCAAATTAAGGAATCTAATGCCTGTTTGTCAAGATTCCCAATTTGCAGCGTGTAAAATATTTTATTCGACGTATCAGATAACAAACAGAAAGAAATGAAACAATGACAGATTTTTAATACAAGCAATCACTTTAGTTAATTAAACATACCAACTATTTACCAAAATAAATCACTTTTAAAAATATTACAATTTGTATTATAAACATTATTAATTACTTGGTGAATTGGTAACCGCACTCGCACTGTTGCATTAGCTCCAATTGGTAATGACTTTAGAGCTAAAAATTGTGTTCAGAACTGTTGTTGTTGTTCGCTGCTCTGTTCTGTTCCCATCCATTCAGTCAAATATAGGCATCTGCTAATTTGGTTTTGTTATGGTGCCGTGCACACCTCACGTCGTTTATCAAGTTTTTGTGAATAGCTAATGAACCCAGTTCATAAATAAAATGCTCACCAAAACTTGCAGTATTAATTCCATCTATGATTGGTTTTGTCCTTGAATTGCAAAATCATCAGCAACAGCTCCAGCCGCTCAGCTGCAGAGCTGTTGACTCAACAAGTGTGCATCTGAAAAAACGTTAGCTACTTTATTAACTCTCCTTGGCCGTCTGTCCGTCCGTGCTGATATTTGCAAAGAATTTAAAGGCGGTTGATCTCTTGGAATCTAGTCACAGCCAAAGGTCACTTGAAACATGCTTCGTTAATAGGGTAAATGCAGTTCATGTCATAGCTATTCTGCTTCCTAATCTATTCAATCAAATGTAACTAATCAACTATAAAGGTCAATGGTTAAAAGAGCAATTGAAAGCAAGCAAGCAACCATAAATTCTTGTAATTAGTTTACCATAAGTTAAACTTTTACCATTAACAAGTGGAAACTGCTACTAAATAACTACTTAGGATCTGCTCAGCTACGAGCTTCAAATTGTTCTTAAAACAGGTTTTATTCCACATAGACAAGACAAGCCGTGCTTTGCAAAAACAGGTTCATTTTGCTAAGTATGTGTTTTGAGTATGGATATGATTCATCAATCGCACAGAAATACAGAAATTCGTACACACAAAACCACATGCTCTATTCTCCACAAATCAAGATATCATACAAAAATGCGAGTCCAGTAAAACATCCACTTTTGTAGAACGCTTGTCAAAATCGGTATCAAAATTTGTAAAACTCCGAGAAAGAAAGTCTAAGTGCTGAATTGAAATATTAAGCAAAGCAAAGTGAACATGAATGCATGGCAAAGAGCTCACATTGAAAAAAATCTTGTGCAGTTAATCCGGAACACAACTTGCAATGTACAACTTTTATCAATATTGCAACAGGATGGAACATTGTGTCAAAATGATTTTGAGGAAATTGTAAGCAGACAAAGTATTTTATGCTAACAAATAAATAAATAAATAAAATTACTTCTTGTGAATTTGTAGGATTCATATAAAACCGATTCTGAAAAGTCAAGAAGGCTCTACGAAATTGTGGCACAGAGAAAAACCGCATTTGACAATGTTTTAAAAGCACTTTTGGAAATGAAACAAAGTGGGGCCGCTTCCATACTCAAGAAGAGTGACACCGATTTTCTGGAATTGGGTCTGATTAAGGTTGACACAAATCACGTACTTGGAAAGGGTCGTTCTATAGTTTACGGGGGAAAGTTTGACGGAAGAACGGTGGCAGTAAAAATTGTACAAGAAAAGCCAGAACAAGCACTTAAAGAAGTAAACATTCTAAAAAAACTGGACGACCATGAAAACATTGTGCGATATTTTTTTGGCAGAGATAAAAAACGCACAAATTTACATTGCCCTGGAGCTCTGTCTTATAAGTCTTGCGGATGAAATGAAAATAAAACTTGTGAAACCGGAAACCCAATCAGTTCTCAAGGGATGTACTAGAGGCCTTGCCTTTTTACACAAAAATGGAATAATCCACAGGGATTTAAAACCAGCAAATATTCTTTTTAATCGATTAGCCCAAGTGAAAATCTCGGATTTTGGATTATCAAAACAACTGGAGGGAGGAATGCCAGCCATAAGCGTATCCGGAGTAGCTGGAACCATGGATTGGATGGCATCAGAAACGCTTGTTATGGTTGATTGCGAACATAGTAACAAAACTAAAATGACACCAAAAGCAGACGTCTTTTCATTAGGATGCATATATTACTTTGTATTAAGCAATGGCCAACATCTTTTCGGAAGTGGGGTTAAACGCCCTCAAAACATTTTGGAAAATGAACCTCAATGGAGAAACGTGACACTGGGAAGTACAATTCAGAAACTTATAGAAAAAATGATTTCACATTTACCTACTCAACGACCAAGTGCTGAAGAAATTTTGCTAAGTGAATACTTTTGTTCTTCCATTGCTGACAAGCAGTTAGTTTTAAAAGAGTCAGAATCAGACAGTCTGGCATTTTCTAACCAGTTCAGTAAACCCGAACCTATAAGCCCATTAAACCAGAAAAGTGTCCCAAAACATCACACATATTTCAACGTAAATGAAACAATTTTAGCAACAAAGTTGGCAAGCAAGAGGGGAGTAAAACCCGTGCCGAACAAAGACAAGTTGATAAATGACATTGTAAAAATTCATAGGATTGAAGTGGAGCATGCAAAACAAATTAGAAGAGATATCAATGCCGCAGACGTGTATGGAAAGACACTGATTCATTATGCTGCCCAGACTGAGTCCGTAGACACGTTAGTTTCCTTGGTTGGGCTTGGGTGTGACTGGGCAATAAAAACCAAAGGGAAGTTAACCGTACTTCATTTTGCTACATGGGGAGGAAACTTTAAGTCAATTGAATATTTTGTAGCCTTGGGTTCTGATATTGAGTCCAGGAGTGGTTTTCAAGAAACACCGTTACATTGGGTTGTTCAGGAAAGCAATAATTTTGTAGAAACGCTGCATACTCTGCTGAATTGTGGAGCTAACTTGAATAAAAAGGATAAGGATGGAAAAAACCTGGTTTTACTTGCCATAGAGAAGCGCAGGTTAAGGAACGAGTTGGAGGAAATTGTAAATTTGGGTGCGGACTGGAAGGTTAAGGATGTGGAAGGCAACTCTGTACTTCACGTTGCTGTAGCCAATGGAAATGTTGAGGCTTTAAAATATTTTGTGGAGTTGGGTGCAAACGTCAATGCAAGGAATGGACGAGGAAGTACACCAGTTCATTTGATTGGAAGTTTTCGTTTCAGCTACATTGCTGTGGAAATGCTTAATGTTTTGGTGGAAAATGGGGCGGATATTAATGCAACTGGGATAAATGGGGCGAGTATTTTAAAAATTCTAAATAGCTTCCCAGGGGCATCCAATGCGCTACTAAAAGAAATTAGGAAACTGGGTGGCAAGGAAATTCCCAGCAGTTGTAGTATAACTTAATAGAGGGATTTTTGAAAATAGTTATCAAATGTACAAATTGGATACAAATACGTGAATAGATGAAGATATCAACATGCTCACAATATTTGAATAAAACACCACTTTGTACTTGTATGATAATCATTTACGATTTTATTCTATTAAAGCCTTATGTGGAGTGGAGTTGCGGGTGTAGCCTCTGGCGATTTCATATTTTATATGTAAAAATATAAAGATTTTTTACAAGTATTTTTTTTAGTTGGCTTAAAATTACAAATTTAGCAAGGAGATACGAATTCTAGACTGGAAAAGCTTCATGGAGCAAATGAATAGTGGGGATGACATGGTGAGTGTATTTCTAATTATGGTGAAGACTTTCCATCAACTATGAATGTGTTGGCGAGAGATTTGAAATTCGTGCAAGAGACAGGTTTTATAAAGAAAATTGGGTATTTGAAACATAAAATATTTGAGTTATCTGAAAATAAAGTTTTAAAAAGATAATGGAATTCTTAATCTCATTTTTAATTATTGAGTTACTGCTAATTTGTCCAAAGCACATAAATTTTAAAATGAGAATAATCATAGTCAAATTTACATGCAAATTATTATAAGTAGCACCGCAAAATACTGTTAAATTGTTAATACTTTCCGTTAAATAAAATCTAAAAATGTGACATTTGTTAAATTGATTGTCTTGACGTTAGTCATTTCATAAAAAACCTTTTATACAAATTTGTCATGTTGTAAAAATTCCAAACTGTGTATTAAAGACTGGAATATATTGCTTCTCTCTTTAAAAACCTACGGGTTCAAAATAAAGTTCTTATATTCCAAATCCTTACAGCACTTCCAATTCTTATGTAGTGGATTTGACAAGTAGTTTCGATACAATTGGACTTTCTGAACACCGCGTCTTAAAAGTATTTCTGCATCTTTAGAAAACTGTACAAAGAAAAACGACTAAATTAGGTATACTCATAAACCAAATTTGATATTGTAAATTTTGAATTTTGTAACGACTTACATATGGAGAAACGCAAATACTCAGATCTTTCAAATTTGGGACTCGCAAAAATCCCTTAGCCACAGAATCATCAGACAACAAGCTTTTATTGCATTCAGTATGCAACTTGAAAGTGCTCAGGTCTAAAAATTTTGTATTTAAAAAATTCAAATCAGTGTGTATACAGTTTCATGTAAATTTTTGATAAAACACTTACCTTCCATATCAACCAATGCTTTTCTACGTAGTAGTTTAGCACCAGTAATATTTTGGTTCACAATGCTAGATCCAAACATGCACTCCAAATGCTCTAGCCTAGGCCAATTTTCACACACAACGGAAAACGTGTCTTTGTTCAAAACGGTCTTCAGAATTTTCAGATTTGGCATCCATAGTACCAAAGTTTGAAAACTTTGTATTGGAAGTTCAAAATTAAGTTGAAAATACTGTAAATTTGGCAACAGGATTTGTCCAGGGGGAATATTTATGTACGTGTTTTTCAATAGGTCCCACTTTGTTAAAAACTTGCGTGATGCAGTATCTTTTAACTCAAGTTTCATTTTTTCTTGTTTTTCAAACCCGTATAAATCCAAATGAAGCACCTTTAGCTTTGGCGTCTTTTTAATACAGACCAAATCTGCAAAAACGTTTCCCCATGCTTTTAGCTCTGTCAGTGCTGGTAAATCTACCTCACTCAAACAATATTTCTCTGGCCACTTGGTCAAGCTGCCGAATATTTCTACACTTTGTAAAGTATGTTTGTGATTGTTCAGGAAAATGGACAAAATTACAAGGTCATGGCTATAACCGATATATCTGTCTACGGATATGTACTTTAAACCTGTAAACTGGGTACTTAAAAAGGTATTGGAGTTAATATTACAATCTGAAAGATTCAATCGGTTTATAGATGAGTTGGTATAGACAGTGTCTACATTTTCTCTCTGTATATTGGAATTCACTACGTGAACTATGTCATCGCCAAACGAACAAGAGCGTATGGAAGCTTCCTGTTTTCGAATGAAAATATAATTTAATGACAATACAATTTTAATTTTGTCATTATTTTACTATAAAGTTACCTGTAAATTGGGAAAGTTTTCGAATCCAAATGCATAACATTTCCTTAGGCTAAACGCCTTAACGTTAGGATGAATCACTGTGATTCTTTTTGGAGGTCGATCAATTCGTTTTCCCTCAATGTACACATGGCTCACTGCAAACTGTTCAAGATTGGGCATTGTGGCGACAAGAAACTCCATAACTACTGTCATTGTGAAGGTTTTAATGTTCACTTCATGTAGTGTCAAATGTTTTACGTTTGGTCCTATTAGCGTCGTGAATAGGTTGTCATTTTTCAAATTTTGAAGATCAAGTTCCAGATTTTGGAATTTGTATTTCTGATACGGTTTTTCGGTAAATTGGAAAAAGTCATCGCCCTCATTTTCTTCAATTAGTTTCGAAAGTTCAAGCAATGAAACTCCAGGACTTGGTGGTTGGTCTTGATTAAACCCTGGGCCCAGTTTCAAATTCAAAGTAGCAGTAGCACGCCATTTGGAGAGAGTTTGGTAATACCAAGTTTTGGAAACCAAACGAGTTTTTTTCCAATCTTCAAATGTCGCCAAAGAGTTTGAGTAGGAAAGAACAAGACCCAAAACCTAAGTATCAAATTAAATGTTATTGCATTGTCAACAGAACGATTAATATATTTACAAATGGTTTTTGAATTCATTAAGGAATAAAGTGGCTGTTTTGATAAACTTACTATTGGATTTTCTAAAGGATGTTGAACGCTAAACTCTACTTCATTTTCAGGTGATTCCATTATAGTAACTGAATTTTGTGATTATGAAATAAAATGCTAAATACTGATAAATTAATACGTTTGAAATTTACTTTTATAAAATATTAGTAGATATTTTATTTTATGTGTTAAAATCAGCTGAGTTTGCCTAGTAGTGCTTATTGCGTTTCAGCTCAAGCCACACTGACCTTGAGAGCTAGCGTGAGAAAATACACCCAAAAAAGTTTTGCAAATAGGTATATGTGCATTTAGGGGTAGGAATCTTACTTTGTTTCGTGAAGCTATTTTATAAGCTGAAAAGACGCGTTTTAGGTAGTAGGGGCAAAACGCTTGTTTAAAAAAATGCATACAATTCAGTTATGAAATTATTAAGAATCCATTCATACAAAGCTATTAAGGTAAGTGAAGTGGATTAGTGTTACAAATAGAAAATGTGAGCTTAGCGTATTGAAATTCACGACGCAGATACTCAAATATTTCTATTGAATCTTGTAAATATTATCATTTCCGATGAGCCCAAATTTGTATAGTTGAGATTGTTTTGATACAAACATAATATGCTTTATAGGTATTTGTATTTGTGACTAAAATATTTTCATGAATTTCATAACATCACTGAAAACACGAATATGCATACCTGTGTAGATAGATAACGAGACAAGTGTAAAGTAACGAAAAAATGCTTTTAATAATATTAACACATAAAAGTTGCGTACATTTGAAATTAATTAATTTAATTTGAAAATGTATTGCTGTAAAACTGAAATCTTGACAAATTATGAGTCTCGGCTATTTTCAATGGCGAATTAAAACTAACCAATCACTGTCAAATCAAGTCTTATTAGTAAAAACTCTTCATTTTAGAAAAACATACATGCAGCAATAGAACACTTGACATCTTACATTATAACAATTTTATACAAACTTGTTAAATCCGAAAACTCAAAAAATCTGTTTTAATTTCCGAGCGTCACATCTGTCATTAACACTGTTACGATTTAAGAAGCAAACTTTTTATATTCATGGGAGATCATGAATGTCACAAAACTTTATATATTCTGTATCCCGACAACACTGCCAATTATCATGTAGTGGATTGGACGAATAGTTTCGGAAAACTTGAACGTTCTGAATCCCACGTGTTAATAGTATTTCAGCCTCTTTAGTAAACTATACAAAAAGAAAGATCAATCAACATATACACAATAACCAAATTGGTATTTAGAAAATTTTGTAATAACTTACACGTGAGGAAACGCAAATGTTCACGTCTTGCAGTTTTGACATTTTCAAAAATCCCGCAGTCACAGAACTATCAGTCAACAAGCTTTGATTGCATTCGGTATGTAACTTGAAAGTGGTCAGATCTAATTTTTGTATCAAAATCAAAATTCATATCAGTGTACCAAATCATCAAGTCAATGGATAAATAAGTAAACTTTAAAAATGATAAAAACAAACTTACATTCCATACCAACCAAGGCTATGCTACCATTATATCCAGTAATATTTTTATTTGTAATAACAGACCCAACCAAACACTCCAAATGCTCCAGTTCGGGCCATTTTTCACACACAACGGCAAACGT
Organism: Entomobrya proxima; assembly: GCA_029691765.1. Taxonomy (NCBI): domain Eukaryota; kingdom Metazoa; phylum Arthropoda; class Collembola; order Entomobryomorpha; family Entomobryidae; genus Entomobrya; species Entomobrya proxima. The sequence continues at coordinate 41,606,246 of CM056172.1, forward strand.
ATCTTCCTTCAAAACAGTTTTGAGGACCTTCAGGTTTGGCATCCATATAGCTACAGCTTCTAAACTTGTTATTGGAAGCTCAAAGTTGATTTGAAAATATTGCAAATTTGGCGACATAATTTCTGCAGGATCAGAGAGTAGGTACGTTTTAAGTATTGGGTCATCCTTGTTTAAAACCTTGCGTCTGCCTGATAAACCTCTCAGTCCATTTTTTATCTTTTCCTGCTTTTCAAACCCATACATGTCCAAATGAAGCACTTTTAAGTTTGGAGTACTACCTAAAAAGGTCAGATCAGAAAAAACGTTTCCCCAAGCTCTCAACTCAGTCAACGCTGACAAATTTAAATTGATCCATTTACTGGGAAATTTTGTCAAGCTACCGAATATTTCTACAGTTTCTAAAGTGGGTTCATGATTCTGAAGGAAACTGGAAAATGCAACAAGGTCATTGCTATCACCCGTATATCTTTCAATTGAAATGTGCTTCAAAGCAGTAAATAGAACTCTTGAAAATTTACTGCAATATGACACATTTAATCGCGTTATAGATGAATTGATGCACAATTCATTTTGTGGATTGGCATCTACCAAGTGCTTTAAGTCGTAACCAAACAGTGAAGAATGAATAGTTGCTTCCTGTTTTAATAAATGAACATAATTTAGGCACGCTTTAATGCTTAATTTTTATTTAAAAATTCACTTATAATTTATTCAATGAAATACCTGTAAATTGGGAAAGTTTGCAAATCCAAATGCGTGGCATTTTGTAATGCTAAATGTTTTTACATTAGGATGACCCACGATGACCTGTCTTGGCGGCTGACCCATTCGTTCTCCCTCAATGTACACATTGCTTACGGCAAAATTCTCCAAATTTGGAATTTGATTCACAAGAAACTCCATAATTTCTTTCATTGTGTTTGTTAAGGTTTTAATGTTGACCTCATGTAGCGTCAAATGTTTTATGTTTGGTCCTATTAGCGTGGTGAATACGGCGTCATTGTTTACATTAAATACATCCAACACTTGATTTTGTAGTTTGTACTTTTGAAACGGTTTTTCGGTAAATTGTAAGATACTACTGTCATCATTTTCAACCAGAGTCAAATATTCAGACATTGAAACTCCGGGACTTTCAGGTTGGCTGGAATCTAAGGGCGGACCCAGTTTTAAATTGAGAAGTGCTGTAGCTCTCCATTTGGAAAGGGTTCGCGGAAACCAAGTCTTGCAAACGGCACGGATATTTTTCCAGTCATCGACTGTTGCCATAGGTTTGAGGTAAGCAAAAAATCTATCCAAAATCTAATTAAAAAGTTATTGATTGTGTATTAAGCTGACGGATGAATGCGCGTTTACAAATAAATTTGAATTACTAAAATTATGCAGTACTTGTAAAGAACTTACGAGTGGATTTTCTAAAGGATGTTGACTTGCATTTGCTACTTGATTTACAGGTGATTCCATGATTGTGACCCGGTTTGTATGTTGAGAATCACTTATTGGTGGAAAGACCGGTTGGATGCTAATTTTCAAATTTGATGTATGTTTGACAAAAAGTTAATTATTGCTGTTTAGGTTTAATATCTTACAGGGTATTCACAAGTCAGATGTGTTTATTGTTATGAAATTATGTTCAGCTCAAAGCGCACTGACAAAGTGAAAGCAAAGGTGAGAAAATATACCAAGAGCTGTTTCTGAAATATGTACATGTACGTGTTGGGGTAGCAAACACGGAGCTGACTTTGTTTAGCAAAGCTATGCTTGGGTTATGAAAAATTCTTTGGTTACTAAAGGCAAAATATCTGTTCTGAGAAATGCATACGATTCAGTTATGAAATTAGTAGGAATTCCAATCATAGTTAGCAAAGTTAAGCGGATTAGTGTTTCAAATAAAATATGTGTATGTACATAATTTCCACTCAATTTGATTTTAATGTTTTCATTTAACAGCTTATGACATGGAGAAAGAGAGCTTGATTTACTCTCTTGAACATGAAGTATTCCTAAATATTTATGGAACATTTGTTTAGACTTATCAAATCAAACAAAACATATACGAATGATCATAAAGCATATAGCAAAAACTCTATAACTTGATTTATTAATGCTTTTTACTTGGATCATTTATTTTGAAACATCCCATTCTAAACTTAATTACAAGCATTTTTCTTCCATTTAGCTTGCCAGAGCCAAATATCTATTCAGTTTATAAGTTGCCAATTTATTTATAGCTGATGCTTTCGAATAATAGCCTGTTTCCTTTTAAGTGTAAAAATAGAACCATTTTGCTTATTATACATCACCTGCACTTGCATGCACGCATCAAGTATTTTTGTGTACATATTTCATTAGTTCAATGGAAATAGTTAGGTACCTTTGTAGCCAACTGCATTTTACAAGTACGGACAAAAATATGTTCATTTTATTCAATAATCCATAATCCGTTCTAATACAATGTTCATGGAGAAAATTCAGACTAAATTCCTGAGTTCGCTCATTGTGCATTTCTAAGAACAGCTTGTTTATCCGTATTATGAATAAAACCTTAAAAGGCTTCAGCAAACAAAGTAAAATAACAGTTCTAGTATGTTTGTGGGTGTCATTACAACTTGCACATATTATATATACAGACTTTTAGTAGGTTTTTCTATTAGGTCTTAGTGTGCTTTCAGATTTAGGATTTCAGGCAAGCAACAGAGCACTACTCTGTAAACACAGGTGTTTGTTAAAATGATAAAGCAATAAAGCCTAAAATTAAAACAGTAACCAGCCACAATTTGTCCAACACATCGATAAGGTTTAGAAATACAGGACATTTTGAATAAAATTTGCAATTACGTACAACTGATTGGTGTAAACAGATTGACAATCATGGAGGTCCCTAAAGAAGAAGAAGTGATTGGTATTCAGCATCCACTTGAAAATCATTTGGTAAGCTTTCTGCACAAAACTAGTACAAAACATTCATTCATTTCCAAGTGCGGTCAAATAGTTATATTTGAATTTAATTTAATAACAGATACTGGATCTTGTCTTTGGTTACTTCCAAACTTTGGCAAAATTTAAAGACTGGAAAAGAATTCGTACTGTTTGCAAAACCTGGTATTTTCAAACTCTTGGCGAATGGAGAACTATTGCTGTTCTCAATTTGAAATTTGGTCCAACTTTGCATCAAAACCAACCAAGACATGGCGTTTCAATGTCTGAATTTCTGACACTAATTGAAAATGACAACAGCTGCTATTACCAGTTTTCAGAAATACCCTTCCAGCAATACAAACTCCAAAATCTGGTACTTGATATGAGTATCCTGAAGAAACAGAGTATATTTTGGACTTTGTTCGGATCAAATATTAGACATTTGTCACTAGACCAAGTGGACATCAGAACGTTTACAAATACAATAAACGAAGTTATGGAGTTTCTTGTGAACCTAATTCCCAATTTGGAGAGTTTTGCTGTGAGCAATGTGCACATTGGCAGAAAGCGGATTAGTCAACCGTCAGGTTTTACAGTGGTTCATCCGCATGTTAAAACACTTAGCATTTCAAACTGCTTTTCTTTTGGATTTGCAAACTTTCCTAATTTACAGGTAACTTGATATTTGTCAAAATAAAAATTCAAACATAAAATTTAATAATCAAAGCCTCTTAATTTTAATTTCAGGAAGTAACACTTAATTCCTGCGGCTCTGAAGATATGGCTAATTTGGTGGAATCAAATCTTCCAGTAATGCAGGCAGGGTCTACGAATTCTTCGATACAGCGACTTAGGCTTGTTAACTGTTGCCTAGATGAACAAAGCCTCTTTCTACAATTTACTGCATTAAAGCACTTATCAGTATCAACAGATAAGGATATCAGATTTTACATGAACAATGTATTTTTATCGCTATTTATCAGGATTCATTCAGAAACGTTAGAAAGCATTGAATTATTTGGCAGCCTAAAAAAATTATCTTTGGGAAGTTATTACATAATTGACGATGCACTACCAAAACTAACTGAGTTGCGTGTTTGGGGAAACGTTTTATCAGATCTGAGGTTTATTCGTTACACACCAAACTTAAAAGTGTTTCATGTAGACATATACGGATTTGAGAAGAGCGAAGAAATGAAAGAAAAGTTAAGCACCGGTTCATTAGTTAAACTTGAATATCCTGCCAGGCCTAATTTAATAGCGATAACAAATGGATACGTTGGTGGTGAGCAACTTCAGTGGCAACATTTGCACTACTTTCAAATGAACTATGAACTTTCAACAAAAAGTTTAAGAACTTTGGCAAAGTGGATGCCAAATCTGAAAACGTTTAAAACGGTTTTGAACAAGGACACGTTGGCAGTTGTTTGTGAAAAGTGGCCAAATCTGGAGCACTTGGAGTGCTTGTTTGGATCAAGTATTTTGAACGAAAATATTACTGGAACTGAAACATCCAAAAATGCACTGATTGATATGGAATGTAAGTAAATTCTGTAAACGTATTTAAAATTTACAAATTATACTGAGTTGAAATTCATTTACTTGAAAAATGGCAGATTTGACAACATTCAAGTTGCATACCGAATGCAACAAGAGCTTATTGTCCGATAATTCAGTGGCTAGAGGGTTTCTGCGCGTGCCAAAATTAACTAACTTGAGAATTTGCGTTTCTTCTGAGGTAAATGATTGTAGTATTTAAATTGCAGATTCTGTTGACTACTTTAATTGTATGGAATTTTTTACAGTTTTCACAGGATGCAGAAATGCTATTAAAACGTGGCATTTGCAATGTTCAAGTGTGTCGGAACTACTCGTCAAATTCATTGCACATTAATTGGCAGTGCTGTCGGGATCGGGAATACAGAGATTTTATTTTTACTAGAGCACAAGAACCCCCGAGACCAAGATAGATCATTTCTAGAAGAAAATTTGAATTTTAAACTTTTTTGGAACCGAAATATAGGAGCAACAATGTTGATCATATTGTTACAAGCAGTGCAATTAAAACAAGTATAATTTGGTTTTAACAAGTTTACAATTAATGTGTTATTAGATAGTAGTTGTTTCTCAGATAATATCATATTTCACAAATAAATAATTATAATTACCATTTTTAGGAATATTGTTTTACTTGGTCGACTCTGTTTATATATATACTGATATTAATGATACGGATTACTGAACCCACTTCAATTTTCAGTTAGCAAGTGGACAGAAAGTCCAAACCGTGACTTGCCAAAACAAGTTTTTACAATTCAAAGCGGACAAATTTCCAACCAAATTAGCAAAGTTAAAAAGTAAAACCCAACATGCATTATACGATTGATTATTTTACTAACCTACCTACGTTGCTTTGTGCACCACACAAATACAGACAAAAAGTTTTCTCATTTTACATTCAATAGTGTATTCACTATACTTTACAAATTATATTACTCTTTGAAAAAAGTCTGACAAAATTCAAATTTTGTTATTTGTGCATTTCTCAGAACAGCATATTTCTCCATAATCCGTGTGATAAATACTATATTATACGGTACTTTGGGAAAGCTGAATTGCGTCAAATGTACTAAAAAATATGAATCCCCCAAAAACTCTAGTGCTGAGAATTGTTAAAAGTTTTCTAATCTTCAAATATTCATATTTTCATAATGTATTTTAGTCCAACGCAAGTTTCTGCCAGGTGGCTTGTTAGAGCTAAATATCTATTCAATTTTTATGTAACCAACTTCTTAATAGCTGTTACTTTCGAATAGTAACAGTTTTCATTTTAAGCGTAAAAATAGTAGCATTTTGTATACTATTCCGTGTCCGGAAAGAAAGACAAATTCCAAAAGTCAAACGGAAATGAGACCGAAGCGCGTTATATTATTCACTACGTGCATTTAAATCCACTAATAACAAGTGATTTTGCGTACATATTTCATTATTACAATGTAAATAGTTCGGTACCTACGTGATTAAGAACACTTTACAAATGTAGGCAAAAGCTTTGTTCTTTTTATCCAATAATCCTTTCTAAAATAATGTACATTACCAAAATTCTAACTGCTTTCTGAGTTTGCTTGTTATGCATTTCTAAGAACAGCTTATTAGCTCGCTGCTTCAGCAGGAGAGCTATTTAAGATATCGTTGTCCGTTTGTCTGTCTGTCTGTCCGTCTGTCCGTCTGTCTGTCTGTCCGTCTGTCCGTCTGTCTGTACACTTTATTTTTAAACCAGGCTAAATGGGCTCTAAACCAGCAAAATGGGCTCTAAACCAGGCTAAATGGGCTCTAAACCAGCAAAATGGGCTCCAAACAAGGCTAAATGGGTTCAAAATCAGGCAAAATGGGCTCTAAACCAGGCTAAATGGGCTCTAAATCAGGCAAAATGGGCTTTTAAGAAGCCCAGGTGGGCCTAAATCGGTCAGAGTGGGCTATTATTAGCTCGCTGCTTCAGCAGGAGAGCTATTTAAGATATCGTTGTCCGTTTGTCTGTCTGTCTGTCCGTCTTACTGTACACTTTATTTTTAAACCAGGCAAAATGGGCTCTAAACCAGCAAAATGGGCTCCAAACCAGCAAAAGGGGCTCTAAACCAGCAAAATGGGCTCTAAACCAGCAAAATGGGCTCTAAACCAGCAAAATGGGCTCTAAACCAGGCTAAATGGGCTCTAAACCAGCAAAATGGGCTCCAAACCAGGCAAAATGGGCTCTAAACCAGGCTAAACGGGCTCTAAATCAGGCAAAATGGGCTTTTAAGAAGCCCAGGTGGGCCTAAATTGGCCAGAGTGGGCTATTATTAGCTCGCTGCTTCAGCAGGAGAGCTATTTAAGATATCGTTGTCCGTTTGTCTGTCTGTCTGTCCGTCTGTCCGTCTGTCTGTACACTTTATTTTTAAACCAGGCTAAATGGGCTCTAAACCAGCAAAATGGGCTCTAAACCAGGCTAAATGGGCTCTAAACCAGCAAAATGGGCTCCAAACAAGGCTAAATGGGTTCAAAATCAGGCAAAATGGGCTCTAAACCAGGCTAAATGGGCTCTAAATCAGGCAAAATGGGCTTTTAAGAAGCCCAGGTGGGCCTAAATCGGTCAGAGTGGGCTATTATTAGCTCGCTGCTTCAGCAGGAGAGCTATTTAAGATATCGTTGTCCGTTTGTCTGTCTGTCTGTCCGTCTTACTGTACACTTTATTTTTAAACCAGGCAAAATGGGCTCTAAACCAGCAAAATGGGCTCCAAACCAGCAAAATGGGCTCTAAACCAGCAAAATGGGCTCTAAACCAGCAAAATGGGCTCTAAACCAGCAAAATGGGCTCTAAACCAGGCTAAATGGGCTCTAAACCAGCAAAATGGGCTCCAAACCAGGCAAAATGGGCTCTAAACCAGGCTAAACGGGCTCTAAATCAGGCAAAATGGGCTTTTAAGAAGCCCAGGTGGGCCTAAATTGGCCAGAGTGGGCTATTATTACTTATTGCATTCATCAAGGATATTGTCGTAGGATCTTTTGACTACTTAGACACTCATCGTTGTTAGCAGCGAGCATTTTTCAATGGCTTACCATGGATGTTTACTTATTGCATTCATCAAGGATATTGTCGTAGGATCTTTTGACTACTTAGACACTCATCGTTGTTAGCAGCGAGCATTTTTCAATGGCTTACCATGGATGTTTTAACATAGTAAGAACAAAGTAAAAGCTCTAATAATAATGTAGGCACGATTACAGCTTGTACATATATTAGACTTTCATTATAGGAGGTAGAGGGTTATGCAATAATAAACTGGAGGTTGCTTCTTACAACCTCAGGCTTTGAAGAACAACTGAACTTCTCTGCGTTTATTTTCGGCATAGTTTCTCATGCCTTTCAAGAAAATGTATTTTGCAGATGTACAAATTCATCATCAAATAATTTATGCCATATTAGTTCACACTTCAAACAAGATGTAAATTTGGAGATACATATTATTTATATACTATGGTTTTACATGGTAAGCTGCGTGCTTCCAGCTTTGAAAGGAATACATAGTTTCTTTACTAAAAATTACACATTTTGCACGTACATAAATAGGTACACAGAGAAAATGAGCCATGTATGCTAACTGGACTGATGCTGATCTGGTCACTATTTTTGGAGACAATGTTAACTGTTTTGCATTTACCACAATGTAAATGAAAAAGCCCAGACTCTGAATTTAACATGGAATAGAATATTTGTGGTAATTGTTTTATTGCTTTAGTGGTGCCTGTTTTTCGCTTGCTCTTTCCTGTCGGATGTCTACCTATTTTCTCTAAGATGATCAAGATGAATCATGATCATGCATACCTATATTATGAAACGTATTTTTACGTTCAGTATAATTTTCCAATTGCTGCTTAGTGTGCTTTCAGTTTAACGATTTCAGAGGAGCACGACTCTGTAAACACAGAAGTTTGTGAAAAACAAAAAAGGCAATGAAGCCTCAAACTACAACTTGCCAAACACACCGATGAGTGTTAGGAATAGAGAAAATTTTGAACACAATTAGCAATTAAATATAACTGATTAATGTAAACAAATTGACCATCATGGAGGTCCGTGAAGACGACAATGCAGTGATTGGTGTTCAGCATCCTCTTGAAAATCATTTGGTAAGCTTTCAACAAAAATTGATATAATCATTCATTCATTTATAAGTGAAAAATATGTGATATTTTTATTTAATTTATTAACAGATACTGGATCTTGTCTTAGGTTACTTCCAACCTTTGGCAGAATTCAAAGACTGGAAAAGTATTCGTGCTGTTTGTAAAACTTGGTATTTTCAAACTCTTGCCAAATGGAGAGCTTCTGCTGTTCTCAATTTGAAACTTGGTCCAACTCTGCACCAAAACCAACCTGAAAGTCCAGGAGTTTCAATGTCTGAATTTCTGACATTAGCAGAAAATGACAACAGTAGCTTTTGCCAGTTTACAGAAATGCCGTATCAAAAATACAAGTTACAAAATCTGGTACTGGATGTGTTTGACGTAAAGAAAACCAGTTTATTTTGGACTGTAGTGGGGCCAAATATTAGACATTTGTCATTGTACAAAGTGGACATCAGAACGGCTACAAATAAAATGGATGATGTTATGGAGTTTCTTTTGAACCAAATTCCAAATTTGGAAAGTTTTGCTGTGAGCAATATGTACTTTGATGGACAAAGAATTGCTCAACCGCCACCTGTTACAGTAGTTTATCCGAATGTTAAGACCCTTATTTCAAACTGTTTTGCTTTTGGATTTGCAAACTTCCCAAATTTACAGGTATTCTAAAATTTGTTACATTTGTTTCATAAACTAAATTAGTAATCAATGTCTCTTTATTTGAATTTTAGGAAGTAAGACTTAATTCCTGTGGATCTGGCCATAATGATTGTTTATTAGAATCAAATCTTTTCTCACCAAATGAGCTTCGGGATATTGATGTTCTAACCAATTCTTCTATAGAGCGCCTTACGCTTGAAAACTGTAGCAAAAGTACACACCAGTTTAGTCTTCTTCGATTTACTGCACTAAAACACTTGTCATGCAATGCATACATCAGAATGTTTCCCCACGTTGCACTTATTCCAGACTTTATAAGAAGTCATGCAGAAACCTTGGAAACTATTGAAGCATTTGGGCGTTTAGGAAAATTGCCCGAGGGTAGTTCTTCAGGGATTCTTGCAAATCTACCAAAATTAACTGTGTTGCGTACTTGGGGAAACGTTTTCTCAAATTTGGAATTTATTCGTTATACGCCAAATCTAAAAATACTTCATTTGGACGTGTATGGATTTGAGAAGCAGGAAAAGTTTAAAAAGGATGTAAGCGTTGCTTCTTTAGATGAACGTCAACTCCTATTAACAAGGGACGTAATTGATTTGACACCTAATGCACGAATTGGTGTTGGGAACACTCAGTGGCAACATTTGAATCACTTTCAAATACATTTTGAAATTCCGGAACATAGCTTAGAAACTCTGGCAAAATTAATGCCAAATTTGAAAACTTTCAAAGCTATTTTTAAAAAGACCACCTTTCCTATGGTGTGCGGATTGTGGCCCGAACTCGAGAATCTGGAGTGCATGTTTGGATCAAACATTTTAAACCAAAATATCACAGGAATTAAAGAAGGCTCATCTGACGGGAAAAGTAACAAAGCATTAATCGATATGGAACGTAAGTTTTAAAACCAAAATTTGATTTTTGTTTGTAATTCAGTAATTGTAAATCTTTCATAAGTTGAATGTTTTAGACTTGACAACCTTCAAGTTTTATACTGAATGCGACAAAAGTCTGTTGTCTGATGATTCCGTGGCAAGGGGATTTCTGCGCGTGCCAAAACTAACTAATCTGAGCATTTGCGTTTCTTCTGAGGTAAACCAACGTATTTACTTTCCCAGTTTAACAATTGTTAGCTCATTTGCTTTTTCCTTCTTCTTATTTTAATAGTTTTCTAAGGAGGCTGAGACACAACTAAGACGTGGCATTCCGACTGTTCAAATGTATCGGAATTACTCGTCGAATCCTCTTCACAATAATTGGCAGTGTTGTCGGGATAACGAATACAAAAAAATTTTTACGTATAAGAAACGGTTTCGGAGTATTCCTGGATTCGAAGGCAATATTTCATGAATTATTTTTTGTGAATTGTGCTTGGCAAACTTGTAATTTCGGTGTGTTTGCCCATGCATAATATTATTGTAAGCAGCTAGTATGTACATATTATAAGTTGAGTTAAAATGATTTTTGGGATTCAACGAATGTTAAGCATAAATAACAACTATATTCCTACGTTTCAACTTTTCAACCCTTTCGACCCATTTCATGGTGAATATGTACATATTATTTTTATTTATTGAGTTATGTACTTTGATCTAAGGATGATTGTAAATACGAGACTTCCGGTTTTTTAAACGTTTCTTTGTTGTTTGTACGAACTCCCTGTTGGAAGGTGCACTTCTTTGTTCTCAAAGTGACACAGATTTCCAGGGGAATGTAATTTTCTCTGTCTTACAAAACGTTGTATTTCCGTTGCAATTGTGAATAAGGCCAACTTCCAACTTTTCTTTGTTACTGAATTTTGCGCATCCGGTTAGAGTTTGAATTTCGCTTGGAAGTCATCGCATTGTTAATTAATTGCTAAATTAAATGTTAAAGTGTGAATTTGCATTAATTTTCTAATTTATATAATCGATATTCCGTTTATATTTAAAACCTCTAAAAGATGACACCTCACTTGACATGGTGGTGTACAAGCATGAAGTCATGTGGAAATAATGTTAAATGCTGTAAACTGGTAGATTATTCTATTGTTTAGAAATATTCATAAATTGATTGTAATAATGACTTAATTCGTTCTTAACTTATAAAGCTTTTAAACATGCTTACATGCTTTTAATAATCCAAACATATTTATTCAATTTTTTACTTTCATTTTCCATTCTCATGACAAATTCCAATATAATTTTTTAATCATGTGTTAACATAATTCAGTCTTAAAAACAGTCTCATTTGTATTCCTCCCTTTCCTAGTTTCTTGTTGGCTTAACCTTTCCACTAAAATAACCAGTCCTTTCTTCTTTTCAAACTATACATTCCTCAATACACTTCCGCTTTTCTTTCACACTTTCTTCTAACCTCCGACATTGAGTATTCATAAAATGTTGTAAATTGAACGATTTTACAAGTTAGCGTGTACAACTTTAAATTATAATCAAAACAATGGACCCATTCACTTTCATTCGTCATTTTTAATTTATTACAAAATCATCTATTAACTACATAGTATAATTTTGCACTCGCCAATGTCTACTTCGTTAAGTCTACGCACCAAAATGATCAATCTTTTATTCTGCTCCAAAGTTTTGTGCAGCTTCTTCAAAACGCACGTACGTTGTTTCCGTCATTCCGTAGTCTGTTCTGATAACGAATTTCCGTTTCATAATTTATCCAACTGACTAACAACTTGTTATTAACAAGTGGGAAAATAAGAGTAAAAACGTATCGTGATCTAGCTTTTAAAGATTTTATGAACAAATAAAAAAACATAATGTTGTCATAATTTCTTTTTATATTATCTTTTAGTTGTGCCATAAAAAGTAGCTGCTATTACGAAAAGCGTTGTATGGAATTTTCACAAATATTATTATATGGTATACAATATTCTGGCCAATGTAAGAATGGATGTCTTCATAACTAATTTTGATATCTAAACTTATCTTTTTGTTTTTTACAACGGGAAAAATAACTTTTCAAAACAAGTTAATAATTTATGGTTTATGTATAAAAAAGTCTTACATTGGCCACAGGTGTACATAACTTAGCATGGAATTACCAAAGTAGGAATAGGTTTGGTTTGACAATATTTATGGATTATTTGATTTTTAAGTTTGATAATCCTTTTTTAATCACGTGCCAATCGATACCTGTTTTATAAAGACAGGTTTTGAAAATAATATTCGTAGATTGAAGGTGAATTTTGTTGAGTAATCTTGCAGAGCTTGATCGAAAACATTACGTTTTACTGCTGCACGCGCAGTTTTCAAAACAGGTTACAAGAAAGCAGACGTGCTTTTTCCGGTTTTTCTTAAAACTCTGACGTTCCAAATACATGAAAAACTTTGTGAGCCTTTATACTGCTTAGTTATATCACAGGAAATTTAAATTGAGCTCTGTATTCCTTAAAAATGGCAACTTGTCTTACGTGGAAACCGTATGAGCTATGCGAAACATTATTCAACAAATGTCTATACTGCCATATAATGAAACTGGATATATCTACAGAGACATGTAAAGTTGAGCGCCGTTTTAGAAAACTAATAATGTTTTACTTATCAAACGTAATCATAGCGCTGGACGGTTGCTTGTGTTTCTACTTTTTGGTAAAGAACTACGTGTCAAATGAGAAAATAATACCAGAATGGATGGCTTACCTTTATTTTGAATGCTGTTTACTGATAGGAGCATGCATAAGTTTGAATATGGTTATGATTCAACATGGGATTGACCTTACGCCATATTTTACACAATTGTGGAACTTTGATCGTAACGAGAGGAAAGACAGACGTAAGAAAGGCCTTAATTCCGTTACGTACAGTCTTATGGACAGAGACAATTAAATTGCTGAAAAGGAGTCCAAACGGGGATGTATTGGGAATTCTTATGAATGGCATGGTTGTTCTATTTTTTATTACTGTAACCAATAGGCCGCCACCATGCACATATATGCAATTAGATCCCATGTACTATATACTTGAGGAACTGTTTCCAGCTACGAGTCCGGTAGTAACATTTCTCAAGATTGCTGTTCGGTTGATATTTTTGCATTGGGTAACATTTGAAGCGGGTCGATCCTTTTTGTTGTTGTTCCTTCCTGTTGTATCAATATTTAACATTAGTTTCAATTGTGTTAAAATCATTGCTAAAAAGCCTCCAAGCATAGCTGCTTTAAAAGATTATGCTACACTTTTGTGTGTAAATCAGTTTGGATTAGAGGGATCTCGAGGTGTAACCGCGTCACTCGTAGCATTTGGGTTTGTAATTATGTAGCAGGTTAAAACAAGGCTGACTTGCTTTTTACTGTTTTTCTTAAAAATCCGACATCCCAATAATATAAACGACTTTGTAAAGCAGAAAGAATCTTTTTACTGCTTAGTTATATTGCAGGAAATTATTATTGAGTATTTTATCCTTAAGATGTCAACTTGTCTAACGTGGAAAGCGTATGAGCTGTATGAAACATTATTCAACAAATGTCTCTACTGCCATACAGTGAGGCTGGATATTTCTACAGAAACATATAAAATTGAGCGCCGTTTTAGAAAACTAATAATGTTTTACTTGTCAAACGTAATCATAGCGCTAGACGGCTGCTTCGGGTTTTACCTTTTGGTTAAGAATTTCGTGTCAAAGGATAAAATAATATCAGAGTGTTTGGTTTACCTCTATTTTGAGACCGGTTTAATGTTAGAAACATGTATAAGTCTTAACATGGTTATGATTCAAAATGGGGTAGACCTTACGCAATATTTTACACAGTTGTGGAGCTTGGATCGTAACGAGAGAAAAGACAGACGTAAGGCGTCATCCATTAATGACATCACTTTTAGGGGTCGGTGGGTCACTCGGGTTAGAAGGTGACGGCCTATGTTAAGTGCCCTATCCTACAATGTTAAAAAATAGTGACAAGGGTCAGTGGGTCACTCGAAAAATCGGGTTTTTAAAGTGACGTCATTAGTGGACGACGCCTAAGAAAGGATACTCACTTTCAATTCCGTTACATAAAGTCTTATGGGCAGAGGCAATCAAGCTGCTGAAAAGGAGTCCAAATGTGGATGTGTTGGGATTTCTAATGAATGGCTTGGTTGTTTTGCTATTTATTGCTGTAACTGCTATGCCACCACCTTGTGTATATACGCAGTTTGATCCCATGTACTATGTACATGAGGAATTGTTTCTAGTAACGAGTCCGGTGTTAACATTTCTAAAGATTGTTGTTCGATTTATATTTATGCATTGGGTAACATTTGAAGCGGGTCGATCCTTTTTGTCATTACTTCTTCCTGCTGCATCAATGTTTTTTATTATCATCAATTGTGTTAAAATTATTGCTAAAACGCCTCCTTCCATAGCTGGTTTAAAACAGTATGCTACGCTTCAGTGTGTGAATCAGTTTGGATTGGAAGTCATTCGAAGTGTTGCCGCGATACTCATAGGATTTGGATTTGTAGTTGCAGTAATGGCTACTTGGGTTTTGATCTCGGGCTGGAAAATCATGCCATTGTACATATACTGCATATTTTCTATAATTTCGTGTGTCGTCTATATAATGATTTTTGAAATACTACCTAACATTAGCAAATGCTACATATATAGCAAACAAGTACTTAAAATACTGTGGCCCAGAAAATCCATGGATACAGGTTTTGAAACACGGGTTGCTTTAAAAATCTGGAGCAAAATGCTAAAGGCACAGAGACCTGTACCGTGGTACTATGGAACAGCACAATTTGATGACGAATCCTGTAAAAATAGGTATTTGTAGTAACATTTTATATAGAGCAATAGATCTAATACTTTTAACGTAAGATTCAACTTTACTATAATCTTTTGTAAGTTGATGCAGAATGTTTTTCAGAATAGAGCACCTTAAACAATATACAGACAAACATATTGGCAACTAGCTTCCCTGTCAAATTGCTTTACCAGGCTTAGACAAATTGTATGAAGCCAAAGGTTTAGATTCAGAAATTTATAATATAGGGTTTAATATGTTTTGATATTATGTATTTGATATATTGATTTATATGAAATTAGTACCAGCATTAAATTGAAACTATATTATATCGTAAAGCTTTTCAAAAATGTGAAATACTAAAGTTAGGCATAAATATACTGTTGTGGTTTCGTCAGTCAAGTATGATGTAACCGAGAAGATAATAAAGTCTATTCACTGGAGCATCTTTCATATTGTTTCTTAATCTGGAATATACAACACGTATAGACGTATATCCAAGTTTTTGTATAACATACCATGTATTGATTCATACACTTGTTGCAAACTTAAAAATCCAACAACGCCATAGTATTGTTAAGCCAAACCTGTCTCTTGTTAAGCAATAATATGCTGATAAAACGAGTAAAAGTGAAGCTTTTAACAAAAATTTCTAAGAATTGTAAAACTTCTACAAGTAAAATGATTGATTGATTAGGAAGGATTTCAGTTTTGAAGACATCAGTGTTTTAAAGAGTGTCAGAACCTTTTATGAACTATAAGAAAAATTCGGAGAATATAAACTAAGTTATGCTTTTATAGTATGCACAGTGTATGTACATTGAACAAGAAAGGAAAACGGATTAATATCAAGCCGCTTTTCGTAAAAGAGTATGTCTGACTTGTGTGCGTTTTACTCTAAGCTGTTACACAAATATCGTCGTGAACCTAAAATTACAAGGTATACCTATTTGAAGGTGAGCCCTTTTTTGTTGGCTGCCTGTAAAAGTTATAATTGTAAAGTTTAAGAGCATAAACTCTAAAACAATGCAAACAAATATTAAGTAGATACATTTTTTAGTATTTATAATTAGCATGCATTCCATTAGAAATTTTTTCTATGCATTAAGCTTGCAGTTTACTAAAACCATCAATACTCGTAAAATAATGCAATCTTGAATGATTTTGTAAGTTAGCAAGTAAAGCATCAAATACCTTTGAAAAGGTTATATTTCTTAGTCTTTTTCACGTAAACTTATAATTTCCTATTTATTAACAAACTTCAAGCTATAACAAGCTACATAAAGTGTCTTACATGTGTACGCTGGATTATGTCAAGTGTTCGCAATTTAGTGTTGAAAATTCTTTAAATCTAGTGCAGACATTTGTATAAGTTTTAAAGAATCTGCTGATATCCTTATTTTCTAAAATGTATTCTAGTCCGAGACACGTTTCTTCCATGTATATCACTAGAGCCAAATATGAAATATCTATTAAATTTTAATGTTACCTCCAATAATACCCGTTTTTAAAAAGATAAATATGTATAACAATTGTATTAATAGCAGCATTTTGCATATACCTTACATGCACTTGCATGGACACAATAAGTGTTTTTGTGTACACTTTTTGTGTATTTCAATAGTGTAATAGAAGTAGTTAGGTACCTTACGTGGCTAAGCACCCTTTACAAATTTTGTTCATTTTATTCGATAATCCGTTCTAATATGATGTACATGGAGAAAACGCCGATTTTTAAGAAGAACTTGTTTATTCGTTTTATGAAAAAGTCTGCTTCAGAGAACAAAGTAAAATACCAGTTCTAGTATTAATGTGGACAGGTGGCATGCATCCTTACAACCTGTACGTATGCTTTTCCAATTGCTGTTAGTGTGCTTTCAGATTCAAATTTCAGACAAGCAGCAGAGCACCACTCTGTAAGTTGTGGAAAGGTTGCGAAAGACGTGAAAAGGCAATAAAGCCTAAACCTAAAACAGCAACAAACTACAACTTGTGAATCACAGCGATAAGTTTTAGAATCATAGCAAATTTTGGACACAATTAGTAATTAAACATAACTGTTTGGTGTAAACAGATTGACAATCATGGAGGTATTAAACGAAGAGGAAGAAGTGATTGATATTCATCACCCTCTTGAAAATTATTTGGTAAGCTTTGTAGACAAACCTGGCAAATGGCATTTACTCATTTTCAAATACATTATATTTTAAATTAATTTATTAACAGATACTGGATAATGTCTTTGGTTACCTCCAACCCTTGGCAACATTTGAGGACTGGAAAAGTATTCGTGTTGTTTGTAAAACCTGGTATTTTCAAACTCTTGCCCATTGGAGAGCAACAGCAGTTCTCAATTTGAACCTTGGCCCAACACTGCACCAAAACCAACCTAAAAGTCTTGGAGTTTCTATGTCTGAATTTCTCACGTTAATAGAATATGACCATGCCCACTTTCTTCAGTTTACGGATAAGCCGTTCAAAAACTACAAATTACAAAATTTGGTGCTTGATGTGCTCATCATGGAGAAAAGCAATTTATTTTGGACTGTAGTGGGACCAAATATTCGACAATTGTCACTACATAAAGTGGACTTTAAAACCAAAACGCTTACATATAGAATGGAAGAAGTTATGGAGTTTTTTGCGACCCAAATTCCAAATTTGGAGAGTCTTGCTGTGAGCAAGGTGTACATTGAGGGTAGGCAGATTATTGAACAACTAGGAAAACCCACAGTGGTTCACGCAAACATTAAGTCGCTTAGTATTTTTAAATGTTTTGCTTTTGGATTTGCAAACTTTCCTAACTTACAGGTAATTTGAAATTCATTATATTAGTTAACAAAACTCAATTTTAAACCATGTCTGTAAATTGTGTTTACATTTTTCTGACAGGAAGTAACACTAAAACATATGTCCAATTTGATTAATTTTAATCCTCCAAGGCATTTCGGAATTCTTACCAATTCCTGTATACAACGACTAAGGCTTGACAACTGTAACATAAATTCAAATCAGTTTCTTTTTTTTCAATTTACTGCATTGAAACACCTTTCGGTTGACAGAGATATCAAAAATTGTGCCGATCTTTCGACTTTGTCCGGGTTTATACAAAATCATGCAGAAACTTTAGAAAGCATTGAAGCATTTCTTCAAATCTTTCTTAGCAGCAGGTGTATGATTACCGCAAATATGCCAAATCTAACTGAGTTGCGAGCTTGGGGAAACGTGTTTTCAAATTTGAACTTTATTCGATATACGCCAAATCTAAAAGTACTTCTTTTGGACCTGTATGGATTAGAGAAGCAGAAAAAGATGAAAAAGGGGTTAAGTGCTAGCCCACCAAATGAACGTTGGTGTCTAAGCACATGGAACCCAATAGAGATAACCACTGCAGTAGTTGGCAATGAGCAAACTACTTGGCAACATTTGCACTACTTTCAAATAAATTACGAACTTGAAAAAGATAGTTTGGAAGCTTTGACAAACTGCATGCCAAACCCTAAAACACTTAAGACGGTTTTGAACACCGACACGTTTACAGTTGTGTGTGAAAAATGGCCAAATTTGGAGCACTTGGAGTGCTTGTTTGGATCAAGTATTTCAAATGAAAGTATTACTGGAACTGAACCATCCAAAAATGCACTGATTGATATGATATGTAAGTAAATTCTGTCAACGTATTACAAATATTATTAACTGATTCGGACTGAAATCGTTTCATTTCTTTAAAAATTGGCAGATTTGACAACTTTCAAGTTGCATACTGAATGCAACAAAAGCTTACTGTCCGATGATTGTGTGGCTAGTGGATTTCTGCGCGTGCCAAAATTAAGAAACTTGAGCATCTGCGTTTCTCCTGAGGTAAATGATTGTAGTATTTAAATTACAGGTTCTGTAAACTAAATGCTTGAATAATTATATGGAGTTTTTTTAGTTTTCACAGGATGCAGAAATACTATTAAGACGAGGCATTTGCAATGTTCAAGTGGTTCGGAACTACTCATCAAATCCATTGCACAGTGATTGGCAGTGCTGTCGGGATCGGGAATACAGAGATTTTATTTTTAGACCACAAGAATCCCAGACAGACGGAGATAACGTTCCAGAGCTTTTGTAAAGAATCTAATATCTGAATATCATTCCTAGGAGAATACAGGCGAGACTTTTTCTGGAACAAAAATATAGGAGCAAAGATGATTATGCTAATAATACAAGTTGTGTAAATAAAATATGTACATTTGGTTGTAACAAGTTTACAACTAGGGTGTTATTTATGTTGTTGTTGTTGTTAGTTGTTTCTCAAGTAAAAGCATACTTCCCAAATAAATAATTATAACCATAAATATTTTTTGAAATAAATTGCTTAATTTAGGAAAGCTGTTCAAAATACTTATAACAATCAAGAGAAGAGAACATTTATTGACTCTTTATCCACTTTCATTTTTAACAAAATCCAAGCTCATCAATTATCTAGTTTTAATTTAATTTTTCAGTTTTAATTTTCCACTTTCCAATTTCTTCTGGGGTTAGTCTACGCACCAAAATAATCAGTCTTTTCTCCTGTTCCAAATTTTCATACAGCTTTTTCAAAACGCACGTACGTTGTTTCCGTCTCTGCATGGTCTGTTGTGTTTTAGCTTTATTTCCGGATTTTGGGATGACCATTTTACCTTCATCTTCAGTCTTTTTGCTTTTTCCACCAACTTCCTTTCTCTTTTCTTTAGCTTCCAATGGCTCTTTAGTCTTAATTCTGTTCTGACCCCTGACCTTCCGATTTCGTCCTTTAGCCGGAATTCCCTCCTTCTTATCCCCTCCATTCCCATGATCCACCTCAAAATGCTCCCCCATCTCCTCCGGACTCAACATCACCTTCTCACATTCTGGACACCTCCAGCACTTATCTCTATGACAACTTTCCACATGCCTTCTTAAATCCTCATCCTCCTTAAACCTCCCAGTTTGGCAATGAGCACACTTAAATTCCGGCTTGGGAAACGGTTTATTCTCCACCACACACTGATACAAATCCGGGTGACATGCCACAATGTGAGTTCTCACCGTCCCCCTGTCAAACACCACAGTTCCACAGAGAGTACACCGAAACCTGTGAAAAATCCCGGACTTTCCCACTCCAACCACCAATTTCTCCTCCAAAATTCGTTTCTGTAAAAATAATCATAAAAATCATAAAAACCTGAACAATTAAAAATTTCTTTAAAAACTCACCTCAAAATCGCAATGCATCGTCAGCAAATGTTCCAAAACGCTTTTCTTATCAGCACACTTCTTCCCACAGCCTTCCTTAGGACAAGTCAGCCCTTCCCCCGATTTCTTCCATTCCATGTCAACCTTCACCTCCCAATTCTTCTTCCTTCCAGACGTTCCAGACTTCATGCTCCTTCTAAGGGTCCTTATCCTCTGCTGTTCCAATTCACGTTCCCTCCGTCTCACCTTTTCCACCGCCCACCAATCTGGATAATCCCCCGGATGACTGTGTTCCACATGCCACCTTAGTGCCCTTCCCTTTTGCACCAACTCCCCACAAAATTGACAGGGTTCAAACTGAACTCCTAAAGAAGCCGCTTCCTCCTCTGCAGATAAGCCATGCACCTCCACCCTGTGCTTCCAAAGTTTACCGGAAGTGGCACAATTCTTGCCACAAAGTGAACACACAATCACCTCCGATCCTTCATGGAACCTTTTAACGTGAGCGGTCATGGCACACTTGCTTTTAAACGTTTTTTGACACCAGTCACACTTGACATCGTCACTTGCCATTAAAATCTGCTTGTGAACTGTGTTAATGTGACGATTAAGCATTCGGGGAAAATACTTGCCACAGTGCTCACAAGTGCCTTTATTAACTATCCGATTGGAATTGGAAGTCCCCGATTTTTCTTTCGGTTGGTCAGTCGATTTTTCGGTCACTTGACGTACTTCGGGACAGAGTTCCTCCAAATTCATGTGCTTTCTTGCGTAGTGGCTCCACAGACTTCGGGCGTCCTTAAACGTTGCCCTTCCATCCAGACAGTGGGGAATTGGACACTGGAACTTGGGCTTGTTGGGGTCGTGAACCCGGGCTTTGTGTCTGGTCAAAAGACTCTGGTTAGGAATCACAAGACCGCATTCGTCACAGATGACAGTTGACACAAGCTTCTTCTTCCTCTTGGACTTCACTTCCGGTTTGGCTGATGATAATGAAGCTGCTGAGGACTTATCGGTTTTCTTGATCTTAACAGGTTGATAAGCTCTTGAAGGAGTTATCGGCAAGGTTAAATGATTTGTAATAATCTTTTCTAGCACTCGGAGATTTGCCCTCTGAACCCTGGGCTGTTTCACCAAACGGTTTTTGATAACCTTCAGTTTCCTTTTCAGTTGGGTTATCCCGGGTTTGATAAGCTTCTTTAGTCTTTTCCGTCTTCTTCTTCTGGACACTGGTAATGGACCACTGGGCATGACCACTTGTTCATTTAACTCCTCCTGACCACTTTCCATTTCATTAGGCTCCCGTTTAACAGTAAATTCCCCGATAATTATTGGTTTTATCTCCCGTTCCTCCATGTCCACCGCCGGTCCATTATCGTCGTCACCCCCAAAAAATAGACTCATTTTTGTTAAAAACTGTTAAACTTGAGGAATTAGCGCATGGCTTATTAACTTGAAATGAAATAGTTAAATCGTCACAAAATGTGAGGTAGATTGTGTTCACTTTCACGTTTACAGAAAAACAGGTGTTCAGCTACATGAGTAAAATCACGTGAAATGAGCCTGGTTCTGGTCACATAATTTGAGATATTGATACATATTATTGTAAATTGCACAAAATGAATTCAACAAGCATAAAAGCTGAAAGTATTTAGATATTTTCAAATTTAAAAGTGAAAAAGGTCATTCCTTAATGTTGAATTATGAAGGCATTTCAGAGTTATGAGCACCTTAAAACGTTGTTAAAAAATAAAAATAGTAAAATATTTCAACAATTAAGCTTTTTTAACAACTTTGGCTCTTTGAAATACGTTTTAGTAAGTGAGCTCTACAACTAAGAGGTTGAAAAGGTTGAATTAAAGTTAATTACAATGTTAAATGTTACCTTAATCCTACTTATTTGATTTCCGATTTTCTGCAAAGTGTAGAATTGCTAAGGGTTCTAAATAAAATTAAATACTTATTTTATAGATTTCGCTTCAGTTAAAAAACTACTCCAACACTCTGAAGGGAAACCAGGTAGTTTGGCTAACATTTAGTATTGCAATTAACTTCAATTTTATTAAACTTTCTGTAAAAGAATTCCGTTATAAATTGCGGAATCAAGATATCAAAACTAAACTAAAGATAACCAAAGTGAGTTAGTGCAGTGAAGTGAAGAATTGTCGAGAAAAGCCAGTAATTTTATTAAGCTCAGGCGACTCAATGAAGATGATGACCTGCTTCTGGTACATTTCACGCGTTCCTACTCATGTATGTAAAGTAGAGGGGAAAAACGACAGCAAGTCGGCTAACTTGCTGGCCTATCTAGAATCCCAGCTGACAGCTTTCCTCTTTCTTGAACTATTCTAGCCGAAGCACAAGTCACAAGCGTGCGTTTTAAGGAAGTTCTAAAATTTCATTAATAATTATTTAATTATCCCGATTTGCGGTTTTATGGTGTCTTTTCAAAAGTCAGAATGAGTTATTTGTGCGGTGGTGTGGGGGAGGAGGATGACGAGATTGCGGTGGACGTGGGCTTTTTTAATGAAAATCCGGGTTCTACGGTGGTCTGCCTTGAGGATGAGGGTGAAGTGGAAATCGAGGTGGACCGATTTCCAGTTGAGGAGGATCCCTTGGCGGATGTCAATTCAGTTGAAGAGGATGAGGAGGAGGAAGTGGCCATTTTAACGGAAAGTGTACCAAAGGCATCTCCAGTGGTCACCTCAGCCGTTAAATTAAATTACCAAAAGATGAACTTGGCGGAGTTTGAAGCGGAAATGGACAAAAGTGTGAAGGAAATTGTGGCTGAGTCACTGGTCCTGTTTGATAAGGATCCGAGGGAGTACCACCCGTTTTACCTGCGGATTTTTAAGTACCTTTTAATTGGCAAGAATTTGGGCTTCGTGGGGGGAAACTCGGGGAAATGGAGTGAACACCAGCTTTGGAAAAAGTATGACCAATTTGCTGAAAGTCAGTTGGAGTTGAAGACGAAGGGGGTATCTTTGATACTTTTGGGTGAACAGAGTGCTTATGCCACTTATATTTTAACCAAGAAGGTGGTTATCAATGGGCAGACAGTTCAAAGTGATAAGAAGTGGAATGATAAAGAAAGGATGAAAAGTTTCGCAAGATTGGATAGATTGGTGGGTAAAATAAGAAGGGAGTGGAATGGAGGGGATGAGGATGATGATGGAGGGATTAAGGAGGATTTGAAGACTAGACTGGAGTTTTTTAAGGAGTGTCAGAGGATGACTCATCCTTCAGAAGTGGTCAAGATGAATAATTTGTGGAGGAAGTTGCTGGATGAAGAGGGACTGGTGAAAAGGAAGACGGTTAAAGATAAGCCAAAGGAAGATAACCGGAAGATAAAAGAACAGGAGCCTGAGGAGACGAAACCGATTGTGGTTAAGGTCAAGGTTCTTGTACCATCGCCGTCACCGTCACTTCCACCTTCTCCTCCAAGTCCAGCGTGTTCACCTCAACCGTCGCCTCCACCTTCTCCTCCAAGTCCAGCTTGTTCACCTCCACCATCCCCTCCACCAGGAGACTTATCTGAGCAAGATGACGATTCTGAAAACTTAAAGCTTTCTGATGATAAGCCTTCTGAGGTCATGAAAACGGAAGATAAGCCAGAACAGAGTTCAAAACTTGTAAAGAAAAAGCTCATGAAAAAGAAAAGTGGACAAAAACTGAAGTTGGCTATAAAATTGAAGAAATCCAGAAGTTCTGCAGGGTCGCTACTCATGAAAAGGAAGTTAAAACGACTAAAACGCTCCATGGTCACTAAAAAGACCCCTGAGGCAACTCTTACCCCTTTGCAAACCAAGCTGGAAAGAATAATTGTCAGGAAGAAGCTTAAGTTGCCACTGAAAATCCCTCCAAAACGAAAAGCCACTGAAGATAACCAACCTGTTAGAGTGGAAACGGGTACTAAAGCGACTGAGGAGACTGACGAAATTTCCAGTCCCGGAGTAAAATCCAAATCCGGTGGACCACCAAGCTTGTCCTGCATTTGTGACGAGTGTGGTCACGTGGTACCCAATCCTTATCAAATGGCAGTGCACAAAAAACGTCGCCACAATCCCGACCATCGCCATTTTCCCTGTCCCTTTCCCAGCTGCACCAAAATTCCCCTGAGAGATGCCCGGGGACTCTGGACACACTACACCCGAATGCACATGGATTTGAACCAACTCTGTCCAGAAATTGCTCAAGTTACCGAACTAAAAACCGGAAGAAAAGCTACTGTCCAAGTAGAACTTCCTAAAGGTCCTCGTCTAAGCGGTCCCGGTGGCACTTGCCACATCTGTGGAAAATATCTTGCCACTTTGTTAGAACGCCACATTCAAACCCAGCATGGCAATGGACTTCTTAAAGAGAATTACATGACCTGTCCCTATTGCTCCAAGGAATTTAAGCAGAAATGCATATTAACCGCGCACATTAAAAGATATCACGAACTAACTGAAATAATCAAGTGTTCAGTCTGTGGGAAAAGTTGTGGAAGTTCGGGAAAGCTGTGGAAGCACAGGGTGGAGGACCACAAACTGAGTCCAGAGGAGGAAGCAAGATCATTAGGGATTGAGTACGAATTCTGTCAATTTTGTGGGAAGGTGGTGCAAAAGGGAAGGGCTCTAAGGTTTCATGTGGAAAGGGAGCATCCGGAGGAATATGGAGATTGGTGGAGGGTGGAGGAAAGGAGAAGAAAGGAAGAGAAGACGAAGGTCAGAAAGAGGGTGAAATTTGAGGAGGGTCGGTTGGAGGAGATGGAGGAGGAGGAGGAAGTTAGTGGAGGGTGGGTTTGTCCCAAGACAAACTGTGGAGATGGCTTTAGAAGCAAGAAAAATTTGCAGGTGCATCTGCTTGAAGTACATTGCAATGTGGAGGTAAGGCTCTTAAGGAAATTTGGTAATTTATTTAAATTTTTGGAAAATGATTGAAAATTTTGATTGAATTGATAGGAGAGGGTGCTGGAGGAAAAGCTGATACGATTTGCAGGAAGATCCGGCATTTATCAAAGGTACGTGTGCACTCTCTGCGACAAGTGGGTATACGACCGGGGCGAAGTGAGAACGCACATTGTTCATTGTCATCCCGACATTTACCAGTGCGTGCTGGATAATAGTCCGTTTCCAAAACCAGAATTGAAGTGTGCTCATTGTTCAGAGGGAAGGTTTACGGAGGAGGAGGAGTTAAGAAAGCACGTGGAAAGTTGTCATGGAGAACTGTGCTGGAGATGTCCAGAGTGTGACAAGGTGATGTTGAGTTCGGAGGAAATGGCGGAGCATTTTGAGGAGGATCATGGAAGTGGGAATAAGGTGGAGAAGAAGAAAGAGAGGTCGATGTTTAAGATGCATGGCAGACCAGTGCCAAATGACAGAAGAACGGAATTGTATGCCAAGTACAGGTTCATGAAGACAGAGTGTGAAATTTGCGGAAAGGGTTTATCTTTTGATTGGATTCCTAAACATTTAAAAAGTTGGCATGATGGCTTGGTTGAGGATGGAGAGTTGTGGAAATGTCCGGTTTGTCCGAATAAGAGATACACCCAGAGACACGTTTGGTTGGGGCATATGGAGATGCGTCATGAGACGGAGGTGAACATGGAGGAGATGGTGGAGATAGCCAAGAAAATTAATACGAAGGAGGATTGGAGGACAATGGGAGTGAAAACGGTAAGCTGGGAAAGAAATATATTGCTAAAATGGAATTGTGGAATGTAATTTTAATTGCGGGCTTGGTTTGATTTATAGATTGAAAGATTTGGAAACGGGAAAATTAAGAAGGTTAAGGTTAGCACTGGCCCGATTGATTCCAAAACGAAAGTGAAAACTAAGAAGACCATTCAAAAAGGAACAAGAAAAGTGGTTAGAACTAAGTCAGGAAGGAAGGATAACCAAAAAAGGTTATGTGAACCGAAGACTACTACAGAAAGAAAAACGAGGAAGCCCCGAGGCTGTGTTCTGAGGAATAATTTGGAAAAGAAGAAAAGACTGATTATTTTAGTGGAAAAGATAACACAACAAGAAATTTTGAAGTGGAGGCGATCTGAAAAACAAAATCTAGAGCAAAATATTAAGTAGATAAACAATGAATAACATGAAAGTGTTTTTAAGACTGAGTTTTGTAAAAGCTGTGTTTTTTAAATCAAATTGCATTAAAATAAAAGTGGTAACGATTTTCAACGTTTAAAAAAATTTAATTGGTTTATTGAAATTTAGACTTTAAAAAACTTTAACAAAGTTTGCTTTGCTTCGACATTGCTGATCTGAAAAATTCTCTGATTACTTTAATGAGAATGCTTTTAACAGTGACGGTAATTTAGGCGGTCTTATCCATACCATCAATCCAAATATTCCTGCTGCCAACACTCCTACCAAAATCCATTCCAACCACCACGTTTTGAAAAGATAAAACTTGACACTGTCAATCCAATAAGTAGGATGCATAAATCTGGGAATTAGTTTATACAAAAACTGACAACATTTTCTAACAAACGTATTTTCAGAAGATGAAGCCTCCCTTGGGGACCAAGCTGGCAAATCATCCCAATAAACCGCTTTAGTTTTTCTTTTAGGTTTACTACGAACTTGAGAGCTTTGCTGAATATCTGCTATATTCACTGAAAACTTTTTTAGCTTTGCACCTTTCCCTGCATTTATAAACGTGCGAGCTGCCACGTGGTAAACCGAAACTCTTCTGAATTCCTTTTTCCGACAGAAATCTTCGTGCATAACTGCATCTTTAAATGTTTGTAATGTTTTCGGAAGATAATCCTTGAAAGTTTTAGTTTTCGCTTTGTACTCAAAATCCAAAGCTTTTTGGAAGTTTTCACAGTGTTCTTCAAAGGATTCAGCAAATTCTTCCCAGTGCAAAATAAAAGCATCGGTATCCAGTAAAGTTATGGCATGATATTTTCCAATTGAGTAGTCATTCTCTGGTGTCAATTTAGAGTTGAATAAGTGACCTAATCCAATTTAAAATAATTTTAACAAATTTGCAAACTCTAGAAATTCATATTTTCGTATAATTAATATTGCTTACATTTCCGTCTTGTAAGTGGAAACACACATCCCAAAATTTGCTTGGAGTACAGCCCAATTCCACCCAAGTTTCCCTGTATGAGTGCAATCACACAAGAAGTTCCAAATGTGTCCCTGCTGTCAACATAAATTGCTCCAAATACTGCTTCCATAAAATCATGCGACTTATTTGTAGGAATATCAGCAGAGCAACCGAAAAAATTATAAGTTACACCATTTGCCAAAGCAATCAAGTTTTTAATCTTAATTCCACAAAATGTTTGCACAAGTTCACTATTTAATTTTGAATTGTCACTGGATTCATGATCAACAAAATGCCAAAATAAGTAGGAAACTACAGCTAGCTCCCATACAGCTTGGCCAATAACTTGTAAACATTTAAAATCTCGATTATTTTTAAGTTCGGGAAATTCAGTTTGTGAAAAATTGTCAGTTAATGCCTCGTAAAGCAAATATACATGAGTAAATTTATAAAGGAGACTGGTTTGTAATAGCTCAAATCTAGGATTTAAATCATTCCCATTTTTCAACGGTTGATTCAAATACTCAGCTATAGCTTTTAGGTTTCTTGGGCGGCTAAAGTACTTTAAATAATTGGTTGGCAAAATATTTTTAAAGTTAGACTTATCTATTTTATCATCACTTAAGTGAATGTAGTTTTGCCACAACCACAGAAATAGCACAAAACAGTTTCTAAATCCACCCTCCCATTCTTGAGCTGCTTCAGAATCAATGTAAACCGCACCAAAAACTGCACGAACAAGATCTGGATACAAAGTTTCAAACTCAAAATTTGGCAATTGTTCCACACTTTCTTTTATTTCTGTATAGTCCTCTAGATTCAAATCTGCTCCAATCATTTCCAAAACGTCTGGTTTAATCAGTTGAGCGCTGGTTTGCTCTAGAATAATTTCATTGCCGGATTTTTCTGAAGAAAGTAGCATACACCTTGTAAACTTAATAAGGAGACGACCTACTATTTCAACATAACTCTACAAGGACTCAACCGATTTTCTGGATATTTTCCATGCGTATTAGGCAACTTATGTCTGTTACCTGCACAAAGTTTCAGATTGCCCCAATGCTGTATATCAAAGTTATGAACAATTTACCAAGACCATTCATTTTCAGCTGTATCAAAAATAAGGAGACGATTTCAGATTTTGTCATTTTAGTCCACAAAAACGTTCAGAGTTCTAACAAAAACTGGTTTAGTAATAAAAACAGGTCTCACATTTATTATAAACCTGGAATTAATTCACGTTTTAAGATTTTTTAGAACTTTCTTGGACACTTTGAAAATTACCTTACTATCTTAATACAAATTCAGGATTTTTTAGATTTAATAGTTCATGACTTGAATTTTATCATTTAATTTTATTTGAGTCAGCTTTAATTACGATAAAACAAGATTTTGTAATGGCAACTTCCAAAGAAACCATTTTTAATACGCTGTCGCCTAATAGCTTTAGGTTTGAATTGGTTCGTTTTGTAAATTTGAGTTTTGATCCAGTAAAATGATATGTTTTCCTGGGGTCAAATGAATGTGTAAGAGCTTCTTCAAGTAATAAAATGTGATGGAATTTGTAATTTAAACTGTTTTGAAGACCGGCAACTGGTAAAGGTTTCATTTTTGGAAATATACTGAATACTTTGTTTTTTAACTTAAATATTCCGTTAATTATAATATTTTGTATGATTCTTATAGATTTGTAATGTTGGTATAAAATTTGGCACTTATATTTAGAAATACGACTGAACATAACAAGCTTCAGAACAAAACTCAGCTATGGTATTCAGTTTCATGCGCACAAAACAGGTTTTTTGGGTATGCAACAGGTACTCCGTATTCTTCAATCAATTCAATATACATCCATGCAATAAACCTAAACACATAATAATGTTACATGTATTGCGGGTGATTTCAATAATCCAAACAAAACAATATATCAGCAAATGTTTATATATCTTAACTCTTTGCACGGCAGATTCTTAAATATTCCAAAATGGATCTTTATCAAAAACGAGTTCAACTTTTTCAAAAGAAAATTCCCTACAAATTTAACAACATTCTGTTTCTACACGAAGCTTTTACCATAGCATAATAGAAGTAGTATATGTAAAACAAGTATATTTGGTTTTAACAAGTTTACAGCTAGTGTGGTATTTGCAGTAGTTGTTTATCAGATAGTAGTGTATTTCACAAAAAAATGTAATACTAAATTGTATTTTAAATTTGTTACTTCTATTTAAATTCAAGTACCGAAGTAGATAACAATGGGATTAAAAATGAAAATGCTTTTACAAAAGAGTACAATATCGCTCGTTTTGAAGCAGTTGGTTTATTTATTCACTTATGGTTCGTAAAAGGTTCTCATTTAAAAAAAAACTACAGTCTTGCATTTAAATCCCCATGAATTTCCTCATCATCATCGCCATCCCCTCCATTCCTCTTCCTGCTTATCTTAGCAACCAGTCTATCCAGTCTTGCATAGATTTTCATCTTTATCATTCCATTTTTTATTCCCCTCGTTGATAATCACTTTCTTGGTTGAAATATTAGTGACTATTTCCTTTAAAGTAAGATGTACAAAGATACATGGTGCATGCAAATGCAAGTAGTGTATATGCAAAATGCTTCTATTTTTACGTTTTAAAAATGGCAGTTATTCAAAACTCAAAAGCAACAGCTAATTATAAATTAGCAACATTTAAATTGAATTGCAACTCAAAATTCATTCGGGTATTTTTTACGTGCAATGACTTAGATTGGTTTAATCAATCAAACGAACAAATTCTACATGTCTTTAGGGTAATGTGAGATGTGAAATTATCTAACTACAGGAATAGAATTAAGAGCAATAATTGAACTACGCCTATGAAGCTCATGTCGATCGATTTTTTTATTCGAGTGGAGCTTTGATCGATTACTTTATTTATCTCAGTAGTTACGTAACAATTCCAAAAAACTATCATATAAACAAGCGCGTGAAACGTGATTTCACAGAAGAAACACCATATTACAATACTTTTTATTGAGTAATACAATACAACATGAACGCAGAAAAGTGCATTAAAGCTTAACTGGAGTACATATTTTTACTTGTATTTAACCTAACTGATGCAACTAAACAAAGACTAACTTCCTACAAGAACAACCATACTGTTATGATGAGTTGTAAGTTCTAAAGAGATAAAGTTATCGTTCAACAAAAAATACCCGGCTTCCAGTTTGGCTTTGGATTTCCTGTCTACTGTTCTGGGTCGATTCAATATTAATTAATAATTTATAGATTAAGTTTTAAAACTGGTCTTACGTTGGCGACTGGTTCTGTTATTCGTTTTATTAGAATGTTATTGCGTAACCAGAGACAGTCTTGGTCTAACAAAATATCAATTTATTAGATTTTTAAGTTTTTATCGAATTTAAATATAAATGCATGTTATTTTAAACCTTTTAGTTTGGATATTGAAAACATCCGTAGGTGACTTAGGCGACTTTCATGGACTAGTCTTTCTTCAGAGTTACAACACGAATATGTAAGTTTTACTTGTGTACTTTCAATTTTCAAACCAGGCTAAAATAATTTATCTAATCTTTCACAATTTTAGAGTTCTTACACGATCAACCAATTCCAAAGTAATAACAGAAACTTGATTACTGGTCTAAGATTGACCTATTAACTTCATCAATATGGCCACTTCTCTTTCTTGGAAAGCATATGAGTTGTACGAAATGTTATTCAATAAACGGCTTTACTCTCATATAATTAAGCTGGATATTTCTACTGAGACGTATAAAGTTGAGTGTGGTTTGAGAAAACTATCAATGTTCTACTTAGCAAACCTACTTATAACGCTAGACGGTTGTATTTATGTATATCAATTGCTAAAGAATTGTGTATTCAAAACTAAAACTCTACCAACGTTTCTGGTCTACCTTTACTTTGAAGTAGTTTTCCTTTTATGTATATGTATAGGTTTTAACATTGTAGTGCTAACACACGGGAAAGACATTTTTGAGAAATTTTTGACACAATTGTGGAACTTGGATCGTAAGGACAGAAAAGACAGAAGAAGGAAAGGCTACAGTCTTTCAGTTCCGTTTTTCAGAGTCTTCTGCAAAGAGATAATTAAATTGCTGAAAAGAAATCCAAATGTGGATGTGTTGGGACTTCTGATGAATAGCTTGGTTGTCATGGTATTTATTACTGCTCTTGGTATGCCAGTAATGGGCATATATTTGAATTTAGATCCAGTTTACTATGTACTTGAAGAATGGCTTCTTGAAACTAGTCCAGTGTTAACATTTCTAATGCTTGTTGTACGAGTGATATTTCTGCATTGGGTAACTTTTGAAGCAGCTCGATCCTTACTGATGTTATTGCTTCCAGCTGTATCAATTTTTAACATAGTTACTAACTGTGTTAAAATCATTGCAAAAATGCCTCCAACTAGAGTTGGCATAAATCGGTATGTTACACTTCAGTGTGTGAATCAATTTGGATTTGAGGGTATACGACGTGCAACCGGTATAGCGGTGGGATTTGGGTTTATACTTGCAGTGATGGGTACATGGGTCTTGATCGTGGGCTGGAAAATCATGCCACTGTCCATTTACTTAATATTTTCTATGATTTCATGTGTTTTGTTTATAGTGTTTTTGGAAACATTACCTCGAATATGCAAATGTTACAAATATAGCAAACAGTTGCTTACCAACTTATGGCCCAGAAAAGCCATTAAGTATTGGAAGCTTATACCAACGAGAAATTTGAGTAAAAAAAGTTTGAGCTTAAGAATATGGAGCAAAATGCTAAAAGCACAGCGACCAGTAACGTGGTACTATGGAACAGCACAATTTGATGAAGATACCACAAAAAACATTTATAGTAACATTTTCGATAGAGCTGTAGATCTAATTCTTTTAACTTAATACGTAGAAATATACGAGTTAAACCTCATGTACGTTTATATAAATTCTTTCGTTCGTCTCCTTGCGAACTAGTGTTTGTATTGAATAAAACAGCTTATTTTTCTGCATTTGTGTTCAAAAATACTTAATAAAAAGGCATGCAAAACAGTTTTATTTTTACGATTAAAAAGATAACGTACAGTAACTTAGGACCTGTTGGTAAATCAATCAAAGAACTTCTAAGTAACTTTAGGGTAATATGAGATCGGGTAAGTTAAAACAGGATTTCGATAACAAAAGTTAAAGTTTTGGTTTTTACAAATGTAAAGCGCAAATATAGAAAAAGTTTTAATATTAATTAATAATTTATGGTTCAAGTTTTTTAAAAGTCGTACATTGGCGACTGGTTCTGCGTTTTAGTAGCATGTTATTGCTATTCCATGGACTGGTTTGACATAACAAGAATAAGGGATTGTCAGATATTTAAACTTATAACAAATGTATGAATCGATACACGTGGGTTAAAACATTTTTAGTTTGCTTTTTGAAAATATTCGTAGGTAGAAGGTGACTTTCACAAAGAAGCCGAGCTTTGGACTTACAATACTCCAATGAAAGTTTTACTAATGTACATGCAGTATACAAACCAGACTAAAACTAAGCTGACGTGTCTATATAACTAATCTTGGGTTAATATTCTGATATACAAGTGCTAAACATACCAGAAACATAATTACAAAATAACTATAGTACATTTCTTTAAATTAAAATTGATCTACTTATACCTTTAAAATGGCATCTTGCCTTACCTGGAAAGCGTATGAGTTGTATGAAACGTTATTCAGCAAATTTATGTATCGTCATGTAATGCAGCTGGATATTTCTACAGAGACGTGTAAAACTGAGCAGCGTTTGAGAAAACTACTAATGTTTTACTTATCAAACGTAATCGTAACGCTAGACGCTTGTCTGTGTTTCTACCTTTTGGTAAAAAACTGCGTGTTAAAATTCAAACAATTCCAGAGTGTCTGATCTACATTTATTTTGAAACCTGTTTACTGATTGGAGCATGTATAAGTCTAAATGTGGTTATGATTTTACACGGGATAGACCTAACACAATATGTTACACAATTGTGGAAATTGGACCGTAAAGAGAGAAGCGACACACGTAAAAAAGGCTACTTTCTTTCAATTCCGTTATGCAGAGTGTTATGGACAGAGACAATCAAGCTGCTAAAAAGGAGTCCAAATGTGGACGTTTTGGGATTTGTATCGAATGGCATGGTTATCATGGTATTTGTTACCGCGATTTGTATGCCACCACCTTGCATATATATGCAGTTTGATCCATTGTACTATGTACTTGAGGAATTGTTTCCAGCAACAAATTTGGCGTTAACTTTTCTAAAAATTGTTGTTCGGTTGATATTTCTACACTGGGTTACTTTTGAATCGGGTCGATCCTTTGTGACGTTGTTTCTTCCTGCTGCATCAATATTTAACATTATTATCAATTGTGTTAAAGTAATTGTAAAAAACCTTCAACCATAGCTGGTTTAAAACAGTATGCTACACTTCAGTGTGTGAATTAGTTTGGATTAGAGGGTATTCGATGTGTTGCCGCCATATTGATTGGCTTTGGCTTTGTAGTAGGAGTAATGGGTACATGGGTCTTAATCTCGGGTTGGTAAATCATGCCATTCTCCATTTACTTAATATTTTCTTTGATTTCATGCGTTACATTTATAGTGTTTTTGGAAACATTACCTCGAATTTGCAAATGCTACATATATAGCAAACAAGTCCTTAACTTTTTCTGGCCTAGGAAAGCCATGGAAACAGGTATGGAAACAAGGTTTGCTTTAAGAATATGGAGGAAAATGTTAAAAGCACAGCGACCAGTAACGTGGTACTATGGAACAGCACAATTTGATGAAGATACTGCACTAAATGTTTATAGTAACATATTTGATAGAGCTGTAGATCTAATACTTTTAACATAATAGTATATTGTATAGGCAGGGAAAGTTAAACAAAGTTTGATACAAATAAGTTATAAATACAAAGTTTTACGGACTGCATTAAGTTTTGTAAAACTTAAGCTTCTTTAAATATATTTAAAAGGAATTTGCTATCATTTACTGATTTGCGCTGAGGCAATGTGTGCCTGTTGCAATTTTGTTATTTAAAATAAGTGAGTTTATCAAACAGGTTTGAACGTTGGTTTAAGCTAATTCCTTATTTGTTTAAAGAGATATGTTGAACATTCAGAAACAACGTGTTAATTGTAAATTGTACATTATTCATTTATTGATAGTTCCATATATGTCTTCAAAGCTTAATGTAAACAATGTTACAGTTACCACTGAAAGCTGAAATTTAATAAATGTAAACCATTCTAAATTAACCATTAAGTATAAAATTATAAATTGTCTTACTTGAGCAATAAATCCAAAATCCAGCGTATATAATGCTTCAACTCCAATGCTAGCATTCTCATCTTTCAACCCATTTAAAATTGATTCAAGTTGGCCAGAAGTTTGGACATGTTCAGTAATATACTTTCGGATAGATTTTTGCAATTTGGCTTTTGCGCAGAGTATCTAAAATATACACAATAATATAAAGATTGAGTTCTGATTATAAACCTAGTAATTTTTAGATACCTAATTACCATTTTGTTTGTGCTCCCTGAGATTAGCAATACAGCAAGAAAAGCAAAAGTAAAAACCACGACAACACCAATTCGTATGAAATTTCCTGTTCTAAGTATGCCGTGTAGTATGAAAGCTACATGAGCAGCATTTTCCATCACGTACATGAAGTTCATAATGCCCCATATTTGGTTCAAGCCGTAGTATTTGTTTTTAAGCGTATCAAAAACAGACACACATTCTAAAAGACTTTTCAAGCCACTCTGGTTTCCCAGAGCTGTCATTATCAAATCTTCAAAATCCTTTGCTAGTAGCCAATACGTCATTGGATGAATTGCATAAAATAAACTGACCTGAGCCACGTACACCAACGCATCAGCTATTCGGAACCAGATAAATAGTAGACCTAGCAAAATATCTGTTGATGACAATGTACTACTATTTGTCGTGCTACCAAAATATTGACGCTTGGCATTAGCAATTGCTAAGGTAAACACTTCTTGCGGTGTATACTGATTTAAATTAGCAAGTCTTAAAGAAAAGAAGCGAGTATAAATGGCATGGAAAGTAATACTAATGTACATTACAAGAATATAAACTCCTGCTATTTTGCTGTTTCTTGAAAACTTGCGTTCTTTACAAGAAATTAAGACTTTCAAATTTAAGTCAACGCTATTAGTGGAAAATAAGTTGAACAACTTTTCAATTTCTGGCGTTTGTATGTACAGTGTCCGAAAAAACAGGAGCAATCTAATTATTCGTAATATACGCAGCAAAAATCTAAAATAAGTGGATGCAGTGAAACTGGAAACGTTGTTAGATTTTAAAATGTGTCCAACCAACTCGTTAATTTGATTTAGCCAGAATGGAATGACAATCAGAGTAATGCACAACAAGATCTTTCGGAAACAAAATCAAACCACAATTAAAGGTCATAATAATTTGTTTTTAATATTAACGCTACATATTTAGGTGGTTAATGTTAATGTAATTTACCTGAAGTTTCCGTTTCTTCATATTCCAGACTCCAATTTTTGAATCATATGCAGATTTAAATGGTATGATTCCTGCATATTGTCCTACTAGTAAAAACCATTTTAGGGGACCTATACCGCAACAATCCAATCGTGTCATTTTAGTTGAGTTAGCTTGTCAGGATTGAGAGAAACTAGTATAACGCCTCCTGGGTACTAATATGCAATTCAATAATATTTACTCGTTTACTGCAATTTTCGTGCTTATTCAAATAAGTTTGTTTTTAATTTTTCCACAACATTTGATATATAATTTGTATTTGTAAATATGCCAATTATTATAATGCCAGCTGTGTACTTTTGTGCACACAACTTTTTCATAAAGGGAGATACTTATCCGTAGTCGACAAAAAAGTTTTATTTATATACTTTAGTAGCAGATATTTTGGCATAACTGAACAAGTACTCAACGTTACAGTTTATAAAAATAGTTATTAAGAAAGTTTGTTTATTGTAAATTTTTGTATTCTAAACAAGTATTAAGTTAGCGCACGGCAGAATTCCCAAGTGTTCGCCTAAAAAGTGTTTATTAGACGTAAGTACTATTTCTATGATGCCTAATGCGTGTTTAGCAACGTGTAACCTCTATTTGTTATATACCAATTACTTATTTGAATGCCAGCTGTATATGTATTTGTTGTAACAATACCAGATATAACTTATTAAGAAATTTTTTGTTCGTGCACTTACAAACATTTTAAGCATTGCAATTTATAGCTACAAAGTTCAGCAGCAACAATGGGGTTTTGTTGGTGACAAATAAGCTATTGTCTACATCAAGAGTTGTTAAGTCTAGGCATGTATATGAAGTTTTTAAAGTAATTACTTGTATCAATGTAGTAAACTCTAAAACATTGTACAACCAGAGCACCTGCACTACTTCCAAATGTTGGGTACTACCTACCAATTTTTTACCAAAATGTAAAAGCAATTCTTGACAAAACGCCAAGTAAAAACCAGTGTATGACAATAAAAACTTGCAAATATTACACTATAAAAAACCTAATTATTTAAATATACAAAACGATATATTGATTAATGAAATGAACGTTACAAATAGCGTTATGAAAACACTTTTCCAGGTTTACATGTTCTTGCAATGTCAGTCTTAAATTAAATTTACACATTCATTTATATTTTATCTGCCTATTATGCACAAAACACTCTGGTCCTGAAATTGTTTTTGTTTACATTACAATTATTGGCGTTTCCAACTTATGAGGTCCTCTACCAATTGCCAATTTTTCTTATTGAATGAAACCTCTGAGCCTGCGAGCAGTCAAACGAATGCGTATTCTTATTTTGTATTACCAGGTGCATCAGAATTTGCAAGACTTAAGGTTAATGAAAACAATGTCGTGTTGGAATGTAACACATGCAATGCCAAAAACAATGTTGCATGTAATCTATAGGCATGGGCGTGACGCTATAAATGTAAATAAAAATGCACATATATCAAATCTTGGTTATCATTTCCATTGTTTAAAATATTTTATGCTTATTTCTGACCTATAAATTGGACACAAAAAATTTTTTTTTTCTGACTTAATCAGTGTTGCAATTTTAATTTTTACAGTTTCAATGTATTACTAGTACCAAATTTATTGTACACTCAACTAGAAATTTTAGTATTGTCAAAGATGTGCCACTCTCGTAATAATTAGATGATCCAAAACCAATCCTTATGCTACAACAGCTATTAATTATTTTTCTACCTGTATTATATTGATTTTGCGTACACTTAATTTCAGTTAGTCTACGTTTCCAAGTTTGGATAGTTTCCACACTTAAAATGTTTACCTTTCCTGGCAAACCATATCCCACCGCCATTAGCCCATAAGAGTTAATTAGCGTGTATATACCCAGACACATGGCTGCTGTTGAAGTTGAAAATCTAAGTTTACTATTAATTAAAGTAGTTCCCAGTAAAACTCCGCTAAGAATTAACATACATTTAAGAGGCCATGCTATCATTTCTTGAAAGCAGAAGTTACTTAACCCACTGTATAGTTGTATTTCTCGAAATTTTTTAATTTGGTATTGTAAACTAAAAGAGCTCAAAATGCGTTTGGATTGTATTAGGTTTTTAGACACTAATTTATACAGTACAATGTAACTTCCAAACATTCCATCATACCCAAGAAGGCAACCTACTATTACAATATAACAAAAATTCCAAATGTCGTAAGCAGTGAAACAAATACGAAAGAGGTAAAGTAGAATATTCTGTCTTATCGAAGGCAACCCTAATATTTTCACAACTTCTATAACTGCATACAGAACACAGATACTTGTGGCGCAAAATGGTATGTTGTATACAAGTAATTTTAGTAAGTTAGATTTCTGAGCTAAATCAGTGACAAATAAATTATTGCAAAGATGCGCAAATTCTTCGTGCCTGTCTTTGGAAACCCGAACAAAAGGGTAGCCCATGAGTGCAATGGCAATCAGATAGTAAAAGGAAATTATTGTATCGCCATTAATTTGATGACTGTCCTGGAACACTTTTTTTGCAAACCAGTAAATTTTTGCCAAATAAATTATGCAGTGGCCAAGTGTGACTGCGGATAATGTACTAGTTTTTGGAAATTTTGCAATAGATATTAGCTGAAGAGAGGGTTTAACAATACGAAATGGCGACGTTTTTAGCGTGATCCATTCAGCAAGTTTCACCTGAGCTTGGAAGAAATGTGTTATTGATATTGAATTGCATTCTTTTAACTGCACAGTTGCCATTTCGAAACAAGTCAAAAAGATCACAGCAGAGAATAAAGTAGTGGCGTTCAGGTTTACAGGTCAGCATAAACTGACTTTGACTTGGCGTGAAGCAGACGTTTAGATGTTGATTAAAGGTTATTCAGCATTGACTCTAGGCTCCATCACTGACAAGTTAATTAACCTTGCTTTGCAAAAATACTTACGCCTGTTACAGCAAACCCATAATTAATTTCCAATATATACATATATTTTTGAAAGTTTGCGAGAACCAGAAAATTAGCCACGTGGAAAATGTAAACTTCAAAGCCCATGTGAACACCTGAATCTACCTTTCTGATGTACTATGTATAATGTGTTTTGCAAGTTGAAATGAGATGTTTATTTTAAACACACCTTATAAGGTATTAGTGATTCCTGATGAAAATATGTTTACCATCCCATGGACTGGACAATTTTGATATTCTAGTGGTAAATTTAGTTATTCCTTTTTACAATTTGTTTTAAT
Organism: Entomobrya proxima; assembly: GCA_029691765.1. NCBI lineage: Eukaryota > Metazoa > Arthropoda > Collembola > Entomobryomorpha > Entomobryidae > Entomobrya > Entomobrya proxima. The sequence goes on from CM056172.1 coordinate 41,645,281, forward strand.
TGCCACTTGATTTATAATTTGATTAAGAAAACACTTGATTTCAATACAGTGATTCGTACCTTAAAATTAAAATGTTTGCTTAACACATTTTCTTGGAAATAAATACAACAAAGTAATTCAACTCATACGTGAACTAAAGGAAAGCGTAAAACAGCACTGATGAATTACTATGCTGCTCTGAAATAGTGTTTATGGCATCGAGCAAATTAAGTTTTACTTGAGTTTTTTAGAAAGGCAAAGTTACAGTTTCAATATGCTGTAGAATAAAATATGCGGCTTCTATGAAACAATTATTCTACACAATTTAGTATATGTACTATTCTATTTCTATTATAGGGAGTATAGTTAGTGTTAGGTTTGCAATTTTAAAGATAAATATATAGTAAGGTAATAAGGTACTGTATTATTTTGTTTTGTACATAGTCAAAGCATCTCAATGTGTCTGAATGCCACAAATACGTGTTGTCTGATGATTCTGTGGCTAATAGATTTCTGTGCGTGATGAAATTAGCTGGAATTTGCATTTGTGTTTTTTCTGAGGTAAGTAATTTCAGTACTTAAATCACAGATTCTGTAAACAGTTGCAGTTTAATTTTTATGAATTAAAAATAATTTGCTAAAAGTCGCCTGCTTCAAATTATCTTTTACTCACCACATACGTTATATTCTTTTCCAATGTTTCGTTGGCACTTCGATATTTAAGTTTAATTTAGGTGCCGAAGTTCTGGGAAATTTGGTTTCAGTTGTTGAGGTTTTGGGACTACTGTCTACACCAACCAAATAACCACAACTACTACCTACACAAGGCTTATAAACACTAGGTATTGACTAAAGACATTCTCTTGTACTAAGAAAATTGTGATGTGCAGAATTCTGTATTCTGCACTGTTTTATCGTGCATTTATGTGCAAAATTTTTTGTACTGAAAAAATAGTTACTCAAGTGTATTTTTGTATAAGTGTGTAACATACCTTGCGATGTAGCTTACATCAATAGATCATTCGAGAACAGACTATAATTGCTATAGGAATATATGCGTTTTGCCTAACTTATATATATGATTTGTCATTTTTGAGCTATATATGTATTTTTGTGCCACTGATGAAAATATAGTATGCATCGATTTTGCCTGTAGCCACCAAATATCCAAAGGAACAACAAGCTGAGTTGTATTCCTCGCAATACATTTTCTTAAGTCAGCAAAAAGTAGCAACAGATTTTTTCCAAGATAATTTATTAGTAAGACTTTTAGTTTCGATTTCACGACAAATTAAAAATTTCCTTTAAACAAATTCTATAAACTGACTTTTCATTAGTTAAGTTAAAAACTGGTGTGTTCAGCACAAAGTTTTGTTGTATTTATAAGGTTCGCTTGTTGTATGTCGTTGCTGCCAGTAATGGTCAAAGAAGAAAGAGGGTTGTTAGTGGCAAAAGACTTGTACACGTGAGGAATTTGAAAATTAATTAAAATTATCCGTAAAACTATTACTAGTTTTGATAAGCAAGTAGCCGTTTCTATACAGACTAAAAAGCATTCATTATGGAACAAATACAAAATGTTCAGCGTCCTTTGGAAAACTTAGTGGTACGTTTTTTAAATCTACTACTCGCCTCAAAGTCTATTGATGGCTACTGAACTTACCATTCTTTATATCTCAATAGGTTTTAAAACATATTTTTGGCTTTTTGCCAACCGACGATTGGAAACGTCTACGTCGAGTTTGTAAAACCTGGTACTCTGTATCACTTTCCAAATGGAGACAAAGTTTGGTTCTCAATCTCAAAGTTGGCACTCCATTCATTTATTGTTACATTCAGCCTAAAAATGAAGGGATTTCAGCTCCTGAGTTTATTTCGCTAATGCAAAACCAACAAGGGCGCAAACGCAAGTCAATTTCAGACAGCAATTTTCTTCAGTTCAGAAAGCAACCCTATCAAAATGTCAAACTGGAAAGTTTGGAACTTGATTTGACCAACTTGGAAAGGATTTCGGCAAGTGTATTCTGGAACAAGTTTGGACCAACCATAAAACATTTAGTACTCCATCAAGTAAACGTAAAAACTCCAGATGGCACATTGACCAACCTAATGCGTTTTTTAATAACAAAAACGCCAAATTTGACAAGCTTGAGAATGATTAAAATCATGTGTAATTCGGAGCAGAAATTTTCACAACCTTGGACAATGGATCTGGTTCATCCAAATATAACGGCTATTGAGACTCCGACACTTGACGCGGTTCCGTTAACATGTTTTCCCAACTTAAAGGTACTAGTAAGAATATGAGTATATAATAGTATGAAGCTATTAAAGTATGTTTGTAATGTCTTTATTTATTACTAACCTTCAGGATTTTACGGTACACTGGGGTACTCTCCCTTTGGAGTGGCGTGCACGTTTCCCGTCAAATGATAATGGTGGTACAACTAAAAACCAAATTATGAACTCGTCCGTGCAAAAGCTTAATCTGCTAAAGTGCGAATTGGATACCAGCATTCAGTTTGCAGCACTAAAACATCTGGCAATCACACAACATTCTATATTGCCATACATTTATATGTTTGGCTTAGTCAGAAAATTAGGCCCACTTGTACAACTTCATTCCCAAACACTACAAATCTTGGAATATTTTGGACCCCGAGGAGACTATTTCAAAATTACAATTGCTTTACCCGCATTAACCCACTTGCGTGCTTGGGGTAAAAACGCGTTTGAATTCCTGGATTTTCTCAACTTTACTCCGAATTTACAAGTGCTTGAATTGGACTTGCACGGATTTGGAAAACAAAAGGAAATGAAAAAAGAACTGCCTGACGGCCTACCATGGGTTTCTGGTTTTGATCAGCTCTTTCCACTGGAATGGGAAACTATTCATTTGAATGAAATATTGAAACAACCAATGGTCGAACTAAACAATCTGCAATATTTGCAAATTCATTATTATCTTGCACCTAGTTTCTTATCTTGTCTAGCTAATTGGATGCCAAAGGTAAAGATATTCAAGTCAGTTTTTAACAGTGACAATTTTCCAATTGTTTGTGGAAATTGGCCGGAGCTTGAGCAGCTTGAGTGTATGTTTGGATCCAAGATTGTAAACGAAGACATTACTGGGATGCATCAAAGCAATAAGAAATCACTTATTGATCTTAAATGTAAGCAAGCAGCATTTGTAAACTTATAATCTTGTGTTTGAAGTGCTTTATCTAATTGTTTCAACTTTCAGGTCTGAAATCATTCAACCTTCACACGGAATGTGATTCCAGTATGCTCTCTGATGACGCCGTCAGTGCGGGATTCTTGCGTATGCCAAAGTTGAAGGATTTGAGTATTTGTGTTTCGCCTGAGGTATGTTTCAGCTTGATATTGAAGACATTTTGATTTCCTTTGAGTTAATTTGCCTATATTGTTCCACAGTTTTCTACGGAAGCGGAGCATGTGCTTATGCAGCGTATACCAAATGTCCGAATGTATCGAAACTACTCATCAAATCCTGTCCACCAGGATTGGGAGTGTTGTCGCGACAAGACTTACAAGGACTATGTTCTTCTGGGCAAATCAGATGACATCACTTTAGTTGATTTAACTGATTAAAAATCGCAAGACTGTATATAAAACGACAAACAATCTAAAGCCCGTTATCAATCAATAAAAAAACAATAAACCAGTAAATGGTAAACAATATAAATGCTTCCTGCTAAAGTAAATTATATGAATTGGTAGTAAATATGGTTAGATAAATCGTGGTTCTGAGTTGGAGTCATCTTGCATCTGCAAAAGACATATTTAAAGAGGACTTTAATAAATATTGAATTAGATTATAAATATCTTTATTATTGTACATCTGCTAACAAAAAATAAAAAGGATTTAATGTTTCCTTGTTAGTTCTGCAAGTATCATTTTTGCAAATCGAGTATGTGACGAATGTCATATCGATATTTAGTACGGTATATTAAAACAGCTTTAATTTGGTACACGAAGTGATATAAGTGTAAATTTAAATAGATTGGTTTTAGCTTAAAAATGTATAAACAAATGATGCTCATTTAAACTAACACCCTATATTCTGGTTTTGTTAAAATCCAAAATTAAAATAAACGAAACAAATACCAGCATTCTTTTCCATTGGTGCAACTTTGCGCTGTTTGGTGTGTGGATGCAAGTTAAAATCCATGTGTATTTTAGGCACATACCACACCACACTACTGAATGCATTGTAGTACACCAAACGCTTTTTCACCTTAAAATGTAATTTCTCAAAGCCAAAAATATCTACTATGTTCCATACAGCTATATTTTGGTATAATTTCCCCAGTGGCTATCAATGCATTTTGCGATTAGTCAACAACCACGGCGACGCATTTTAAAAATTCTAAAAAACCCCAAATACAACAACAGCTTATTATTACTTACTGGACACACTGTTAGATTTTTAAAAAATATTAACAAAATCTGAACCAACAAGTGTGTCAATTACATATTGCTGATTTTTGTGTGCATTCAAATTATTGACAATCATGGAGTCCCCTAAAGACGAGGAGGCTGTAATTGCTATTCAACATCCTCTAGAAAATCAAGTAGTAAGTTTTCGTGTACAAAAACAGTGTTAAACATTCTAATAATAACTATGTGTTTCCGAGTGATTTAAAATAGGTTACTTTGCATTTAATTCTCTAACAGATACTGGATCTTGTTCTTGCTTACTTTCAACCATTGGCAACATTCAATGACTGGAAAATTATTCGTGCTGTGAGCAAAACTTGGTATTTGCAAACCCTTTCCAAATGGAGAGAAAGCGCACTTCTCAATTTGAAACTAGGTTTAACTCTGCATCAAAAACAACCTGGTAGTTCTGGAGTTTTGAGAACTGAATTTCTAGCATTAATGGAAAACGAAATCGGCAACTTTTCCCAGTTTACAGAAAAACCGTTTCAAAAATATAAAGTACAAAATCTGGTGTTTGATGTGTTTAAGGTGAAGGAAAACAGTTTGTTTTGGGCTTCGGTAGGACCACGCATTAAACATTTGTCATTACATGAAGTAAACATTAAAAAACGCAGTAATTCAATGACAGAAGTTATGGAGTTTCTTGTAAAACACGTTCCTAATTTGGAGAGTTTTGATGTAAGCAATGTGTACATTGGCGGAAAGCGCTTTAGTAAACCACCAAGAATTACAGTGCTTCATCCGCATGTTAAAACACTTCGCATTTCAAACTGTTTTGCTTTTGGATTTAAAAACTTTCCTAATTTACAGGTAATTAGAAATTTGTCAAAAATCCATTTCAAAACTTGTGCTAGTAGTCAATGCCTTTAAATTTTTAATGCAGGAAGAAATCCTGATTTCCTGTGAATCTAACGATATGGCTAATTTGGTAAACCCAAATCCTCCATTGTATTGGGAAATTGTCAATTCTTCTGTACAGCGATTAGAACTTGAAAACTGGCGTATGGACACACCGGAATTTCTTTATATTCAATTCACTGCATTGAAATCTCTTTCCCTTTTAAGAAATTTTGGGTTTAACGATTCTTAATATTTGTCAGACTTTATAACGAATCATAAAGAGACTTTAGAAACCATTGAAGCATTTGGAACCTTAATAAAATCTTCCCCTAGATATCATTTTATTCGGAAAAATCTTCCAAACCTAACTGAATTGCGAGCTTGGGGCAACGTTTTTTTCAGATTTGACGTTTATTCGACAGACACAAAATTTAAAGCTGCTTCATTTAGACTTGTATGGATTTGAGAAGCAGGAAAAAATGAGGGAATATTTAAGTGCTTGCCCCTTAAGTGAACGCTGGTATGTACCCCAGTGGGACCCAGTAGGTTTCACGCATTCATTAAATAGTACACTTCGTGTTGTAAACCCTGTGTGGCAACATATGCACTACTTTCAAATAAACTATGAACTTAAAGAACAGAGTTTTGAACGTCTTGCAAATTGGATGCCAAACCTGAAAACTCTTAAGACGGTTTTGAATAAGGATACGTTTCCGGTGTTGTGCGAAAATTTGCCCAAACTTGAGCATTTGGATTGTTTGTTTGGATCAAGCATTTTGAACGAAAGTATTACTGGAATTAAGGAAGGCTCATCGACCGGCAAATCAAGTAAAGCTCTGGTCGATATGGATTGTAAGTTATGAATTAAACAACTGTCGCATTTGATTTTGCAACAAATCTTTCTTGAAATCAATGTTTTAGGCTTGATAACTTTCAAGTTCCACACTGAATGCAGTAAAAGCCTGTTGTCTGATGATTCTGTGGCATCGGGATTTCTGCGCGTGCCAAAATTAACTACTTTAAGCATTTGCGTTTCTGCTGAGGTACACCGGTAAAGTTATTAATTTATTTGTTTAAGAAAAACTTCGTTGTTTACTTAAGTATTTTCATGTTTTTACAGTTTTCTAAGGATGCAGAAATACAACTAAGACGTGGCTTTTCGAATGTTCAAGTGTAATGTAATTACTCCTCAAATCCTCTTCACAAGAATTGGCAATGTTGTCAGGATACCGAATACAAAAAATTCCTTTTTGATAGGGCAGAAGATATAGTCAAAGTTGAGGTTGAATATTTAGATTTAGATTCAGATTTAGATTCAGATTCAGAGTAAAACCAATTAGCAACGACCAAGAAAGTATCAGTACATGTTTATAGGTGATATAATAGTGTAAAGATTTGATTGTAAATAAATAAAGTGTTATGCATTATAATAACTATTATTATTGTTAATTTTACGGAGATGGAGTATTTGAGGTTTGAATAGTCATGCTAGTTGAGCAAGAACAATATTTTATAATGAGGGGATCCATAGGTTACCGCCCATACGGGTGCACGACATATCGAAAATAAAATTTTTATCATCATTTTTGTATTTCTTGATGAATATTGGTCCGTTAATTTGCCATTAAAAATTTTATGTGACCTCACATACCCGAGTTACGGACCCAAATATATTTTATCAAAGGGCAGCTGATAACTCGGCCCCAATTGCTCATAAATTCATTAGATTTGGCACGAACACTTTTCAGATGACCTTGTTGGGTGTAATTTTTTTGTTTATTCAAAATTCAAAAATCTAAGGGGGTCACGGGTCAATTTTTTAAAAACTGCCCCAAATATTTTATTTCTATTTTTTATAAAATTGTTTATGATATTTATAGAACCTTTAACGAAGACACCACCCATGTAAGTTTTTGTGTTAAAAAGTTATACCGGATACTACAACTATAAAGGATAAACAAAAACGTACAGTCAGTACAATAATAAATTCTGGCTATTTTGCTGCCAATCTTGAAGATATTGCCAAGGGATTTTGGGTTTAACGCCAATTCTTCAGTTTTGTCAAACTTTATAGCGGATCATAAAGAAACTTTAGAAAGCATTGATGCATTTGGAACCTTAAAAAACTCTTCCTCTATGTTTCCTTTTATTGGGTAAAGTCTTCCAAACCTAATTGATTTGCGAGCTTGGGGTAGCGTTTTCTCACATCTGACGTTTATTCGACAGACACAAAATTTAAAGCTGCTTCATTTGGACTTGTATGGATTTGAGAAGCAGAAAACGATGAAGGAGTATTTAAGTGATTGCTCCTCAAATGAACGTTGGCATCTACCTCAGTGGGACCCAGTAGATTTCACGCATTCAATAATTAGAAAGCTTGGTGTTATAAACTATATGTGGCAACATATGCACTACTTTCAAGTAAACTATGAACTTGAAGAACAGAGTTTTGAACGTCTTGCAAATTGCAGGCAAAACTTGAAAACTCTTAAGACGGTTTTGAACAAGAGTACGTTTCCGGTATTGTGCGAACATTTGCCCAAACTTGAGCATTTGGAGTGTTTGTTTGGATCGAACATTTTGAACACATGTATTACTGGAATTGAGGCAGGCTCAACGACCGGCAAAAGTAGTAAAGCGCTGGTCGATATGGATTGTAAGTTTTAAAGAAAACTGTCATAATTGTTTTTGGTACAAGGTATTTTTAGCATTTCTTTATACTAATGTTATAGGCTTGTCAACTTTCAAGTTTCACGCTGAATGCAATAAAAGCCAGTTGTCTGATGATTCTTGGGCTTCGGGATTTTTGCGCGTGCCAAAATTAACTACTTTAAGCATTTGCGTTTCTGCTGAGGTACACCGGTAAAGTTATTAATTTATTTGTTTAAGAAAAACTTCGTTGTTTACATATGTATTTTATAAAATGAAAATATTTTCATGTTTTTACAGTTTTCTAACGATGCAGAAATACAACTAAGACGTGGCATTAAAAATGTTCAAGTGTATCGGAATTACTGTTCAAATCTTCTTCACAAGAATTGGCAATGTTGTCAGGATACCGAATACAAAAATTTCCTTTTTGATAGGGCAGAAGATATAGTCAAAGTTGAGGTTGAATATTTAGATTTAGATTCAGATTCAGAGTAAAACCAACTAGCAACGACCAAAAAAGTATCGTTACATGTGTATAGGTAATATAAAAGTGTAAAGATTTGATTGAAAATATAGTGTGCCAAATATAACTACTTTAAACATTTGCGTTTCTCAAAAGGTAAACCATAATAGTTTTTAAAAATTTATTTGTTTAAGAAAAACTTCTTTGCTTAATTTAGTATTGTCATATTCTTTTAGTTTTCTATGGAAGCAGAAATACAACTAAGACGTGGCATTTTGAATGTTCAAGTGTATCGGAATTACTCGTCAAATCCTTTTCACAAGAATTGGCAATGTTTGCAAGATACCGAGTACAAAAAATTCATTTTTGATAGGGCAGAAAACGTATTTGAAGATGATGCTTTGTTCTATGACTTACCCTAATACTGATATTTGGCACACTAATACAATGGATTTCTTTAAATATCTCAATTTTCCTTCGAGTCTTCGTTCCTCTTGCGTTCAAGAGTATACTTTGTAGAGCAACCTTATGCTTGACTACATACAAAAATGAGTACTCAGTACCCTCCTAAAAATGTCTTAAAGTGAATGAATATAAAGTCAGTACACATGAAAACAAAGTGAGGCTTTGTTTATTCATATTATTCATTATTTGTTTTTTCAATTTTCAAGGGCATTGTAAGGATATACATAATATGCGTGGTTTCAATTGACAATTGAAACTGAGCATAAAGTAAAACAAAAAAGGACAGATTCTGTTGAGCAAAATACCTAACGCCAACGCCCTGGTAAATTCTATGAATACCAGGCCTTAGTTTTTATAAGTCAACTGTTTTTCATGCTATCCTTCGAATGAATAGTTCATATTGTCTAATATGTATTTTGTGGCATCAACGTCTACATAAAATACTTTATGCCTACTGTATTTTCATCAATAAGTGCATTGTTTATCAACAACAATGAGACCCATACAAATGCTATGCTTTCCATTAACAAAAACACTTGACGTCTTGTTTTCATAAAGTTAGAGGCACTCCTATGTACATCTTATCATGCACGTTAGTAAAGTTTTATTTTATTCACTCTAAATTGTACTGTGCATGAAGAAAACTGACAAAACCCTAAACTCCTATTTATGCACGTTTTCAGCCTAAAATACTTCAGACAACAAAGTAAAAACTATATTTTGTAATTGGATATGCACTTTACAATTTACATACATACAGGTTTACAGTATATTTTCCCTACTTGCTGTCAGTGTGCCCTGAAATGAACCAACACAAGCACGGCTCTGCGAAAGCTGCTATTTGTCAAAAAGGTGCCATAGCAATAATTATTTGTAATTAGGTTTTGAGAAATACACAGTAAAATTTAACAAACTGATCAAGGAAAAGTAATTTTTTTAGCGTAACCCTTAAACTGATTGGCAAAAATGGAGGCTCATGAAGACGACCTAAGAGAAATTGTAATTCAACACCCTCTTGAAAATCATTTGGTAAGGTTACAAAACTGGTCTAGAGCGTTTAATTATAACTAAATTCCGAGTGATTTCAAATACATTACCTTTTCATTTCATTTGTTAACAGATACTGGATCGTGTTTTCGAATACTTTCAACCTTTGGCAACATTTGAGGACTGGAAGACCATTCGAGCAGTTTGCAAAACTTGGAATTGTTCAACTCTCTCCAAATGGAGAGCTTCCGCTGTTTTAAATTTGAAACATGGTGCAACACTGCATAGAAGGCAGCCTAGAAGTCCCGGAGTTTTAATATCTGAATTTCAAGCATTGAATGGAAATGACAACAGCAGCTTTTCCCAGTTTGCAGAAAGGCCATTTCAAAAATACAAAATGCAAAATTTGATACTTAAATTGCTTGTCGTGAAGAAAAAGAGTTTATTCTGGACCTCAGTAGGACCTAACATTAGACATTTGTCCCTGCATAAAGTGGACTTTAGAACGTTTACAAACAAAATGGATGAAGTCATGGAGTTCCTTGTCAACCAAACTCCAAATCTGGAGAGTATTTCTGCAAACAATGTCCATTGAGGGAAAACGATTCGGCCCACCCCCAAAAACAGTCAAAGTTCATCCGACCGTCAAACGACTTTGCGTTTCAAACTGTTATGCTTTTGGATTTGAAAGCTTTCCAAATTTAAAGGTATTTTAGTATTTACTACATTACTTTCAAAAATTAAGTTTATTATCAAAACCGGTTAATTTTAATTACAGGAAGTATCACTAAATTTCTGTGGATATAGAGAATTCACTTATTTGATGGAATCACATCTTTCTGCTTTTCGAGAACCTGGCGATCTTACCAACTCTTCAATAGTGCGACTAAAGCTTCAGAACTTAAGCAAAAACAAACATTGGCCTTATGAGCCCAGATTTACTGCATTGAAATACTTTTCAGTAGAAGCAGATACAGACGATGTCATGGATAGTTTCTTTTTGTCAGAATTTATTTTAAATCATGTAGAAACCTTAGAAAGCATTGAAATATTCGGTTCAAAATTACAATTCATTACTGATTCTATTAGCTTGATTGACACAAACATACCAAACCTAACCGAGTTGCGAGTTTATGGATACGTCTTTTCCAATTTGAGTTTCATTGAATACACACCAAATCTAAAATTACTCCATTTGGATCTGTTTGGATTTGAGAAGCAGCAAAAGATGAAAGAGTATTTAGATGCTGGTTCGGCAAATAAATTTCGATATTTAAGATACTGGGATCTAGTAGAAAATACTATATTTAAATTGGGTGTTGAGCAAATGACGGGGCAAAATATACACTACTTTCAAATAAATTATAAACTTAAAAAAAATAGTTTTAAAAGTCTTGCAAATTGGATGCCAAATCTGAAAATTCTTAAGACGGTTTTGGACCACTGTACATTTCCCGCTGTATGTGAAAATTGGCCAAAGCTTGAGCACTTGGAGTGCATGTTTGGATCAAGTATTCTAGACATAAATATTACTGAAACTGTCCTTGGTGGATATGGAAAGTACGTTTTTTAGCAAAATTTACAAAATGATATGCGCACAAATTAATTGTTGGTTTTTTACGTGTTCAGATCTGACAACTTTCAAGTTGCATACAGAATGCAACGAAAGTAAGCTGTCCGATGAATGTGTGGCTACGGGATTTTTATGCATTTCAAAATTAACTGATTTGAGCATTTGCGTTTCGCCAAAGGTAAGTCATTCTAGTATTAAAAATACACATTTCGTAAATTACTTTACTCACATTACTATAATGATATTTTTACAGTTTTCACAGGCTGCAGAAATACTCTTAAGACGTGGCATTCGGAATGTTGAATTGTATCGGAACTACTCGTCAAACCCTTTGCACATAAATTGGCAGTGCTGTCGTGATAGAGAATACAGAGATTTTATTTTTAGTCCAAAAAGAACCCCGAACCGGAGATAACATTTCAGCGGTTTTGTAAAGGATTTAATGACTGCAAGATCTTCCCGGAAGGAATAGTAGACATAGCTCATGAAATTTATAACTTCTATTTCAATTAATCATTTTATCAATTTGTATTATATAATATTAACGTTTATTCTAGTAAACTATGTTCGGTTTTTTGTTTAGTTATCAACATTCACAATTGACTTGACCTCTCTCACATCAAATTGAGAATGACAATTTGTGAAATGGATTAATCCATTTTGCTTGTTGTTATGTACATTCATCTGTTCATGATTAGGTATTTAGATGAATTATTTTCTCCAACGTTTTACATGCACAAATATCTAATAATCAGGATTGTTAAAAGTTGTAGAAAAAACTAGTAAATATGTGAATGTTGAAGACCTATTATTCCAACGTCTAAGAAGCAATAGGAAATATTAATTATTTACGAAATGAATGAAAACGCTATTGACTACAAAACATCCCTAAATTTCTATTATTCTGTATGCAAAATTTTGGTACACCAAACCATGCATAGGTAAACATACACAAGGATTTTCCCTGCTGTACAATGGATTTATTTTAAAATAATCTGAAATTTTCTTTAACCCTTCATTGGTCTCGCATACAAAATCCGTCTTTGTGGAGAAACCCTACGCTTGACTATATACAAAAGTACTTCTTATCTGACTGAAAATAAAGTTTTATTTTTCCTCATTCATTGTTTAAATTTTCATCAGTTTTCAAGGGCGATGGCTTTTTAGAGATATGTTTAATATGCGTGGTTTCATTTGCTAATGGACAAAAGGAAAACAAGAAGGGATAGATTCAATAAACACCAATAAAATCGATAATGCTAGTCAGCAATGTTTCTTGTAAAGCTACGTGTTTTCGAGTGGCGTAACGTTTTTTGACTTTAAGTCACAATTCTAATTGTATTTAAAAAATTGCTGTACAACATTCACTTAAATTGACATTTCAGTAGAGGAAAGCATTTGACCAGTGGAACTATTCTGTTGCGTTTACAAAGTGCTTATTCACACACAGATATCCACAGAATAGTGCTCACCTTCAAATATAGGTACCATGTAATTTTAGGTTCATGAAGATATTTATAGAATAGCTTAAAGTGCAACGTGCACAAATCAGACTTAATGTTTCACGAGAAACGGTTTGACATTAATCCGTTTACATTTTATGTGCAATGCACATACATTGTGCATATTATGAAAGCACAACTAAGCTTATAGTCTCGGGATTTTTCTCAGAACTCAGAACAAATAAAATATATGACTTTTATTTACTACCAAGTACCTAAAGCAGTAAAATCGGTCTACAACCATGAAAAAAATGCACATAAAATCGAAGCCTACCTCATAATATCTACTGTCCTACGGTATGTTATAATCATGTGGCCTTTTTCCACAATTTCTGACAGTGTAATTTGATTTGAAAAATGACCAACCGCAACACGCAGACCTTAAGTGTATATTTCCCCACTTGCAATGTGAGTGTGCTTTGAGCTCAGACAAGACAGCAAAGAACTTTCTACTTCTCAAAAACACAGTTAAATTCAAACAATCTTACAAAATAATACTCATTTCGTGCAAACCTTAAACATAATTTACAATCATGGACGCCCCTGAAGAGGAACCAGAAGTGATGGCTATTGAACATCCTCTGGAAAATCACGTAGTAAGTTTTTGCGTACAAAAAGAGTATACGACATTTAAGTGAGTTTAAAAACATTAATATTTCAATTAATTTATTAACAGATTCTGGATCTAGTTCTTGCTTACATAAAACCTTTGGCAACATTTCAAGACCGGAAGAATATTCGCGCTGTGTGTAAAACATGGTATTTTCAAACTCTTTCCAAATGGAGAGCAACAGCATTTATTAATGTAAAACTGGGTCCAACTCTTCATCAAAACCAATCTGAAAGTCCAGGAGTTTCAATGTCTGAACTTCTGACACTAACAGAAAATGACAATAGCATGTTTTTTCAGTTTACGGATAAGCCGTTTCAAAAATACAAATTTCAAAATTTGGTGCTTGATGTGTCTACTGTGAAGAAAAACAATTTATTCTGGACTTCAGTGGGACCTAATATTCGACATTTGACACTACATGAAGTGAACATTAAAACGTCAACGTATCGAATGGAAGAAGTTATGCAGTTTCTTGTGGACCAAATTCCAAATCTGGAGAGTTTCGCTGTAAGCAATGTGTACATTGAGGGAAAGCGATTTAGACATACACAACAAGCAATCATAACGGTTCATCCCCAAGTTAAAGTGCTTAAAATTTCAAACTGTTGTGCTTTTGGATTTGCAAGCTTTCCTAACTTAAAGGTAACCTTACATTTATTTAATGAATGATAAATAACTAAATTTTAAACCATGTCTTAGATTGTCTATAAAATTTGTCTACCTTATTATGACAGGAAGTAACACTAAAATCGTGTGCATCTGAAACAATTGCCAGCTTGACGAAATCCTCTCCTCGACAGAGTTTGTATTTTCTTATCAATTCGACAATACAACGACTAACGCTTTACAAGTGCACCATAAAAAGACATCAGTTTCTTCTTCTTCGATATCGTGCATTGAAACATCTTTCAGTTGACAGAGATATAAGGACTTCTGCTGATGTTGTAGCTTTGCCAGAGTTTATAAAAAGTCATGCAAAAACTTTAGAAACCATTGAAGCTGCTCTTAACGGTACATGTATGATTAGTAAATATATGCCAAACCTAACCGAGTTGCGTGCTTGGGGAAACGTGTTTTCAACTTTTAACTTTATTCGACACACACCAAATCTTAAACTACTTCATTTGGATCTGTATGGATTCGAACAACAGGAAAAAATTAAAGAGAATTTAAATACTGGTTCAGTAGATGGACGTTGGTATTTAACTTCATGGGACCTGGGAATAGGGATAGCCGCTGCAGTGGTTGGCGATGAGCAAACTCCATGGTAACATTTGCACTACTTTCAAATCAATTACGAACTTAAAACATACAGTTTGGAAGCTTTGGCCAACTTGATGCCAAATCTGAAAACTCTTAAGACCGTTTTGAACAAGGATACGTTTCCCGCTGTGTGTGAAAAATGGAGTGAACTTGAGCACTTGGAGTGCATGTTTGGATCAAACATTTTAAACGGAAATATTACTGGAATGGGAAATGATGAAGACTCATTGGGCGGACAACGTAGCAATGCATTGATTGATATGGAATGTAAGCTTTTTAAAACTTACTTATGTTTTTGATAAGAAGCTAATTGCGTTCTGTCTTTATGTAAATAATTTAGACCTAACAACGTTCAAATTTCATACTGAATGCAACAAAAGCCTATTATCAGATGAATGTGTGGCGACAGGATTTCTGCGCGTGCCAAAATTAATAGACTTGAGCATTTGCGTTTCACCTGAGGTAATTCATTTATTACTGTACATTAGTTAACGGATTTGTAAACTGCTTGATTAAAATTGATGTTTTTCTTGTTTGCAGTTTTTTTCTCAAGATGCAGATGTACTATTAAGACGTGGCATTCGGAACGTTAAACTATATCGAAATTACTCAACAAATCCTCTTCACAATAATTGGCAGTGCTGTCGGGATACTGAATACAAAAATTTGGTTTTTACCCAGAGAGAGTAGCTCCATCAGCAATTACAGTATTTTAGCTTTTTTACGGTTTTACTGACATAATATCTGTAATATTAATGCCTTCATGTGTTTGCAGTTTACTGAAAAAGCAGAAATACAATTAGTACCTTGCAATTAGAACACCCAAATGTATTGGAGTTGTTTATCAAATCCTCTTCTTCCAATATAGCAGTACTGACTGGATACAGAGTATAAAAATTTGATTTTTATATCACATGATCCTTGAAGAACATTTCAAAAATGTGGTATGCAACAGAATTTCATCAAAACATTTTGAAATAGAATTGCAAAGAAGCTCAAAATTTTTTTTATTTAGTTAATTAATATTAGTTTGTATTTGTAAATTTTCAGTATTATTGTATTTTATTTAGTATTTTATCATGGAACGTATTACTTGGTACTATGGAACAGGACAATTTGGTGAAAATACTGCATATAGAGCTATAGATCTAATACTTTTAACATAGTAATATAATATATAGGCAGAGAAGGTTAAATAAAGATTGATTAAATAAACTTTTGTGAAAACAACGTAATGCACTGCGTGTTGTAAACCTTAGACCTTTTTTAAATATTTCAAAGGAATTGGCTATTTGTTACTGGTATGCGCTAAACCAAGGTGTGTCTGGTGCAATTTTGATAATTGAAATAAAGTGAGTTATTACCACATAACATTTGAGTGTTAACGTTTACGCATTTTATGTATTTTATGCGTAGTTTAAACTTTTAAATACAGCGTAATACACATAAATAGTACTTCGTACATTAATTGATAGTTACATTTCCGTCTTCAAAGCTTAATGTAAACAATGTTACAGTTACCACAGATAGCTGAAATTTAACAAACGTAAGTAATTACTTTAAATTTATCCACAAGTAAGGGTTATAAATTTTCTTACTTGAGCAATAAATCCAAAATCTAGCGTATATATTCCTTCTACTCCAATGCTAGCATTCTCATCTTTCAACCCATTTAAAATTGATTCAAGTTGACCAGAAGCTTGGACATGCTCAGTAATATGCTTTCGGATAGATTTTTGCACATTAGCTTTTACACAGAGTATCTAAAATATACACAAGAAAATAACAATTGAGTTTCAAATAAAAATCGAAAATGCTTCGGATACTTACCTTTCTGTTTGTGTCCCCTGAAATAAGCAGTACCACCAGAAATGGTGAAGTGAAAACTACTACAACTCCAATTCTTATATAATATCCTGCTCTAACAATGTCATTTAATATGAATGATATATGGGCAGCATTCTCCAGTACGTACAATAAGTTCATAATACCCCAAATTTGATTCAAACAATCGTATTGGTTTTTAAGAGTTTCAAAGGCAGACACACATTCTAAGACATTCTTCAAACCATGCTGGTTTCCAAGAGATGTCATTATCAGATCCTCAAAATCCTTTGCTAGTAGCCAATACGTCATTGGATGAATTGCATAAAATAAACTGACCTGAGCCACATACACCAAAGCATCAGCTATTCGAAACCAAAAAAATAGTAAACCTAGCAAAATGTCTGTTGGTGACGATGTAATATTATTTGTTGTGCTACCAAAATATTGACGCTTGGCATGAACAACTGTTAAATAAAATACTTGTTTTGGTGTATACTGATTTGAGTTACCAAGCTTTAAAGAAAAGAAGCGAGTATAAATAGCATGGAAAGTAATACTTATGTACATTAGAAGAATATAAACTAATGCCTTTTTGCCGTTTTTAGAAAATCTTTGTTCTTTACAACGAATTAAGACTTTTGAAGTTAAATCAACACTATCAGTAGAAAATAAATTGAAGAACTCTACAATTTCAGGCGCTCGTATGTACATTGTCCGAAAAAACACAAATAGTCTAACTATTCGTAATATGCGCAGCAAAAACCTAAAATAAGTGGTAGCAGTAAAACTGGAAACATTGCTAGATTTTAAAATGTGTCCAATCAACTCGTCAATTTGATTTAGCCAGAATGGAATGACAATTATAGTAGTACACAGCAAGATCTAAAGCATGGAAATAGAAGCAATGATTAAAGATTCATCAGTTCTGTAGTAAAGTAATTATATTTTACCAGAAGCCTTTTCGATTTCTTGATACGCCAGATTCCAGTTTTTGAATCGTATATTGGTTTAAATGGTATGATTCCTGCGTAATGTCCAACCAGCAAAAACCATTTTAAAGGAATTAGACTGCTCATTTTAGCAGAGTTAGTTTGTGTGGAGTAAGAAAAATTTGTACACCGCCAGGTAGCTACTAACATGCAATTCAATAATATTTACTTATTTACTGCCATTTGTTTGCTTGATGAAATAATTTGCTTTATAACTCTTTGCAGAACATTCAACATATAATTTGTGTTTGTAAACATGCCAATTATTTATGCTAGCTGTGTACATATCCTTGCTCACCACGTGTTCATAAAGGAAAAATCTAGTTAAATCAAACTCTCTTAATCTTCACTAAAAAGTATTTAGACGACATGTCTGAGTTTTCTACGGTGCTAAATAAATGCATGTCTTTTTATAGACATAATTTGTGTTTGTAATATGTCAATTATTGTTATGCCGGTTTTATATATTTTCTGCTTAATGCGTACTCATAAATCTTCAGCTTCAACAATATAGAGTACTACTTGATGAAAATGTTATAGTGTATACTTTGTTGCTGCAGCTGTAAAGTTGTTTACAATGCATTACAGCTTATATGGAAAGGCATTTGGGTGTAAACAATGGGTTGTTATTGGCGACAAAAAAGTTTATACTTACTTCCAGAGCTATTTAGTCATGGCATGAAAAAGAAGCTATTCAAAGTAATTACTTGTAACAAAGAAGGAAAGTGTAAGAAAAGTATTGTTGACGCAGAACATCTGCACTACCCTACAATTTAAAATTTGAAATAGACGCATAACAAGAAATTCAGATACTTTGAAATAACCTTTTTATTTAGGGTTGCAATTGTGAGTTCTACAAATAACAATAGCATCAATAGTACCCAATTACGTTAGAGTTTGAATACAGCCATTAGTCCGGCGATATACAATTTTTATGTTACATACTTCGTTTGGCACGCAGTTTGCAACAAGATTTATGGCAAACGCTGTGCCGCATGAGAAGATTCCCGGCGGGGATTATGCTGCTAACATTGTCAATAACTCCAGAACCAAATAAACAAATACTAGCCCTGAGCTATACTTCAAAAGCCAAAAACATTTACTGAGCTACGGGTATCATTTACTATGGTTTCATCATAATGAGTTAAGTATGAGTCATAAGTATTAGTATAACTATTCACAAGAATATTAAATATAGACACCTCAGATAATTTTTAGCATTTGTATTTAACAAGTTTTGATTTGGTTCTGCTACTGACTAATACATTGTCGCCTAATGATTTCTAATAATTTGTATTTTGTATTGGGCAACACACAACATAGTTCTTTAAAAACAATACAAAACACACTCCATATGTTTTCCCTTTTTTCAATTAAAAAGCATCCAATTGCCAACAGCAAACCTCCAGCCAAAACTACAAATAGAACTACAATATTACCTTAGAATTGGAGTGTTTTAATGCTATAAGTTGAATAAATAGTGCATATTGCTTAACGTGTATTTCGTGGTGTCGGCCTGTACATAATATATTTCGTCGTTGTTTCTTCATCAGTAAATGTTCAGTTTACAAACAATATTACTTTAAATCCAACGTATATGCATTATTTGCTAGAAATAAAATATACTTGGCGTCTTGTTTTCGTAAAGTTACACGTGCTTCTACATACGTGTTGCCTTAAACGTTAAAAAATTCTATTCTATTATGTGAATTTTAATGAAAGCGTTCATACTTTATTTATAGCTGACACTGTTGATTGTTAAATAATAGCCGTTTTTTAGGTGTAAGAATAAAGCCATATTGCAAACATTACCCAGGTGCACTCGATGTACTTGCATACATTAAGATTTCCTTTTGTACATACTTCATTAGTTTAATGAAAATAGTTAGGTACCTACGTAGCTACATGCACACTAAAAATACAGAAAATATTTGTTAATCCTATTTACTAATCCGTCATAGTGTACTGTGCATAAAGGAAACTGCCAAAACCCTGAACTGCTATTTATGCACTTTTTAGAACAGGTAGATTGTTCGTACTTTAAAAAACGTTTTCAGTCTAAGAAACTGCAGACAACAAAGTAAGAAACTATATTTAGTATTTGGATATGCACTTTACAATTTATATATATACAGGCTTTCAGAATGTTTTCCCTACTTGCTGTCAGTGTGCTCTGAGAAGAACCAACAACCACGGCTCTGCAAAAGCTGCTGTTTGTCAAAAAGTGCAAAGGCAATAAAACCTTAAACAGCAACAATAATTTGTAAAACACACCATAGGTTTTAGAAATATACAGCAAATTTTTAACAAACTTATCAATTATAAATAATTATTCAGCGTAACCCTTGAATTCATTGGCAAAAATGGAGGCCCATGAAGACGACCAACCAGAAATAGAAATTCAACACCCTCTTGAAAATTCTTTGGTAAAGTTACAAAACTGGTCTACAGCGTATAAATATAAGACTAAATTCCAAGTTCGTTCAAATACATTACATTTTCATTTAATTTGTAAACAGATACTGGATCGTGTTTTCGATTCCTTCCAACCTTTGGCAACATTTGAAGACTGGAAGACCATTCGCGCGGTTTGCAAAACTTGGAATTTTTCAACTCTTTCCAAATGGAGAGCTTCGGCTGTTCTAAATTTGAAACTTGGTCCAACACTGGATATAAACCAACCTGGAAATTCCGGAGTATCAATATCTGAATTTCAAGCATTGATTGAAAATGACAACAGCAGTTTTTTCCGGTTTACAGAAAAGCCCTTCCAAAAACACAAATTACACAATTTGGTGCTTTATGTTTTTAGCGTGAAGAAAAACAGTGTATTCTGCACCTCAGTTGGACCAAACATTAGACATTTGTCACTGCATGACGTGGACATCCAAACCATTACAAATTCAATGTCGGAAGTTATGGACTTTTTCGTCAACCAAACTCCAAATCTGGAGAGTATTTCTGCAAACAATGTGTACATTGATGGGAAACGATTCGGCCAACCCCCAAGAACAGTCAAAGTTCATCCGAACGTCAAGAGACTCTGCATTCTAAACTGTTTTGCTTTTGGGTTTAAAAACTTTCCAAATTTAGAGGTATTTAAATATTTACTACATTACTTTCAAATATTAAGTTTATAATCAAAACCGCTAAATTTTAATTACAGGAAGTAACACTAAATTCCTGTGGATATAGAGACATAGCTTATTTGATGGAATCACATCTTCCTAAGCTTGGAGAACCTGGTGATTTTTCCAACTCTTCAATAGTGCGACTAAAGCTTCAGAAACTAAGCAAAAACAAAAACGCCTTTTATGATCCCCGATTTACTGCATTGAAACACCTTTCAGTAGAAACAGCGAGTTTCATGAATAGTATATTTTTGTCAGAGTTTATATCAAATCATGCGGAAACCTTAGAAACCATTGAAGCATTCGGTTCAAAAAAACTATTCATTAGTAATATTAGTTGCTTGATTAGCGTAAATATACCAAACCTAACCGAGTTGCGAGTTTATGGAAACGTCTTTTCCAATTTGAATTTCATTCAATACACACCAAATCTAAAATTACTTCATTTGGATCTATTTGGATTTGAGAAGCAGGAAAAGATGAAAATGGATTTAGATGATGGTTTAGATGGGAAACTTCGATATTTAACAGACTGGGACCTAGTAGGGAATACTAGATTTGAATTTGGTGTTGAGCAAACTACGTGGAAAAGTATGCACTACTTTCAAATAAACTATGAACTGAAAAAACATGACTTTGAAAGTCTGTCAAATTGGATGCCAAATCTGAAAACTCTTAAAACGGTTTTGAGCATCGATACGTTTCCCGTGGTGTGTGACAATTGGCCTGAGCTTGAGCATCTGGAGTGCATGTTTGGATCCAGCATTTCAAACGAAAGTATTACTGGAATCACGGATAGCTCATCGGGCGGACAACGTAGCAAAGCACTGGTTGATATGAATAGTAAGTTTTTTTTGTTTTAAAAACTTGGTTCACTCAAATGCAAATACATGGCTTTAATTTTTACTTAAATGTATGTTTTAGACCTAACAACTTTCAAGTGTCATACTGAATGCAACAAAAGCCTATTGTCTGATGATTCAGTGGTTGCAGGATTTCTTCGCGTACCAAAATTGACTAATTTGAGCATTTGCGTTTCCTCTGAGGTAAATGATTACAATTTTAAAATTAACGGTGTTATAAGATTTTGTATTCAGTCTACTATTTTAACAATTTTGCAGTTTTCAGAAGATGCAGAAATACTTTTAAGACGTCGCATTCAAAGCGTTAAGGTTCAGCGGAATTATACGTCAAATCCTCTTCACAAGAACTGGCAATGTTGTCAAGACACCGAATACAAAAATTTCCTTTTTGATAGAGCAGAAGATATATTCAAAGTTGATGTTGAATATTCAGATTCAGATTCAGATTCAGATTTAGATTTGGATTTAGATTTAGATTTAGATTCAGTTTCAGAGTAAAACCAATTAGCAACGACCAAGAAAGTATCATAACATGTGTATGGGTAATATAAAAGTGTATAGACTTGATTGTAAATAAATAAATAAACAAAGTGTTCTGCATTTAAATATCTATTATGACTAACTATTACTGACCACCGGTAGCTAGTTGGTTTGGGAGCCAATAGCCTAGACAGTTTTCCAGGAAAAGGTGCATCACATCACAAATATTGTTATGTACAAAAAAGACAATAGAGGGAAAATGTAACCTCAAAAGCTTACATGAATGCATACTGTTATGTCATACACATTATTGTTTACGTAGTATATGTGCTACAAACCAAACTACGCGTTTCCTGCTTGTGGTAAAAGGAAAGATACTTGAAAGCTTATAATCTATACCATAATATCTACTGCTGTGCTGCATGGCAATACTAAGTAAAGAAACAGAAAGAGTCATTTAAAACTTAACTATTATTGATGAATACATCATCCATCAAAATAAATGAACAAATCATGTTAAATTAAAGTAAAATTCAATATATGTTTTTGCTAAAATCTTAAACAAAATGAATGAAGCAAATACTGGCATTTTTTTCTATGAGTACAGCTTATTTGAGCTGTTCATTTGTTTGAATGCAAGTTAAAATTGATGTAGGTTTTGAGCCACATATCACACTACGGATTGCATTGCGGTAAATAGAAATGTTCCGTACAGCTATATTTATATATAGTTTCCCCAGTGGCTATCAATGCCTCTTGCGATGAGTCAACGCAACCACGGCGCTGCTTTAAAAGTTTCACAAAAAATCCAAATACAACAACAGCTTGTTGCTACTTGCCAGTCACACTAATATTTTTTTTAGTAATATTACAAAATTTGAACCAATTAAATTAAATTCTACTCATTTGCGTGCACACTCAAATATTTGACAATCATGGAGGCCCTTGAAAATGAACAGGATGCAATTGCTATTCAACATCCTCTAGAAAATCAAGTTGTAAGTTTTCCTGTACAGATACAACTGTATTAAACATTTAAATATAGACTCTGTGTTTCCAATTGCGTTCGAATACTTTTACCTTATCATTTAAATCCCTAACAGATACTGGATCTTGTTCTTGCTTACTTACAACCGTTGGCAACATTTAAGGACTGGAAAAGTATTCGTGCTGTTAGCAAAACTTGGTATTTCCAAACCCTTTCTAAATGGAGAGCATCGGCAGTTCTCAATTTGAAACTTGGTGAACCACGGAAACGAAAACAATCTGAAAGACCTGGAGTTTATGAATTGGCTAAGTTTCTAGCACTAATGAAAAATGAGATGGGTGACTTTTCCCAGTTAACAAAGAAACCTTTCCAAAAGTATAAAATACAAAACCTGGTGCTTGATGTGTTTGATGTGAAGAAAAACAAGTTGTTCTGGGCTTCAGTAGGGCCAAGCATTAAACATTTGTCAGTACATAAAGTGAAAATCGAAACACGTACAAATTCAATGAGGGAAGTTATGGAGTTTCTTGTGAACCAAATTCCCAATTTGGAGAGCTTTGCTATGAACAACGTGAAAATTGACAGGAAGCGGATAAGCAAACCGCCAAGACTTACAGTGCTTCATCCACATGTTAAAACGCTAAGCATTTCAAACTGTTTTGGTTTTGAATTTACAAACTTTCCTAATTTAAAGGTAACCAGAAATTTGCTAAGATAAATTAAAAGATTGAATTAGTAATAATAGCCTCCAAATTTTAAATACAGGAAGTTACCCTTGTTTCCTGTGACTCTGAACACATTACAAAGTTGGTGGACCCAGATCCTCCAGCGATTGGGAGAATTGCCAATTTTTCTGTACAGAGATTAAAGCTGGAAGACTGTTGTATATACACGTCAGAGATTCTACGTGTTCGATTTACTGCATTGAAACACCTTTCACTTTCGAAATATTTCGAGTTTGAAGAAAATTTTTCAGTTTTGTCAGATTTCATAACGAATCATAGAGAAACTTTAGAAACCATTGACGCGTTTGGAAGCTTCAGAAATGTTTCCCGTAGTTATATTTTTATTAGGGAAAATCTTCCAAACCTAACTGAGTTGCGAGCTTGGGGAAACCTCTTTCCAGATCTGACGTTTATTATAGATACACAAAGTTTAAAGCTACTTCATTTGGACTTGCATGGATATGAAAAGCAGAAAGAAATTAGAGAGTATTTAAGTGCTTGCCAATCAAATGAACGTTGGCATCTTTCTCAGTGGGACCAAGTAGATTTCACGCATTCAATAATTAGAGGGCTTGATGTTATGAACCATGTGTGGCAACATATGCACTACTTTCAAATAAACTATGAACTTAAAGAAAATAGTTTTGAACGTCTTGCAAATTGGATGCCAAACCTGAAAACTCTTAAGACCGTTTTGAACAAGTATACTTTCTCCGTTTCATGTGAAAATTGGCCCAAACTTGAGCACTTGGAGTGCATGTTTGGATCAAGCATTTTAAACGAAAATATTACTGGTTCTGATCTTGGCTTGTCAGATGGAGTGTGCAAAAAGGCCCTATTGGATATGGAATGTAAGTTTTTTGCCACTAAATTTATAAATTATTATGGGCCTAACTCAATATTTGGTTTTTACACAAACCTTTTAGACTTGACCACTTTCAAGTTGAGTACTGAATGCAACAAAAGCTTGCTGTCCGATGATTGTGTTGCTGCGGGATTTGTACGCGTGCCAAAATTAACTGATTTGAGCATTTGCGTTTCCCCTGAAGTATGTTACTATAGTATTAAAAATACATACTACGTAAATTATTTTACCTACTAACTTACTTTACATGATATTTTTTAGTTTTCACAGGTTCCAGAGGCGTTATTAAGACGTGGCATTCGGAATGTTCAAGTGTATCGGAACTACTCGTCAAATCCACTGCACGATAATTGGCAGTGCTGTCGGGATAGGGAATACAAAAATTTTCTTTTCACAGCATAAGAAGATAACATTACAGAGGTTTTGTAAAAGACTTAATTCCTGCAAATCATTCCCAGAAGGAATATTAAACATGCACATAAGCTCATTAAAGTTATACCTTCTATTTCAAATAATCGTTTTAAAAGTTTGTAAGGTGTACATGGGAAAATGTAGTTGGGGCAAGGCAGAGTAGAGAAGGTGGCCAGAGAGGAGTAAAGGGATTCGCGCATGCTATACTGACTGCACAATATTTCAGAATGTTGAAATGAAGTGCAGCAGTCAAGAGAGCGGAATCCTGAGCGAGAGAGAAGGAGATGGTCATTCTGCATTTAGACGTGGCCTTGTGCACTTGGTAGTAGTAGCAGCAGCAGTAGTCAGACTTGTAGTCATAATAATTTCTTGTACTTTATAAGTTGCTGATTGATTGAGATTGATATTCGGAATTCTATTGTGGAAATAAAAGCTGTATATATTTAGCTTGCAATCTGCTGTGTGTTCGGGAACAATCATTTACCCATTTAGCGTGTGATGTGCACACCAGAAGGAAGAGCTGGAATCCGTTGCGACAAGTTTGTGCATTGCATCTCGTGTCATCATCCCATTTTAACTCAAAGTATCGTAAGATCGATTGAATTATAAATATATGCATGCATCTCACATTCTTCAAGTAGTTATAAAGGGGTAAACAGGTCATAATACACAGTAGAAACCCACAAATGCCCCTGCATGTCGAACTACGCCATTTTCTGGGTAAAGTGCAGTGCTTTAGTGGTAAATGGTTGAAAGTAGAAGGCAGCTGGCAAAAGTTCATGATAGTGGATATTGATGTTTAAAATGAACTACGTTTGAAGTGGTTCATCATCAATCACCCACAGCATTGCATATTATGATAACAGACATAATATCGTAGAATGTTGCGATTACATGTCTTGTTGTCAGCGTGCTAGCATTTTGATTAGCATTTATACGCATAGCACACAGTTACATATTATTACCAGTTTTTATCGGTTTTAAAGCACAGAAGCAGTCTAAGAAAGCAAATAGTCATTTTATTGCAAAGATTAGCAGGAAAGTATAATATTATGAGAAATTTTGACAGTTTTAATTGAGAGGCAGGATATTTTTCGTAAAAGCAGTGTCAAGTAGCAGTAAAAATGAGCGTGCATGGTGACTGAAAAGTGGTTTTTAGTTGTTTTAAATGAGATTTTAGTAACTTCACGGTCAGAAATTGTCAAGATTTTAACAAAGCAATATGGCGCTCATCATCATGATCATGCTCAAGGAAAATTACTAGAAAATGTCACAACTTGGTACGAAAAAGCCTATGAACCTGCATGTAATTAAAATACGTCAATATCGTTGTTTGTACAAGGAGATTTCAGTAATAACTACTACGCTACTACTTTAGTTGGTTCAAAGGTACACTAGAGTGCCAGAAAGCAGGAATTTTACAAAAGAAGCTTAAACATAGATTCTTATAAGGCATATATGCATACATCACATAATAATGGTATAGTGACTCAAATATAAAGGTTATCGCATATTATATGCTTACTATTTCCTGCTTGCGGTATATATGCATGAATGGTAGTGGGATGCAAAAAATAGGTGATTAATGCCAAAGTCAAATGAAAAGCCGTCAGTTGGTAAACCACCATCACCAAAAAAGACAAGAACTGGACATGTATATGAAGGGAAGCCAGTGGTAAAGAAAAAACGTACCCCTACAGCAAAAGTACCTAATAATTCAACAACAGAGGAAAGTAGTAATGATTCGTGTAGTGACACCACGTCTGAATTGGGTAAAACTACACAAAATCATTACTACATACCAAATACAACACCAGGTACTAGTTCAACAGCAGAGGATACAGATTCTATAGCAACAGAGGAGGTTTTCCAAAATACTGACAGTGATTCATCAACAGAAACATTCATCGACGCAAGTGATAATACTGAGAATAGTTCAGTAAATCACAAAAGTGGAGAAGGAGCCTTCGCATTTGGACGACCCCCCTCACCACAAACAACAAACACGATGGATGAACAAAAAGTAAGAGAACTGATTGCGGCGGAGATACAGGCAGCTCGTATTTTATTCCAAGAGGAACAAGATAAGGCAATAGGAAAACTAGTGCAGGCTATTGAAGCCCAAACTACCGCTCTGGAAAATGCAGATGTCGCAGTAGAGCTTTCAAAAGCTCTGAAAGGATTGAAACTTCCAACCGCCAACTCCAACATTACAGCACCCAAATTCAACCCAAAGAAAATGTCAACCGACACCTACACAACGAATTTGGAAACCTTTTTCCAAAGCATAGCCTACGATACGTCTCAGTACGTAGCACTGGCTAGAGAAGTATTACCTGAAGATGCCAAAGCCTGGTACGATCATAACAAACCATCTTTCACAGATTGGGACACTTTCAAAGCAGCTCTTAAAGCCAAGTACGGAGGATGGGCAGAACTTAATGAAAGACAAAACAATCTCCACAGGAGAGAACAACAAATGAATGAGCCTACCGAAAAATTTATCTACGAGATAAGTGAGTTGTCAAAGGATTGCTACCCGACGGATGATGCCAAAAATCACGTTTACAGAGCACAATCCAGCCTGCACCCTACACTCCGTGCAGCTATAGGAATGCAGATGTTCGATAACGTAGATGAGCTAGTCAGTACGTGCAAGCAAGCCACTCTGACAATTGATGCAGTAGACAGGTTGGAGAAAAAGGGCCATACCATTCCTCCCATGAGAGCTGGTGATTGACCAAAACAATCTGCGGAAAATGATGCAACCAGTAAGGCGGACGCCGGTGGGAATCAAACAGAGATTTCAGCGCGCGGCCGTGGTTACAGAGGAAGATTTGGAGGTTTTCATCGCGGAGGATTTCAGTCAAGAGGAGCATTTGCAGATTCAACCGAACACGAGAAAGACGAGGAACAACCATCTACATCCAGTCAATTCCAAAGCAGTCAGAGTGAGGAACATGGGGGCAGAGGAAATCAAATACGCGGTTCTAGTCGCGGAAGATTTACCTCCCACAAGGCCGGGCAAAACATAGCCCGAGTCATCAACCCAAATGTTAAGGAAGTATGTATCCGGTGCAGAGGATACAACCACTCAGTTGATGAATGTCCAAGTAAAATTGGAGTTACAATGGCAATACTACCGGACGGAACTGAAGTTCTGGTGGAGCTACAAGAGACTGATCATCAGTCCAACGGTTCAGAGTCTGATTTAAACGAATAAGGGAGGACACAAGAACTCCAATGTGTCTAATCCCAAAAATGAGCATCTCACAGAGGGGAAAACCAATGATAGGTCTCACCACAAAAGACTTATCAAAAATACACCGATACTGGAAACTGGCAACTTCAAATCCTTTAAAGAAAAATTAGTCCAAAAATTATTTCCGGGCTTCCGAGTCCAGAAAAAACAAAAATTCAAATTTACGAAAAGGTCTATAATTACTTGCGAGGGAGAAGTCTTTCTACAACTCGGCAATCATGGAACAGGCTGGGATTTTCAAGACGTTGAAGGCTCAGCAGTTTCCATCATCGTTGGAACCGACATTACTCGCGCCAACGTTGCTGTATTTCGAAACGCACAAAGGAAGTTTTGGTTTGGTGACGATCAGGCCAATTTTTTCTTTTACGATGACTGGCACCACGACAAGAAAGAGGACATTTTCAAGAAAATATTTGAGTTGATAAACCGAAAAAGGACTACAAATTTCAAGGTCGGCAAAAGACTATTGAAAAAGAAGAGGCTTCTAGAAAGTAAATTTCCGGAAGGGTTGGATGATGGAATGGATCTTAATACTCGGTTAGTCGAGTTAGATTCAAATATAAATAAAGGGCTGGTGGGAGTTACCCAAGGGTATGACCCACACGTAGTAATTCGGCATCAAATCGAACCTACACAGCTAACGGGAGGTGCTGAGCCACTGACCCAATCATTAAAGGGGACCCCAAGCGTAAGTCTGAAATTGGCCAATTCAGCAGCAGAAAAAGACATCATCCAGCAAATCAACAATAATAAACAAAAGAAGAGGATTGTGATAAGCCAGAAACCGAAAAAACCAGTAAAAGGGAAAACAAGAACGACAGCCTGGGTTCCAGTGACTCCTAGGTCACTAAACCAAGGAATCCTGAAGTTGAAGAAAAGAAAAGTTTACAGGGATACTCGGAAACGTCGAGTATCAGAAAAGGAAAAGGGAGAAAAGAAAAGCAGACTTATAAATAAAATCTGTAATCTCGGAAAGTCGAGTGTCAGAAAAAATTAATCATCCAATAATATCACAGAATGTTGTGGTACCATTGAGATAAGATTTGGGAAATGGTAACATGATTCTATTTCACATTTATTTGTATTCATTCCTAGTAATATCCAATAATTTTTACCAGATTAGAAATTAAAATTGAAAGAAAACAAGATTATGCCTAGTTAGCATTTGAATAAAATTTTATATTCATGAGAATATTATGTTAATTCTTAAAGTTATTATGTTAGTACGTAAGTAAACAAGAAAATTTGTTAAAGGTTAAATTTAAGTCTACAAGCTACAAACTAAAAAGTTGAAGGAGCTGAAATCGCAGAGGAACGGGGAGTACGTTCCGGGGCCGTTTTGGAGCCAGCCATGTAAGGTGTACATGGGAAAATGTAGTTGGGGCAAGGCAGAGTAGAGAAGGTGGCCAGAGAGGAGTAAAGGGATTCGCGCATGCTATACTGACTGCACAATATTTCAGAATGTTGAAATGAAGTGCAGCAGTCAAGAGAGCGGAATCCTGAGCGAGAGAGAAGGAGATGGTCATTCTGCATTTAGACGTGGCCTTGTGCACTTGGTAGTAGTAGCAGCAGCAGTAGTCAGACTTGTAGTCATAATAATTTCTTGTACTTTATAAGTTGCTGATTGATTGAGATTGATATTCGGAATTCTATTGTGGAAATAAAAGCTGTATATATTTAGCTTGCAATCTGCTGTGTGTTCGGGAACAATCATTTACCCATTTAGCGTGTGATGTGCACACCAGAAGGAAGAGCTGGAATCCGTTGCGACAAGTTTGTGCATTGCATCTCGTGTCATCATCCCATTTTAACTCAAAGTATCGTAAGATCGATTGAATTATAAATATATGCATGCATCTCACATTCTTCAAGTAGTTATAAAGGGGTAAACAGGTCATAATACACAGTAGAAACCCACAAATGCCCCTGGAAGTTTGTATTCGAAAATATTTACTTTTATTATAGAAAACTATGCTTTATTCATATAAGATTTTCTTTTTAGTATGCAACATTCACATTTGATTTAACTTAATTCATGTTGAAATTGAGTACTGCAATAATGAAATGGAATAATTCATTTTGCTTATTGATACATACATTCATCTGTAGTGTTAAAGTTGTAGAAAAATCAGCAAATGTGTGTATGTTATAAACGCACTGAGCACTTTTCAAGGTATTCTCGTCATAAAATTTTTTCTCTCCAGCAATTTTAAAAGTAAAGTATAACGATAGAAACAATGTAATAAAGGTTATTGTTATATAAGCAATAACAAATACTATGCAATTATGGAATGAATAGGAAACGTTGTTGGTTACAAAGGAGCTCTAGATTTCTATTATTCTGTCTATGAAATACTGTTACATCAAACCATACATAGACAATGCACACTAGGATTTTTCGTGCTACTAAGACAATGGATTTTTAAAATATGTGAAATTGCCTCTTCATCGCGGCTTTGTGGACAACCCGTACGCTTGACAATTTACAATAGTACTCATTGTCTTCCTGAAAATTTCTTAAACCTTAAAGTGAATGGATATGAAACTAGTACATATGAGAAAACAAATTGATGTTTTTTCTTGATTTCAATTTTTTATGGCGACAGCATTTTAGGGATATATTTAGAATGCGTGGTTACAGTTCAAAATGAACAAAAACTAAACCAAAAGAGGACAGATTCTGTTGTGAAGAAGCGTAATATGTATTTTGTAGTGTAGTATCAGTCCTTACATAAAATATTTTATTCTTGCTGTATTTTCATCAGTTAATGTTGTCTATCCCAACAAAACCAAGATGAACAATACTACTATTAAGACAATGCACATGTATTCATAGCTTTAAATAAACTTACTTGGCATCTTGTTGTCATAAATTGCGGGTGCTTTTACATACGTCTTGTTATAGTTAATCAGGTTCTTTTATAGTATATTTAACTGTTGCCAAATTATTATAGCTGGGACTTTTGAATCATATACCGGTATATGCGTTTGAAGACACAAGACAATAATATTTCTTTTCGTACATACCAGATTAGTTCAATGAAAATATTTAGGTACCTACGTGGCTACATGCACATTACAAATACAGAAGAAGCTTTTGTTCATTATATTAACTTTTTTTTCCTAATGTACCGTGCATAAAGAAAATTCTGACTACATAATGGACTGCATACATCTGCATTTATCTGAATAGCTTGTTTGTCCATAGTATAAAAAAACCTTCTGAAAGCATCAAAGAACAAAGTAAAATACCAGCTCTAGTGAATGGGTATGCTACTTGTACATAGGACAGACTTTCAGTAAAGTTTCCATTTATTGTTGTGATTGTGTTTTGCGCCGAAACACGAGCAAGGGAGCACGTCCCTGCAAACACATGTTTTTATCATAAAGGGAGCAGGCAATAAAGCCTAAAACAGCAAGGACTTACTTTACAAATACACCGATAGGTTTTAAGACATAAACTTTTTACCAAATTAAATTGACTAAATATAGTTGAACTCTGTACTAACCATGGCGGGGCATGCGGAAGAGCCGGGTGTCATTGGTATTCAGCATCCCCTTGAAAATCATTTGGTACGTTTTTTGCACAGAGCTGACATAACACATCTAAAATTAATTTCCAATGATTTTAATACTCTACTATTTAATTAATTACCAGATACTGGATCTTGTCTTTGGTTACTACCAACCTTTGTCAACATTTGAGGACTGGAAAAACTTTAGAGCAGTTTGCAAAACCTGGCATTTTCAAAGTCTTGCCAAATGGAGGGCTTTTGCTGTTCTTAACTTGAAACTGGGCCCAACTAACCATCATAACCAACCTGAAGGTCCTGGCGTTTCAATGTCTGAATTCCTGACACTAGTAGAAGAGGACACTAACAGCTTTTCCCAGTTTACACAAATGCCGTTTCAAAAATACAAATTGCAAAACTTGGTACTTGATTTGTTTGCCGTGAAGAAAAACAGTTTATTCTGGACTTCAGTAGGACCGAACATTAAGCATTTGTCTTTACGTGAAGTAAACATCAAAACGGCTACAAATACACTGAAAGAAGTTATGGAGTTTCTTGTGAACCAATTTCCCAATCTGGAGAGTTTTGCTTTGAGCAGTGTGTACATTGAGGGAAGACGGATAAACCAACCACCAAAAAAGATCATAGTGGTTCATCCAAACATTAGGACGCTTAGCATTTCAAACTGTTTAGCTTTCGGATTTGCAAACTTTCCCAATTTAAAGGTTTTTAAAAATTACTACAATATTTTCTAAACTAAAGTTAAAAATTAGTTTTTAACAATAAATTTTAATTACAGGAAGTATTCCTAAATTCCTGTGGGTCTAATGATATCGCTAAATTGGCGGAGGTGGAAGCACATCATCCAGAAGATTATACCACCAACTCTTCAATAGAGCGACTAAAGCTTGAAAACTTTAGCACGGATATAGGGATAAGCTCAAACAGAGGCGCGGTTACAATCCAGATTCTTAGTCTTCGATTTACTGCATTAAAACACCTTTCAGTAGATAGAGATAGAGAATGTTCCCTCGATATGTTAGTCTTGACACAGTTTATATCGAATCATGCAGAAACCTTAGAAACTATTGAAGTATTCGGAAGCTTGAAACAACCAACGAATGATGCCATTAATTGCTTGATTGCTACAAATATGCCAAGCCTTACCGAGTTGCGAACTTGGGGAAACGTCTTTTTCGATTTGAGTTTCATTGAACACACACCAAATCTAAAAATACTTCATTTGGATTTGTTTGGATTTGAGAAGCAGGAAAAGATAAAAAAGGATTTAAATGCTAGCTTGGAAGATAAACCTCTACTTTTAATGAAACATGACCCAGTACAGTTTACTAGATTACCATTTGGTGTTGTACAAACCACCGGGAAAAATCTGCACTATCTTCAAATAAACTATGAACTCACAAGAAAGAGTTTTCAAGGTCTTGCAAAGTGGCTGCTAAATCTGAAAACAATTAAGACAATTTTGAATAAGGAGACGTTTCCCGTTGTGTGTGAAAACTGGCCCGAACTTGAGCATTTAGAGTGCATGTTTGGATCAAGCATTTTGAATGAAAGTATTACTGGAATTACGGAAGGTTCATCTGACGGACAAAAAAGCAAAGCACTGATCGATATGGATAGTAAGTATTATTGTTTTAAATAGTTTGTTCACTTATATGCAATTAGCTGGTATTAATCTTTCTTTAAATGTATACTTTAGGTCTGACAACTTTCAAGCTGCATACTGAATGCAACAAAAGCCTCTTGTCTGATGAGGTGACTACTGGATTTCTGCGCATGCCAAAATTAACTAATTTGACCATTTGCGTTTCTCCCGAGGTAAGTCATTACAATACATATAAATCAAAAAAAAACATTTGTTAAGTGCTTTACTTTATTTAGATTTTGAACATATTTGCAGTTTTCGCAAGATGCAGAAATTCTATTAAGACGTGGTATTCAAAATGTTCAATTGTATCGGAACTACTCGTCCAACCCACTTCACATTAATTGGCAGTGCTGTCGGGACAAGGAGTACAAAAATTTTATTTTCAGACCACAAGAACATTCGAGCAAGAAAAATCTTTCAGATGTTTTGTAAAGGATTTATTTTTTATTTCCTGCACAGACGGCTTTCAATATCAGGACTTTTTCTAATCTACTCAGTTACTTATTTAAAATAAAGGTGTGAGTAATTATGATTTATGAGTATTTCATTTTGTAAAGATTAAACACAATATTAAATGGTTATCTACAGAGTGAGAGATCGCTCCCACAAAGATCAACAACACACTTTGGTATAGAATGATTGGTCATTTTCCAATTCAAGACAGACATTTTTGAATCAAAGCATTTTATAAAGTGTAAATAAATGAATTTAATAAAATCTGTTATGCGTCGACTTTATTCATGAGTCATGAATCATGACGCACTTACTAAAAATCCGGGTTCTTATCTTAACTAACCTTTATTCCGACTTCTTATTTATATAAACGTTCAAAGGGGATTACTTCTATTCAAGGTGGTAACCATGTTTTATTCTACTGAGCTTTCGACAACACACGGTTGTCTTCATTCGCATTTATCTTTCACTAAACTAATTACTGTCTGACATTCTTTATATAGGCTATTAGAAAGTGATCATAATGGTATCATAAAGGTATTGGTATTGCAACTCTTTTAAGTATATCAATTATACAATGTCAAGACTCTGCGACAATTTTTAAAACTCGCTACAACAAGTATAATAATTTATTATTAATAATTATGTTGTAACTCAGTAAATCCTGCTTTACAAGATAAACAGTGTTTATTTGTTTGACGTTGAACAAACTTAAAATTATCTTTATGATTATGTAACTGCGTAAAATTTTCTTTTGTGGAGAATAAAAGGAAGACCAGCATTCAGATCAAGTGTCGATTTGCGTCTGGACACAAGAACTTCTCACTCAACAAAACTTTTGATAACCTAGATTTTCCACAGAAGTAATCATAACTACTTTAAAATTTGAAGTCAAACTTAAGTGAACGTTTTCTTGTTAAAATCAAAATCAAATATTTTTTCATCAATATGTCTACATTTCACCATAAGTGGAGCCATATTTTTCTAAGCTGTTTGGTTCTACACTGCTGTATTTTATCCAGCGGTTTGTCTCTTGCTTCCCCTCTAACAAAAATTGTGGGAGGTGCACAAGCCGCCATATTGGGGCGACTTCCTTATCAAGTATGGCTCAAATATAACGGACACTTTTTGTGTGGTGGCACAATTCTCAGCACAACGCTTATTTTAACGGCAGCTCATTGCACGGAAAACAGAAATGCAAGCGATTTCGCTGTTATTGCTGGAGATTATGACCGTTCACTGCCAGACGATTTTCGCCAAAAAAGATACGTAAAGAAGATTTTCATGCATGAAAATTATTCTGTAAAACTGCTTCGCGTAAATTACGACATAGCGCTAATTGTTTTGGAAAGTCCGTTTCAGTTTAATGAGCATGTGCAAAGTATACAACTTCCAATGAAAAATGAGGAGTTTGTTGGAAATACGTTAGTCAGTGGTTGGGGTGTCACTCAAACAACAAATCCCACACCTGCTAGAACTTTAAAATACGTAGTTTTGCCTCTGCTGAAAAATTCTGATTGTGAATGGAGATACCTTTGGACCATATCCGATGTCATGTTTTGCGCCGGACAAAAGGGTAGGGCCTCGTGCCAAGGCGACTCTGGCGGACCGGCAGTTTGTAAACGAAAAGAGGTTGGAAAACCTGACACAATCGTACTTTGTGGAATCGTATCTTATGGATTAGGCTGTGGAAACGGATTTTTTCCAGGAGTATATACAAAAGTGTCCAAATTTATTGATTGGATTGACGAAAAAGCTACAAAAATCGTCAACTGTCATAACGGGTAATTGAGTTTGTTGTTTACATTTATTTTTTTCACTCCCAGAACTATTGTTTCTATGGCCTTATTTATTCTGGAATTTTCAACCTCTCAAATACAAAATTAGAAATAAATGGAAAGTGAAAATTTTGGCGTGTTTTAAATTACATTTTTTATTCATAGTGTGTTCAAACGTGTATTAGTTTTATTAAATTAGACAAATGAAAAAATCATACTAACATAATCCTTGTTGAATTTGTAAAAGTAATTTTTACTAAAAGCTATAAACATATTGTTCTTTGGTAGGTCTGACGAAGGTATGTGTCCCCAATACAGCACCCCATGCGGTAATGACTTCTATTACTGCTCTTCTGAGGACAAATGCATTCCAAGAAGTTGGGTGTGTGATGGCATGTCGGATTGTATGTCAACGTTTGATGAGATTGGTTGTCCAGGAAACTTTCATGGATTTTTCTGCCGTCCAGACAAAAAATATATTTCTATGGTGCATAGATGCGATGGTGATCAGGATTGTGAATCCGGAGTTGACGAAGAAGATTGTCCAAATCCAGTTGAAGAAGGGACATTTGGTTGTTCAAAGGGTTCATTTTCCTGGTGGTGTAATATAATTTAGTCTACTGAAAATTACATAAAAACACAAAAATTTGACATTTATGCATTTCTTGTTTTTAATAGTTTGTATGGTCAAACTGAAACCGTTTGTTAAAAGTTGAATGTTAAAACGTATGCAGTTGTGTAACAGGTACAATAATTAGTATGACACGACGTTTTGTTTATCCAAACTATACAATTTACTTATAAATGAAAATAAAATCCCTAAGAATATTTCGGATCCATGGGTTTATATACGTGACAAAGGTTAAGAAACTGAATGTGTTGGTGGTAAATAAAACCGTTCATTAATTTTTCGGTATCCTATTATCCTGTAGCTCAAACATTTGGTTACTTAAATAAATAGTACATATTCTATCTTATCATTTACTTGCTTGTCTAAAAGTTCACTTATAGGTAATTGTGGATTACATAATATATATAAAATGGGGTAAACATTCTCGTTCGTACAGATAATTTTATATATGACATGAGTCACTTTTCTTTATGATCCCGTTGCATTTTTTTGATAATGTTATCTGCTTTTCTTGGTTTGAAGACTACATGAAGGCATATAAGATGACGTAATAAAATTCAAGCTTATTTCCTATAAACTCGGTATAATAAATAATATGAATAGGTGAAGCTACTTGTTCATTTCCTTATCAAGCTTGTGGCTTTATGACAAATTGACTTTATCTAAATATGTGTTTGCTCCTGAAGCAGTACATCTTCTATCTTCTTGGAAGTATTTTCTTTATCCGGAGATTGTGTTCGTGTTTTTTAAACGTATACTGTACATGGTTTTACAATGCTCAAAATGTTTACATTGTCTTAATAGCAAATCGTTTGACAAAAAAATAAATTAAAGTTTGGCTTGATTATTTTCAGTCTTTGTTTTCACATCAAATTATTATATGAACAAATAACTTGAATTTCAAGCAAATATAATTCGTGCTTACCTTTCTGTGCACGCCATGTATATATACTGCTCTACTACGTACATTGAAAAAATCAAGCAAACCGTGATATTGACTAATTTGCTGATAACTTGTACCGGAGAATGAAGCTTTAAGGTAAGCCTTTTATATGAAGTTCCTTATTTATCTCTGAAATTAAAATGGAAAAAGCCAGCACACGGGCATTCTTTGCCACTAATAAAATTAATTAGGAACCTTTTTTGCCATTAGAGTGATCTTATATACTTACGTCTACTTGTTAGTAACACGTTAATAAAGTTCTATTTTACTCTATTGTATTAAATTTAAATGTTGCTAATTTAAAAATTAAAAGCTGAGGCTTTCGAATAACTGCCGTTTAATTTTTAAACGTAAAATCAATTTATTTTGCATAATTCATTTATTGGTGCTTTATAAACTTTTTAGGTAGTAGTATTCCTTTTTATACATATTTCGAAATGGAAAGATCAAATAGGTACCTGCGTGGCTACATGCACCTTACAACTACAGACGACACGTTTGTCCATTTTACTCACTATTCCGTACTAATGTACAAAGAATGAAGAATTCTGAGCTGCAACGTGTGCTTGGTCCGAATCGTATGACTGGAATTATACCAGGCTGGTCAGATGAAGTGAGCAAAAAGGAACTGGGAGATATGCAAAGTACGTTAATTATATAAACAAGTTGTAAATGTACAACCTAATGAATGCTGAAATTATTTCATTTTTTGAAACATAGTTTTCAGATTTGACATATTTCAAGTTGTATACTGAATACACCATAAACCTGTCGTCTGATGATTTTGTAGCTAAATGATTTCTGCGCGCGCCAAAATTGACTGGGTTGAGTATTTGCGTTTCTCCTGAGGTAAATGATTACAATATTCAAATTAAAATGTTTTTGTAAATTCCTATATTAAATTTAGAATTTTAACATTTTTGCAGTTTTCTGAATAGGTAAAGATATTGTTAAGACGGGATATTAAGAATGTTCAATTGTATCGGAATTATTCGTCCAATCCTCTTCACGGTAATTTGCAACGCTGTCGGGATAAAAAATGCAGAGAATTTATTTTCATACCGCAAGAAAATTCAAGACTGCATCCATGGAGTTCGATACAGAACTCTGTTTTGGCACATTGTTCATCTGCATATGCAAAAATAAAGACTATTGACCTTTCATAAAACCGATTGCTGTTACTTCAACATTTCCTATATGATTTTTATTTTGGAAATATTGCTTTTGTTGTTTGTGATTATATGTTAAAATTTCGTTATTGTACTTTTATTTCTGAATTTCTGAAGAGTAAATTTGCAGTATTCTGCATAATATAAGTTTGACGTAATATTAACATTATGTGGATTTTGGTACATACTCGACCCAAAACATGGTTACCGGATTTATTCGATTTATACACCTCGCTTCGCTTGATATATGACTCCCCTCGAACTTTACCCTCCTTAGAGAGGAGAAATTTTAAATTTTGACCACATCGGTTTATAACCCCTTCCCATTTTCAATACGACGGTAAACAACAGCATTCACGTTTTCACTGACTTTTATGAATATGAAAAACTTCGTCAATACATTTGACGCAATTCTTTATGCTAAAATGCATTTTAATAAAGCTATAGCTGAAGGATTTAATGCTAATGATATTCATAAATTATTATCAAATTTGAATATTTGGCCCTCCTCGATTTATGACCCCCCTCGAATTATACCCTCCTTTGAAATTTTAGCCGGGGTTCTGATGTTTCCCACGCATACAAAACATTCACAGAGAAAAGTGAAATGACTACGCTTCTGCTTTGGTATGCTATTCCAGGTGACTGCATACAATATGCTTTTGGCTGAAAGGACGCAAGAACGGTCTTGCACAATTCACCCACATCACAGCTGTTTTTCAAACCCTACCGGTGGCAAAGCCTATAAACAAAAACAAGTAACTTTTTATGCAATAAACAAATAAACTTTATTACTTAAAAAACTTGCAGCTTAGAACTTATTATTAGTGACGTTTGCATACTTTAAACTGATTAACAGTCATGGAGCCCTGCAAAGATGACCAAGCAGTGATTGCTATTCAGCATCCACTGGAAAATGCAGTTGTGAGTTCTATTATTTCAAAAATATTTTGAAATGTGCACAAAACTTTACTATTTGTTTAAAAGGGTATGCAAATTAATATATTTTGAAAATTGATGTGACAGGTACTAGACCTTGTTTTTGCTTATCTTCAAACATGGGCAACATTTGAAGACTGGAAAATTATAAGAGCAGTTTGCAGAACTTGGTATTTTCAAACTCTTGCCAAATGGAGAAGTATTGCAATTCTCAATTTGAAATTTGGCCCACCACTTTATCCAGACCAACTAAAAACGCCAGGAATTTCAATGTCTGAACTTCTCACACTGGCACAAAATGAGATGAATGATTTTTGTCAACTTACCGATAAACCATTTCAAAATTTCAAATTGCAAAATCTGCAACTAGACTTATCTGCCATGAAGAAATACAATTTGTTTTGGAGTTCAGTGGGTTCAAATGTTAAAAGTTTGACACTTCACAAAGTCAACTTCAAAACATTTACAAACCCAGAACAGAAAGAAAAAGAAATTATGGAGCTGATTGTGAACCAAATTCCAAATTTGGAGAGTTTTGCGGTGAGCAACGTTTTCTTGGATGGAATACAAGCTGACCAACCTCCACAACAAATTACAGTGGTTCATCCGAAGATTAAAACATTTAGCATTTCAAACTGTTTTGCTTTCGCATTTGCAAACTTTCCCAATTTACGGGTAATTTAACATAATGTATATTATGTAATTTATATTATGCATATATTTTCTAACTCATATAGAATTTTTAATGTTGTAGGAAGCAACACTTGACTCATGTAAGCCTAAGAATATAGCCAGTTTGATAGAATCTAATCCTGCTGTGATTCGGGAACAAGCCGTTTGCACCAATAATTCCATAAAGCGGCTAATCATTGAATATGTTAACGTGGAATGGGACCGTGTCCTTAAAATTAAATTTACTGTACTAAAACACATTTCAATTGGCAGCAATTCCAAATTTGATCTTCAGTGGATATCAGCCTTGATAATGAAACATTCAGTAACTCAGTAAGTTAAAAGCTGACCGATCAAAAGGATGCTGGTTTAAATACCAGTGGGACATGGAAATCAGGTTTACCGATCGAAATTTGGAAGCATTTGTGTGTCTGAATTTGCACTACTTTCAGATAAATTACAAGCTTTCAAAGAACAGTTTAAAAGTTTTGGCAAAATGGATGCCAAATCTGAAAACTCTGAAGACTATATTGAGCAAGACCACGTTTCCCACTGTGTGTGAAAAGTGGCCCGAACTTGAGCACTTGGAGTGCATGTTTGGATCAAGGATTTTGGACAGCAATATTACTGGAATTGATTCTAGCTCGTCAGATGGAACACACAAGAAAGCACTGGTTGATATGGAATGTAAGTTTTTTGTAACAACATAATAAAAATTTACAAAGTGTGTGTCCAAATTATTCCATGTTTTTCAAAACACAATTTCCAGATTTGAAATCATTCAAGCTTCACACTGAATGCAATAGAAGCCTGTTGTCTGATGATTCTGTGACATCGGGATTTCTCCGCGTACCAAAACTAACTGATTTGAGCATTTGCGTTTCTCCTCAGGTAAATGATTACAACTAACATAGATAACTATTTAAAAACTTTGTAACGTGATATAAATTCAGTTTACTGTTTGGACATTTTCAGTTTTCAAAGGAATCAGAAATAATGTTAAGACGCGGCATTCAAAATGTTCAAGTGTATCGGAATTACTCGTCTAATCCCCTTCACAGCAATTGGCAGTGCTGTCGGAATAAAGCATATAAAGACTTTATTTTTAGTTAGACCACAAAAATATCCAAGACTATATTTTCTCCTTTTTCTACGTTTTTCCCATGAATTAGTATGGCGGACGAATTTATGTGGCTACTATTATTATTGAAGAAAGGGAGAGAGCAGTGTTGAGAGGGAAAAAGTGGCAAGTTTGTTCAGTATTTATATTAGCGGATCCTAGTTGTTATTCTAAAGAAGTAATGGAGGAAACGTAGTTTACAACCGTTTGTAGCAAAGAATGCAAATTAAAGTCATATCATTTCAGATGTATTTGATCAAAACTAACATACAAACAATACTATCATACCCTCTACGGTTTCTGAAAGGACAATGAATTACATGATGATCAATTCTAATTAAATTTTAGCTTTTCCCAGCGTGGGACCAAAGTTCAAAATATTTGTCATAGAATGCAAGCCAATCGTGAACGGTTGATGAGTGCATAACGACTTTACAATATTCTAGAAAAAAATTGAGCACTAGAACTTCAGCACTGGGAGTCCTTGTTTGAATCAAGCATTTTGTACAAAAATATGACTGGAATTCCGGCTCCTGAGATGTATTGCGCAAAAAAGCACTGGTTGGATATGGAAGATACGTTTATTGTGTATTATCGAGTTGTGATTTTTGTAAATTGCTTTATTTTATATATAATGTCAACCCTATTGGCGAAAGTCAAGTCAAGCGGGACAGGCCATATTTGCGATTTTAAAACTGAACCAAATGACTTTATTGGGGTGAAAGTAAATTACTTGCTGACTTAAAAATAAAAAGAATTTTCAATATTGGTTAAGGCGTTGCCAAGTTATGAGCATTTTAAATTTATTTATGATACGACAATTAGCAAAATATTTTAACAATTAAGCATTTTTAACAACTTTGGCTATCTTGGATCTGTTTTTATAACCTAATTCTACTATTTAAAACTTTAAATTTTCAAAAAAAAACTTTAATTAAAGTTAATTTCCGTGTTAATTGTTACCCTAATTATCTCGTTTCCCATCAGAGTGCTAGAAGGTTTTAAACACAGATTTGATAGAATTTCTTATGTAGATTCGATTTACGATGAAAAATTTTCTAGCACTCTGATGGGATTCCAGATAATTAGGGTAACATTTAACATTATAATTAACTTTAATTAAAGTTTTTTGCAAAAAATTTAATTTTAGTTAATAGAATCAAGTTATTAAAACATACTGAAGATAGCCAAAGTTGTTGATAAAGCCTAATTGCCGAAAAATATCAGTAAAATTGTTGAGTTTTAGCGACCCATTGGAGAAAAATGAAGATATGGCCTATGTATTTTATACACACTTCGCGCGTTTTACGCCATTGCAGCTTTCTGAAATACTATTAAGACGTGGCATTTGAAATGTTTAAATATTCCGTTATTACTCGCCCAATCCTCTTCACAGCAACTGACAGAACTGTTGGGATAGGAATACAGAGAGTTAATTTTTAGTTCGACCACAAAAAAATCCAAGACTATATTCATGCGATTTGGTAAACAATTTGTTGTACATCCTTCTTTTTAAATGCAAACAAAATAAAATCGAAATTTCATAAAATCAATCACTGTTATTTTTATAATTTAGCATATGATTTATATTTTGAAAATATTTGCTTTTATCATGTATGATTATGTGGTTGAGTGTGGATTTGTAGTATTCAGCATATACGTTTGACTTAACATTTACATTATCTGGTTGTTTTTACTCAACCAAAAATTGACTAAGTTCGGCTATGTAGAATGTTTCCATTGTTTACAATGTAGATTTATATACACGAACAATAAGAAAAATATAAAAGCTTTTACCGAATTTCCACATACTATTGATTTCAAAAGTGTTTTCAGGATCATGACTTCATTTTCTGAACAATAGAAAAAATATTTCTCGATTTGAGAACAATAGAGTTCTTGGAAAAAGTACCCGATGTGGTGGTGAACGGAAACCTGCATACTGAAAGTGCATGATTTGCATGCATATTTGAGCAAGGCACTAGCTGCGTTTGAATGCACTTTCAGTATGCAGGTTTCCGTTCACCACTACATCGGGTACTTTTTCCAAGAACTCTATTGTTCTCAAACCGAGAAATATTTTTTCTAAATGCTAGGATTAAAGACTGCCGCAACTCAATCAGATCAATCAGAAAAGAACTTTCATCACAAGAAGAAAACATTGCCGAAATGTTTAACACAAAAGAGTTCCAGCATTTGAAGAACATGATAACATCTCAACATATGAACCAAAAATCCAAAAAGAC
This sequence comes from Entomobrya proxima, assembly GCA_029691765.1. Lineage (NCBI taxonomy): Eukaryota > Metazoa > Arthropoda > Collembola > Entomobryomorpha > Entomobryidae > Entomobrya > Entomobrya proxima. Next base: position 41,688,756 of record CM056172.1, read on the forward strand.
AATAAAACAAAATAGGAAGTTCCAAAAAATGGTCAAGAACAAACGCACCGACCCCTGTCCTCAAGAGTGGAAAAATTCGAATAATATATGCAACCTGTCCGACTATCAACTATCCCCTGAACAAGAGGATGCTTTAAACAAAGGACTCAACTTTTGTTATGGAATTAAGAACCCAGGCAAGGCATACCTTGACACGGTGGTGGCAGTAGAAAATGCAATTTTGATGAATCAAAAAACACAAGATCCTTTACCAGAGAGCCTTAAATCCGAAATACGTGGTAAGGTACTGGCTAGCATGCAAAAACATCGTAAACGTAAGCGGAAAGTAAATCAACGTGCCGAAAAATACAGGGAAATTGTACAAGATCTTCGAAAAAACCAAGACATTCACGTGATGAAGGCTGACAAAGGTAATTCTACTGTGATTATGAACCGCAAGGATTATGAAGAGAAGATGGATCAAATTTTAGCTACTGGACCCTATGAAAAAAGAAAAGAAAACCCCTTGGTCAATTGTCGAAAAACTGTCAGTTCATTTTGTGATGATCTACTCAAACAAAAGAAAATAACAAAGGATCAACACACTTTTGTATCAAAAAATAATTCCAGAACTCCAATTCTGTATGGAGCTCCAAAGATTCATAAGGAGGGAACTCCTTTAAGGCCAATTGTATCAGCATACAACTCACCAGTCCAAAATCTGAGCAAGCTTCTCCACGGTATACTAAAACCTCTAACTGGAAATGAGTTTAGCGTAAAAAATAGTTCAGATTTCAAAGAAAAAATCAAGAATGTTAAACTCAAGCCTGGAGAAATTCTCATTTCCTATGATGCCATATCGCTTTTTACTAATGTACCCGCCAATAAACTACTTCCTTATACAAAAGAACTACTGGAGCGTGATACAACTCTTGGACAACGAACCAAATTAACCCCCGATGACATCATTAATGGAATGAAGATTTGTTTAGAAAACACATTTTTTCAATACCGAGAAAATATTTACGAACAAAAAGATGGGATGGCAATGGGTTGTTCATTATCAACAATTGGTGCAGACATATTCATGGAGAAGCTGGAGGAAAAATTAATCCGCAATAATCCCAACATCAAGTTTTATGCAAGATTCGTGGACGACATATGCATGGTCATCAGAGCCCGTCAAGCCAAAAAGATTTTGAAACTTTTAAATTCGTTTGACCCACAAGTTCAATTCACATACGAAATTGAAGATCAGTACAAGCTACCATTTTTGGATGTGTTGATGCATAAACAACCCGATGGTTCATTGAAATTCTCAATTTACCGTAAAGCCACACATACAGATAAGTACTTAGACTGGTACTCTGTACACCCTAGAGCGCACAAAGTAACTGTTATAAACACACTAGTTCAACGTGCGTTAAGGATATGTGATCCAGAGTTTCTTTCAGAAGAAATAAAGCATATTACAAACGCCTTGGTTTACAAAAATCATTATCCACGGAACTGGGTCCTATGTCAAATACGACGCATAAAGAAGAAGTTTTATGCAAATGACCACAAACCAGAATCCGATTTACCTTGGGTGGTCATTCCATTCATCGAGGGACTATCTGAAAGTGTGGCAAGAATAATTACAGGAAAACTTGGAAATCCGATTGGCTACATTCCTTATAATAGAATGTCAGATTTGGTATCTACCCATAAAGATAAGGAAAAATGCCCAAATTGTGGAGTCTACAGTATACTGTGTACATGTGGACACAACTATATCGGAGAAACTGGCAGGGATTTTCAAGTCAGACTAAAGGAACACAAGGATTGCACCAGACTTGGACACACTGAAAAGTCTGCAGTGGCAAACCACGTGTGGAGTAACATTCAGGACCCTACGCAGCATTCCATACAGTGGGACAAAGCCAAAGTCATTGTTAATGAAGACAGATTCGTCCAGCGCTCAATGACTGAAGCTATTTTAATTAAAAAAGCTAAAGCAGAAAATGTCCCATTGATGAACAGAAAGGAAGAAGAAGGTCGTGACTGGTTACCCAACTATTGGGATTCTTTCTTTTTCGAATTATTCAAGCTGGAATAATTCATGCATTTTAGATAAGATATTCTTTGCAAAATATTCTCATTTTGTTATTCGCTCCTGATGAGGGTCCTTGAAAAAGTACCGAAACGTTGAGCAATAAAAAAACCACGTTCACTCGTTGTTTCCCTTTTATAATTTTTCATAATTTTTTCTATTGTTTCTATTGTTCAGAAAATGAAGTCATGATCCTGAAAGCGCTTTTAAATCAATAGTACTTGGGTAAAAACTATGTTTTCGACATGTGAGCGATGCTCACTGACCGTAATCCAAAAAAAAAATCTTGTTTTCACCCTGAATACATTCTAAATAAGTTGTATATTTTCATTTAGTAAAAGAACAACATACATCTAGTATACAACAAAAAGGCTCATGATTTTTTCAACGCGTACAAAAGCTTCACAGAACAAAGTGAGATGGGTACTCTACTTTAGCATATAAATGTGCTTTCGTATGTTTGCCCCAGTGACTGCCAATATGCTTTCATGAGGTAAAAAGACGCACGCACAACAGCTTGACAGATCACATCTGTTTTTTAAACTCCACAAGCGCAAACCCAACAAGCTACTATTTTTCCCACACAGAAAAGTTTAACGGTTGAAAAAAATACAATTTACAATTTTTTACAATTTGTTATTACTAAATGTGTTTTGAGCAGCAAGGCAGCAATACTCTGTAAACACAGTTGCTTGCAATTGCAGCAATTTTTTAATAAAGTAAGGAAAACACCATAAAGTCTAAAACAACAGCAACTAAATTGGTAAACACACTGATAGGTTTCAGAAATAGAACAAGTTTCGAACACAATTAGCAATTTCTGTAAATATCAAACCAAGTCAATTGACATATATGGAGGCCCCAGCTCAAGAACAAGCACAGAATGGTATTCAGCATCCTCTAGAAAATCCTCTGGTATGTTTTATGTACAAAACTGGTGATTTAAGTAAATTTAATTTTCAAGTGAGTTCAAATACATTAGGTTTTTGCTTAATTTATTAACAGATACTGGGTCGTGTCCAGGATTACTTTCAACCTTTAGCAACATTTGAGGATTTGAAAGACATTCGCACCGTGTGTAAAACTTGGTATTTTGAAACTCTTTCCAAATGGAGAACTATTGCCGTTCTCAATCTAAAACTGGATCCCACTCTGCTTAAAAAAATACCGGAAGGTTGTGGAGTTTCAATGTCCGAATATCTGAACATAAAAGACAACGACAACAACGGCTTTTCCGAATTTACGGAGAAGCCGTTCCAAAAATACAAATTACAAAATTTGGTGTTTGATGTGTCTAACGTGAAGAAAAACAGTTTATTCTGGACTTCAGTAGGACCAAATATAAAACACTTGTCACTGATCGAAGTGGACGTAAGAACGGTTACAAATAAAATGCAAGAAGTCATGGAGTTTCTTGTGAATCAACTTCCAAATTTGGAGAGTTTTGATGTGAGCAATGTGCGCATTGGGGGTAAGCGGAGGAACAAACCACCAAGAAGAATCCTAGTGGTTCATTCGAATGTTAAGACACTTCGCATTTCAAACTGTTTTGCTTTTGGATTTGCGCATTTTCCAAATTTAAAGGTAATTTTTATATATTTATTAACTTATTGAATTTTATTAATATTGACAACCAAGTCAGTAACCATCATAAATCAATTTTATAACCAGGAAGTAACACTTGAATCCTGTCAAGGCGGGCATATGGCTTATTTGGTGGATTCGAATTGTCCTATGGCTGGGAGTTTGAATACTGCTACAAATTCTTCCATAGAGCGATTAAAGCTTGAAAACTTTAACATGCTTGATTACGTGTTCTATAATCTCAAATTTATCAGATTAAAGCACCTATCACTTAGCAGCGATACCAAATTTTTTTCAATGATTATAAGTGGTCATGCAGAGACTTTAGAAACCATTGAAGCATTTTCAAGCTTGAAACGTAAAATTGATAATGATAACGATTTGATCAGATCAAATTTACCAAATCTAACTGAGTTGCGTGTTTGGGGAAACATCTTCTCAGTCTTGGACTTTACTCAAAACACACCGAATCTAAAATTACTTCATGTGGACCTGTATGGATTTGAGAAACAGGAAAAAATGAGGGAATATTTAAGTGCTAATTCATCAAAAGAAGTCAAGTGTCTAACTTGGATTTGGATTGGTGTTCAGGAAACCGCGTTGCAAAATTTGTCTTACTTTCAACTGAATTACGAAATTTCAAAAGCCGATTTAGAAAATTTCCTAGCAAATAGGTTGCCGAATCTGAAAACTCTCAAGACGGTTTTGAACAAGGAGACGTTTCCCTTTGTGTGTGAAAATTGGCCCGAACTTGAGCACTTGGAGTGCATGTTTGGATCAAATATTTTAAACAAAAATATAACTGGAACAGGCTCTGACTCGTCACGAGGAGGACGCAAAAAAGCACTGGTTGATATGGAAAGTAAGTTTATTGTGTCATTGAGTTTTTACAAATTAATTTATGCCGTAATCATTCAATTTTTTAAAACGAAATTTTCAGATTTGACCTTGTTCAAGCTTCACACTGAATGCAACAAAAGCCTATTGTCTGATGATTGTGTTGTTTCGGGATTTCTGCGCGTGCCAAAACTAACTGATTTGGCCATTTGCGTTTCTAATGAGGTAAGTGATTACATATAACATAATAACTATAAAACAATTTTGTAAAGTGTTTTATTATTTAATATACTATTTGGACAATTTCACAGTTTTCACAGGATGCGGAAATATTGTTAAGACGTGGCATTCGGAGGGTTCAAGTGTATCGAAATTATTCGTCAAATCCTCTTCACACTGGTTGGAAGTGCTGTCGGGATACAGAATATAAAAATTTTATTTTCAGGCCAGAAGAACCCGCAAAAAAGAAACAAGGTTCCAGGAAGTTGGCAAAGCGCTAAATTGCAGCAAATCATTTTACATAGAGCTAAAAATATGCACAAAAGCTCTGGAATCTCAGTGTTGCTATTGGAATTAAGGAGATACCAGTATATCATTTTGTATTTTAAAAATATTTATTGTTGTTTTAGTGGATTAGGTATATGTTTAAAAATTGTTCCATTTAAGAATATAGGTAATGTTGAATCTGCCTATTCTTTGGAAATTCTAACAGTAGAAATGGTAATACTCCCACTAATTCTTTGCTTCTTTACATTCAAATGGTCTAATCTGCAAAGCACTTTTCAGTTTTCAAAACAAGCAGAAATACTGCTAAGACATTCAAAATGTTCAAGTGTTCAGGAATTATTCGTCTAACCCCCTTCACAATCATTGGCAGTGCTGTTGGGATACAGAATATAAAAACTTTATTTTCAAAACACAAGAAGACCCGAAACGTAAGTTAATAAAGCTTATTTATTGCAATTAATTTGTTACTAGTATATCATTTTGTATTTAAAAAAATATATATAATTGTTTTAGTGGATTAGGTATATGTTTAAAAATTGTACTATATAAGTTTATAGAAACTGTCGAATCTGCCTATTCTTCGGAAATTCTAACACTGGGAAGGGGATTACCGTCACTCATGCTTTGCTTATGGGACGTTAAAATGATTCATTTGCAAAGCACTAGTGCCGGGAATTCCCTTCCTAATGTTGGAATTTATGATGTTCTCATTTTGTGTAACTGTACTCAAATTTATTAACTTTTTTTCGCCGTTTTTATTCACATTTTACAAGAAACTTTGTATATACTTGGAATATAACCAATTTTCTGTAAACCATTCATTAATTAATTAAATTAAAGAGCAGCAAATGTGCACGGTGTATAAAATTTATAAATTTTGTAATAAATAACTGTTCTTTATATATAATTACTTGAAATGGATTTTATGTATAAGCCACACTCCCTGAAACCTGATATTTACTTCACTAGTTTATTTTTGCACTAGAACATTCCAACAAATCAAAAAGTCCTATGAAATGATTGAATGTGGCAATAAAGGGTTTATTATTATCACCCACGTATTACTTTATCAACATTATCAATTTACAAACAACAAGCCTGTTTTATGATGTATGACGTTTTTTGTAATTTCAGGTTTTAACACTCTATTTGCTACCTCATGAACATAACAGAACATAACTATAAATAACATAACACTGAAAAACAAACATTGTTTTTTTGGAATTTAAGGCTTTTTACCATTTTAGTATAAAACTGAACACATGACAAAGTCACTTAACACGAGCATTTCCTTACTTCCCAGAACATTTACTATCAGTTTAGTAGCAAACGTTAAAAAATCAACTATGTGGTATTAAAGTCGAAATGTGTACTTAAGTTATACTTATATATTATATGGGTATATACCTATAATATATTACGAATAACCTTAAGCTTAGTGGAATTCAACATGGTACCAAAACATAATTTTGATAAATGAGTAAACTTTACCAAACTAGTCAAATAGTGTTTTGTATTTTTTTCTTCATTTAATCATCATCCTAATCCTCATCCTCATCGTTATCCTCATCATCATCGTTATCCTCATCATCATCGTTATCCTCATCATCATCGTTATCCTCATCCTCATCGTTATCCTCATCCTCATCGTTATCCTCATCCTCATCGTTATCCTCATCGTTATCCTCATCGTTATCCCCATCCTCATCTTCAAATTCTTCTAAATAGTTAATCGTACGACCAGTACTCTCCCACTCCCTAAACATTTCCTCTGAAGCCTTGCAAAAATAAATAAAAAACAAATTTTTTCGTATAAACTGGACTTTTGAAATACAGATTGCAAAACTAATAACGTGTATAACCAATATGCAACTTACCCAAAAACGTCCACTAAAATTCAACTCAGTCAGTTCGGGCATTTTAAGAAATCCGTAATCAAACGCAAGGTTGGAAATAAGAGGTTTTTCTGGATCATAGTCAACATCCAGATTCTCTTCGTCATCCTCATAAGATACGTCAGCTTCTGTTAATGAAAACGAGCTTAAATCTAAACAAATGAAAAAAACATACCTACTTAAAAATTTGCAATTATTCCATCCAATTCATTATATTTAATTGAGTAATCTTACTTTTCAACATTCTAATTGATGGACGCTCCACTTCCAATTCATCCTGGAAGTAATTTGATCCAGCATTTAATAATCCCAGCAAGTTGACTGGTACTCCAATCAAAAGCGAATCCCAATTATTAGAACTCGCATAGCCTGCACTATGCACATTAATCTCCAACCATGTCAATTGTCTCATTTCCCTAAATATGTAGATCAGTCCTGAGGTTTCCCATCCGTAAACGTCCAAGTTTAAATGGACCACATTAGGAAATTTAAAATGAACACTTTGAATAGCTTCTAGTGTCAATGGCAGCGTATTTCTTCTACTTCGTGGCCTGCTTTCATCCACCAATTCCAAAGCCACTATTTGCACAGTGGTGCATGGACATCCTCCTTTAGTCCATTTTCCCAACATTTTTTCAGTCTGTTCCCACAAACCTAATGTCTCCAGTTTAGGAAAGAAATGCTCCATTTCTACGATTTTCCTTTTCAACTCAAAGTACACCCTGTGTATTTCCAAAGTCTTTAGTTGTTCCATAACCGGAAAAAGAAGTAGATTGCGCTGCCTTGGAGCCCCTAAGTACTCCTCTCCTTGAAGATTCAAATGACTTAAAGTTTTTCTAACGTTTTTCAAAATTTGACAAAGTACAGAAGATATTGAGCGTTCAGAACTAATTCCCAAAGTTAATGATTGCAAGTTGGGTAGATAATTTTTTGTCAAAATCTCCATAATATTTTCGGCGCCCTTAAAATTAATTTCTATGCTTGTTAAACTACTGGGCAGGGTGACATTCTGCGCTCCAGTAAACTCATGAAATTGGCCCCAGTTGTCACTAGTAAGGATCAACGTTTTCAAGGATTTATTTCCGGTTAGCAGTGATTCAAACAAAAGCGTAATGTTGGAAGGGCATGTTGAAGCTGGTGTTTCCCACGTCTCGTTTGCCAAACCGGTAAAATGTATGCTAAGCTTATTTAAGATTGGAAGTGTAACATTTTGTAAAGTCTCAAAATAACCGCAATTTTCAGGCACATTCATGTCAATTTCCACCAGACCAACGGCACAATTGTTTAGACAATTTATAAACCTGTAATAGTTCTCTTGGCGGAAGTACTCTACATCAAGTTGGATTCGAAATGTAGGAACAAGTTTATTTCCAGTGGTCCAATAATCCACAAATTGGTCCAACAGTTTCCCATTTTCCTGTACTAACCAATTTCCTTTATCCAATTTTAACCTGAACAGAGGTTCCTTGTTTTGAAGCAACCTTTTTGACACGGCCTCCTTCCAACTTTTATGAACTAAGCGTAAAATCTGAATACCGGCTGGACACAGGTTACCATTCTCATCCCGCATGGCATAATCCAATATCGTTTCCAGCAACTGAAAGTACAAAATTACACGCAAAAGTGTAAAGGAAACTTGCCTAACCCTAACCTGCTTTACCTTACAAACCGCAGTGTCAATTGAACAATTATGTACCAAAGGCTGAGCCAACGCAAGGCTCACCGACTCGTTTATTTCCGGTTCGTCTTCATCCTCCGACGAAATAGCCATGTCACTACTGTCGTCATTTGTTCGCTCTTCCTTACTTTGAAAGATTCCCATTTTATTATTTTGCTCAATTACAATAACGCTCCAATAGCTAACTTGACACACCAATGGAATTTAACATTTATAATTTAAGTGTTAAGATTGTGTGAAAATTCGGTAACAGGGACACGATACAGTGTAATAGTAAGGGTTTGTTTGCTTTGGTTTGTTGCCTTTGCCCGTGTGAATGAATATTATATTGTTCAGCTGAGCTATGCATAGCTAGGTTACTTGTTGTTGGTGTATGGGCATCTCTCATAATAAATCTTTCAAGTTTCTAAACTCCTCTTTTATAAAACCTAAAATGGAGTTCATGTTGGATGCATGTTGAGCACTTAGAGTGCATGTTTGGGTCAAGGATTTTGAACAACAATATTATTGGATCTGATTCTGGCTCGTCAAATGGAAGATACAAAAAAGCACTGGCTGATATGGAATGTCCTTATCTACATTATTTTTTGTTATTTGTCTTTTACAAAACAACCATTCAAAACAGCTTTTACGGAACTACCTGACCTGAATTTGGGTATTCGTGTGATAAATTGAGTGATACTTGGTGGAAATTATAGTCCAGTTTAGAGATGGGTCTATAGTCGATCTCATTTCACTCTAACCAACGCATTGCTCACGGTCATGATTTTCTTGCTGATGGTCAGTCACAAACACAAGTACAGGTTTATGTGATTACCTACATTTGTGTAAAAATTTTATTATTGCACTTTTAATCATAAAGAGTAAATTTGTAGTATTCTGCATTCACGTTTGAAATTGCAAAAACTGGTTAAGTGCAGCTATGTAAAGTGTATCAATTTTGTACAATGTAGATTCATATTCACAAACACTATAATATAAAGTAAACGCTTTTACTAAATTTACATGTAAACGCACTTTGTACTCTCGTTATGTGAGTATAGTTAAAAATTATTGCGCATTTACATTCTATCTACATTTCAAATTGTGTATTTTCATTTAGTAAAAGAGCAACGTGCACATTTTATAGCATACAACGATAAAATGATTTTTTCTTCTACCAATACAAGAGCTTTACTGAACAAAGACAGATGCCTACTCTGGTATATAAATGTGCTTTACTTTGGTATGTTTGCCCCAGTGACAGCCAATATTATGCTTTCATGAGCTGATAAGACGCAAGCACAGCAGCTTCACAGACCACATCTGTTTTTTAAACCCGCATAGGCGGTAAAGCCTAGGAACAACAACAAGCCATTTTTTTCAGATTCTCTCTCCCACAAACAACAGTTTTATAATTTAAAAAACACAATTTACAAAATTATCAAAAAAGTGAGTATCAAAGTGAATTTGAACACATTAAAATCATGGAAAAGTCTAATGTCGGAGAGAAACAAACACAGCACAAGTTCGGCAGCACGATTATGTAAACACAGCTGTTTGTCAAAAAGCCAAAAGACGATAAAGTCTAAAACATTAGCTGCTTATATTTGTAAAGCACACAGATAGGATATCAAAATAGAACAAATTTCAGACACATTAAGCAAACATATATAATTGATCTGAGTAAGTATTAAACCAATTGAATGAACAAATATGGAGAACCGATCACAAGAACAAGCATTGATTGATATTCAGCATCCTCTTGAAAATTCACTGGTAAGTTTTTTGTACAAAACTGGTCATTTAAATAAAGCTAATTTTCAAGTAAGTTCAAATACGTTAGGATTTTGTTTAATTTATTTACAGATACTGGATCTTGTCCTCGGTTACTTCCAACCTTTAGCAACATTTCAGGATTGGAAAAATATTCGTGCTGTGTGTAGAACCTGGTATTTTCACACTCTTGCCCAATGGAGAGCAACGGCATTTCTCAATTTGAAACTGGGTCCAACTCTGCACCAAAACCAACCTGAAAGTCCTGGAGTATCAATGTCTGAATTTCTGAGCATAAAAGAAAATGACAATAACGGATTTTTCCAGTTTACGGAAAAGCCATTTCAAAAATGCAAACTACAAAATTTGACACTTGATATCTCTAACGCTAGGGCGAGGAAAAACAGGTTATTCTGGACTATACTGGGACCAAAGATTAGACACTTAACGCTACACGAGGTGAACATCAAAAATTTATTCAACACAATCCAAAGTTTTTTGGAGTTTCTTGTGAAGCAAGTTCCAAATCTGGAAAGTTTTTCCTTGAACAATGTGTGCATTGACGGAACGCTGATGGTCAGACCACCAAAAAGAAACCTAGTGATTCAACCAAATGTTAAGACACTTAGCATTTCAAACTGTTTTGCTTTTGAATTTGCACATTTTCCCAATTTAAAGGTATTTTATATTTATTTTTTAATTTCTTGAATTATAATAATACTGAGAACTGAATCAGCAACTAACAAAAATCAATTTTTATAACAAGGAAGTAACACTTGCTTCCTGTGCATACCAGAATATGCGCTATTTGGTGGATTCGAATACTGACATGCACTGGAGGTTAGACACTGCTACAAATTCTTCCATAGAGCGACTAAAGCTTGAAAACTTTGACATACTAAATTACATGTGTTTTAATATCAAATTTACTGGATTAAAACACCTTTCACTTGATGCAAAAAGAAGTAGTGAGGATACTGAATGTTTTTCAAAGTTTATACGTGATCATGCAAAAACTTTAGAAACCATAGAAGCATTTGGAAGTTTGAAAATTCAACCTGCCTACGATTTGATCATAGCAAATCTACCAAATCTAACTGAGTTGCGTGCTTGGGGAAACATCGTCTCAGTCGTGAACTTTACTCCAAACACACCGAATCTAAAATTACTTCATGTGGACCTGTATGGGTTTGAGAAACAGAAAAAAATGAGGGAATATTTAAGTGCTAATTCATCAAAAGAAGTAAAGTGTCCAACCTGGACTTGGATTGGTATTCAGGAAACCGCGTGGCAAACCTTGTCGTACTTTCAACTGAATTATGAAATTTCAAAAGCCGATTTAGAAAATTTCCTAGCAAATAGGTTGCCAAATCTGAAAACTCTCAAGATGGTTTTGAACAAGGAGACGTTTCCCTTTGTGTGTGAAAATTGGCCTGAACTTGAGCACTTGGAGTGCATGTTTGGATCAAGCATTTTAAACGAAAATATAACTGGAACCGATGCCAGCTCATCACTTGGAGGACGCAAAAAGGCACTGGTGGATATGGAAAGTAAGTTTATTGAGTCTTTGTGTTTTTACAAATTAATTTATGCCGTAGTCATTCAATTTTTTTAAACAAATTTTCAGATTTGACATTTTTCAAGCTTCACACTGAATGCAACAAAAGCCTGTTGTCGGATGATTCCGTGAGGACGGGATTTCTGCTCGTGCCAAAACTAAACGATTTGAGCATTTGCGTTTCTCCCGAGGTAAGTCCATCTCAGTTTCAAATCATCGATTTTGTATATTATACTGCTTTTAGAATTTACCACTAATTTACTGATTTTCTTTGTAGTTTTCACAAATTGCAGAAATACTATTAAGACGTGGCATTCAGAGGGTTCAAGTGTATCGGAATTATTCGTCTAATCCTCTTCACACTGGTTGGCAGTGCTGTCGGGATACAGAATATAAAAACTTTATTTTCAAAACACAGGAACCCCCTAAACAGAAACAAAAGTCCAGGAAGTTGGTAAAGCGCTAAATTCCAGCAGCTCATTTTAAATAGAGCTCCAATATTTGGCACCTGCTTGAGAAATTTGACCTATATTGCATTTAATTATGCACAAGTATATCATTTTGTATTGTTAAAAATATTTATCAGCAGTAGGCATTTTATCATTATCATTTATCAAAATATTTTTCATTGTCTTAGAGGATAAGGTATGTTTACGAGTTTTACTATTATATGTTAGTACCCATGTATATTCTTATTATTCTCTAAATTTTGTTTCATCGTCTTCATTCACATTTATCTTGACATCTTTCAAATTTTACACGCAGATATTTGAAGTAAAGCCAAATATCGGCAAATCATTTCTTAAACGATACGCAAACGTGCACAAGTATGTATAAAATTGCTATTTTTAAAATAATAAACTGATACTTACACTTACAGATACCTTATTTTATTTATTGATTTTATCTGGTCATAATATTACTCAAATCTGAATTGATGTTTACTGGTTGGCTCTTAACTAAAACATTCCACCAGTTCAAATTTATATTTTCATATAAAATGGCTGGAGTGTTGCAGTAGAGTATTGATTCTTATTACATACACAATCCATTATCTACATTATTTTTGGTTATTTGCCTTTGACAAGATAACCAGTCAAAACAGCTTTCAACGAAATACCTGACCTGAATTCAGGTATTCGTTTGATAAATTATCTGTGTGGCACTTGGTGGAAATAGCTGCATAAAGTCCAGTTTTAGAATGGGTCCATAATAGACCTCAGTCTCCTCTAACCGATTGATTGAATGTAATAATGATTTTTATTTTATTTTTTTTTGATTACGTCTTAAAACTTTATTTTTATGCTCCTATTCATAAAGAGTTTATTTGTAGTATTTTGCATTCATTTTAAAAGTAATATTTACATTATGGAGATGTTTGTGCTCAAACAAAAATTGGTTGTTTTAAAGTTTTCTACCAAATTTTCATATAAAATTATTTTGTACTCGTCATGTGAGTATAGTCTAAAATAATGCGTATTTATATCCTGACTACATTTTAAGTGGTATATTTTCATTTTATAAAAGGGCAACATACATTCAGTATACAATGTAAAATGATTTTTCCAACGCATAAAAAAGCTTCACAGAACAAAGTGAAATGCATACTCTGGCATATAAATGTGCTTTAGTATGTTTGCCCCAGTGACTGCCAATCTGCTGTCATGAGCAGAAAAGATGCAAGCTCAACAGCTTCACAGATCACATCTGGTTTTTAAAACCACATCGGCGGTAAAGCCTAGAAACAACAACAAGTCATTGTTTCTCCCACAAACAACATATTTATAATTTGAAAATACAATTTAGAAATTTATCAAAAGTTTGTATCAAAGTGCATACCTTGAAACCATTACAATCATGGAGCTGTCTAGAGACAGAGAAGCAGTGACTGCTATTCAACATCCTCTTGAAAACTCACTGGTAAGTTTGTTTACAAAACTGGTCATTTAAGAAAATCTAATTTTCAAGTGAGTTGAAATACATTCGTTTTTAAATTTATTAACAGATACTCGACCTTGTCCTTGGTTACTTCCAACCTTTCGCAACATTTCAAGACTGGAAAATTATTCGCACTGTGTCTAAAACTTGGTATTTTCACACTCTTGCCCAATGGAGAGCAACAGCATTTCTCAATTTGAAACTGGGTCCAACTCTGCACGAAAACAAAGCTGAAAGTCCTGGAGTTTCAATGTCCGAATTTATGAACATAATAGACAATGATAACAACGGCTTTTCCCAATTTACGGAGAAGCCGTTCCAAAAATACAAAGTACAAAATTTGGAATTTGATGTGTCCAACGTAAAGAAAAACAGTTTATTCTGGACTTCAGTGGGTCCAAACATAAGACATTTGACATTACATGAGGTGAACATCAAAAAGTGTTCCAGCACAATGAAAAAATTTATGGAGTTTCTTGTGAACCAAATTCCAAATCAGGAGAGTTTCTCTGTAAGCAATGTGTACATTGAGGGAACGCTGATGGACAAACCACCAAAAAGAATCCTAGTGATTCATCCAAATGTTAAGACACTTAGCATTTCAAACTGTTTTGCTTTTGGATTTGCACATTTTCCCAATTTAACGGTATTTAATATTTATTTATAATTTCTTTGAATTTTATGAATATTGAAATCTAAACTAGTAACCAATCAATTTTAAACAGGAAGTAAGACTTGATTCCTGTGAATTCCGCGATATGGCTTTTTTGATGGATTCAAAACCTCCTCTGGTTGGAAGTCCAGCTGCTGCTACAAATTCTTCCATACAGCGATTAAAGCTTCAAAACGTTGGCATGGACGTGTGTTTTAATCTCCAATTTACTGGATTAAAACACCTTTCAATTGATACAGAAACAAACAAAGGAATTTGTGGCGGTACTAATGGTTCCGAGTTTATAAATAATCACGCAGAAACTTTAGAATCCATTGAAGCAGTTGGAAGTTTGAAACTAGAATCTATTTGGGGGTTGATTACCGCAGATCTACCAAACTTAACTGAGTTGCGTGTTTGGGGAACCATCTTCCCAAGCTTGAGCTTTATTGACAACACACCAAATCTAAAATTACTTCATATGGATCTGTATGGATTTGAGAAACAGGAAGAGATGAAAGAAGATTTACGTGTTAATTCATTAGATGAAGATAGATATGTAATCGGTCGGGACCCAGTAGAGATTTCATCGGTTTTGTATGATCAGGAAACCGCGTGGGAAAATTTGTCTTACTTTCAAATGAATTACGAAATCTCAAAAAAAGGTTTAGAAAACTTTATGACAATATGGATGCCGAATCTCAAAATTCTCAAGACGGTATTGAACAATGTTACGTTTTCCATTGTTTGTGAAAACTGGCCTGAACTTGAGCACTTGGAGTGCATGTTTGGATCAAGCATTTTAAACGAAAATATAACCGGAACAGGCGCTAGCTCGTCAAGTGGAGGACGCAAAAAGGCACTGGTTGATATGGAAAGTAAGTGTAGTTTGTTGTTGCGTTTTTACAAATTAATTTATGCTGTAATCATTCAATTTTTTTAATTTTCAGATTTGACATCTTTCAAGCTTCGCACTGAATGCAACAAAAGCCTGTTGTCGGATGATTCCGTGAGAACGGGATTTCTGCGCGTGCAAAAACTAACTGATTTGAGCATTTGCGTTTCTCCCGAGGTACGTCCATCCCAGTTTCAAATCAAGGATTTTTTATACTGCTTTACACAATTTACTACCAATTTCCTAATTTTTGTTGCAGTTTTCACAAGATGCAGAAATACTCTTAAGACGTGGTATTCAGAATGTTCAATTGTATCGGAACTACACGTCAAATCCTCTTCACATTGGTTGGCAGTGCTGTCGAGATACAGAATATAAAAACTTTATTTTCGAAAAACAAGAATTTCCAAAACGGAAACAACATTCCAAAAAGTTGATAAATTATATTTATTGCGATTAATTAGTTACTAGTATATCATCTTGTATTTTATTAAAATATATATCATTGCTTTAGTGGATAGGGTAATATGTTTAAAAATTGTATTATTTAAGGATATGGGTACTGTTAAATCTGCCTAATTCTAACCCCAGAAAGGTAATTACCGCCACTATTGCTTCACTTATGGGACGTTTAAATGGTCCCATCTGCAAAGCATAAATTTTTAAAAATCATTTTCATTAACATTTTGCAAGTGACATTCTCACAATGTCATTGTGTATATTTGGAATATAATCAATTTTCTGGAAACCGTTTATTAAAAACTGCAAATGTGCACAAGTATATACAATTTATCAATTTTGAAATAAATAACTGTTCTTTACACACAATTATTTAATATTACTGAAATGGATTCTATATATTAACCACACTCATTAAAACCTGATCTTTACTTCAAAAGCTTGGTTTACACTAGAACCATTCAACAAATCAAATGTGTTCCTATGAAATACAAAATGTGGAAATGATGGGTTTATTCTTATCACACACGTATTCGTTTATCAACTTTATCAACTTAAAGTCTTGCCCAAGCAATACAACTTTTAGGGAGTTGCTTGACCTGAATATTTATGATAAACTTTTCTAAGTTGTACTAGGTGAAACTAGCTGGCTAAAATCCAGTTTTGGAATGGACCGATAGCGTAGCTCAATCCGTTCACACATTGTGCAATGTTCCTGCAATTGTCAGCCAACAACAAATTGAAAAACTGTCACAATCACAAACACAAATTTTTACCTACTTAAAAGCCAAAGTAAACTTTTTACTGCATTTTCAAATTTTGCAATATGAAATGACAAAATCTTTCCATATACTCTATTCAATAGTTTTAATTTTTAACGTCATCTCACTGTGTACAAAACCGAAACAGCTAAAGTGTTTGTCCGTACTACAAAACCACCCCCAAAAAGCTTCAGAGAACAAAGTAAAATACCAGTTTTAGTAAGTGAGTATTGGGTAAGTATCCATGCGAACAACTTGTACACACCTTTGGTATATAGTTTCCCCACTTGGTTGTGTTTGAGTAAACAGCACAAGCACCGCAGCGCGACTCTGTAGACACAGCTGTTTGTCAGAGAGCAAAAGACTATAAAGTTTAATACATCAGCAAAGTAATTGTTAAACACTTATATGAGTTTTAGAAATAGAACCAATTTCAAACACAATATCAATTAAATACAACTGATTTGTGTAAATATTAAACCAATTGAATGAACAAAAATGGAGGACCAAGCACTAAAACAAGTACTGATTGGTATTCAGCATCCTCTGGAAAATCCACTGGTAAGTTTTATATACAAAATTGGTCTTTTAAGTAAAACTAAATTACAAGTGAGTTCGAATACATAAGGTTTTTGTTTAATTTATTAACAGATACTGGATCTTGTGCTTGGTTACTTTCAGCCTTTAGCAACATTTCAAGAGTGGAAAAATATTCGTCTTGTGTGTAAAACTTGGCATTTTCAAACTCTTTCCAACTGGAGAGCAAAAGTATTTCTCAATTTGAAACTGGGTCCAACTCTGCATAAAAATCACCCTAAAAGTCCTGGAGTTTCAATGTCAGAATTCATGACACTAATACAAAATTACCAGAACGACTTTTTTCAATTTACTGATAAGCCGTTTAATAAATACAAATTACAAAATTTGGAACTAGATATTTCAAGTGTGAAGAAAAACAATTTATTCTGGACGACGGTAGGACCAAACATTACACATTTGTCACTACACGAGGTGAATATCAAAAAGTTATCCAACACAAAGAAAACATTTATCGAGTTTCTTGTGAATCAAGTTCCAAATCTGGAGAGTTTCACTATGAGCAATGTGTACGTTGAAAAAAGGCTTAAGGATAATCTAACAGAGAGAATCCTAGTAGTTCATCCTAATGTTAAGACACTTAGTATTTCAAAGTGTTTACCTTTTCGATTTGCATACTTTCCCAATTTAAAGGTATTTTATATATATTTACTCTTGAATCATATTAGAATTCAGAACTAAATTAGTAACAAATAAAAATCAATTTTATGACAGGAAGTAACACTTGATTCCTGTGAATACCACGATATGGTTACTCTGTTATGGCCAGATCCTCTTGTTGCTCAAAGTAGGAGCCAACACACTGCTAGGAATTATTCCATAGAGCGATTAAAGCTTGAAAATTTTGCCATGGACGGGTTTCTTCCATTTAAGTTTACTGAACTAAAACACCTTTCACTGGATAGAAAAACAAATAGAAGAACTTGTGGCCGTGCTGGAAGGTTTGCAAAGTTTATAAATTATCATGCAGAAACTTTGGAAACCATTGAAGCATTTGGAAGCTTGAAACTAAGATCTGCTAACGATTTGATCAACGCAAATCTACCAAATCTAACTGAGTTGCGTGCTTATGGAAACATCTTCCCAGACTTGAGCTTTGTTAACAACACACCAAATTTAAAATTACTTCATCTGGATCTGTATGGATTTGATAAACAAGAAAAAATGAAGAAAGATTTAAATGCTGATTCAACATATAAATGTATGTATTTAAGGGACAAGGACCCAGCAGTGTCTACGTCGGTTTTGAGTGTTCAGGAAAACGCATGGCAAAATTTGTCTTACTTTCAAATTAATTACGAAATTTCAAAAAACGGTTTAGAAAACGTTATGGCAAAATGGATGCCAAATCTGAAAACTCTCAAGACGGTTTTGGACAAGGAGACGTTTCCCGTTGTGTGTGAAAATTGGCCCGAACTTGAGCACTTGGAGTGCATGTTTGGATCAAGTATTGTAAACGAAAATATTACTGGAACCGACGCCGGCTCGTCAGGTGGAGGACGCGAAAAGGCACTGGTTGATATGGAAAGTAAGTTTATTTTGTCTATGAGTTTCTATAAATTTATTTACGCTGTAATCAGTCGATTTTTCCAAACAAAATTTTCAGATTTGACAAATTTCAAGCTTCACACTGAATGCAACGAAAGCTTGCTGTCTGGTGGTTGTGTGACGACGGGATTTCTGCGAGTGCCAAAACTAACTGATTTGAGCATTTGCGTTTCTCCCGAGGTAAGTCCATTCCAGTTTAAAGTCAAGGATTTTGTAGATTGCTTTACATAATTTACTACCAATTTCCTAATTTTTGTTACAGTTTTCACAGAATGAGGAAATACTATTAAGACGTGGTATTCAGAATGTTCTAGTGTATCGGAATTATTCGTCAAATCCTCTTCACATTGGTTGGCTGTGCTGTCGGGATACAGAATATAAAGACTTTATTTGCAAAAAACAAGAATCCCTAAAACGGAAACAACATTCCAAAAAGTTGAAAAAGCGCTGAAATTCAGAAAATCATTTTTCAAAAAGCAAAAAGATGCGCACAAACTACAAAAACTTATTATTTACTAGAATTATTTCTATTGCATGTAATTGTTACTACTATATAATTTTGTATTTTCAAAATACTTATCCTTGTTTTAATGGATTAGATATGTCTAAAGATTTTACTATTATGCGTAGGTACTCATGTATATTTTGTAAACTGTGTTTCATCGTATTTTTTCCCATATAACTTAAAATCATTCATATATTAAATGAATAAACTGCCTTACATTTACTGATACTTAATTTTACTTTTGGATTTTAGGTACGCTGTATACTTGAATTGTTAAATTATGAATTATCATTCAATTCATTCAATCTAAATTGAGCTTTACTTGTTGGCTTTACCTTAGAAGATTCCGCCAAATCAAATTAATATTTTCCTACAAGTTGGCTGAGGTGTTGCAGTATAGGTTTGATTCTTATAACATACTCAATCCTTAATCTACATTATTTTTTGATTATTTGCCTTTTAAGTGTAAAATAATTTTGTGGTTTTCCTCTGTGGATAATACTTTCAAACACTAAAATAAAAAATAAAAGCTTTTACTCAATATCCAAACCAAGTATTTCGCATTCGTCATGAGCGTATAATTCTAAGTTAATGCGTAATATTTACATTTTGACCAAACTGTGTGTTGGTATATTATATGCATTTAATAAAATAGCTATACAACGTATAAAATGATTTTCTAACGCATGCGAAAGCCACACAGAACAAAGTGTTATGCCTGCTCTGGCATATAAAGGTGTATTTGGTTATGTTTGCCCCAGGGACTGCCAATACGCTGTCAAACAAGGCATATAGAATAGTATAGTAGTATAGTTCATGAGTTAAAAAGACGCAAGCGCAACAGCTTCACAGATCACATCTGTTTTTTGAATCCACATAGGCGGTAAAGCCTAGACACAGCAACAAGTCATTATTTTTTCCTAAAACAACATTTTAATGATTTGAAGCAAGCAATTTAAAACTAAATGCATATTGAATGAACCCATTGCAATCATGGAACCCTCCAGTGACGAGGAAGTAGTGAATGCTCTTCAGCATCCTTTGGAAAATGCAGTGGTATTGTTTATTTCACAAATATAATATGACATATAAACTTACAAATTTATATTCCTATTTTAATTTTTTGACAGGTACTAGACCTCGTTTTTGCTTACCTTCAAACTTGGGCAACATTTGAAGACTGGAAAATTATAAGAGAAGTTTGCAGAACTTGGTATTTTCAAACTCTTGCCAAATGGAGAAGTATTGCCATTCTTAATCTGAAATTTGGCTCACCACTATATTCCGACCAACTTAAAAGCCCAGGAATTTCAGTGGCTGAATTTCTTACACTGGCAGAAAATGAGACAAACGATTTTTGTCAGTTTACCGATAAACCATATCAAAATTACAAATTGCAAAACCTACAACTAGATTTATCTACCATGAAGGAAAACCATTTATTTTGGAGTTCAGTGGGTCCAAGTATTAGACATTTAACAATATGTAAAGTGAACTTCAAAACATTTACAAACCTCGATGAGAAAGAAAAAGAAATTATGGAGCTGATTGTGAACCAACTTCCAAATTTGGAAAGTCTCGCGGTGAGCAAAGTTTTCTTAGAAGGAATACAAGCTGACCAACCTCCAAAACAAATTACGGTGGTTCATCCGAAGGTTAAGGCATTTAACACTTCAAACTCTTTGACTTTTGGATTTGCAAATTTTCCTAATTTACGGGTAATTTCTAATTACAAGTATTATGCAATTTATATTAAGCATCTTTGTTCTCAATAATGTGTAGTGTTAATTATGTAGGAAGCAACACTGGACTCGTGTAAGCCTTACGACATAGTCAATTTGGTAGAATCAAATGTTCGAAGGAGACTCCGTGTTCGTACCAACAATTCCATAGAGCGGCTAAACCTTGAATTTGTTAAGGTGAAAGCAGAGGAGTTCATTAACATTAAGTTTAATGCTTTGAAACACATTTCAATTGTCATGCATACCAGACTTGATAATCATCAGTGGATGTCAGCATTTATAACAAATCATTCTGAAACTTTGGAAACCATAGAAGTAATCAGAAGCTTAAGGCAATTACCTGCTGATTTGATCAATAGGAATATGTCAAGACTAAGGGAGTTCCGAGCTTGGGGACCCGTTTTATTAGATCTCAGCTTTATTCATTTAACTCCAAACCTTAAAGTGCTTCATTTCGATCTATATGGATTTGAGAAGCAGGAGGAGATGAAAGAAAAGTTAAGCGCTCACCCATCAAAAAAACGGTTGTCTTTATACAAAGGAAACCCAATCGAGTGGAGAATAAATTGGATGAATACACATGTGGTGGAATTTTCGTGTCTGAATTTGCACTACTTTCAAATAAATTACGAGCTTTCATTCCACATCTTGACAATTTTGGCAATATGGATGCCGAATCTTAAAACTCTTAAGACAGTTTTGAACAAGGAGACGTTTACCACTGTCTGTGAAAAATGGCCCGAACTTGAGCACTTGGATTGCTTGTTTGGATCAAGCATTTTGGACGAAAATATTACTGGAATTGTACTAAATTCGTCAGATGTGCGCAAAAAGGCCCTGGTTGATATGGAAAGTACGTTGTGGATTTTTTAAAATTTTCGTTAAACAATCGTATTAACTAATTAACCAAAACATTTATAAAATAAATATTATTTCAGGCCTGACAACGTTCAAGTATTATACTGAATGCAACAAAAGCTTGTTGTCTAATGATTCCGTGAATAATGGATTTCTTAGCGTGCCAAAGCTAACTGATTTGAGCATTTGTGTTTCTCCTGAGGTAAATGATTACATATAACATAGATAAATATACAATTAAATTGTGCTAATTCTATGATCAAAATTGCTATTTTCATTTTACTATTTCCACATTCTCAGTTTTCACAAGATGCAGAAATATTGTTAAGACGTGGCATAGGGAATGTTCAGTTGTATCGGAATTACTCCTCCAATCCGCTTCACAATAATTGGCAGTGTTGTCGGGATACAGAATACAAACGTTTTATTTTCATACTAGAGGAACCCCCACGATGGAGAAAGCATTCCAGGAATTTGGTGTAACGTCAAATTCCTGCAAATCATTTTTGCATGAAACAGAAAATCTCATGAAAATTATTGATCATTTCAGTAAATTAGTTGCCAGGTTCTAACTATAAATTTGTACTTTAAATTATTTATCTTTGTTTTTAAAACATTTACTAGCATATCAATATAGGGGTGATTTGTATATCCTGTAAATTTTGTTTCATCGTTTTCATTTGCGTTTAACTTAACATCATTCACATTTTTCCAGAGACTGACTACTTTATAGATACCGGAGAAAATACAAATTTCTACAAACCATTCATGAAATAACAGGAAATGTACACAAGTGTATAAAATTTATCATTTTTAAATAAATAAACTTTTTTTTCATTTACAATTACTTAATTCTACTGAAATGGATTTTGCGTATTAATAGTACTCAACCAAACCTGAACTTTTCTTAACTAGTGTGTTTTACACTAGAACATTCCACCAAATCAAATTTATGTGTTCACATAATAAGATTGGATGTATCAATAAAGGGGTTATTATTTATTATTATCACACACGTATTCCTTTATTAACGTTGTTTCTGTTTATTTGCCTTTTACAAAACCACTAGCCCAAGCAGCAACTTTGAGGGACTTGTTTGACCTGAATTTCTTGTGATAAGTTTTTCTCTGTTGTACTGGGTGGAAATCGCTGGCTTAAATCCAGTTTAGGAATGGGCCTATAGCGTAGCTTATTCTCTTATGTCCACACATTCTACCACATTGTGAAATGTTCCTGCTTATTGTCAGTCACCAAAAAATTGGAAAACTGTCACAAACACAAGTTTCTACGCACTTAAAAGCCAAAGTGAACTCCTGACTGCATTTTAAATTTTGCAATATGGCCAAATATTTTCATATGACGTATTCCATCGCGTTAATTTATATTGCAATAAATGAAGGTGTTTCGACTAACGATTCGTCACTTACCAAAATTGTTGGCGGTGAGCAAGCAAAAGTTGGCCTTTTTCCTTATCAAGTATGGCTACAATACAAGGGAGCATTTCTGTGTGGTGGCTCAATTCTCAGCACAACACTGATTTTAACGGCATCTCACTGTGTACAAGGCAGAAACGCTAGTAGTTTCTTTGTCATTGCTGGAGATTACGACCGTTCACTGCCAAACAACTTTCGGCAAAATAAAACTGTAAAAAGGATTTTCATGCATGAAAACTACTCGCATAACTTTTTTCGACTAGTTAACGACATTGCTCTGATTGTGTTAAAAAGTCCGCTGGAGTATAACCTAAACGTGAAAAACATTCAACTTCCATTGAAAAATGAGGAGTTTACCGGAATGGCTGTGGTAAGCGGTTGGGGAAAAACGGTTGAAAAGGATCGTCATTTAGTTAATATTTTGAATTATGTGCGCGTGCCGTTGATGCAGAGTGAAATGTGCAGTTGGAGATATTTATGGACTGTTACGGATGACATGCTTTGCGCAGGACAAAGTGGCAAGGATTCTTGTCAAGGTGATTCGGGAGGTCCGGCGGTTTGTACTAGACAAGGAAATGCAATGCAAGACGAAGTGGTACTCTGTGGAATTGTTTCGTATGGAATAGGTTGTGGAAGGAGAATGTTTCCAGGAATTTATACCAAAGTGTCTAGTTTTGTAAATTGGATTGAAGAAAAAGCACTGCAAGTTCACTGCAATGATGGGTAATCTTGTTAATTTAATTGCTAACTAATTTTGGAATGCTTGCGAATTTAGTTTGAAATTTTAAAATATCATTTTGTAGGTCTGGCGAAAGTAAATGTCCATTATTTAGCAATCCTTGCTCCAATGATTCATTCTACTGCTCACTGGACAATACATGCATTCCTAGTACGTTCAGATGTGATGGCATACGGGATTGTTGGTCCAATTTTGACGAGGTTGGATGTCCAGGAAATGACGATGGATTTTTGTGCGCTCCGGATAACAAGCGCATTCCCATGTTGTATAGGTGTGATGGCGATAAAGATTGTGAATCAGGAATTGACGAGAAAGATTGTCCAATTCAGATTGATAGTGATAGCACTTTTGATGATTGCTCAAAAAGTACATTTTCTTGGTGGTGCAATGTTGATGCATACACAAATGCGTACACAAGTTTATAGTAGTTATGATTGTTGTATTAAATATAAATGTTTTAAAATATTCTGGAATTCTGAGATGACAACGTTTTGTATTTTGAAATAAAGAGAAAGTTAAAATAAAGCAATATAATTTCCCCAAAATCAATTATTACTATGCATGTATTACGCCAGAAATATGTATAATATACAATATTGAATTTCTTTCAACAATAGGTATACATAACACGTAAATATATTTATTTAATATTTATTATTAGTATTTACTTTTTATATTTATTTATTACAAAACCCCACTCACATACTTCTAAAAATTTCTTTTACTGCGAAACAAATTGCATGATCTTCAAATGATATGCAACTATTCACTCATAGTATATTACATAATATTATTATGATAATTTATTACACGTTTGAATGTATAAAGTGTCATTTTGATAAATGGCATGAGAAAGTGTATATTGAAACATGTTTGAAAATTTAATGTAAACTCTGTGTTGTGTTGTTTACGTCTCACATTAGCCGCCGGTATGAAGAAAAACATTACGGAGAAAGTAAAAATGCATTAAAATCTGATATAACTTACAGTTATAGACGTTTCTTCATTTTCAGCAATATTAACATATATATAAAACCAAAACTGAAACAATTGCAGCATAGCTTTGCCCATTAATTGTTGATTCGATTGCCGATTTGAAAATAAATCATCACATATGGAAAGTATGTAATTTCGCCATTAGCCTAAACTGTTTAATTTTTAGTTCACTTTAGAAATTATTCAATTTGATTTCATGCAATTAGTATTAACCAATGTAGACAAGAAGACAGGATTTTTAACTTTCACAAGTTTTGCGTATATTTTACACAGTATATTCCTGTTTCTTACTTCTACCAATTCTACTTTTACAAGATTTCAAATGGTGTCGAATATAAGCCGAGTTAAAAAATTTCATGTCACAAAATGCACACGACTTTCGCATTGCCTGCCCATGAACAATAATCATATGCCTTTCTCTTATATCGTTGGAGGAAGACTCAAATCCACACTTGCTGCAAAACACCACTTTCTCTCCCAAATGTTTACGCATGTGCCTATCAAGACTTCTTTTTTGTTTCCACTTTCCTCCACAGAAAATGCACTCAAAACTCTGCAAGTCTTGATGACGCAAGGCGTGCTTCTCCATATCCGGTTTAGAGACATACCCTTTCCCACACACCTCACATTTCCAACTTCTTGTTACCTTCCAACCTCTCGTTCTTGCAGATGCCGGCGAATGTGGTAGTTCAAATTTAGCTTGACACCATAGGCTTTTCCGCATAACATACAAACATGGTCTCGTACTTTTAAATGCACTAGTTTAACATGCTTTTTCATATCCTGCTTATCAGAAAACCTTTTTTCGCAATTTGGACATTCAAAAAGTTTTACTCCTTTTTGATGAGCACTCAGTTTATGCCGCTGTAGCATACTATGATACTTGAAAGCATTGTCGCAAATGTCACATTTGAAATTTTTCTCATCAACGGCAGTATGCATGTAGCCAATATGCTTTTTAAGATGAGTTCTATAAGAAAACCGACGTTCGCAAAATTCACACTGAAATGGTTTATCGCCTTGGTGAAACACACGCATGTGATTAAGCAAATGAGGCTTCTGTGTGTAACTTTTTTCAGGACAGATTTCGCACTTGAAAGGTTTTTCCTTGGTATGCACTCTTAAATGAACTTTATATTCTCCCTGGTGATGAAATGTTTTACTGCAATAACCGCAGTTATATTTTCCTGGAAATTTATCGGCATGGTTTTGACGTTCGTGTTGTATTCTGGTTAAACTATCAGGGAAACTAAGATCACAAACACGACATTGTTCTGGATTTTCCTCGATATGCTTCCTCAAGTGTTGATTTAGGGAATCCCTTTTTGTGAATCCTTTGTTGCAAAAAATGCAAACAAACGGACGAGTTCCGGTATGTACTCTTTCGTGCACTCTACGATAGGATTGATGAGGAAAAGTTTTATCACAATAGTGACATTTATAACGTTTGTTCTTCATTTTGAGTTTGAAATATTTCCCTGAAATGATTTTTTTCTTTAGAAAATAAATTTTGCAGATGACTAAGTACACCACCAGCCTGACTTTAGAATGTATCCTATGAAACTGAAATAAAAATATCCAATTTTAATTAGAGATGTATATATGCATGGGTTCAATTCAGTATCAAATTTTTTTTGAATGCATCATTTGTGGCTTTGAAGGAGTGGCTCTAACCTTTGAACCGTGTTTTGTATAATAACGGGGTACATAAGAATTATTTTAGTCTTCTGTAAGTTTAGCAAAAAAAACAGATTGCCGTACACGTCATCAGCAATTGCGCAACACAACGTTGATGGTAAATACAAAGTCAAAGATAAATGTTATACGCAGTAACTGACCGACCATGTTTTGTTTTGTTTTTGAAATTATATAGTGTGTGATGTTAGACACATTATCTTTAACAAGCATCAATTACGTAAATCAGTTTTATGAAAAGAGGTTAAAACGCAATATAATGCTGTCATATAGAATAAGCACGGTTTTCTCAATTTATGGTAGCTAAGTATAATCAGAAGTTTAAATTACATTACTTCATATAGTGGTGTCTGTGGGTCTGTTGACTGCTGAAGATGACAAAAAGAAAAACTCTACAAGAACACTGTGTGTGGTTTCCACTTATATAATAAGGGATACATTTTTCATGCATTTTTAAACGCTGTTTGACAGCGTGCAAACAAACATGCAAAAAACAGCATAAAACCCTAAGCTTCGCAAGAACGTCACAAGCTGTTGAGTTTTGAGTTCTTTGCTTGAGATCAGTTGAGTTCAAAATGAGATTGCAAACCAAGCAACCTCTGTTTATATACGGACTCACTGGGTTGGATGTTGAGTTGAGCTCTAACAAGGTCATTCAGACGTGAAAGAATTGAGCTGAGTCAACTCAGTTGAGTTTTTGAGAGATGCTTGAATGTTAGATAGATGCCTGGCAGGTTTTTAATGTTGGAATATATGCTTGACAATTGCATGTACTGGCACATAAAAACGATTAATGATTCGCATTTTAATGTGTAATTTCACTACAAATATATTTGTCTTGATATTTCAGAACTTTTTATTTGATTTTTGAAACGATACAATTTGGTTAATATAACTATCAAATAGTTTCCTAGTATCCATTTTTACAGATTATTTTGCCTTTTCTTAGTTACTTCTAATTTTGCAATGTTTCCAATGCAACCGAACACCACCCACGATAAACAATTTTACCAAAAAATATACACGACTTCCCCTTTGTCTGTCCATGAACACTAATGAAATGCCTTTCTCCCACCTTTGGTGTAGAACTCAAATCACGCATATTGCAAAACGCTACTTTTTCTCCCACGTGTTTCAAACTGGAAATGATTTTTATTCTTTACTGCTTAATAACTGTGAATTATCTGTTGCATTGTCATGCAACTTTAAAAACTTCAGTATACTAAACTACCTATACTAAACTTAAAAAACAAATAATAATATGGTATTATATATATATATATACATATATATATCATTGCTCACCTCAGACGTAACGTGACGTGACGTCTCATCACCGGACAGCTCCTAATAAAGCTTTGTTTGTTTTTGTGCTGTTGACATGGAGACAAAGGGTTGCTCGGCAAAAGGACAATCGCAACAAAATGTGCTCGAGCTCTGGCCACCAAAACTCGATACCAAACACACACCTGTCACATGCATGTGTTGGGTTTACTTTCCCAATTCACAATCTTCAATTCGTTCCAAATGAATCTAGTATAGTAGAGGCAAAGCTAGAGGTGAAACCAGGTATATTTAGCTTATCAATTGAAACTTGTGATCCGTTTGGGTTATCATTGTGTTATGTACTCTAAATAAAATGTAAAAGTAATTTTTCTTTTATTTGCTCAGATTTTCAATTTTGGCAAATTGATGTTTAGTTTTTACTTGTTCTAAGTCAGCTTAATTTTTTTGCCTAGTTACTGGTGAAAAAATGAGCGGTCAAAGAAAGGAAACTGCTTTACATAAAAGCACTAGGTCAGAAGTGACAGTAAGAGCCCGGAAAAGACAGGCAATCCAAGCGGTGTTTGGTCAGCCAGAGGTATATTTTAAAACTATTGATTTATTGAATTTGAATTATAAATGCAAAACAATTTGCAAATTTGATTTAATATTCATTGTAAATCTTTATAGCTTCTGGAATTTATCTTGGACTGGGCGATTTACGAAACGAATGAGAAATTTAATGTACAAATTTTACATCCAAAAACGCTAAGGGCGGTGCGCCTGGTAGACAAGGCTTGGTTGACTGAGGTAACCAGCCTGCTGAGAAGCAAAAAGAAACCACTTTTTCATCTTAAATTGACACAGAACAACTCATTGGAAGCACAAGAACAATTGTTGGACGAGTTTGCTGAAACTTTTAGCAGAAGAGTGGAGAAGCTTTTCCCAACTTTCAGCTTTAATATTCCAGAAGAATTCTTTTGTCGTGAAAATTATGACAGTTTGGTGACCTTTCTGCGTCAATGTGCGGAAGGACTTGTGTGGTTGGAAATGACAATGCCCGAGAATGAGGGAACGCTACCCAGAATTCTTCCCATTGTGGAATTACCCATTTTACATAAGCTCGCCATAAAGTTTTCAGGTCAGAGTGTAGATGATAACTTGTTAGAAAACGAATTGGTTCTCTGGAATTCATCAAACGAAATCTGCTTCATGCAAACGGTTCTAAACAGGGCTCAGTCTCTGAAGGAGTTAATGTTTATAATGTATGGAAAATTTGGATGTTGTGCTCCAGTTGGTTTTGAGACTTTAACTTTACCAAAGTCAATCACCAGATTGGATCTAAGTTGTGAAATGACAAGCAGTCAGCTCAAACTGTTGGCAAAAAACAAATTACCAAACTTGCACAATCTTTGCCTTTATTTGAATAACATTTCCTACGAAGAAGGGTTGCTATCAACAGTTTTAGCCAACTGTTGCGAACACTTGCAAAGCCTCGTAATTACTGGAGAACTTAATGAAGGCCGGAATCGAGTCACTAATTTTGTACGTTTCCCTATTATGAAAAAATTGACATTTTTAACATTCGCCAATACCGTGGTTGAGTTGGAAGATCATCATCTCTTGCTGAATAAGTGCTTCCCAAAATTAAGCACTTTAAATATATTTTATCAAACGTTGGAAACCATGCACAAGTGGATTTCTACAAAGTCTATGGAATCTGTGGACAAATTGGGCTTGGCTATGATTGATGATAGCTTGAATTATACACGAGCGTTAAATCGGGAATTCATGCAAGCTGTCAATTTGTCTTATCCTAACGTTCGCCGGCTTACACTAGAATTGTCCTCTGGAACGCAAGAGAGTGGACTAAAATACATGTTTATGGAAATGAGACAACTGACGCATTTGACTATTCAAGTGTCTGGAAGCGAAACCATTACAAACTCTGACTACTGGGATTCTGTCTTCACAGGAATACCTATATCAGTAGTAACTGATTTGCGAAAAAATCCCGGTGTTCAGTACACTTTTACTTCAGTACTTGATAAGATGCCTTCTATTAGAATGCTAGCAAGTAAAAATAACCAAACGGTTTTCGAAAAATTGATAGTTGTTTGATTTGTAATAATATTTTTAAATAATTCCAGAGTTGCAGAATCTGTCGTTGGATGCAGATAATATAAATACGAGTTGGCGGAACGCGCCCCTCATTTCGGATTTGACGTTTACTTATGCTTTGCTGAAAATGTCAAAACTGAGAAACCTCTATTTGCATAGAAGATTCAAGGTAATTAACAACATAATACTGTTTCAAATGCAAATTACTACGAGCAATATATCATTTCTTTAATGTTTTTTGCACTTTATAAATTTTAGGCATCAACTTTGATGACAGCAACGTGGAAGCAGAAAATGTGCACGATTGAATACAACAAATATAGTAGAATTAAATAAACCAACTTAAAAACAAATAAATTTAGTGATGTAGAGCTTTGGTACAAATAAAGGCTAGCATAATATGTATTTTTAGGAAAGGATAAGTGTTGCGCATTCACGAATACGTTCTTCTATCCTTTCAACCTTTCATCTGGTTCAATACTATTGTGGACAAAAACGTGAAAGAAAAACAACAAACTGTGAATAGTGTTTAGGTTACATATCGCATCCCATTAGTAATCAGCAGTATTTCAAAAACTAAGTTGCTACCGTACAGAATATTTTTCAGAATAACCTCTGCATTCACTTTTCAGTACATCACATTATTATACTTTTATCCATTTCCCATTTTACTAACTTTTTAAAGGGTCTTATAAGAAACTCTTATCGAATATAAAATACAATACTTAATTTTGAAACTAGTTTTTATTTGGTTATCTTTAAATTCAAACCAATTTGTGATAAGAACTAATCCTTTACATACATGGCCGTACTTAAGGTCGAATGTCACGTCCTTATAATACTTCTGATTCTTCAGTAAACTGCAAAAAAGAGAAAACATTAAAATCACAGATATTATATCAAAAAATAGTTGTCAAATACTTTAATGGCTTACCTCAGGCGAAACACTTGATTGCAATTGAACATTTGGAATGTTGCTTAAAGTCCCCGGTTTAGAATAAAACGCTTGTATTGAGAATCCCGACAGCACTGCCAATCATTGTGCAAAGGATTTGACCAGTAATTTCTATATATTTGAACTCTCTTAATGCCACGCCTTAATAGTATCTCTGCATCTTCAGAAAACTGCAAGAAAATATTAATTTCATCAAAGCAGTTTACAAATCCATTAACTACGGCAATGTAATGAATTACCTCAGGTGAAACGCAAATACTCAAATCCATTAATTTTGGCACGCGCAGAAATCCATTCGTCACAGAATCATCAGATAACTGGCTTTTGTTGCACTGAGTATGACACTTGAAAGTTGTCAGGTCTAAAATATAAATTTTGAAATAAAATTAGCTACTTATACCCAAAATATAAATAAGTTTTAAAAAGCTTACATTCCATATCAATCAATGCTTTGTTACATAATCCGTCCAATGAGCCTACATCAATTCCAGTAGTATTTTCGTTCAAAATACTGGATCCAAATAAACACTCCAAATGCTCAAGTTCGGGCCATTTTTCACACACAATGGGAAACGTGTCCTTAGTCAAAACTGTTTTCATCGTTTTCAGATTTGGCATCCATTTTGCCAAAGTTTCTAGACTATCCTTTGTAAGTTCGTAATTGATATGAAAGTAGTGCAAATTTAGCCACAAAATTTGCTCATCGCCAACTTCTGCATTGGTTATCTCTATTATGTCCGATGTGTATACATACCAACTTCCATCTACTGAACCCGTACATAAATCCTCTTTACTTTTTTCCTGCTTCTCGAATCCATACAGGTCCAAATGAAGTAGCTTTAGATTTGGTGTGTGACGAATAAAGTCAAAATTCGAAAACACGTTTCCCCAAGCTCGCAACTCAGTTAGGTTTGGCATATTTTCACTAATCATACAAGTACCGCTAACAGAAGATTTTGTCAAGCTTCCAAATACTTCAATGATTTCTAAAGTTTTTGCATGATTTTTTATAAACACCGACAAAGGTATAACATCAACACAAGTCTGTATATCTCTATCTCTGTCAACTGAAAGGTATTTCAATGCAGTAAATCGTACAAGAAGAAACTCTCGTGCATCCATGGGACACTTGTCAAGCGTTAGTCGTTGTATAGAGGAATTTTTAAAATAGACAAGTCCCTGAATCACTGGAGGATTAGATTCCACCAAATTGGCCATATCTATAGATCCACAAGATTTTAGCGTTACTTCCTGTCATAAAAATTTAAACACAATTTGTGAACAATCTAGAGACATGGTCTAACTTTCGTTTTTTAAAATTTATGTACTAAATTACCTGTAAATTAGGAAAGTTTTCAAATCCAAAAGCTAAACATTTAGAAACGCTAAGCGTCTTAACGTTCGGATGAACCACTTGTATTCTTGGTGGCTTCTCCAACCGCATTCCGTCAATGTACACATTGCTCACAGAAAACCTCTCCAAATTGGGAATTTGATTCACAAGAAAGTCCATAACTTCTTTCACTGTGTTTGTAAAGGTTTTAATATTCACTTCGTCTAGTGACAAATGACTAATATTTGGTCCCACTGACGCCCAAAATAAATTATTATTCTTCACAGTAGACACATCAAGCACCAAATTTTGTAATTTGTATTTTTGATACGGCTTATCCGTAAACTGAAAAAAGTGGCCATGGTCATTTTCTATTATTGTCAGAAATTCAGACATTGAAACTCCAGGACTTTCAGGTAGGTTTTGGTGCAGAGTTGGGCCCAGTTTCAAATTGAGAAATGCTGTTGCTCGCCATTTAACAAGAGTTTGAAAATACCATGTTCTACACACCGTGCGAATATTTTTCCAGTCCCCAAATGTTGCTAAAGGTTGAAAGTAATCAAGAACAAGATCCAATATCTGTGAATAAATTGAATAATGAAGTAATCTATTTAAACTCGTTTGATAACAGATATTTTCCTTGATGCCGGTTACTGTTTGTTTGTACCAGAAAACTTACCACTTGATTTTCCAGAGGGTGATGAAAAGCCATCACTGCTTGATTGTCCTTAGCGTCCTCGTCCTCCATGATTGCAAATCTATTTATGATTTGCACAAATTAACTTGTTCGATTAAAAGTTTGATTTATTTCTCAAAATCTATTGGTGTTGTAGATAAGTTGTGGGCTACCGCTGCTTGCGGTTATATTTTCTGTCGACTTTTACAAAACATCTGTGTTTGCTGTGGCGTGCTTGTGTTGTCTCTGCTCAAAGCACACTAAAGTAGCAAGTGGGAAAATACACACTGAAAGTCTCTCTGGTCTGGTACATACCTATTTACCAGAGTTGCCGGTTGGTGCTTTCCTTTGTTTCTGAAGCTTGGCTTTGATGAGCTCTGAACAACGTTGTATGAACCAAATGGCTTTTCTGCAAAATGTCATCACCTTTGATGATAGAAGTGTGGAATGAGGAAATGCGCCAGATTGAATACAGCAAATGTTCTAGATTTATAGTGATAAATAAATAAACTTACCAATAAATAAATTCATTGATGCACAGCTTTCTTTAATACAGAAAATTAGTACAAACACTTTGCGTGTATTTTAAAGAAACAATAAGAGTATTGAGTCTTCGTGCATGTATTTTTCTAATCTTTTATCTGGTCCTATATACTACTGCGGAGTGTTGACAAAAACATGAATAAAAACCGCAAAACCATTTACAACCAGAATACTGTTTATATATCACATCTCATTAGTAATCAACAGTACTGTAAAAACTAAGTTGATACATTATCGAGTATTTTTACGAATAACCTATACATTTACTCTCAAATAAATCACATCACTATATGTTTTTATTTATTTTGCATTTTAGTAGTTGTTTACTACATTTTATAAGAAAACATTTATTAATGTAAAACACAATATTTTTATTTGAAACTACTTTTTAAATATTTGGTTATTGATTCAAACCAATGCGTAATAAAAACTAATCTTTTTCACACATTGTTGTACTTTATTACTGGCTTTAAATTGAGTTTTAGTAACTGCAAATACAGAGGAATTCTAAAAAAATTGAAAATAAAGACGAATGTATGTATGTATGTACGAAAAAATGAATGTATAATATTAACA
Source organism: Entomobrya proxima (assembly GCA_029691765.1). Taxonomy (NCBI): domain Eukaryota; kingdom Metazoa; phylum Arthropoda; class Collembola; order Entomobryomorpha; family Entomobryidae; genus Entomobrya; species Entomobrya proxima. Next base: position 41,722,926 of record CM056172.1, read on the forward strand.
TATTGACACAATAAACCACTGAATATAATACTTCAGCAATATTACAAAAGCATTTACAAATACAGATATTAAATTAACTGAAATAAAAATCTTTATGAGCTTGTTTGCGGTTTAAAAATAATAATTTGTTGATACTTGGTTTACTACGGCTTGTCTGAAATACAGCGGCACGGAAATTTCTCTGGCATAAAAATAAAACTTCTATACTCCCTATACCGAGCAGTGCCTGTTGGTGTGAAGAGGATTTGTACAGTAATTCCGAAATATCTGGGCATTTTTAATGTCACGTCCTTATAATACTTTTGATTCTTCAGTAAACTGCAAACAAGATAGAAAGCACGAATATAACAGATTCGAATATTAGTAAAACAGTTCTAAAATAATGTAATGGCTTACCTCAGGCGAAACACATGATTGCGATTGAACACCTGGAATGTAGCTACACTAGCAGTCCCCGGTCTACAACAATACGTTTGTACTCAGAATCCCGACAACACTGCCAATTATTGTGCAATGGATTTGACGAGTAATTTCTATATAGTTGAACGTTTCGAATGTCACATCTTAATAGTACCTCTGCATCTTGAGAAAACTACAGAAAAAATAGATTTCTAAAACGTTTCAAACGTTTCAAGCAGTTTTCACATCAGTTAACTCATGTAATGTAATGCATTACCTCAGGGGAAACGCAAATACACAAATCCACTAATTTCGGCACGCGCAGAAATCCTATCGCCACACAACTATCAGATAACCGGCTTTTGTTGCACTCAGTATGTAATTTGAAAGTCGTCAGGTCTAAAACAAAAATTTAAAGTTGAAATAAAATTAGCTACGTACTTTAAATATAAATAAGTTTAAAAAGCTCACATTCCATATCAATCAATGCTTTGCTACGTTGTCCGTCCAATGAGCCTTCATCAATTCCAGTAATATTTTCGTTCAAAATACTTGATCCAAACGAACACTCCAAGTGCTCAAGTTCTGGCCATTTTTCACAAACAATGGGAAACGTGTTCTTATTCAAAACTGTTTTAAACGTTTTCAGATTTGGCATCCAGTTTGCCAAAGTTTCTAAACTACCCTTTTTAAGTTCTTGATTGATTTGAAAGTAGTGCAAATATCGCCACGAAATTTGCTCGGGCAGTCGGAGGGGTACTGCATTGGTAATCTCTATTGGGTCCCTATCGGTTATATACCAATGTCCATCTACTGAACCAGTACTTAAATCCTCTGTAAGTTTTTCCTGCTTCTCGAATCCGTACAGGTCCAAATGAAGTAGTTTTAGATTTTGTGTATGTCGAAAAAATTTAAAATCTCCAAACACATTTCCCCAAGCTCGCACCTCGGTTAGGTTTGGCATATTTTCAATAAACATACATGTGCTGTTAAGAGCAGGTTGTTTCAAGCTTCCAAATGCTTCAATGGTTTCTAAAGTTTCTGCATGATTTTTAGTAAACTTTGACAGAGCTAAAAAATCATTCTCCGTAAAAGTCCTTTTACCGATATATCTGTGGACTGACAGGTGTTTCAATGCAGTAAATCGAAGCAGAACAAAATGTCGTGCATCTAAGTTACACTTGTCAAGCGTTAGTCGTTCTATTGAGGAATTGGTAAGAAAGGCAAGTCCTCGAATTAACGGAGGATTTGATTCCACTAAAGTAGCCATATCTTTGGATTCATAAGATTCCAGTGCTACTTCCTGTCATAAAAACGAAAACAAATTTTATGGACAATCTAGAGACATTGTTTAAAATTTTATTTTGTGAATTATCGTAATAAATTGAAAATTACCTGTAAATTAGGAAAATTTGCAAATCCGAAAGCAAAACAGTTTGAAATTCGAAGTGCCTTAACATTTGGATGAACCACTAGGATTATTCTAGGAGGTTTCTTCATCCGCTTTCCATCAATGTACACATTGCTCACAGCAAAACTCTCCAGATTTGGGATTTGGTTCACAAGAAACTCCATAACTTCTTTCATTGTTTTTGTAAACGTTTTGATGTTCACTTCCTGCAGTGACAACTGTCTAATATTTGGTCCTACTGACGTCCAAAATAAACTGTTTTTCTTCACGTTAAAAATATCAAGTACCAAATTTTGTAGTTTGTATTTTTTGAAAGGTTTATCAGTAAACTGTGAAAAGTTGCCATGATCATTTTCTTTTAGCGCCAGAAATTCAGACATTGAAACTCCTGGACTTTCAGGCTGATTTTTATGCCAAGTTAAACCAAGTTTCAAATTGAGAAATGCCGTTGCTCTCCAGTTGTTAAGAGTTTGAAAATACCAAGTTTTACACACAAGACGAATATTTTTGCAGTCCTCAAATGTTACCAAAGGTTGACAGTAAGCAAAAACAATATCTAGTATCTGTTAATAAATAAAATGATAAAGTAATATATAATATAAATTGTATATAAACTCGCTTGATAACATTTTTGACACCGTATATTGCTTTTTGTACAAGCAGACTTACCACTTGATTTTCTAGTGGATGCTGAATAGCCATTACTCCTTGATCGTCGTTCGTATCTTCCATAATTAAAACACAATATAACGTTTCTACGCAATTAGAAGTATTTAATTGATTTGTTTGATTAATGGTTTGGTTTATTTTAAAAAATCTATCGGTGTGTTTAACAAGTAGTAGGGTTGTTGCTGCTTTAGGCTTTATTATCTGTTGACTTTTTGCAAACAGCTGTGCATGCATAGCCGTTCTTGTGTTGTCTCAGCTCAGAGCACACTGACGTATCAAGTGGTGAAGTATACACTGATGAAAGTCTGAAAGTATATCTGGTACGTACCTATTTACAAGAGTTGGTATTATGCTTTGTTCTTTGAAGCTAGACTTTGACCTATGAAAAACGCTGTATGAAACAAAGTGTTTTTTTTACAAAATGCATAGGAACAATCAGAATTTGGTTGAAATTATTATTACCAATCCTCAATCTGTGTAACTTGCTCAATATAACGAAACCATTACATTGGATGGTCGAAATTATTTACGCTCCTGAACGATTGAATATTATGGATTAATCATGTTCTCTACAAATAACTTATTGGTTTAATTACTAAATTTTAGATATGACTAAAACCTACAGTAAACGATAATACGATTTTTAAATTCTTTGTCTGCTTCTATTATTTTCAACACACTTAGGGTTTCCAACGCTTTATAAAGTTATAACGCAAGTGATCTTGAAAAATAGTTTTGCTGGTTTAAAAGAAGGAAGTATAATTATCAAAATGCGAATGCGCTATTATTTACAAAATGGATAGTATAGTAATCCCCGCTTCCAATGTCATGACTCGCACAAATGTATTGATGTACAGCTTTCTTCAGTACAAAAATTCAAAAATATCACAAAAAAACTAACGTGTGTTTTTAAGGAACGGTAGGAGTTTTGAGTATTCGTGCATGTAGCTTTCCAACCTTTTTTCTGGCTCTATACTATTGTAGAGTTGAAACGTAAACGTGAATAGCAAACAGCAAAATCTGTGACAATCAAAATGCTGTTCATATATCACCATTAGATATCAGCAGTATTTCAAATCTTAATTGCTACGGATTCATAAAATGTTTCAGAATAACCGATGAATTTGATTGATAATAAATCAAATTATTATACGTTTATCTTCTTGCCATTTCAGTGCGTTTTATGGAGATTTATAGGCAAACCGTATTATTAATATAAAATACATTATTTTGATATGAGAGAACTTTTCATTTATTTCGTATTTATTTATTTTATCTTTAGATCCAAACCAATATGTGTTAAGAACTAGTCCCTTTCATACATTGCCGTACTCAAGCGGTTTTAAGAAATCACAAATATAAATGAGTTAAAATTAAGTAAATGCAGAGGCGTAGAAAAATAAAAACTGGATTTAAATGAACTTAAAGTTTTATAATATTACCACATAATAAAACAAAATACTATATCAATGATACAAACACTTTCAAATACAAACTAATATTTAATTAACTTAAATAAAAATTTCATGAAGGGTTTGTTTTAAAAACAGTTTGTTGAAGTTCGTTTCCTTACCACATTTATGAAATATTGTCTTTAGAGCAGTCAGCAGAAGTTCATGTGGCATGAAAATCAAACTTCTGTATTTAGCATCAATTGGTCTGTAGAAATTTTGACAATACAAGTAGTTCCAATACATATATGGGATCAGTATGTAACGTTCTAATAATACTTCCGCTTCTTCAGTAAACTGTAAAAAAAGAGAAATCATTAATACTACAGACACTACATTAGTAAAACGGTTGAAAAACTAAAATACTGTAATAGCTTACCCCAGGCAAACCACATGATTGCTGATTGAACGTCTGAAATGTAGTTACTGTCTCGGAGTAAAAACAAAATGTATGTATTCATTATCCCGACAGCACTGCCAATTATTGTGAAGAGGATTTGAAGAGTAATTTCGATATAGTTGAACTCTCCTAATACCACTTCTTAATAGTATCTCTGCATTTTGAGAAAACTGCAAAAAACATTAATTTCAAGAAAGCATTTTACACATTTGTTAAATAATATATTGTTATGCATTACCTCATGAGAAACGCAAATACTCAAATCCAATAATTTTGGCACGAGCAGAAATCCATTCGTCACAGAATCATCAGATAATTGGCTTATGTTGCATTCAGTATGGAACTTGAAAGTTGTTAAATCTAAAATATTTATTTAAAGAGAGTACACAATTAGCTATTTACCTCAAATGAAAAATAAATACGTTTTAAAAACCTTACATTCCATATCAATCAATGCTCTGCTATGTTGTCCGTCCAATGAGCCTTCAGCAATTCCAGTAATATTTTCGTTCAAAACGCTAGATCCAAACAGGCACTCCAAGTGCTCAAGTTCGGGCCATTTTTCACACACGACGGGAAACGTGTCCTTATTCAAAACTGTTTTCAACGTTTTCAGATTTGGCATCCATTTTGCCAAAATTTCCAAACTGTCTTTTTCAAGCTGGTAATTTATTTGAAAGTAGTGCAAATTCCGACATAATTCCGACCGATAGACAGTTTTCACATGTTTATCGGTATTTTTTATTTCCATGTTCCACTGGTAATCAGACCAGTGTTCATTTGATAGTTCAGCACTCAGCTTTTCTTTCATCAATTCCTGCTGCTCAAATCCATATGGGTCTAAATGAAGCACTTTTAGGTTTGGTGTGATATCAAGGAAGTTTAGGTCTGAAAAATTGCTTCCCCATGCACGCAACTCAGTTAGCTTTGATAAATCCCCACTCAACATAGAAACACTTCTAACAGGTGATTGCCTCAAGCTTCTGAATACTTCTATGGTTTCCAAAGTTACTGAATGTTTCATTATAATTGCTGACATCCAAGGAAGATTGAAATCAAATTTGGTATTGTTGCCAATTGAAAGGTGCTTTAGTACAGCAAATTTAATGCTGAGGAATCGGTCTCCGTCCACGTTAACATATTCAATGTTTAGCTGCTCTATGGTATTATTGGTACGAACGGCTTGTTCCCGATTTAAAGCAGGATTGGATTCTATCATATTGGCTATATTCAGTGGCCTACACGACTCCAGTGTTACTCTCTACAATATTTTACAAAATACATGATTTAGAATACAGATGCATAGTATGAATCAGTGATGGGCATTCAAATCTCACTCCCCTCCCACTCCCACTCCTCCGTGTCAGTGAGACAAACCCCTCGCTCCCACTCCACTCATTATTTGCCCAGATCCTATCACTCACTCCCACTCCCACTCACCTGGGGAAAAAATTTGACCACTCCACTCCTCCCTCACTCTTCCAAATTTTAAGAGGCCCAAATGTGTCATATATTGCCAAGAAAGGCAAAACATGGTGCTAAAATTGCGGTTTAATAAGAAAAACATGGGGAAAATTGCAAGTTTTTTGCAAAAAGTGCGCACTAAACCCACAAAAACTGCAATTTATGCACGCAAATATAGAAAAATTTAGCATTTTGGGGCAAAAATTACTAAAAATTCCTTTATTTTGTGTTCATTTTGAACCCCTCCCTCCCCTCCACTCATTTTGCTCGCTAAGTTCTACCCACTCACTCCACTCCACTCGCCAACTTGTTGAAAATTTGACCCCTCCACTCCACTCCACTCTTTCAAAGCCAAAAAATGCCTCACTCCACTCATTTTCCCCACTCTCACTCCCCCTCTAGGAGTGGAGTGCCCATCACTGGTATGAATTATATTTATTATTTATAATTGCTAAATTACCCGTAAATTGGGAAAGTTTGCAAATCCAAAAGCAAAACAGTTTGAAGTGCTGAATGATTTAACCTTCGGATGAACCACTGTGATTTGTTTTGGAGTTTGATCAGCCTGTTCTCCTTCTATGAAAACTTTGCTCACCGCAAAACTCTCCAAATTTGGAATTTGGTTCACAATCAGCTTCATAATTTCTTTTTCTTTCTCTTCTGGATTTGCAAATGTTTTGAAGTTTATTTTGTGAAGTGTCAAACTTTTAATATTTGGACCCACTGAGCTCCAAAATAAATTGTTTTCCTTCATGGCAGATAAATCTAGCTGCTGGTTTTGCCATTTGTAATTTAGAAATGGTTTATCGGTAAATTGACAAAAATCATTCATCTCATTTTGTGTCAGTGTAAGAAATTCAGACATTTCTGGGCTTTTATGTTGGTCTGGATAGAATGGTGGACCCAGTTTCAGATTGAGAACGGCAGTGCTTCTCCATTTAGCAAGAGTTTGAAAATACCAAGTTCTGCAAACTGCTCTTATAATTTTCCAGTCTTCAAATGTTGCCAAAGTTTGAAGGTAAGCAAAAACATGGTCTAGTACCTGTTAACAAATTAAAATATAAATTTGTATTCATTTTAAAACAAATCGGTAATTTTACTTATTTGAGAGGGAACACTTACAAGTGAATTTTCCAGAGGATGCTGAATAGCAATCACTGATTCTTCGGCTCCGGAATGCTCCATGATTTGAATGGATATAGGATATGCACTATGTTACTAATTATACATAAGTTTTTAAATTGTAGTTTTCAAATCGTAAAACCGTTGTTGGTGGAAAATTTAATGGGTTGTTGATGTTTCTAGGTCTTACCGCCTCTGTGGTTTTAAAAAACAGATGTGATCTCTCAAGAGGATGCGCTAGCGTCTTTATAGCTCATGAAAGCATATTTGCAGTCACTGGGGCAAACATACCCAAGTACGTTTATATGCTAGGGTAGAGTAGGCATCTCACTTTGTTCTGTGAAGCTTTTGTACGCGTTGAAAAAATCACTTTTGTGTATGTGTACCTCTTTTACTAAATGAAAATATACAACTTAGAATATAGTCAGGATGTAAACACGTATGAAAATTGAACTATACTTGCATGACGAGTGCAGAATATTTTTATATGGAAATTCGGTTTTGATTTTTGTCTTTGTGTTTGTTTATTTTTGGTTGAGTAGAGACAACCACACAATGTAAATGTTACGTCAAACGTGAACGCAGAATACTACAAATCTACTCTTTATGAATAGAGGTATATTAATAAAATTTTGTCACATACCAACATAAACTTTGAATCACATGCGAATATTTCGCTACCCATATAGTAAGTCACCTAATAATAATATTAGTACTTGCTTGATTGCACAACTTGTTAGTTTAGTAAATGAAATGATGAAAAATGTTTGAACATTTAATGTAATGGAAGAATGACATTATGGCGAAAGAGTATTAAAAACCATAACTTAGATTTATGGAAAATTCATATTTTCAACAATATTAGCCAATTTATAACAAATCACACGTGAAACAATTGTAGTATAGCTGCGTGCATAGATTGTCAATTGAATTGAAGATTTGCTAATAACAAATCTCATTTGAATAATATATAATTTACCTAACATCTCAATTATTTTCTACATTTTATTCCATGTAATTCATTTTTAATTTCACTTTTGAAATCATGCAATTTGAGTTATTACCGTTATCATCATACAATTTTTAAATTATACGGATTTTGTGCTTATTTCATACTGTACCTTTCAATTTTTTAACCAGTTTTACTTTTACAATATTTTAAATGCTACCAAACATTACCCGAGGTAACAATTTTTTTGCCACAAAATGTACACAACTTTCGTATTGCTTGCCCATGAACTGTTATTCGATGACTTTCTCTCATATCGTTGGAGTCCGACTCATATCCACACTTGTTGCAAAACACCACTTTTTCTCCCAAATATTTCTGCGTGTGCTTATGAAGACTTCTCTTTTGTTTTCACTTTCCTCCACAAAAAATGCACAAGAAAACTAGATGACTTAACATAAAATGATAAGGCACGACAGATTTAACAAATCTTAATATTAATTGACCAATTGTCACAAAGATGACTACACTTTTGGCTCAATTACTGTGACTTGAAGATACTATTGGGCAATTGGGCCAAATTGCATTGCGTTTTTGAAGTGCATTACACGACTCTGCCATGTACTTTGACATGTACAGAAATTAATTTTAAGGGTGCGGAAAAGATAATTGAGATTTTATCAAGAAACTGATTTCCCTACGTAAAGTCATTGACTTTGGAATTTCTTGTGGAATTTCATTATCTGCTGTGTTGCGTTTCCAAGTTTTTCAAAACTTTAGGAAAACTTTGCGTCATCTCAAACTCTCAATCTCAATTTGCCGGAAGGGACACCTCTGCTGGCATGAAATACATATTTCGGTTAATGACACAGTTGCAAAGCTTGCATATTGAGGTGACTGATTTTGTCTTTTATTAGCTCTGATTACAGGAATTTAGTTCTGATTGGAATACCATTAGTTTTTGGTACGGGATTAGCAACTTGTCCAGAATATAGGAATCACGTGGAGCTTAAGAATAACCTGCCATCGATTACAATGTTGAATGGTAGTTCATCCATTAAGAAATGCATGGATTTCTGAAAATGACACTGTGTAAATATTTATGCATGCTTTTTAATAGAGTTGACGACATTATCATTGGAAGAAGCTGATGTGCATGATAATGAGGATAATTCAGAGAACATCATAATCTTAGATCTTTCATTTAGTTTACGGGTTTTAATTTCCGGATTCATCAAGATGCCCAAATTAACTAATCTGAATTTTAGTGGACGTTTTCCGTTGTCTTATTTTAAATACATTGCAACATTGAAATAGTACAATATTAGATTTGCTTTCATTTTGCAAGGTTTCTGACGAAATGACCAGATAGTGGGAGGAAACTGGTGGTGCGATTGATTATTTTGACTCAAACTGAGAAATGCTTGGGCGTCATGTAATTTGACATTAGTAATTTTGCTGGATATGAACATCACGTTTGTGTGCAAATGAACAAATATAAATGAAGCAAGGAAAACATGTGCATCATAGTTAAGCAACTAACTACTCATTCAGTCTATGAACAGAAATATTGTTTGCAAACCGAGGAACTACGCGATATAAACGAATAACGTTATCAATAAGCCAGGTTGTCAAAAATATGTTTGCACGTTTTTAGTGAATACTTTCCCTAATGAAAATAAGGTCAAGTATCAAAGAAGGTCCAATAGTGGCACATAATTTTACGGTACCTACCTAGTTTGCTTTTTAGCCATCAAGGACTTTAATGTACACAACTAACGTTATTCAGAGCTTGTAAACCCTGTGAAAAAATGAAACATTTATCTATGCGTAGCACCAAAAATATATGGTGAGGTTAATAATCACCACATAAAGAATCCAATTATTCGACTAAATCCTAAATTAGTTGGTATTTCCACATAAGATACAAAATTGTAAGTTTACAAGGTCGAGTTATATACAAAAATATATAACACACAAAGCTTTTTAATAAGGAGCAACCCACAACGTCTCTTAATTTCATCACTATGCATAACCCTAAAATAACATACATGAAAATTATCTGCTGATCAGCTCAATTTTTACGCACGGAAGTCGACCATTTTTTATTCATAGATATCTATAAATTTACAAAAACTCAAAACTTGACTAAAACGTTTACTTAAAAAACCTTAAAGTTTACTGGATTTCTTTTTCGTCGTAGCACGCATGACTCTGGTTATAATGTTATTTGCTTTATGGGTAAAAAAAATCAGCAATCTCAACGACGAATGTCAACATGCATTCATTTATTCAACTCATAAAATGTTTTAGGTAGTATCTTACTTTCATGTACTTGCCTGAATGCGTTTTATCATATGTCCCACAATCTTGATTATAGGGTCACTGAGTTCACAGTTTTGTACGTTTTAATGAATTAAATTTTTGGTAATAGACATAGTATAACCTGTTGCAATTTTAGTTAAAGAAAATACGTGTATTGTGTGTCTTTAGTGGGTTTCATTTCAAGTGTGTGATTGATAAATACGTAAATAAAAAAGACAAACGAACTCTTTGACCTACATGACTGATGCACTGCAGTGTCTTCGCTAAGAAATAGCCCATATCCAATTAAAAATAACACGGATATGTATAGCAAAAGTATCAGCTGTGGGTCTTTTTCTAAAAAATCGGAGAGTACTACATTGATTCAATTTGACGACATCCACTTTATCTGACGAGGTCACGTATCAACCAAATAAATCTACAATATATGGGCATACACAAGTTAAAAGACATTAAGTTTGTACAATATGTTGCCATATAATAAATGACAGGTCATTGAGATCTGACAACAGCAGATTTTTATATTCCGTGACATTAATAAAAGAATAAATTATTTAATTTGCTTAATACTTAACGTACAAGTTCAGCGCAATTAATTTCAAAACGCTTTTTATCCAGACTCATGCAAATCAATTGATATAATATACTATTTGACTATAATTATAAAAGCTTTAGGCATGTATGAAATAATAATGAATACACTTTACATTTTGATATTATTAAAAAAGCGGTATCCATTTAAAAGACTTGTAGCAGCTGAGTCAGCTGAGCTGATGTATTTTTGTTGTACATTTTACATGAACAAACTTCAATATTCATTATTGAAAAATTGAAATAACTAGGTCATTTTCTTGCAAGGTAAAGTCAAATGATATCTGTTTGCAAAAAATCTGGTTTCAACAGCAGCTTGTGAGTTTTGCAAAGCCTTGCACTTTTATGTATCTTGTCCTAACTTATTGCTGCATTGCCCTTTTGACCGTCATGTGTTTTCAGTTTTAAAAAATGATTAAAAGTTATTTTACCATTCATCACGGCAAAACAACGGTACTATTCTTGTCAGTCCCCAATGACCTGTTATTATACGCCAACAATGTTGCAGCATTCTTTTTCCAAAATATAATATCCTATGCATTATAAATACATATATTCCAGTTTGCTGTGTACGCAACTTTGTCAATATAAAGGATGGGTTGACAAGTCTCATCAATATAATGCACTATTCAATGTAATACATCAGTTAATTTACAATTTAAACAGTTCATGAAATATTTTAGGATAGAGAAAAAAATAAACCGATACAAACGGAATACTCAAGTAACGACGTAACGTCATTTTTAAAAACAGTTACTGCGTATTGCCTAAATATGGAGATTTAAAACATTTCTTTGCTTCTTGAAAGTGTTCATAGGCCTAATTTGTCCAGCACGCGTGTATACCATAAAACGATTTTCTTTCTTTCATCATTTATGTATATACCTCATTTGTGCAAATTTTTAATAGCATCAACCTGTGATATTGCAGTGTAATATGCATACTTTTTTATTTTTACCAATTTAATACCAATACCGATAAAATGGCTAGCAGGCAATTTTCAATAAAAATTAAATACCTGTGATGATGCTGTGTAACATGCATACTTTTTGATTCTTTCAAAAATGAATTATATGATGATAGCACAAGTACATAAGAACATAGTTTGAGCCCAATCATGCAATTTCTTGCTGAAAACAGCCAGGTCAGACAGACAGAAAAACACGACCAATTTTTGAAATAGCTCGTGCTTCTACTTTAAAAAAAGATTTATACACAGAGAAGGAAATACTTGACATATTTAAGTGAAACATTTTTTGTATGCGCTTTATTTTGTTTTCATACAAAAATAACCAAAATATAAAAGAGTGAATTTTATTCATCAAAACGTTTGTAACTGCAACACAACACTTCTCTGCGCATGTCCAACTGCAGCAAAGTTTTAGTTTTGTACTTAATTTGTAGCCTGACTAAATTTAACCCAAATCCCAAATACAAAGTGATTAACATTTTTCTGGAAGTTTTCTCCTGTTATTTTTAACAATGGCCTATTTGTTGAAAGGTATTACTTTAAAAAAATATATATTTGACAATAAACTAGCAAATTTATTTGGTTTTTCTTGAAATTTATATTTTTTAAATTTCTCCATTAAACAGTTAAGCCAAGTCAAAATGGAGAGGACTCTGAGGGAAGTTCCACCAACGTCAACCAAGCCAGGGAAACATCTACTCAAAACACAGGAGAGATTTATAAGAGAGCAGGTACGAATTTCACTGTTTCCAAAACATTTCTAAAAGCAAAACGTCTTATTCGAAAAGTTTTTCATGCTGACTTTTTTCACTTTGCAGTATGTGGATACTCACTGATGGCATTCAGGAATCAACAACAATCAACTTCGGCCAGCTCTGCGTTGGAACGTCGGATTTATGACACCCTAGAATACATAGAATCTCTGTGCAAAGCCAAGTATGGCTTTGTAACTCAGGTTTCCTCCGAATCTACAATGCAGCATTCTGAATTGGGGATTTATCAAATCTACGATTCCGCTTTCATAATCGACACTCTTTGCGATGCTGGATTTTCACTGTGTTCTGGTGTTCGCAACTCGGTGGAGACGTTACTTCTTGAGAGTCGTAACCAACGGTCAGGTTTGTGGAATTATTTCCTACCTGATTATCAGTTGATCCCAACAGATGCCGATACGTCGTCTGTCAGCGTGTCCGCTCTTCTACACCTAGGAATACCTCCAGGTGTAGCAGAGAAAATGGGGAAAAATATTTGTAATAAAGCTGTATTTCACCCAGACGGTTTATTAGATGTATACTTCCGAAAACAGGATTCTGAGACGGGGAAAGGTTTTGGTTCCTCTGTTTTTGAAAACTGGCCTGTTCGCAGAAGGGTGGATGTGTCTGTTACAGCAAACTTCCTAGTTTTGCAAGAAAAAATCGGAAATTGCTCGGACAAACTATTGCCCAGTTATAAATTGGTAAATAGATTTATGCAAGCTATTTTGCGAGATGACTTGAGTAACCCTGTGGTTACTCAATACGCAAAATGCTACACCAATTTGGATCTTATATTGTATCTAATTTCAAGAATTTCAAATTCTGAAATGATTTCCGAGGAAACATTGCGCAAAATTGTGCAAAAGCGTTTGCTTACGGACAATGCTAACCCAATCTCTATTGCGTGTCGCATTTTGGCGGCAATAAAATGTGGGTTGCATATTGATGAATACGGAAGGAAACTGTTGACCTTAGAGGTGCAAAACTTATTAAATTTGCAAAGGTTAGACTTTTCTCTTCCGGAATGTGCCTGGTATAATGCACATAATACATACCATTTCGGTTCTATTCCTGTTTCCACGAGCCTGGGGTTGTGTGCAATTTTCCAAGCCTTCCGCAAAATTCCGCATCTTGAGAGGGACCTTCACCTTGCTTTTTGAAATAAAAGCTGCAATGAAACTATTGCATTTCCAGATTAAATTCCCGATCCTTGTTTCTCTCTTATCTGTGTGAAAATTATGTAGTGGTATCTACTAACATATTTTGACGTGTTTAGCGAACACGTTTAATGTTGTAATGTAATAATTATAATACTTAAGAAAATATTCTAGGCTTTTAATTCAATAATTTTGACAGATTTAATAATATTATTATGTCAAATCAACAAAATGTAAAATGGTAAAATGTTTCGCTTCCAGATGTTATGTTTTCAAATCCAAAATTTTGCATTAAATTTAAAATTTACAATTTAAAAATAAAATAAATAAAATTGAAATTTACAAATAAAACTGTAGTCTCTGGAATTATCCTTCGGTCATCTCCAGTGTCATGTAGTGTTGTTCAAGTTATCCACTTCCTTTTTGATATCCCCCAAAATCACCACAAGTGGAGCTCGAGCAATAAAGCGAAAATGACTAACAAAAACAGTAAATTAAGAACCGAAAACTTCCCACACACACATTTCCCCAAGATGGCGTACTCTTTTTCAGCTTTCCCCTCTTTCCCCCGAATCCCACCTTAAGCCAATCCATGCCTTCGCCAGTCTACAACTAATCTTGCACTCAACCCCCCTCGTGCACTCCAAAAACTGTCAATCAATATTTTTTGTAACTTCAATTGTCTCGACATCCCCCAAACCTCCTCTAAAGACCTTACACCCTCTTTTCTTTATTTTTATTCAACGGATCTTCCTTCCACTTGAGGTCAGTGATTTCCATTCCCAATTGATATCCACCGCAACCCCCAAACCACCACATCAGATGAAATTCAAGGCTCACTCCTTACATTACGTGGGGTATCTGGTGTTCTCCGTCAACCTTCCCAGTCCCCTCTTTACCACAGATCACTCGTCGCCTCCAAATAACTGTTCATCAATCCCCTCAGGTCAACTGCCTCAACATCCTCATGCACAAATGTGTTGTAAAAACTCATTTATTGTTTTGGTAATGTCACTAATCACTTGTCACTAAACCGAAAATCATAAACATTTGAACTGGTTTTTACAAATTGTAATTTTTATAAATTGGTGGTCATGCCAATTGCTTTCCTACTCCCAAACGCTCTTGAAAAAATTAGAGTTTCTTTTTGTTTTACAAGAATGTGTCACCGCCGTAACGTTTATGGTTTAAAACTATAATAGACTCATAAAAGACATTACAGTTTCAAAGATTCTTACATAATTAACCAGTTTACGCTGCTTTATTTTATGCTGAGATTCCATGCTCCACAAACTAATTTACACAAGTAAAATGGTTCTTTTTGGCAAAAAGTGTTTGCATCACATTAATATTATCTTATCCTTAAACAATTTGTGTTCACATTTCAGTGGAAAGTTTTGCGCTGTTTTAAATTAAAACTTTAAATAAACTCTGTTGCCAAGATTTCAGCTTCTAGTCAAACGTGTTAGTTCAATCCATTCAAAGAATAACTAATACACATTACGGGTTAAACCGCATCTTAACGTATAAAAACTTGCATGAGTTTGTTTCCAAAAGTGTTTTCATTTTCATATGTGAAGCAGAACTTTAATACCGCATACATTATGTAATACTCAAATCTTACTTAAAGCCTTATAGATTAAATAAATTGTAGAGAGTGAGAATATCAGAAGCCTTTCAGCAATTAATTTAGTAATATTGAATACTATACTATATCATCCATTAAATATTACATAAGTAGACATATTACATATCTTATCAGTTCTCAATGACCTTCTACAAACCTTAGTATTACGTGGAAACATAGTTTGTTAATGTCCACTCAATTATGTATACCCATGCTACAAATTTTTGTTTGGTACGTGAACTCGTCAAATTAAGTGGATGTTATGTGCAAGTTGAATCAATGCAGTAGTCAATGATCAATGATTCTGGCAATCAATCCATTCCAGACTGAAAACTGTGACATTTTTTACTTTTCCGTTTGTTTGAATGACTTGCAATTCATTGCTCACCAAACTGCACATATTGGTCGCTACAAAGCAGTTTGTTACTTCTCGGCATTTCTATTATGTGCATTTTTATTTACAAGTGCTGTTTTACAGCCATTAGAACAATGCTTTCTTCTTGCCGAAATATATTTACCGTAGGATACGACATCGAGAGTCAACGAAATTCTTTAGTGTTTGATAATCTTGTAGCTCAATCAGCAGTTTCAGCTTCTGTAGCTTCTTTCTTTCGTTGTTGCTGCTTGGCTTCATATTATTCCATTCGCAAAATCACTATAATAATATCTTTTTCTGTGTATTAAATTCAGCTAGCCTAACTTAGATTGTGGAAGCGTATAATCACAAAATCAATCCAGTCTTGCTTTATGCATTTATTTCTCATCATAAATTTAGCTCAATTGCTCAAGTCATTTTATGCACCGATATCTTGCATAATATTTAACTGGTGATAGCAGCGTTCACAAAACCATGAAGTACCTATTTTAAAATGCGAAGTTGATACTATTCACGTAAAAGCTAAGTACATAGTGTTTCCCCACCTCCGCTGTGATGACTCACATAAAATCTTTTGAACATAAATTGTGGCTTCCAGTTGTGATTTGAAAATAGCTTAAAAAACAACCCCAATTTCGAATTAATTAACATCAATATAAAATAGATAGATAGATAGATATAAGTTAGGCAGCTAGACAAAATCAGACAGATAATGTGTACTTGTGAAAAATTTAGGTAACTAAGCTTTAAAGAAATCCGTTGCCACAACACTGATAATAATAATAATATTTATTGTCAATGAATTCCTCGAGAGGTAAGTTACATCATTTTGACAAGTCTGTATGTACATTGATTTACAGTAAAGTGTGACATATTTGTTATTATAATTTGATAGATACAAGTATTTAAAATTTTATCATTTTACAATCCTAAAAATTTTGTCAAATTCGTTGAGTAAAACTTGCGTAAAGGCAGCTGATATAGGCAGCAGCAGCAAAATCTCAAATAGCCCCAAACGGAGCTGCAGTAGCAGACAACACATAACCCATGCGCAAAGGCTACGCTACCTAAAATGAAAGCGCTGTTTCCTTTTCATTTTCTCCAGCTATTAGCTGCATTGGTAATTAATCGGCTTGTCCGTACAAAATATTCACGCCAGGAAACCACTTATTACGTCGTAACCTTAAGCTTAGATCTTGTCATCTTGGGCGTAGCCCATTTTTGCAAAAATGCAAAAGAACAAAAACCAAAAACGATGTTTGTACTGTTTTTATAGTATCCTGTGCGATACAGAATCGGTAGCTGGTAATTTGCGGAAGGAGTACTTCATTATCACAAAAAATGCTTGAACGTTGTATTCACTGTCTGCTGTCTGACCTGATGTGATTGAGACGTTATGCGATTGAATCGTTATTTGAGTTACTGGAATCTAGTCATTATAGGTCATATATAATATATATAACTCACATCATACAGGTCAAAGTCAGCAACGAAGTGGTAGGTCAATGCATTAGAAAATCCATCAGTTAATTCTATACTTCATATTTCTATAAAAATTATATTTTACATTTTATTACACAAAGCATGTTACATACATAAACACATTTTATAAAAATCCCTTGACAGTTTAAAGATAAGCAAATACGAAAAAAGACTCTCTTTACACGGTCAGATAATTTGTCTTATAACCTCACTGATGCTTTTAAAACAAACAATATTTAATGACAACCGAAAGACAACTTGTCTACAGATTCAGATTTGTAAAGCAAGTTAAGAAAGTATTTAAAAGCCATTGTTAAAAATTGAACACTAGATATTTTGTAGTCTGATAAAGGTTAAATGTAAGTTTATGTAAAGCCACAAACGTCTTTATCAAATGTAGAACATTTCAAACATTATCATGCTCACACTGCTAGCCACTGATTAGTAATTCAGCAGTATTTCAAACACTAAATTGTAACAGATAAACTATTTGTTAGAAACTTATACTCTGCGTTCACTTTTCAATAATTGTATTTATACTTTTATGTATCGCATATTTTCCTTCCTGCATTTATCTACAACTTTTTTACAATAACTCTAATGTGTTCCCCATCCTCTTTGCGTATAACAAAACTTCTGGAATGCTCGGTTCTTCTTGTAGGTTCTTCTTGTCTAAAAATAAAACTTTTATATTCTTTGTCCCGACAGCACTGCCAATTCTTGTGAAGAGGATTTGATACGTAATTCCGATACAGTTGAACGTTCCGAACTCCACGCCTTAAAAGTATTTCTGCTTTTTCAGTAAACTACAAACAAGGCAAAGCAATAACATCAGTACAACAGTTTTTAAAACCAGTAACTTAAATATTGTTAATACTTACTTCAGGAGAAACGCAAATACTCAAATCAGTCAATTTAGGCATGCGTAGAAATCCTTTAGCCACAGACTCGTCGGACAATAGGCTTTTGTTACATTCAGTTTGCAACTTGAAAGTTTTCAGAGCTGGAATATTTATTGAAATAATGACAAAAGTGACGCATTAACCAAAAATACAAATAAATAAGTTATAAAAAGCTTACATTCCATATCACTCAATGCTCGGCTACGTTGTCCGGCCAATGAACCTTCATCATCTCCAGTAATATTTTCGTTCAAAATGCTTGATCCAAATAAACACTCCAAAGTCTCCAGTTCGGGCCAATTTTCACACACAACGGGAAACGTGTCCTTATTCAAAACTGTTTTCAACGTTTTCAAATTTGGCATCCATTTTGCCAAAGTTTCTAGACTATCTTTTTTAAGTTCGTAATTGATATGAAAGTATTGTAACTGTTGCCACGAAATTTGCTCATCGCCCACTGCTACTTTCGTTATCCCTACTAAGTCCCATTTGGTTACATACCAACGTCCATCTTCTGAACCAGTGCCTAAATCCTTTTTAGTTTTTTCCTTCCTCTCGAATCCATACATGTCCAAATGAAGTAATTTTAGATTTGGTGTGTGACGAATAAAGTTAAAAGTTGCAAACACGTTTCCCCAAGCTCGCAACTCGGTTAGATTAGGTAGATTTGCGTCAATCATACATGTACTGGTAAGAGAAGATTTTGTTAAGGTTCCAAATGCTTCAATGGTTTCTAAGGTTTTTGCATGATTTTTTATAAACTCTGATAAAGTTAAAACATCAGTACAAGTCCTGATATCTTTATGTCTGTCAAGTGAAAGATGTTTCAATGCAGTAAATCGTACAAGACGAAACTGTCGTGCATCTATGGGACACTTGTCAAGCGTTAGACGTTCTATAGAGGAATTGTTAACAACGGCAAGTCCTTGAATCGCGGGAGGATTGGAATCCACCAAATAAGACAATCCGTTAGATCTACAAGATTTCAATGTTACTTCCTGTGATAAAAACGTGGAAACATCTTAGACACGCTTTAGAAATAATATGTTTTTGAATTTTTGTACTAAATTGAAAATTACCTTTAAATTAGGAAAATTTGCAAAGCCAAAAGCAAAACAGTTAGAAATGCTAAGGGTCTTAACGTTCGGATGAGCCACTAAGATTTTTCTCGGAGGCGCCTCCTTCCGCGTTCCGTCAATGTACAGATTGCTCACAGCCAAACTCTCCAGATTCAGAATTTGGTTCACCAAAAACTCCATAACTTCAATCATTGTGTTTGTAAAGGTTTGTGTAAACATTTTGATGTTCACTTCATCTAGTGACAAATGTCTAATATTTGGTCCTACTGACGTCCAAAATAAATTGTTATTCTTCACGTTAAAAACATCAAGGACCAAATTTTGTATCTTGTAGTTTTGAAACGGCTTATCAGTAAACTGAGAAAAGTTGGCATGGTCATTTTCTATTAGCGTAAGAAATTCAGACATTGAAACTCCAGAAATTTCAGGCTGAATATTATGCAGAGCTGGACCCAGTTTCAAATTGAGAAATGCTGTTGCTCTCCATTTGACAAGAGTGTGAAAATACCAAGTTTTGCAAACAATTCTGATATGCTTCCAATCCTGGAAAGTTGCTAAAGGTTGTAAATAAGCCAAAACAAGGTCCAGTATCTGTCAATAAATTAAATGATGGAGTAATGTTTTTAAACCCGCTTGATAATATAATATTTTTTCTAGATGCCGAAATACTATTTTTTCTATAAGCTAACTTACCAGTTGATTTTCTAAAGGGTGTTGAATAGCCACCACTGCTTGATCGTCTTGAAGGCCTTCCATGATTGTAAACCAATTTAGAATTGGCACAAAATTAGTAGTAATAAATTTATCTATTTCTCAAAATCTATCAGTGTGTTTGACAAATAGTAAATTGTTGCTGCTTTCGGTTTTTATGGTCGGTTGACTTCTACAAACAGCTGTATTATCTGAGCCGTGCTCGTGTTGCCTGAGCTCAAAGCCCACTGAAACTGACGTATCAAGTGAGGAAATATACACTAAGTGTATCTGGTACGTACCTATTCACCAGAGTTGATGATTTCCTTTGTTTGTGAAGCTATGTTCAGAGCTCTAAAACGCGCTATGAACAATGCGGCTTTTCTGCAGAATGCACAAGTAATAGTCCTGAATACATATTTGGAATTAATAATACCAATCTCTTGTATATCCAATCCATAATATATGTAATACCAATCTCTAATATAGCGAAACCGTTAAACCCTTTCGAATTGCTCTTAAAAACACAAAAGGTTGCAGTGGAATAAGAGATCGTTATGTGCATACTCTGTATGGTCATTTTATTACAGATGCAATGGCAATGGATAACCAGTGGATATTTCTCTGGAGTAGGTATTGACAAATGAGTGCATTTCAAAGACGCGAAATAAGGGTTAGCGTAGAAATTGTTGACAACCAAATAAAAACATTAAACTTGATGCGATTAATGATTTATATTATACTACGAGTGAATATTATCAATTATTTATATCTTCAGCAAACAACACATAGGTTTAATTAGTGAATGTAGGATGGATACACAATAAAGTAAAACGATAATGATAATATAATTTGAAAATCTTTTGATTGTTTTTATTAATGTCTGAATCTATTTCTTTCTTTCTGTTTCTATTATTCTATTATTTGATTGTGTTAGAGTTCCCAATGTTTTAAAAAGTTTATACGCAATATATTGCATTTACTTTTTTATAAATTGCACAGTTCTGTTTTCATCTTTGGCGCATGTTTCCTATTTCTGTTTATTTACAATTTTTAGAAAATAACTCCGGCTTCTGTGAGGAATATCAAATAATCATACACAAACACCAAAATCTTTTGTCGTCATAATAATTATTAGCACAGCCCTAACCCTAACGTCACTTACATTATATGAATGAGCGTGTAAAACATTTACACGTAATAAACTAGAACAATAGAATTATTTTCAAATACAAACTAATATTATGTTATTTCAGATAAAGGAAATGCATTTCATGAGCTTCGGCGCATGCTTTCTATTTTTGTAGGAATGATTTCCAGAAATAAAGTTCTATGCCAAATTTTAAGAATTGGAACTTCCTGGAAGTTCTAGTTGGCTGATAACAAAACTCTTATATTCTGTATCCCGACAGCACTGCCAATTATTGTGAAGTGGATTGGACGAGTAATTCCGATAAACTTGGACATTCCTAATGCCACGTCTTAAACGTGTTTCTGCTTCTTCAGTAAACTACAAACAAGACAAAGAATTAATGCCTGTAAAGTAATTTGCAATTTGTTAATTACAAAACCATTAACTTAAATATTGTAATGACTTACTTCAGAAGAAACACAAATGCTCAAGTCAATTAGTTTAGACACGCGCAGAAATCCATTATCAACAGACTCGTCAGTCAGTAGCCCTTGGTTGCATTCAGTATGCAACTTGAAAGTTGTCAGGCCTAAAACATTTAGTTAAATAAAGACAAAATTTATCCATTACTAGCTTGCTGTAGCAGAGGTGCTTATTAAGATGTAATGTTTTAAAAGTTTTAAAAAGCTTACATTCCATATCCATCAATGCTCTGCTACGTTGTCCGTCCAATGAACCTTCATCAATTCCAGTAATATTTTGCAATTTAAAAGTTGTCAGGCCTAAACCATTTATTTTAAAAAGACCAAGTTAGCTGATTACCAACAATATAAGCTAGCTTTAAAAAGCTTACAATCCAAATTCTTCAGTGCTCTTCTGTATGATGCGTATGCACTGTCTGATGAGCTCTCAATAATTCCAGTAATATTTTCGTTCAAAATTCTTGATCCAAACAAGCACTCCAAGTGCTCAAGTTCGGGCCATTTTTCACACGCAACGGGAAGCGTGTCCGCATTCAAAACCGCTTTCAACGTTTTCAGATTTGGCATCCATTTTGCCAAACTTTCTAAACTTCTCTTTTCCAGTTCTTGATTGATTTGAAGGTAGTGCAATTGTAACAACGAAGTTTGCACATCGCCACCTGCTGCAGTTAACCGCCTTATTAAGTCCCTTTTGGGTATATACCAATGTTGATCTACCAAACCAGTACTGAAATCCTCCCTAGTTTTTTCCTGCTTCTCGAGTCCATAAATGTCCAAATGAAGTAGTTTTAGATTTGGTGTGTGTCGAATAAATCTAATGTCATAAACACATTTCCCCAAGCTCGCAACTCAGTTAGGTTTGGCAAACTTGAGCTAATCATATCAAAAGGGCTAATAAAAGCATCTGTCAAGCTTCCAAATGCTTCAATGCTTTCTAAAGTTGATGCATGATTTTCTATAAAATCTGACAAAGCTATAACATCAACACAAGTTCTTCTGATAACTCTATCCCTATCAACTGAAAGGTGTTTCAATGCAGTAAACTGAAGACGTGGAAAGTTTAGTGCTTCTATGTTACAAGTGTCAAGCGTTAGTTTTTCTATAGAAGAATTGATATGAACGTCATTAGATTCCATCAAATTGGCCAAATCTTTGGATCCACTAGACTTCAGTGTTACTTCCTGTCATGAAAACGTAAACACAGTTTATGGACAATCTAGGCACATGGTTTAAAATTGAGTTTTGTTAACTAATATAATAAACTCAAAATTACCTTTAAATTAGGAAAATTTGCAAATCCAAAAGCGAAACAGTGTGAAATGCTAAGTGTCTTAATATTCGGATGAACCATTGGGATCCCTATTGGTGGTTTGTTCATCATCATTCCATCAATGTACACATTACTTAGAGCAAAACTCTCCAGATTTGGCATTTGTTTCACAAGAAACTCCATAACTTCTGTCATTGTTTTTGTATAGGTATTGATGTTTACTTCGTCTAGTGACAAATGTCTAATATTTGGTCCCACCAAAGTCCAGAATAAATTGTTTTTCTTCACTTTAAAAACATCAAGGACCAAATTCTGCAGTTTGTAGTTTTGGAACGGTTTATCCGTAAACTGAGAAAAGTCGCCATGGTCATTTTCTATTAGTATCAGAAATTCAGACATTGAAACTCCACGACCTTGAGGTTGGTATTGGTACCGAGGTGGACCCAGTCTCAAATTGAGTAACGCTGTTGCTCTCCAGTTGACAAGTGTTTGAAAATACCAAGTTTTACACACAAGACGAATATTTTTCCAATCCTCAAATGTTGCCAAAGGTTGACAGTAAGCAAATACAAGATCTTTTATCTGTTGGTAAATTAAATGATATAATAATATATTGTAAATGTATTGTATAATTGTATATAAACTCGCTTGATAACATTTATTTGACGCCGTATATTGTTTTTTTGTACAAACCAACTTACCACTTGATTTTCTAGTGGATGCTGACTAGCCATTACTGCTTGATTGTCGTTTGGATCCTCCATGATTGAAAAACAATATAAGGCTTGTACGCAATTAGAAGTATTTAATTGATTTGTTTGATTAATAGATTGGCTTATTTCTCAAAATCTATCGGTGTTTGACAAGTAGTAGGTTATTGCTGCTTTCGGCTTTATTGTCTATTTACTTTTCACAAAACAGCTGTGTATGCAACGTATGCTTATTATGTTGTGTGAGCTCAAAGCACACTAGCGTAGCAAGTGGAGAAATATACACTGAAATGGGATCCCGTACGCATGTATTCACCAGAGCTAGAGTTGCTATTTTAGCTTGGTATTTTGGATGCTTCTGAGATCTGAAAAACGTTTTATGAACAAAGTGGCTTGTGCAAACAAAGTGCAAAATGCACAAGTAACAGTTATGATTTAATTTGGAGTTTTTAATACCAGTTTATGTAACTTACTAATATAGCAAAATCTTAAATTGCTTCAGAACAAAATATTTGTCAGAATACACTCTGCGTTCATTTTGCAATAAATCACATATTTTAATTTCTACTTTTATCTATTACACATTTTTCCTATTAGTGTTTACTAGTATTTACAATCTTTTAGAAAATAACTGGCGGCTACAATGTTTGATACAGCTTCTGTTAGGAATATTAATTAATCATTAACAAACACCATAATGTTTTGTCGTCATAATAATTTTCAGCACAGCTCTAACCCTAAGGACATCTTACTTGCTATGCATTCAACACATTTACACAAAATAAAATGCAGCAATAGAATTATTTTTCTATTACAATCTAAT
The DNA here is from genome assembly GCA_029691765.1 of Entomobrya proxima. Taxonomy (NCBI): domain Eukaryota; kingdom Metazoa; phylum Arthropoda; class Collembola; order Entomobryomorpha; family Entomobryidae; genus Entomobrya; species Entomobrya proxima. The sequence goes on from CM056172.1 coordinate 41,747,162, forward strand.
ATTATTTAAAATTCTACTTTCATCTTCATCACTAATTTCTTCAGTAGGGTCTCAAATCGTTGATTGCCTCTTTTGGGTGACCTGTTCCATGGCTGAGCACATTACCACTTTTCCTGTAAAACATAAAAGCAACCAAATATCATTAAGTTTCATAATTTGAACCGGCTCTGGATTATAGTTTATAAAATGATAAAAACGTAGACAACGGATGTTGGCATGACACAAGTGGATCTACTCACTTATTCATTTTGTTCAAGTGTCCTTTGAAATAAATGGACGAAATTGCGACACCCCCTGCGTGGTTCCGCTTCCCTCTCTGGTAGCTAGGGGTGGCGCGGTGGATACATTTGGTGTGGAAGCGCAGGGGGAAAGTGGTAGGGCGGCCTTCCCGGAATCACTGCATTATTTCCGAAAAATAAATTACCGGGTACTGGAGCACCGGGAAGTAGTGCACCGGGTAGTGGTGCTCCTGCAAATGAACCATTAAAATGTAATGATTAAATACTCGCAAACTCGCGTTACCTCTTGACTTCTAGTTTTTCAGAAACTCTATAAACTAAATGACCTTCAACTAAAGATTCGTGGTGTCAAGATTCTCAAAATGGTATTTTTAGATAAATAGCAATTTCCTACTAGCAAATATCATCATAATAATATAGTATACTTTTACATAAGAATAACGTGTACTATTTTAAGATAAGTGTGTGTAATCTTACCCAAACCAGGGACATTTGCATTGTAATTGTAGTAACCGGGGAAATGAGGTGGAAGTCTAGGAATAAGTTGGGACAGCGACAGCCCTGTTTGTCGCGGAGGTTCTATTGGTGGTCTGAAAATAAAACTTTTATATTCTGTATCCCGACAGCATTGCCAATTATTGTGAAGAGGATTGGACGAGTAATTCCGATACAGTTGAACGTTCCGAATGCCACGTCTTAAAAGAATTTCTGCATCTTGTGAAAACTGCAAAAAAATCAGTAGTAATAAATTGCATAAAATAGTTTACAAAATCGTTTACTTAAAAATTTGGGATGATTTACCTCGGGAGAAACGCAAATGCTCAAATCAGTTAGTTTTGGCACGCGCAGAAATCCATTAGCCACACAATCATCAGACAACAGGCTTTTGTTGCATTCAGTGTGAAGCTTGAAAGTTGTCAAATCTGAAAATTTCGTTTAAAAAAAGGAAATGATTACAACATAAATTAATTTGTAAATTAAACTAATTAAAACTTACCTTCCATATCAGCCAGTGGCATTTTGCGTCTTCCACGTCCATAGCTAGTTCCAGTTATATTTTCGTTTAAAATCACGGATCCAAACATGCACTCCAAGTGCTCAAGTTCAGGCCAGTTTTCACACACAAAAGGAAACGTAACCTGGTTCAAAACGGTTTTAAACGTTTTCACATTTGGCATCCATTTTGCCAAAATTTGCAAACTTTTTTTTGAAAGTTCGTAATTCATTTGAAAATAAGACAGGTGGGGCCACGGAGTTTGCCCAACGCGAATTTTTGTCTTATCTATTAGACCCAATGTGGTTTCATACCAACGCTCGTCACTTGGTGGCCTAACACTCAACTCCTTTTTTATCCTTTCTTGGACCTCAAATCCATAGAGATCCAAATGAAGTAGCTTTAGATTTGGCGTGTCACGAATAAAATGAAAATTTGAAAATATGTTTCCCCAAGCACGCAACTCAGTCAACTTTGATAGTTGTGTACAGATCATATCAGGTCCAGTAAAGAAAACCTGTTTTTTAAAGTTTCCAAATGCTTCAATGGTTTCCAACGTGTATGCATGCCCTCTTATAAATCCGGAGAAAATCGCAAAATCGCCATGAATTTTGATATCACTTGATATTGAAAGTTTTTTTAATGCAGTAAATTGAAGAGGGGGATACCACACATCGACTGTACAGTTGACAAAGTGTATTTGTTGTATAGAAGAAATTCTAAGATGGGAAATATCCCTAATATCCCTAGGCATTACATGGGGATTATATTTCACCAACTTTGCAATGTCAAAAGATCCGCAGGAATGAAATGTTACTTCCTATAATTAAAATTTAGGAAAGGTGATTACATAGTCATTTTTTAAAAGTTTTAATAAATTTGGAAATACCTGTAAATTCGGAAAGTTTGCAAATCCAAAAGCGAAACAGTTTGAAATGCTAAGTGTCTTAACATTGGGATGAACCCTTAGAATACTTGTTGGTGGTTGACCTACCCGATTTCCATCTATGTATACACTGCTCACAGCAAAACACTCCAGATTTGGCATTTGGTTCACAAAAAACTCCATAATTTTCTCCATAAAATGAGTAGACGCTTTAATGTCCACTTGCTCTAATGACAAACGTTTAATATTTGGTCCCACCAAAGTCCAGAATAAATTGTTGTTGTTCACGGTAAACACATCAAGAACCAAATTTTGTAATTTGTAGTTTTGAAACGGCTTATCCGTAAACTGAGAAAAGCCGCTGTGGTCATTTTCTATTAGTGTTAGAAATTCAGACATTGAAACGCCTGGACTTTCAGGTTGGTTTTGGTTCAGAGTTGGGCCAAGTTTCAAATTGAGAAATGCTGTTGCTCTCCAGTTGATAAGAGTTTCAAAATACCAAGTTTTGCAAACACTTCTGATATGTTTCCGTTCTTGAAATGTCAAAGGTTGAAGGTAAGCCATAACAAGGTCAAGTATCTGTAAATAAATTACATAACGTATTTAGATTCACTTTATATTTTGTTAATATATAGGTATATGCAATTTTCTAGTTTATTGATAAACTTACTACTTGATTTTCCAGAGGATGTTGAACAGCAAACACCGCTTGATTGTCTTCAGAGGGCTCCATGATTGACAGTCAGTTTACGGTTTGCACAAAATTTGTAATATTCTGTACTATATTTCGCTTATAAAACTTTCATTTATATTCCAAAATGTAATTGTGTGCTTGACAGGTATTATTGAGTTACTGCTGTGTTGGCAGAGCCGTGTTGGTGTTGTCTGGGCTGAAAGCACACTGAATGTGTCAGACCAAGCTGACCAAGCCCTATCGTCTGAAAACAAGGAGTTGAGCCTACAATCGATCAGGCAAATAGAGAGGAAGTCCCACCACCACCACCACCTGAACGAAGATTATTACAAGCTACTACTTTTTGCAACAACGTAGTATTCCTAGGCTAGTAATAAAACAGAAGGGGAAAAAAGACCAATTTGTTTTGTTTTATTGCTTTGTTTTTATAGCTTTTTTATTGCTCTGAAAAATATTGTACGAACGGACGTTTTATGGGAAATGCAGAAGTAACAAATTAGTGGATTTTTTTCCCTGAACGGTGGCTTAGGTCAGATTTCTAAAGCCTGGTTTGTTTGTAGAGCATGCATCAAATACTTTTTAGAATAAATTGCACAGAGCTGAGTACAAAAGTAGCACAATGGATTTTGGTGGTTGATGCTACAACAAATTGACAAAAGTTTTTACGACTTTCACAATACATTTTTAAAAATATTATACCAGCCTTTATTCAAACGGAAATACTAAAGTTATTTAGCCTATTGTTTCTACAGAGTAAATTTACACACAATTTATTTTATACAACCTGCTTTCCGTCTTTTCTCCTTTACTAGTCTGCTACATCTAACGCTGTTGGTGGTACAACTGGTCTTTTAAGATCATAATATTTAAACCTAAACACACCTCCGGCACTCCTAAAAGCTAAGCACATGTTGACAAATAAAATCAGATAGATTGGCGTTATCGATGCCCAATATTTGCTTGCAAATTGACCTTTATTTAACAGCGTCTGTGTAAACAAGAATAAAAATTATGCTTAAATATATCATAATTTAAACATCAATTTAATTGCATCTTACTTTTAATAATATTTTGGTTGGTAATAAATTATATGCTCACCAGTAATGAAGCAGCCAAATGTGAAACGACAACAGAGGCAACTAATTTATAGTTCCGTTTATCCAGTCCGTGAAAGAAGATCACATTCCAGGCGGTATGAAGCAGAATGAAACATAAAGTTGTGATAGCAGACGTGACAAAGAACATTGATGAATCGCTACCTCCTCTCAGCCCGACAGTGCCTGGTCCAAAAGAGTCTGCTAAGATGTTTATCAAGGCAAAGGGACCACTCATTAGTCCAAAGCCTAAGCCTGAAACTGAATAAATAAAAATGTAGGATAATTAGTTGATAAACAGATTGATCACTTATTATACTTAATTATCATTTTGAAAACCTACCATAAGCAAGAACATGTTTGTTGGACAGCAATGTCGTGTTGGGATCTGTTACCCGCTTTAGTCCACTCTCCGCCTTTGTCAGCAGAAGATACACCAAATATCGCATAATTTCCTGAAAGATCACTGAAGACACCACGGCAAACACTAGAGTTTCTTTTAGTGGAATTACTAGCGCCCACCAGATTGACGACAGTAGCAAAGAACACAGCCAAAAGAACGCGCTTGCTATTAAAATAATAATTCGTACAGCGTCCGGTACAATGGTGTAGTAAAATAGGGCAAATGTTGGTCCAAATGCGATAAGTGTACAACCGAAAAATTCCATTACCGTCATTATTTTCCAATTTCTGGAAAAACAATTCCAAAATATATCAGACAATTAGAAACGGAATACAAACACAATTACGATAATAGATTTTTTCTATTCTATTTAAAATAAATATTACCTTGTCAACTAGAAATGGTTTGGTTTGTTTTAGAAAAATCCACTTTGTGAACTTATTCCTACACGACTAAACAATTCTAATGTTTTGGTTTTGACAGCTGTATGCTCGCTACGGATACGCCCCCAAAGCAAATATTAATATTATATCCGAACTAACCAACAAAACAAGTTAGAATCCAAATCCAAAACTGCATGGGACTGTTCATAAAATATGTCTTATACTATGCATACATTTGTGTGCGTGCATTCTTTCTGCTTTACTTGTAAATGCCCCATTAATTAAAATAATTGTTAGGTAGAGTTCATTAGAGCTTGTTAAATAGGAAAGTAGTGATAACCCGTTTGGTGGACAGCCCCCACGCTTACAACAAGCTTGTATGTGTGAGTAAACGAGAAAGGAAGCTGAACTTTGATGAATCAGAGCGCGGACGAACATGTAAACGAACAACAGCTCAACATCAAATTTCAACTCATATTTCTTCAAAGCTTCAAAATGGGAAAACATCAGATTTTTGAGTTTTTTGGTTTTGTTTCAACGCAAAACAATTTCCTGTTTCTATGCCATTGCATAGCTATTTGCAAAAGGTACATGTGTTATTTATGCTTTACTCCTTACATTGCAAGAATTTATGAAGCATTATGATAAATTTTCATTCCATGCAAATATGCCATAACCCTACCAAAATATTTTGTTACTGTACAAAAAATATTGCTCTTCGAAATATTTGGTGGCCCTTAAAAGGGCCGTTGGTTAAAATGTTCATCAGAGTAAACATCTGAGGCAGATTTCTTTTCGGTCTTCTTGGGGAGGAGCACAGCCTGAATGTTAGGCAAGACACCACCTTGAGCGATGGTCACTCCACTCAAAAGCTTGTTCAATTCCTCGTCGTTACGGATAGCCAACTGAAGATGACGGGGGATGATACGGGTCTTCTTGTTGTCTCTTGCGGCGTTACCTGCCAACTCGAGAACCTCAGCGGCCAAATATTCCATAACGGCAGCCAAGTACACTGGGGCACCAGCTCCAACACGCTCGGCATAGTTGCCTTTGCGGAGGAGACGATGGATACGACCCACGGGGAATTGGAGACCAGCACGACTGGAACGGGACTTTGCCTTTCCCTTGACCTTTCCTCCCTTGCCACGGCCAGACATGGTGAATGGGTTGAGTTTGAGAAACTTTGGTAAAGTAAAAGTTGAGTTGTTTGCTTGAGAGCAACTGATTTCAGAATGAAGTTGTAAGCCAAACTACCTAGGTTTATATACGCATTGGTTGAGTTGGATGTTGAGTTGAGCTCAAACCAGAAAATCATTGAAGCGTGAAAGGATTGAGTTGAGTAAAGCTTTCGTGTACCTAACAACGTTGCAAAGTGCTGAGTTGAGTTTTGAGTCGTAGCTTGCTACGGAATTCCCAACGTACACAAAAGTTGAGTTGAGCTTTGCTCGATTTCTACTCAGCCAAGCAGCATAAAAGTGGCTTGTCTGCGTGCGCATATCATCATATCCATTTCTCTACTCGTACTGTTCACATCTTTAAAAACTCCAACTCTTGCTTTTGCAATGGCTCGTACTAAGCAAACTGCCCGTAAGTCCACCGGAGGTAAAGCTCCTCGTAAGCAGCTCGCCACCAAGGCTGCCCGTAAGAGCGCCCCAGCCACCGGAGGTGTCAAGAAGCCCCATCGTTACCGACCTGGAACTGTGGCTCTCCGTGAGATCCGTCGTTATCAGAAGAGCACTGAGCTCCTCATCCGCAAATTGCCCTTCCAACGTCTTGTCAGAGAAATCGCTCAAGATTTCAAGACTGACTTGCGTTTCCAGAGCAGTGCTGTTATGGCCCTGCAGGAAGCTTCTGAAGCTTACTTGGTCGGTCTTTTCGAAGATACCAACTTGTGCGCCATTCACGCCAAGCGTGTTACCATTATGCCAAAGGACATCCAGTTGGCCAGGCGTATCCGTGGTGAACGTGCTTAAGCACCAAATATGAACCCATGGACTTTCAAACCAACGGCCCTTTTAAGGGCCACCACATTTTTCAAAGAGCAATTTATTATGCAACCGATGATTTTATTATGAGAATTATGAATGCAAATATGAATGACAGAAAACCCTGACTATTGAGTCGTAAATATTTTTATGTGCCAACGTTTTTATAGCGTAAATGGTATGTATAGAACGTCAAAATGATAATTTATGAAGATTGAAACTCAAAATATTTTACTCCATTAATCCCACACATAAAATGTGAAAACGTTATAAGCAAAATATAGTCGACTTGAGTTGGACTAAGTTTGTAGCCAACGTGAAAAAAATTTGAGGAGAAAATTCGTGAATGATTATGGACACCAATGCAATGAAAATGCTTAAAGATAAATAATCCATGCATAATGAATAATTCACAAACATTTACAATACATTATGATAAATTAAATTATTTATGAAAGCCTTTTATGATATCGCAACTAAAACAAAATTTCCAGATTTTGACTAAATTAAAGTTATTTTGGTAAAGCAAAATCATTCCATATTTATAGTTTGCAACAAATAAGCTATCTGTGTTAAGGAGCAAGCAATAATAGTATATAAAACGTCATTAAATTAAGAAAATATACTCACTTAATCTAAAACCATGTATTTTTATCATAAAAAATATAAAGAACAAAATCAGAAAACGTTTTGTGCAAAATACCGAGAGCTGCACCCTAAAAGAAACTCGCGCCAACCCAACACAAAGCCATATTAGCAGCCAATCACAAAATCCTGCAACGGAGAAAAAAACTGCTACTCAACTCAACTTACAACTCAGCCGCTAAGAAATCTATCCCTGCTCAACTCAACATCCAACCCAACCTTGCTATATAAATACCGCACCAACTCAAGCACTACTTCATTCTAAGCTTGATCTCTAAGCAGAACACTCATTTCGCCCGCTACACTCACAACTACCTAAAACCTATCACCATGCCACCAAAGACCAGTGGAAAGGCAGCCAAAAAGGCTGGCAAAGCCCAAAAGAACATCTCCAAGGGAGACAAGAAGCGGAAGCACAAGAGGAAGGAATCCTACGCCATCTACATCTACAAGGTGCTCAAGCAAGTCCACCCCGACACTGGAGTCTCCTCCAAGGCCATGAGCATTATGAACTCCTTCGTCAACGACATTTTCGAGCGTATTGCCGCCGAAGCCAGTCGTTTGGCCCATTACAACAAGAGGACCACCATCACCTCTCGGGAGATCCAAACCGCTGTGCGTCTCCTTCTTCCCGGAGAGTTGGCCAAGCACGCCGTCTCTGAGGGAACCAAGGCTGTGACCAAGTACACCTCATCCAAGTAAATTTGGAAAATATGATCTATGACCCGATTATAAAAACCAACGGCCCTTTTAAGGGCCACCAAAATTTCCTAAGAGCAAATAATCAAAATTCTATCTTAAATTGGTTTACAAAATTCGAAATATTTTCAAAGGCCAAACATAATATCAAGCATAAAATATGAAAATAATACTTCTATTCTTTCTCAATAATGTAGCTCAGCATAAGCATTGATGTTTCTGTTGAAACACCATAATATATTTGTAATAAAGTCAAACTGGTTTTTCTATAATTTATTCCCTTTCCTGCAAAAATATTGATTGCAAAGCGTAATTGGATGTTTCCTGCTAATAAACAGCAACGGAAAATTTGCTGACTCATAATAATACGTTTTCTCCGAAAATCCATACAACCGAAAAATTCATATAACGTTTAGACAAGGCATATAATATATTGTTTTTGCATCAGATTATATACAGAGTATATACGTTCGTGGAAGTGGGTGGTATTGTGTTATTCAACCCGAATGGGTACGACGAGCAAACATTGAATCACTTTTCTCAGCAAACCACTTTTTCAACTCAAGAAAGTCCCCTAAGCTTTACCAGCTTTTCCCTTTTGAGTTGAACTTCTAGGAAATTGAGCGCTATTCTGTATACTAAGCTAGCAACAAAGCCGCTGTGACGCTATCACGCTCGTCCGCACTCTTTCTTTCTGGCCTGCATATAAGCCAGCTTCAAGCTCTACTCTGCATCAGTATCGTTTCAGCAGTTCTACCATCAACAGCTCTACTTCTACCTATTATTTTCTTCAACTTCGCAAGTCAAAATGACTGGCCGTGGCAAGGGAGGAAAGGGACTCGGAAAGGGGGGCGCCAAGCGTCACAGGAAGGTGTTGCGTGATAACATCCAGGGTATCACCAAGCCCGCCATCCGTCGTCTCGCTCGTCGTGGTGGTGTCAAGCGTATTTCTGGCTTGATCTACGAGGAAACTCGTGGCGTTTTGAAGGTGTTCCTGGAAAACGTTATCCGTGACGCTGTCACCTACACTGAGCACGCCAAGAGGAAGACCGTCACTGCCATGGACGTCGTCTATGCCCTCAAGCGTCAAGGAAGAACCTTGTACGGTTTCGGAGGTTAAGAACATCAAAGCCCCGAAAAAAATTGGATGATGAACATCAAATCATTCAAAAAATAAATAACATCGGCCCTTTTAAGGGCCACCACATTTTCCTAAGAGCAAAATAAATAAATTTTGAAGCATATAAATTAGGATATAGAATAAAAATAAAAAGTTTGATGATTTATTGCCAAGTTTTTAGCCAAAATCAAGCAACTGTTTTTCAAATACATGTTCGTCCGCACCCTGTACTAGCCTTTGACGTCGTCCACTAATGACGTCACTTTAAAAAACCGATTTTTCAAGTGATCCACTGACCCCTGTCACTATTTTTTAACATTGTAGGATAGGGCACTTAACACAGGCCGTCACCTTTTAACACGAGTGACCCGCCGACCCCTAAAAGTGATGTCATTAATGGATGACGCCTTTTTACATATTGCTTTCCTTATTTTTGAGCCAAACATTTGCTGAAATTCAAAGAAAATTTATATTAAAATGCAGTAAATAATGCAATACAATAAAACTGAACCTCAATATTTTCCAAATAAGCTATTTAAAATTAAAATGCGTCAATTTCACATCAAGATATAGCTTATCGATAGCCAAAGAAAACCTATTCAGATTAATGCATTTGTTAACTTTCCATAATTCATAAACCAATTTGTGAGTTAAATGCTTGCATTTCATTTTAAGTATATTAGCATTTTGTTTAAGTTTCTGTCTTGAAATATTTGCATTTAAGCCACTTTTGCTCATTTTGTAACAAGTTTACGGTGGTAGAAAATTAGCTGCATCTATACTACATGTAGGTCCGAACTCCTCACTTTGGTTTATACACACCAGTTTCTGAGGAATACAAAGCAAGCAAGCTGTTTGCAAATTGGTATATCAATATCTCACGATACCCCAATGGCACATAACATAAACATTTTATAACAAACACAAGCTTGCATCGTTTACATATTTTTTCTAAAATGATAAGATTTGCTCTCTGGAAATTGTGGTGGCCCTTAAAAGGGCCGTTGGTTTTCAAAGTTTCAAAAAATTTGTTCCGTTATACCAAACAAAAACGCTTTACTTCTTCTTGGGTGCAGCCTTCTTGGGAGACTTGGGCTTGGCAGCAGCCTTAGGCTTCAGAGTCTTGGGTGCCTTGGGAGCCTTAGCGGCTTTGGGTGCTTTAGCCTTCTTCTCTGCAGCGGGCTTGGCAGCCTTGGGCTTAGGTGCAGCCTTCTTTGGGCTAGCTGCTTTCTTGGCGGGCTTGGCAGCCTTTGGCTTAGCTGGAGCCTTTTCTTTCTTGGGCTTGGCAGCGGCCTTCTTGGCTGGGCTCTTCTTAGCGGCAGGTTTCTTTGCCTTGGGTGTTCCAGGTGCCTTTGGCTTCTTTGCCTTGGGTTTCTTGGCTCCCGCAGCCTTAGCCTTCTTTTCGGGTTTAGCCTTAACAGCCAACTTGAAGCTGCCAGATGCTCCCTTGCCTTTGGGTTGGGTGAGCTTGCCAGTTTCCACCAATTTCTTCAAAGCTTTGCGAATGTAAGTTCCCTGCTTTTCAACATCCACCTTGTGGGTGTCGGCAATGTACTTCTTGATAGCTTGAAGAGATGAGCCTCCCTTCTCAGCCAACTTGGTCACGGCTTCAAGAACCATGGCGCTGTTGTTGGGGTGAGATGCGGGCTTTTTGGCGGTTTTTGCCTTGGGGGTTTTGGGCTTGGCTGCGGCCTTACCCTTCTTTGGGGTAGCGGCGGCGGCGGGTGCTGCGGGTGCAGCGTCGGTTGTTGGTTCTTCTGCCATTTTTTTTAAATGGGGTGAAGTGAGATGAGGTTTTGAGATTTTGAAAAAGGTTTGAACGGTTAAGGTCAAAATTTGAGTTCTAAATGAAGGCAGCTGCGAAAGGCGCAGGGTTTATATACGGATTCATTGGATGGGCTGAGAATGAGTGCGGACGAGAGTGTAGGATTTTTGCAGCTTGAGAATGTACGCAAGCTTATGAGAAACTTGACTCAGCAGCTTAATCCCGCTTGAGTTGAGAAAGGATTTATGCTTCAGGGGTTTTCACTAAACAACTTTTGCTGTTTATGATGATGTCATGTACCTGAAATTTCTCAGGAAAACCCGCCATTCTCTTCTTTTACAATAGCAAAGTGTGTTTATAAATAGCGAATCGAGTTTACAAAGCGGTTGCAGATTTACCAAATAAGGGCAGATGTATTAAAAATGTACATGCAATGTCATACATTATACCTAAGCATAATAATATGTATATTTAATCCCAAATAATATAATATATTATTTGGTAGCATTATGCATCAGTTAGCAATATTTTACGACTGCAGTGCTCATCTTAACTAAGCATAATATGAATGTTTTGGTGCATAAGTTTTCTAAAGTTTTCAATTTTTTATTTTCTTATTTACAGAAAAATAAATTCAATTAGTCAACTTATATTTTTAAAAAAAGGTAAAAATTTTTTATTATCCAGCGAAAAAACGCATATGGTTCATTTGAATTTTATTTGGCAGCTCAGCAGTTGCAATATTTAAAAATGCTTAAGCTTTAATGGTCTACAATGGCATTGTCCTGCTTCTTTTACGTCTAAATATTCAAAGGTAAAATATTTTAATTTATGTATGTAAATAGTAATGCATAATAAACGCTGGTGACAAATTTGAATGCTAGCAATAACTTAGCATCTCTTGATTCCTTTGAAACAAGTAAAAATTAAAGCAAAAAATATCTATCTAAATAAACTTTCTGAAATCTTGTTATTTCCACGTTTGTGAAAAAATGCCTCTTTTGCTTGAATCTGATTGTCAAAAATATTTCAAATACATTATAAAATTACGCGTCTTATTCAACATGCTTTGTAATGAAGCACGAAATAATTAAGTTTCTATGGAACTGGCTGAGTTATAAAAGTAAATCATAAATCTTGGCAATAAAAATTTGAGTTGGAGTAAAATGTTTTTGTAAATTTGAATTTGCTCTTAGGAAATTTTGGTGGCCCTTAAAAGGGCCGTTGGTTTTAAATTGCTGTTTGTTGGTATAAGCAAAACATAAAGGTTGGGAGTTTCTTAACCTCCGAAACCGTACAAGGTTCTGCCTTGACGCTTGAGGGCATAGACGACGTCCATGGCAGTGACGGTCTTCCTCTTGGCGTGCTCAGTGTAGGTGACAGCGTCACGGATAACGTTTTCCAGGAACACCTTCAAAACGCCACGAGTTTCCTCGTAGATCAAGCCAGAAATACGCTTGACACCACCACGACGAGCCAGACGACGGATGGCGGGCTTGGTGATACCTTGGATGTTATCACGCAACACCTTCCTGTGACGCTTGGCGCCCCCCTTTCCGAGTCCCTTTCCTCCCTTACCACGACCAGTCATTTTGACAAGTTGGAGTTGAGGAAATAATGTAAGTTGAAATAATGAGTTGAACTGCTTGAGTGAGAATAATGCTTAGCTCGAGTGAAGTAGAGGGTTTATATACTAAGAGAGTCAACCGAGCAGGGAGTGCGGACGTGAATGTAATCCGTAAATATGTACCTAAAACCCATCTGCAATATGCATGAAAAGTTAACGGGCAAACTTTATTTGTTGAACAAAACGGGAAATAGAAATGTTTAGGTTTATAAATATACATTATGTTTAAGGTACATTAATGTATGCAATTAGAGTACTTACAGTATTGACTAAAGAAAAAATTATAGCATAAGTTATACATTAATTTTTACAAATTGATTTGTAAGTTGTCATCAAAAATAATTTTATGTGTAAAATTTTGGTAAATTAAAATTAAGCTTCATCAGAAAAGTAAAATTATAAGCACATAATTGGTGTAGCAGCAACGTTATATATTTGTAATTGCTATAAATTATTTTAAGCTTTGTGAAGGTTTGCAAGGCAGGCACATAAAAAGAAGCAACAAAACATTTGCTGATATCCCGCCTAATGTGGTAAGCGGCATTGCTACACACCTATTAGAAAAATCAAGCAACGGACAAAAGTCTCCAGCTCAACTCAGCAGACCGCCTTGCCTCTGGCATTTTTTTCCTGTTTTCAACTCAACTCACTACCCAGCCAACCCATATAAATACCAAGCAGTATCAAAGCATGCAACATTCTCGCCCTGATCTCTGAGCTGAGCTAAACACTCACATTTCTCTTGATCTCACATTTTCAACCGATCTCGTACCATCTTCTCACCATGCCACCAAAGGCCAGTGGAAAGGCAGCCAAAAAGGCTGGCAAAGCCCAAAAGAACATCTCGAAGGGAGACAAGAAGCGCAAGCACAAGAGGAAGGAATCCTACGCCATCTACATCTACAAGGTGCTCAAGCAAGTCCACCCTGACACTGGAGTTTCCTCCAAGGCCATGAGCATCATGAACTCCTTCGTCAACGACATTTTCGAGCGTATTGCCTCTGAAGCCAGTCGTTTGGCCCATTACAACAAGAGGACCACCATCACCTCTCGGGAGATCCAAACCGCTGTGCGTCTCCTCCTTCCCGGAGAGTTGGCCAAGCACGCCGTCTCTGAGGGAACCAAGGCTGTGACCAAGTACACCTCATCCAAGTAAACTGCCAAATATCTACCTCAGTACCCTTTAAACCGGATACAGGAATGTCAGCTTACTGATCTCAGTCGTGTACTATTTACCGACTACAAAATCCAAAGGCCCTTTTAAGGGCCACCAAAATTTACGAAGAGCAAATTCAATATTTTTTTGAATTTAAATATATTCAATGCAAAATAAATAAGCCAGTTTAATATTCATAAACTGGCTTTTACATTACTTTGTTATATTTTGAATGATTCAGTCAGTGTTGGCTGAAGACGTAACGACGCAATGCTAACAAGCATTTAAAATACTTAGCCTTTTAAATATTGACGTTACTTTATACAATTTTCTTCGTCGTGTCAAAAATGCAAAATTTCCATTCAATATAAAAACTAACTGCTTTCACAAAAATATTCATGCAAAAACGTATATAATTTTGGTATAAATATATGAGTTCATTATTTTATCTATATGACCATTAGGAATTTCCCACAAAAGCTTCAAGGTGAAAAGGTGAGTTGGGTAGCATTTTTGTTGATCTTGTTCTGGTTGGCGGTTGTTGTTGTGTTGAGTTAGGCGGGAATACATACTATCTGCAGTGCTGACCGCATTCTAAGAAAAAAAATTTCATAGGTTTGCTTAAATACTGCACTGGACAAAACTTACATTAATCTAAAACATCTTGAAAATTTTGTTGCTTGAGTATATATCATTAAATAAAAACCATGATAAGTCTATAGAGCGAACGCCAAAAACAGGTTTTTTCTTAGAAATAGAAATATATGACAAAATAGTAAAAATTGTTGGAAATATTTGCTAAATGTTTGCCAATTTTACGTATTAAAATTAAATGCATAAAATTATATTTAGTGAAAAACTCTTTTATTTATTTATATAATCCTTCTTGTTTTGCAATTTTTACAAATAAATGAAAAAAGGAACCGTTCTCAGCAAAAATGTTACTGAATCCTAATAATTTCAATATTGAATACATGCATATTCCTGAGTATATTAATCATAAAATTCATAACTCTCATATTTAAAATATGAATTGCTCTTCGAAAAATGTGGTGGCCCTTAAAAGGGCCGTTGGTTCTAAAGTTCAGATTCAAGTCATTATTTAAGCACGTTCTCCACGGATACGCCTGGCCAATTGGATGTCCTTTGGCATAATGGTAACACGCTTGGCGTGAATGGCGCACAAGTTGGTATCCTCAAAAAGTCCGACCAAGTAAGCTTCAGAAGCTTCTTGCAGGGCCATAACAGCACTGCTCTGGAAACGCAAGTCAGTCTTGAAATCTTGAGCGATTTCTCTGACAAGACGTTGGAAGGGCAGCTTGCGGATAAGGAGCTCAGTGCTCTTCTGATAACGACGGATCTCACGGAGAGCCACAGTTCCAGGTCGGTAACGATGGGGCTTCTTGACACCTCCGGTGGCTGGGGCGCTCTTAC
The DNA here is from genome assembly GCA_029691765.1 of Entomobrya proxima. Classification (NCBI taxonomy): domain Eukaryota; kingdom Metazoa; phylum Arthropoda; class Collembola; order Entomobryomorpha; family Entomobryidae; genus Entomobrya; species Entomobrya proxima. The sequence continues at coordinate 41,762,286 of CM056172.1, forward strand.
GGGCAGCCTTGGTGGCGAGCTGCTTACGAGGAGCTTTACCTCCGGTGGACTTACGGGCAGTTTGCTTAGTACGAGCCATTGCGAAAGCTGATTTTTTTTCAAGGGTGAGATGTGAACAGTAAGAGTTGAGAAAGTTGTATGATGACTTGCGTACGCAGACTCTCTGGTTTTATGCTGCTTGGCTGAGTAGAAATCGAGCAGAGCTCAACTCAACTTTTTGTCCGTTGACCATTTTTTATCCCGCTCGATTCCCCACTCAACCCAATATCCAACTCAGGTTGGGTGTATATAAACCGAGCTCAAGCTGGCATTAGGCATCATTCTGCTATCAACCGCTGCTGAATAAGCAATCTAACTTTTTTCACAAAGTTCTCAAACTCAACCCATTCACCATGTCTGGCCGTGGCAAGGGAGGAAAGGTCAAGGGAAAGGCAAAGTCCCGTTCCAGCCGTGCTGGTCTCCAGTTCCCCGTGGGTCGTATCCACCGTCTCCTCCGCAAGGGCAACTATGCCGAGCGTGTTGGAGCTGGTGCCCCAGTGTACTTGGCTGCCGTTATGGAATATTTGGCTGCTGAGGTTCTCGAGTTGGCCGGTAACGCCGCAAGAGACAACAAGAAGACCCGTATCATCCCCCGTCATCTTCAATTGGCCATCCGTAACGACGAGGAATTAAATAAGCTTCTTTCTGGAGTTACCATTGCCCAAGGTGGTGTGCTGCCTAACATCCAGGCTGTGCTCCTCCCCAAGAAGACCGAAAAGAAATCTGCCTAAGAAAATTATCCTAACGGAAATATTAACCAACGGCCCTTTTAAGGGCCACCAAACATTTCGAAGAGCAATTCATTTTGTGTAACAACAAAATATTTTTTAGGGTTATGACATATGCATGCACTAAAAATCTATCATTTTTATCTGCTGCAAACATTTACGGAGTTTGCAGTCATTGATGCAAATAGTATTATGCATGTGAATGAATTCGATGCCAAAGCAAATGAAATATTGTTGTATTGCGCTTCAATAAAAGGTAAGAATTTTTGTGAAGCTTAGGATGGTAAAATAGGGTTGTTGTATTGTTGTTCCCCCTCTTTCAAACAGCTAAACATTGCAATTGCAGGAAAAGTGGAAACCCAAAGAGAAAGAGAAGCTAACTGTGATGAAAATATTAATTAAATTTTGTTTTGAGGGCCACCAAGTAGTTTGAATTGAAGAGCAATTTAAAATAAAATATTGTAATGCTAAATACTTGTTTAAATGACATAACACATAACGTACAGTAGAAATTTGATGATTATCTTTTACTGAAGATTTATAATGCTAGAATAAAATAAGCAAATACGTAAGTATAGTGCATGAAATTCATTTATTAATATACATCAAATTTATATATTCGTAAAACATAAATATTCATATATTCAATCAATATTCACAAAGTGGTTGCCTATTATCGTTAAAATTTTGGTTGAGTAAATATTTTAAAGTATAAGCAATACTATTACATTTCCATCCACAAACAGCAAACAAACAGAAAAAATTGAAAACCTCATTAACCATCAAATTAGCAAAAACGAATATTATGTCTGTGTTTTCAAAAACAAAATTTCGATAATTGCTAAGTTTTTATTCTGCTTCATGCATAAATTATGTTTAATGTGTCCTTAATAGCGCTTTTTATTCAAGTATTTAACCATTTGGCATGTAGGTATGTTCTATGGGTTGAAACGCTTTTCACAAAATCTTCTGGTAGAATAGGTATTTTTGTGCGCTTACCATAATCTTCACATTACATTGGTTATAAGTACGTAAGGCTTTATATAAAAATACATAATACACGTATAAAAATACATATCTGCTTTCAATAAATTTGGACATTTTAATAAAGTATTCGAATATTGCAGATAATAGTTCCTATGTTCACTTTAGGATTATTGATTTTACATTTTGAAATACATGAATATTTCTTGAACACATAAAAGAGTAAATTCATACGTTTCATTTTTCAAAAAAAATTGTAGAAAGGTAACTTCTTAAAATAGCCCATAATATTAAGCTTTTTTACACGTAGGCATTTTCAGGTTGAAAAATGTGATAATCCGTTATAAGCTTTTTGGTCTATTACCAATATACATACATGGTTTTGGATTTTTGTTGGTAGGTGTACTTTTTCATTGTATTATCAAACCTACACCAAGACCGAATGTACCTCTCACTCTTCAATTTTGTATAGCTATACACTATACGGTTTAGTATATACCTTAAAGCCTAAGAACATACCACGCTTGCTTTATGCGTGTACCTAGCCAAGCATCGTGAAAATAGCAGAACAGCTTTCGCCGCGGCAAACAAATCTGCTTGTTTTTTGCAGATGAGAAAAAACCCAATACAAAATTGAGTGGTGTCAAGACAGTGCGGTTTACTTAATTTATGCGATTAATTAATTATTTAAATGGGGAATAAATAATTTTAAACGTGAAAACCTATACAATGCAACGTGTACAAAACGAAGCAGGCCTTCCTGTAAGGCATCCTTTGGAAAACCAAGTGGTAATTTATTTCTAAAAAATATATTTTAAACCATATTGATAAAAATTTGGTATTATAACTTTAAAAATTATTTTAACGACTTATATATTTCCCAACAGTTTCTACAGCACATTTTCGACTTTTTACAAACCTCTGCAACATTCGAAGACTGGAAAAACATCCGTGCGGTTTGTAAAACTTGGTATTTTCAAACCCTTTCAAGATGGAGATCCACAGCCGTTTTAAATCTCAAATTTGGCACACCAAAATCCGGAACCCAGCCCTCAAACCCTGGAGTTTCCGCCTCTGCATTTCTAACCTTGAGACAAACCTCTAGTTCAAATACTTTGAGCCAATTAACAGAACATCCCTTTCAAAAATACAAGCTAGAAAAAATTGAGCTAGATCTCACCAATTTGGATGCAAACACGCCAGAAAATTTCTTTTGGAATTGTATTGGACCCTCAATAAAGCACTTATTTCTGCATGATATCAACATCAAAACTGTTACCAGAGCAAAAACGGAAATTGTCCGGTTTCTCATTAAGAAAACTCCAAACTTGGAGAATTTGAGTTTGAGCAAAGTGCGAAATCAGGGAGAAAGCACGCTAACTCAGAGTTCAAGTGGGGGCGAACCAGTACACCCAAATATTACTTCTGTTAGTTTGTCCGAGTATTTTGCTATTTGTTTGACTTGGTTTTCAAACTTACAGGTAATTATATAATAACAATTAAATAATTAGTTATAACAGAAAAAAAATCAACATTTTAAAATTTTGGCTAATTTTGCAATTTTAGGATTTGACCCTTGGCGCATGTGGTTCCATGCAGTTTATCAACATCCTTGACCCCAAAACCTTTCCAAATGGTCGTGGACGTCTGTTTGTCAATTCTTCCGTGAAGAAACTAAATCTTGTAAATTGCGACATGATTTACAATAATGATGCGTATGGATTCTCCAATATCCGATTTACTGCACTACAGCACCTTTCCATCTATCGGGATTATCGCCGTTGCAAAGATAACGAGTTAAAGTACTTGCCCGTTCTGATCCGAAATAATTGTCAAAGTTTGCAAACTTTGGAGTATTTCGCAACATTGGAAAAACTACCTTCAGAATTTTATTGCATTGACGCCCCACTACCTGCATTAACAGAATTGCGTGCTTGGGGAAACGTGTTCAAAGATCTGACATTTTTACGATTCACTCCGAATCTAAAAGTACTTCATTTGGATTTATACGGATTTGAAAAACAAGAGCAGATGAAGGAAGAAAGGAATGCAGGACCTTTTAATGGCTTTCCTACAAAAAGGGATATGGTTGAGTTAACAAGATACAGAAGAGATATGAAGGGGATTGAGATCAGATTACCGAAGTTGGAGTACTTCCAACTTAATTATCAGCTTTCTGCTGATAGTTTGAGGGCTTTGGCGGAATGGATGCCGAATTTGAAAACGTTCAAGTCCGTGTTGAGTAACGAGACGCTGCCAATTGTGTGTGAGAAGTGGCCGGAGCTGGAGAATTTGGAGTGTATGTTTGGGTCAAATGTTTCAAATGAGAATATTACGGGAGGGATTAAAACCTTGTGGGATGGACAGCAGAAGAAATGTCTTGCTGATATGAGTGGTATGTAAAATGACATAATATTTCACAAAGCAAAAATTTAAATAGATTTAGAAATGCATTTATTTTATTTATTTTTCTAAAATTTCAGGTTTGAAAACCTTTCAACTTCACACCGAGTGTGATCAAAGCTGTTTGACCAACACATCAGTCCGTGAAGGCTTTTTGCGTATTCCCAGCTTGACCGAATTGCGTATTTCTGTTTCTCCTGACGTAAGTTTACTTTTAAAATACATTTAGAATATTGTCGGATTATTATGAAATGTTGCTAAATTATTATATTTTTAATTCGTTTTAGTTTTCACAACAATCAGAAATTCTATTAAGAAGACACATTCCTACTGTTTATGTTTACCGAAATTATTTGTCCAACCCTGTTCACAAAGGATGGAAATGCTGTCGTGAGAAAGCACACAAAAGTTATATATTTATCAGTCCAAATGGACAGAAAGAATCCTCAAGTGATTCAGAAGGGGAGGCAGATGATGACGACGATTTTTTGGATAGTTTACTCCCATAAGAATAGTACATGTGGCGTAATTTCTTATCAGGATTAGTATTATTATTATTGCATTTAATATTGTGAGGATGTTGTAAAATAGCAAAAACTAGTTTGATAAGAAATGTTGTGGTATTTAGGTATGTAGGTGTTAGGTATTTAAATTAGGTATTTAATAAGGTAAAAAAATAGGTTGGTTAAGTGAAAAAACTAAATATTAAGAATTTCAATTTTGTTTTGAATAACTTGTTAACGTAGATTTGTTAGTGACCTCTTATAATTGTAATATTTTGGTTAAATAAATTGTAAATAAAATAAATAAAAATGTGTTAGAAAATCATAAGTGACTTTCAGATGAATCTGTTCTTAACACCACGTTTTGTCGTTTGTGAAAATCACAGCTTGTGTCTACCCATTATGCTTGGTTATGGGGTGTTTAAAACCAAAACTGTAAAATTTTGCATTAGATATTATTTTTACGCTGTGTTTTTATGATCACTTTTGTGGCTACAATATATTTTGTTTTACGAGTTTCAAGGCAGGATAAATATTTTTGCTGGGTAGACAAATAAAATTGTTGTAATATCATCAGCATTTGTGACTACAGATTCATTGAAAAATTCAAAATAAGTAGGTCAGTTGTATAGTTGCATATCAGCATTGGATTGTGAGTGCGGAGTAAACCACCGAAATATTTTGAAGTTGAATCAGGATAGAAATGCCATAGAAACTTTTATATAACTAAAAATAAATTGTCATATGAAAATAACATTTCAGATTTTGTTGGCTAGTATAATTTCAAGATAAAAGAAGATTGCTCAGATGCTACTTAAATTCTTTGAAGTATCAAGTGAAAGTATTTTACAAACGTATTTGATTTAGTATTCATCGTTAAAACAAATTTACGGTCAAATACCGTACAGCTTTAAAAAATAATTTTCATAATTCTAAAATATAACAAATCCTCATTTTTCATTCTTCTCTGAGGTCAAATGAAAAACCTGGAACATGATGACAAGCAAACAACCAGCTCATCAACCAAGTACCGTAATAGAATTCATCCAAACCTGTCCTACTTCCATGAAACGATTCCTAACTCACTTTGAGTCCATCAATGCCAAAGACGGCGAGAGTATTAATACATTTGTGGGCAGATCACTCAAACGTGTTTATTATAACGCCAGAAGATTTACCAATTACATAAAGCTATTTTGTCTGGTAACGGTAAACATGTTTGGTACTGAAAGATGGTCATTATTCCAGGCTTCTAGCCAATGCACTTAATTTTAAATACAAAATCATTATACATTAGAAAGTGGAATCCGTTTGTGCAAAATAAACAGCAGCTTTACTTTCAGTGACTTATTAATCTAGTAAATTGTTTGCATTTGTGAAGAATTGTCATAAGGTATTTATACGTATCACCAAAATTGCTCATTTGAAAAGAAGGCTTGGAGATTAACATGCGTATGAAAACGGGTCTTTTAATTTATATTCACATGCAATCATTTCACTGGTGCAGTGTTGGTAGCAGTAAAGTCCTTCTCATTCCAACAGTTAGCTTCCGCTTCTCAGGCGGTCAAATGCCATTTTCCTTTGATCTAATTAGTGCTGTCAATCAAACAGAAGCAGAACAATGGGTTTCCAAGAAAAAATATTGCTCCGAAGGAAGTTTCAAGACAAGTGGAAGCTTGCATATACCTTCCTATGCTAAACTTTGTTGTTGTTAGATAGTTGATTTCCGGCTACGTATAAATGCATTTTTGAGGTGCGAAACAGGTTGATGGTGAAGGTTGGCTTCCAGTATGCATTTATGCAAAAATGCATTTATACGTAGCCAGAAATCAACTATCTAACAACAACAAAGTTTAGCATAGGAAGGTATATGCAAGCTTCCACTTTTCTTGAAACTTCCTTCGGAGCAATATTTTTTCTTGGAAACCCATTGTTCTGCTTCTGTTTGATTGACAGCACTAATTAGATCAAAGGAAAATGGCATTTGACCGCCTGAGAAGCGGAAGCTAACTGTTGGAATGAGAAGGACTTTACATGCACTAGCTTTTGTCATGCAAAAAGTCTGTTTAGCAGCATAACCAGAGCATTCATCACTTTTCATGATAGTCCATGATCCTTCATCACACAGCTAAGAGAGACGTGAAGCTCAGCTTAGAAAAATTCTTGCTTGCATTTCAGACTCGACAGGACAGAGCAACGTGTAGGTATATTGCATTTATAGTAAGTATACATGGCTTATAGGCTATTTGCCTGGTTTAAAAAATATGAACACACTATGTCCTAATAGTTTCCACTGAAGAATCAGCGTGCTATAAATGCAAGTTTCTCTATCATATGAAATGCATTTTAAATGCAGACAAATTTTGACAACTACACAAGCGGTTTTTTAACACAATCGTGTGCTTAAAATACTTGCTTATTTAGGTAAATGACGTCCGTTTTTGTCATATTGCACATATTCAGATTTTTTATACACAAGTGCAAGCGCGTTATTTTGTAAATAACCAAGCCATTCATGTCGCACTGCATATGGCAAAATGACCAATAAGATATGACTTTGCGGTGGACAAAAAAAGTAACAATAATGAACAAAAAGTTCCATTGAAATGCACAATCGTTTTTTGTAATAGATGTTTTATTAAGCGTTTGAGAAAATCAGGTGCAGTTTATTCAATGTCCATTGTAAATCAAATTATGATACAGAAATCTAGTTTGAGAGACACGTCGGCAACATTGATCTTTTGAGGTCAACTGCTGTTTGCGATGCACATGTTTGCTCACGTCACACGTGCATATCTACACAGCGTACCAGATTTATGCTACTGAAAGTGAATAAGTGTAAACAGGTCAAACAGAAACTCATTAATTGCTAATAACCAATTCTGGTGCAAACATATTTTAATTTAAATAATGCAATAAATTGTGCATTGCCCAGAAAATTTAGTATAAATATGAACTGACCACCGACATAGCAGACAAGCTGATCTGAATCACGGTTTGCGCTGTCGCTTTGTAATCTCTCTATTTCCACTTGTTCATATTTTCATACAAGAAAATCTGAGATTTTGAACAAGAAACGTTGTTAGCTGCTACTGGTAAGCGTTATAACACAAAAGGTGGGTTTCTAATAATATTGTTTTTCATAACATATACTTTAGTTTTGTTGCAGAGGTCGATCAACATGCAGTTTTGTAAAAGTATGTTTCCTGTCGTTGCTGCAATACTTTTAACAGTTTTAAGAATTTCAGTACTAGAAGGCAGTATAATTCATACCTCAGAATGCAATTGCTGCATGTTTAATTTCAATTACATTTCCGGCTGTTGCATGGATTGTGAAAATTTTAACTGTCCAGGACATCTGAAAATCCGAAGTCCACCGTGTACGATTGATGATGCATGAAAAACAATGCATTTGAAGGCCAAATAAATAATTTGATTACCAAATTGTAGGTACGTATTTATTTATAACTTTGTATTACAATACATTACCCTTAATATCGTTGATTAACTATTGTTTTTATTTCCCATTCATACGTCAGAATCAGCAGGACAGTTCCTATGTAATATTATTTCTTGCGATGGACTATTGGGCTTGCCATTTGCTTACGCGTATAAGCGTCATAAACTTACATTGTTAATTTTTTCATTTTAATAAATTTGCTGGTCAGACTATGGTGCAACTTTGAAACAAATGTTTTGATAATATGTTAAAAATAAAAGCAGAAGAATCCACTATGGAAACTTGCTCTAAAACTGACGTAGTTAGAATGTATGGTATCAAATTAAATATTATGCAAAAACAATAGAATATTGTCAATATTATACTTTATAAATACACTTGCTGTACTGAAAATTAAAAAGTTTAAAACTTGCATTTTATTATTGCAACAAGCAATTTGTTAAGCAGGTTTTTAATAAACCATGTACTTTTTATTTGAAATCAAGCTTTAATATATTTAAGTATCAAATCAAAGTTTGTGTAAGCTTTCCGTCCCATACTCATCACTGAAACGTTTACGTATTTACTATACATATGGTCTTATGCATTTAGTTACCTAACAACATATAAAATATTCAATATGTTTATGTAATATGTTTTCAACAAGTAAATATAAATAATATGATACTTTGAAATTTAAGTGATTTATAGATAAATACACTAACAAAGCTGAAGTTGATAATACAGCAAATACTTTTAAAATATATGTATTCCTTTGCAATTTGCTATTATTGCAACAGTTTGTAGCAACACGGTTTAATATCTCCGGGTTCCGGGCGGAGATCTGGCTCAATACTCCAACACTTGAGCATGTAGTCGTATCTAAAGTATTTCAAAAGCATTATAATATACCTGGATAAATACAAATTACAATTTCGTAGTTCAAATATACATAGAATACAGATTATATGTAAAAACCAGAAGAAAATGCGTACATTGTGGTGTCAGCCAATGGCGGTTTATCTAGTCGAAGATCCTTTTCAAGCAAGTTTACAAAATCAGGTGTATAACTAAGGCCTGGATATGGTATATCACCAAGTGTAAAGAGCTCCCATAAAGTAACCCCAAATGCCCAAGTATCTGACTTCACCGAAAACTTAAGGGCTCTTAGAGACTCTACCGCCATGTATTTCCATGGCATTGGACACTAAAGAATTTTAAAATGTTCTCTAGAAGCATATCAAAGTTACAGAGCAAATGATATTTGAAGAGATAGTTTATTGTTTACATTTGTTGGTTGCTTTGTGTAAATAGACGTGTTAACAAGTAGGCGGGAGAAACCGAAGTCTCCAATCTTGGCGACTAAGTCTCTTGTTAATAGAATGTTTCTAATGCCCAAATCTCCGTGAATAATCTAGGAAAAGGCAAGGTTGCAGAGAATTAATAATTTTAAACGTTACATTACAGTACAGTAAATATGAAATTAATGAAGCATTTTTTGCATTGATCTATTTAAATTTTCTAAACTACCTTTTTTGCATGTATGTATTCCAATCCATTTGCGATTTGACATGACCATTCTAACAAATCACTAACTATCGCAATAGTATCTTTTGAGACTTGGTCATCAGTGTTTCGTATAGTGCAAGCGTCTTTGTAATTCCGCAAATAAACATCTAAACTACCATTGTGACAGTACTCAACGGCCATGAATAGCTCCCCTAAACATTGAACGTTTAGTAGCAATGTAAAAATGGTTATAATTAATCTGTTATATCGATATAATTTTGCGACAGTTTTTATACTTAACTGTTTTTGATATTTTTTGTGTAAGCTCCAATTAAGCTGACAATGTTGGGATGAGATCCTAAATAAGCCATCACTTTGATTTCAGTTAGTAAAGCTTTGAATTTGATAACATCAAGGTTTCCATTGCTAATCTTTACAGCCACAGTTAAACCACCAGAAATATTAGCATCCGAGGTGGAATCAATTTCCGATATTGTATGATAACCAGGTGCACAAGCAGGTCGAATTTTGCCTTTAAAAACGTCCCCAAACTGTCCGGACCCCAGCAGATGATTATGATCTACAATTATTTTAAAACATATGTAGAATTAGATGAACTACTTGTTTTGGTATAATAATAACGTCATACATATATGCAAGTCCTCTTTTGGTATTTCGTATTTTTTATCATAAGAAAGCGCGTTCAAGGAAGAATTTAGTGTCAAATAGTCATCTTTAATGATTTTAAGAAGTTCCGGATTTCCATGGAAAAACTCATTTATCTCAGAGTCCGTCAAAATTCTCAGGTTTTGTTTGCGTAAAGCTTTTTTGTAGCAAACAGCAAACCCAGCAGAAAGTAAAACAAGTAAAAACAAGGCACTGCCAAGAAGATAAGGCAGATAACGACCCATTGCCGAAACAATAGAGTTATGTGTATGCTCAATAGTAAGAACATACGAACGCGAATGGTTCCCCATTTCATTTTCAGCAGCACAAATGTATTTTCCAGAGTAACCATATCCAATTTCGGTAAATACTAGCTCACTAGTATAATTACTAGGTCTGTTGGTTGTATATAAACTCTATAAACATATATAAGAAATCAAGTAAAACCCAAATACATATATAAAGTTATAAATTTATCATTACCAGATTTGTTGGTAGAATCCATTGAATTTTTGGTATGGGCTTTCCTGTAAAATTGCACACTAATGTTCTATTTTTTTGTCCCAATAGAAAACTGGAAGTTGTCCCTGGTTCAACAGATAAAACCTTGGGAGCTTCACCTTGTTCAACGTGGAAGGTCAAAGACTGATTAATCCACTGGGTTGAGTTCCAAACCGGTCCAAAACAAAATATACGATGAATTCCTATCTTTTCTAGTTTACGAGTTAAGAATGCTTTATATGTTCCTCTCCAGGAATCTTTTGTAGTACAATTTGTTTGTGATGCATGGGCAATATGTTTTTCCTTTTCAGTATCGCATGGTCTTATATCAACAGCAGGTATGTATTCCATTGTGTTGTCAATTTCATATCCAAACCATGAACCTAGCGCAAAGTAGTAGCGAGAATATTCACATGTGAAAGTAACTTCTTCTCCCGTATAGAAAACTTGCTTGTGGAGTGGATGAGCATATAGCATATCTTGAGGATCTGCTTCTGCCCAGTCCAAATCTAAAAGTTTTCAAAGTTGATTATTATTTAAATCCAAATTACTTTAATAGGTCGAGCTACTCTGCATTACATATGTTGGGTGCCGGAACGCTCTTGTCATTAAAATAGCCGCGAAATACTCCAAAAAAGAACGTATGCACAAGAACAGGTAGAGATCCGGATGTGCATAGAACTTGTTTGGGATTAAAGTTGATGTCGGTAATTCTGCAGTTTCCAGGATCCGATTCCACGCGTTTAGAGCATTGCTTTCCCTTAACATTTATAAAAACCTATTAGTTTCTCATCAGCAAACTATTTGTCGCAAATTAGTTGCAAAACACTAGTTACTTTTTATTATTACATGATTTTGATTTTTGTAAATACTGGCGCAGTTGGTAGGGGAATAGCAAAAATCAAACTGAATTCTAAGCTGCTTTCCATCTTTTTGCCTTTGACATTTCCAGCAGGGCATTTGATATTTTGATGACGGAGGTAACATTAGAGTTTCGGCTTCCGTACAGTTTTGGTTGACAACCGGCGAGTTATGCACAGGTTTTTTTATTCTCATTTCGTTGCTTATTCTCAACTTCACGATAGACGTCTGGTTTGACAGGCTCATTATCACGTGTCTAGCTATGTGTTTCTGACTGGAACTAGAAATTCTTTGACACGTCATGTTTTTTGGCAATAAGATCTTTCCTTTGTACTCCATTTTCAGAATTGAAGTATAAGTGTATGAAGAAGCATCAAGAAAATTTGTTACAAGCCGGCGTGTTTCGATAAATCTTGTCTCTCCAGTATTTCCATTGTCATTCTGCAATTTCAAATTTAAACCAATGCCTTTTAAATTAAAAGAAATTCGGTAAACTTACGTGTACGTACGTCAGTAAAATGAAAAATCCATTCAATTGGATACGATGCTTTGCAATGTATTTGTAACTCTGGATTCAAGTTTGTGAAAACTGTAGTGCTTTCGTTTATAAAATCTAATGAAGGCACTCCGTCAGGGTAAATTTGAATAATAGGTAAAGTATCAGCACAAATTGTATCAACGAGATGCAATATGATCCAAAATACAGAAAACATTTTTTCACTTGAGTACTTCCTGAAATTAAGCAATATGCATGCTTACAAAAAACCTACGAATGCAATCTTCATCGTTTTACGTTAGTTGGATGAATGATGCATTAGAATGAAATTGTAGTAATAGTAACGAGCCCGACAACTTTCTACATAAATGAACTAAAGAAGGTCAGGTAGTAAAAAGCAAGGCAAACGGAAATATTGCTATACACTTTTATCTTGCTAACCGGTTGTTGGAAAGGTGTCTGTTAACCTCTAAGCAGAAATGTCTGTGGTATTTTGGTATTCATAAAAATACAATGAAAAAACATGTCGCAATTTCCATTTGTGAAAAATTTATGACTGGCTCACCCTGACCTTAACCGTCAGCATTTTAACTCTTAAAAGGCGTAGCCATAATATACAGTTATGTTAAGCTTTATTTGATCTCTTCACACCGGAGCATGCGAGCATGTATGCGTTTGCTTTAATCGGATCAGTATGCATATTTCGTTTTTATTTCGGTTAGAAATACAAGGTTAGATAATTTGAGTACATTATTATTATTATGAAACTAATGATTCTTAAACATTTTATAATACTGAAGATACACAATTCATATAATTATTTTGCCACGTACTAACATTCCCGGAATACTTAGTTTATTAAAGGCAGAGTAGTATTCACATCAGCAAAAGGTCAGATTCATGTACCAATCTAAATGAATTGGTAACATATTTCAAAACATATATTCCAAAAGTAATATAACTTAGAACCCGCTAAGCGTGTATAAAATAAGCAAGTCATATTTTAATTTTTTCCCTTTGAGTCGTCTGAGCACAACAAGCTTACTGATTTATTTGACAAAAGAGCTTTAAAAACTATCTTTCATATGTTCATATTTCATATTGCATTTTAACAAAGTGCTGGAGCTGTACAATATTCAACTGATGTATTCACACAACCTCATTTAGAAAACCAGGTGGTAAAGTAAGCAAACGAAATTTAATTAAGCCACATTGTTACAAAACTGATTCTTGACGTAGGTTGTCAACAAATGACAAGAATTTTATAGAGCATTTCGATTTAATTTTGAAAAAAAACTACCTTAGAAAATATTGAGTTTCTCGGAAAACCAAATACTTTTTCCTGTGACGCAATGATGTTTTTCTTTTTAAAGAATATATATGGAGGTTTCGGATAAGCAAAAATTTTTTGTATAAGGGAAGAAATATGACAATGCCTTTCATTATATATTCAGACTGAGTCTGGCAGACTCACGAGAAAAATGGTTTTAATTTTAAATAGAAGCATGCTCATAATTGATGTTACTTGGTAAACCGTAATCAAAATATGAAACTTAAAATGCAAACAAAAATTAAAGATTGCTGCAGTGAAGTTGAATACTTTATTGAATTTTGTTTGACAAATAATAATATGGAGCTTCATGGATCTGGGTTTTTAATAATTTCCTGCTTTATTATTATTTGTGCTTGTTGCATTACACAGACAAAAGTTGAAAGTGTTTACTAAGCAATGTGGTGACGCACCGATACGCTTTAAAAAGACAAACTCGCGTAACAGCCAGAAGCCAAGTTCAAAAGGTTATGTATATTATTTCTAGCCACGGTAAACAAAACCGTAAATTTCGTATAAATTTGAAATCGTTTCATGGAGAACCTAACAGTTTTGGATTAACACACAAAAGTGATACTTGTTTCTTTTGAAACTTAAATCAGCATTTCTTAAATATTTAATATTAGGAAAGGTCTATAGGTGGAACAAAATATAATATAGGTATTTATCTAACGTTTTTTGTAAATCTTTGTCGCGATTACTTGAGTAACAAAAATATGCTTAAATTATTTGTAAATTATAGGTTTAAAAATGCTTCTACTACGTAAATGGCACGTTCTTATCATCGTTATAGCTGTCATATTGACTCAAATCAATTGGACAAAGGGTAAATATCCTATATTTGAAGACAGGCACCCAACCGTAGGAATATATGGGAACCGCGGTGTAATAGTAATAATGGAAGTGCTTCCATGTTGGTGCTGTAAAAATGATTATGACCCTAAAACTAATACCTGCAATGCATGCGGCTATTGCACAGGAAACTTTGGAAGGCCTGATGCAATCTTTCATATGAATGTCTCTACTAGTTGGTGTTGTACTGAGAATTTTGATTTCAAAAATCAAAAATGCAGAAAATTTGGCGGCTGCCAAGAAAAATTTCCAAGACGCGCAAACTACAGTGTAATCTTAGAAATATAAGTTTTTCCTTGGTAGTAATATACATAGTCTTGATGATGCCAGTTCGATTGCAGTATTATTATCAATAAAGAAAATCTTTTCAAATTTTTGTGTTGTATAAACAATTGTGTTATAAATCGTATACCTGATTATTACATGTACTCGTTTTTCACTTATTGTCTAGAACAAGTGCATCAAGAATCATTTTTATGACACATAAATACTTATTAAAGAATGTATATAGCTTCTTATCTACTTGAAGAAAATGATTTACGGCTTTTACATTAATATTATTGCACTTTGGACGTTTGACAGATGGTAATTTTTTATGGACAATCAGCCAAAACGTCAGACAAAGGACCTTATTCAAGTGCTCACTAGCCTGGGACTCGGGACCCTACCTAAATTTTTGAACTACAGGTTGGATGGTTACGTTTATTAGTTCATTCGAAAGAGCAACTCAATTACTATTAAACCACAGTCCGTTGTTGTCCAGATTCGTGTGCGCATGATCCGATTTTTGCAAATGATTTTGCAGAAATGAGCTTCAGTTGCTCAAAACCCAGATTTTTGCAAAATATTTCTGCAAAAAATTGGATCATGCGCACATGAATTTGGACAACAGCGGACTGCCATTTAATAGTACTTGAGTTACTCTTTCAAATGAGCTATTAAACGTAACCATCCGACTTGTAGTTTAAAAACTAGGATAGGGTCCCGGGTTAGTAAGAACTTGAATATGGCCCTTTAATATAAACGTTTCTGGTTTTGCATATATGAATATGATTTTTGCGTTGCTCCAGTACAAATCAAAAAGTGACAATCCCTTACTACATAGCTCATACTACATAATAGATTCATATGCAAAGTAAAGGGTAACTAGATAATTCTAGCGCATGAAAAGTTACTTATTCACTAACACATAAGTGTATAACGTATATTGTACATTATAATGTACAATATGTGTACAAAACACACCATTTTGACCATACAAATACGGTGCACCAGACAACCGTCACCTATGCACCTGTCAGTAGTAACCAAAAGTTGACATTTTATATTGTAAACAAATGTTGTTAAATCATTATGTTATGTTTTCATTGTGTTTTAATAAAGTACTAGAATTTTACAAATTATAAGTGGTGTCTATAGTCAGCAACATTTAAAAAACCAGGTGGTCAAATAAGCAAACAAAATTTAATCAAGCTATACTCTTACAAAAGCCATTCTTATTCTTTTCTCATGCTTAATGGTAAAAAATAAAATTAATTTTTTTCTCAATGGTACATGTTTATTTAATTTTGGAAGAACGGCAGATGTCATTTATAAATAACTAATGCGTTTCCCGGAAAGCTGATTCCTTGTTCCCGTGACGTAATGATTTTATTCGTTTTAAAGAGTATCTCTGAAACGCTTTGGAATGTGAAAATGTTTTCCATATTGGAAATAATAATACGTTTTTGTACCTATGACTTTCATTATATTTTATGATCCACCAAAAATCGGTTTCAATTTTAAATAAAAGCAACCATGCTTACAATTGGTAATACTACGTAAACCGTAAAATATTAGCTTAAAATGCTGTGCAAACAAAGTGAAAAATATGCCAGAGCAAAGTAAAATTCTTTGTTAAATTTTGTTTGTCAAATAGCTTTTGAAGCTTAATAGATCTAAATTTTAAATAAGTTTCTCTAATACTATAGTTTTGTACTCGTGTTTGATGTTTCACAGTTCACACAAACAAAAGTTTACTAAGCAATGCGGGAACCCAGCATATACATAAGAACGACAAACTCATGTAACAGCCATATAAATTTGAAAGCGTTTCATAGAAGAGACAACCAGTTCTGAATAATCGCACGCTAGTGATATTTGTTTCAAACTCTTTTAAAACTGCAAAATAATTCGACTTAAATAAAAGTTACTTGAACAGGTCTTCAGGTAGTAAATATAATAATATTGTTATACATTTATTCGCTAATCTCTGTAAAATTGACTTTAATTATTTAATTAATGGAATACATTGCTTAATTACTTGTACATTATAGAGAATGTTCCCTTTACGAAAATGGCATCTTTTCATCCTCTTAATTGTTGTCATATTCTTTCAACTCAAATTGGCAAAAGGTTGGATGAACAATAAGTCTGCACACGAATACCCAATCATTGAAAAGTTAAGTCGCTTCGGTGTAATGCTGGAAATGAGGGTGCTTCCTTGTTGGTGCTGTAAAGAGGATTATAATGTCGTCACTAAATCCTGCAGAGCATGTGATCGGGGTAACTGCAGAGGAAGACCTGTAAGCAATGGAAAGCTCGATGGAATCTTTAACCTGGAGGTTTCCACTTGTTGGTGTTGTACTGAGGATTATGATTTCGAAAATCAAAAATGCAGAACATGTGGTGGCTGCCAAGAAAAATTTCCAATCGGTACAAACTACAGTGTAATCCTCCAAATATAGGTATTCTTTGGTACTGGGATGGTTAGACACATTGAAACCAAAAAATGTCGTTGCCTGTTTTTTAAAAGTATTTTTATGTAAATATTGTTACGTGTATGGAAATGGACGAAAGCATGCACTTTTAATAAGGAATATACCATTTAGGAAAACAATTTAGTGTCAAATACGAAATATAATAAATATTAGTAGTATATGATATAACTGGTTATACCAACATGCTGAATTTTGCCAATGCAATGAATGCATAAAACATTTACGCTTGACTACTTTCTTTCATACACCTTGTACACCATACATCATGCTAATCAGTCAATAAATCAACACAATGTGTTTTTATGATGCATGTATTTAATTGTCATCTTAAAGTTCAAATTCATTAGACGTTTTTAATTATTTAGCCATTTTACAATTATTGGCGTTCTACTGTATCTGTTCTAAAAAGAACTATGGCGTTGTAAGTCGGATTGTGATAATGGATTATGATCGTTTCTTATTTTTTATGAAATAAAAGTTACAATTTTAATACAAACATCAACATATAAAAAATCAGTTAGTGCATGCGTATTTAGGACCTAAGCTGTAGGACCCCAGTTCATTTTCCACTTTGTATGTGGACAGAATCTCCAAAACGTGATTTGCCATAAACAGGTTTTTAAGCAGGACAGATTTTCGAATTTCCTTTGACTATTGGACAAATCTTCCAACTCAGTTTTTAAGGTTCTTTCTGTTAGACAAAGTAAATTACATCTATACTATGTACCAAGCTACTGTGACCTTCTTAAGATATGCTGGTTGTTTATGAATAAGTCAACAGGAATATCTGCGTTTAGTATGTTTATAAGAAATCTTTTCTGTTTTGCCTTTGTACCACTGAAAAACGTGTATACTGCGTTCGAAAAGTTAATAAACATATCAACTGAATGGCAAGAGCACAAACTGAATACATGACGTGTTTTAAGCAAGTGTACATGCGTAAGGTTGTCACCAAATATCTTCCGCCGTTTTGGTGAATTTTTCAACGTGGGTTAGACACCAATTAAAGTATGGAGTCATGGAACAGAAGAACACAGATTATGACTAAAAGCTCACGTATTCAAGATAATTCACTTTCGCAAACCCAAGACCTTTAACACAGGACCAGGTTGACACAATGCTAAAACATAAATGATATTTGTATGTTTATACATAAATGTCTTTGTTGAAAGCTTAAACCTTTTTAAATTTAAGTATTGATAATTCAATGTAAATCTTTGTATGCATGCTCGAATTTATTTTAAACCATGGATATTGGAAATTTGTCCGTTGTGATTGGAAATTGAACTGGTGCTCGTAACCCGTATTTTATATACTACATGAAATCACTAAAAGCAATTTTATAACAAAAATTTGCATGACAATGTGGATGCCACACTCATATTTTATTCAATCACAGACTCACAGATATCAATGAAAAATTACCATCTATTCTTGCAGCAGCAGTTCGTAACAGCATGACTTAATCTCTCCGGGTTCTGGGCGTAAGGCTGGCTCAATGGTCCAACATTTCAGCATGTAGTTGTATCTAAATATGTATTTTATGTGTGTTATCACTCATCTCTGAATAAATATACATTATCAAGTACTAGTCTTAAGATATATATTAAATTAATGAACTCGGGTAACCTTCTTACATTGTATTGCTTGCCAATGGCGGTTTATACAGCCGAAGACCTTTTTCAAGTAAGTTTGCAAAATCAGGAGTATAACTTAGACCAGGGTACGGTACATCACCTAGCGTGAAGAGCTCCCATAAAGTAATCCCAAATGCCCATATATCCGATTTCACCGAAAACTCTAACGCTGTTAACGATTCTACTGCCATATTTCTCCATGGTAGTGGGCACTAAAATATGTTAGCAGAGGCAACTCCAAACATAAAGATTTTATACAAAACATTGTTTAATTAGATACATTATTTTTACATTTGTTTTCTTTGTGTAAATAGATGTGTCAACAAGTTGACGGGATAACCCAAAGTCCCCAATTTTAGCAACAAAATTTCTTGTCAACATGATGTTTCTTATGGCCATATCTCCATGAATAATCTATCAAAACACACGGTTGGAGAGGATTAACAAAATATTTCTAGCATTACTGAGATTTATCAGCAATATTTAAATTTCGGTTTAACTGTAGTTTTGTTACTCGTTTAAAGCTTGTCGGTATGCTTAGACTTTTCAATCATTCTAAAATGTTACCTTTTTTGCATGAATGTATTCTAACCCAGTAGCAATTTGACATGTCCATTGAAACAAATCATTAACTGTCAAGCCCTCTCCTGAGGCTTGATCATCAATGCTTTGGCAACTATTTGTGTCTTTAAAGCTCCGCAAATAGACATCCAAGCTGCCATTGTGACAATACTCAACAGCAATGCAGAGTTCCCCTAAACATTTAATTGTACATTAGCAATATGGCAACAAATGGAATGATTAAACGTTATATGTGCTAACAATCTAACTGTTTCTGATATTTTTTGTTGAAGCTCCAATTAGGCTGACAATATTAGCATGCAATCCTAAGTACGCCATCACCTTTATTTCCGTGAGTAAAGCTTTGAATTTAGTAACATCTAGGTCTCCATTGCTAACTTTAACAGCCACAACAAGGTTTCCAGATATATTAGTATATAGTGGGGAATAAGACTCTGCAAATTGAAGATAGTGTGGTGCGCAAGAAGAACGAAGTTTGCCCTTAAAAACGCTCCCAAACTCTCCGGATCCAAGCAAATAATCCTGATCTATGATTAAAAGTTAACATTTAGAATTGCGTTTGTTAAAAGATTTGATTTGTGGTAATTATGATGGAATACATATTTTTAGGTTTTCCATTGGTATTTCATATTTTTGGTCATAGGGAAGCGCATTTAACGCAGAATTTCTTGTAAAATAGTCATCCTTAATAACTTCAAGAAGTTGTGGATCTCCATGAACAAACTCGTTAATCTCTGAATCAGTCAGGATTCTCAGTTTTTGTTTGCTCAAGGCTTTTCGGTAACACAAAACAAATCCAGTGGAAATTAAAACAAGCAAACATATGCCACTGCCTAGAAGATAGGGCAGCAGGTGACCTATTGCCAAAACTGTAAGTTCAAACAATAAATAATTAATTAATTGAATTAATTGAATTCACATTCAATTAAAAACAATAACAAAATCATTAAATCAGTTTTTATCAACCTGAATCATGTATATGTTCAATGGAAAACACATAAGATAGTGAATCATAACCCATCGAATTTTTCGCTGTGCAAATGTATTCTCCTGCATTAGTATATCCTATTTCTGTAAATACTAGCTCACTTGTATAATTACTTGGGCTGTTGATTGTCCAATGAGTCTAAAAACAAGGTCAAGAAAAATTATCACAAAGATTGTATAAATTAACGGCGTGCAAATTAATCAATAAAATTAATACCAGGTTTGTAGGCAAAGTCCACTCAATCTTGGGTATTGGCTTTCCGCTAAATTTACACACTAATTTTCTAAGTTTTTGTCCCAAACGAAAATTGGTAGTTGTCTCTGGTTCAACAGATAAGACTTTGGGAGCTTCACCTTGCTCAACATGAAATGCCAATGACTGATTAATCCACTTCGTAGAGTTCCAAACCGGTCCTAAGCAGAATACACGGTGAGCTCCAGTTTTTTCAAGGTTACGAGTTAGAACAGCTTTATAAGTTCCTCTCCAGGAATCCTCTGAAGTACAATTTGTTTCGGATAAATGACCTGTATGCTTTTCCTTTTCAGTATCACAAGGTCTTATATCCACACCTGGTATATATTCCATTGTGTTTTCACTTTCAAATCCAAACCATGAACCAAGCGCAAAGTAATAGCGAGAATATTCACAAGTAAAGGATATTATTTCCTTAGTAAAGAAAATATGTTTTTCAAGAGGATGAATATATAACATGTCCTGAGGATCAGCTTCTGTCCAGTCCAAATCTAAATGTCACAGAGTTGGTTAGGTTTTTTAATTGGACTTAGATACAACTATTGATAATATTGAGGAAACTGGTCCTTGCATATTTTAGGCGCTGAAACATTTCTGTTGCCTAAGTCGCCACGAAAAACTCCAAAGAAGAACGTATGCACCAAAATTGGTCCAAATTGTCTGCATAGAATTTGTTTAGGATTGAAATCAGCATCCGAAAGCATGCAATGTTCTGGATCATAATCCACTCGTTTAGAACATTGTTTTCCCTAAACAATTATTTAAAAAGCTAGTAGTTTTGTTAAACAAATAGTTTTAAGTTGGTAGACATAATAATTACATGATTTTGTTTTTTGTAAAGGCTGGCACACTTAGTGGGAGAAAAGCAAAATTCAAACTGAACATCAAGTTTTGTTTTATTTTCTGGTGTCTGACATCTCCAACAGGGCATTGGATATTCTGATGACGGAAGTGATATCAGAGTCTCGGCTTCTGAGCAGTTTTGATTAACAGTTGGCCCCGTTTGTAATGGTATGTCTATTATCCTTTCAGCAGTTAATTCTAAAATCACAATAGACTTTTGTTTTGGCAGAGTCATTATCACATGCCTGGCTAAATGTGTCTGGTTAGAACTTGGAACTTTTTGGCATGTAATGTTTGTAGGCGACAAAACCTTTCCCTTGTACTCCATTTTCAAACTTGAACTGTAGGAGTATGAAGAAACGTCAAGAAAATTTCTTACATGTCGGCGTGTTTCGATTAGTCTGTTTTCCTCAATATTTCCATCGTCGCCCTGAAATATTTATTATTATTGTTTTGTATGTTAAAGAAAATCCAATGTTATTAAAATATGCGTACCTCGCTGAAGTGAAAAATCCATTCAACTGGATAGGATGCAGTACAGAGCATTCGAAACTGCGGATTTGAATTTGTGAGCACTACTACACTCTCATTTTGAAAATCGAACGAGGGTACTCCATTAGTGGAAATTTGAATGGTTGGCAAATCGTGGGCACAAATTGTTTGAAACACTTGCAAAAACATAAATAAAGAAAACATGCTAAATGTAAATGCTTCTGAAAACTTTGCTTCCCAAATATTTTTAATGTGAGTTTTACATGTAAAGGTTGATAGATACATATTGGCTGAGAATCAAAACTTAATGGCAAATGAATCATACAACTTTTGAATGCTATGGAGTCGTTTTGTTCGAACTATTTCAAGGTCAGGGTACATATTTAAACTCTTTCATTTTCAGCATGCTCGTTGTGAGCTTCCTAATGACGTACGAATGAAAACGTCTGCTGCATTTATAAAAGTTTGCAATGTTTTGTAAAATAAATATATAGTAGAATACCCAATGGCGAAAAACCTGTTTAGACTCATTATCAAACCTATCATTATCATTTAAATATTAAGAATGCTACAACACATGGTTTGCATACAAACACATGTAAGGATACACGACAATACGGCATGCACGGCGTGGATTTGATAATAAATGGGTTGATGTAAGCACAATATTTTATTTTCGCCTAGCGTATATGATTTTATTCGAGTGCCCGTCCGTCATTCCAGTCCATCTACTACAGTTTTTGTGCTACGTTTTTTATATTTGGATGGTTTGAGCTAAAATTTAGTGTGTAGATCAAGGTTAGTTTTCTATGGTGTTTATGCTCTTGCTAAAGAGAGATGATGCCTGCAATCATTGTCATGGATATGTATATATATGTATATATATATATAAATAGCATTATTTGCCGTTAATAGTACCAACATAAAGAATTTTTCCAACGCTAAAATTTCCTTAACATCTTTCTATTGTTTAAATTAATCTTGATTTTGATTTACTTTTTTAACTTCTTCTGCTTATTATATCTTATCATGTTAACACATGAGTGTGTTTGCGTTATCATTTTTTGATTTATGATCATAAGACTTTAAATTTAAGTTAGAGTTATTTAATAATAAATGAGCCATTGTCTTAAATAACTCATTTCATTTAAAAATATTTTGTGTTCATCGGTCTCTTGAATAATTTTCCAGGAATTGGGTTTGTTGTGCTTTTTTCCACCAGCCAATGAAAATTGGCCGAGTGTTCTGTAGTAACTGTAAATGCTTGTATGCCAATATTTTTGTCGTCGTACAAGAACCTTCTTTCATTCTTCATTCTCAATTACCTTTTTGTTCCATTCACACTTGAGTTTAAAACGCTCTAAATTGATCTGTCCTAAGACTTAATTCAAAATATATTTAAAACTACGAGATGAGTTTTTAGTGTTCAACCGTGACGGGAGTCGAAAAACTTGCTTCAAGTTCTTTGCCACTTTACACTCCCAGATGCAAATCAACATGCAGGAAGAAACATTCTGCTTTTTCAAAAGATCTCCAGTACCGCACGGAACTTTACGTGGTCGTGGGATACCCTATAAATATCGCCCACGTAGAATTTCGGTTCGGTACTGGAGGGCTTGTACCAATACAACGCCTAAGAAAGGATGCATGTTCACGGACTCAGGTTCAACAACAGGATGAGGATCACAAAGGGGCTTCAGAGGGAGTGAAACTTCAAAGATTTAAAAAGGCACTGGAGGTGTCTCCGGAGTGAATTGGGACGGATTCGTTCCAGCCTCCTTGTCAATCTACTCCAGAATCACCTCCACAGCCAAGCCAACGGGGATATTCTCTTAAGCATAAAAAGAAGCAAGATTGTGCTGATGGAAAATAATGAGAAAATCAGGGTTTTTAGACGACAGTCTTCAGAGATGACCTGTAAAATTTACAATAATGGCATTAAAATAAATAACATGAGTGGTTCCTAATTTAAATTTCTTTAGATGCCCAATGCTGCCAAGACTGTTTCAATTTATGATTATTCGGAATGACGTCATTCCATTTCCAAGCAAGTTTTGTGCAGGTGTCTCATGGCCCAAGATTTTTATGGCTAAATTAACGTAATGTAATTTGATATTTTTCCGCATTCTTTGCAGCTGTAAAAAGTCAAATGTCAAATGCATTTATATTTTGGTATCTGTGTTGATAATGCGTTGATTATATTTAAATGAATTGGCAGGTTGTTTACATTGGAAAGTTGAAATAGAAAATTAGAATGCTGGCGTTGAAAATACTGTATAAGCGTTAACAGTTTATAGGCTGCAGATGTATTTCTTGCAAAACTTATAAATATGAAATCGAGGTTAAATTTATGCTTTTGAAGTTCATGAACAATACATCAAGGGGTCAATATGCCAGGTATTTGCATATTTTTAGCATAACAGCTGTATATACATTTTATCACCACACAGTTTCACAGAATTGAATGAATCATTAATAATGATGTAGTTAAACAACAAATTAATAGAATGCCTCTGTTCTCTATTATATAAGATTTGTAACTTTGTTGCGTTTTCATAAACGTTCGTTGGTAGTTTTACGGACATTACACAAAAAGGTTTAACCAAAGTTTAATTGTGGTAAACGTGTGAATCGTAACAGTTTTCTAGAGATATTAAAGACACATACTGTGCAAATGGCAGATTTTTAGGTTTATAATCATTTATGAGTAGATAAGAAAACTTTTCATATGAGTGGTATTTCAGTCAGAATGATAATGTTGCTCTACAAGTTTATAAAGTCAAACATCAGTTATGACCTACCTAAAATCTATTATATGATCGATCCTGTGTTTTGCTTCATAACTTAATTCAGGCAGATGGCAATTTAAATATGAAAACAAAGCCGACTACAAAATAAATTCCGTATAAATATAAACTTAGCACACAAACGGCATATCAGTTTGAACTGAGATCCTACAAAAAACTTACTAACACAATACTGAATACGGAACATTCTTTCCAGGAACCTCATCGCCATATAAGTAAGTTTCCTTTGGAACTGTCACTTTTACAAGTTTGGCAAAAGTAACTAATCTGGTATATATCGTTATCACAATTTTAGGTGCTAATAATTATGACTCGGGGAAGTTCCAAAGCACGTAGTTGCCTTATGTGGATATTACCGATTATTTTGGTAGGATTTGTTTCATCCCAAGAAGAAGAAAATACAACAGCAACAATGTTGATGCCACAACGTCCAATATGTGCCTGCTGTAAAGAATACTACGATGTCTTAAACCATTGCTGTAAAATTTGCGGCTGTGGAAACGATAACAGTCAAGCTGGAAGTTGCCCCATATAACAATGAAAACTAAACACGTACGTTTTAAGCATATGAATGAACCAACATAGCGTCCGCTTACAACATAATTTGTTTAACAATGAGTAAGCTTCTGTAAGTACACATGGTATATTAAGAACTAGAGTTAAACTAAATAATTAAAAATCTGGTAACCGTTATCAAAACACTTTAATGGTAAGCAGGAAATTACATAAGTGATAATTTCAACACCTGTTAATAAATATTCTGACATATCAACTATTCAGTTATAATATAATATAACAACTTGAGTTTACTTTAATAATTTTTTACCGTAATAATTTACAATACGGAACCAGAAAACAAGTACCGTAAAAACTCGGTTTATACCCGGACCTCGGTTTATACCCGGCCTCGAATTATAGCCGGGTTTAAAGGCAAAAATTTGAAATTTTGCCCTGCCCCGGATTATGCCCGGGTCAAAAATGGTTTAGCATAAATTGTAAACAAAAACATATCATAAGTACCATTTTTGAATGAATTTTTATGTAATCATGCTAAACTAACGTAGTTTCTGACGTTTTTGTACAGTGCGAATAAAAGTTCACAAAAACACTTCACAAAATGTAGCTAAAATTTCAAAATATTGCAAGAATTTTTTGCAATTTGACTATCACACTTTCTAGAAAAATAGTAAATTTGAATTTTTGCCCTGCCCCGGTTTATAACCGGCCTCGATTTATAGCCGGGTCTGAGACCTCAAATTTGAGATTTTGCCCCGGGGCATAAACCGAGTTTTTACGGGGTATGTTCTCTTTAAAAACACTTTTTTTTACCTTGTACCGCTCAGAAAGTAACCGTAAACTCAATAAACTCGTGCCTGCAAATTTATTATATATTTGAAACGACTTAATAGAAGAAGTTGTTAGTTTTGCAAAAGCGTCTTCAACGTTTTGATTACAGCATATCTCATAAACCCCATAACTGGACCCTGTAATTACTTCTAATTGGTAATTTTAAAAACATTATTTCAAGACAAGATTACTCAAAAGTGTATTTTGCTACAAATTAACTTTATTTACATGCAAATTCTAGGTCAAAACAACATGTTTGATTCATGGAAACGGAATTGTGTCATCCTTGTTTTGGTTTTTATGACCATATTAACCAACACCAAGAGTACTCCGGGTGCACTACTTGACTTGTTTTTATTACTGAATAGTACCGGAAACGGTTTCAATGTCACTGTCAATCCTCTTCCTCCAACTTGCTGGTGTTGTCTAAGGTATTACGATACAGTAAATAAAACATGCACAACGTGCGGCTGTGATTAATTAGATGTTTTATGCATTTTGCGAGACATTTTGGTGAATGTTCGTAAAACCAGTGCTAAGTCACAAAATCTGGAAATAAAGACTCTTTTGGAGAAAAAAACTTTTGTGATGATGCCTTTTGCGAATACCTGTTTTTGAACATTCTTGCTATGTTGGATCACTGGTAATATTTATTTTCAAAACATCTTTTGTTTGTTGCTTTATTAGGCATTTGTTTGAAACGAAACGTAATAAAAAATATTGCAAATGAGTAAATTTTTTACTCATTGTAATTTTTTGTTTTAATTTTACAAATAAGAACATGTGTGTTGATTAGAGTATTGGTTGAATTATATTATACCAGAAATTTCAGCTTTATATCCTTACAATCATAAACACATTTTTGTGTTTCCATATAAATTTTTAGAAATGAATAATTGTAGCATTGCAAACTTAAGTTCGTAATGAGTTACTATGCAGCTATTTGGTATTCCAGTATTTAATAAAAAAATATTCCGCTATTCCGGTAGTAGCAGGAGTTAGTAACAGCATGATTTAATCTCTCGTGGTTCCGGGCGCAAGGCTGGGTCAATATTCCAACACTTCAACATGTAGTTGTAGCTAAAACATTGCAAACATACGATCAAACCGATTCCCAATACGCTTTCAGAATATAGTTTACTTTAGAAAACAAGGGTAATAAGTATTTACATTGTGTTACTTGCCAACGGTGGTTTATACAGTCGAAGGCCTTTCTCCAGCAAATTGGCAAAATCAGAAGTATAGCTAAGACCTGGATACGGAACATCGCCAAGGGTGAAGAGCTCCCATAATGTAACTCCAAATGCCCACACATCAGATTTGGCTGAAAACTCGAAAGCTCTTAGAGATTCTATTGCCATGTTTCTCCATGGTAGTGGACACTTAATATGGTATTGAACAAGTTCAACAGAATCAAAGTTCAATCATACTACAAAAGATTTTTAATTCAATGCTTTCTTCCTTACGCTTGATTTCTTTGTGTAAATAGATGTATCAACAAGTTGACGAGCCAAACCAAAGTCCCCAATTTTGGCGACATAATTTTTTGTCAGCAGAATATTCCTTATGGCTAAATCCCCATGAAAAATCTTGAAAAATATAAAGTTGTAAAGGGTTTTAGAAATTTCAAATATACCATCCGTTTATATAGCCATGATGGGTGTATAATATGTGTGTATTTAGACACGCTTTCTTGACTGTGCCTCAGGTTTTCAAAAAAATTAAAGTATTTTTTCATGCAAAATAGAATGTAACTCCTATAAACCTTTCAATTTTTAATCTATTTACTGCGTTACCTTTTTTGCGTGAATATATTCCAATCCATTAGCAATTTCACACGACCATCGAGGTAAATCAGTAGTTATTGCAATTAAATCTTCTGAATCTTTATCTTTAGAGTTTTTCACGTACACGTCTTTATATTTCCGTAAATAAATATCTAAACTGCCATTGGGACAATACTCAACCGCAATACATAGTTCCCCTAAAATAAAACTGTTTTTATCAAGATTAATTTAAATTAGAATAAATTGTGTTAATGAATTTACTGTTTCTGATATTTTTTGTTGAAGCTCCAATTAAGCTGACGATATTGTGGTGAGTCCCTAAGTACGCCATTACTTTTATTTCTGTGAGTAAAGCCTTGAATTTGATAATATCAAGCTCTCCATTGCTGACCTTTACAGCCACAGTTAGGTCCCCAACCTCAGAAATATCGGTATATGAGGAAGAATTTATTTCCGATAAGGACAGGTAACCAATTGCACAACGCGATCGAAGCTTGCCTTTATAAACGCTTCCAAACTCTCCTGATCCAAGCAAGTTATCTTGATCTACGAATAAAAGTTAATATTTAGAATTGTGTTTACCCAACAGCTTGATTTACAATAATTGTAACATTATACATATTTTTAAGTTTTCCACTGCTATTTCATATTTTTGATCATAAGGTAGTGCATTCAGTGAAGAACGTCTGGTAAAATAGTCATCCTTAATAACTTCAAGTAGTTGTGGATCTCCATTTACAAACTCGTTAATTTCAGAGTCAGTTAAAAGGTTTTGTAAGCGCAAGGCTTTTCGGTAATACAGAATAAATCCCATGGATATTAAAAGAAGTAAACACAAACTAACAAATACCAGATAGTAGGGTAGCAAAGGACCTGTATTCAAAATTGTAAATTTAACACATTTTCAAGCACCAAAAAATTACTGGCTGAATATTTAAATACCTAACTGGCTTTTAGGGTTAATTAGAGGAACATACGAACTTGAATCACGCCCCATGGAGTTTCTAGCCGTGCAAATGTATTCCACAGCACTAATGTATTCAATTTCTATTACTACTAGTTCACTAGTGTAATTATTTAGAGTGTTTGTGCTATAATTTGTCTAGAAACAGAGTTTAAAAAAAATAACATGTTTACAATACAGCATTTAAATCAATGAGCAATACCTGGTTTAGTGGTAAGGTCCATTCAATTTTGGGTATTGGTTTCCCCGTAAATTTGCACAACAATGTTCTAAATGTTTGTCCCATACCATAGGTGGCAGTAGTCCCTGATTCAACAGATAAGATCTTAGGAGCTTCACCTTGCTCAACACGAAAAGACAATGACTGATTAATCCACTCAGTCGAGTTCCAAACCGGTCCAAAACAAAATACACGATAAGCTCCGGTTATTTTAAGTGTACGAGTTAAAGATGCTTTATAAGTTCCTCTCCAAAAATCTTCAGTAGTACAATTCTTCTCCTCTTCAGTATAGCAAGGACGTATATCCACAGCAGGTATGTATTTCATTATACCGTCACTTTCAAATCCAAACCATGAGCCTAGTGCAAAATAGTAGCGAGAGTATTCGCAAGTGAAGATAACTTCTTCTGTAGTGTAGAAAATTTGCCTCTGAAGTGGATGAACATATAACATATCTTGAGGATCTGCTTCTGTCCAGTCCATATCTACAAATTACAGCAGTATTTTAATTTGGTTATTTTCATTTGGTTATTTTCATTTGGTTATTTTCATTTGGTTATTTTCATTTGGTTATTTTTATTTGGTTATTTTCATTTGGTTATTTTCATTTGGTTATTTTTATTTGGTTATTTTTATTTGGTTATTTTTATTTGGTTATTTTCATTTAGTTTTGTCATTTGGTTATTTTCATTTGGACTAAATTAAATATAAAATGGAGCAATTCTAAGTTACATATTTTTGGGGATGAAACATTGTTATTGCCTAGATCTTCCCTATTGCCGCGAAACACTCCAAAAAAGAACGTTTGCACCAGAACGGGCCCAAACCGTTTGCACAGAATGTGTTTAGGATTGAAGTCGGCATCGGAAATCACGCATTTTCCAGAATCAGAATTGACTCGTCTAGTACATTGTTTTCCCTAAACATTTATTAAATATCAGTTAGTTGTTCAAACCAATAGTTTGTTTTGTTCAAGTATTCTGAGTTTTAGTTACTAAACCCGTCTTTACATGATTTAGTTTTTTGCAAAAGCTGGCACATTTGGTAGGAGAATGACAATATTGGAACTGAACGTTAAGTTCCACTTTATCATCTGGCGCCTGACATCTCCAACAGGGCATGTGTAACTCTGATGTCGGAGGTAGCATTAGAATCTCGGCTTCTGTACATTGTTTGTTGACAATTGGCAAGTCATGCACAGGTGTTTCTATTCTTATTTTATTAGCAATTTCTAATACCACAAGTGACTGGTATGGCAGAGTCATTATCACATGTCTAGCCAATTGTGTCTGATTTGAACTAGAAACTCGTTGACAAGTCATGTTTGTCGGCGACAAAACCTTCCCCGTGTATTCCATTTTTAGACTTGAACTGTAAGAATATGAAGAAGTGTCAAGGAATTCTGTTACATGCCGGCGTGTTTCGATTATTCGGTTTTTCTCAGTATTTCCATTGTCGCCCTAAAATTGTGTTCTTAAAGTTGTTTTGTTGAATTAAAATATAAGTTATCAGGAAAATCATTGAAGTGTACGTACCTTGCTCAAATGAAAAACCCATTCAACGGGATACGATGCAGTACAAATCAATCGAAACTCCGGGTTTGAATTTGTGAGCACTGCAACACTTTCATTATGAAAATCAGGCGACGATACCCCTTTTGTAGATAATTCAATAAGTGGTAATTGCTCAGCACATATTGACAGAAAGAGTTGCAATGCGACCCAATTTAAAGATAACATGTTTGTTGGAGGACTATACAGTAATTTGCACTTTACAATGTATTAATGCTAGATATACGCACTCTCATACTTAGGTCGGTGGATAATGGAAAATCAAAATGTACTAAGGTCTGGAGTGAGGTTTGGGCACAAAACATTTGCGATAGTATGATTAATGTTGAGATAAGTAACTAAGTTATTCTCTTCAAGAAGCTGTTGAAATAGTTTTTGCAGTGTATAAAAAAATATGTTGTATTCATAAATCTTTGTGCTATTTTGTAAAGTCTGAGCATAATACACTATTGCTAAGAGTTTATCCCAATAACATTATAATTTATATGAATGGAACAACAAAAGTAGTCATGCACGTGCAGCACACATAAAAGTTTTTATTAAAGTTTAGGTTTTGACAATAGATGAGATTCTGGAACTCTACATGTTTTAAGCAGCATTACATGTTCTACACGGCAACTAGAAATTGCAAATCAACAAATAGTTATGGATATTTTGCCCATTTGAAGAAACGTGTACCCCGTTTTACCGTATGCATTTGGTCCAACCATTTTTTAAAACTCTTTATTCATTTTACGTCATTTGTTTTGGATTTGTATTAATATTAAAATAAGTAAACATTCCAGACAATTCTATTTTGCAAAACCCCAATAACCCTGTTTTTGTTTAAATCGAGTTGGTTTTTATATAAGTCGCACTGCTTGCGGACATGTGGCTTAATCTTTTCAAGGTTAAACACCAGTAAAAGCATTGAAATAAAAAAAATGTTTAATATAACACAACTGCAAGACTTTTTATTTTTGTTGCATGGTTAAAAAACGTGAATAGCTATTTTTGTAAGTTTAAATATGAAAAGGACCAACCGTGTTTAGCATCATTACTTGGTAGTGTCCATCAAACGTAAAACTATATATAATAGAAATTTAACGTGATTTACAAAACTAAACAATGATACATATTTGTCCAACTTGTTTTGCTAATACTAAACAATACCAATCTGCTATGAAATTGTGTCACAAATCCTTGACGTCAAGCGTTTGAAGTCAGCTGTCAGCTATCAATACCAATGTTCTGGTGAACATTACTGTAGTCAAAATAATACTAAAGATAATTGATAACTCTAATAATTATTATTCTGATGTAGCATCTAGGGAATTATATATAACCCAAGGTACGTTTTTTTAAATCTTGTTTACTTCTCGTAATCTTACAGACAATGAAGAATTCTATCTACTATTACACAACGGTTGACATTAATGGCTATAAATTTAACAATAATTTAAATTGCTTTGATGGATCTGGAAATCAATACGTTTGGGAAAAGCACATTTTGCGTTCTCAAGTTTTCATTGCAGTCAATGCACTACGCAACGTGTTAAATTGAGGTCAATACAAAATGCACGCTTCATGCGCTATACATGCTTCAAAAAATTACAAATTATGCCTTTTATACTAATAATGAAACCGTTTGATGGATCTACCAAACGAATCATAATGTCAAATTTTTACGTAACTGCTGTGACCTTAAAAGTAAACCATCATTTCTGGGTACTTGGGTACGGGTACACCGCTAACTGAGATACATAAATAGCAGTAATTGGACTTTAGTAAATAAACTCAAGTGTTAATATATTGAAAAATGTAACCAGATGAAAATTTAAATGATAATGAAATGCATTTTCACATTTCAAACGCAGAATAAATTTGTGCACTAGTGATGTTTTCATGAATACACATAAAGCATTACTTGCACCAAATATATGAAATGAAATTCTCATCATATTTACCAGTTTAAAATATGTTGTTTACCATTTAATTTTGTTTCATGGCCGGGATCCTTAGTGTTATAAACTGCCGTTAAAATTGTTGCATGATTCATAAGTTGAATGTTCCACAAAACCACGTGTCACTCGGAAATGGTACGCGGACAAGAAGACTACTGGCCTTTTTTACAGAATCAGCAACGGGTTCAACATTCTAAAACAATTACATTTATATGTTCTATGACTTCAGTAATGTAGATGTTAGTAAACAATGGAATTACTAGCACAAATAAATCTACTTAATTTTATATACCATTCTTGAACTTCTATCAATCAATTATGGTAGGGTTATTAGTAAGTTTCGTTGCTTTTACAGGTGATATTGAAAAACATTTCTCCAAAACTTCACCGAAAACTACACAGTTTAACTTTCTAAAAAGATATTTATTTAATTTTGACTTTAATACCTACCTCTACCGTCATCTATTCTTGCAGCAGTTCGTAACAGCATGATATAATTTCTCCGGGTTCTGGGCGCAGGGATGGTTCAATATTCCAACATTTCAGCATATAGTTGTACCTAAAACATTGACCAAATAAAACACATTACCAAACACTACCTAGGTAGTACTTTAAAAATATCGAATACTTCTGAAAATATCTATGCAAAATTTACATTGTGTTGCTGGCCAACGGTGGTTTATACAGTCGAAGGCCTCTCTCAAGTAAGTTTGCAAATTCTGGTGTATAGTTAAGGCCTGGATAAGGTACATCGCCAAGTGTGAAGAGCTCCCATAGGGTAACCCCAAATGCCCATATGTCCGATTTGACAGAAAACTCTAAGGCACTTAGAGATTCTACTGCCATATTTCTCCATGGTAGCGGACACTTAAAACATTTTTAAGTCAGTAAAAGCAACCCAACTTAGATTAATATAATACAAACAAAATTACTTACATTTGTTTTCTTTGTGTAAATAGAAGTGTCAACAAGTTGACGAGATAAGCCAAAGTCTCCAATTTTTGCAATAAAATTTTTTGTCAACAGAATATTTCTAATGGCCATATCTCCGTGAACAATCTTTAATAAAAGATAGCATGGAGAGCAGAAACATAATTTGCACATTACATTAATATCCCGGCAAAATTAGGAAGGTTTACCTTTTTTGAATGGATATATTCTAACCCAGTAGCAATTTGACATGCCCATTGCAACAAATCAGTAACTGTCGCACCAACGTCTGAACCTTGATCATCGTCAATACTTTGAAAGCTACTTGTGTCTTTACAGCTCCGCAAATACACATCTAGACTGCCATTTTCACAATACTCAACAGCAATGCATAGCTCCCCTAAAAGTGTAAATATATTTTAGCATAACAAATGCACAGAATTATATTCTGGAATTTAGTGTGCTCAAAACTATGTAACTGTTTCTGATATTTTTCGTTGAAGCCCCAATCAGGCTGACAATATTGGAATGAGACCCTAAATACGCCATAACTTTTATTTCCGTGAGTAGAGCCTTGAACTTTACAACGTCAAGATCTCCTTTGCTAATTTTTATAGCCACAACAAGGTCTCCCAAAATATCGGTATAAGGAGTGGAATCAGACTCTGAAAATCGTAGGTACTGCGGTACGCAAGATGATCGAAGTTTGCCTTTGAAAACGCTCCCAAACTCTCCAGATCCAAGCAAATAGTCCTGATCTACAAATACAAGTTATTGCATGTATATGCGTTTTCATTTAAATTAAATTTGATTGTAAGTGTAAACCATACATATTTTTAAGCTCTCTATTGCTATTTCATATTTTGGATCATAAGGAAGCGCATTCAGTGAGGAATGTCTGGTAAAGTAATCATCCTTAATAACTTCAAGAAATTGTGGATCTCCATGTACAAACTCGTTAATCTCAGAATCCGTCAAGATTCTTAGCTTTTGTTCGCGCAGAGCTTTCCGGTAACACAGGAGAAACCCAGTAGAAATTAAAACAAGTACACAAAAGACACTGCCAACAAGATAGGGTAGCAAATGACCTATTGCCAAAACTGTAAAATGATCAAAACAAAAACCACCACACTCGCTAATCAAAACACGCAAAAACTGTATAATTTGAAGATCTTAAATTTTAGTAATCCTGTTTTTACCCGAATCATGTATATGCTCAATTGGAAGAATATAAGAACGTGAATCGATTCCCTTACAACTTATGGCAGTACAAATGTATTTTCCAGCGCTAATGTATCCAATTTCGGTGAATATTAGCTCGCTGGTATAATTATCAGGACTGTTGATTGTACAATGAGTCTAAAAGAAAATACAAGAAAAAATTCAATGGACGTGTTTGCAAAAGAGCATACGTAAATAAACATACAGATTAATCTACTGATACATGATTTGTTGGCAACGTCCATTGAATTTCCGGAATAGGACTTCCAGTAAACTTGCAGACCAATTTTCTAAATTGTTGTCCTAAACGAAATGTTGTGGTCGTGCCTGGGTCAACAGATAAAACCTTAGGCGCTTCACCTTGCTCAACGCGAAACGCCAGTGACTGATTAATCCACTCCGTGGAGTTCCAAACCGGTCCAAAGCAAAAAATACGGTGAGCTCCTGTTTTTTCAAGTGTACGAGTTAGAGACGCTTTGTAAGTTCCTCTCCAGAAATCTTCAGAAGTACAATTGGTATGTATTGCATGACCTCTATGCTTCTCCTTTTCAGTGTCGCAAGGTCGTATATCCACAGCAGGTATGTATTCCATTGTGTTCTCACTTTCAAATCCAAACCATGAACCTAGTGCAAAGTAGTAGCGAGAATATTCACATGTAAACGTAACTTCATGATCCGTGTAAAACACTTCCTTCACAAGTGGATGAGCATATAACATGTCCTGAGGATCTGCTTCCGTCCAATCCAAGTCTAAAAGGAAGGTTAATTTAGGTTATTTAGATCTACATTCAACCAATTATAAAATGCAAGCATTACTGTGTTACATATATTAGGCGCTGCAACATCTTGATCGCTTAAATTGCCCCGAAGAACTCCAAAAAAGTAGGTTTGTACCAGAATAGGTCCAAAGCGCCTGCACAGAATTTGTTTGGGATTATAATCGGCGTCCGAAATCCAACAATTTCCAGGTGCAGAATCGACTAGCTTAGAACATTGTTTTCCCTAAATATTCGTATTAAATATCAGTGGTGAAACAATAAATTAGTTATCCGGTTGCTTGGCACATTTATTACATGATTTAGTTTCTTGTAAAGGCTGGCACATTTTGTGGGAGAATAACAAAATTCAAATTGAACGTCAAGCTCAATGTTGTTTTCTGGTGCTTGACATTTCCAACAGGGCATGGGATATTCTGATGACGGATGTAGGATTAAGGTTTTAGCTTCTGTGCAATTTTCGTTGACAAAAGGCCACTCATGCAAATGTTTTTCTATTCCCAATTCAGAAGTTATTTCTAATTCCACAATAGATGTTTGCTTTGGTAGAGTCATAATCACGTGCCTAGCCAATTGTGACTGATTTGAACTTGATACTCCTTGGCACGTCATGTTTGTTGGCGACAATACTTTTCCCTTATACTCCATTTTGAGATTTGAACTGTAAGAGTATGAAGACACGTCAGAAAAATTTGTTACCCGTCGGCGAGTTTCAATTAGTCTGTTCCTTTCAGTGTTTCCGTCGTCGTTCTAAAGTTTTTAATATATTGGTTTATAATTGAAAGAAAACGCCATATTTTTAAAGACTTACATACCTCACTAAAATGAAAAATCCATTCGACGGGATATGACGCAGTACAAAGCATTTGAAACTCCGGGTTTGAATTTGTTAGCACTGTAACACTTTCATTTTGAAAATCGAACGAAGGTACTCCGTTAGTAGAAATTTGAATTACTGGCAGTTCCTCAGCACAAATTAATTGAAATAGCTGTAGTATGATCCATTTAGAAGAAGACATGCTTTGTTGGTAAAGTACAATGTGTACGTTTGCTCCATACAATTATATATATAATATTCACATTTGTACTATATTTCAATGATAAATTGATAGTGAAGAACCAGATCGTAAAAATTAAATTAGGCTTTATAAACATACCATGATGATACAAACAGACCAAAAACAAGGTAAGATTAAACAGTTAATGCTGCTTCTTTCGTCGATTGTTGCAAAGGTCGAATGAGTAGAACCGTTCGTCCCGTTACTAAAAATGTGTGTAATTTTGTAATTAAATTGCTGATATAACCGATTACTGAACCATGGAAAGCCAAACCTATGTCTTTATCATTTACATACGAATGGTGCAGGTACAATAAGTATACACAATATTAGTTCTCTGCTTATGCAGAGTACCATATCAGGATGTAGTGCGTCTGTCTGTCTGTCTGTCTGTCAACTTAAACAGGCACGATGGGTCTAGATAAAGCAAGTTGAGTCTAAGTAAGGCAAATTGTGTGCATATTAGTGAATTTCGCTTATATAACGTTATATACGTATTGTCGCCGTCAGCAGCGAGAATATTTATGATTAACCTTTGAATGGTTGTATTTTTTTACACAGTGGTTCAATTAATTTGATAATAAAAAAAAAGAACTGAGTTAAAATGTTAATCCATGCTTTTACGTTCAATCACACAACCTATTTTAGAAATTGATTCTGTCAGACGTAAGCTAATACAGCATATCAAAACTTTTAGACAAATTGTTGGTTTGCACTGAGGTATTCTAAGAAATTGATTTACTTAAAAACACTAAACAGAATATTTCTAACTAATCTGAAATTAACTAGAAATGCAACTTCAATAAATAGATTTAAAAATTTGAATGGTTGTGATACTTGCTGTTGTTTGTCTCTTTTTAAAACGGTCATTGACGCCATTTCTTTGTCCTCATTTTAAAGCATAAAGCATTCGGCATAATTTAACTCCGCTAGATCTTTTTGCATAACGGAATTGTCAAATACTAACCTACAAAGTCACAGCTGTGAGTTGCAAACGGTGCTATTATCGGCATCGTTCCAACAATATATTTGAATATCAGATTAATCACCATTGGAACATAACTTAACTGAAGAGTTGCAGAGAATTAGATTCCCGACTTTATGTCCAACCTTAAACCATTCATAGTGTCCACTATGACAAACCTGCGAAAAAATATATCGACTTTAAATAACAATATAAAAGAATGTATGGATTTAGAGTTACAAATAAATACATTTTTACGGCTTGGTAAAAAACGCGTACAATTTAAGCCACAATAAAACACAGCTAAAAAATTTGACAATATTTGTGGTTTACATGTTCAAAGTTTATACCGTTATCATTTACAACTTAAATAAAACGATCGAACACTTCCGTCGTAGAAATCAGTTTTACCTCATTACGCCCAAAATTTAACAGTAAAGTCGAGATGTCTCCAAGATTTTTATTTTGAAACCACCTCACGGGAGAGCGGATCAGTTCTAGAAAAGCGGCCTCCACGTTCTAAAACCTTTACAGCCAGTTGCAAATTGTTAAACTGAAATTCAAAAGTCAGCACCCAACGTAATTCTAATTGGTAATTCTTTTTAAAAATTTCTAAACATTCCAAAGTTATTAGATTGCTCCTAAACAAACTTTAATTACTTTCAAATTGCAGGTATATTACAACATGTATGGTCCACGAAAACGAAATTTTTTCATCCTGTTTTTAGTTTTGATACTGAGTCAACTAAAATTTACCAACGTCAGAGGTACGAATCTTTCACCACAGGATGAGAATGGAATTAATCCTTTGGATTGTTGGTGTTGTTCTGCATGTTTTGATTCCAAAACCGGTACATGTATCGACTGCGGCTGCCCAAGTCATTGCAAGTATTTTCTAAGCATCCGTTGATGAATGTTTTAAATAAGAACTTAGCATTTAACCTGGCATCCCTATTTTTTCATTTGATAATGTGTGTGCTTATAAATCTTTTTTTAGCACACCAGCATGAATTAGGACTTCACATTACTAAATATAATAGTGGCAACTCAGTATCCTGTAACACCCTTTTATACAAAATTTAATAAGCAGAACTGTATGATAATTCAAAATATAGGAATTCTCAAACATTAAAGATCCAACCATTGCAAAAGTGCAATACTTAGAAGATAAAAGTTAAAAATCCATGTGTACTGCACATTCTGATAGCGCTTTAAAGGCTCTACAATTTGTTGATTGCGAGTATTACAATATCTCCTAACGTTTAGTTTCCGGGATTTTGTGACTTTTGTTCCATAAGGCCCCATAGTTATTATTAAGAGGACGATGCCGTTTATGTGCTAAGCAAGTAGGTGCGTAAAGCCAGAAAATCAAATAATGGTGTTGAAGTAATAAGTTTGAGCTTTACAAACACATTGTAATGATATAAACGAGTCAAATGCAAGATTTGATTTGAATGAGTAATTTATTTCTATAGTTGATTGTTAGGAAGGTCTCTATTAACGCATAAACGGAAACGTGAAGTGCAATATCAAGAAAGTTATGTGCTATTTTTCAAAACGCAACATAAGAATATGGAATTGCGGAAAAGCCAAACAAATGTCACTCTTATTCACATACGAACAATACAACAAGCGTACACAAACATTGCCATCAGCATTTTATTTGTATTAAAGTTCTGGATTTGACAATAGCAGAGCACCTGAAACTACATAATATTATGTTTTATATAACCTGTTTGTGATGTACACGACCTCAAACCAAGTCATAAATTAGTGGAGAAGAGAAAGTAAACCATTTTTACATTATCCTGAATATATTAAATACGCTGTCACACGATTTCAATTTCCGTCTTCTATCCAACTGAAAAGGAACTTACAAGTTCTAATCATAGAATTTATGTCCAGGTTTAATTTCTTACACTGACATTTACATGGTTGTCTGACTGTAAAAAACCAAAATAAATGTTATACTGCATTTCTATATTAGAAGGTAAAAACCAGTGCGGAGCAAACAAATTGAAAAAAAACGCTGCAGTTCACTGTACATTTTGATTCCCGGAATGTTAATCCCAATCATTTCATCCCAATCACTTAATCCCAATCATTTAATCCCCATTATTTAATCCCCGAATCATTTCATCCCCTAATCAATTCATCCCCGTCACTTAATCCCCAATCATTTAATCCCGGAATCATTTAATCCCCAATCATTTCATCCCCACATCATTTAATCCCCAATCATTTAATCCCCAATCATTTAATCCCCAAATCATTTAATCCCCAGTCATTTAATCCCCAAATCATTTCATCCCCAAATCATTTAATCCCTGAATCACGAATTTTCCCAAATCATTAATTTTTCCCAATATGTTAATTTCCTAATCTTTGCATACCCATCTTTTTAAACCCAAATTATGTCATACCCAAAGTATTTCTTACCCAAATTATTTTATGTCCAAAACATTTTATGCCTCCCAACAAGACTGTTTTCTACGCAGGGTAATATATACACACAATAGAAAAAATGAAAAGCTCGCAAAGATACTAATTTACCAAAGAATGTACAATCATACAATTGGACATGAGTTTGGTTGTGAAACAATATTCTGAAATTCAACTTGAGTTTAATTCTGAAACAGAATTTTTGAAATTCGACCTGAACTTGTTTCTAAAACGAGATTTTTGAATTTCGACTTGGTTCGATTCTTAAACGAGATGTTTGATATTGTATTTGGATTTGATTCCTAAACGAGATTTTTGAAATTCAACTTGGGTTTCAATCTAAACCAGGAATTTTGAAATTCGAATTTTTTAAAATTTGGCCTGAATTTATTTCAGGAAAAAGATTTTTAAAATTTGACTTGAGTTAGATTCCTAAACGAGATATTTTATATTGTATTTGGGTTCGATTCCTAAACCAGATTTTTGAAATTCGACTTGGGTTTCATTCCTATACGAAATTTTTGAAATTCGAATTCGTGATTTAGGGATTAAATGATTTGGGGATGAAATGATTTGGGGATTAAATGACTGGGGATTAAATGATTTGGGGATTAAATGATTGGGGATTAAATGATGTGGGGATGAAATGATTGGGGATTAAATGATTCCGGGATTAAATGATTGGGGATTAAGTGACGGGGATGAATTGATTAGGGGATGAAATGATTCGGGGATTAAATAATGGGGATTAAATGATTGGGATTAAGTGATTGGGATGAAATGATTGGGATTAAAGTGCCGGTCACCGTACATTTTAGATCTATTTAATCAAGGTTTGAATATTAATTATTAAAACAACTATAGTAATCATTCTAAGAAATCACATTTTCTTTGAAAACCTTTTCTTCGAATTTCTTTTTTGTTTGAACCAGGTTAGATTTTTTTTATTTGTCTTACGTATCTGAGTTTTATCCTTCCGAAGATTAAATGCCAGCATCAAACAGCATAAAAATGAAACCGAGTTTGTACAATAAAAGCAAAGCTGTAAGAAATTTTCCCCTATTTCCAAAGATCAGAACATTAATGATTGTTGGTGTCGCTTAGGCAACTATAATCCTGCAAACAAAAACTTGTAAAATGTGTGGCTTAGGATTTGGCAAGAATTTTACTGGCGGGTATCTTCCAGTGAATGAATGACCATCGGAGGAACGTGCCTTACTACGAACAAAATGCTCTTAAAACTCCAAGTATCGCCGGAGATTGCACGAAATTAAAAATAATGCCGTGTTTCAATGAAATTTATACAAAAATTCGGTTTATCATGTTACAAAAGTGAGGAGAATAAGCTAAAATTATTATTCTACTATACATAAGGCATGAAAATACAATGTATTGTAAAACGTTGGTTGTTTTTATTGTAATACTTTGATGAACACTAAAGCCAGCAAAAATTATCAAAAACAAATTCAATAAAAGTTTCATTTTATGCACTGCTGAATAAAGTTAATACTAATATTATTAACCAAATTTTAATACACATTCTTTTGAAAAGACATCACAACTTTGATAGGAAAAGAGGAAGCAAAAAATGTAATTTAAACCTATCGTTTTTCGTTGCTTGTATTGTGTGAACGCAAACACACATTACAAGCTCAGATTACAAAAACATTTATTATCTTTTACCATAATACAGCATGACTACTTTCCGTATGTAAGGAGATTTACAGGAGCACAAATATTGCATTAGATATTGAAGGATGTGGTCGAACCTACCTGTTATTACGACGGGTGTATTTACAAGCATCTGGTATACCCGACGCCGACTAGTGGTCTAGCTTAGTTAGTCAAAGTTATAAAACGA
Source organism: Entomobrya proxima (assembly GCA_029691765.1). Taxonomy (NCBI): domain Eukaryota; kingdom Metazoa; phylum Arthropoda; class Collembola; order Entomobryomorpha; family Entomobryidae; genus Entomobrya; species Entomobrya proxima. The sequence goes on from CM056172.1 coordinate 41,804,041, forward strand.
ATGTGCAAGAGGCCCCTCCACCTAATAGCGCAAACATACATGGCAATATTCTACTCTCTACTGGTGTTTTGTCTATGGCTGTTCGGTGATCGCTGATGTATATAAATATAGGTTAATTTGTGTTAGACATGAAAAGCGTACACTTAACAAAATACTGTTCTGGTTCATTGTAAATCTTGCAAAAGTGTCAGCATTAGCAGCATTAAATTCGTTTAAAATGCAGACTTGACAAACTTTACGCAAGAAAACAAGGCATCATTTATAAATTTTACAAAGCTTGAATAAAAGTTTGCTTTATACATCATACTTTAACATAAATTGCATTACATGTTAAGTTTATCTCAAAATGTACAAAATCAGTGTGGAACAGATACGTGCAAGCAATACAATAAAACAAGTTGCATTAAAACGCTAGCATTATTGCTAAAGAAAATGACAAGATTCTCCGTGAAACGAAGGAAGCTATCGCTATTCGCAATGCAACAGCCAACGGAATCCCCACTATGAATCGGAAAGAAGAACGTGGTCGTGACTACCTGCACAACTTCTGGACTTCTTTACTTACCATTATTTATCGTTTCAAATATTAATTGTACTCGTAGATTTAAATGCAAATCTAACTGTTGTCTATCATTCTTTGTTCCCTAAAGAGAATTTGTGTTAACAAATTGAAACGTTGGAGTAAATGTTATTGTTACTTAAACCGCACTCGTAGTAGCCCAATATTATTTTAATAATAATTAAGTTATATTGTTGTAAAATAAATGGGAATATCATACTTTTACTTTGACAGGATCATCTAGACTAGCTTGGAGTTGGTATCGTACCATCTCTTCATGTCACATCCCAAAAACCTTCATCTTGTAACCACTGTTCCAATTGATACTCCAGATAAGCCGGGAAGTGATCCTTTAAGGCAGCAATCAATTCATTATAGGCAGTTGGGTTTCAGAAATTCCATTCTGAAAAATGTAATAAAATATAAATAATAAAAAATACTGAAAAAAACCTTTCTCAAACTTTGAATTTCAAATAAAATTAACTGATCTATAAATAAGCAATTGGATGAGAAAAAATTAAGGGTGGCAAGCCGCCGTCACCTACTTGGTAAATTGCCGTTAGGGATTTGTATCGATATTGGAAGAAGACGAAGTTGATGCGGTTGCTCGAGTAGATTTTGGATTTAAAGTCGTTGGAGGAGCTGTAGTGGTACTGCAACGGTTGTACTAGTTTTTGGAGGTAATCATGTTGTTTATAAGTAGAAAAAGGGGTAGCTTATCCAGAATTTATTGATGCATTGAGTAAATTGAGATGATTTTGGCGTCACTTTTTCTTGCTTTTTTTTCTTTCTTTCTTTCTCCTTCTTGCTTTCTTGACCTTCTCCATCCCCGACGTCGTTGGAGTAGCTTTTGGACGTGACGTCGTTGGAGCAGCCTTTGGACTTGACGTCGTTGGAGTAGCCTTTGGACTTGACGTCGTTGGAGTAGCTTTAGTAGCTTCTGGAGGTGTTTTTAAAGCTTGTTTTGAACTTGCAAAACTTGTAGGAGCAGGCACAATTGGATGAAGCAAAAACAAGTTCAACAACGACTCAACATTACATTGTAAAATCTTCAATGTCTTCTCTGAAGCCTCCAAAAACTTTTGTAAAAGCCTATCATCGCAGCTTTTTTCCACATTGGCACTCATTACAAATGGATCTTAAATAGTTAGAGCACTGAAATATTTCTTGTTTTTGCCTGAGTTTCATTGAGCCTTTCTCCATTCAGTTAATCCTGTTCGGGACAACTTCTCCAGAATGTCATTAACCTCAGCAGGATACTTTTCTTTCGGCAAAACAGTTCCAAAAAGTGGACAGAACATCACAGTAGAAAACACTGCTCCTGTAATCATTTCAAAAAATCCCAAGAGCAGAGCCGGAAAGTATTTTTCCTGGATTATTGTATACAATTCCTTAGAGGGATGAACAGTGGAAGGTGCAAAATGCTTCTGAATAAGTTCTGGATCTTCACAACAAAAGCTAGCATCCCAACCTTGTTGAATTATCTCCCGACTTCTTCACTTTGTTTTCTTACTGTCAGCCAAAGTCTGAGAGACAATTACTGAAGGAACAATTTCCTCTTTGCTCAAGTATACCAAAACCAATAGGTTGATTGCAAACTGCTTCAACTTGTAAGTCGTTTCCTAACACTCCATGATACTTTGCCCAATAGCGAAGAAATATAATGAAGTGCTTGACCCTGGGATCGTAGTTCAGATAGAATTGAAGCAAATTTGTGGTCTGCACAAGTAACCGGTTTGCAAAGGACAGTTCTACCGTAAAATCCCAATCATTTCGTTGGATCTGCAACGCAGCCACCTTTTTCTGTATTGAGTGTTTTGTCAATGTACAAGTTTTATCAACCAGTTTACCTACAAGATTTTTCTAAGTTGCTTTGCTTCAGTACTTTGGCAACTTGGATTCGAAGGTCATTACAATCTTTGAAGTTTTCTTTGGAATTTAAAGCTTCTAAGGTTTTGTATTTAATTTGTTAAATGTGAAAAATACATTTTTGGATAATGTTAAGCTTTTGTGAAAACTTAGCGTTTAAATATATTTTGGTTTGGTTGCAGTATATGTTTTACAATAGATTTTACAGTATACGTTTACACTCAGACAATAAAACAGGTACAAAAACAAAAATGGGGTGAACATGAACGTTTTCCTCAGCATGGTTAACCTATCATACGAATAAATTCATACGAATATGTGTTCATATGAATTTATGTTTTTTGGTATTAATAAATGGGCCAACTGTATATTAAAATGAAGCCATTTTATAGGTGTTTAAGTACTAATGTTTAATTACAGGCATAAAGTTAAGTGCATATACACGGAAAAAATATGTAAAGCGGTTCTCCGAGGTGAGCGTGAATTATTAATGTAATTAAATGAGTGTTGCCTTAGTTTAAACTTTTCAAAAACGAAGACATAAAATATTCAAGGCTTATTAGCTAAAAGCAATATATTCTTTTCAGGAAGTTTTTTTCACCACGTCTTCTATTTTACTTTATCGAAGACACTGTGAGCTATAACTCTTTGTACATTGCTTTACTTCTGCTTCACTAAGTAAATATTTTTTGAAGCTTTAAAAATCATCTATATTTTCCGATAAATAAAACCCACGACAAACATGTCGTATTTATATATTTTCGTTTTGTTCTGTATTTTCACTGCAATTGAGTTTAAAGCCAGTTACTCCTTTACCATGAAACAAAACTGCCATTTGCTACAACGTAAAAATTACAGTTATTTTCATGAATATTATCAAGCACTATACAGAGCCAGTTATCGTATTGAAAATCTGGACAGCATTCTTTGGCCACTTGTCCAGAAAAACAATTTATTCATTTCAGTAATAAACTATGTACACGCGGATATTAAAGAGACAAAACACCCAATTGTATTAAAATTTTCGAGTGAACCAAGCAAATATACAACCTTTGAAGATTTTACTAACAAAGCAGTGTCATTTGGAAATAATTTAACCCAAGAACAGCTCATTTCACGACCATGGCAAGGAAGAATTCAAATTCATTTATTTGTTCCACTTTATTATACTAAACCATGGATAACTGGAGGCATAAACTTTGCACGGAATTCAAATAGAGCTTTGGATTTGTTGGCATCACCTGCATTTCATATTCTGAAATTCCTCTGGAAAACTGCATAATGGAAGAATTCAAAGTCGCGCTTCACAAATTTATTAAGGCCATGCTACCTCAAACCTTATCTTTTCAAGATTATATTGAATCTGAACTTGTATTTCTAACTGTTGTAGTAAACAGTTCAAGTCGAACTGCTACGCGAATAAATGTTGTAACGTCGTTCAATAAGCACAGCGGAGTAAAAACTAAGTCATTATCACTAGGGAGTTTCTTGAACGCTAATCGTACATATTTGATTAGCATGTTGGAAATTACAAACACTGAGTCGAATAGTTTTGAATCAATGGTTTTGCTAAGCTATACACATCACGCCATTGTAACACACCTGTTAAAATCATGTACATCAATACCCGTTTTGAGGCAGGATTTTAGTATAGATGAACGTTTTATTTTTAAAGTGATGCATTTAATTCTGCTAACAATGCCAAATACAACCTGGTACTTTGATGAAGGAAATACTTGTTACAAATGTTTTTACGATGATAAGCTTGGTTGGAGTAAAACCTCTGTAGATGAGAACCCTGTTTTATGCGATATTTTGGGCACAGTCCCGAATGAAATGTCTTCTCGTGTGAAAGTTGAAGAAAAAATAACTGATTTTGGCCATGTTATGACGACTCCATATTTAAAAGTTGAAAACCGTTTGGCTAGGTTACGGATTCTATCTTGCGGACAACGAGGAATGAGAAAGTTTCCATTTGAAGCATTTGTGAACGTGTTTGATGTATATGTATGGATATACTTAGTTTGTTGCATTGGCATTTACGCAATGACTATTAAGGGTACTTTTTCAACGTTTAAACATTCTCACAAGTGTTTGGACACAGTGTTTAGAGTGGTTAAAATATTTCTTGAGCAAGGAGACCCCTTTCAAACGTACATGGAAAAGAACCCCATATTCCCTATGCTATTTTCAGGCCTGTTTCTGAGTGGACTTGTAATTAGTAACGCGTATAAAAACGATAACGTATACGATATGATCTGGCCAAGGGCTCCAATTTTGTACAAAAAAACTGTAACATTTAGTTACGGATGGATTTTCAATTTTTAGCCGAGTTAGTGATCTTTATTTAGGACTTGATGCGGATAACATTCAAATAAATTATACTAAAGTGAAAAATAGTACCGTCGATATTTTTGCTTCGAAACAAAACTACCACTTTCGCAATAGCATAGTTTCTGCTAAGACTGAAACGTGGGACAAAGATATATTAATTGCTTTAACAGGTATGGGTGACATCGAAATCCCCGCCGAAGCCAACGAAGAAGAAGCAACTGCGCTTGCTTTTCACATCCTCAATATGAAATCTCGTATTCATCCAAATGTCGAAAGAGAGCTAATTGATATTGTAAGAATGCTACAACCTCTTTACACGATGGGTGATCTACCGCAATCAAAAATACAGACTTAATGTATCGATTGAAAACCCTAATCAAACGCAGATTTCACGAAAAAGAAAAAGAATGGTATTTACAAGATTTGCTAGCATGCAATAAGAAAGCATTTGTTTTTCCCGAATATTTAGTCAACGCTTACGCTAAACAATTAAGTAGATTAGGAAGAAGTCTAGTTTCTGTTGGGTCTGAAATATATGCACGATCCCAAGTAGGTATTAGCATTTCAGGTATTACTTCAATGCAAACAATATCTAGAAAGAATGGGTTGAACGGTGCAGGAATTCCAAATTGGCTAGCAAAGCTTGGAACGGAAAGTTCTTATTATAAATTCAATTCAAATGTTGATGTAAAAAGTGCTTCATTATATGGCAATGTGGTTGTTATATTTATCATGCTTTTGTCTGGAACAGCTTTTGCATTAATAGCATTTTTAGTTGAAAATTGTATACGGAGACAAAATGTTTTTATGATGCTAGACTCTGTAAAACAAACTAAAGTATATGTTTTATTGAAATTCAAAGGTATTAAGAAAAAAAGTAATAATTTGTTTTTAAGACAAAAGAACAAATAAATAAATAAAAGTTGCAGTGCATTTATCGATCACCCAATTCGTTTGTATAGAACTACGCATTCAGTTAACACAAAAACCTCCTACTAATTGCAAGTTGCGAGCTGTTGTAATCATAATGATCCAAGTTTACCTAGCTGAATATAATACTTTTGTTAAAGTTCTGAAGTCGTTACATCAGCAATAATTGCGTATTTCACGTTCAAATTCATTCCACTTTTGAAAAATACAGTGGATTTTATTTAGTTTTGTACTAGAACGCCGTCGCGCAGCAACGCTTGCTACGCGTAGCAAAGCAACCACTATGTGCTATATCCCGCAGGCGCTGCTGCTAGACAAATAGGTGACCCAACTTGATTATCTGGTGGTTTTAAAAAGATAAGTCACATATTTATCAGCAAAGCTGCGTTTCGTTTTGAATACTATTTTGTGGGCGGATGGAGAACTACACGTTGCAGGTATTTGTAGAATAGTTTATCCAAATTTCAATACGCATTCTTTTGAAAAGATATCACAACTTTGATAGGAAAGGAGGAAGCATAACATTTAATTTAGTATTCATGTTTTTAATGGTTAAAGAGGTTGATTTTATTTTAAAACCCAAGCTTTCGTCAACTTGCCGTTAGCTTTTTCGAGAGTTCCACAAAATAGCAAAAAATTGGAAAAACGAATACAAGCTATACGATGAAATTATTTTACATGAATTGATAAAATTATCCTATATCAAAGATATCGCCAATGGTATCCAAGATCCAATGTCATGTCCAGTATTCCGATTGATATTGTTTGGGTTTTTGTGAATAAATATGGTTTCTTTGAAGATGCGTTGGAACCATCTTCTTTCAGAACAAAGTAGGGCGATTGAGCCAAGGTTGATTGTATGTGATTGTAACATTTAATTTAAAACGCCCGTTTTTCGTTGTTTCCATAGTGGTAACGTGAACACATCACAAGCTTAATTTACGAAACGTCGATTATCTTTTAGCAATATTCAATTTCCGCAATCATGAGCCAAATCGAAAAAAATAATCCCATTTGCAGCACACGAGCTAGCATAATATTGATTGTTGTTACGTGTCGCACTTTTTTCTCTTACAATTTTTTATGCCGTACCAGTTGTTACTTTAGTAGCTCTAGCTTTAGAATGCAATTATAGTTGAAATTTTTAAACGTATTTGAAAATATTGTTTAAAGCATTGGTCTGTACATACTACTAAGCGTGTGTTAAACAAATACAAGTTTTTGTACATTCTTAAGGAAAAAAGTGTTGGGTTGTTTCAAAATTTATAATTGGTTTGAATAGTGATGAAACTGGAAACTGGGAAATACCTAAACTCACAAATGTATACACACAAAAAACTTTACGTGGTTATATAAATGCAAATACTTAATATATCTTAAGCTGGAAAATCTACTAAGTATGCGGGTAGAGTTGCCCAAAATAGCAGTCTTTTAAAATGTACTAACGTTATTTGTTGAAAATTTCATAAATAATAACCGTGATCATATCTACCAGACGCAGTTGCAGCTTACTCAAACCAATATGAAGGATTTTATAATGCTACTCGTTATTTTTTTGTCAAATGTCAGTTTATTTTCATCCAATGAAGATCCGGCACCAAAAAGGTTTATGCCTTTTGAATACATTGTCCGTCATAACATTAAAGTATCGCCTAACATGCGCAACATAATATACAAGTTGTAATCTGAAAAGCCTTCAGACGGGTGAAGTTCTTAGTACAAATCTGAACACAATTTTATCCCCACTATCTGGTTCACAAACTGTCACCGTAATTGACAACTATCAGGCAGTTGACTTTCCCGAACCAGTGTATCCCGTTCTTGTTCGACAGCCTATGGCCGTCTTGAGATTTAATAAAAAACAAGAACTTGAAAATCCTAAAGAATCATTTCAGGTACAATTCAAGTGGATTTCAAAGAAAAGTCGTCCTTCAAATCGCTCTTACTTTTTGGAACATGAACTTTGTAAATATAAATCTAAATTTTTAACAAAAACTTTTTCCCTAAGATATGACGACCACTGTTTACGATTGAACTTTTTAAACATGAGCATGCAAACAAAACCCTGGGTTATGGTTATCAAACTGGACGTGCTATTTCCCAAATACTTCTTGAATGATTTGGGAGCTCCAAGAGTGTTTTAAAGCTTGTCTCATAATTCCTAAGACAAATTTCAATCATTTATGTAAAGTTGTAAAAGGGCTTTTCCAATCAGACTAAACTATGGTTAGGTACATTCACTTGTGTAGATTTATAGGATGTATACACAGTTTTGAAAAACATTACCTGGTAGCAATAGAATGATGTTGTTTACGGGAATGTCGATTTTCATTTTTACCGTTTTTTCTTAAGGTGGTCTTCTTGGAAACCAGTTTTCTTCCAGAAACCATTCAATGCTCCAAAGGTAGTGATCCTCGTTGCAATTGAAAACGCAGCTTCTACACTAACTCATTTTTGTTCCTTTCTTTACTTTAGAAACCCAACTGGTGATATTCAGTTTGTAGCATGCGGTCGACGAGGAAAAACATCATATCCGTTTGAGGAATTACTTAAAGTGTTTGATAAGTATGTGTGGTAATGTCTTGTAACATTTTTACTGATTCTTAGTAAAATCGTAGCTCTAACCCACTTGAATAGCCCATTTCAACTACATGACGTTAGTTCGATAGTAAAATTGTCTCAAAGTAGTTTGTTTCTCGTAAAGGCTTTCCTAGAGCAAGGTGGTCCTTTTTCAAAGAAAGTGCTAAAAAATATTTCAATTCGTTGGACACTAGCAGCTATTTTCTTATCTGCGCTGGTTTTAAATAACGCGTATAAAAACACTAACGTATACAATATGATTACTCCAAGGGATTTATTTTTGTACGAAACACTAGACCAATTAACAAACAATACATTTTAAACTGACTGCCAGTTTATGCAAAAGAGAGCTGTTCTTCTTTCTACAAATCATACTGTTTATGGAGGAATTAAAGCTTTTCCATATTATGTTAGAGCATATTCTAATGTACATTTTGTGGGGTTTAGACACAATATTCGACTGCGTAGGGCCCCCAACTTTGCCCCAGAAAAATTCCAGAAAGTTCGGATCACAGGATACCCCCAAAAACCAAAAAAACCAAAAAATCCCCCAAAATCCCCAAAGTTTTATTATGCTGCTTTTGCTCTCCTTCTCTGCTTTGCTCCTTTTTCCCACTGCTTCAACTTAACCGAAAATGCCTTTTATGCTGCCAGTTTAGTAAAATCAATGCAGGAAGGACTTCAGAAATGTTAAGATTTACGAAAAACACAGAGAGAAAATTTATACAACTTTTTTAGCAATTTACAGAGTTCTGTAGCGCATGAGTGCTTCAGAGAGAGTACTGGTTTTTGGCCAGTTTACAATAGGAAAAAAGGACGTTTTCGTCCAAAAAATGATAAGTAAATTTAGAGTTAACGAGGTGGGCTCCAGGAGTCTTCTTCACTTTTTTCTTATGGAAAATGCCTCACAGCAGCCTAATTGGATGGCCTTGACTGCTGTGAGGACAGGAACCCTAAACTCATAGCCATTCGGCTTCACAAAAAATAAGCTCGTACGAGCAAAACTGGAAAGAAAAAGTTTAACAAACTTGTTGGCTCGTAGAGCCCAAAATTATTTAAAATAAAATTGATAACGACAATTAGGCAGATGGGCGGAATCCTGACATACTCCCACCTTAATTAATCAGGATTGGGATTAATTAAACGAAAACAAAGGATTTCCGCTTTTACCGGAAGTTGTCACCTGCAAAGGTAAAAGAAGAAAAGAGAGCCGGACGTAAACGTTTATAGTCTAGCCGGTATTAGAGACCCAGGACGTGAACGTTTATAGCTCAGCCTGTCAATAAGGAAGAAAAGGGTAGGATAAAGGTAAGGTGACAACCACCAAAAACATTTGACAACATTTTCATTTCATGATTTTTTTTATATATATTTTTGAAAATTTAAATGAACTTTTTTTTTATTTTAGGAGCTCTGGATCTCTTCCTGGACATCTAAGGGCAGCTTCTCAGGTATTTCAGCTACCTCCAGTGGATAAAGGCGTTGTAAAGGGCGAGTGATGATCCCTTTGCTCGTTTTCACACGAGCTACTCGTCCTTCTCCGTCGAGCCCAGGAATAATCTCCAAGATTACCCCCATTGGCCATTCTTGTCTCTTGTGGTTTTCCCACTCAACCATGACCACGGATCCGGGGGTAAGGGTAGTGATACGTTTTGCCTCGGGTTGTCCAACGAGATGACCGAGGTATTCTTTTCGGAAACGGCTGCGGAGCTCATCCTTCAACTTCTGGATCTTGCGGAATGCCCCACGGAGTGAAGCACCAGTGATCACACCAAGTTCAGGAATAACGGCAATCGGGAGGTCACGCAGGAAACAGGAAGGTGTCAGTGGTCGAAGGTCTTCAGGGTCGTCAGATAAGTAGGTGAGAGGGCGATCATTCATGATCCCCTCTATCTCCGTCAGTAGCACTTCGAGTTGAGAGGTCGTCAGGCGGCGGAGACCAATGGAGCGACGCATGATAGCCTTCATCATGCCAATGAGGCGCTCCCACCAACCCCCCCACCAGGCAGCACTAGGGGGATTGAATCGCCACCGGATCCGTTGGAGTGTAGCTTGCTCCTCAACCTTTTTCCAGTCTACTTTGTGGAGCAGCTTGCTTGCCCCCACAAAATTAGTCCCGTTGTCCGAAAAGACAGCTGATGGTCTTCCTCTTCTCGCTACAAACTTCTGGAAGGCCATGAGGAAGGCCTCGGTGGACAAGCTGGAAAGGATCTCTAGGTGCACGGCACGGTACACGGCGCAGGTGAAGAGCAGCACCCAAACTTTCTTCCCCTTTTCCACAAAAAGAGGTCCGGTAACGTCAACACCCGTGACGGAAAAGGCTTTGGTGGTGTTGACTCGTTCTGGTGGTAAGGCAGCTCGGGGAACTTCACATTTGGTAGTGAGGTGGCGACGACAAGTGGGGCAGCGATGTATGACGTTGCGGATAGTACGGCGGCTATCCGTTATCCAGTACTTTTCCCGGAGGAAAGCTTGACAGTACTGGACTCCAGCGTGGTGGTTCATTTCATGCTCATGTTGAATGAGCAACTTCACGAGGGGATTGTTTCCCGGCAAAATGGCTGGCTTTGTAAAAGCCTCATCCTCTTCCCCATGGAGCAGCAGAGTCTTCAGTCGGAGGATTCCCCCTTCGTCTAGGAAAGCAGGGAGCTTTTTGTAATTTTCGGGGGTGACTGAAGACTGGATAAACCGGATCAGGGTGACTTCGGCTCGGTCAACTTCAGCAGCGGTGACTGGTCCAGCTAGAATCTGCTTCTTCATCATCCTGTCTTTAGCTCTGGTCATGTAGGCAATGACCCGCAGCAGTTTTGGATAGCGGCCACACCGGAGGAACTCCTGTTCAGTGGTCCGGTAAGCTGGCTTCTGGAGATTGGCAGCTGATACGACAATTTTCTTCTTTTCTCGGTTCACTTCCTCATCATCTGGACTGGGGGTGATGCGGTTCCACTCCTCTTCGGGTTGATACATCCAGGGGGCTCCTTTCCACCAGTTTTCAACTGCCAATTTTTTAATGGAGCAGCCTCTGGATGGCAAGTCAGCAGGGTTTAGGGCACCGGCAATGTGCCCCCACGCTTCTGTGTCGGACAACTCCCTAATTTGCCTCACTCTGTTGTTGACAAAGGTGGCCCACACCTCGTCCTTCTGGATCCAAGTGAGGGCGGTGGTGGAGTCTGTCCAAAATCGGACGGGAATGTCAAGCTTAAGGTCCTGCTTGACGGTTGAGACTAGACGGGCACCGATAAGGCAGGAAAGTAGCTCCAGACGCGGGATAGTTACCCCTTTTTTGGGGCTAACACGAGTCTTGCACTGGAGCAGGTTAATGTGCACATCGTCAGCTGACTGGACTCGGAGGAACACACAACTGGCAAAACAATCTTTACTGGCGTCAACACAGCAAAGTAGCATCCTTCTGGAGTTGGCTTTAGTGGCATGGATATGCCGTGGAATGGAAACTTCCTGGAGGTCGGGGAGCTGAAGTTTCCACTTTGCAAATTCCCCCTTGGCTTCTTCAGGTAGCAGATCGTCCCATCCTAGTTTGCTGGAACAGCAAACTCTTTTGAGGAGGATTTTGGCTATCGTGATGAATGGGGCTGCAAAACCAAGGGGATCAAACAGCATGTTGATCATGCTGTAGAGGTTTCTCTTTGTTGCTGGGGTTTCCAAATGGGCGAGCAGGTTTTTCAGGTCGAAGCGGAGGCGGTCATCCTTCAAATCCCACAAGAGCCCCAAAACAGAGATAGTTTTTTCTTCAGAGCTCGGTCCGAACTCCCACCCACGGAGATTAAATTGGCCAGCTGACAGGATCTCTCTGGCTTCTTGCTGGAACTGGAGAGCTTCTTGCATTGAAGGTAGACTGGCAGCGGTATTGTCAACATAGAGGGTTGACAGTAGCTTTTCTTTTGTTGCGGGGTAGTGGGGATACTTTTTGATGTGGTGCTGTAAGGTTGCACCCAACAGGAAAGGACTGGCTGACACACCGAATACCACACGGGTGTGTCGGTATTCTTTTATTTTTGTGCAGGATGGCAGGTCTTTCCACCATAGGAAACGCAGCTTGTCTCGATGCCTCTCCTCCACCGACATATTTTGAAAAGCCTTCTCTATGTCGGCTACTGCTCCCACATTGTCCACTCGGAAGCGGGTGAGGATGGAGGGGATGAGCTCTAGTAGGTTTGGGCCTTTTTCCAGGACATCATTTAATGATGGCCCAAACCTGGATTTGACGGAGGCGTCAAACACTGGACGGATAGGAGTGGTGGAACCCTCCTTAATGACAGCACGGTGGGGGAGATAGAAGGGGGTAGTTGCGGCAGCGGCTGGCGGCTCCTCAATCATCTTCAAATCCTCCCACGTTTTGAAAACTTCCCCATAAGCCTCCAGAATGCCCTGTTGCTTGAGTCGTCTGGTGGTGGCTTGTAGGCGGCTAATGGCAATGTTTTTGTTGTTGGGGAGTTCCGGGTGGCCCTCAATAAAGGGAAGGCACACGGTGTAGCGGCCACTCGGCTCCTGTTGCACTGTTTTTTGGAAGTGGTCAAGAGCGGATTGCTCAACTTCCTGTCTTGTTTTTGTCTCGGCTGGGTCCATAATGCCGATCGTCTCCAGGGCCCAAAGCTTGTTGAGGTCCTTCTCGGTTATGTTGGCCTGGAGGGTCATCATGGCCATTCTGCCGACAGCTTTTGGCGGGGACTCCTGTCGCCCTGACACAATCCAACCTAGCTTGGTATGGACAGCTACTGGTCCATCTTTCAGGGGAATTGACTCACCCCCCAACTTAAGGAACTCACAATAGTCGGCTCCGATGAGCACCTCAATCTCTTCGGACTCTGCAACATTGTCCGTCAAAGTGATGCCCCTCTGTCTGCACTCCTCTTGGTAGGAGCCAGGGGGATGACGAGCAATAGGACCAGAAATTCGGGGAACAGCTGACACTTCCATCTCTATCTTCTTTCCCTCATGGATGCCGGAGGCAACCAGTTTGTAAATGTTGTGTTTTTGGGGTTTTGTGGTACTACCCCCAAAAACCTGATGACGGACACTTTCATGCCCCAGTGGCTTTAACCCCAACAACTTTGAAAGCTTCTCCGTAAAGTGGGTTACGGAGGACAAGGAGTCGTATGCTGCTCGAGCTTTTCTTTCTCCTGCTGGTCCATGAACAACCACTGTGAGTGTTTGCAAAAGGACATCTGGTCTGCTGATCAGGTTGGGCATAGAGGGGGGAGCCGGATTTTGGGTTGATAGTGCCGGGGAAGATGAGGAAGACGATGATTGCTGTTGAGGTTGTTCATCCTTCTTGGTTGGATTAGAATCCTTGCTGTTGAGGGTGTGACACATCAAGACATGGTGGTTTTTGCCACAGGCGATGCAAATCATCTTGGCCTTGCACTGTTTGCTTGCATGGCCACCACGGAAGCAGTTGAAGCAGGCGTTGTGTTCCTTAATGGCCTGTTTCCTCTTCTCCAGGCTCATCTTTATGGCAGCACGACAATCGGTGGCGGTGTGTCCGGGATTGGGACAAAAAACACAGTTTCCCTTTTCCCTCTGCCCCGATGTATTTATAAAACCTGCTGCTGTCTTGGGAGCACTGGGGTTATTTTTACTTTTATTTTTATTTGAGGGGCTTACTATTTTTTCTTCCTGTCCTGCTACTGTTGTTGAGCTTTGGCCAAAGGCATTTTGAGCCAGCTTTGTTTCCATTTGACGGTGTACTTCTTGCTGTAGGTAGACCATCAGCTGCTCCAGCTCCTCTCTGCAGTCAGGCGTCTTCTTATACCCCTCCAGAACTGTTGTTGGGATGCTACCCTCTACCACCGCGTATAGCAGGTCACCGTAAGTTTCCAGGGTAATTCCCAGCTGCTGTAGATTTCGGATTTGGGAATCCAGGCTGGTGACCAAGTCTGTGAAGTCGGTGAAGGTGTCCCCTTTGCAGTTATCCACCACCAGCTTGACCATGTCCCGCATGTAAACTTTTATGAGGAGTTTTTTCCTCCCAAAACGATCTGTGAGACGGTCCACGGCTGCTTGATAATTGGCCCCCGAGGCTGGAAAACTGCTCACTATTTTGTGGGCCGATGAATCTTTCTCCATACATTGGAGAAGGTAGTGAAACTTTTCGTTTGGGGTGAAGCGAGAATCCTGGTGGATCTCTTCGAACGCCCCCCAAAATGCTAACCACTCCCTGACGTTTCCCCCGAATTTTGGTAACTCCCTCTTTGGAAGTGTTGACTTACGTTGGGGGTCTGTTGCTGGAGTTGAAGTGGTTGTTGCGTCGGTGACGCCTATGGATTTTTGTTTGCAATGACGTTCAATGAACGCCATGCACCGGATGAGTTCTACGCGACGCCCAATCTGGATGGTGGCTTCAAAATCCAGTTTAGCAGTTCTCAGCTGCGTCACGTAATGGTCGATCAGTTTGAGAACTGATTTGTGCTGGTCACGGAGGAGGCAGAGTTCCACCTCGGCTGCATCCACATCCACGGTGTCTCCGTTGACCATGATGTCCAGAGCGGTGATGCTCTGTTCATACAGAGCTAAATTGTCCTCCAGGTTTTTGTGGGCCGTGAGACAGGCCCCTGTCAGTTTAGAGGAAGGTGCCATAGTGATGGGGATGACGAGTCGGCACCTCTACACGTTTTTCACTTTTTGGGGCGAAGTGAGAAAATTCAAGTTTTTTTAAGTAAATTTTTATTAAAAATGGGCGTATCCTGGCAGGTTCGCCATAAATGTGGGGTTTAGACACAATATTCGACTGCGTAGGGCCCCCAACTTTGCCCCAGAAAAATTCCAGAAAGTTCGGATCACAGGATACCCCCAAAAACCAAAAAAACCAAAAAATCCCCCAAAATCCCCAAAGTTTTATTATGCTGCTTTTGCTCTCCTTCTCTGCTTTGCTCCTTTTTCCCACTGCTTCAACTTAACCGAAAATGCCTTTTATGCTGCCAGTTTAGTAAAATCAATGCAGGAAGGACTTCAGAAATGTTAAGATTTACGAAAAACACAGAGAGAAAATTTATACAACTTTTTTAGCAATTTACAGAGTTCTGTAGCGCATGAGTGCTTCAGAGAGAGTACTGGTTTTTGGCCAGTTTACAATAGGAAAAAAGGACGTTTTCGTCCAAAAAATGATAAGTAAATTTAGAGTTAACGAGGTGGGCTCCAGGAGTCTTCTTCACTTTTTTCTTATGGAAAATGCCTCACAGCAGCCTAATTGGATGGCCTTGACTGCTGTGAGGACAGGAACCCTAAACTCATAGCCATTCGGCTTCACAAAAAATAAGCTCGTACGAGCAAAACTGGAAAGAAAAAGTTTAACAAACTTGTTGGCTCGTAGAGCCCAAAATTATTTAAAATAAAATTGATAACGACAATTAGGCAGATGGGCGGAATCCTGACACATTTAATGGTATCACAAGGTTCATCTGACAAACTTCAACATTTAAAAAATTCATCTAGTCTACACCCCAACGTTGTTACCGAGCTGCAAAACATTTCAGATTCATTAGCACCATTGATTATATCTAAAACGTTGCCAGAATACTTAATGTACCCTCCTCCGTACAGCAATTTAAATACTATTTTGCAAACTCGTTTGGTTCAAAAACAGGAGCAATGGTTTAAAAAAAGTTTAACTAAATGTCAGAAAACTGCCAAAGTTATAAAACGATTGTTCAAGAGGTACCTCCACCTCATAGCGCGAACATGCAAGGGAATATTTTACTTGTTTTTAGTCTATGGCTGATCAGCGAAACAGTTGCAGCGACAGTTTTTGCAACAGAAATGCGACATTTGATATTTAGCACATACAAACTTGTAGTAAGCTTTGTTGTTTGCAAGATAGTTTTGATGTTGAAAAAGCTTTATAGATTTGTTTTTGTTAGGCATAAAACGTGTACAGTTAACAAAAATACTAAGTTCGGGTTCATAGTAAATCCAGCAAAAGTATGAGCGGGGTATTAATAAACTATCATAATATAATATAAACCGATATAATGATCATTTCAAATACGTAGCAGAGCCATTTGGTGGAAATCAATGGGGCTATTTCTCATGACCCAATGAATCATTGCAGTGCACTGTAACAAATCTGGTGTGATTCTGACAAGTTTAATGGTCAGGGTTACTTTCCCCTACCACCCCAGGGGGATGACCAATCTGGCTCAAAGTCCACAGAGTTCTTTGCTATGGCCCAATGAATCACTAATGTATCAAATTTGATGTGATTCTGATAAAGCATATTGTCAGGGGTTACCTCCCCCTATGACCCCAGGGGGATGACCGATTTGGCTCAAAACCAATAGGGTTCTTTCTTGTGACCCAATGAACCACTGTACCGAATTTGGAGTGATTCCGACAAACCGTCTGGCCTGTATCGTGCTGACACACAGACATACAAATATAACAATCTCAATACTAGCTTCACTATGCTCACAATCAGCTACGTAATAACAATATATACATAATATGTTATATATTATATATATATATATATATATATATATATATATATATATATATATATATATATATATTATAATATGTTATAATATAATAAACCTGACAAACAGGATATAGGAAACTTGCGACCCCACATGCCATGTAGTTTTAAAATGCTTGAACTCTTGCACTTTTTTGGCTTTAACGGTCAAACGGTTATGCATTTTGAAAAATTGACATCCGAATCGTTAATTTGATCAAAAACTGACCTAAAATCATGTGCCGCATGCTATAGGCCATTTGGTAAAAATTTGAAATCGTCGTGACCTTTGACCTTAGAGTTGACCTTTTGGAATCATCTTCAGAATACATTGAATTATGTTGCTTTCGAAGTGTTTCCAAAAGAATTTTTCAAATATCTTGAAAAATGCGGCTTCTGGAGCCTTCAAATCATAAAAACTGCTATAACGGCCATATGATTCCAAATTTTAAAAAATGGACGTTGGATTCGTTAATTTGATTAAAAACTGATCTATAATCATGTGCCACATGCTATATGACACTTGTAAAAATTTTGAAATCGTCGTGACCTTTGACCTTAGAATTGACCTTTTGGAATCAACTTCAGACGAGTTTGAATTATGGTGCTTTTGAAGTGTTTCCAAAAAGAATTCTTCAAAGTTCTTGAAAAATACGGCTTCTGGAACCTTCAAACCATAAAAACTGCTGTAACGGTCATACGGTTTCGAATTTTGAAAAGTGGACATCCGATTCGTTAATTTGGTCAAAAACTGATCTATAATCATGTGCCACATGCTATAGGTCACTTGGGAAAATTTTGAAATTGTCGTGACCTTTTGACCTTAGAGTTGACCTTTAGTGCCCATCTTCGAACTCATCCGAGCGAGGATGCCTCTGAACATTTTGCAAAAAAGTTGAAGGATGCGACTTCTAGAGCATCTACAGACGGACGGACGGACAGACAGAAGGACAGGACAAAACTAATAACTTGCTTCTTAAGTCGCAAGTTAATAAACACAGAAGACCAAACACATTTTTAAAATGTATTCGATTGACAAAAGCCAGATTCCCTGTCCAGGATCGTTCTTTATCTTCAGCAGTTTCCTGTTCTATTCCATTATCAATACATTCTAGCATTGTTTACATTGAATCCGTTTTTAAATACACAGTTGACAAACTTTGGGCAAGAGAAAAGGAACCATGTATAAATTTTACAAAACTTGTATAAACTTTACTTTATACTTTAACACAAACGGCATTGCATTTCATCTTCCTCCATCTGTCGACACGAGTTTGAATGACTAGATGTAGTATTGTTGCGAAGACCGGGAGAAGTGCTTCTCTTTCAAAGCTTAGAGCATGAAAAAATAAAAACGGCTCATGTGGCAGCTCGCAGCACCGCTTCTGGTTCATTATTGTTTGAGAAGCCGTGGGAGAAGTGTGTAGTGCAGCACCATTAAGTTTTTGACGGATTTTATGATAATTTTTAACAGTAATTGTGGTTATTTTTTGTGATTATCTCCAAGAAAGAGTAATAGTTAGTCCAAATTATATTTTACACGGTATGTTTGCTGAAAATTATCAAAATCGGATAAAATCCCGTGGCCAGTGCAAGCCGACGATGCGGTGTGTAATCAGCGTGCAGTGCATTGCGGTCCGCGCATGAGGATTCAGGTTTTGTCAGAATTTAATTAATTTTTTGAATGATTAAAGCAAGTATAATCGCCTTAAGGCAAAAATTGCCACCCGGTTTTTAAAGGGGAAATATTTTATCTCGGAATAAGCGATTAAAATGGCATTTTAAGTAGAACTTTGGTTCCACATGTCCAGCCCACGAACGGGGGACTACTATGATTATCTGTTGATAACAACATGGATTAAACGCACAGGTAAATGCAAGTATTAAGGCTAGTGTGCCTCTTCAATAAAACCTGCATTAGCAATTTTTAAATTATCGATTTAGTACGTTTAATGGGCAAAAATATACATGGTACATTGACGCTCCAGAAAGGTAGCCAATCATCTAGTAGATGCACCAACGACGATTACCTCAGCTAACTAATTATAGGTGTTGAACGATGATAATAGTCAGTCATGGCAGTGGCAATCAATTATTTGAAGAGTAAGATTAGCAGGTAACTCCAAGAGCTGCAGACTGAGTCAAGGAATTTTAATATCAGTTAAAAAAGGCCAAAGATGCCAAGGAATGTTAAGCAGCCGAGTCCATGAAATGGACACTGCCAAAACAATTTAATATCAGTTTTTAAAATAGTAAAAGGCCAAAGATGCCAAAAGAATCATAAGCAGCCCACTCCATGAACTGGAGACTGGCAAAAAAACAATTATTATCAATTTTAAAATATTAAAAGGCCAAAGATGCCCAAATAATGATAAGCAGCCGACTCCATGAACTGGAGACTGCCAAGTACAATTAATATCAATTTTAAAAAAATTATAAGGCCAAAGATGCCAAAGAATGATAAGCAGCCGACTCCATGAACTGGAGACTGCCAAGAACAATTAATATCAATTTTAAAAAATTATAAGGCCAAAGATGCCAAAGAATGATAAGCAGCCGACTCCATGAACTGGAGACTGCCAAGAACAATTAATACCAATTTAAAAAAAAAATTATAAGGCCAAAGATGCCAAAGAATGATAAGCAGCCGACTCCATGAAATGGAGACTGCCAAAACAAATTAATATCAGTTTTTAAAATAATAAAAGGCCAAAGATGCCAAAAGAATCATTAGCAGCCAACTCCATGAACTGGAGACTGACAAAAAACAATTATTATCAATTTTAAAATATTAAAAGGCCAAAGATGCCCAAATATTGATAAGCAGCCGACTCCATGAACTGGATACTGCCAAAACAATTTAATATCAGTTAAAAATAGAAATGGCCAAAGATGCCAAGAAAATGATAAGCTGCCAACTTTATGAACTGCAGACTGCCATAAGAATTAAATATCAGTTTTAGAATAATAAAATCGAATGATGCCAAAAGAATGATAAGCAGCTGACTTCATGAACTGGAGACTGCCAAAAAGATTTTTAATACCAGTTTTTCAGAAAACGCCAAAGATGGCAAGAATAAATAATAAATAATAAAATAAAATAAAACTGCAAGCTTTATGAATATTGAAAGCGCAAAAAGAATTTATAATCAGTTAAAAGAACTCCATCGCCAGAGATGCCAAATGATTGATAAGCTACTAGCTCCATGAATTGGAGACAACCAAAAAGAAATTTAATATCGGTTTTTAAAATATAAATGGTCATAGATGCGTCATAGATGCAAAATGAATAGTATGCAACCAGTTTCATCACTGGACATTGTCAATACGAATTTAATAATTTTTTGAAAAAATGAATTAAATGGCTTAAGAAGCCACAAGAATCATAAACCGCCAGCTCCTTGACATGGAGACTGCCTAAAGAATTTAATATAAATTAAGAGAGAAAATGACTGGGGAATAAAAAATATTGATAAACAGCCCCTTGATTCGGGGACAGCCGCAAATTATTTCGCTATCAGTTAAAGAATCTAGTGGCCAATTAGACCAACAATGACGATAGACAGTCAACTGCATTGATTGGAGTTTAACGAAAAGAAGTAGAATCAGGCAAAAGAAACAGTATCAAGATGATTTTATAGCAACCGGCTCCATATACTGGAAGCCGTAAATTGATATACAATAAAAATATTGAATTGAATTGAACATCAAAAAAGTTGACAAAATGACTAAGGATCCATAATTGTCGATAAGAACCATGAACTCGGTCAACTAAAAATTCTAACAATGGTTTAGCATGATGTAGAAAATTAAAATGATTATGCGTTTGAACACGATAGGTTAGTGAGATACAGTATAGGGACAAAAGGAGTAAGTTATATAATCAGTCAAAACTTCTTCTATTAAAGATTGGTTTAATTTTTTCCAAGATTAAAATGAATTAAATGACAGGGTCATGCATATCCTAGTGCTGAATACGTTGGTTTAAAAATTTACTGGTGTGATCAATATGTCCATGCATCACTGAATGGCCTAGTAGCAACTGATTTCCACTTTGCAATGAGAAATTAGGATCAGAAATATCAGCCATCATGATAAAAACCTAGTATATTGCTAATTATTAGTTATAGTTGTGGACGTTGAATGTTTTTAGTTGGCCATAAGAAATTAAAACAAACTTGGGCAAATTACGCAAATAAATCAGTTAAAAATGACAACAATTGACAAGCAAAAGAATATCCACGATTCCTTGATTCCTAGAGCAACAGTTATTTAACATAACTGGAAGTTATTTTGAATGATTATAGAATCGGAAAAATGATTTTAGAGTGGAGCGTAGGCGGAGTTCCTTTTTCAAATTTACTTCACTTTAGTTTTTTGTTAAAATCAGTCAAAACAAGGCCATCGGGACGATATAAATCAGCCAAGAGTACGAAACAAGCTTTAATATTAAAATATTACAATTTGGTTAGCTAGTTTGCATCGAATTATGCTTTGAGTAAAATAAAAGGTGAAGTAAAAAGGTGAAATATTATATTGGGAATCAAGCTGTGTGCTATTATGAAAGTATGATGAAGTATATTTCCATAATTTTAAAAAACTAAACTAATTGAAGAATTATCTTAACACAACAAAATATTTTATGAAAGATTTGGCTTAAATAAGATAATGTCAATAGAAGAAAACTAATTCCCTGAATCAGAAAACAAGGTTATAAAAATCTATTAAATGCACAAGAAGAAAAACTAGTGAGCAAGATGAATACATAAATGGCCTTAACATGTAAGATATGGGCCTAACGTGAACGTAAATTGAAATAAAAGATGCAACTACCGTGTATGCATATAGTACTGATTGATAAATCTGAAAGAAAAATACAAATATGTCGAAAGACAAAAATAATATTGGATCTGCCTTTACAGAAGCAGATATGATTTCATTAATTTTCAAGTAACGCAAAAACAATTCTGCTGAATACATTTGCAAAATAACAATAAAGCGGCAAAAAGTTCACAAGCTAAAACGGTACGTGTTAAGGTCATGATATAAACTATAACGATTAAAAACACCCAGTTGATCCATTGAAAATTTTAACGCTAGTAATAATGAAATGTATGTATTGTAATGAATATTCGATGGAAAATGAAAGAAAGAAAGCATTTTGAAAGAATGAAAAGTATCTCGCATAAGCGGAGATTACATCTTAAAATTTATAAATTTCATACACATACACAGTAACAAGAGAACTGACATATTAAGTTAGTTAAGCTATTAAATTGTAACCGAAATTTGTGAAGAGGCGATAGAAAAGTGTCTATAAATTACAACTTTATAACTGATGTTTTAAATGATTTTAATTTAGTATACAGAACGTGTATGAGGAATGCATAATTAATAATACTTCTGAAACCATTTCAAAGAAATATATGACAACTTGCGCGTTGAATCATTCAAAAAGAGAAGTCTAATTATTTAAAAACATGATAACCGAGGCTCAATATTATGGTGTGCCTTTTCAGTTACCGTGGTTACTAAACTTGCCGACAAGCATTAGACTTTCGGGCGTGTCAAGGGATAAAAATAAAATATGAACATTATTTTTCTGTCTAATGAAGACGTGTAACATTTTGTTAGTTGTGTACTGTGTTTTAAATTGTGTTGATTTGATTCATATTTGAAATGCGAGTTAACATGATCCAGTGATGATCAAACAAAAAACAAAAGATCATTGATTCTGTTTTTCTATAAAGCTATCTAGCAGAATGAGATTCAAATACAAAGCAATGCATAATATGCATCTAAGAATTATTTGCGGACGGAGAATAATTAAGCGGAAGTGTTTTGAAATGACAATCACGATATGGTTTTACAACTGTAAAATATAGTAATGAAACCCATATAATAATTCTGTATCGGGTCAAAAATTTCTAATAGAATGGTGATTGTGATTGGTATCAGTGATACATTACATAGTTTGGTTACTAAACTTTAGTGCAATGCTAAATTGTCTTAAGACAGAAATACAACTTATAAGGTCAAGTAAACAAGCTAACTTAAATTAGGGTGTACATATTTTGAATCATGCAAAAATTTATTACGAGGGTTTGGGAATCTCGCGTCTCGTAGCTTTAAAAGACTACATCTAGTCATTCAAACTCGTGTCGACAGATGGAGGAAGATGAAATGCAATAGATGATTTTGCGAGGTTTGCCGAAGGCAAACCGAAGCAAAATCGAGATTGTATGAGTCTTCCGTAATCGGAAGACACGAGTTCCCACCCTACCCACGCCAGACTGCAGAACCTAATTGATAAATTAATTGCTGATTCAACACCAATAATTTAGCTATGTTGATATTATATTACGAGACGCTCGAAGCTTTAAAAATAATGAACCAGAAGCGGTGCTGCGAGCTGCCACATGAGCCGTTTTTATTTTTTCATGCTCTAAGCTTTGAAAGAGAAGCACTTCTCCCGGTCTTCGCAACAATACTACATCTAGTCATTCAAACTCGTGTCTTCCGATTACGGAAGACTCATACAATCTCGATTTTGCTTCGGTTTGCCTTCGGCAAACCTCGCAAAATCATCTATTACATGTTACGTTTATCCCAAATGTACAAGATCAATTTGAAACAGCTACATGTAAATAAGAAACGACAAAGTTGTAAAATAAATGGAAATTGTGTACTTCTACTTGGACAGGATCTTCTAGACTAACTTGGAGTTATCTTTACATCGCTTCATTTCTCTTCCCAAACACCTCCATCTTGTAACCACTGTTCCAATTGATACTCCAGATAAACCGGGAAGTGATCTTTTAAGGCTGCAATCAATCCATTGATAGCCAGTTGTTCTGTTTCAGAGTTTCCATTCTTTAAAATGCAACAAAATCGGTTTAGTAAAAAATATCTATAAACTTCTGTCAATTTATATTGAATTTCAAATAAAATTACCTGAACCGCAAAAGCGATTGATGGAGGTACACACTCATTCCACTTATTCCTCCAAGCTTTGAGCCTAACCAGTACGTGAATTTCAAATGGTGTGTTTCTTTTAGGTTTCTTTTCCTTTTCAATTTTCTCCCAAAATGGATAATCCACTTGGACGCTAATCCCCTTGTAAAATATTTTCTGAGGAGGAAGCGCTAAATTCTTCAGACTTTCCCTTAACTTAGTTCCCAACTCTTCAGAGATTTCTTTTGAATGAAAAGGATTCTTGTTCTGCTTCAGTTGGGAAAACAATTCATTATCCAAAAGAGTTTCCTCCCAAGCATCTTGGCTAACAGCAGGAGTTAAAAGTTCAGAAGTCCTTACATCCACAGTGCTAACGTACTTCACGTTCAAATTCAATCCACTTTCGAAAAACACGTCGAGAAAATCAATAGCTAGATTTCTCCAGATAGTGGTCAACTGCCATTTTAGCTGCTGCTTGACAAACGGGTGACCCAGCTTTATAATGTCGTGGTTGTAAAGACAAGTCACGTATTTGGCAACAAAGCTTCGTTCCATTTGGAATTCTATTTTGCGAGCGGAGGGAGAATTGCAGGATGTGGTTGAATGTCCTCCTAATTCGGTGAGAATCTCTTGAGCAAGTTGATGAGCTTCATGAAGAGATGCTGTTGAAATGGCATTGGAATGACCTTGAGTAGGGATTTGTAAAGCACTTAAGGTTTGAGGTGGAACTTGAGGTTGTGGCGACATCGATGAAGATCCAGCATTTGAAAGCACTGGGGTAGATTGAGAAGCTTTTGAAGACACCACAGTAGCGTCAGGTTTCGTAGGTAACGGAGTAGTTTGTGCATGTTTTGTAGGCACCTGGGTAATTTCAGAGGATTTTGGCGTCACATCATCTCCAGAAGATTTTTTGGTCTTCTCAAATCTCGGCAGTTCCACAAACAAATCCAGCAATGACCCCGGTCCTCCCTTCAAAATTTTCAGAGTATCCTTAATCATCCTCACAAATCTATCCAAAGTTTTTTTAGAGCAAATCTTTGCCAAGTTAAAGTCCAACTTGAACGGATCTTGAATAGTTAGCGGTTCGACAAACCTTTGTATGTATGTAATTTGGGAAGAAAAAACTACATAAATAGTAGTATTTCAGCCGCTTAATCCCTAAAGGAATTTTTGCAGACTCTCCCATGATTCTTACACTAGTTACCAAAACCTTTACTTTATGGCCTGTTTGCTCTCCGCACGGCTCTGGCCGGATCTATTGATCTTTTGAGCCGACCAGTGCTTTTGATATAATGCAAAAGACTGGCTGGAGTAGCTTGTCGAATACCTTCAGCATCAAGGGTTTGCCCCTCCAGCGCATCACATCGCATCACTACGAACCTATCGCATTTTCCTAAGAAATGTAGGCTCGTTTCCTCTTCCATCCCGCAATTGGGACAGATGTTCGAGGGTTCCACCCCCAACTTGTGGAGATGACCCTTTAATATCGAATGTCCAGTCATGATTTGGACAAACGATCTCAGTGCATCGCGCTCAAGGGAACTTACAAAAGAACCCACAGATCGCGAAGGCAAGTTAATTAGCGTCTTAGTGACGCAGCAGTTATTCCTGTTCTTCCACAACTTAGAGTGCTGACTGTCACCCCAATCTCTAACAGCGCTCTTTACTGTGCTCATTGAAACTGGAATAATCGGTTCCGGGCCTTCCACTGTTAACTCAGAGGCTTGCTTAGCCAACGCGTCCACAGCTTCATTCCCGGTAAACCCACTATGTGCAGGAATCCAAGCGAGAGTTACCTCGTGCAACAGCGCCAGTTGGCGCAGCCGCTCAAAGCACTCTCTCGACAAACCTTTTACCCCAACCCGGTTGGACTTGCCACTGCTTTTTCCTCCATTTCGTTAGCTGGGCCTGTGGAAGCTGCTCCAAACTCTTAATTGCCGTATTGCAGATCTTTGACTTAGATACAATCTTTCCAAACAGAGAGCACACCACAACATTTAGGAAATCCGTTTTCTTAATCAGTTTAAAAAAGCCCTTGAGCAGTTCTAAAAACCATTTAGCTCTATTGCTGGAATATTCCTGCTGAGAAGGATGCTCATTCGAAGGCTTAAAATAATCATGAATCAAATTTAAGTCCGAACAGAAGCTTGAATCCCAATCCAAAATGGTTTTGGAGTACCCTTGACTCATTCTCTGAATATCAGCCAGAGAATCCGAATTACTTTCAATTTGTAATTGAAATACAAATTACAAATTACACATAAAATTGGAAAGTAATTCAATTACAAATTACAATTACTTTGCTTTTTGAAAAAGTAATTGAATTACAAATTACCAATTACACTGGGTACAAAAAAGTAATTCAATTACAATTACTCAATTACTTTTCAATTACAAGTTCTGAGATTCTTTAAGACATTTTAAATCTAAATTCATAGTGATCCTTATTTAACTTAAGAGTAGCTAACCATTCAAAGAGATCACTTGCAGCCTTACTCTTCGAGGTCTCAAAATCAGACCAGATTACAAAACAGTCGTTTGGAAGAAGCAGATAAGGAATTTAAATATTTTATACTTAACAAACGTCATCGCACAGCTAGATGACTTTCAAGGAATATCATATCTTGAGTCTCCGAGTTATGTAGAAACTACAGAGCTTCAATTTCAGTTGATCAAACAGCAGCAATTAGCGATTATTTATCAATTCACAAATAACAAAGTAATTTTGTAAAATGAAAGGCAAGCACAGAAACTGCATTTGGTAAGACCAGGTCAAGAAACGGCATCCCCTGCTATATCGTCACGTTGCTTGCTTGTCTCAAAATCACAATATATTTCTCATTCAAGACTATGATATCCATTATGTTCAAATACATTTCGGTAATAGTAATTCAATTACAATTACTCAATTACATCGTTTAAAAAAAGTAATTCAATTACAATTACTCAATTACTTCATTTTGAAAAATGTAATTCAATTACAATTACTCAATTACTGTAATTGTAATTGAAAATGTAATTAATTACAATTACAATTAGTAATTCGGATTCTCTGATATCAGCCAAAGTCTGAAGTAGTACCACCGACGGTATAATCTTTTCTTGGGTCAAATAAACCAAAACCAGGAGACTTAAGGCGTATTGATTTATCTTCAGGGAACCGGATAAATCATGAAACTTGGCCCAATATCTCAGAAATAAAATCATGTCCTTGACCCTTGGATCGTAATTTAAGAAGAATAAAATCAGTTTGCTGTTTTGTACCGATATCCTATTTCCAATTGACAAGTCCACCCAGACGTTGGTGTGACTTAGCTTGAATCTCACCAGTGGCACTGTTTTCCCCACTAATTCCAAGTGAGACACAAAAGCTTCTAAATGATAAGGGCTCTTGGCTTGTTTTAGAATCTCTGCGATTGCCTGACGAAATATTCGAACAATTTGGCTTCTTTCTTCTTGGGAGTAGCCTTCCAAAGTTTTGCAGTTGTCGCCATAGGGATCAACGGAAATGTCAATGTCCGATTGGGAATCCGCTAGTCCAGTGAGCAGACTGCCAAAAACGGCACCATCGGAGTTGGGTAGAATGGGCTTTAAAATGGTTAAGATATTTTCAATGTCTTGTCTTCGATGTTGAAGCTCGGCTGAAGTTAGTCCCTGGCACTGGTAAAAGGTAAGTAGCTGGTCGTTCCAAGATTGGTTTTGGAAATGGTTTGCGGAAACAGGATTTTGGGGAACTTGCTTGGTTTGAAGAAGAGTTTGAAATAGAAGTCGGGGTGAGGAGAGGTCTGAGGTGGAGTGTGAATGGTCGTTGGGGATTTTAGAGATATTGAAAGAAGGTGGAGTTGGTATTGGAGTAGCTTTTGGTTCGGCAGTTGCTGGAATTGCTTTTGCAGGTGCTGCTAAGGTTGGAGTAGGTTCGGGAGGCGCTACAACTGTTGAAGTAGCTTGTTGCGATGCTAGACCAAACCCGAAAATATCCAACAAGGACTTAGTTCCACCTTGCAAAATCTTTAATGTCTTCGCTGAATCCTCCCGAAACTTTTTCAGGGTTTCATAACTGCAGTGTCTTCCCACATTAACATCCAGTTGGAAGGGATCCTGAATGGATAATGAAGTAAAAAACTTCTTCCTTTCCCCATGCCACTGTGACCTCCTCCAATCAATGAGTCGTGTTTGGGGCACCTTATCATTGGCCATCGCAATGGCAAGTGTTGCTTCTCCAGGTAAAATTGTTCCAAAAAGTGGACAGAACATCTCAGAAGAAAACTCTGTTCCTGTAATCATTTCAAAAAATCCCGATAGCAGATCCAGAAAATACTGTCCCTGGTTTTCAGCGTACATTTCCTTAGAAGGATGAACAGTGGAAGGTTTAAAATGTTTCTGGATAAGCTCCAGATCCTCACTAAAGCTGGCATCGTATCCTTGAATCATGTCAGGAATGTCTGTCAAAGTCTGGAGAAGAATTACTGAAGGCACAATATTCTCTTTGGTCAAGTACACTAAAACAAGCAGGTTGATTACATATTGCTTCAACTGGTCATTTCCTATCAATCCATGAAACTTGGCCCAATAGCGAAGAAATAGAATCAAGTGCTTTACCCTGGGATCGTAATTAAGGTAAAAGTGAAGCAATTTAGTGTTCCGGACAAATAACCGATTTCCAATGCACAGTTCTACCGAAAAACCCAATTTAGCCAAGTTGATCTGCAACACAGCAACTTTTCGACACGTACCACGTGTCAATTTCCACGTTTTAAACTCAAATGAACTGGATGTCTGATGGAGGTAGGTACTTTCTCCTTCGTATTTTTCCAGGGTTTCAGCAACTTGTAAGCGAAGATCATCCACCCGTTTAAAAACTGAAGCTTCGATGGTTTTGCAGTTGTCCCCAAAGGGATCAAAGAAAAGGTCAATGGTCGAGTCTTCATCTGCAAGTCCATTAGCTAGACTTCCAAACACACAAGCGTCACAGTTTGGAAAGGATTTGCGTAAAATGGCTAGGATTTCTACGCAAACTTGCCACCGAATTTGAATAAACTTTTCAGTGGACAACATTTGCGACTGGATAAAACGGGAGAATTGGTCGTTTAATGGCAGTGATTGGAATTGACGCAGGAAAACATCATCGTTTACGTTCTGAAGAAGCTGCTGGAATAAAAGCGCAGTTTTGGAATTGTTCTTTATCACCGGCTGGACATTTTGGAATAAGTTGCAAGAGGAAGTGAACTTGATTGCAGAACGGAGCTCAGGATCCATTTGACAGGCAAGTAGAGACCTTTCCAAAGCTGGAGGAGGAGCCTCTTGGCAATAACGTGGGATACCTTGAGATGGAGGAATGAAAGGAGATATAGCTGAAGTTGTAGCGCCTTTTAGCGGAACTTGAGCAGGTTTTTCAAGAACAGTACCTGATGCCGTTAAAGCAACTGCGACTTCCGGTTCCGCAGTAGCTTTTGGCAACGACAGTTTTAGAGTGGGTTTTGGAGATGACGTCATTAGGGTAGGCTTCGAAGGTTCTGCATTTGTTGGAGTGGTTGTTGGACGCAGCAAAATCGCTGAAGCATCTTTTGTACATGCAGAACTTGTTGGAGTAGGCGCTGGAGGAAACCCAACAATATCCAACAAGGATTCAGGGTCACCTCTCAAAATCTTCAATGTTTTTTCTGTAGCTTCCAAAACCTTTTTTAAAACTCCCTTATCCCAGTTTTTTCCTACGTTGACATCCATTAGGAATGGATCTTGAATAGTAAGCGCACTAAGGTATAGTTTATCTCTGCCTGAAATCCATTGAGCCTTTCTGCATTCAGTTAACGGCGTCTGGGGCAAATTATCCAGAATGTCACTGATCCCAGCACGCTTTTTCTTTTTTGGCAAAACAGTTCCAAAAAGTGGACAGAACATTACAGAACTAAAGTCTGTTCCGGTGATCATTTCAAAAAATCCCGAGAGCAGGTCCAGAAAGTGTTTTCCCTGGTTTTCAGTGTACATTTCTTTGGAAGGATGAACAGTGGAAGGTTTAAAATGTTTCTGGATAAGTTCCAGATCTACACAAAATCTGGCATCCCAATCTTGAATTTCTTTGGGACTTTCCTGCGTTTCCGCCAAAGTTTGTAGAAGAATTATTGAAGGCACAATTTTCTCCTTGGTCAAGTACACCAAACCCAGCAAGTTGAATACCAGCGGATTTAGCTTTTCCTTATCCACTAAACCATGAAACTTGGTCCAGTAACGGAGAAACTGAATCAAGTGCTTGACCCTTGGATCGTAATCAAGGTAGAATCGAAGCAGTCTGGAGGTCTGGACAGATGCCCAGTTTCCAATGGACAATTCCACCGTAAAATTCCAATAATATCGTTTGATCTGCAACAAAGCTATCTTCCTGTGTTTTGTCAATTTCCACGTTCCACCAACCACTTTAAGTGTATTGTTTTGTTTTAGTACTTTGGCAACTTTGTTCCGAAGGTCTTCACAAACTTTAGAGTTTTCTTTGGGATTTAAAGCTTCCAATGTTCTATAGTTGTCTCCATAAGGATCAAAGGAAAGATTAACGTTCGAGTGTGAATCCGCAAGCAAACAAAACAGACTTCCAAAAAGATTGGCGTCACACTCGGGAAACATTGTCGTCCTTAAGGTGACCACAATGTCCATACAAGCCTGACAACGAGTTTTAATGTCTTCTTGGGATAAACCGTCCTTTTCTAAAGAAGATAATCGCTCCTGGAGAATCCTTTGGAATGAAAAAGTTGTTTTGGATTGTGCTTTGGTCTTAACAAACATCTCGGTGGGATTCAAAATGTTGGATTTCGATTCGTCTTTCGGTTCATCTTTCGGTGTGATTTCATTTGCTGTTGCAATTTGGACACTATTTCAATGAAAAGACACAAAATATTATACTGTTGCTTCATTTTTTAAATATTGTTATTAGAAAACCTTACCCAGAGCTATACAAAATGGGGAAGCTTCTCAGTGGTACAAAAGTCATTTCACGCAGCTCCTCTTTCTTGAAAGGAATCGAAGTTACTTTTGAGGAACCGGAAGTTGGAGTTGGAGTGACTTTTGAAGGAGCTTCCGTAGATTTTGCAGGGATAGTACTAGATGTCTTAGCAATCTTCTGTTTAGCTTTTGAGTTCTGTGGAACTTTCACCTTCTGAGAAACTTCCGGTTTCACTTTTGGAGTAGCTTCAGCTTCCGGTTTTTGGCTATTCTTCTTCTGACTTTTGTTCCGATAAGGTGTATCCTTTGTAATAACCACTCTCGTAACTGAAGTTATCTTCAAATGCTGAACACCCTCCTCCCTTGGAACACTGTTTCCTCCCAACTTAGCATTTTTATCTCGAACAAACAAATCCAACAGCGACAAAGTACCCCCTTCCAAAATCTTTAGGGTAGCTTCACTTGCTTCCACAAACTTGTCCAAAGTCTTCTGTTCACACATTTCTGTAACGTTCATGTCCAAATTAAAGGGATCCTGAATGCTGACAGCACTGCAAAACTCTTCAGTTCGATTGACTTTCCATTGATCTTCCCTCCATTTAATTAACGGGGTGTATCGTAGTTTGCTTATCATTCTTAAGCCAACCATGTCCATTTCCATTCTTGGCACAATTTTCCCAAGCTGAGGGCATACCACCACCGACGAGAAATCTGTCTTTGAAACCATTTTGAAGAATCCCGCAAGCAGATTTAGAAAATTCTGTCCTTCATTCTCAGAATACATTTCCTTTGACAATCGATAACCTGAAGGTTTGAAGTTTTTATTGATAAGGTTCAGGTCTTCGCAGAAACTTGCATCCCAGCCCTGAATCATGTCGGGGTCTGCCAAACTTTGAAGCTGAATAATCGACGGCACAATCTTTTTATTGGCAAGGTAGACTATAACCAGCCAACTAATTGCGTAAGGATTCAGCTTATCAGAGCCAGATAACCCATGAAACTTGGTCCAATAGCGAAGAAAGACAATCAAGTGCTTAACTCTTGGATCGTAATTCAGGTAAACCTTAAGTAGCTTGCTGTTTTGAATTAACAACCGATTTCCCACTGACAGATTAACATTCAAATTGAAATGATTTAACTGAAATCCCATCAAAGCCAAAGACGTGTTCATTCTGACCAACTCCACTTTCGAAACAAAATAACCCGAAAGATGAGGACTGCGGGATTTTAGCAATGCCTCGGTTATCTTCCTGCGAATATCGTTAATAATAACTTGTCTTTTTCCTTGAGAAACTTGCTCCAAAACTTTACAGTTGTCCCCATGAGGATCAATGCAAATGTCAATGGCCGAATGAGGATCCGCCAGTCCAGTGAACAAACTTCCAAAAACCTGGGCGTCACACTTAGAAGAACTTGGCAGTGATGTCCTTAGAATGGTTAGAATGTCTACACAAACCTGCCACCTAAGGTGAAGCTCCTCCGGGGTTAACTCCTGAGCCATGAGTTCAGCTTCAGTACTTTATCATGTACTGAAGCTGATCATTCCAAGATAACCTTTCAAAATTTCGCCACTCCAAAGAGCACTCATCCTCCTTTCCTTGAAGAATGTTCCGAAATAGCTGTCTTGTCAAGGGTTCCTCCTTGATAAACAATTGTCCATTGGTGATTTTCCCAAGGGAGGGGAACTCAATTCCGGAACGAATTTTAGCGTCCATTTGGCTTACTAGCAGGGAGTTTTGCAGGGGTGGTGCCTGGTAGTGGTAAAAAGGACCCTCCATCTTCCCAGCACTTCCTTCTCCAGATTTTAACTAGAAAATTAGTAATTAATTAATTTCGTTTCCAGCTAGGCAAAAAAATTATCATAAAGGTTTACCTTGATGTAACCGTAACTTTTCCTCAGCAGATCAAAACGGGTCAGTCACTGAACTTCAGTGGACGTAATACAACCCGGTTCACGAACATCCGTGATGAATGATGAATCACCAGTCACTCTCTCACACTGACGATTGACGATGTCACTGTTCACTGTGTTCACGTCCACCGAAACTGGACATTTCCCTGACTACAAATTGAAGTTCTAGGGATTTAAAATGCACAATTAATCAGTTATTTAAGATTAGTTAATAGTTAACCGCACGCGCACTAGACTAGATCGCAATTGCTAGCTAGCAGACTTCAAGTCAAGTGTCGTGCGTACCCAAGAAACAGCTGACCTCAGATTTAAACTATGGCGTACTGAGCTGTGTGGGGTAATGGGCAACCAATGATGTCATACACCTCAGTGTCAGTATGCAGTCCTTTCAACAGTTAATTTCATTAAATGAGTCATTTAAAATGACCTTTAAGTTTGGGTCGCATTGCCATTAAGCAGAAATACCGACTTTCTCTCAACAGTTAAGAAATTATGTTATTTAAACAAAAACATCCAGTCTTAGGTTAAATTCGTCTTGTAAGTTGTATTACATAGACATTTACATCACTTGCAACTTCAATATAAATTAGCAATTTATATTGTATCGTGTATCTCTCAAAGATTCAAAGATCTGTGATTCATTAACATAATGTACCGTTATCTATAATTTCTATAATCACAATCACGTTAAAAACCACACGGGTAAAACAACAAAACAGATTTAGAAAACTGGAAATATGATGATTTAAAAACATTTCAAGTATCCAAACAGCAGTTAGTTGAAAAACTTTATATAAAACAGAAACAGAAGAAGATGTAATTTTATTGTAATCAAAGCAGATCGTTTTTGTGTATTCGATATTTCGATCGTATTTTTGCAAAAACTCGTCGTAACAGATATGACATTTAAATGGTTTCTTTTGAATATGTTGTAATGTGTAAGTTTGATATATGACATCCAATTTTCTTGATCGTCATTACAGAAAACGCAGTTGAGTTCATTTCAAAAAGTTTAAAACGTATCGCCGAACGAAAACCTCGTTGTAATATTTTTACTTATTTTGGTTGGGATATTGAGCTTTTTATTTGAAAACTTGTACACACAAAAATAATATTGTAATGCTTTAAAGGTTTATCTTAAAGTCATATTTTTTAAATTTTAGCTTATTGACAAATGTTTTAAAGTCCTAACATAATACACAGCAACAAGATTCTGTAAGCTTGCTTCTACTTTAAAATATTTCTAGCCACAACAGAATCGATTCGACCACCCTATAATCTACCATCCCTATAATTGCACACTGAAATCCACAAAGTGAACCTATAAACACTAAACTAAACCCAAATGTTGTTGCTATGTGCTCAATTCCAAACGCAATTCTTACAATTAAAATATGTTCTTTGTATAAGGCAATAAATTGTGGTTTAGGTGGTAGATAAGTTAGCGCCTTTAACATTTCTATTCTATACAGGGCTTCCAGAGGTCCCATTATAAACAAAATTCTGAAACTTATTGTCGACACTTCTCCAATATACACGCAAATCAAAAGTCTAACAAGCTTTAAATACCATTTATTTTCACCGCTTTGTTTACAATGTTGTCTTGTTACTCCGAATGGGTCCATATATTGGCATAAACTAGAAAGAATAGAAATTATAAGGGCACCCGAAACAATAGCCAGAACCACAGCGTGTGTGAAAAAAGTGAACAAATCAGTTGAAATCTTTGCCTACCTACAAAGTAGTTATAAATTTTAGGTTTAATTTCATGGTACAAAATTTTACAAAATGACCGTGTTCTTTGCGTGGAAAAATTAAATTAAGATTTAAATTGCTTTTAGCATTTCGGTTTAATTATACCTTTATCTCAGTCTACTCTGTCAAAAATAAACAAGGTACAAAGACATTTTAAGATATACTTCTTATACGTATTTGAATTTAAAATATTAGTTTTATGTAGTAAAATACAACTTTACACATCCTTCTCAGATCTAAATGTAATTAATAAAACAGAAGAAGAAAAACTTCCAAAACAGTGAAAACTATGCCCGATCAAAAGTATAAAATAAAATTTAGTTGAACCCCATGCCCACTCTCGTGTACGCGCATTTGTATTATAATTTTCGGTTCGTGTTAATTGCTGTCAATAGTAAATGATGACAGTTCTTTGTGTTTAAAATCGTTGGGTTAAAGAGAGGACTGATAGATAAACATAATTTTTAATTCTAATGTAGTTGTAATTCAAATATGTGACTTTCCTTTCGAGTTGAACGGAATGCGTTTAACGAATTGAAGTGATTGCAATAAAAATATTGTAATACTAATACTCAACGTGTCTAAAATACGTTTTTTGTGGTTTTAACTTAAAACTTTTAAGTATCCTCGAGTTAACTGAACTTTAAACTTGAATCATTGAATTGCTATTCTATGTGAAAATGACCAACTACAAACTAATTAATTCGTTGAATAACTAGCTGAATAAATTTTGAAAAGCAATTTACCATATTTTATACAAACAGTAATTTAACAAATACTCAAATGCCATACTGCAAATGCGCGTACACGAGAGTGGGCATGGGGTTCAACTAAATTTTATTTTAAACTTTTGAACGGGCATAGTTTTCACTGTTTTGGAAGTTTTTCTTCTTCTGTTTTATTTTACTCTTTTTAACGGTAAAACGTCTTTAAAGATTTCATGGGAAATACGTTTTATGTCAGGATTTGCATTTAATGAATGGTATGATAGGTGTTCACTTTACCTTACTGTATATCATTTGATTTCTAAATATTAGCTCCCAATTATTGTGCTTGGTCAGAAGTTTAGAAGTAAGAAGTGACTTTGGAAATCATATGTGTTCTAATCATTTTCCTTCTACATAATGTATGTGAAGAAAAAACCAGTTTTCAAATTTCGTCCCTCGGCCGAAATCCCAAAACTACTTAGCCGAAACCCGACCAAAACTTCCGGCCGAGACCCGACAAATCACAACCGAGATTCCGAAAAAACCACTTTTCCAAACGCATCAAATGTCACATAGCACAATCTCTACTAACGTTTGCTTACCCTCTGTGCATTTTAAACAACGAAAAATGATTTACCAATTTAGTAAACGTTTTATAGACATTGTCATAACCTTTCATTTTGCACGCAAATATCCCATATTATGATCTACTCTTGCTCAAAGTTTTCAATCTCCAAATCCAATTCGCCAAAGTAGAATACATAAACACGTAGCCGGCTTCCCACGTACAACGTGATCAGGTTTATTTATTTTTAAGTTTTGTAGTAAGTGTCCGAACCTGATACTTTGCACACAGAGTAACACCACCAACACAAACAAAATAGTAATGTTTCAGGACATTCCAATGATCGATGTAGCTGCTAGAGGAAGTTCGGCAAATGCGTCAAGCTTAGACCACAGGTCAGGTACATATAAATTCAGGAATTTTTAAACACTGTTAGACTAAGTGTCCCAACTTGGTACCTTGCACACGTATAGACACTACCAACGCAAACAAAATAAAAAAGTTTCAAGACATTCCAATGATCGATGTAGCTGCTAGAGGAAGTTCGGCAAATGCGTCAAGCTTAGACCACAGGTCAGGTACATATAAATTCAGGAATTTTTAAAAACTGTTAGACTTAGTGTCCCAACTTGATACCTTGCACACGTATAGACACTAGCAACGCAAACAAAATAAAAAAGTTTCAAGACATTCCAATGATCGATGTAACTGCTAGAGGAAGTTCGGCAAATGCGTCAAGCTTAGACCACAGGTCAGGTACATATAAATTCAGGAATTTTTAAAAACTGTTAGACTACGTGTCCCAACTTGATACCTTGCACACATATAGACACTAGCAACGCAAACAAAATAAAAAAGTTTCAAGACATTCCAATGATCGATGTAGCTGCTAGAGGAAGTTCGGCAAATGCGTCAAGTTTAGACCACAGGTCAGGTACATATAAATTCAGGAATTTTTAAAAACTGTTAGACTTAGTGTCCCAACTTGATACCTTGCACACGTATAGACGCTACCAACGCAAACAAAATAAAAAAAGTTTCAAGACATTCCAATGATCGATGTAACTGCTAGAGGAAGTTCGGCAAATGCGTCAAGATAAGAGCACAGGCCAGGTACATATAAATCCAGGAATTTTTAAAAACTGTTAGACTACGTGTCCCAACTTGATACCTTGCACACATATAGACACTACCAACATAAACAAAATAAAAAAGTTTCAAGACATTCCAATGATCGATGTAGCTGCTAGAGGAAGTTCGGCAAATGCGTCAAGCTTAGACCACAGGTCAGGTACATATAAATTCAGGAATTTTTAAAAACTGGTAGACTAAGTGTCCCAACTTGATACCTTGCACACGTATAGACACTACCAACGCAAACAAAATAAAAAAGTTTCAAGACATTCCAATGATCGATGTAACTGCTAGAGGAAGTTCGGCAAATGCGTCAAGATAAGAGCACAGGCCAGGTACATATAAATTCAGGAATTTTTAAAAACTGTTAGACTACGTGTCCCAACTTGATACCTTGCACACATATAGACACTACCAACATAAACAAAATAAAAAAGTTTCAAGACATTCCAATGATCGATGTAGCTGCTAGAGGAAGTTCGGCAAATGCGTCAAGCTTAGACCACAGGTCAGGTACATATAAATTCAGGAATTTTTAAAAACTGGTAGACTAAGTGTCCCAACTTGATACCTTGCACACGTATAGACGCTACCAACGCAAACAAAATAAAAAAAGTTTCAAGACATTCCAATGATCGATGTAACTGCTAGAGGAAGTTCGGCAAATGCGTCAAGATAAGAGCACAGGCCAGGTACATATAAATCCAGGAATTTTTAAAAACTGTTAGACTACGTGTCCCAACTTGATACCTTGCACACATATAGACACTACCAACATAAACAAAATAAAAAAGTTTCAAGACATTCCAATGATCGATGTAGCTGCTAGAGGAAGTTCGGCAAATGCGTCAAGCTTAGACCACAGGTCAGGTACAAATAAATTCAGGAATTTTTAAAAACTGGTAGACTAAGTGTCCCAACTTGATACCTTGCACACGTATAGACACTACCAACGCAAACAAAATAAAAAAGTTTCAAGACATTCCAATGATCGATGTAACTGCTAGAGGAAGTTCGGCAAATGCGTCAAGATAAGAGCACAGGCCAGGTACATATAAATTCAGGAATTTTTAAAAACTGTTAGACTACGTGTCCCAACTTGATACCTTGCACACATATAGACACTACCAACATAAACAAAATAAAAAAGTTTCAAGACATTCCAATGATCGATGTAGCTGCTAGAGGAAGTTCGGCAAATGCGTCAAGTTTAGACCACTGGTCAGGTACATATAAATTCAGGAGTTTTTAAAAACTGTTAGACTAAGTGTCCCAACTTGATACCTTGCACACATATATACACTACCAACATAAACAAAATAAAAAAGTTTCAAGACATTCCAATGATCGATGTAGCTGCTAGAGGAAGTTCGGCAAATGCGTCAAGCTTAGACCACAGGTCAGGTACATATAAATTCAGGAATTTTTAAAAACTGTTAGACTTAGTGTCCCAACTTGATACCTTGCACACATATAGACACTACCAACATAAACAAAATAAAAAAGTTTCAAGACATTCCAATGATCGATGTAGCTGCTAGAGGAAGTTCGGCAAATGCGTCAAGCTTAGACCACAGGTCAGGTACATATAAATTCAGGAATTTTTAAAAACTGTTAGACTACGTGTCCCAACTTGATACCTTGCACACATATAGACACTAGCAACGCAAACAAAATAAAAAAGTTTCAAGACATTCCAATGATCGATGTAGCTGCTAGAGGAAGTTCGGCAAATGCGTCAAGTTTAGACCACAGGTCAGGTACATATAAATTCAGGAATTTTTAAAAACTGTTAGACTTAGTGTCCCAACTTGATACCTTGCACACGTATAGACGCTACCAACGCAAACAAAATAAAAAAAGTTTCAAGACATTCCAATGATCGATGTAACTGCTAGAGGAAGTTCGGCAAATGCGTCAAGATAAGAGCACAGGCCAGGTACATATAAATCCAGGAATTTTTAAAAACTGTTAGACTACGTGTCCCAACTTGATACCTTGCACACATATAGACACTACCAACATAAACAAAATAAAAAAGTTTCAAGACATTCCAATGATCGATGTAGCTGCTAGAGGAAGTTCGGCAAATGCGTCAAGCTTAGACCACAGGTCAGGTACATATAAATTCAGGAATTTTTAAAAACTGGTAGACTAAGTGTCCCAACTTGATACCTTGCACACGTATAGACACTACCAACGCAAACAAAATAAAAAAGTTTCAAGACATTCCAATGATCGATGTAACTGCTAGAGGAAGTTCGGCAAATGCGTCAAGATAAGAGCACAGGCCAGGTACATATAAATTCAGGAATTTTTAAAAACTGTTAGACTACGTGTCCCAACTTGATACCTTGCACACATATAGACACTACCAACATAAACAAAATAAAAAAGTTTCAAGACATTCCAATGATCGATGTAGCTGCTAGAGGAAGTTCGGCAAATGCGTCAAGCTTAGACCACAGGTCAGGTACATATAAATTCAGGAATTTTTAAAAACTGTTAGACTACGTGTCCCAACTTGATACCTTGCACACATATAGACACTAGCAACGCAAACAAAATAAAAAAGTTTCAAGACATTCCAATGATCGATGTAGCTGCTAGAGGAAGTTCGGCAAATGCGTCAAGTTTAGACCACAGGTCAGGTACATATAAATTCAGGAATTTTTAAAAACTGTTAGACTTAGTGTCCCAACTTGATACCTTGCACACGTAAAGACGCTACCAACGCAAACAAAATAAAAAAAGTTTCAAGACATTCCAATGATCGATGTAACTGCTAGAGGAAGTTCGGCAAATGCGTCAAGATAAGAGCACAGGCCAGGTACATATAAATCCAGGAATTTTTAAAAACTGTTAGACTACGTGTCCCAACTTGATACCTTGCACACATATAGACACTACCAACATAAACAAAATAAAAAAGTTTCAAGACATTCCAATGATCGATGTAGCTGCTAGAGGAAGTTCGGCAAATGCGTCAAGCTTAGACCACAGGTCAGGTACATATAAATTCAGGAATTTTTAAAAACTGGTAGACTAAGTGTCCCAACTTGATACCTTGCACACGTATAGACACTACCAACGCAAACAAAATAAAAAAGTTTCAAGACATTCCAATGATCGATGTAACTGCTAGAGGAAGTTCGGCAAATGCGTCAAGATAAGAGCACAGGCCAGGTACATATAAATTCAGGAATTTTTAAAAACTGTTAGACTACGTGTCCCAACTTGATACCTTGCACACATATAGACACTACCAACATAAACAAAATAAAAAAGTTTCAAGACATTCCAATGATCGATGTAGCTGCTAGAGGAAGTTCGGCAAATGCGTCAAGCTTAGACCACAGGTCAGGTACATATAAATTCAGGAATTTTTAAAAACTGGTAGACTAAGTGTCCCAACTTGATACCTTGCACACGTATAGACACTACCAACGCAAACAAAATAAAAAAGTTTCAAGACATTCCAATGATCGATGTAGCTGCTAGAGGAAGTTCGGCAAATGCGTCAAGCTTAGACCACAGGTCAGGTACATATAAATTCAGGAATTTTTAAAAACTGTTAGACTAAGTGTCCCAACTTGATACCTTGCACACGTATAGACACTACCAACGCAACCAAAATAAAAAAGTTTCAAGACATTCCAATGATCGATGTAACTGCTAGAGGAAGTTCGGCAAATGCGTCAAGCTTAGACCACAGGTCAGGTACATATAAATTCAGGAATTTTTAAAAACTGTTAGACTTAGTGTCCCAACTTGATACCTTGCACACATATAGACACTACCAACATAAACAAAATAAAAAAGTTTCAAGACATTCCAATCATCGATGTAGCTGCTAGAGGAAGTTCGGCAAATGCGTCAAGCTTAGACCACAGGTCAGGTACATATAAATTCAGGAATTTTTAAAAACTGGTAGACTAAGTGTCCCAACTTGATACCTTGCACACATATATACACTACCAACGCCAACAAAATAAAAAAGTTTCAAGACATTCCAATGATCGATGTAGCTGCTAGAGGAAGTTCGGCAAATGCGTCAAGTTTAGACCACTGGTCAGGTACATATAAATTCAGGAGTTTTTAAAAACTGTTAGACTAAGTGTCCCAACTTGATACCTTGCACACATATATACACTACCAACATAAACAAAATAAAAAAGTTTCAAGACATTCCAATGATCGATGTAGCTGCTAGAGGAAGTTCGGCAAATGCGTCAAGCTTAGACCACAGGTCAGGTACATATAAATTCAGGAATTTTTAAAAACTGTTAGACTTAGTGTCCCAACTTGATACCTTGCACACATATAGACACTACCAACATAAACAAAATAAAAAAGTTTCAAGACATTCCAATGATCGATGTAGCTGCTAGAGGAAGTTCGGCAAATGCGTCAAGCTTAGACCACAGGTCAGGTACATATAAATTCAGGAATTTTTAAAAACTGTTAGACTACGTGTCCCAACTTGATACCTTGCATACATATAGACACTAGCAACGCAAACAAAATAAAAAAGTTTCAAGACATTCCAATGATCGATGTAGCTGCTAGAGGAAGTTCGGCAAATGCGTCAAGCTTAGACCACAGGTCAGGTACATATAAATTCAGGAATTTTTAAAAACTGGTAGACTAAGTGTCCCAACTTGATACCTTGCACACATATATACACTACCAACGCCAACAAAATAAAAAAGTTTCAAGACATTCCAATGATCGATGTAGCTGCTAGAGGAAGTTCGGCAAATGCGTCAAGTTTAGACCACTGGTCAGGTACATATAAATTCAGGAGTTTTTAAAAACTGTTAGACTAAGTGTCCCAACTTGATACCTTGCACACATATATACACTACCAACATAAACAAAATAAAAAAGTTTCAAGACATTCCAATGATCGATGTAGCTGCTAGAGGAAGTTCGGCAAATGCGTCAAGCTTAGACCACAGGTCAGGTACATATAAATTCAGGAATTTTTAAAAACTGTTAGACTTAGTGTCCCAACTTGATACCTTGCACACATATAGACACTACCAACATAAACAAAATAAAAAAGTTTCAAGACATTCCAATGATCGATGTAGCTGCTAGAGGAAGTTCGGCAAATGCGTCAAGCTTAGACCACAGGTCAGGTACAAATAAATTCAGGAATTTTTAAAAACTGTTAGACTACGTGTCCCAACTTGATACCTTGCACACATATAGACACTAGCAACGCAAACAAAATAAAAAAGTTTCAAGACATTCCAATGATCGATGTAGCTGCTAGAGGAAGTTCGGCAAATGCGTCAAGTTTAGACCACAGGTCAGGTACATATAAATTCAGGAATTTTTAAAAACTGTTAGACTTAGTGTCCCAACTTGATACCTTGCACACGTATAGACGCTACCAACGCAAACAAAATAAAAAAAGTTTCATTACATTCCAATGATCGATGTAACTGCTAGAGGAAGTTCGGCAAATGCGTCAAGATAAGAGCACAGGCCAGGTACATATAAATCCAGGAATTTTTAAAAACTGTTAGACTACGTGTCCCAACTTGATACCTTGCACACATATAGACACTACCAACATAAACAAAATAAAAAAGTTTCAAGACATTCCAATGATCGATGTAGCTGCTAGAGGAAGTTCGGCAAATGCGTCAAGCTTAGACCACAGGTCAGGTACATATAAATTCAGGAATTTTTAAAAACTGGTAGACTAAGTGTCCCAACTTGATACCTTGCACACGTATAGACACTACCAACGCAAACAAAATAAAAAAGTTTCAAGACATTCCAATGATCGATGTAACTGCTAGAGGAAGTTCGGCAAATGCGTCAAGATAAGAGCACAGGCCAGGTACATATAAATTCAGGAATTTTTAAAAACTGTTAGACTACGTGTCCCAACTTGATACCTTGCACACATATAGACACTACCAACATAAACAAAATAAAAAAGTTTCAAGACATTCCAATGATCGATGTAGCTGCTAGAGGAAGTTCG
The DNA here is from genome assembly GCA_029691765.1 of Entomobrya proxima. Classification (NCBI taxonomy): domain Eukaryota; kingdom Metazoa; phylum Arthropoda; class Collembola; order Entomobryomorpha; family Entomobryidae; genus Entomobrya; species Entomobrya proxima. The sequence goes on from CM056172.1 coordinate 41,846,744, forward strand.
GCAAATGCGTCAAGCTTAGACCACAGGTCAGGTACATATAAATTCAGGAATTTTTAAAAACTGGTAGACTAAGTGTCCCAACTTGATACCTTGCACACGTATAGACACTACCAACGCAAACAAAATAAAAAAGTTTCAAGACATTCCAATGATCGATGTAGCTGCTAGAGGAAGTTCGGCAAATGCGTCAAGCTTAGACCACAGGTCAGGTACATATAAATTCAGGAATTTTTAAAAACTGTTAGACTAAGTGTCCCAACTTGATACCTTGCACACGTATAGACACTACCAACGCAAACAAAATAAAAAAGTTTCAAGACATTCCAATGATCGATGTAACTGCTAGAGGAAGTTCGGCAAATGCGTCAAGCTTAGACCACAGGTCAGGTACATATAAATTCAGGAATTTTTAAAAACTGTTAGACTTAGTGTCCCAACTTGATACCTTGCACACATATAGACACTACCAACATAAACAAAATAAAAAAGTTTCAAGACATTCCAATCATCGATGTAGCTGCTAGAGGAAGTTCGGCAAATGCGTCAAGCTTAGACCACAGGTCAGGTACATATAAATTCAGGAATTTTTAAAAACTGGTAGACTAAGTGTCCCAACTTGATACCTTGCACACATATATACACTACCAACGCCAACAAAATAAAAAAGTTTCAAGACATTCCAATGATCGATGTAGCTGCTAGAGGAAGTTCGGCAAATGCGTCAAGTTTAGACCACTGGTCAGGTACATATAAATTCAGGAGTTTTTAAAAACTGTTAGACTAAGTGTCCCAACTTGATACCTTGCACACATATATACACTACCAACATAAACAAAATAAAAAAGTTTCAAGACATTCCAATGATCGATGTAGCTGCTAGAGGAAGTTCGGCAAATGCGTCAAGCTTAGACCACAGGTCAGGTACATATAAATTCAGGAATTTTTAAAAACTGTTAGACTTAGTGTCCCAACTTGATACCTTGCACACATATAGACACTACCAACATAAACAAAATAAAAAAGTTTCAAGACATTCCAATGATCGATGTAGCTGCTAGAGGAAGTTCGGCAAATGCGTCAAGCTTAGACCACAGGTCAGGTACATATAAATTCAGGAATTTTTAAAAACTGGTAGACTAAGTGTCCCAACTTGATACCTTGCACACATATATACACTACCAACGCCAACAAAATAAAAAAGTTTCAAGACATTCCAATGATCGATGTAGCTGCTAGAGGAAGTTCGGCAAATGCGTCAAGTTTAGACCACTGGTCAGGTACATATAAATTCAGGAATTTTTAAAAACTGTTAGACTAAGTGTCCCAACTTGATACATTGCACACGTATAGACACTAACAACATAAACAAAATAAAAAAGTTTCAAGACATTCCAATGATCGATGTAACTGCTAGAGGAAGTTCGGCAAATGCGTCAAGTTTAGACCACAGGTCAGGTACATATAAATTCAGGAATTTTTAAAAACTGTTAGACTTAGTGTCCCAACTTGATACCTTGCACACGTATAGACACTAGCAACGCAAACAAAATAAAAAAGTTTCAAGACATTCCAATGATCGATGTAGCTGCTAGAGGAAGTTCGGCAAATGCGTCAAGCTTAGACCACAGGTCAGGTACATATAAATTCAGGAATTTTTAAAAACTGGTAGACTAAGTGTCCCAACTTGATACCTTGCACACGTATAGACACTACCAACGCAAACAAAATAAAAAAGTTTCAAGACATTCCAATGATCGATGTAGCTGCTAGAGGAAGTTCGGCAAATGCGTCAAGCTTAGACCACAGGCCAGGTATATCCATATCCAAGAATTTTTAAAAAATGTTGCACTGGGTGTCACAACTTGGTACTTTGCACACGTATAGACACTACAAAGACAAACGAAATAAAAACGTTTCGTGACATTCCAATGATCGATGTAGCTACTAGAGGAAATTCGGCAAATCCTTCAAGAAAAGATCACAGGCCAGGTATATCCATATCCAAGAATTTTTAAAAAATGTTGCACTGGGTGTCCCAACTAGGTACTTTGCACACATAAACACTACAAACACAAACGAAATAAAAACGTTTCATGACATGCCAATGATCGACGTAGCTGCTAGAGGAAATTCGGCAAATGCCTCAAGATATTATCAAAGGTTACGAAAATTTCTATTTAAGCGTTTTTAAAAAATGTTGCACTGGGTGTCCCAACTAGGTACTTTGCACACATAAACACTACAAAGACAAACGAAGTAAAAACGTTTCGTGACATGCCATTGATCGACGTAGCTGCTAGAGGAAATTCGGCAAATGCCTCAAGATATAATCAAAGGTTACGAAAATTTATATTTAAGTATTTAAAAAATAGACACTACAAAGACAAACGAAATAAAAAAGTTTCGTGACATTCCAATGATTGATGTAGCTGTTATTACAAATTCTGCAAATTCTTCAAGCTTAGACCACAGGTCAGGTACATATAAATTCAGGAATTTTTAAAAAACTGTTGGACTAGGTGTCCCAACTTGAGACGTTGCACACATATAGACACTACAAAGACAAACGAAATAAAAAAGTTTCGTGACATTCCAATGATCGACGTAGCTGCTAGAGGAAATTCGGCAAATGCTTCAAGAAAAGATCACAGGCCAGGTATATGCATATTCAAGAGTTTTCAAAAGGTTTTACTGTAAAGCGGTATCGTTACTGACTGGGGTAATGATATAAGTAAAAAACCAGTAGTTGTTTATAAATGTTTTTGTGGGGTCAGTAGAATTGAAACATTGAACATACATTGAAACCATAGGTAATTGTAAAGTTTAAAGTTTTACAAAATCAAATAAATATTTAAGGTTTCCCTGCTTAGTGGATTGGACAATTTACTTATTTAAAATGAAATCTAATTATTTGCTCACAGCAATACTTCTTTTATTCATACCTATAGATGCATCTAGCTGCATAGCTTAGAGATGTTTTTGATTTGATTTTTACCCATTTAAGTTAATCAGTATAACAAACAATATACAATTTTTATAACTCAAATTTACTCAAAATGTTTGTACAATTTCTAATCAAGTATTGAGGTTTTGTGTATATATGGATATGCATATTTAAGTACAAACCCTGTAATTTAGAGGATCAAACTTTTATGAAAAAGAATGAGAACTTCTTAAACTCCAAAAATTTAACTGGAAAATAGGCGACCGGTTTCACTGTTTTATTTTTATCGCATCGTCAGGCGTCCAGTTATTAAATGTATAAAATAGTGAATTTCTGCATTTAAATGTACACAGGGTAAAACACTTGGTTTTGTGCTGGCTTGCTATAAGAGAATTTGCCTGTTAGAGTGAACAGGGGCCGCCGCCTTTTTATCTGCTCTTGTATTGCAGATACTTGATATCTGCCAATAAAATGTAAACAACACTAATTTGCGTGGCTAGTACCAACTTGTTTACATTGTTCAATAGTAGATATAAGTGTTTGCCAACTACTTTACAAGTAGTACTATACTTTGATTGGATTTGGACAAGTGGGACTCTTTCACTTGTTGTAATTTCCGAATATTTACTTTGCACATAAAACGTCCTTTATTTTTTGTTTGGTTAGTATCGTAGTTACTCCATTAACAATATATGAAATATTTTTCCAAAATTTCAAACATTTACTCGCACAATTATGGTTTGTTTGTTTAGATTTTGTTGGTATGATATTGCACGTTAGTTAGATTAAAATTACTAAGCGATGGAAAATTAAAAAAACATTTCATGTTGATAATAATGGATCTACGAAGAATCCTACTTAAAATATGCTAATGCGAAGTTTGCTACTCAATATTTGCTTCTCGCGAACTTTACTAGAAGAATCCTACTTAAAATTTGCTACTACTTCATAGATGGGAAACTTCTTGAGCAGCGAAATTCCCGAGTGGTAAACTTCGCGAGTAGCAAACATCGTAGGTAGTAAAATTCTAGAGTAGCAAACATTGAATAGCAAACTTCGCAGTAGCAAACTTTGAGTAGGATTCTGCGTGCTTCCGAAAACCACAGCAATATTATTCTTAATAAACCGTAACAAAGATTTACACCAGATTCCAAATTTTGCTGAGTTTCAGCTTTATTGCTAACTATTTGAAGTACTTCCAATAAAGTGGAATACGGTAGTATTTTATTTAACATGTATCCTTAAATTTTCATTTAAACTGACAATCTCAGTCTGACACTCAAATTATGAATCTTAAGTCAATATTATGTAGTTGATTTGTTTACGAAATCACACCCGAATGTTCAGTAAGTATGCCAAAAGATCACAAATAATTGGGAATTTCCGGATATTATTAAGTACACATTTTTTCTGGCGTATATCTGACTTTGTATTAATATGAAATATTTATGTATGTAAAACGTTATATTTTATATGAATTTTTGAAAATAAATAATATACCAAAATGTAAAACTCTTGGTCTAACCCAGGTGTAAGCAACTGCCAGTACCGTACAAATCAATTTTTGAAAGATCATAAATAAGGCTTTATCAATACTTTTTCATCATACAAAATATTTTGTATTACTATTCTAGATTTGAATGACATTTTTGACTTCGTTTGACTTCAACGATAATTAGTGTCTCCCAATCTGTATTTTTAAATAAATGCCTAAATTGGTAACTAAAGTGTGACAATTATTAAGTAGCGAAAGCTACTTTATAAGATGGCGCTGTATGTCCGTCCGTCGATCTGTTCTTCCGTCCGTCTGTCCGTGCGATATCTTTTCAACAATTTCACCAATTTTAACGAAACTTCATGAAATGAGTCTCATGACATGAGCTAGCTCTTTCAGCAAAATTTCAGGTCAAAAGGTCAACTCCAGTGATCAAAGGTCATCAATGGTCAAATACTTTATTATAAGATGTATATCATGCGGCACATGATTTTAGATCCGTTTTTGATCTGGTTTACAAATATGAGATTAGTTTGTCTATATACCTTTAAGGTATATTTTCTGACCATTCAATGACAATGTATTTGTATGAAATATTCTCTCCGGATATTTGATTTGTTTAAGCAGGGGCATTTGATTTTAACAAAACTAAAGAATCTTCCGTTTTGATTTGTTTTATCATGATCAATTGTTTTAAATAAAGCTTAAAATTCAAGCCTTGAAAATTTTTCTTGGTAGTTGAATGGTTCAATCAATGCTTGTTGTTTGGATTCAATTTCGAACTGACTTTCTGCTGTTTCTGAAACTGCATTCGCTACTTTGGTACATTTTGTTACATGTTGCCGGCTTGCTTGCTTGCTGCTTTGGCAGAGGTGCTATTCCCAGATGTCGGTGTCCTTGTGTCTGTCCGCGTGACTGTAGACTTTATTTTTAAACCAGCCAGAATGGGCTCCAAACCGGCTATTCGGGCTTTAAACCATGCTATTTGGGCTTTAAACCGTGCTGTTTGGGCTTTAACGCAGGCTACTTGGGCTCATGTATTGTGAACTTTCTAGCTTATTATAAGCCGTTTTTAGCAACCATCGTCACGAGCATCATGTAATAGATTACCATGAATGTTCGTTCACCCTGCAGAACAATGGTTCCTAAATACCTAAGAAATTGTGTTTCAAACACAAATATAAAATACTTTATTGAAAGCTTTCTTTCGTGAAACAGCTTTTTAAATACAAAATACTTATTTAGTGTTAGGAAACCTAATTTAGGAAAATCTAGTGGGTGGGGTGCACGATAATTATTGCAACAAACTTTAATTAATTCCAGAATCCAAACTATACACCTAATAGATCATACAAGAGTATCCCCAAATAGGTTAAACACTGTAAAATTAAGAAAAAATAACTTAATAGTATTTGGTATAACTGCAGCTCATTGCATATATTATGTTATTTGCTCTCATACAAATTCCAGGTTTTTTAAACCATCACTTTACAAATATGCGTATAAAATCATCATATACTATATTTTTTGAACCGATCAGGCTTTTAAATAAGCTATTAACCAATAAATTCTGACAACGGCCTTAAAAATTACATTCAATACAATTTTAGCCGGTTTTTTTGACATTACAGTTTCGAAGTAATTTTTGTCGCAAAACAAGTGCATAGAATTTGGGTGGCTGTAATTTTTTGCGTTTAGTCCCGATTTATACTTTACACGCTAGATTTGAAGCCTATTTTTTGAGCTTCCGAAATAAGTAAAGTACATGCGTTTTGCTAGCATTACATACTAAACCGTCGACATAAGAGAAACGTCCTTCAGTTTAATGATGCAAAGTATGTACTCTTCGTTTTTCATCTTTTGAAGGAAACTTATAAGGATGTATTGTTAAGTCGTTTAGCGCATTTCGCAGTGAAAAGAATTGTCTTTCTAACGTACTAAACGGTTTTGGTTTTTATTGCCTATTAATTGCAGGAATGACAAATTTATAGTACAGGTGTTCAAAAAATTTAGTCCAGGGAAAAACCATGGATGGCGTCACTTTACTGTAAGTGTTGCTACGTAAGAATATAAGGAGGTGTAACCGAGATATTTTTTTCTATTTCCCAAACATACGCCTATCTAATACTGGTAACACTAGATTCCTAAGACGTACTTGTAATTTTATAGCGTGCCATGAAATTTGTAGCAATAATTATCGTATACCCTTTAATTCTATAATAGACTTACATATATAATATATACTTCCAGTGTATTTGTAGCCAAACATTCCAAAGGATTTTTCTTCAGCCTTTTTCTGCGTCGGCTCTAAATCGGACATCAATTAAACCTTAATAAGACGTATTTAAGACATTTGGACTTCTGGTAAGCAGCCATAAACAAAGTGATAAAGTGGTACCTAATAAATGTTTTATAATGACATGTTTCTCAACAATCTCCAGAAGTTGATTCTATTTGTGCTTCTTATAGTTTTTTGGTTTTCACAATACAAATACAATTTTAAAGTATATTTGAAGGCCAATTACAGGCATGCAAACTGTATTTATAGCAAATTACTTTGCATATGGAAAATATGTCCAATACAAAATCTTAACTAAAACGTTTTTATAATTACTTCAAATATTACTTTGACACCACTGCTGGAGACTTTGTTTAAGCTGCAGCTTAAACACACAATTAGCATAATATGAAACTTTCTTTCATTGGACAAATAATATGATTTAACTCATGGTCTAGCTAAAGGCGGAATGATACAGCTACGCTTTTGATTCAGTGAAAACAACCCTATGGAATGTGTCAAAGTCATTATGTCTATATCATAATGAATATGTCAGTCAAAGCATCCTAACGAGCTGATTGAAGTAACTCCAGGTTGTAAGTCTAAGTCATATAACCTATTGGTATTTTTGTGTGGTTGGTATTATTAGTTTTACAGGTCCTAGGTAGTTAGGTCCTATTTTTTAGCTACACCCACATTTAGCTACAAGGATTCTAGTTCCATATTTCTTAAGTTCCAATGGATTTTAGTTCCACCCATTTTTTAGCTCCACCACTTTTTCCTCCAAAATTTTACTTTGTAAAAATATACTTTAAAAACCCTACCTGATTATATGAATAGCCGAATAATGCATTCGCATATTATTTAGTTAGCGTTTCAAAAATTGTACTTCATCATCTGTTTAGCCAGGTTAATTATTTTATGGTTTGCTATTTGTTTCTGATTTGCAATGTGATTTAAATGCAGCTGTAGATTAGCAGTGTAATAACTACATGCGGTGCTGCCATATTCTTTCTCCAAATCGTATAAAGTTGCACCTGCTACCGGCTAAACAATCAAAGCTTTTGTTTCTAATGACGGTAGTATTGGAAAACTTCCGTTACAAGTAATTATATCCTAGATAACTGTCGATAAATATATGTCTGTCATTTTCATTTTAAGCCATTTTTGAAAACACAATGTATGAAATTCTTGCTGATTAAATATCAAATGGAACTTTGAAAGAAGAAAAAGTAAGAAATCTTGTATCAAGAAACTTGCACCATGTCAGTTTAGGTTCAAAATGATTATATACATATTCATGTAAGCAAAAATCATGGGAGGAACTAAAAATGCGGAGCTAAATAAATTGTAGCTAAAATATTTTTGGATGTGACGACCGGGTGTAACTAAAAAAAATGGAACCACAGTCCGGTGTAACTAACGTACTTTGAGCTAACTACCGTACACCGTTTTACATGTAACACCTTTGAAGCAATTTTCTGAACACAGCACGGTAACTGTGTCGCAAGCATTAATGATAACACTGTGGTGATAACAAATGAGACATCGTCACCTCATCAGTCTTCCTATTTAATTTGAGAACATTAGATTTCTTAAGAAACCAGTTATATTTTTCTACAAATATCAGCCACATGTACATGGTCTTGTAAAATTTTATGCTAAAAACTAAATTATATACATTCCGTCATAAGGACTTACCATTACAGCATTACCATACGTAGTTTTTAAAGTTAACTACAGCAAATTAATTTATATGTTCATTCAGTATTAGCGTATATTATTGTTCCGAAAACTTATATCGAAGGACTAAATGTGATAAGTCTTTCATTTTAAAATAAGATTGAAGTTATACCGTTGCGCTTATACTGTTAGCTTTTATGCACGGTAAGAACTACAAGTTTTCAGAAACCTAAGGCTTATCAATTATCGGTAGGGTTTTGTATTGTTGTCTTTTATTTTACCTTAATTTATTTTTATTTTTATTGTGGTTATTAGTCTGCACTTAATTTGTATTACTATATCAAACAAGTTAATCTATATGTTACTCTCATTTTGAAAACGTTAAAGGAATTTTTACACTGACAAAGCTAACAATTATTACCTTACGTTACCTCAATCCGCTTACGTTTTCTTTTGTTAAAGTTTTAAGGTGGAGTAAATCGGCCAAGTGATCTTACTGGATTATATTCTTACCCTTAACTAGGATATAACTGAATGAAAACAAAAGTAGATTGCGGTAAGGATTTTACTTTACTATTTGCAGCAATATATATTTTTGTGATCGTAGAATTGATTTGATTTAGAAAAATGGTACCCTAGAAATCCATATATGCACATTTCTACTTAAGGCTAAACAGAAACTCTAAAGAACCCACGGTCCCAGGTAAGATAATTTGTATATAGTGGAGGGACTGCTATTAGCAAAAATACTGTTAGAAAATATAACGCCATACAGTAAAATTCCATGGGCAAGTATACAGTAGCAGCATTATTAACGAAACACTTAAAGTTAGTGCAAACCATTCAAGGACTGCCTTGATTTTTACTACTATTAGAATTCGCTTCCAGTAGGCGTTCCCTAAATGATAGATAAAATAGCCTTAAGTTCCTTTGTTTACATTATTCAGCAACACGTAATCTGTTTGTTTACAGGCATTGTTGTGGACCCAGACAATTTTAAATCACGGAATCATTTTCTCGAATCACAGAGTCAGGGAAGTATTTACATGTAATGGCAGAAAACTCATAACTTTAACGAAACAAATTTACCGATGTATCAAATAATCATGGTTCGTCAATAGCAATATTTATTCAGCTCCAATTGATCATTTCAAAGAGGTTGTACTGGCAATTGCTTGAATTGTCAAACGATTAAGTCTGCAGCCGAAAAAATACATATACATAATGCCTGAATCCATAAATATAAGCATTAAGCATAAATATTAATGTATAACATTACAAGTACTACACAAAATGTCCAAAATTCAACCTTGAAAAGGATGAAAAGAAGATTTAACTTTGTTGAGCTTTCAAATAATAATTACAAATGCCACAAAGATGCAACAAATACCAAAACATTTTCACAACGAACTATGAAAATACAAAGATAAACACGAGCAGCGTTTTGGACTAAAATACTTTTAAACCAGTATTTTCTTAACTGAATTTTCTTAGCTAAATAATACTAATCTTTAATTACCATGAATGCGTAAATACATCAGCAAGCAAAATCTTTTTAAACGTATTTAAGTTTTTGGTGCGTATGTCTAGATGCCTACAAAGCATGACGGACACCTGCTGGAATAGTTATTAAAACTTTCGAATTATATCTGCACTTGGCCTGGACCATAATCCGGGGCCAAAAGATTAGATGCTCCAGCATCTACATCGATCATTGGATCATGATCTACTGACCCCAGAAAAACATTTATAAACAAATACTCGTTTTTTACCTATCATTACCCCAGTCAGTAGCAATACCGCCTTACAGTAAAACCGATCTTGATATTTTCCATAATAGTAATAATCGTAAACATCATATTGTACACCGGATAAAGTATCATGTTTCCTTAGACACAATTTATGTAGGTTTAAATCAACCAAGCAAACATATTTCAATTGCTAGATTTGATCTGCCAAACTGAAAAAGAGTTAAGCGAGTGATCTTTAGCGGCTACATTGATCATTGAAACGTCTTAAACATTTGTATTTTCTTTGCATTGCTTGTATCAACCTGCATGCAAAGTATAAAGTTGGGACACTTAATGTAAGTTTTTAAAAGTTTATCTCAACTTGGCCTGGGGTCTAATTATGAGGCAATTGCCCATATTCCTGCATTTTATTTGCATAACTAGTATCTATATACGTACAAAGTACCAAGTTGGGACACTTAGTCTAACAGTTTTTAAAAATTCCTGAATTTATATGTACCTGACCTGTGGTCTAAGCTTGACGCATTTGCCGAACTTCCCCTAGCAGTTACATCGATCATTGGAATGTCTTGAAACTTTTTTATTTTGTTTGCGTTGGTAGTGTCTATACGTGTGCAAGGTATCAAGTTGGGACACTAAGTCTAACAGTTTTTAAAAATTCCTGAATTTATATGTACCTGACCTGTGGTCTAAACTTGACGCATTTGCCGAACTTCCTCTAGCAGCTACATCGATCATTGGAATGTCTTGAAACTTTTTTATTTTGTTTGCGTTGGTAGCGTCTATACGTGTGCAAGGTATCAAGTTGGGACACTAAGTCTAACAGTTTTTAAAAATTCCTGAATTTATATGTACCTGACCTGTGGTCTAAACTTGACGCATTTGCCGAACTTCCTCTAGCAGCTACATCGATCATTGGAATGTCTTGAAACTTTTTTATTTTGTTTGCGTTGCTAGTGTCTATATGTGTGCAAGGTATCAAGTTGGGACACGTAGTCTAACAGTTTTTAAAAATTCCTGAATTTATATGTACCTCACCTGTGGTCTAAGCTTGACGCATTTGCCGAACTTCCTCTAGCAGTTACATCGATCATTGGAATGTCTTGAAACTTTTTTATTTTGTTGGCGTTGGTAGTGTATATATGTGTGCAAGGTATCAAGTTGGGACACTTAGTCTACCAGTTTTTAAAAATTCCTGAATTTATATGTACCTGACCTGTGGTCTAAGCTTGACGCATTTGCCGAACTTCCTCTAGCAGCTACATCGATCATTGGAATGTCTTGAAACTTTTTTATTTTGTTTATGTTGGTAGTGTCTATATGTGTGCAAGGTATCAAGTTGGGACACGTAGTCTAACAGTTTTTAAAAATTCCTGAATTTATATGTACCTGGCCTGTGCTCTTATCTTGACGCATTTGCCGAACTTCCTCTTGCAGTTACATCGATCATTGGAATGTCTTGAAACTTTTTTATTTTGTTTGCGTTGGTAGTGTCTATACGTGTGCAAGGTATCAAGTTGGGACACTTAGTCTAACAGTTTTTAAAAATTCCTGAATTTATATGTACCTGACCTGTGGTCTAAGCTTGACGCATTTGCCGAACTTCCTCTAGCAGCTACATCGATCATTGGAATGTCTTGAAACTTTTTTATTTTGTTTGCGTTGGTAGTGTCTATACGTGTGCAAGGTATCAAGTTGGGACACTTAGTCTACCAGTTTTTAAAAATTCCTGAATTTATATGTACCTGACCTGTGGTCTAAGCTTGACGCATTTGCCGAACTTCCTCTAGCAGCTACATCGATCATTGGAATGTCTTGAAACTTTTTTATTTTGTTTATGTTGGTAGTGTCTATATGTCTGCAAGGTATCAAGTTGGGACACGTAGTCTAACAGTTTTTAAAAATTCCTGGATTTATATGTACCTGACCTGTGGTCTAAACTTGACGCATTTGCCGAACTTCCTCTAGCAGCTACATCGATCATTGGAATGTCTTGAAACTTTTTTATTTTGTTTGCGTTGCTAGTGTCTATATGTGTGCAAGGTATCAAGTTGGGACACGTAGTCTAACAGTTTTTAAAAATTCCTGAATTTATATGTACCTGACCTGTGGTCTAAGCTTGACGCATTTGCCGAACTTCCTCTAGCAGTTACATCGATCATTGGAATGTCTTGAAACTTTTTTATTTTGTTTGCGTTGCTAGTGTCTATACGTGTGCAAGGTATCAAGTTGGGACACTAAGTCTAACAGTTTTTAAAAATTCCTGAATTTATATGTACCTGACCTGTGGTCTAAGCTTGACGCATTTGCCGAACTTCCTCTAGCAGCTACATCGATCATTGGAATGTCTTGAAACTTTTTTATTTTGTTTATGTTGGTAGTGTCTATATGTGTGCAAGGTATCAAGTTGGGACACGTAGTCTAACAGTTTTTAAAAATTCCTGGATTTATATGTACCTGACCTGTGGTCTAAACTTGACGCATTTGCCGAACTTCCTCTAGCAGCTACATCGATCATTGGAATGTCTTGAAACTTTTTTATTTTGATTGCGTTGCTAGTGTCTATAAGTGTGCAAGGTATCAAGTTGGGACACGTAGTCTAACAGTTTTTAAAAATTCCTGAATTTATATGTACCTGACCTGTGGTCTAAGCTTGACGCATTTGCCGAACTTCCTCTAGCAGTTACATCGATCATTGGAATGTCTTGAAACTTTTTTATTTTGTTTGCGTTGCTAGTGTCTATACGTGTGCAAGGTATCAAGTTGGGACACTAAGTCTAACAGTTTTTAAAAATTCCTGAATTTATATGTACCTGACCTGTGGTCTAAGCTTGACGCATTTGCCGAACTTCCTCTAGCAGCTACATCGATCATTGGAATGTCCTGAAACATTACTATTTTGTTTGTGTTGGTGGTGTTACTCTGTGTGCAAAGTATCAGGTTCGGACACTTACTACAAAACTTAAAAATAAATAAACCTGATCACGTTGTACGTGGGAAGCCGGCTACGTGTTTATGTATTCTACTTTGGCGAATTGGATTTGGAGATTGAAAACTTTGAGCAAGAGTAGATCATAATATGGGATATTTGCGTGCAAAATGAAAGGTTATGACAATGCTATAAAACGTTTACTAAATTGGTAAATCATTTTTCGTTGTTTAAAATGCACAGAGGGTAAGCAAACGTTAGTAGAGATTGTGCTATGTGACATTTGATGCGTTTGGAAAAGTGGTTTTTTCGGAATCTCGGTTGTGATTTGTCGGGTCTCGGCCGGAAGTTTTGGTCGGGTTTCGGCTAAGTAGTTTTGGGATTTCGGCCGAGGGACGAAATTTGAAAACTGGTTTTTTCTTCACATACATCTTCAGCGTTAAGGAATTTTGATTTGGTTCCAAAAACAAATCGGCGTTTTTTAAAGAGATGTACATGGATTCGTTTCAACATTGCAAAAAAATTGCATTACAAACATAATTTTTTGCTTAAAAATTGTCGAAAAATCAGTTTTTTGCATATATGTCGACCTGTACATGCACATTTAGTACATTTTTTGTCCCAGACTCATTTAACAGTGACGTACTGTCATCCCAGGCTGACAATTTTCCAACTTGAGCACCCAGCAGTTGAGTCTTGCTATATTATCCACATTTCTTAACTTGTAAGATTTGATCAGGTATTGTGTGACCAACACTATTCATTTCCATTTTTGTCACAATCTTCCCCAAATGAGGGCTAATTACAACGGACGAGAAATCCGTTTTTGAAATCATTTTGAAGAAACCTGCAAGCAGATTGAGAAAATTTCTTCCTTCATTTTTGGAATACGTTTCCTTTGACAACCAATAACCGACAACTGACTTCCGATAACCCAAAGGTTTAAAGTTTTTAATGATAAGCTCCAGATCTTCACAGAAACTTGCATCCCAGCCCTGAATCATGTCGGGATTTCCTTGCGCCATTCTCTGAACCTCTGCCAAACTTTGAAGCAGAATTACCGACGGCACAATCCTTTTATTGCCAAGGAAGACTATAACCAGCAAACTGATTGCGTAAGGATTCAGCTTATCAGAGCCAGATAACCCATGAAACTTGGTCCAATAGCGAAGAAAGACAGTCAAGTGCTTAACTCTTGGATCATAATTGAGGTAAAACTTAAGTAGTTTGCTGTTTTGGACCAACAACCGATTTCCAAGTGAAAGATTGACCTTCAGATTAAAATGGTTTAGCTGGAATCCCACGAAAGACATCTTGTTTCTGACCGACTCCATTTTGGAAACGAAGTATTCCGAAAGATTATGAGGACTTTGGGCTTTCAGCAAGGTCTCGGTTATCGTCATGTGAATACCGGAAATAACAACCCTTCGTATTTCTTCAGAAAGTGACTTTAAAGTGGTGTAGTAGTCCCCATGGGGATCAATGCAAATGTCAATGCCCGAGTCAGGATCCGCCAGTCCACTGAACAAACTTCCAAAAACCTGGGCGTCACACTCCGGTCTTATGGTCCTTAAAATGGTTAGAATGTCAAGACAAATTTGCCATCGAAGTTGAAGCTCCTCCGGAGTTAACTCCTGAGCCATGATAAAGCACTGAAGTTGGTCGCTCCAAGAAGATAACCTTTCAAAATTTTGCCATTCCAAAGAGCCCTTATCCTCCTTTCCTTGAAGAATCTTCCGAAATAACTGTCTCGTCAATGGCTCCTTCTTGATGATCAGTTGTCCATTGGTGACTTTCCCTGAACAAGGGAATTCAATTCCTGCACAGATTTTAGCGTCCATTTGGCTTACCAGCAGGGAGGTTTCCAGTGGCGGTCCCAAAGGACTCTCCATTTTCGCCATCCTTCCTCCTCCAAATTGAAAGCAATAAATTAAGTTTAAATTTACCATTAAGAGTTAATTAGCTTCCTTGATAGTTGCCTAGAACGGTTAAATCAACAGACTTACCGCTTTCCTTCGTAAACTATCCTCAGAATCTGAGGCTCAGATCAGTAACCGGTCGGTGGTGGATCCCAGAAAAATTCGGGGATTTCCCAATAAAACCTAGTTCATCACCCACCTTCAAGCTTAAAAATTAACACATTTAAGATTAAATTATGTTCATTGTTCATTTAAACTTAATTGTAGTTCAATAAAGTATGTACGTTCCCCCAAAAAATTACCGTCTTTGTTACATCCGTAACAGTTCACCGTTGACTGGTGACGATGTCCCCTATTCCGCCCCACTGAATTGGATACTTCAGTTTTAATAACAGAACGTTAAACTTGTAAGGATTTAAAATGTGCAGATTAATCAATTAATTAAGATTAGTTAGCAGTTAACCGTACTAGCTCGCTATGTCGAGTGAAATGTGTACCCAAAGCCTACCTACAGATCAAACAGCCGATCTCGGATTTAAACGCTTGCATATATGGAGCTTTCTTTTATTTGGGGTACTCTGGGACAGATTTGGCGATACAACTAGGTATACAATTGTTGGAACGATTGAGAGTCTCAATTTGAGACAACATTTTAACATTCGAGCAGCTAAGGGTCAAATAGGTCATTTTACTTTATGAAATTTCGCTATAATTTTGTAGAATTCGGTTGGGGTTAACTGATGGGTACACATGAAATACGGTAAACAAAATATTCTTATTCTTAGGTTGTTTTAAACTAATTAACAATGCCACTACAACATATTATTTTCAACTTCTAAATACAAAAGTCTATGCTTACTAGTTGCCTAACTTGCTTTGAATATACTGAAAACAGACATAACAAAATTATACTAATTAAATATTTTACATAAAGTGCTTTTGTAGGCTGTGCCTCGTGTTCTGGGAGGTTCTAGTTGGAAACGTGTCAGATTTTAGGCACTTAACTAAGGTGTGGCACTTTCTATATGCTTTTTTTCATTTCTACAAAACCGTTTTATGTTAACCAGAACAAGTGTTTGAATTTGAATTGCAGATTGCAGTATGATGAGAAATTAAAATGTCACAATAATTCTACACAGCTAAAGCTTCCAAAATAGTTAACGTAAATTCAGTGTTTAGTAATATTTTTGTAGAAACGCGTGTGAATAAACATATTATCAACAAATCTTTAAGCTTTCAAATATAAGACAATAAATGACTAGTTGAAAGGTTTTCATTTTTGCTTTCAGTTAGGTTGAGATTTGTCACGATTTGGAGAAGTTTTTGTTGACTTGGAATATCTCACGATTTTGAAGATCTTACGGATTTTTAGTTAGGACTTTTTCACAATTTTGTGGATTTTACAGATTTATAAGTATGTTGGAATTTTTCACAATTTTGTGGATTTTACAGATTTATAGTTATGTTGGAATTTTTCAAGATTTTGAGGATTTTACGCGTTTTTACTTAGGTTCGAATTTGTCACGATTTACAGGATTTTTACTTATACTGGTATTTTTCACGATTTTGCAGATTTTTAGTTAGGTTGGAATTTTTCAAGATATCGAGGATTTTACGCATTTTTACTTAGGTTGGAATTTTTCACGATTTTTGGATTTTACGGATTTTTAGTTAGGTTGGAATTAGGCCGGATTTTGAGAGTCTTACGGATATTTCAGTTGGGTTGGATTTTTTTTACGATTTTGTGGATTTTACGGATTTTTAGTTAGGTTGGAAGTTGGAATTTTGCCGGATTTTGAGTTTTACGGATTTCTCAGTTAGGTTGGAATTTTTCACGATTTACAGGATTTTTATTTAGGTTGGAAATTTTCACGATTTACAGGATTTTTACTTAGGTTGGAAATTTTCACGATTTTGTGATTTTTACGGATTTTTAGGTAGGTTGGAATTTTTCAAGATTTCGAGGATTTTACGCATTTTTACTTAGGTTGGAATTTTTCACGTTTTTTGGATTTTACGGATCCACTTCTAATAATCCCTACATTTTTAAATCACTAAGACCTTCCTAAAATGGATTAGAAACTCAATGTCTAACTTTAAATATAAATATCTTCCACAATACCAATTACCGGCAAGAGAAAAAATCCGTTCCAAAATCATGTAAAATCAAGCCCAACTGAAAATCCATGAAAAAATCTGGTTGGGTCTTGCAATGGGGCACAAACCAATCAGTTAAAGCTATATCAGCCTAAGCCAACCCATCAAACTAATGAATCCTAACCTAAACTAACCTTACCTTACTAAAAATAAGCATTTATTTAAACAGCTCTTCTACAAAGATTAAGTAACGCATTGTGTACTGCGCTAGAGTCAAGTTCCCCTGTTTTGTAGTTGTTTAGTTGGACCGTTGTTACTTTTGATTGGTTTGATGTGATCGGTGCAATTGTTAAAGTACCACTTGGTACAAGAGTATTACCATTTAGATGAGCAAAAATGTTCTGCTAAAGTTGTCGGCTGGAGGAAGTCGGCTAGAGTTGTCGGTTCGAGGGAGTCGGCTAGAGTTGTCGGCTAGAGGCTGTCGGCTGGAGTTGTCGGCTGTAGGGAGTGTTGTCGGCTAGAAGTTGTCGGGTAGAATTGTCGGCTGGAGGGAGTCAGGTGTCGGCTGTAGGGATTTCACCAACTTTTGGGAGCATCTGGCATTTTCGTATAATATATTGATGGAAAAGTCACTTACGACACTTAATCAAAACAAGTGCCTACTATTTCCGTATGTTGCAGTAGGTGTATTACTTAATAATTATTACCGCTCGGACAACATCACCGAACTGATAAGTCAAACTGTTCCGCAACATTTTGATAATTTTTCTGACCTAATTGATGTAAATTTTACTATTTATTCAGTGCCAGATCCAAGTACTGCCAATCTATACCGAAAGTTCCAGCAACAAGATCCTATTAACTTCGCTAATCGTTTACCACACGATGAATTTTTGATTAGTAAGTTGGATAATATATTCTATCTAATCACTTCTGCAGTGAACCACGGAAACACAAGTTCAATTGAAAAAACTCGGCTTGAATACTTAATGTATCGACCGAATAATATTACAAGCTATTTAGCTACGTCTGTTAAAAGTTTATCACAACTTGTAGGTGTTTGCAGAAAGGAAGTTTTTGTAGACACATACGATCAAGTTTTGAAAATGTATTCGTATTTACGTGGAAAAGTCAGGAAAGAAGAGGACTTGCACATTAGCACCAAATCAATTTATAAATTGGCTTTTAGGTTAAGCATGCAGAATTTGCCAGTCTCATATAACACAATATCTAAAAGAGCTCAGTCAATCTATTCTTCTGGTTTGGTGGCCCACTGGATCACACTGGCTCAAATACCGTTACTTGTGAACGTGACAGAAGCTCTACGCCACTATCGTGCCTTTCAGGAGACTATTGGTAAAGTTGTGGTGCCCGTTTCTATGTATAGCAATATTGTAGTGGTGTTTTATGTGTGGCTAGGCTCTCTAGCTGTTTGCAGTGTTGTGTTTGGTGTAGAAACGTTTGACTCTGTTCTGAAAAAATGTCACTATTTGTATTACAGGGCATCAACTTTAATGAAATTTATGATTAATGGTATAACAAGTGTGTGCTATAAAAACGATAGGTATCATTTTTGTAATAATAGTAGTTGTGCAAAACTTAAAATAGTTGAAAGGCTTAGAAATCGAAAACGTAAATCTAATACCTTTATCATAAGTGTAAAAACTTTATCCAAGAATCTGTGACACTTTATATTAAAACCTGTATACCAAATTTTCTATCTCTCCAGAGTGGTAGAAATTTTTAACAAAATAAATGGATGGCAGATTTTTTGAATATCGTATGGTAATGGTAGCACTATCGTGTAAACACAAAATCTCATGTAGATGCTTTTGCCGGCGTTGCGCATTTACATAACTGGAGATACATGACTGCTGCTCAACTGTCTTCTCAGCATTTCTACCAAACTGTTCAAAGTTTAGTGGAATATTTTCTAGGCATAAAACCGTTGACAAAAGATCGTTGGATCAAACTCCACTATCTTTGAACAGGGCTATTATAAAATATTATGCAAGCTATTACATTACATTTATACAAGCAAGTAACTTATCCAACAAACCAATCTAAAAATAAGACAATAGAACGCGAATTAATTTTTCTTTACACGACCAAAAATGATTAAAATGAAAATTTTATTCCGGATTTTTATGTGCATTCTTTTATAAAGTTTCTGTATGTAAATTCAAGTGTATTCATTGGTAGTACTAATTGCTTTCTACAAAAAAAACCGAATTTAATTAGTTTGTCAGGTTACTTCGTGCTTCGGCAAGAAGAACACGGATCTATAAACTATGTATACTATGTATGTATACTATATATGTAACTACAATTACCAGTACTAGTAGGTTTACCAGTATTAAAATTACCATTGTTTAGGTTAGTACATATGCTTTAAAAGCTGTGTTCTGTAGAAATGCACAAAAATAATTCAATAGATTGTGCAACTAAACTACAAAGATTGATATAACGTAGAATATATGAATATCTGGCCACTTGCAAAATAAAATGCGATTTATTTGTACATAAATATAAAATTGGTAATTGTATTATATTCTTCTATCACAATCATCACTAGAAGCAACAAAATATGAAAATCTAGTTTATGCATGCACTCAAGAAGTTTTTAGCATAGTTTTAATGTAAATTTACACATATATAATACAACTGCTTGCACGAAACCTCACAAAGTAACTTCTAGCCACCTAGTCTTGCAACGCCGCGTTTATAAATATGGTCTTCTTGATATCCTCTGTCGAAATGATTAGTATTGACATTTTGTACCCAGCTTTTGTGTCCGTGTTGTCCTCTGTAAATTTTCGATGAGCTTCGCTACAGAAATTACAATAATAACACAATAATTAATCGATATCAACCCTAAGTTTCAAGTCTATTAAAACTTACCCATGGTTGATAAGACTGCAACACTTGGTTTTGGGTTGGTTCAGAATAGAATATAGATGCTAGTGCTAAATTAAGGCATATTGCCAGCGTAATAATAAAAACTTTAAACATCCACATCTTGATTTGAAATTAAGTTTTCAAATTTCCGTTAAAAAGTATTATGTAAATAATACTGAAAACTGGTAGCAATTAATTCATAAAAATATTAAATATAAATCAAGTTTATTACGTCTAGCTGATCAAGTTGCTCAAATTTCACACATTTAGGACACTGCTAGTATCAACAAATGAAATATGCAGAGAAATGAAATATTCATGTAGAAAATGTGGTTACATAACACGCATCACAGGAAGTGTGGTTAGCTTTTAATAACTTACGGTCAACACTCCAGTATTTATAACTTTTGATTAGGTGTTATAGCATTGTCAGCATATAATTTTTACACTAAGTTGACTTCGTAATGAGTTATTTTTATATTATTCAGCTAGTTTGTAGGTGGATGACAGAGAATACCTAAAAACTTTATTTGCTATTATTGCTATATCACATTAAGGAAAACCAGATTTTTTTATATTGTCTGATTTTGCCAATTCTTTCTTAGAAAACGCTATTTTTACAGCTGTCCCACATCCGTTATAGTGCAGTTAAAAACCTTGTTTTAGCAACTATGTCTCAATTATTATTTTCTGGGAAATATTCATGCACGCTTGCACATATTTGTTGTTCATTGCAAATTATACCAACGTTTTGTTAATCATTTGAATAATTCTGATAATATTAACGTACTAGAATTTTAAGGGACCGCAAAAAGGGAGAAGGTCTAAAGCTGGCAATTTCCAAGAAGGGAGATATTCCATCAGGAAAAAATATGCAAGAGAACACAGATTCCACAAGGGCTGTGAAGTATAACATATTTTGTAGTAATGGCATGTTCAACGCAATATCAAGGATGGCCAACAAAACTAGTCTGATTTACACGCTTTAGGTCTTACACATTTGTCATTATATCATGGGTATTTGAGCAGAGAAAATCAGACGATGTTTGTTATAACCCGATACTCCAAATATATAGTGCGGAGTATCTTATAATTGTGTTTAATAAATTTAAGTCATTGCACAAGCATTTAACCGCTAAAATTATTAAGTTTTAAAGTGAAAGTTGAAACAGATTATCATTCGCATTTGCATCGTTGCGTTGACTCCCGCCACGCCAGCTCTGGACAACTATAGTTCGACATGCTGCAAAACAAGATTATGTATGGCATAGTGGATAATTAGTGTCAAGCTAATAGTAATGTAATAAAATCATGTAATAAACCAACATAAAAACATATAAGACAAATGTGCGATGCACAAGAATATTTAAAGAAGATTGCACCAATTGTATAAATTTTCATGCATGCTGGAGATATAATGCATTGTGCTATTGTCACGGTCATTCTTCTAGAGTTTCGTAGATGTTAGCTGTTTGATAGTGATAGGCTATCACTGATAGCTGTCGACTGTATCACAAGCCCTAGTCGTACAAAAAAGACTGGAATAAAGAAGTTGGATCGACTGAAAGGTTTTATATAGTGATTGAATTTTAAGATAATCAAAATGGTAAGGACAGTTTAGAAGCACGTACCAACTGTTTATAAACATATCATTTGCTTATTGCCAGGGGCTAGGGCGAATCAAAGAAACAAACTTACTGCATCTTACGACATTAAATATGGTATTTTTTGTTCGTAACCATAATATGGGCAAGGACATTTGTAACCAATATTTCTTTTTCTTGTGTTTCATTTTCTCTCGTAGGATTTTTAAATCCAAACGAACTATTGGATTTGACAGGTCTAGTATAGTTTCGCAGCCAAAGCATAATGTAGCCACTACGTTTCCAATTAAATATACTACAAACAGCACTATAATATTTCCTGTCATAGATGTTTTGCTGGTGTGAATATTAGCTGCTACGCTTATCCGCCGAAGGTTATTTAATTCAGAAATAATTCTGTTTAACCAGTTCCAAAGCCCAGCTTGATCCACACCTTTCAATTTGGTAATTGTAGACGGAGGAATTCTCCCTCCAAACAAAAATAAAATTTTGTTTTCCAAAACAGGTTTACTAACAACAGAAACATGTTCAGGTTGAGCAGCTTTCCGTGTTAATTCATCAATTTTCCATTTTTGCAAAATAAATGCCGAATTGTTACATTTTTGAAAGCGCTCCTCTATAACTGTCATTTGAAGTTCTTCAAGTGGCTTGTTTACTGTGCTTACGTTACCTGATCGGATCAATGTTTGAAGTGATTTTATTATATTAAACGATTCCGGCAAAATATGAGTCTTTTGATACAGCAGTTCTATATTACGCGACATATTATGTTTTCGTAATTTGTCTTGTTCAAAGAGTTTCTGAAATTGTGTACGTACATATGTGTTCAAATATGTGTAAACTAGAATTCCTTTATTATTAGGTAGTGGTTTCATTTTCCCAGTTAAATTGTGCTTGTCCTCAGTAATTCTCACTTCATTGAGATTGTTCTCCTTGTTTTTCCACGTTGTGATATTATTATATGGAGTATATCCAATCGAATAGATGGAAAGATAGGAGGAAACTATATTTTCTAAGTTTTTGTATGACACTGGTTTTCGCGGAGATACTAAGTTGTCTATATTTTTACTTTTGTACCCATTGCACAGGACAAGTGCCATCAACATATAGGCACCCAAAAACAATTTATAATTTTGTGTTCCATTTAGCATATAACCTTGCTCCATGTGTATTTGTACAAACGCAAATAAGTTATCCAGTACACTTGTTTTGGTTGCTTGGCTTGTCCAAATTAGAAACAAGATGCCTGACATTAGAATGCTTAACCAACAGAAACCATCGTATATATCATACAACAGAAAAAATGCAAGTGGTGAAACATCAGGAACTGCACATACAATAATTATACTCGCTCAATGAACTTAATATTCCGGCTCCAATTAAGCCTGACTGGCTTGCTTCTTCATTCACAATTTGAATCAAAAGTGGATATTGTCCACCTATGTTTCTGCGTAAATCGCAACGTTTTTGATTACCGAAAGGTGATAAATAAATATAGGAAAAGTTGCCAAAAACAGAAAACAGAATGCTTAGATACGCTAGACTCGTATCGTCTTGTATATTTTGAACCAGTATTTTCTTCTTTGGCACTTCACACTTTAACAAATACTTCCAGAACAAATACACAGTGTCTGAGTAGTCCAAAATGTCCCAATGAGTATACTTTGTTTCAAATCCTTGTAAATAAATATACTTCCAGTTGTGGTAACTCCACGTCAATACGTCAAAGCATGTTAGTATATTTCTAATGTATTGGTCTATGCATATACGGTTCGAAATTGTAATACCAGAAATTTGCAGTTTTGCCACCACCACTACAATGATATAGTTCATATGTAAACCTCCCCTAAGCTGATGGTAACTTGAACAGTAAACCATGTGCACACATTTTCTCCAATTAGAAATTACATTGATGTTATCAACTATATTAATTAGGTAAACTGGTGTAGAAGGAGAAAGTGACTTATCAAACCACGGCATATAATCTTTATGTGTGTTATGCATCATGTATTTGTAGCTATCAGATGGAAGGAACCATATTTGTTGGTATAGATACTTAATAAAAGCGTTTTTGCGATTTTCAGGATACAAGTTCTTATATGGAAACACACTGACTCTGATTTCACAATTCCACGGTTTTGAGTTAGCTGTAAAATAAGTGAAGTTCAATTCCGTACAACCTTTTGGGAAAATGTTTTGTTTTGACTTTTTCATTCCCTGAAGTTCTGAACAGTTTATTAGAGCATTGTGGGATTTGTAAAAGTTTGTGTTAAATACAAAGTCTTTATATACCCAAACAGATGCACCTTTAACGAGTTTAGAAAAACTGTTTGCTAGCATAAATCCTAATAATGGAACACGATTAATGCTGGGCATATAACTTATCGGGTCTTGAAGTACGTTAATAGAATGAAAATTAGTAACGTGTACTATACAGTTTAATTGTTGGAATGGAGCGAGGATATTACTTATATTAATTTCCAAAGTTTTTAGTTTGATCCGCTTGCTATGTTTTCTAGAATCTGCGATAAATTTTAGGCTATCCTCGGTCAGACCTAGCTTTGCCAGATTTCCAATTGTATAGGCTGGTTTGAATTGATATAGAGTTCTACTAATTTTTGATCCCAGCATAAGATGTTTGTTTGATAATAGTATGTAAATAATTAAAATAACTACAATGCTTGGTGCAGTACTCAACATTTTCGTTGTTTGTCTAAACAAAGTGACCAAAGGCTTTTTATCAAACTGTAATAAAAAAGAAAATATTGGAAGTCGCCACGTAATCTTTAACAAATGCATAAAACAACACAGTATTCCTAATATATTCGAATGCGCCACTAAATCGTACAAAAACGTTATGTCAAATTAAAGCATTTTGTAAGATATTGCGTGACAATACATTATTTTCATTTTGTTTCAAGTTTTTGCTTCTATGAAATTAGTGTAAATGCCAACGTTAAAGTTTTCGGGGAAATTATAGTGTCATTAGGGTTTGCAATTAAGCGCATTATATATTTAACGAAAAACTAAATTTTAAAACAAATTGAAAATAGTGTTTTAGTTATTTGAAATTACAAACAAACTTTAGGTTGCCGAGAAATTATACTTTTAGACCATAAAATAATTTTTGGTTACTAAGCTAACTTCTAATTGATAGTAATGCAATACTAATAGCTAGTTAATTTTAAAGAACTAGATCTCTTAACGGCGAATAAGTGCAGCTTACGCTGGTCAAGACAAATCTTTAAAATATTATGAAACACTTTATATAGAAAATAAGTTTATCTTCTACGGTATCAGCAATTGAACCTCCAGAAGTTTTCCTTCTATTTTAATCACCATGTATTACAGCATATCATCAGATTGTGTGCTTGGAGTACAAAGTGCAGGTCTCACCTTTAGAACATGGTACTATTTAAGCCCTAGTACTATACCTACAATTTATACTATCCGTAGTCTGTAATTAGTCTTCTTACCACCGAGAAATACTTATTACTACTTTTAACGATTACGTTTGACAACAGTTAGACAGTCTTGCGTTAACAGATGAATGAACAATGTATCGATAATTATTTATTGGATATTTATAATAATACCTAATCTATATCTATCCATATTTTTTAAATACGAACGTATGAGTTGGAATGCAGAGGTAATTTCCTTGCCTGCAAACATATTTTTGACATGGCATGCCCACGTTCTGATTTTGGCATGTTAACAATTCAAGGTGCTAAAGCAAATGATTTTCATAACAGCAGTCGTAGGCGTTGTGGTTTTTTGTTGCACGACGATGGTAACAATCAATTTAATCAAAAGTCCTTTCGCATATGCAACCAATTTATCCTTTCCGGTTAATATGAAGCAGGAAAGCATTGTCAGAGCGATGCCGGTTTCGAACCACAAAATAATTCCTTCAAATTACCCCTTTGGAGTTCTGGAATCTCTACAGGCTTGATATTTAAACTTTCTTAAATTTATTCTGTATTTCAACTTGTTGTAACGCGTAACCCGTAATCATGCAACCCTGTCATTAATATTTAACATAAAGCATGCAATCTTTCAAAGTAGTTAAATAGAATGAACAACTGTCAATATGTTAAGGTAACTCCAACTTGGAGTCTCCAAGTCCAAGCTAGCCTAGATGTTCCCGTCAAAGTAGAAACTTCTTGTGTACTTACACAATTTCTTTACAACTTTTTGGTTTCTTATTTACACCTAGCTGTTTCAAACTGATCTTGTACATTTAAGATAAACGTAAGATGTAATGCAATTTGTGTTAAAGTATAAAGTAAAATTTATATTTATTTTTAAATTTGTCAACCGTGTATTTAAAAACGAATTCAATGTGAACAATGCTAGAATGTATTGATAATGGAATAAAACATGGTAATCATGTAGTAGAGAGTAAGCTTGCAAAAGTTTCAAATTCATTTCAAATACACCATAATTTCGAATTTTGGCAAACTGACAAAAGATTCGTTAATTTGGTCAAAAACTAACCAATAATCATGTGTCGCATGCCATAGGTCACTCAAGGAACTTTAAAATCCGTCATGACCTTTGACCTTACAGGTCGAATTTAAAAAATCGGGCTTCGTGGTGCACAGGTTCCGGTGACCAGAAAACTTTCTACGTTAACAGAATTCCAAAACAAATTCACTGCAATAGTGATATGGTGTTTACAAAACTTGACCTTCGAATAACGGTCAGGCGATTTCGAATTTTGGCAAATTGACAACATATTCGTTAATTTGGTCAAAAACTGACCTATAATCATGTGTCGCATGCCATAGGTCACTTAAGGAACTTAAAAATCCGCCGTGACCTTTGACCTTAGAGGTAGAATTTCAAAAATCGGGCTTCGTCCTGCACAGGTTCCAGTGACCAAAAACTTTTTTGCGAAAACGAAAACTGAAAATTCAATCTGGTGTTAGAGATATGACATCCACAAAAAACGACTCAGGCAAAATTAGTAGTAAGACAAGCTTACTAATAATTCAGGAAACTGTTGATGATAAAGTTTTAGTGATCCTGGAAAGGGAGTCTGGTTTCCGTCAATCCAAAAAATGTGTTTTGTTTATCTGTGTCAAATAGTAGTTTATCAATACCCAGCTAATACTTTTGCAGGATCTACTATGAATCTGAACTTGGTATTATTGTTATAACTGCACACTGTTAAATTGGAAATTGTTTGAATATTAAGCCTAACCGTTAAGAACATCTAATTGAATCACTATGATGAGATACGTGGAAGCAGTAGCTAGCATCCAAAATTAAAGGTTATTAAGCAGACGAGGTCTTCAGACCTCAGTATGCTTTCTGATATTGCTCTTCAAGTCTGTATAAGCCTTCCGTTCTTCCGTTCCTCTGCCCTTCCGTAGCGCAATTTCCTCCTAGACCAGACCAGATATTCAAAATCGGTTTTCACCGTTGGATTTCTGGTCACTAAATCTAGGTACTGGGGTACAAAAAAAGTTACCCCAGACCCCCCTTCCCCAAAATACCCCCCACATCCCAATTAACGTCAAACAATTTTAAATCACAAGTCCACCTGTTTATAGGTAATTGATGCCCCTGAGTTCAAAAATGACAGCCGTTTTTCGGTAGCTGTTCACCATTAGCCGCTAGGGGGCGAAAAGTGTAAAAATACAACATCTTCAATATCTCCACAAATCTTTAAGCTAGATAGATGAAACTCAGTCCACAGGGGTAATTAACCACGCTGATCAATATTCTGGTACCCAGGTTACCCCAAACCATCCTGATCCCCCCGGGGCAGCTCCCCACTATACTTAAATGCGCCGTAACACGGTAAAATTCAGTTTTAAGGGGTAATTAAGTAGGCTGGTCAAGACTTTGATGTCAGCATAACTCAGACCATTACTGTAGTCATATAAAATTGTCATTCTCGTCTGCTTTCCTAAGTTTACAAAAGTTTATTTAACATTAGTCTTGGTGCCCCGTACTCGTACATATTTCAAGCGAAATACCCCAAGCAGCTCAGTTCGCCATAGTTTAAATCTGAGATCAGCTGTTTGATCTGTTGACTTTGTGTACACACGACACGACATTCGGTATCAAGTCTGCTAGCTAGCGAGTGCGCGTGCGGCTAGCTATTAACTAATCTTCTTAATTAATTGATTAATCTGTGCATTTTGAATCCCCGCAAGTTCATCTTAAAGTGAAACGTGGAATGTCCTGTTTCGGGGTACGGGACAGGGACAAGGGCCATCGTCAATCGTCACCATGACAGAGGTAATATTTTGGTGATATTTTTATTTAGTTTCAATTAAGTTTTTAAATGCTCTGGAAATGGTGTTAAATAATCATATTTTAATCCTGAATGTTTTCAGTTTTAAGCGTGAAGGTTGGTAATAAAGCGATTTTATTAGGAAATGTTTTGAACCTTTTGGAGGCCATCTGCAGTGACCTGTTCCAGATCTTAACAAACGGCAAGTCTTCAACAAAACTTATTTACTGAATCAGTTAGTTAGCTAATGTTGAAAAGTTAATTATGATTATTTTTTTATTAAAAGTTGAAGTAGTGCGCTGATTTTCAAGGTGGAAGTGCGAGGAAGTTGGAGGGTCATTTTTATAACTACCATACTACCGAACAGCACCCCTGGAAACTGGAAACGTCCCTTCTGGTAAGCCAAATGGACTCTAAACTCCGTTCCGGAATTGAGTATCCCTTACTGGGGAAAATCACCAACGGACAATTGCTCAATAAGGAGGATCCCTTGACAAGACAGCTTTTTCAGAAGATTCTTAAAGGAAGGGAGGATGAGTGCTCTTTGGAATGGCGAAATTTTAAAAGGTTATCGGGGAACGACCAACTTCAATATTTTGTAATGGCTCAGGAGTTGAGCCAGGAGGAGCTTCAAGTTCGTTGCCAGATTTGTGCGGAAATTGTGTCCATTTTGAGAAAACAGTTTCCCCATTGTGTCGGCCATGTTTTTGGGAGTGTAGCCAACGGACTTGCGGATTTGGATTCAAACGTTAATCTTTCCGTTGATCTTTATGGGGACAACTACAAAACTTTAGAAGTTTTAGGGTCCAAAAAAAGCTTTAAAGCTTGTGATAACCTTCGAATCAAGATTGCCAAAGCACTGAAAAATAATCCAAACTTTAAAAAATCATGGACACTGGATTATAAAAGGTGGAACTTGACAAAACGCTTGAAGGAAGGAATATTCCGACTCCAAAAATATGAATGTAATTTTACGGTGGAACTGTCCTTTGTAAATCAATTACTTGTGCAGACCACTGATTTGCTTCAATTCTATCTGAACTACGATCCCAGGGTCAGGCACTTGATTCTATTTATTCGCTATTGGGCAAAGTTTCATGGATTATTAGGCAATGACAAGTTGACGCAGTTTGCAATCAACCTATTGGTTTTGGTATACTTGACCAAAGAGGAAATTGTACCTTCGATAATTCTCCTTCAGACTTTGGCAGAAATGCAGGGAACGAAGCTTGGAAGTCCTGAGATCACTCAAGATTGGAATGCCAACTTTTGCCAAGATCTAGAACTGATTCAGAAACATTTTACACCTTCCACTGTTCATCCCTCTAAGGAAATGTACACTAAAAACCAGGGAAGGATTATACCATGTACTGGAGTAGAGTTTTCTACTGTGATGTTCTGTCCACTTTTTGGAACTGTTTTGCCGAAAAACATAGATGCTGCTGGGGTTAATGACATTCTGGAGAAGTTGCCTCAAACAGGATTAACTGATGAGTGGAGAATGGCTCAGTGGAATTTAGGCAGAGATAGACTACATGTTAGTGCGTTAACTATTCAGGATCCATTTCTAATGAATGCCAATGTTGGAAAAAGCTGCGATGATGGTCTGTTGCAAAAGTTTGTGGAGGCTTCAGAAATGACATTGTTGATTTTGCGAAGTGGAACTAAGTCGTTGCTGGATACTTTCGGGTTCTGTGCAGGACCGCAACAAGCTACTCCAACGACGTCACTTCCAAAAGCTACTCCATCTTCTTTCAATATCACCAAAATCCCCAACAACCACCTACCCTCCACCTTAGACCCTTCCTCAACCCGGCTTCTATTCCAAACTCTTCTTCAAACCAAACAAGTTCCTGAAAAATCTCTTTCCGCAAACCAGTTCCAAAATCTATCTTGGAATGACCAACTACTCAACTTTTACCAGTGCCAGGTGCTAACTCCAGCCGAGCTTCAACTTAGAAAGCAAGACACTGACAGTATATTAGCCATTTTAAAGTCCATTCTACCCAACTGCAATGCTGCCGTTTTTGGCAGTCTACTCACTGGACTAGCGGATTCTCACTCGGACATTCACATTTCCATTTATCCCTATGGCGACAACTGCAAAACTTTGGAGGGCTGCTCTCAGGATGAAAGAAATCAAATTATTTTAAAATTTCGACAGAAGATCGCAGATTTTCTAAAACAAGCCAGGAGCCCTTATAATTTAGGTGCTTTTGTTTCTCACTTGGCGTTAGTGGGGAAAACGGTGCCACTGGTGAGATTCAAGCTAAGTCACACAAACGTTTGGGTGGACTTGTCAATCGGGAACCGGATGTCGGTGCAAAATAGCAAGCTCATTTTATTCTACTTGAATTACGATCCAAGGGTCAAGGACATCATTTTATTTCTGAGATACTGGGCCAAGTTTCATGAGTTATCAGGTTCCCTGAAGATAAAGCAATACGCCATAAGTCTCTTGGTTTTGGTTTATTTGACCAAAGAGAAGATTGTACCGTCGGTGGTGCTTCTTCAGACTTTAGCAGATATTCAGAGAATGAGTCAAGGATACTCCAAAACAATTTTGGATTGGGATTCAAGCTTCTGCTCAGACTTAAAATTGATTCATGATTATTTCAAGCCTTCGAGTGATCATCCTTCCCCGCAGGAATATTCCTGCAACAGAGCTAAATGCTTTTTGGATCTGTTCAAGGGCTTTTTTAAACTGATTAAGAAAACGGATTTTCGTAACGTTGTGGTGTGCCCTCTGTTTGGCAACATAGTGCATAAGTCGCAGTTTTATATATCTGCAATTAAAAGTTTGGAGCAGCTTCCACAGACGCAACTGACAGAATGGAGGAAGAAGCAATGGCATGTCCAACGGGGTAAAAGCTTTTTTAATGCGCTAACTATTCAGGATCCGTTTAAGTTGGACTTTAACGTGGGAAGGATTTGCTCTGAGGAGAATTTGGATAGATTTGTAAGAGCGAGCAAGGCTACTCTGGAGATTTTGGAGGGAGAACTAGGGTCATCGCTGGATTTGTTTGTAAAATTGCCGAGGATAGAGAAAATCATGAAAGCTGGTCAAGAATCAGTGACGCCAAAATTATCTCAAGTTACCCAGGTACCTACAAAACCTTCTCTAAATACCCCAGTGCTTCCAAACGCTAGATTTTCATCGATGTCTCAAGTTGTTCCGGTACTACCACAAACGGCTCCAACATCTCCAAAACCGTCAACTTCTTTTTGTCAAAAACCAGCCTTAGCCGTTGCACCCATGAAAGCCATAAGTGCTTCACAAATCCCCACGCAAGATCATTATTCCAAAGACATTTCAACAGCATCTCTTGATGAAGCTCATCAACTTGCTCTAGAGATTCTCACCGAATTAGGAGGGCACTCAACCGCATCCTGTAGTTCTCCCTCTGCCCGCAAAATAGAATTCCCAATGGAACGCAGTTTTATTGTCAAGTACATGACTTATCTTTACAATCACGAAATCATAAAGCTGGGTCATCCGTTTGGCAAACAGCAACTAAAGTGGCAGTTGACCACTCTCTGGAGAAATCTGGCTACTGACTTTCTCGACGTGTTTTTTGAAAGTGGACTGAATCTGAACGTGAAATACGTTACTACGGCGGATGTAAGAACTTCTGAACTTTTAAATGCTGCTGATAGCCAAGAAGCTTGGGAGGAAAATCTTTTGGATAATGAAATGTTTACCCAATTAAACCAGAACAAGAGCCTATTTCTTTCTGAAGAAACTCAAGAACAAGAAATCTCAGAAGAGTTGGGAACCAAATTAAGGGAAAATCTGAAAAAATTAGTGCTTCCTCCTCAGAAAATACTTTATAAGGGGATCAGCGTGCAAGTTGATTATCCATTTTGGGAGAAAGTTGAACTGGGAAAGAACTCCAAAAGAATCAAACCATTTGAAATTCACGTGCTGGTCAAGCTAAAGGCTTTGAGGAATAAGTGGAGTGAGTGCGTACCTCCAACAATCGCCTTTGTAATTCAGGTAATTTTATTTGAAATTCAAAATAAAGTAAGAAAAGTTTTTGAATATTTCTAAAAACTGATTTTGGTACATTTTACAGAATGGAAACTCTGAAACAAACCAGCTGGCAATTAATGGATTGATTGCAGCCTTAAAAGATCAGTTGCCGGCTTATCTGGAGTATCAGTTAGAACAGTGGTTACAAGATGGAGGTGATTGGAATGTGAAATGAAGCGATGTTAAGATAACTCAAAGTTCAAGCTATTCTAGATGATCCTGTCATAGTGGAAGTACACAATTTCCTTATATTCTACAGCTTAGTTATTTTATTTTATTGCAAGTATCTGCCTTAAAACGATCTTGTACATTTTGACATAAATCTAAGATGTACTAATGCAATTTGTGTTAAAGTATAAAGTATCCTTTAAGTTTATACAAGTTTTGTAAAGTTAATAAATGATTCCTTTTTTCCTTACGTAAAGTTTGTCAGATGTGTATTTAAAAACGAATTCAAGGCTACTAATGCTGGAATGTATTGGTAATCGATGACAACTACAAAAAATTAGCTATTTTAAGCATGACTAAACTCACTAAACGATACATTATCTGGATAAAATCAAGTTTAAACCCAATTTATAGTGTTTTTATTTCTAAAAAATATCATCCTGAATTCTTTGAAAGTTTAAATTATATGGAAAAGGGTAAATTTATATATACCTAGTATATGGGAAAGGGTAATATTGACAGATTTTATATGAAAAGGATTGCCAATTTTATATGATACTAGCAGCCCGCCCGTTGGATTTTAATAGACTTTCATAAGCTATTAGAATTTTACATAATTTACTCGAGTTCACTTGCTCGCAGTTTTCTGTTATCTTAGGTGACTTAGGTCATTTGCTTGTTCCATAAGCTTATCACTGGAATCTTAATATCAGCCCCGCTAGTTAACCCTCCTTTAAGAACCTCACTCCCTGTCCAAATCTCCAAATAACTCAATGAAAACCCCATTTCCTGACTCAAATACCAAGTAACCCACTGCAAACTCCAATATCTGCAGCTCCACTAAAATCTTTACTCCATGATTGTGACACCAATTAAATTACTGAAGACTTGATCTGGATGTAATGCCAGTTAACTCACTGAATACCCCATTATCTAACAACAACTCTAAAAAGTAAGTCCAAGAAATCAGATTTTGCATATATACTTTATGTATGCGACATAAAGATACATTTACAATCACATTTTGTAAAATTGCAACATTTCCAGAGCATATTTTGCAATGTGCGTACGTGCTTACTGCATCATGTTCATAATGTAGATGTGGAGAATGCGCATCACAATCTCAATAGAGTCATGTGTATTTTGACTCCACCCCTCGAAATGCTCCTCTGGAAAAACCGTTAAAATAAACAATTCAGAGGCAAAAAATCGAAAAAAGGGCTCTGTTGCGGAGTTAAGTAGGCGATTGACGATGGATTGCGACATTTTTCAAGGTTTAAAGCCCTGTAA
The DNA here is from genome assembly GCA_029691765.1 of Entomobrya proxima. Lineage (NCBI taxonomy): Eukaryota > Metazoa > Arthropoda > Collembola > Entomobryomorpha > Entomobryidae > Entomobrya > Entomobrya proxima. Next base: position 41,880,083 of record CM056172.1, read on the forward strand.
CAATTTCAGAAATTGTACCTTCAGGAACCTGTCAAACCTCCCTTTAAAATACATTAGTAGCCTATCCCCTCCATACTTGGTGTTCGCAAATTAATCAACTAACCGTTGACTAATCACTCTAAAAGCTCGTGCCTTGATGCCAGATGCGAGGAAAATCAAAATGAACACACGCACACTCGCGACCAACAATCAATTCCACAAAAAAACCTTTCCCCTTTTATTAACACAAAAATCGAATAAAAATCACAACTCAATTTGTAATGAACTCAATTTCAAACTACTGAAAAACTCAATTTAACTGAATAATCAAGGTAAAAAAAGGTGGAAACCTATTTCTCTTTTCTCAAAGAAAATCTCTCAATCAAAAATTGATCTCACTCCGCTTCTCAATAATAATCTCTTCTCTGTACACTCCTACTCTCTACTTGCAACTTTTTCGTCTTGAAAATTCGGGAATAAAATCGGTCCGTTTCTCCCTGCGCTGCTGCAATGCAATGCTGCTCACCACCGCTCATCCGCTGCACTCTGAAAAGAAAGGGTTGCATGTTCACACTTTAAAATCTACAAAAAACTGTATCTATCCGAATAACCCCATAAAATCAATGAGAGTTTTCTTTCACTTGGGGTACCAACTTTATATATATGATATGAAAATGGGTTATATAGATTTTATATGGGAAAGGGTAAATTTATATATGGTATTTGGAAAAGGGTTATGTATGCGTTGCGGTAGCGAGAAATAGATAAGAAGCAAAGAGAATGAGATAAGGCTGGTGCTGGAAAGAGATAAGAATGCTGCTGGAATTCCATACATTCTAACGCGCGTACCATTATATAGATTTTCCATTATAATGGACTTGCGTGGTCAGATTTTTTATAATAAAACTCAGGTGAGAGGTCAAGATTAATTGATCCATTCATTAACAAATGTATGAGCGACTTGCCTGTATGAGTATTTTATAACTACTAATATAAATATTATACGTTACGTGGGTGATGTTACATATAAATATTACTGTTAATTTATATTGAAGTTGCAAGTGGTTAATTTATAAGGAAACTTAAATTACCTAAAGTTAATGACCTTTAGGTCATTCAATGAAGTTAACTGCTGAAAAAACACGATCTAGACTGTGAGCTGTATAGCATCATTGGTTGCAAAGTACCCCACAAGCTCAGCACGCCATGGTTTAAACCCGACATCAGCTGTTGGATCTGCTAGCTTTGTGTACACACGTCACTCACTCACTCGGCTTAATTGACTGATTAATCTGTGCATTTTAAATCCCTAGAACTTCAATTTGTATTCAGAGGTCTCTGAACTGGACATTTCTAAATGTCCAGTTTTGGGGGACGTGGATAGTGACATCGTAAATCTTCACCAGTAAGAGTGACCTGTTGCGGATAGATCGGTCGCAGATTACGGTTACGAAGGTAAACCTTCCTTAAGATAAACATTTTACCTGGCTGGAAATGAACTTAATTAATAATTAATTATCCGGTTAAATTCTAGTTTCATCTATCTGGAGAAGGAAATGCCGGGAAGATGGAGGGTCCTTTTTACTACTACCAGGCACCGCCCCTGCAAAACTCCAAGCTGGTAAGACAAATGGATGCTAAAATCCGCTCCGGAATTGAGTTCCCATCACTGGGGAAAATCACCAATGGACAACTTATTGTCAAGGATGAACCCTTGACTAGACAGCTATTTCAGAAGATTCTTGAAGGAAAGGAGGATGAGTGCTCTTTGGAATGGCGAAATTTTGAATGGTTATCATGGAACGACCAACTTCAATACTTTGTAATGTCTCAAGAGTTAACCCAGGAGGAGCTTCAACTTCGGTGGCAAGTTTGTGTAGACATTCTAACCATTTTAAGGACATCGCTGCTAAGCTCTGAGTGTGACGCCCAAGTTTTTGGAAGCTTGTTTATTGGACTGGCGGGTCCTCACTCGGGCATTGACATTTGCATTGATCCTCAGGGGGACAACTGTAAAGCTTTGGAGCAAGTTACTGAAGAAAAAAGCCAAGTTATTATTAACGATATTCGCAGGAAGATAACCAAGGCATTGCTGAAATCCCGTAGTCCTCATCTTTCGGGTTATTTTGTTTCGAAATTGGAATTAGTCAGAATGAACATGTCTTGGGCTTTGATGGGATTCCAGTTAAATCATTTCAATTTGAATGTTAACCTGTCAGTTGGAAATCGGTTGTTGGTACAAACCAGCAGGCTACTGAAGTTTTACCTGAACTACGATCCAAGAGTTAGGCACTTGATTATATTTCTTCGCTATTGGACCAAGTTTCATGGGTTATCTGGTACTGATAAGCTGAATCCTTACGCAATTAGTTTGCTGGTTATAGTTTACCTTGCCAATAAAAAGATTGTGCCGTCGATTATTCAGCTTCAAAGTTTGGCAGATCCCGACATGATTCAGGGCTGGGATGCAAGTTTCTGCGAAGACCTGGAGCTTATCAATAAAAACTTCAAGCCTTCGGGTTATCGATTGTCAAAGGAAATGTATTCTGAGAATGAAGGACAGAATTTTCTAAATCTGCTTGCGGGATTCTTCAAAATGATCTCAAAGACAGATTTCGCCTCGGTGGTGGTAAGCCCTCAGCTTGGGAAAATTGTGCCAAGAATGGGAATGGACAGGGTTGGATTAACAATGATAAGCAAACTGCGATACACCCCGTTAACTGAATGGAGATGGGATCAATGGGAAGTCAATCGAACTGAAAAGTTTTGTAGTGCTCTCAGCATTCAGGATCCGTTTAATTTGGACATGAACGTAACAGAAATGTGTGAACAGAAGACATTGGACAAGTTTGTAGATGCAAGCAAGGCTACCCTAAAGATTTTGGAAGGTGGTACTTTGTCGTTGTTGGATTTGTTTGTTCGAGATAAAAAAAACTTGGGAGAACGTCATGTTCCAAGGGCAAGGGTGGTGGGTGTTCAGCATTTGAAGATAACTTCAGTTACGAGAGTGGTTATTACAAAGGATACACCTTATCGGAACACAAGTCGCAAGAAGAACAGCCAAAGCCAAAAACCGGAAGCTCACGTTACTTCAAGTCAAGTGAAAGCTACACCTAAGGTGAAACTGGACGTTGCTCAGAAGGTGACAGTTCCACAGAATTCAAAAGCTAAACAGAAGATTGCTAAGGCATCTAGTACTGTTCCTGCAAAATCTACAGAAGCTCCTTCAAATGTCACTCCAACTTCCGGTTCCTCAAAAGCAACTTCGATTCCTCTCAAGAAAGAGGAGCTGCGTGAAATGAATTTTGTACAACTGAGAAGCTTCCCCATTTTGTATAGCTCTGGGTAAGGTTTTCTAATAAGAATATTTAAAAAATGAAGCAATAGTCTAATATTTTGTGTCTTATCATTCAAATAGTGTCCAAATTGCAACAGCAAATGAAATCACACCGAAAGATGAACCGAAACCGAAATCCAATATTTTAAATCCCACCAAGACCAAGTCAGAATCAGAAATTACCCTTTTATTCCCACGGATTCTCCAGGAGGGATTATTTTCTATAGACATGGACACGGATGGATTCAGAATGATGTCAATAATTGACCAGCTTTCCCATTTTACTCAATCCCTGGGTTTATCCCAAGAAGACATCGAAACTCGTTGTCGGGCATGTGCGGATATTGTGTTCACTTTGAGCAGGACAGAATTTCCCGAGTGTGACGCCAATCTTTTTGGAAGTTTGTTTTGTTCGCTAGCGGATTCACACTCGAACGTTAATCTGTCCTTCGATCCTTATGGGGACAACTACAAAACTCTGGAAGCCTTAAATCCCAAAGAAAACTCTAAAGTTTGTGAAGACCTTCGGAACAAAGTTGCCAAAGTACTAAAGCAAAACAATTCATTTAAAGTGGTTGGTGGAACCTGGAAATTGACAAAACACAGGAAGATAGCTTTGTTGCAAATCAAACGACAGGATTGGGATTTTACGGTGGAATTGTCCATTGGAAACTGGGCATCTGTGCAGACCTCCAGACTGCTTCGATTCTACCTTGACTACGATCCAAGGGTCAAGCACTTGATTCAGTTTCTCCGTTACTGGACCAAGTTTCATGGTTTGGTGGATAAGGAAAAGCTAAATCCGCTGGTTGTCGACTTGGTAGCTGTGGTGTACCTGACCAAGGAGAAAATTTTGCCCTCGGTAATTCTTCTACAAACTTTAGCGGAAATGCACGGAACGAACTCTGAAAGTACTGTGAAGCTTCCGGCGTTTGGTACAAGCTTTTGTGTAGATCTGGAACTTATCCAGGAACATTTTAAACCTTCTCCTGTTCATCCTTCTAACGAAATGTACACTAAAAACCAGGGAAAATACTTTTTGGACCTGCTCTCGGGATTTTTTGAAATGATCAGTGGAACAGAGTTTGGTTCCGTGATATTCTGTCCACTTTTTGGAAGTGTTTTGCCAAAAAAGATAAAGGATGCTAGTGCTAGGCTCAGTGATATTTTGGAAAAGTTACCCCAGACGCCGTTAACTGAATGGAAAAAGGCTCAATGGATTTCAGGCAGAGATAAACTATATTTCAGTGCGCTTACTATTCAAGATCCATTCATAATGGATGTCAATGTAGGAAAAAACTGGGATAAGGATCATTTGAAAAAGTTTGTGGAGGCTTCAGAGAAAACACGTTATTGCCAAGAGGCTCCTCCTCCAGCTTTGGAAAGGTCTCTACTTGCCTGTCAAATGGATCCTGAGCTCCGTTCTGGAATCAAGTTCACTTCATCTTGCAACTTATTCCAAAATGTCCAGCCGGTGGTAAAGAACAATTCCAAAACTGCGCTTTTATTCCAGCAGCTTCTTCACGAAATGAAGGGGGATGTTTTTATGCGTCGATTCCGAAAACTTCCCTTAAACAACCAATTCTCCCGTTTTATTCAGTCGCAAATGTCGTCCACAGAAAAGTTTATTCGAATTCGTTGGCAAGTTTGCGTGAAAACCCTTTCCATTTTACGCAAAAGCTTTCCAAGATGTGACGCCTGTGTGTTTGGAAGTCTGGCTAATGGGCTTGCGGATGAACACTCGAACATTGATCTTCTCTTTGATCCTCATGGGGACAATTACAAAGCCATAGAAACTTTAAGTTTTGAACAGGCTGATGGTCTTCGCTTACAAGTTGCTGAAACCCTGGAAAAATACGAAGGGGAAAGTACCTACCTCCAGCAGACATTCAGTTCATTCCAGTACAAAACGTGGAAATTGACACGTGGTGTGCTTCGAAAAGTTACTGTGTTGCAGATTAAGTTTGCCAAATTGGGTTTTACGTTGGATCTATGCATTGGAAATCGGTTATTTGTCCGGAACACTAAATTGCTCCACTTTTACCTTAATTACGATTCCAGGGTAAAGCACTTGATTCTATTTCTTCGCTATTGGGCCAAGTTTCATGGATTGATAGGAAACGACATGTTGAAACAATATGTAATCAACCTGTTAGCTTTGGTGTACCTGACCAAGGAGAAAATTGTACCTTCAGTTATTCTCCTGCAGACTTTGGCGGATTTGCAACGAACTTTGGTAGGCATTCAGGGAATGTCAAGCCAAGCAAAATTTGGGGTTCCTGAAATGATTCAAGGTTATGATTATGATGCCAGCTTTTGTGAGGATCTGCAGCTTATCCAGAAATATTTCAAACCATCCACTGTTCATCCTTCCAAGGAAATGTACGCTGAAAACCAGGGAGAATATTTTCTGGATCTGCTATCGGGATTTTTGGAAATGATTACAGGAACAGAGTTTTCTTCTGAGATGTTCTGTCCACTTTTTGGAACAATTTTACCTAGAGAAGCAACACGTGCCAGTGGGATGGCTAATGACATTCTTGATAAGGTGCCCCAAACACGACTCACTGATTGGAGGAGGTCACAGTGGCATGGGGAAAGGAACAAGTTTTTTACTACGTTAACCATTCAGGATCCATTCCAACTGGATGTTAACGTGGGAAGACACTGCAGTCATGAAACTTTGAAAAAGTTTCGGGAGACTTCAGCGAAGACTTTGAAGATTTTACGAGGTGGATCTAAGTCGTTGCTAGATATTTTCGGGTTCTGTCCAGCAGCTACTGCAACAGTTGTAGCGCCTCCAAAACCTACTCCAGCGTTAACAGTACCTCCAAAAGCAATTCTAACAACCAAATCCAAATCAAAACCACAAGTTACTCCAACGACGTCAACTCCAAAGGCCACTCCAACGACGTCACTTCCAAAAGCTACTCCAACGACGTTACCTCCAAAAGCTACTTCAATACCAACTCCTCCTCCTTTCAATATCGCTAAAATCCCCAGCGACAATTCAACCTTCAGCCCAGAATCCTCCCCATTCCGACTTTTGTTCCAAACTCTTCATCAGACCAAGCAAGTTCCTGAAAAATCTCTTTCCGCAAACCAGTTCCAAAATCTACCTTGGAACGACCAACTGCTCAAGTTTTACAAATGCCAAGAACTAGCTTTACCCGAGCTTCAGCTTCGAATGCAAGACATTGACATTATATTAACCATTTTGAAGTCCATTCTACCCAACTGCAATGCTGCCATTTTTGGCAGTCTGCTCACTGGATTAGCGGATACCTCTTCCGACACTGACATTTCCATTGATCCCTATGGCGACAACTGCAAAACTTTGGAGAGCTACTCCCAGAAAGAAAGAAGCCAAATTATTCTTAAATTTCGTCAGGAAATCGCAGAGATTCTTAAACAAGCCAGGAGCCCTTATCATTTAGGAGCTTTTGTTTGTCACATGGAGTTACTGGGGAAAACGGTGCCACTGGTGAGATTCAAGCTAAGTCACAATAACGTCTGGGTGGACTTGTCAATCGGGAACCGGATGTCGGTGCAAAATAGCAAGTTGATTTTATTCTACCTAAATTACGATCCAAGGGTCAAGGACATGATTCTGTTTTTGCGCTATTGGGCCAAGTTTCATGAGCTATCCGGTTCCCTGAAGATAAAGCAATACGCGATAAGTCTCCTGGTTTTAGTTTATTTGACACAAGAAAAGATTATACCGTCGGTGGTGCTACTTCAGACTTTAGCAGATATTCAGAGAATGAGTCAAGAGTACTCCAAAACCAATTTGGATTGGGATTCAAGCTTTTGTTCAGACTTGGATTTGATTCATGATTATTTCAAGCCTTCGAACGAGCATCCTTCCCAGCAGGAATATTCCAGCAATAGAGCTAAATGGTTTTTAGAACTGCTCAAGGGATTCTTTGAAACGGTTAAGAAAACGGATTTCCTAAATGTTGTGGTGTGCCCTCTGTTTGGAAAGATTGTGTATAAGTCAAAGATTTACACAATGGCAATTAAGAGTTTGGAACAGCTTCCACAGACACAGTTAACTAAATGGAGGAAAAAGCAGTGGCAAGTCCAACCGGGCTGGCGCAAAAGGTTTGACCAAGCGCTAACTATACAAGATCCGTTTAAGCTGGATTTCAACGTGGCGAAGATTTGCTCTAAAAAAACTTTGGACAGATTTGTGAGGATGAGTATGGATACTCTGAAAATTTTGAAGGGAGGACCGGGGTCATTGTTGGATTTGTTTGTGGAACTGCCGAGATTTGAGAAGGCCAAAAAAGGTACTGCAGAAGAAGTGACGCCAAATTCATCTCAAGTTACCCAGGTGCCTACAAAACATGCACAAGCTACTCCGTTACCTACGAAACCTGAAGCTACTCTGGTGCCTTCAAAAGCTTCTCAATCTACCCAAGTGCTTCCAGACGCTCGATCTTCATCGATGTCGCCACAACCTCAAGTTGTTCCGGTAGTACCGCAAACGGCTGCTCCAACATCTCCAAAACCGTCCACTTCTATTCACCAAGAACCAGCCTTAGCCGTTGCACCCACGAAAGCCTTAAGTACTTCACAAATCCCCACTCAAGATCATTCCAATGCCATTTTGACAGCATCTCTTCATGAAGCCCATCAACTTGCTCAAGAGATTCTCACCGAATTAGGAGGACACTCCATCGCATCCTCCAATTCTCTCTCTGCTCGCAAAATAGAATTCCAAATGGAACGCAGTTTTGTTACCAAATACGTGACTTATCTTTACAACCACGGGATTATAAAGCTGGGTCACCCGTTTCTCAAGCAGCAGCTAAAATGGCAATTGACAACTGTCTGGAGAAATCTGGCTATTGATTTTCTCGACGGTTTTTTCGAAAGTGAATTGAATTTGAAGGTGAAGTACGTTACTACGGCGGATGTAACAACTTCTGAACTTTTAATTTCTGCTGTTAGCCAAGAAGCTTGGGAGGAATCTCTTTTGGATAATGAAATGTTTTCCCAATTGCAATTGAAGCAGAACAAGAATCCTTTTCATTCTAAAGAAAGCACAGAAAAAACGGGAACCAAACTAATGGAAAATATGAAGAATTTAGCGCTCCCTCCGCAGAAAATACTTTATAAGGGGATCAGCGTGCAAGTGGATTATCCATTTTGGGAGAAAATTGAAAAGGAAACGAAATCCAAAAAGACTTCACCATTTGAAATTCACGTGCTGGTCAGACTGAAAGCTTGGATGAATAAGTGGAATGAGTGCGTACCTCCAACAATCGCCTTTGTAATTCAGGTAATATTTGACATTTAAAATAAATTCAGAAAAGTTTACGAATATTTTCTATTAAACTGATTTTGGTACAGAATGGAAACCCTGAAAGAAACCAAGAACTGGCTTTTAATGGATTGATTGCAGCCTTAAAAGATCAGTTCCCGGCTTATCTGGAGTATCAGTTAGAACAATGGTTAGAAGATGGAGGTGATTGGGGTGAGAAATTAAGCAATGGTAAGATAACTAACTCTAAGTCCAACCTAGTCCTAGATGATCCTGCCATAGTAGAAGTTTACAATTTCCTTATATTATACAGCTTAGTCGTTTTATTTTATTGTAGCAAGTATCTGTCTTAAAACCATCTTGTACATTTTGACATAAATCTAAGATGTAATGCAATTTGTGTTAAAGTATATAAAGTATACTTTAAGTTTATATAAGTTTTGTAAAATTAATAAATGATTCCTTTTTTCCTTACGTAAAGTTTGTCCGGTGTGTATTTAAAAACGAATTCAAGGCTACTAATGCTGGAATGTATTGGTAATGGACTAGAACAGAAAACTGCTGAAGACCGAAGTTTTAACCGACCGACCGAACCGAAGTTTTAATGCTCCTAGCCAGGAAATCTGGCTACCGTCAGTCGATTGCAAAATGTGGTTTGTTTTGTGTGTTTTATGAACTAATTGCTCACCCATCCACTTAACTGATTCGCAAACATTTACACAAAAACTTTGCAATTTATTAGTTAATTCGGCTAATGATATGACGATTGTTGCATAAAATGATACAAAGGATGACAACTACAAAAATTATGCATTTCAGAGAAAACCCGCAAACTATTTTAAGCATGAGTAAACCATACATTTTCCGTAGCATACCAAACCGCATAATCCTGAAAACTTACCTCCTGAAATATAATTTTGACAAGAAAAGATTACAATTTAAAATTAGTGGGTGGTTTATAGTACGTTAATGTAAATGTTAGTTTCCCTAAGACTTTGGTTGATAGCCAAATGTAGGGCAACTTTGATTTATTTAATTGCTCATTTATCTTAAAAACAAATTTCTACATTATCTTTTAATTTCACTAAAACTATAACTTTAGTATGTCTTACATAGTTAAACATCAAGAAAACATATCGTCTCTGTATACAATTTTCAATTGCAAATGATATAATTGCAGCTGCTAGTCCCGCCAGAAGCAAGGCAAATATAACAATCACATTGCCATATAGAGATGCACTTTTAACATCAACATTTGAATTAAGTTTTAAATTTTCCATGCCAACTTTGGTTAGCCATTGTGGAATCCCTCCTCCATTCAATCCATTTATTCTAAACAATGTTTGCATTGAAGCAATACCCGAAATGCTTATGGCTAATTTGAATGATGCATATATTTCAGACCCAACAGAAACTAGGTTTCTTCCTAATAGACTTAATCGTTTAGCGTATTCGTGGGCTAAATATTCGGGAAACACAAACGCTTTCTTATTGCATGCCAGTATATCCTGGAAATACCATTCTTTCTCTTTTTCGTGAAATCTGCGTTTGATTAGGGTATTTAATCGATACATTAATTCTCTATTTTCTCTTTGCGGTAGATCACCCATCGTATACAGAGGTTGTAGCATTTCTAGAATATCAGTTAGCCCTCTTTCTACATTTGGATGAATACGAGAATGCGTATTAAGTTTGTGTAAAGCAATCATAGTTGCTTCTTCTTTGTTGGGAGTGATTCCACTGTCATCTTTGTAATCATCCGGCAACAACATCATCATGGCAACATCTTTTCCCATCGTTTCAGTGTTAGCAGAAGCGCTGGGCCAATAAAAATCTCGGTTCCAAGTAAAAATACGGACGGTACTATTGTCCACTTTAGTAAATTCGACTTGAGCGCCAGAAATGTCAAGGTTGAAATAAAGACTAGTAACTCGGCTATAAATTGAAAATCCATCCGTAACTAAATGTTCCAGTTGTTTGTACAAAATTGGAGCCCTTGGCAAGATCATGTCGTATACGTTATCGTTTTTATACGCGTTGCTGATTACAAGTCCACTCATAAACAGGCCTGAAAATAGCATACGGAATATGGGGTTCTTTTCCATGTACGTTTGAAAGGGGTCTCCTTGCTCAAGAAATATTTTAACCACTCTAAACACTGTGTCTAGACACTTGTGAGAATGTTTAAACGTTGAAAAAGTACCTCTAATAGTCATCGCGTAAATGCCAATGCAACAAACTAAGTATATCCATACATATACATCAAACACGTTCACAAATGCTTCAAATGGAAACTTTCTCAGTCCTCGTTGCCCACAAGAAAGAATTCGTAACCTAGCCAAGTGGTTTTCAATTTCAAACTGCTGACTTGGGATAAAGCTTAAAGGACGTATTTCTGTAACACTCACACGAGAAGACATTTCATTCTGGACTACACTCAGACACATCGAAGGATCTACAGAGATTTTACTCCAACCAAGCCTTTCATCGTAAAAACATTTGTAACATTTATAACATTTGTAACAAGTATTTTCTTCCCGAAAGTACCAAGTTGTATTTGGCAGAGTTAGAAGAATTAGATTAACCAATTTAAAAATAAAACGTTCATCTGTACTAAAATCCTGCCTCAAAACGTGTATTGTTGTACACGAGTTTAACAGGTGCTTTACAAAGTCCTCATGGCCTGTTGCCACAAGCAATGATAATAATAAAAAACTATCCGACTCAGTGTTTGCAATTTCCAACATGCTAATCAAATACGTACGATTAGTGTTTAAGAAATTTCCAAGTGATAATGACTTGTATTTTAGTCCGTCGTCCGTCCGTTTTAGACTTGATAATGAATTGTACGACGTTACAACATTTATTTGCGCAGCAGTTCGACTTGAAATGTTTACTACTACAGTTAGAAATACCAGTTCGGTTTCAATATATTGTTGTTGATATGGATTAGTCATTTGGGGTAACATGGCTTTAATAAGTATGTGAAACGCGTGTTCAAACTCTTCCATTATACAGTTTTCAAGAGGAATTAGAATATGAAATGCAGGCGACGCCAACAAATCCAAAGCTCTATTAGAGTTCCGTTCAAAGTTTATCTTGTCCCATGCGTATGCAATAGAAAGCGTAACAAACAAATGAATTTGAATTCTTCCCTCCCATGGTCGTGAAATAAGCTGCTTTTGGACTAAATTATTTCCAAATGATCCAGCTTTATTAGCAAAATCTATAAAGGTTGTTTGTTTGCTTGGTTTACCCGAAACTTTTATTACAATTGGATGTTGCGTCTCTTTAATATCCGCGTGTACATAGTTTACTACTGAAATGAATAAATTGTTTTTCTGCACAAGTGGTCTAAGAATGCTGTCCAGGTTTTCAATACGATAACGGGCTCTGTATTGCGCTTGGTAATATTCATGAAAATATCTGAAAGTTTTAGGTTGTACCAAGGTGCAGGCTTGTTTCATGGAGTAACCGAGTTTAAACTCAATTGCAGCGAAAATACAGGTCAAAACGAAAATATTTAAATACGACATGTTTGTATTGGTTTTTATTTAAAAGAAAAAATATGAATTTTAAAGCTTCAAAAATATTTACGTAGTGAAGCAGAAGTAAGGCAACGAGCAAAGTGTTATAGATTACACACGGTGTCTTTGATAAAGTAAAATAAAAGACGTGGCACAACTTCCTGGAGAGAATAATGCTTTTAGCTAATAAAGCTTTGAATATTTTATATGTTTGCTTTAGCATATTTTAAACTAAAGCGTCAAACGTTTAATTATATTAGCAACTCAACTAAGAGAAACGCTTTACATTTAATGCTTTCCCTTTAGCAACTAACTATTTAAACAGCTATCAGCAACGTGAATAAAAGGCTTTCTGTTATTATTAATTCGGCCTGTTTAATAATTCATAAGTTAGAGTCATACGACATGGCAACGCTTTCAACCCCTATATATATTATAGGGTCTTTTTACATATCAGTATGAATTTTTGTCAAAAAGACCGAACGATTGTCAATCATAAACTTGAAAGTACTGATTGCCATTTTTATTCAAACACCTCCGGTATATTTAAAGCACTTTAGGAATATCATTTTGGCTTAGGAAAACGTTCATCCCATTTTATATTGTTATCTCATTGTGTGTGAAATGTTTTCTTTAAAACACAGAAATTGTAACCAAACCAAAAATATATTTAAACACTAAAGCTTTCACAAAAACTCTACATTACCTAGGTATTAAAAAATGCATTTTTCCCATTTTCTACATTACATTATACTTGTACTTTATGCGTAGTGGAAGTCAAGCCAGAATGGAAACAAGAGATGTTTTATATGCACCGTTTAGTTGGCCTATCGGAGAGAATCAAAAGGACCAACATTCATAGTAGATGCTAAGGTACCTACGCACTTTTTTATGTACCCAACTATGGAAAATGTATACACGTTCCAATACCCATCACGTTAAAATGCTTCAGTATTCAGCTGTCTCTGTAGCATTCACCAACATATCTCGTTTCACCAACATTTTACTCCGCATCTCCGAAGCTATAAGAACGATGTAATTTTCGCATTCCTTGATATTTTCCCTTTAACTTTTAAAATTCGAAAAAAAAAACACTATTAGTAAAAATGGCTACTGAAATCAAATCTGAGTTATTGGATACTCCAGCAATATTCGTAGAAGAAGGGGAACAAGTTCCAGATTTTCTAGAATTAGAACAAGAATCGTTACAACTTCAATGTTTGGTTTGCCAAAAGGTCGTATCCGAACCTGGTGCTCTGTGCAATCATTCATCTGATATCTCACAAAATCTGAATCCTCAAAATCAACCCAAGCCAAAAGAAAAAAGCCGTTCTACTAAATCGTCTGAAGATGACGACAAGCCGTACAAGTGCCAATATTGTCCAAAAACGTTTAGCTATCTATCAAATCGTCGTGCGCATCACAAAAAACACACCGGAGACAAACGCCACAAATGTGATTATTGTGAAAAACGATTTGTTCACCGCTGCACCCTCAAAATCCATTTAAGAAAACACACCGGCGAAAAGCCCTACGTTTGCATATTTTGCAATAAAGGCTTGGGAACTCCAGGCAATCTCCAAATTCATACATGGACACATATCGGGGAGAAGCCTAACGAATGTCACATTTGTGGACGGGGTTTTGCAGATCACTCCGCAAGAAAACGTCACGTAGAAAGTCATACCGGCTCACTTCCGGTTCGCTACACTTGTAACTACTGCGATAAAAAGTTTGACCACAAGGGTCACTACCACATTCATTTAAGGGTACATACCAAAGAGAAGCCCTACAAGTGCGAACTATGTCCGAATAAAAGCTACACGCAAAAAGCTCACGTGCGAAACCACATGCGTACATTTCATCAAGGAGAACGTTCATTTCACTGCAAATTTTGTTCAAAGCAATTTGCTACCAACAGTCAACTTCACAAACACGTAGTTTCTATTCATACACGGGCTGACGAGAAAAATCACAAGTGCGACATTTGTGGGGAAGGCTTCAAATATCTGGGCACTTTGCAGCGTCACAAATTGATGGCACATGAAGGAGTAAAGCCTTACAAATGTCAATATTGCAGCAAAGCCTTTTTTGCCCAGGGTTGTTTGCGAAAGCATGTAAAAGCTGTTCATTTAAAGATTCGCAAACATGTTTGCATATTTTGCACAAGGGCATATTCCAATAAAGGACCCTTAAACACCCACATTCGAACACATATTCAAGAGCGACATTGGTATTGTGAAACTTGTGGAAAAGGTTTTTTCTGTAGACAGGATATGGAAAGGCATTCATTGAGACATGTGGATATAAAGTTTTACGAATGTCTATTTTGTGGAGGAATGTGGAAATTAAAACCAAGTCATGACATGCACTTAAGAAGGCATTTGGGAGAAAAGACGCTGATTTGCAAGCAGTGTGGATACGAATCCCTGACAAGAGAAAATCGGGAAAGGCATTTGATTAAGGAACATGGCAAAGAAAAGACCAGGGCTTGTCCATTGTGCGACAAGAAATTTGCTGGTATTGGTGGTGTCAACCAGCATTTGAAACAAATACATTATAATACCAACAGGAAGATAAATCCGCATGAATTTCTTCAGCAAAAAGGGAAAGGAATTCAGTGCATTTTCTGTGGAGAAAGATATGCGAATAAGGACAATTATGAAAATCATACAAGAAAACATGCTGAAGAGAAAGTGGTGTTTTGTAAGGAGTGTGGATTTGAAACTCACTCAAAGGAACAGAGGGAATATCATTTGGTTAATGAGCATGGAAAGGAAAAGCAGTATTCGTGTTCAGTTTGTGGAAGTAGATTTATTGATAATAGAGCAGTGCAAAGACATTTAAAAGGAGTGCATAATAAATAAGAAAATTGCTGACGAAAAAAATGTTTACAATGCTGAAATGCTTTGTACTGATTATACAGGATTATTATTATGTACTGAACTTATTACTGATTTGTAACTGAGTTTTTCTATACAATTTAAGATAAGATTGCCGATTGTGTTGAAATGTGCGGTCATTAAAACGCTGCTCTGCTCCATAATATTTTTTAAAATATGCTTAATGCAAGACCATACAAACTAAAATGTATAGTAATATAGTAATAAAATAAATGATTTAACTATAGTTTAAAGATAAGTATAGAAAAACTATAGAAATGCGCTAGCACATTTCAAGTGAAAGTTTCGAATTTGGCTAATGCTATTTTGTTTAAAATATACATAGTATGCAGTGTATGAATAAGATAAGTGTTTCAGGAGAAAATATATTTTGATAAAATCAACTTGTCTATTATTTAATTTCAAAATACCAAGTGTTTTGGTAAATACATTATACAGTAAACTGACTATTTCTAGAATTAAATTCAATATTAAAATGTTCTGGTATTCTGCATTACTATATAGTTCAAGAAGAACCATGATGCATTTTGAGTATGGTTACTGGTTACAATATACAATATACTATTATGTTAACAATTTATAATTTCATGAGAAATGAATGGGCTTCACGGATGCAGGTATAAGTAGTGACTCAAGCTTTCGAAATTTTACTAATTTCTTCGTCAGGAGTAAATTACAAAGCAAAAGAAAGAAAACGGAGAACGTGTAACAATTTTTTTTTCATAAATTATTATAAAATGCAATTGCATATAACTATTCCTTTTTGTATTGTCATCCTTAAATTATTTAAGACTGTCAAATAAGAATTTCTATTAAACATATTATGTATGCATTTAAAATGCAGTTATTACAATGCTAATAATATTTCCGTTTCAAACCAAAGTTTTCTGACTTTATTGCTCAATTATATTAAATTCTTGTAAGATTCATGTTCAATATTCACGCAGTTTTAGGCACCTGCAATTACCACAAATCAATAGACTTTTTACCTTACAGCTATTCATAATTGAAAACAGAATTCAAAAACTCAAAATCGTTCGGGAGTTACGCATACGAGAAGATGCAGAGTGGACAAGAGCCGAAATGACAAGCAGCTGATCTCTGTCTGGTCGGCTCGCACTTGCACCAGCAAAATCCCAAGTCTGCCTGTTCACATTCGGTTTTTGGGCATTTATTTTTTAATTATGACAGCAGTTATCATTTAACTAGTTTACTTGTCAGTTTTTCAAGTATTTTTTAATGGAAATAATGGCAGATATTTGTGCAATTTGCTGTGTTCCCTATACCCGGGTTAATTTAGAGGAAGGGAATGAATTATTAACCAAGTTAAGAGATTATCTGGATCTTAATGGTGACCAGAACTTGGAGTCACTGGCTTGTGAAAATTGTGTGATCTCTGGGGTGTCCTTGTGGGAGGCAAGGGAGGTGGTAAATGATTTGGAGGAGAGGGTGAGGGGATTACAACTGGAGATTTTGAGGATGCAGAGGGAGGTGATTAAATTGTTGGGGGAATTGGAGGGGAAGATTAGGGATTTTAAGGAGGGGATGAGGAGGATGGAGGAGACGATGAGGGAAAGCAGTTTTCGGAATCTGGACAAGTTTTATGGAGAGGGAAGTAGACTAAAGGATGCGATTGAGTTTCGGGGAAGATTTTTAAGTGGTTTGGTTGATGGGGACAGTAATGGGAAATGGGGATTGTTCTTTGCAAATGAATTGAAGGAGGTGGAGGGGGTTTTGGAAGATTTCTGTGAGGATTCCAAACTTGACGAACAAGTGGATTCGCCACACGATGATGTCCCAGACAGTAGCGGTGGCAGTGACGAGGATAATGACGATGACCATTCTTTCGTCACCAAAAGAAGCAACTCGTCAGGACACCACCAGAAGTCTCAACTGAAACGGTATTTCTTCATTTTCTCACTTAATTCAGTTTTATTTTCTACTTATCATGAATTAATTTTAAATGATCATTTAATTGACAGACGACGTAATCTCCACAAAACCTCGGTTCTCTCCAAACTCCCCAATTCAGCAACCATGTCACTTTTCAAAAGAAACCTAATCACCCGAACAATTCTACGATGCCAAAACCAGAAAAAGGGAAAGCGCTATTTGTACTCAGATGTGGATTGTCTTAGAACCTACAAGCTGACCTATGACCCCACCTCGGACACTTTGAAAATGGCAGGAATCCAACTGACAATCACCTCTGAGGAAAATGATAACAGTGTGGAGTGCACGAAATGTGGCAACAAATTGCAAGCCTCAACAGGATCCCCGGGAGATATTGACAGAATGATTTACAATCATGTGCTGGCTTATCACTTGAAGCTGTTCCAGTGTCCATATTGTCCCAAGAATTTAAATGACATTCGCAACTTTCAAGTTCATTTGGCTGGACATAAAAATGGGAAAGAAAGAAGTGTCAAGTTGCCAAAGAAACCTAAAAGAATTGGGATAAAATCAGAAAGGAAAAGGAAACCAAGAGTGGTTTCTAGAGATAAGATAACCAAAGATAAGCCAAAGCCAGCTCTGGAAGATAACCCAGTTCACTGCGACATTTGCGGAAAGCCTTTGAAAAATTCTAAATGTTTAAAAAATCACAAATGGCTTCATCTCAGCCAAGAGGAGAAACAGGAAGCTATTCAAAACGGCGAGGTTCCACCGGTCAAGTATTACCAAAATCCCAAAGAAAAGATCTTTCAATGTCGTTTCTGTGGAAAGCGGTTTTCAAAGAACCTTTGTCTCCAGCAACATGAAAGAATTCACCAAGAACCTCAATTTATGTGCCAAGCTTGCGGGAAACAGTTTCATTGTCCGAGTAATTATTACCAGCACCAGAGATACGTTTGTTATCCTGGAAAAGAGGAAGGAGTTCCAAGGGAACATGTACTTCGATTCCAGTGTGACGTTTGTCTTATGAAATTCAGAACTGCTTCAGTGCTCAAGAACCACAAGCGAAAACATAGTGATGATAAGCCATTTCCCTGTGAGATTTGTGGCAAGCATTTTAAATCGAAGGAAATGGCAAAAACACATTCTAAAACGGTTCATTCGGATGAAAGACCTTTTTTCTGTGGAAAGGGGTGTGGAGCTAGGTATAAAAAGCGAACGCATGCGAATCGCCATCAGAAGAATTGCAAATATGAAATAACATAAGAGTTTGTAATTGAAATTTTGCAAGAATGAATTTGCATTTTATTAAAACGTTTTATAATGTACTCCTTTCAAAAAAATTTTGCTGCATTGTTTTGTTGTTAATAAAAAAAATTTACTAATTAAACGCAGATTCTGCTTTTACTTTCCTTGCGTGCTCTGGATACTCTGGAATCCAATTGCATTCCTCTGGTTTTCATGATATAGATCTTGTAATCTCTGGACTCTTTGCAAAACATCATTTTTGCTCTTTTAGCCTTGTATAATTATTCTAAAACCTGCCTAAAACCATCATAAGAAATATAATGCATTTACAAACATTCTAAAATAGAAATATTCCATGCAAATAATGTTGATTATGGTAATCAACAAGTTGAAAACCGTGAAACCAGCAATTGTACAGTTAATACACTTAATAACATCACTTAGATTTTTAATTTTGCTAAAGTAACTAAACCACGTAACTAATTGTAAAGAGGGTATAATTTATTTTGAACCGTTACATGATTAGCATCAGATAATTTTAATCTGCATTTTATTATATACTAATATGAAAAAGAACCATATATATTATATTCTTGAAATCAGACTTGCCTAATCACCCCATTTTTGTCAAGTGATTAGTGATTGGGATTAAATGAAGACTTTTTTATATAGTGATTGGTAATTAGTGATTAATACAAATCCCAATCACTGGTAATTATGGGATTAATTTCTAAACGGAAAAGCAAGTTGGATTAGGATTAGTGATTAAGTTTACTTACAGATTATTCACTTGAGCAATGTAATATAGAAACAAACAAACAATTTATAAAAAATATATCACTGCTAACTATTTTAATGCTATATTGCAAGGGGCTATATTCATCAAAAACTAATCGTAAGAGGAACGGTAAGGCTTGTACCATATATACTCGGACAAATTTCATTTTGTTTTAACACAAACAAGGAAACCCAAACCAATTGCATGCATTGTTATAAATAAGAGGCTCATATGCGTAGATACTGGAAAAAAATATAACTTGGCCCTAGCACTTTATTTGTCTAATATACATGCATGTTTATAACCACATGTCAACATCCCGTTATTCAACTTTTTAAAACGTGGGTTTTTATCTTCAAACTGGTATTCCTACTGGAACTTGCTTTCAGATGCCAGTATAGTAGTCGAATACTCTAAAGAGCTTGGGCTTTTAAACAAGCCATAAGTGGTTAATTTCTGTAAAGACAGGATAAAGTTACAGGCATTTGATTTTTATGAATATTTTGGACAACCCGTTTCAAGGTAAAAAATTGCGTCATATATCATACCCAAATTAAAATGCTTTTCCATTTCTACGTCTTATGTTTCTATGGGTTATGTTATCCCACGTTTGGAAGAACGTTTTCTGCTCTTTAAGATCGTGTATTGTTTATTTGTTAAATCCTTTTGTTTATACAAACTTTTTGCTAGGTTTTTTACGATGTTATTTTGGCCTAATTATCGTGATGTTTTGTAAACACGTAGGCGGCATTTTTGCATATACGGTTGTAATTTAATACATAAGCACTTGTTTTGAAGCCCAATAAACAGGCTTCAAAACAAGCATTGCAATAATTGCCCAGGTGCAACCAAAAAACTTTCACAGTGTTTGAAACGTACGCATTTTTTCTAAAAATTCAATTCTGAAATATGACAACTTGAGTTGCAGAAAGTCTTAGCATGCGGTATAAAATACGATATGCTGCAACGGTTTCAAACTATTTTTATAAGATAGTACAGTGTTTGAGCTTTCTCATGATGCCTAGGTTGAATCACAAAACTTTAATTTTGTTAGCAAAAGAACAAGCTTAAGGTTTGTCCGAGGAATTATGGTACAAGCCTTACATGGAGGTATAACCTCTGTGATTAGGTAGTGATTAAAGGTTGCAGGTTTCGGGATAAATGATTGTGATTATATACAAAAAATCTAAAGTATGATTGGTGATAAAGTAATTAACTTAATCACCAATCCCGGATTAAGGATTGGTGATTCTAATCCGTGATTAGACAAGCCTGCTTGAATGAATAAGTCTAAAACGGGCTGAAGGGATCAAAATTAAAAACGCGTGCTGAAGGGTTTTCGCTGATTCCTTAGATTTTGAAGATGTTTTGATGACGACAACGTATCATCAGCTGCTGAGTGCTGAATGGAATTGACGTTTGTGTAGATTTCAAGTTGTCTTAAGATCAGGATCCACTTTCTTAAAGAATTAACCAATTAGCAAAATTATGGAGGATACTGATAACCATTCACTTTGCATTTTGTGCTGCTTTTCTTTCCAAAATGCCTCCAAATCTCATCCTCTTGACGAGGAAAGAGAAGCTCTTGACAAGTTCCTCCGTCAAACTGGAATTGTTAACCAAACGGGCTTATCTTCTACTGGATTGTTAGGCCCTGGTCAATTGTCAATTTGTCCACAATGCTTATCTGCAGTTACCAAAGCGGTGGATAAGCAGGAGCAAGTGGAGGAGGTAGAAGTTCAAGTGAGGCATTTTCAGGAGGAGATTTTGAGGTTGATGAGGCAGCTGAGGGGAAGGGTGGTTGGTTATTTGGAGGAGATGAGGAGACTGGAGGAGATGATAAGATGCTCGGATCAAGGCTGTTTAAGGTCAAGGTTCAGTGGAAAAAAGATGAAGAAGGGCGGTTGGACGAAGGAAAATGTGTTTCAGTTTCGGAAGGGGATAATTAACGGTAATTTAAAAAAATAGTTAAGTAAATTTTCAGTTATAAATGGAAATGGTTTAATTTTAAGTTTTCTGTCATTTTTAGTGGTCCAGGAGCTTGGTCAGTTTGGACAAGATCTTAACTCAAAACTTCCAAGTGCTGAAAGTGACGATGAAGGTCAATCAAGTGACGATTTGCTAAAGAAGTGTGTCAAAATTGAGCAAGATGAAGATAGTGACTCCGACTTTAATGACGATGTTTCACTTGACCACTGTGACGATAGCACTGATTCCCGGATCGATAAGATCCCCAAATCTAAATCAGACAAGAAGTTTCCCTGTCCCGATTGCGGAAAGGTGTTTAAAGTCAGTAAAACTCTGAAAAAGCACATTGCCTGCATTCACAGCAATTCAAGACCTTATCAATGTCCCGAATGTCCCAAATCATTTAAAACCCAACAGCATTTAAGTGAACACTCCAAAATACACCAAAGACTGGTTCTTGGAACACCTCCCAAGTTTAAATGTCACTTGTGTAGCAAAGCCTACTTTAAAAAGAGTCATTTGGATGGACACTTAAGAATTCACAAGGGAACGGGATACACTTGTCAAGAGTGTGGAAGAATGTGTATTAGTCCTAGTCAATTACAAAATCATTTAAAAGGTCATGAAAAACAGAAGCAAGTTAAGTGTTGGCAATGTGACATGTGTGACGCCAAGTTTAGAGAGGAGAAAATGCTGGAAAGACATAAAAAGTTTCATCAGAAAGGGAAGGAAAGTCGGTGTGATGTTTGTAATAAAGTGTTTGAAAAACCTAGCGTAAGTTTTTCGAAAATGAAATGAAATGCCAAAATTATGCGTTTACAAATTATAATTGATTTATATTAATTTTGGCACAGAAACTAGATGTCCATGTTAGATCAGTACATTTGAAGGAGAGATTGCACACTTGTGGGATTTGTGGAAAATGTAAGATTATTTTTCATAATAATTTATTTCATACAAAACTTTTGTAATTGAAAATGGTTTTGGGCATTTGTTTTAAAATGTAATGTTATAATTTTGTTTGACAGCATTGGCAAGGATTGACAATCTTCGACAACACATGGAACGCTGGCATAAACCGAAAACCCCTTCGAAAGCAATTCGCAAAGAGGTCGCCATTAATTCCAACGAAGATTCTGATTCTGAGACAACAACAGAACCCCAGATTCTAACAGTACATGTAATAAAGGGTGGGAAAAGTAAGGGACAATCATAAATTGTTTGGGTTAATTTTAACTTAAAAGTTTGTAATTATTTTTGTATGATTTAATAAAATGTACAAAATCTTAATTTTTTGGCGTTACAAAATATCTCATTTAGGATTTTGACTACTTTTGACTGACTAGATGTATAAACCAAATTGAAACTTAAGTAACAAGCATAATGTTCATAAGAAATCTTAGCGTTAATTAATTAGCATGTTTTTTAGCATTATTTAGCATTCTCATTTTTTCATAGCTCATCTCAAATTTCTTCCCAACTTGGTTCGGCATTGGCATTTTTATTTATCTATTTTCAGCAACTGGCAATCTGTGCATGAAGTCATAATGCTCAGCTCTGCTGTCTTTTAGCCTTGTAATGCCAAATGCCTAGTGACACACTGAAAGCTATAGAAATGGTTTAGCCGAATAGAAGCTGAGCGGTGTAGGTAGGTTGAAATGTTGAAATCAGCTGAAAATTCTATCGGCACTCTTGTTATTCAAGCTTGACGAGACTGACAGAACTTAGTCATTAATAGGTGCTTTTAAAAACCAAAGTTTACCACTTAATTATTGTGTAAATTAAACTAACTTAACATGGAAATTCCTGACGAGGAAATGGCTGTTTCTATTGAGCATCCACTTAAAAATGCAGTGGTAAGTAAGCATTACAATTCACTTGACAATTGGGATGAAATCGTTTTCTAAGAAATATCATATTTTAAATACATCTTTGGCTAATGGCTAATAAATATGATACATCTAACAGATATTGAAACAACTATTCGACTTTCTACAAACCTCTGCATCATTTCAAGACTGGAGAAATATTCGCCTAGTTTGCAAATTGTGGTATGATCAAACCCTTTCCAGATGGAGAAATAACGCTGTTTTATGTTTGGTTAATGAAACGCCCACATTTGAAACACCTTCCACAAATAAAGCAACACCTTCCGAAATTCTCGCTGAATTCCAAAATCCCCAAAGTTCCTACAAACTTAGTGAATTTCCATATAGAAAATACAAACTAGAAAATCTAGCAATTCATTTACAACATTGTGACGAAGACCCAGTGGCAAGTTCCTTTTGGAATTTAGTAGGGCCCACCATACACCACATAACGTGTACAAACGTTAACTTTAAAGGGCATTTTGTTTCAACAAACACTCTTTTGCAATTTTTCATGGACAAAATGCCCAACTTAACCAGTTTAAATTTGGACAAGATACTCACTCAAGGGAACGACTTTTACTGGCCAGAAGCTTATTTAGAGCAAGTTTTCTATCCAAAATTAACTGTGTTACATTGCACTGACAGAATTGGTTTTTGGATGTCCAGTTTTCCTAATTTACAGGTAATAAATATGATTTTAAACTTGTCTGTATGTAAGATTTACTAATGAATTTAATTAATTGTTTGGAACAGGAATTCAAGTTTTGTAACGGCAAAGTAGAAGAATTTATTCATTTGCTAGTTCCTAGCCGAGACGCTTTGATTCAGAATCCTGGTCCATTTATTCATTCCAGTATAAAAAATTTAGATCTTATAAACTGTTCCAATCCGTATTTTCCTACGGTAATTCACATTGGCAAAATAAGATTTCCAGCTTTGGAGCATTTTTCGATCCTTGTTAATTCTTGTAGAGATCATCAATACACCGAAAATGATTCCAGATTTCTACCAACCTTTCTGAAAAATCATTCTGAACATTTAAAAACTTTAGAAATATTTAGTTGGATAGCCTATGATCCCAAAAGCCAACACTGTCCTTTAAGTATTCAATGGCCAGTGTTAAGTGAGCTTCTTCTTTGGGGAAATGTTGTTCCAGATCTGGGCTTTCTTAGATTTACTCCTAATCTAACATTGCTTCATATGGATTTGTATGGGTTTGAACACCGAGACAAAATGATGGATCAACTACAAAACCAAGTGGTTCGTGGAAGGAGACAACCAGCAGAAGATTTATTTTTGGTTGAGGATGATATGGTCAAATCTACTTATGACATGGGAACATTGGCAACTGTGGTGTTGGAAAAGTTGGAGTATTTCCAAATTAACTGTCCACTTTTACCTGAAACTATGAGATATCTGGCGGAATTGATGCCAAATTTGAAAACATTTAAAGCTGTGCTGGATGATACTACTTTACCAAAAGTGTGCAAAAAATGGCCAAAACTTGAAAGATTGGCGTGTCTTTTTGGATCGTCTATTAAAGATGAGAATGTGATTGGAGGACTTGTTGACCTTAAATGTGCGTTAATTATCATATTATATAATGCTAGAGTTGCTTAAGTTAGTTTTTTAAATTGTATTTTGAAATATTTCGCAGATTTAAAAAGCTTTCAGTATGATACTGATTGCGGCATGAGTACGCTTACTGATCTGTCCATTGCCAAAGGATTTTTGCAAATGCGGGAGCTTACGGATGTTAGATTATGTGTTTCAAAAAAGGTAAAGTTTGCTAAAAAGTATAATCATTATAATGCCATTTGAATAAAAATATCAATAATACATTTTACGCTATATTTTGTGAATAGGTAACTAAGGATGCAGAAGAATTGCTCAAATCACGCATTCAAAATGTTATACTATACCGAAATTACAAAGACAACTCAAACCACGAAAATTGGAAATGTTGCAAAAATAAAATGTATAATTATTATATTAAACACTACCAACCATTGGATATGTTGGAGCGTCATCCCCCGTCGCCAGATAATTTCGAAACAGATGAGGAAAATTAATTATATTTCAAAACACCAGCCACTTCGATAGATTACACGGAAATTGATCTCTCTATCAAAATGCTAACCATTAAGACATTTTATGACCAATAAAAATATTCAAAATGTTATAAACTAGTTTGTAAATCATTGCTCAACATTTACACTAGACTAACTAGTTTAAATTTTTATAATGTTAAACTACTTGTGTTTGTATATTTACATATTATATTTAATTCAAAATTCACATATTGTTATAAAGGTTTTTTAAATATAAGTAAATATTGATGATTGATTTAATATTTTATGATACTATAATTATCTTGGAATACATATAAACATTTCTTAACAAGTCAAACAAAGAAAATCTAGTTTAAGATTATTCATAAGACACTATACAAGACGATTGTATTTATAAGGAAATACTTGAAAACAAAAAGGTAGAACACCTTACTATAACACTTTCAAAATACTCAATAACCACTTGTCCGGGCATTCCGGGTTCTTACCACGCACATGTACAAACAACTTTCAATTTCATTTTCACTTTGTCCTATTTTTGATTTGGTTTATTGGAACACCTCTCAAGACACGACATTTTTTTTCGTGCGAGCACTGACCCATAAGTAGATGTGCCAGATTCGATGTATTAATATTAAAACACATATTAGTATTATCATATCAACGGAACGACGTGCATGTATTTTGCCTCGTGGACTTTTTTCTCAGAGTTTTTGCAAAGTTTGCAGTCATCCAAATACGTTAGTGCAGTTTTTATGCAATTTTGTTTTTCAAAATGACGAATTCCACCAGCATTGAGGTCAAAATAACATATTCCCCACCAGAGTTTCCATTGATTCCTTTTATGGTATTTTCTGCAAGTTTAGTAGTTGTTGCTATGGCACTTGCCTACAGATACGACATTTTGCTAAGATTTATAAAATGCAAAAAACAGAACAATGTGGAGGAGAAACCGGAAGTTGTGTCACGTAAGTTTTCAAAAACAGTCATAAAAGTTTTACAACTCTGTACATTTTCAATATTAACCTTTCAGATTCATCAGTGATTCCAATAATCAACCACAATTCAAACAACAAGTGGGTTGACAACTTAGTCAAAAAGACGCCTGTTGACAGTTTGGGAATCACCAAAGTGGAAATTACATAATCAACGAGAATATACTATGTGATTTGTTGCAAGTTTATAGATTTACAATGAATTTATAAGATCCTTCTAGTGTGAATTTATAACATTTTACAACTTTTGTGAATTCATAGTACTAATAGTTAATATTTTAGAATAACATGAATATTCATTGCTGAAAATAAAAATCACGGTGTTCACATTTTTTGAACATTTGAGATTTTCTTCCTTTGATAAATTATTTCACCTTTTCTCATGGAGTACTTTCTTCTCTCATTTTTCTCGCCGTCTTATATTAGCCATTGTTGTCAGATTTACTTCTGCATAGAACAAAAGCATTGACACATTGATCGCCAAAACATTTTGTTGTAGATGAGAACAACCATTCAAATAAAGAGAAAGTAAGGATTTTATGACACTTATTGTTTTATACGATATTTCAAAATATAGAATTTAAATACTGAATAGTGACGGATGAAGACGAATATAAAAATAATGGTTTTAAGTATATACTATACGAAAACGGTTTTGACCAAAAACAGCAAAGTTGTTCCAATGCAATTTCCTATTGAAAATCGAAGCAATGCAGGCTGAAAATCTTGTTGGCTTCTTTCATACATTCTCAGCGAAACTCCAGCATTTGTATGATTATGCTTACATTTTGCACCACACATAAAAAGGAAAATGAAAGAAAAAATATTTCACTAAAATTAGCCTCTTATAATGTACTCCATACTCAAAGTCAATGTTTATGACGAAAACCGCACATTTCATTTACAACGTTATCGACTGAAAGTGAATTGTAACCAGTAACCACATATCCAGGAAAAAACGTGATTTCATTTACATTTTATATTCATCACATGACGCAGTAATATGCTGTACGTTACCAACGTATACCTTATCTATCTAGGTATATTACACAAGTTTGATAACCATATTATCTTAAAACGTAAGGATGATAGTATTTTAAGCAAACATTGCTTGCTATATTAGAATTTGTATGTTTTAAAATAGGTATAGCAGCACTCTTATACACTGCTTTAGCCTTCAGCGCACAGACTCGAGCAGTCAGACCAAAGCAGCATCACTCCACACATTCCATATTCAAAATACCAAGCTGTTATATGATCAAAGCAATTTCTGGTTCTTATACTGAAGTTGCTCAGCACTGATGCATAATTTATGTAGTGGCCTACATTCTATATACTGTAAGCAATATAAAAAAGCTGTCTGAGTTGGCATATCACGAAAAACGTTTTGCAACGTGCTTGTTCTCAGAATGAGCTGCTTCTGCGATTGGTATGATAGTGTGTAAATGTAAAAGTGATAGCAGTATCAAGTCGACAAATATCACTTTATTGCCTGCGAATATCAGTCTTCTTAAAAATTCTGAAGTGAACGCATATTGCTGTACTTTTATAGAAAAATTGTGTAAAATAAATTTGCAAGGTTTTGCAAATGGATAGAGGTAAAAAGCATAAATATTGGGTATTTTAAACAAAATATTTTAATGCTGGTGGTATTTTGAAATATTTTATGCTCAATATTTTAGGAAGAGGTCAACGAGGTGGTAGAGGTGGCGACCGTGGCGGTCACCGAGGTGGCGGTGGAGGTGACAGAGGTGGTAGAGGTGGCGGCGGAGAAAGAGGCGGATTTCAAAGAGGTGGCGGAGGAGATAGGGGTGGCTTCCAAAGAGGTGGCGGAGGAGATAGAGGTGGATTTCAAAGAGGTGGCGGAGGAGATAGAGGTGGATTCCAAAGAGGTGGTGGTTTTGACCGCGGTGGCGGAGCAGGATTCCAAAGAGGCGGTTATGATAGAGGCGGTTTTAAGGGTGGTGGAGGTGGTCGTGGTGCCACTAGCGCTATAATTTGGAATAACGATCCCGATCCATATCCATTTGCTCCCTATGACAAAGCCTACACTGCTGAGCAAAAGCAGTGTCATGTTGTGGGTTGGAAACCACTTGCTGAAAAACAAGAAGATGTAGAATTGCAAAAGTGCAAAGGACCAGAACCCACTTGGCACTTGAAGAAGATAAACGTTTCTGTAAATCATTTTGCTATAGAGCCAGTGCAAAGAACACAAAAGCCTCTGTTTCCTATACCAACTTTGTACCATTACGATATAAGTTATGAAATTATAAGGGAGAAAAAGGAAACTGCAGGACCGTCTAAAGGCAAAGGAAAATCCGCAAAAACCATAGATGACCCGAAAAAGACAGGAGAAAAGCCTCCTGCAAAAAAGCTGCCAAAACATTTAACAAAATCTATACTGGATTATCTAATTCCTAAAATACGTCAACAATCTGGCCATCAAGCTATGGCAACCGATGGAGCATTTAATTTATATACCACCAAATTATTCAAAGATGCCAAAATCCCAGAACAACATCAAGTGACATTTGATGACTTACGAAAAGCAGGCTTGACTGATGATGAAAACGACACTGCCAAAATTCAAGTAACATTTCAACCTTCAATTGACAAAACAACAGGACAGATTCATACCATAGATACCCAGCAAATTAAACAATATGTGGAAAGAATAGGAAATTTAAGAGGATTTCAGTTTACGGCGGAAATGAGACAAAGTTTGGAAGCCGCTTGTAATACGTTTGTAAGGAGCATGCCAAACTTTCAGTACTTTTCTGTGGGAAGGAGTACTATGGTGCCAATTGACGAGAAAGGCAAAGAGCCACTTACTGGTGGGCTAATGGCTTGGAAAGGATTGGTAAGTTAAGTTGAAATATTTTTAAGATTTTGCAAAATATTTAAAATAATTTTGAATTGTTTTTGAATTTACAGTCTGCAAATATTGCAATGGGATGGAAACCTTATTTGAACGTGGACAGTAAGTTTTGTAAAATATTTTAGTAAATTTTATCTAAATTTTGGGCTGATTTGAAACTAATGTAATTTTTAGTTGCAAATTGTGCGTTTATGTTGGATCAAAACGTGTTGGATGTTTTATGGGAAATTGTGGGAAATGATTGTACAAATGTGAGCAGATGGAGCAGCTACACTTTGGATGAAGTGCGCTCGTTTTTAAGAAGTAAGCAAAATATACATACCAAATTTGTCAAATTTAATAGCAAAATTTTGTAAAATTTGAAAAATGTAAATTTAGCATGCAAAATTTGGTACAAAATCGACGGCCAAAAACGCAGCGGCCCTATAAGAGACGTTGCCCGTGGCAGTGCCCAAACCGTCAAATTCCGTTGGGAAGACAAAGGCAAAGACTATTCCATTCTGGACTACTACAAAGCCCGCTACGGTCACCAACTCAAATATCCAGACGGCCCACTTTTAGAAATTCGCAAAAAGGGTTGCTACGTACCCGCTGAGCTCTGTGTAATAAAATCAGGCCAAAGTTATAATCGCAAGTTAGATGGAGATCAAACCACAAAAATGCTAACATTTGCTAAAAGAAATCCAAATGAAACAGTGGACGACATTAGCCAAAGAATGAAGGCAATGAACTTGCCACAAAACCAGGTACTTAAAGGACTTGGCATACAAGTCGCTAGCGAAATGCTAAAAATGGAAGCTAGAGTACTTGTTCCACCTACTTTAAGATACGGAGCTGGTCCAAAGGGAGCAATAGCTCATATAAATCCTGCCGATGGTCAGTGGGATATTCGAGACAACTTCAATTTTTACAAAACAGCTACAGTAGAAAAATGGAGCATTTTGGTATTCGACTGTCCTCGAATTGACCAAAGAGCCGTGGACCAATTTGCGCAAATTTTAATGTCCAATGGACAAAAGAAAGGTGTAAATTTCCAGAATAGACCAGATCCCATCATTTTGGATAGTGTAAATAGACGAAGTACCACAGCGGAACGAAACGCTAAGGATTTAGAAGTCTATTTTAATGGCAAGTTTAAAGGATGTGATTTATGCGTGGTCATATTTCCACAAAAAGGAAGTCCTTTATACGGGCATATAAAACACGCCGCAGAAGTAGAGTGTGGCATGCTAACCCAATGTGTAGCCTCTAGAAACTTATGTCCACCCAAAGACGCCACAGTGCAAAATATTTTGCTAAAAATAAACAGCAAGTTAGGCGGCATTAATCATGTTACCGTAAAACCATTATTGGAACCTGAAAGAGCTAAACAATTTTGCACAATTTTAATGGACTGTCCGGTAATGATTCTGGGAGCGGATGTAACTCACGCGCCACCGGGATCAAAAAAGGTGGTAAATGGACAGGAGTTTGTTATGCCAAGTTATGCCGCAGTTACTGGCAGTTTGGACAAAACTTGTATGCCATTTATGACTGAAGTTAGAGCTCAAAGGAAAGCGAATGCAGGAGCGGCAGAAGTGATTCAAGATTTGGAAAGAATTGTGGGGAAAATGTTGGACTGTTTTAAAACCGCGGCGAGGGGAATGTATCCCAGAAAGATTATCTATTTTAGGGATGGTGTGGGTGAAGGACAGTTTCCGGAAGTGTTGCATATTGAAATGAATGCGATTAGAAGAGCGTGTACTAAAGTGGGGAAAATGTATCAGCCCAAAATTACTTTTATTACTGTGCAAAAGCGACACAAAACGAGGATTTTTTGGCATAATGGAAATAGGATTGAAAACGTGCCCGCAGGAACGGTAATTGATAGGGAGATTGTGCATCCTTCGGAAACGGATTTTTATTTGTGTAGTCATAAAGGTATGTTGGGAACGAGTAGACCGAGTAGGTATCATGTTTTATGGGATGATAGTGACTTTAGTCAGGATCAGCTTCAGAGTTTGGCGTATACTTTGTGTTATATGTATGTGAGATGTACGAAAAGTGTGAAAATGCCAGCGGCTACGTACTATGCACATTTGGCGGCGGATAGGGCGAAGAAGCTTTGTGAGGGATTTGAGTAAGTGGGAAGATATTTTGTAATTTTATTTTGCTATTGTTGGAATATTAACTTATTTTGGTTTTTGTATTGCAGATCAAAATATGGGGATCCAACAGAAGAAAATTTGAATAGGATGTTGGAGCGAAGAAACCTGACCAAATATCCAATGCATTTTGTGTAATGAAAAGACTGGTAGTCATTTCTAAAAAAATCGTTATTTATTGCATGTTTCTTTTTATTATAGCAAATATTTTGCAAAACTTATTGTTTTATAAGAATAGTGTTTACCCAAACCTATTGTTACAGAATATGAAGTAAGTAGAAATACAATTTGAACAAAAAGCAGCTTTTAAAATATGTAATCATTGTAAATAAATCAACCTTTGAACCAACAGAATGAAATCAAACACATAATTTTATTGCATGTGTGGATTGAAGAAAATTTCATACATTCCAAAGACTTAGTATTGACATCAAATAAGATTTTATGAAATAAGGATAATATCAGAATTTTAATTCTGTTTGTGCATACAAGTTGAATACCTGTTACATTGCCATTTTATCAAAGCACAAAAGCATTTACATTTGTATTGATATTTATAAAAAGTCTTTAGAATTGTCCAGTAAATACGAAAGTATAACAGTTTTAGGTATCTCCAAACAATCTTTCGAACCTCTATCAAAAATGTTAACAAGGATATACCAATTCCAGTTAACAAAATAATAAAGATAATGACAATGTTTCCATGCATGTTTGGGGGAAGAAGTGTATTAAGATTTTCAGGCAATTTTACATTTGCAATGAAATCAATCCACCAGGTGACAATTCCAGATTGCTCAATGGAACGTATTCTGTTATAAATGCGCTGTAAAACCCTGCCCTCAAAACTGATTCCCGTGTGAATAACAGTATAGGCTTCTTTGCCAACGTCAATGTGCCTACCTTCTTTTCTTAGTTTTTTTGCAATATTAATGCAGATATACGTAGGCAAAACTAATGCAGCTTTTGTACAGTTGGCAACTTCTCTCAATAGCACCGAGTCTTCATAATCTAGGAAATCTTGCTTTAACTCATTTTTAACAGCTTTGTCCATAAAATAACTAGAAATAGGAGAACTTTCCATTTCCAAATACTTCAGGGGCAACTTTTCTTTGCCATATATTTCATTAACATATTTGTGTAAATCTGGATGCAATCGCGTGACGTCAAATAACATTTTAATTTTGTCCATCTCGCTAGTCCTTTCATTAGCTTCTTCAAATATAGATGTATACTGTAAAGAATTTATTTCCGAACTTGCATAAAATTTGTTTTCGCGTATCATCGCGGAT
Source organism: Entomobrya proxima (assembly GCA_029691765.1). Classification (NCBI taxonomy): domain Eukaryota; kingdom Metazoa; phylum Arthropoda; class Collembola; order Entomobryomorpha; family Entomobryidae; genus Entomobrya; species Entomobrya proxima. The sequence goes on from CM056172.1 coordinate 41,912,234, forward strand.
AATGTATGATTTGGATACTGATTTATATCATCTGGGAACACAGCTTCACTTCTATAAATATCAATTGAGTTTTCTTGAGTTCGGCCAAATATACGGTATGATGCATTTACCAATTGGTTGATTGTTTCAAATGGCAACGCTTTTCTTGGCAGCATCATGTTATAAACATTTGTGTTTTTATAACCGTTACTTAAAACAATACCCACAAGTAATATTGAAGTCAATACCCATTTTGCACGACCAACCATAGCAATCCTTGAAGAAAATGGGTCACCTTGTTCCATTAACACTTTTCCGACTGACATTAAATATCCCGTTATTTTAGGATAGTCAAGTTTTTGGTTTGTTTCTGATTTCACGTTATAGGAAAGTACCACCAGAGAAATTCCTAACAATACTAAAACTGCTGCAATGCCCATCCAAATATATTTATCAAACACTTTGGTTAGCTCAGAAAAGGAAAGTTTTTCTATACCTCTTGGGTCACAACTAACAAAACGAAGTTGTCCCAGTTTATCAAAGAAAGAAAGAGAGTCGTACCAACTAGTCAAGTTTAAAATATGGTAAAGGAAGTATAGCCGTGTTTTGAAAGGGTTTAACTGGAATCTATTCACATACGTTTCTGACTTTACTAGGATTTGCCCATTTTCACAAACAGTGTTATTTCCAATTATATAAGTAAAATTACCGATTGACGTCATTAGAATGTATGCATACATGTGATTTACTTGCTCTGGTTGGCTCATTAAAGACAACTTTGACTTTGTGCTTATATGCAAAAAACTGTTTTCACACTGTTCCCAATGTCGCAAAACTCCATTGTATTGATGACGATGCCGACTACTCTGAGCAACAGTTTCTGTTTCCAACAACACGTGACTTTCCCTAGGTTCAGCTAATGCTGAGATTGTTTCGTAGAATAGCTTACTCCATTCAACAATTGTAAACTTTTCAAACTCAATAAAATATTCACAAAATTGGCAAGTTCTCAAAATTTTAACTTTGAAAATTACAAAAGTTTTAGGATTTACTGCACTTACGTTTGTGTCATGAAGTTTTACTACCGTGGCAAGTGCATGTATACCTGGTTGATTAATGTTACTGCCGTATCTATGAAAATGTGTTTGTGTAGCGTGAACATTCATCCAATGTGCTAAATGTTTCACAGAATAATCACTAATATCAAACTGGTTAATTTGTATATTAACATTTGGTAAAACAGGAGCGTATTGAACTTCCGTTATATCTGTTTGACTGAAAATTTGACTATGAGCTCCAATTCTAAACAGAATACTGGGCGTGAAGAGATCAATCTGGACAGTGTAACTCCATGGTTTGGATTGTGTTGCAAAGGTTAATTGCTTAGTGTTTGCGCAATACTGGTAATTCAGGTCTATTGTATCCATTCCTACAAAGAACGTCTTTGACAATATACAAGGATAGTACATTTTCCCAACTTCTGGGTGAAATGGAAACTCTTCTGTGAATGATTCAAAATTTGATGGAATCCAGATAAGGTGTGAAGCTGCATCTTTACGGTAGAGGATCATGCCACCAACACCAGGCGTGCTAACTCCACAACGTTCTAGATATCCAAGCTTTAGTTTTCGAAGAATTACTGGATAGTCCAATTTGCCAATGTTTATTCCCAGGTGGTTATTGATAAGAATTAAATTTCGTTTTGTAGCGAAAGGAAGAAGAAATTGGTTTATGTTGTTTATGTCAATTACGTTGCCGATTGAAAATTCTTGTTGAAGATAATCCAGGTTTTGATGATTATCGTAGGAAAGGTGCACCTTGAGACGCTTCTGTTGATATCTTGTTATGTTGTCAAGCGTTGAAATTGTAAACCTTGGGGTAGGACAAGGATTGAAATATGGAAAATTACCGGTGTTTGGAAACTGTCCCAAACAGATACAGGGAATAATTGTAGCAATTATACTATTCAATATTGTGTGCATTGTATTGTTGTTTCGAATTTTTCAAAGCAAATAAAATAGCTTGTAAACTGAAAGTTTCCAGCTATCTGCACTACTTCAAAACACACTACGTTAAATAAAACCTAATCATATTATCTGTCTTCTTGAGCATTAATAATTAATGTGTAGGATGGTTATAATATGTTAGTAAATAATATGCAGATACTAAGAAAGCCAAGTTTAATTAGGTGAATTACTTTATTATTCTATTTCGTTGAAACACGTTATTTAAGTAAGCAGAATTAGGTATCAATTTAAAAAATTGTGCTGTCGACTAGTACTGCCCACAAAACACATGATATCACTTTTGATTATTTATGTGTTTGTATTAATTTTTGATTATTTATTATAACTCTTTACACACATGGATATTCAGATAGAAATCAAGAAACTTTAAATCTTTATAAATTAAGTGTTTAGTGTACACAATAATCAAGTTTGAATACTTACTACTTCTCAAACTATCGTTTACGTATAATATTGATAACAACAGGGACTGACATTTATTGAATTAGCACGAACAAAAATGGTAATTTTGGGTGTGAAAAATCCGTGCCAGTGTAAACGCTGTCCAAGAACACATAAAAATGAGCATAATTACTTTTATTGCATATTATTTATTTGTGCAGTACAAAGTTATAACATATTATATTGTAAGGGCTTACAAACTTTGTGATCTAATGGCTTACTTATATAATTTTAATGTCTCTCAACAGTTCCTCCAAGTTCCACTGGAAGATACTTCTTGTCAATATATTGTCTCAACACATTTTGCCACTGCTCTTTGTTAGTTCCATATACTCTAATTGCATCTCTAGTCTCCTTGCTTACATTTTCACGTAATACTGCAAGTGCAAACTGAACTGTTGGTGGGGCTGCTCAAAATTAAGAAAAAAACACAAACCTGGTATTATCTTGTGTGAAACGCTTCAACAAGCTATTCACTCTAAAATGAATATAGTGATTACTGACTACTGACCATCAACAAAGAAAATTTTATCAGCCATTCCTGGAAAATGGGCTTCGTACGAATGTAAAAAATCCACCATTCTCAGCAAACCTAACGCAAAATACAACTTGTTGAGCTCGCACAAGAATAACTTTTTATGTAATATTTATGTACTTACATTGAACGCATCCGTGAGTCACTAAACTAAACTGGTTTAAATCCACAATAAGAATAGCTTGCGTAACCTGTTGAAATCACTTTGTTTTTATAAGGAACCAATCAATCGTAAAAACTGAATTTTGTGTAGCAATTTCTTACATTTTTCCCTTCCTGTTGAAGCCTTCTAATTTGTCTACCCTGCAGTTCCAATTGTTTTTCCAAATATCGAAGCACCTTTGAAGCTCTTCCTGTGATAACTGCGCCCCGAACATCCCATTCACCAGCAAATGCAACAAACACTAATAACACAGTTCCAATTGTACATCTTCGAAAATTTGCATTTCAAATAAAAATGTGTATCAAATTTTCAAATGTCTTACCTGGCCTTCCTTCTTTGTCGTACCCATTAGCATAGTATGGATATTCGTATGCAATTTCGGAAAAGTCTTCTTGATCAATGGTTGCCATTCCAGTTTTGTTTCTCCATCGGATGTTCTAGAGAGCATAGAAACATTTTTACAGGACCACATTACAATAGTTTTTTATAATAAGTTATTAGTTACTAAACTTATTGATAAAAACGAAAATTTAGCTTACATCCATAAGTTTTCTTTGAGCCCATTCAAGATCAAAATTTGTAGCTGAAAATAAACACACCTGTTTCAAATCTGATGGTTTGTAAAATTTTTACTTGTTTTTAAGTTTAACTTACATCTTAAAAATTTTGCAAGGTATAAATCATCATCCATAAATGGCTCTACAAAAAATGGACGAAGCTTTTGTCTGAGCTGAAAGTTTAAAACATACAAATGAAATACAATCATAATCTGTTGCTGTCGACACCAAACAGTGTTTACGATTTTCTCACCTTGCCAATTGTTGCTTTTTGCTCCTGCGTAACCCTTACATCTTCTTCAAAACTTACACTGTCAACAAAAACAGCAATAGAGCCGAGAAGAAACAGGGACAAATATGAAATTGCTAACATTTTGAATTAGTCTCACAGTAAATCTTCAGCTAGCCAACTTTTTAGTTGCCATGTAAACTGCCAAAATAAAACTAAAGAAAGAATTTTTATGCAACATTGCAGCATTTTTTACCAAGTATACATTGTTCACGATCGAGTAGGTGCCGATCAAAGAACGAAAAATGATATTATTTTATTAGTAAAAACCATAAAACAAAGTTTTCCCACGCTTTACAATGTATGCAGAACAATAAAACGTTGATGATAATGCGTGAAAATGGTGTTGTTGGGGTTTTAATAAGCTTGAAATACAAATTTTTCTCACGAAGCCTAACATTATCTGCAACTGGAACCTAAATACTAAAAAAGTTGTTTGTTTTTCTATCCACTGGAATAATGATTTGAATCCGATAAAAACAACACAGCAATAAAGATCTAAAACCAGTGATTATTGACAATTTTACTAGCTTACTGCATTATTATTACCTGGAACTTCAATATTATAGCAAGGTGGGCTATCACGGTGTGAGAAAAAACGAGAAATGATTAGAGGTGCTTGCTGAAGCTTCTGCAAAAAATAGTAGATTTCATACAAGGTCATTATTAATCTGATAAATGTCTTAATATTACTGGGTATGTAGAAAGAATTACTCTAATTCTCTAATTTTCGTTCTTCGTTCTGCATGGAGAAGAACCTAAAATTATGCAATGCTGATTACCGGTTACTGATACTCGCAGATTCTCAAGTGTTGCGGTATGTATTTATTGCTTTGCTTACGATGTTTTCCGTGTGAGGTTTTAGGTAGCTCTTTCTTTCTTTGTATATGCATACTGCGATTCTATTATATTGACTAGTAAAAGTTATATTCCCTATAACTTTTAATGAGAAAATGACTTTGTTTGCTTAGCTTTGTAATAAAAAATTAAAAACCTGTGCATGATTTGCTGAACCTGTAAATGAGTAATGCAAAATTATCTAATATGTTAACTATGCGCATGATAAAAAAACATGGCATGAAGTGTGTCGTTACGTCTTGTAATCCAGTATCATGAAATAAATGTATTTTTAATATGTGCTATCGTTTTTAATGCACAGAGTATCAAAAGTGGACGTCCAACGTACTTTTTCGATGGACAGTGGACAATGTGGACAAAGTGGACAGTGGAAAGTGGACAGAGGTTACTCAATGACAGAGTCTGTCATACTGGCGTACAGGGTATAAAGCTACGTCTACTGAATGAGTAAAAAACCGCAGATTTTAAAAGGAAATGCAACAAGAAAATATCTGCGGATTTTAAAGTGAAATGCAACGAGATGTCACACAGCACAGGAGAAAGAAGAATAGGTTTCATTCTTCATTTCATTCCTCGGAGTTGAGTTTTTTTGCAGTGTCTGCGTTAGCATTTAATATATGCATATAATATGCACAACCCAATAAATTATATAACCGTGGTTTAAAAAGGAAAACAAAGTCTTGTTTGTTTTGCTTATTTTTGTACCATTTAAATGCCGTGTATCACGGTTTGAAAGATGAATATTGAAAAAACGCGTTGAATATGCTTCCTTTTAACCTTTTATTGCTTTACTATTTTCAGGATTAAATCAATTAAATTTACGCAAGTTTTTATGGTGAAAACGTTTCTTATCATAATTTACTTGAACCAATACAAGTGTTGCTAATGAGTTCATCATAATATTCCACAGCATCAGAGTAGTTTCCTTTTTAATCGTCGGAATAGCACTAATACCATAGCCAACCACTCGACAGGATCTTAACTGTTTACAACAATATCTTGATAAGTTGACTGGTTTCCAAAATTGAAAATATTTCGCTGAGTTTGTGTTTGGCTTTGACGCTACAAGACATATTACTAGCACAAGAAGAAAGTCTGCAACAAAATATAGCAGAAAAGATGCCAAAATGTAAAACGGAAAATCTCGAAATTTTGTAATAACCACGTAGCCACATCCTAAATGCAAAACAACTCCAAGATATGCCAAAGCGGAAAAGTATGGTTGCGCGTACACGTTTCCCAGGCTCATTAATATTTCTAAACTTTTGTAATTCTGATAACACCTTTGAAATTTTTCATTAATGTTACAAGTCCTACTCAAAGATACTGGATAACATTACTCGTTTCCTGAAAAATACCAAGCGCCACCAATAGCTTGAAAACTGTGCATTATATGACACACAACAATAGCAGCTCCATAACCAGTAATAACTAGCATGTATAAACTAGATAGAATTTTAATTACTATGCGAGCGTTTACATTACAATTGCTGCTAGCTACTACGTTGAAAACTGTTTCCAGCTCGTTGTAATCTATGGCAAATGGCATTAAACTAAAAAACAATGGGAAAGCTGTAAACGACCATGCTAAGCCGTACACCTGTTGTTCCAAAAGGCCTTTTTGCTTACTTCTACTCAATAAAGCGTCGTGACTATTAGAAACAAAACACCAGTGCAAAAATTTATCACCAACCCAACTAATTATATCTACGTAATTTTCCATGGTCCATACTGTAACTGATACTACTACGTGACCACTTAAGTAAAAAAATATAGAAAAATAGTTTTTCAAAATTTGAATCCTGCTTCCAGTGTAATATTGTGAAGTGAGACATAAATAAGCTAAAGCTTAAATTGAAGAAGAGCATAAGCTTGTAAACAAGTCTAAAGAATTTGCCATGAGAAGTTTGAAAAAGTGTGGGATTTTGCTTTACACAAATTCGGGAGGTTTTGTTCGTCGGTGGAAAAAACTTTGTATCTCGGTATCTAGGATACCGGGAAATTTTGAAGCCGCCGAAGGCGGCGGCAAAATGTTTGCGTGATTTTGGACATTGGGGAAGTAAAAGAGGGTAACGGGAAGAAACGCGAGCGGGAAATAAGGAGAGGGAGGGAAGAAAAGGTGGAAGAAAAAGAAAACGAAGGAAGCAAACGGAGAGGGAAGGAAGATGAGAGTGAAGGAAGAGGAGAGGGAAGGAAGAGGAGAGGGAAGGAAGAGGAGAGGAAAGTGAGGAAGTGGTATGGAAAGGAAGGAAAAATTGGGAAGTTTGACTTTGTTCATTTTCAGCACAAAACTTGGTTTACAAAATTGAATAAACTAGTTTGCTTTTAATTTTCGCAATCAATTTAAATTCACGTACATACGTTAATCTACCAAAAATTTATAGGTTTACTAAAAAAGTTTGAAATTCTTGATTCTTTTCTTTGATTACAATTAGGTGGTAATGGCTCAATCCATTAAGATTTTTCCTCTGCAAATTTATCCAGCCGATATCTAATAAATGATCGATCGGTTTTTGATTTAGCCTCCCTTACACATCGCAATACTTCCTCCTGAAATAAGGAAAGCTTTGTTAATATTATATATATCAATGATGTAATTTCCAAAATCATTTACAAAAGTAATGAAAACATTATTCTCACTTTTTTAAACTGTTGATTTTATTCGATTAACAAGATCCTTGTTTTCAGTTTCTTCATCAAATTCATTCTTTTTTTGCTCAGTTTTATTCTTTAAGTTTTCCAATTCTTGTGTGTAAAACTCAAGTTAATGTTCTTGCTGGAATTTTTAAACGCATTTGAATGTATAGCTTGAGAAAAGTAGGCAAATGCTTTCTGGTAGGCAATGACAGCGTTATCAATTCTTTCGTCGGATTCCTCAAAACCAATTTCTTTCTTAACTACAGTTAGGGCACTGTCTTAACTACTCATTTTCTCATTTAAGGCTAAAAATCTAACGTAATACAATAAAATTGTGTGGATTTTTTAAAAATCTGACTAAAGTATGCCTATTTTAAAATAATGGTTTAAAACTAGGAAATTAGTCGAGTTTTACTTTCAAGCAATGCAACACACCAGAAGAAGCTCTGAAAACAGTTTTTAATACAAACATAATTTCCTACAATTAAATTTTTAGTGCACCAATATAAAGCCCTTGTTCGATTCAACTTAAGTAGTATATACCACTGAAGATCTATAGGTGCATGGTATATACAATATAATTTTAAATAGGACTTTGTGTTTGTTGAAAACATGATGGAAGCTCAACAAACGGATAGTAATCCTGCAATTAAATTTACAATCGATTGGCGGTATTTCTGTCTCTACAACCAACGCGAAGAAAAAATGCTTTATCAGGTCGTTGTTTTCTAAATTTTCTTTCAAAAAGCGTAAACGCGCAAATTCATCACACATGGACAGTAGAGTTACAATGCTTGAGCAAACTGTAGAAGAAACACTTGAAACTATTGACACAAACGTAAAACAGGATACTGAAGTTACACAATACGTTAATGAACACATAAAACCATTCCAGTGTGGCAATTGAATCTACCAAAACTCTTGCCATAAACCGAAAACAGTATGAATGTTGTATCCGATCCTTTTCTAAATGTATTTTGAGTATAGTATTAAAATTGTAATATAATATTTAAATTTTGAAATATATTCTTTTCTGTTTAAAATATTTCAATACTTATCAGTAAATGTGCAAAAATAAAACTACAGATCTTTATATTATATTTATTCTTCTTGCGCATTTTTTACTATTAGTAGTACAAAACTTGAGTTTGCACACAAACTTAACTTGATTTATTTCAAAACAAATAACCGCAAACATAAACCATTTACTGTATTGAGTACTAAATATATTTAATTATATATAAGTGTCAAATTTCTTTACATATCGTAACCACCGGGAAATAATTGTTAAATGTCAGCGGGAAATTTTTTACGAACACATCAGGATACCGGGAAGAAAAAGTTTTTTCCACCGACGGTTTTGTTTATAGTGGCATATTTGTATGTATAAGGAAAAACGCTGGCTTTACCAAATATACTCTGTTGGAGAAACAGCAGTGATTTAACAGAAGATTTTATTAATTCTTGATCCATTTTTAAAACAAAAAGGAAGTCTCGCTTGTATAGAGTTGAGAGCCTTAGCAAAATAGAATGCTGCCTTTTGTACAATATTGAAAATTTATAATTTTAATTTGTGAAGGTATACGAGCACACGTGTATGCAAAACAAACAAGATTGCATAATTGAAAGTACTTTCCTTGAAAATGAATATGCAAGGTTAAAATAAATTATCCGCATGTATTAACAACATATAATTAGTAGTACTAGTTTGAAGTACGCAAACAAGATATCTGCGTTTTTAATGTTACTACTTGCAATTTATTACGAATTTGCTGTGTTTGCTTTGCAAACTTAGTAGACATTGATAGGTTAAATGAACATAATTTTCATTCGCATAATGTGCATTTATTTTCTTGTTAAGGCACAAATTCATAATTTTCGACTATCCACAAGTTTCCTCAATAATTCTCCAATATCAAAACAATACTTACCAAAATTAAATTGTAATTCTCCGTTTATATAAAAACCATTATTAAACATCTTAGGTAGTGCCGTTTATAAGAACCAAAAATTGCAGTTTCACTACTCAAATGAATTTTTCTTTAAACTCATTTGCAAAGTTCATAGCTGTAAACGGTTTGATTAAAATGTGTTTTCGTTTCAAGACATCTAGCAAAAGCAATTTTGCGAGAACAATATTTTTAAAGACAAAAATTAAATAGTAAATTCAAATTAAAAGCAAATTAACTTCCCATAATGCCAGCAAACTTACCACAACTAAATTTATAAGCACGTGCTGTTTCATGTGTTGCAAAAATTTTATTATATTGTAATTATCTTGACTAGTTGCTGTCATATAAATAACTTTAAATCATCAGTTTCCGGATTTGAATGTAAGTAATGCTCTCATAAGCCCTTTAACAAGGCCTCTAACAAACACCATAGTACTAACAGGTTTAATTGTAAACATCCTTTTGTAAGACACGCTTAGTGGTTTGCAAGATAGCCTAAATTTTCTCAAAAGTTTTCTTTCTGTTGAAACTGTCATATGCTTCTGATAATATCTCCAGGAGTTAAGCACTCTATTTCCTGTTTTAAACATGTATGCTCCCAGCATCAGCATCAATATCCAAGTGCATGGAACAAGAATTGACCAAGCCAACATTAAAAATAGAGGTATGCTATTCATCGTTTTCCAGTTACGAATTACAATGCAACATGAAACCATGAACATTAACGTACACAAACCTTGAAATGGAATAAGAAGCACGCCAATAACTTCGTTGTATATACCTTGAAGCAATTGTGCAGCGCGATATTCTGTTAACAAAATTGGTATGGTACGAAGTTTATGTAGGCTGTTGTACCGTTTCTTACCTAAATATAATTCCTTTGCAATGAAGGGCACCACTAAAACCCCAAATGTTACAGCGGACCCTAACCCAACACATAATGCACAATACATAGGAACACAAATATAACAGTGGTAAATTATAATAAAAATACGTAGCCAAATAGGTGCACTGTTTGATATAACGTTCCCAAAGAAAATGGGAAGTTTGGGTAAAAATATACAAGGAAGCATGTTTAGAAACGTGATACAAGCTACTGATAAAACCATTGAAGTCAGAAACAGGTCCAGAAGTCTGATAAAATTACTTGAGTTTGGGTTAAACCTTGGCATATACAATCCTGGAAATCAATAAAAAACATTGTTTGATTTTATGATGTGGCGTTGTATACAGCAATAAATTATAGAGCACTTACGATTAACTCGAACTAAATAGACTATACCGGTGTTTAACCCATGCGGAAAAATTGCACTGGGTTGGCTGACTACGGAAATGGCAAGCATCATTAACATACCGCCAATCAAAAAGGGAAATATTAGATTGATGTTTATCCAGTCCCTCTGTTTCCAATAGTAACTAAACTGGCGAAGAACGAACAGAACCCAAATAAGGCACAAGATAAAATTAAACTTAAACAGCAAACTGATTTTGTGCGGGATCCTAAACAGCTTTAATTTAGGATCCCAGGAGAATATCGTTATGCCAAAATGGTAGCCAAATGGAAAAACAATTCGGCAAGCGTTGTACAAGCGGTTACTAATCATGGTTCACGGAGTAGAATGTACACTGGTTCAATTTACAAGACAGGTCAAGTGAAACTAACTTGACAAATTTTGAGAACAGGAAGGAAAGTCATTGGGTTACAACAGCAGTTATTTAAATGCTTACACAAAGTTTAATTTTGAACTTAATTGCTTTCACTATTAAACCATGACCATTAAAATAAATCACTTTATAGAAATATAGCAAAAGTCAATTTAGAATTAAAAAACTTGTTTTCCTTTAAGAAATTAGAGTTTGTGTAAGGTATAAGGTATATAATGTTCAAGTTAAAATTAATTTAGTATGCATAGATGTGTTTAAAAAATAAATTAATTTTAGAACAATATGTAAACGTCTTGAATTTTTAACGTTAGCTGTGTATCGCAGGTAAACATGTTTGTTCCAAATGTTAAAAACAATTAAACTATTGGCGGAATATCAGCCAGAAATAATAGAAAAACTATAAACTATACAGTATTCCAAGACACAAAGTCAGTTCTGCTATACGCCAATCTAAGCTAATATATAACCTAGTCGCATAGTACAAAGCTTCTAAAGGATGTCTTAATTGAAATTTTAATTTTTTATAACCCAATCTTACAAGAAATATGTATAGTAATTAAAGTCCAAATATAAAGGAAAAAGCAATATGAAAACAGCAATTAAGCTTTGATTTAATGGAACTTTAAGACTATTTCTTTATGCATTATAGAACGTTTAGTATATTTATCAAATTAAAACCAACCAGTCTTGTAAATAATTTGGAGCGGCTTAAGTTCTACACGAATATCACTTGTTAGCCGCTTATGTTATTTTTATTAGTTTACATTTATTTCCAAACACCAACTACTAAATGTTTCTATCCAAAAATAGGGTTATTGCTAATTTTACGGGATATGTATTATCTGAGTTGCCTTATTCACTTTGGTCCGAACCGTAGTTAAGATTCTTGGAATGCAAAACAGAAAAAATGGCCAAATATTTAACAAGAACACTAGGACTGACTAAGAAGCTGATATTAGTTTTAGATAAGTTACTGCTGTATTTGGTCTTTAATAAGATGGAAGTTCCTCTTGTGAATGTTCCTTAGTTAACGAGGTGATATTTATATGAGGGTGTACCAAAAATCAGGGAACAACATGATGTATTTATAACCATTGTTTTTGTGATTATTAGTTGTATGGGTAACTTAAATTCGTGCCGCACACAATATATTGAATACAATGTTTGTATTTTTCTACACTATTGGCACAAATCCAAAAAACTAAGTTGAACTTAGAGTATATAAGGATACAAGCATTGCAGAATGTCATTCCGTGCTCTTAAATATTTATTGTGGTTGATTATGAAATTCAGGTTTGTTGACTAGTTATTGACGAGTAAGAAGGAGGCTCAATTTTTCTTAGATGATTTGAACCCGAAACAGAACGACGCGTTTCAGTAAAATTTAATTCATCTGTTAAACTGAAGTGCTCTGTTAAGTCACAATAATAAAATAATTAATTAAACGCGACTCCGTGGTAGAGTTGACTCATTTGGTTTTGTTGTAATTTCAGAAAAATTTCTGTTAATATAAACGTTGTTGCATCAATCATAATATATGAAATTTATAAATATGAAATATAAGTTTTCTGTTGCTTCTAAATTTAATAGAACTTCTATTCACATTTCTAAAAACTTCGTTTACAAATATAAGCAGCAGTTTAGTGTTCAATAATGAGATTTATTCTAAGCTTTTTATTTTAGTAAATATTTTATATAGTCATAACTGGGGTAGTAACAGAAAAGCCCTAACCAGTAAGGATACGAAAGGTAGATGCCTAAAATGCTTTTGTTGTGATTGTTATTCTCGTTCTTCAATGAAGCATATCCGATCAATATTGTGGTACTGTTGCCATCCTAGTAAATAATATTCCATATGTTGCTTAAGGTCCATATAATATAAAAATTGGTACGGCTGTTGAGTTGAGGGTTTTTGTGGGATATTTTCTCAGATGTTTCTAAAGTATCTGCATTAGACATTGCCCAAAACGATTACATACTCCTTGAAATATAGGTATATGATGTATCCAAAGCTAAACACCAAATGCAACTTCATCGCCAACCAATCAATAATAAAAATCTGTAACCACCAAATTTTAAAGCTTGTTTACAAAGTTTGATTACTGTTTTAAAAACTTGGCATTCGTATACTTCCAGCTTCTCTTATGTTTTTGGATTTGTGACAACCGCTTAAAATAGATAGAACAGGTTTCCTAGAAGTTGAACAATTGCACTTTGGTTTCATTATACTTCACAGAACAACAACAACAACATGTAATCAAATTTGTTGGTATTTAGCTTTTTTATGTTAAATGTTAATATTTTCCTTTTAATCCTTTAATTATTTACATTAGAAATATTTTGTTGTTTCAAACCTACAGCGTTCAAATTGTTATTCTAATTATTAGCTCTAGAACTATTACATATGTATGTCAATATTTAATTGAAGAAATGTGTTAATAGCAAAGCGATAATAATTTTTGTTAACATAATCAATAGCAAATAGTAGTGAAAATTCTAGTGCTGATAAGTGTATTACAACGTAATTTGTTTGCCAATAAACCAAACATCATTTCAAGCAGAACAATTCCCATTGTAGCCAGTAGCATTATGCCCCACACATTAAAAATAATACCAAATGCGCTCAAGTTTCCACGAACAAAGTTGTTATCATGTATATCTGCATATGGTTTGAACAGAAGCATAGATGTTAATTCTAGCAAATTCCAGTTCTCTTTACCAACACTAGAACTTACGTTTTTAAGTACAATATACGCATTCCAAAGAATTTTACTTGATTGAACTTTTGTGTATATACCAGACGCATGAAGAAATTCCAAAAACATTTTGAACTCATCCCAAATATATCCACGTCTTGGTCCTACCCAAAGTTCAAACCCTTGTAGGTATGTTGATTCTACATTACGCTTCTGTATCATCATTTTTCGTCCACTGAACGCTGACACAAGTACTTTCAATGTTTCATCTCTACCTCCAACGCCATACAGTAGAGCAAACCTATTCCGGTAGAAAGGATTTACTGGTCGCATATTATCCTTTACCAAATTATCAAAGAATGTTTTCATCGTACGTAAGCCTGTGTCTTCTAATGCAATCATTTTGTCATATAGTTTTTGAATTAACTGTACGCCCTCATAAATTGAGGGTTCCATGCTTTCATTGCCAGTCCAACTAAAGGAATATCTTAGCAAAGACTTATGCAATTTTGCTGATCCAATTATAGGCATACTAGTGTTTAAAATCAACTCTTTTAGTGAATTTGCAATGTTGCTGGGTAGAATAAAAACCGCTAAATGTGCAAACATGTTAAAAGTAAAGAAAGTGCGCAGAACTAGACACCCAAACAACCATGTAGTGAAAAGCAGAGTAATTACAAACTTCTTGTTTTTGTAATTTGCACCTTGTTCCAATAGTGAACCAACAACAAGCAAAATAGAATATTTTATCTTGATCACCAACGAAAATGTAGCAAACAATATTAGGATGGTGATAAGTAGCAAAATCCACAAACTATTTTCAAAAGGTTTCAAAAGTAAGGTAAGAGTTTTCCTTCCGCGGATGTCCTTCTCGAAGAAAATTACAAATTTGTATCCTGAAGTGTACGCACCATGAGCTGTGTAAGCAATCTGTTCATTTTCATCAAATTTGCTACTTGATGCAATTATGCGAATTCTATGGGTAAGTACGGTCCTTATGGAATACACATGGCTTTTTGAATAATCCACAAATTGTTGTAAAATACAGGTTTCAAATCTATCCACGCACTTGCTAGGAGATGTATATAAAGTATTGGTTTTCATAGAAGCATTTTTAAAATGCAGAAATGACCAAATGATTTCAATGCTTTTAAGTGTAACCAAAGTTGGTAATTTGTAAGGCATAGCTTGATATAAAGAGCTTGCAGTTCCAAAACGTAAGCACGGAATACAGTTTGTGTAAAGTTGCATAGGATTGCCTTCAAGAAATATTAAGATGGATGCACTTATAAACTCGTAAATTGAAATGGACTTGATGCTGCCAATTTTGTAAGACAGGCAAAATATTACGGTAGCATTTTCCCTTCTAAGAAAAAGAGTTTTACTTGTGCTGAAAAATTGTCTCTCCGACGATTTAATTAATTGATCTACAAACAAAACTAGATCATTTGAGGTGTGCTTTAAAGTTTTCTTAAACTGGGATATCTCCTTGCAACCGGACGTTTCAACTGTGTATGTTATGCATCCCACATTAACTATGTTATATTCAACTGCAATTCGATAAATGTTTATGAGTAACTCTTGCTGCTGTAGCAACTTTGTCTCTTTGGTTAAGTTTCTCCAATAGAATTTAACAGTGGTTTCCGTAAAGGAGCTTAAAAGCATTTTCATATGAACGTTTTTAGACTTAAAATTTTGAAATGAAACATATTGCTTGTAGCATAGAACTGAACAAAGAAAGCCACAGAAAACTAATACCGTTACTAAAGCGTTAGCCATAATTATGAACTACTTTAAATACAAACAAATTCTGATTCCCCAATAGTCTGTGTTCCGCAAGACCAAACGAAGGACAAGAAATGATAAAAATGTGTCAGCAAAACGGGGACAAATTCTGAAATAGGTACTAAGATAATTTAATGAGCAGATGTTGCCAGACATTCAAGTGCTATGTAAATTTTCTTTCAGTTGCTATTGTTTATATTTCTGATGGCAAGTGTGTTTCGCATATACAGGGTTTAATTGTAATCTACATGTAATTAATGAGAGTATGCTTGAAAGTTCCACCTCACAACATCATTTCTAACTCCTCACAACAATAATTAAATCAATTATAAGTTTTAGACTTGTTTGTCATCTTCACTGTGTTAGTAACATGGTACGTAATAAAACAACTAAGGTAACATTATTTTTTGACCGTAACAAAACAACATGTAATGATATCTATAATGCAGGTATTCTAATACGAAGGCAATACCTAATTTAATATATTTTTCTAATAACTACGCCTAAATTGAGTAATAATTACTTTGCTATTTTCATCACTTTATATGTAAGCCATTCTGATGATAACTGGGGCAGCTCAAAATGAAGTAACAAGCTTGGATGTTTTGGAGTAACTGACACCATGGAAGCTGATTAGTTAACAACGGCACAAAAACCAAGTTGGATTTCTGTACTTGTTTCTTTTTAAATTCTGCTTCACATGAAATACATAATGGATCCCACGCCATTATTTTTAAGTGCCGATCGCAAGGTATGTTTGTTACTGCCACGAGGGCCATGGAACCTTTTTTGTTTTTAGTGCTCCTATAATGTTCACAGCTATACTTGGTGCAATTACAAACACTTTACATATCAACCTTCTTCGTTGATCTTTTTTTGAAAATAAGCATTTTAGGGAGTTGCTGGTGTCTTTAGCTGTTATCGAATTCATTGTTTGCGTAGCTTTTTCTGTTTCACATACCTAACTAGATCTCGATTATGGGTGAGGTTTGAACAAATTTTCAAGTATTGCGTATTTTTAAGCTTTGATTAATAATAGTTTACCTTTCTGTTTGTTTTAGAAATATATTAACCGTGGAATGAGAACATTGGTGTTCTTTTCATTTTCCCGAATACTTAACAATTTAACTCGTTTAATTGTACCACACCATTTTGATTACCGTGGAGCGTTGGATGTCAGTAAAGTTTGCTGTAAAATGCGAGCATTGGTTCAATAACCGAATTTGGAAACCCCGTTTTATAATCGCAGCAACCTGTGTATTTGCTGCATTTCTAAATTTTAATAAGATGGAGCATTACGTGTCATACGCCATTTGTTGAGAATCAAACGGCTAACCGCACAAATGACTCTCCCTAGAAGGCTAATGACAAAAAATAACGTGACCAAAGACAAACACACGAAAATTAACTGTTCTTAGCGTTTTGCTAATCTTCAAAATAATCAGATAGTTTATTTCCCCAATTAAATCAATAAAATATAAATTTCGATTAAATCAGAAAAATAATAGGCGAGAAACACGTCAAGTGAGACTATATCAGTGCCTCCATATTTTCGTATATCTCTGTTGAGCTGCTTTTAGGTAAGCAAAATTAACAAAATTTCTCAATAATTAAGCTTTTTAACAACATTTGCTATCTTGAATATGTTTTGGAGACTTAGTCCTACCATTTGAAACTTTAAATTTTTGCGAAAACTTTAATTAAAGTTAATTGCCATGTTAATTGTTACCCTAATTACTCGCTTCCCTTCAGAGTGCTAGAAGATTTCTCAACGTAAATCCAATCTCCAGAAAAAGCTCTATCAAATCTGCATTTCAAATCTTCTAGCACTCTGAAGGGAAGCGAGATAATTAGGGTAACAATTAACATGGCAATTAACTTTAATTAATATTTGTGCAAAAATTTAAAGTCTTAAATAGTGGAACTAAGTCAACAAAGCATATTTAAGATAGCCAAAGTTGTTAAAAATGCTTAATTGTTGAGATATTTTGCTAATTGTTAGAAAATAGTTATTTTTGAAATGCCCATAACTTGGCAACGCCTTAACCAAAAATAACAATTCTTTCTATTTTCAAATCTGCAATTAATGCACTTTCAGCAGAATAAAGTTATTTTGTCCGGTTATAAAATCGCAAATATGGCTTGTCCCACTTGACGCGTTTTCCGCCATAGCAACTTCTACTCTCAAAAATTACTCTCGATTGACGACCCCTCGCTCGCTCTTCTTCCTACAGAATGACTCCACTTTGTCTGCCGACTGCAGCACTTCTGCTGCTTCTGAACAAGATTGAACACGTTTTGTAGAAACGAAAACTCCCACATATTCTAGCAATTTACCCCATTTTCATCATCATTGTTAAAATTTGAGCTTGACAAAATCTAAACCAAAGTTCATTTTATTTGGACTCTCTAACATGCTGGAGCTGTTTTATAATTTCATTGTGGCTATTCAAGATTTTTACATTGTTATCATCAACATTAAAGAAAACAATAACTTATTACAATATGGTATTGACTAATGATTTCATTTATATTAATTGCTCTGGCATCAAGCCAAAAATCCAGAAATGGTCCATGCACAGGTATAAAAGCAAGTGCATAAAAACCATTCGCATTATTTTGCATTAAATAAATTTCTAAATGATAAAATGGTTATCGTCGAATTTCATTGAAAAGTACCTAAAAGCGTCACTTTATTTACTAAGCAATGACATATTAACTGTGAGCTCATTTGCATAGTCCAAACAATTGAATGGTTTAAAAGAGAAAAAACCCCCTTTAATAGTTGCAAAAAATTAATAAAACATATGTCTCATATTACATATATGATAAAAACCGTTATTAACCGTATTTTTGGAATTTGAAATAGTATGATTAAATTGTTTGACCTTCTTAAAACTGTCATTAGATATACAATGATAACAATTGTGCCCCAAAATCCTATTTTAAGTTGAAATAATTTAATTTGCTAGTAGATTTGTAGATAATAGGTTGATTTATTATTAGATTTTTACAAAAGATATTACAGTAAATTTCATTTCGATTGTATTATGCTTAACATTCTACTTATTAAGATTATTAAATTAACAAATCATTAGATAACAAATCCAGCTTATGTATAATTTTAATGACAAAAAATGCCAGGATCATTTTACCCCATTTTTTTACTTATTTAGCCCGAACTAATTCTATGGCGTTTTATTTAGTTTCCAGTTTTTAAAGTTAGCAAGGCTCTCATCAAACCTCTAGTACAGCCTCTAACAAATACCATAGTACTTATTGGTCGAACAATATACATCTTTTTGTAGGATACGGCTAACGGTTTACAAGACAGTATAAATTTTCCTAACAGTATCCTCTCTCTTCTTATAAACATATTGTTCTTCTTGCAATGCTTCCATGAAATAAGAACCCTATTTCCCGTTTTATACGTGTATGCTCCTAACATCAGTATTCCTATCCAAATCACTGGAGCCACAATAGACCACGCTACCATTAAACTCAATGGAATACTATCCATAGTTTTCCAGTTTTGAATTACAATGCAACAGGACATCATATACATAAGCGTGCAAAGTACTTGAAATGGAATGAGAATCACACCTAACATTTCATTATACAAAGCTTGTAACAACTGCGCGGCTCTGTACTCGGTCATCAGTACAGACAATGTACGAAGCTCTGGTAAACTTTTGCAGGATTTCTTACCCAAAGAAAGCTCTTTTGCAATAAGGGAAACAAATACAACCCCGTATATTAAAATTGTATTCAATCCAATGGCTAATGCTAAATACATGGGCACGCAAATAAACAGGCTAAAAATGGCAACCAAAATGTGTATTAACTTAGGAAAGTAGTTTGGAACAAGACTTCCGAACATACTGGGTAGGGTTGGAAGAAATATACAAGGGAGCATGTTTAGAAACGCGGTGAATACAAGAGACAATGTAACAAAGGCCAAAGTAGCATCAAGCAGCTTAACAGACTTGCTTGAATTGGGGTCATAAGTAGGAAAATACCGTCCTGTAACAAAAATTTTATAAAATTGAGATTACCTTATTCTAGGATTCTAAGCTTATTCAAATGTCTATATTACGTACGGTTCATTCGAACTAAATAAAACATCCCACTGTTAATCAGCCACACAAACTGTCCATTTGGTTGATTTATTATGGAAATTACAAGTAGCATTGTAACGCCACCGACCAGAAACGGAATCAGTATGTTGATATTGTTATAGTCTCTGAGTTTGCAGAAATAGAGAAACTGCTTTGCAACAAAGGCTACCCAAACCACAACTGTGAGATAATTATACATAAATAGCTTGCTTATTCGAGAAGGTGCGTGAAACAGACGGGAGTTTGGATTCCAAGTGAAAATAAAAATTCCTAAGGAGTAGCATACTGGAATAACTGTTCCACAGGCTGTATAAAACCGATTACTTAGCATTTTTGTTTCTTATTCGCTTTCGTTTTAGATTAACGGCTTAAAGGTTAAACAATTTTAGTCAACCTAAATGTTAAACTACTCGTGCACTTTTTAAACCTCCACACAAAAAGGGAAGAAGCCTTCTGAAATTTTAATATAAAGTTTAAAATAGAAACTTATATTAAAAAAGCAAGATTAATTTGCTGATTAAATTAATAGCTTTATTAAAAACTTACAAACCTTACTAGCATATCATAACTTAATACAAAATTCAATTATTCGAATAGGTAATTACAAACCCTCATTAGCATGCTGCTTTGCAAAGAAGCTATTCTAGATGTAGTGTGTCCGTCTACTTTATTTTCTACATCAGACAATTTTTGCACGAAATTAGCCTTGTACTTGATTCTTAGTTTGTTTAAATTTATAGGTTAGAGGCAAATTTACATTACCAATTTCTCAAAAGTACTTTTTAAAGTTTGGAATCAAAAAATTCTGAAAAGCTAACGTGTTGTTTTCTTATGTTTTTCTTTGCTATACAAAGAATTCGCGTTCTTCAACCTCTGGCAATCTGGATTTGGGTCCCTAAACTTTATCGATAGTTTGACGCGGGTTAGTTGTCTGAATTTTGGAAATAGTATAACACACATGACAGTCAGTCTGCTTGTGATTATAAACCAGTCATAATATGTAGTACGTTATGAACTGGCGTCTAAATTCCAATTCGACATTTGTCCGTGGTTTGTAAAATATCTCCCTGATAACATTTTTGTTTAGGAAGTTCACTTCAATTAGTAAATGTTAAGCATACAATTGCAATACAAATGAGGGGTTTGGTTTGTCGTTGTTAAAGACAGACGCCATTGCAAGCAAACCCTGCGCTCACGAGACAAAGTTCATATCATTTGTATGATGTTTAGAGGAAATAATTTAGAGACATATGTAAAAGAAAATGACTTTAATATATAGTAACTAATAATACCGTATTAGCTTTTTAAGTATTGGGTATTTTTAATCCTTAAAAGCTTTAGGAATGTAGCCAAATAAATTAAGAGCAGCTCAATGTAAAATTGAGTAGAAGTTGAGTAAAAGTTGTAAGGAAAATTAAGAATTCAACCGGAACAAACACGACAGCAATCACGTAATTACCATTAATTACGTGTGAATCCCAAAAAAGGTTTTTAAGTCTGAAAATGATGGTCTCTCTTCAGGTGACAGACTCCAGCACTGCAACATCATCTCATATCTAAAAGTTGGCACAACACTAATTAGCCTTGAATGCATGCGAAAGTTATATTTGACTTTAGAAACTTCATAATATACATTTCATCTGATGCGTGTTCAGGTTTTGACATTCTTAGACCATTTTCAAGTTGCGTAGAAAAATCGGAATGCCATGGCATTCCTGGGTACGGCGTTTCTCCTAAGTGAAATATGCATTAGCTATAAAACTCTAAGAATGGAACAATTATTAGTAATATTTTATATTTTACCTAAACTAAATATCTCCCAGATGGTTACCCCAAATCCCCAGACATCAGACCGACCAGTAAATTCCATATGCTTGAGCGACTCAATTGCCATCCATCTCCAGGGTAACGCTTCTTCTCCTTTTTTAATGTACGCATTGCTCTCATATAGTTTTCTTGACAATCCAAAATCCGAAATTTTGCAGGTATAGCTTGCATCTAGTAGAACATTTCTACATGCTAGGTCAGCATGAACCACTTTCTTTCCGGATATATATTCCATTCCAGAAGCAATTTCTTGTGAAAACCGAAATAGTTCACTGACTGTAAGTATTGGTTCTTTTTGACTGCTTTCCGACAACAGAACACTACTAGCCACGTATCCTTCGTGTTCATCATCAGAATCGCTTGTAGTGAAAACTGTTGGAGTTTTCTTGGGTTTCATTGTTTTCAAGTGCTGCTCCAGTGAGCCATTTTCACAATACTCGGTTAGTATGTAAATTATCCCAATTTCCTTAATGTAAGCCCCGACAAATTGCACAACATGTTCATGACATCCGATAAAGCTTAGAATTTTGGCTTCGGCAAGCATTGTCTTAAACATTTCCACTGAACAATCTGGAGCAGGAATTTTGATGGCCACTGTGGTGACCTCGTTGAACGTTCCCTTGTATACCTGTCCAAAATTTCCGCTTCCAATTGGTTCACCTGGAAATACTCCAAATTAAGTTTATGATGCTCACAAGTAAATATTTCAAATATTTTGTTACTACCTATCTGAACACTTTTCTTTGGAATTTTAAACTCCTTATTGAATCCAAGTATTCGCACAGTGCTATGTTGAATTTGTTCAAGCCCTATAGCTTCTGAATGATGCTCCACTTCTTCGCCGTTAATAAAAGCATTCACTTCATCAGCCGACAATAGCTTCTTTATTCTGCGGGAATAGTAGATCCATAGAGCACATAGAGAAAGCAGTAGAATTACGGCTACTGTTGTTGGTACAGTGATCAGAACAACGTTGTTAGAAGTTGATCCAAATGCATCCGCCGGAAATGGCGAGACTTTGTTTCCTAAAAATCATCTAGCATGTTAGACAATATTTTATTCCAAATATCAAGCTTCTGCAATTTTGTTTACCTGACGCTCGTTCCTTGTATACATTAATATTTGCCAAGTCACTGTATTCATCCACACGCCACCACGAACAGTTTATAAAGGCATCTCCAAAAAAGTATGTAATATTGTAGCCTTCAGCGTATTGACTTGTTAAGCTAAATAATCTAAGGTATTCATCCTTTTCTTTTGTTAGGTGACTCGGACACTTCATATTAGTAAATGTAATTCTAAAAATAGTTTCTTTGCCCAGTATATTTTTAAAGTACTTTTTTATATACAAATGAGTATCCAAAAATAATTGAATTTTACTTTCATCAAATTTAAAATTCGAAACCGGAATCGCTTCAACGATGCACACGATGTAATCAACGCTGCCATAAAACTTTAATTGTGTTAATCTTGCCATGTTACTGTTAATTTCGTAAACACAGTCCTGAACAGTTAATCCTAATTTTGTTACCCGTTTGTTCGAATTTCCAAATACAAATACAAATATGTTATCTATATTTTGGGTGCCAGTTTCTCCAAGATTTTCCCATCCAGATATATGTACGCCGTCTAACTTAATCTTTGATTTCACATATTCATTAAAATTTTGGGAAATTATTTCAGCGGTTGAAATTTCTAAGTATAAAGATGTCCTGCTGGTGACATTAAATTGTTGCCTAACACGAGCCACCAAATTTCCGTTTATTGCCATTTGAAGATTTTTGAAATCAGTAAGGGTTTTCGGGATGACCTCCACAATATAAAACTTAGAAAATACAACGGCAACCATTATTTCTAGTTCTCGGGCTGTAAGTGCCGAATCCTTTGGTGTATTTGTATTGACAGTGATGCCCGGGTTTTTGGTTCTGACAAAGATATCTGAGTTATTTCCATCCTTTTGGTATAAGCAAGGTGATAAGGGTGGTAGCTTAAGCAACCCAGCCTCAGTTTGATCGGGCACGTTTCTTCTTATTAGTACTGGGAATGCTGTTAATGTTCTGTTTATTTCGTTTGCAGGCCCCTGCTGTGTTGCAATATTGTAGAACCAACCTGGATGTGTGTCCTTACCAGTCACCATGCAAGCAAGTACTTCAAAATCGTGTATCTGTGCCCATATTATTATTGCTTGTTGGAACTCTTCGTTTTGTTTCAGAACTTCCGAACATAACAGGTTTTTACGAAAACGCCACCCGTACTTGTTCTTTTTTTCAGAGTTGTCGTTAAACTCAATTTTTAACTGCCGCTTTGTGTTGGAATACGTTTGGTCAACAAAATTTTGAAAATTTAAAAGTTTCGTAAAATGGTCTTCCCAGTATAACAATGGTACATTATCAAATAGTTCAAAAGTCATATGAAACCGAACAATTGAGGATTCATTGCCACTGTCTCCTTTAGGCAGAACCTCCTGACTTGAGATAAATTCAAGCTGGGACTTATTATTTAATTGATAGGGATATAACATGGTTTGATCAGAATTTGTAGAAGTGCTGAAGTATGGAAGATTGAGTGTCGTTGAATTTCTAAAAGGAATCAAAACACGTTTGTCCTTATCTTTTACTCTAATAAACATGACAAAAATCTCTGAGTTGTTTCTAAAACGACTTTGCAGATCCTTAAATATCTCATTGTCTATTTCATTCAGTACAACAACGGTGGAAATATTTTTTTAATTTAAACCTTGTAAGTTGCATTCTTCGATAGTTTTCTGAACCTCCGGTTTCCAGTTAAATTCATTACTTTTGTAATCAATAAAAAATCCATTTTTAAACAAAGGTGTTGAAATATTTAGTATTTTCACCGATTCACAAATGGAAAAACCTTCGTATTCCAAGTCAAAAAACGGATAATATTGGTTTGCATTTTCTTCAGAATGTTTTGTTGGAAGAATGATATTGACATTTTTTGTCTTGCTAAGCCATCCGGTCGCAAAAGCTTCAATATAGGTGTGTAATCTACCTTGTTTTTCAGGATTTATGGTAGAAGACACGTTATATTCTAGCTTCAGAAAAAGTGAAAATGTTGGACTAGAAAATTTTGACTGTATTTTGCTTACAAGAAACTGATTCAATTTCATTGAAAATCCCTCGTATGACAAAAGACTTCTCGGTTGGTTAAGTTCCAATCTAAAAACTATAACTTTGAAGTTGCGTAATACGTTAGAACAATTAAAACTTATACACTCTAAACTCCACTCGTTCATTTCAAGTCCAATCGCTCGGTTGGAGTCAAAAAAATATTCCGTAAGATTTTGAAGAAAATTGCAATAATGCTCACAAAACATTGGTTGCGGTTCAGGTGTAATTTTGTAAACAAGAACGCTAGCCAAGTCTTTTATATAAAAAACTTCAAGTTCTTCGGGCTGGTTTGAGTTACAAATTTTGTCGAGGCTGACCCTGTATGAATACAAAATGTTAGTTGAAACTTTGTGCATGCTTTCTGTTAGAGAATAATTTGATTATACTGTATTCATGCAAGTCAAACATACATGCAGGCAACCTCAATTGTAACATTTACACGAATAAGATATGCCGTCAATATATTTGTAGTTTCATTGTCTGTGACAAAGATTCCGTATACTGTTTTACGGAAAATCAAAGTCAATCAGTTAGTTATATTCCAACAAACTTTATGTTAATTTAGTAAATGTATTACTTACCGCTATGGTTAGGAAAGTTAATGTATATTTCAATTGGAAGGTACATAAGTCTAGTTTCGTTTCCGTACAGCTTCGTATACTGATTGCAAAATTTGGTCGACATCATGTCATATCCCCACAGAAGTTCACTAATGTCGTGTATAAGGGTAGTTGCGCTTTCCGTCTGAAATTTATGTCAAATATATTAGTCGAAACTTTTGTAAAGTTGCCGCATTATGAATGTAAGTATAGAAGTTTTATGATTGTATTAACTTACGTTGCTGAAATTCGATGAAAGGGAATTGAATGACGCATTTTTCACAACTACAGTTAGAAAAAAAATAAAAGTACAGATTTTACAAAGGCAATCCATTTCGCTTACAACTGATAATTAAATAGATTTTTTCAAACTGTTTTAAGTATATTCACAATACTTCTCTCCTGATTTATTTCAGAGAGGAGAAGCCAGTGCAAATTGAATAAATCAAAACTCCATGAAACCCCGTGTTTTATACCCAACGAAACAACTAATATGACTGCAAATAAAAATACTTTGTTAACATCAATTTTATGTTTAAAATTTTTAATTGCAAAATAAATAGAGAAACACGCAATTGCCATTTTCTGTCTTGATCATATAAGTAAATTTAAAAGAGTACTTAGGAAATTAGTGGGCGCAGCAAAATTTAAAACTTAATTTGCAAGTTTAAGCGATATCGCTTATTATACAGGGCAACGCCTGTTCAGTAATCTTTCTCTGATAATAACTAAAAACTTATTATCTAAACTAATAGTGTGTATGTATCCTGTTGACTTAAGTAAATGAACATGTTACTGTGCTACAGATACAATCAGTGCTGCAGAAACAGCCAGTATAAATGAATTACGGTATGGAAAAACAGTATATCGCTTTCAATCGTGTTTGATTCCGAACCAAAAATATCACATCATGTTATGTTGTTCATTAATTGTATTACCTGAAATTTTTTAACACTCAAATAAAACCGAATACTGAATACGCATTGTTTTTAAGCGGTGGCGGAAACACTTTTTCTGAAAAAAATTTAGACAGATGTATTGGCATATTGTGTCGTGGAATTTTGCACTTTGCATATTTTTTGCATTTCAAAAATGTATATAAAGTTTGCATCGTTTCCAACACATGTCACTGATATGTTTTGCTTCGCAATATGATCAAAAATGAAAAGCTAAAAAATCAGCGGAAGCTAAAACAAAGTGTGTGTACTAACTAACCATACTAATACGTTGGCTGTGTATTAGAAACTGAAAAGCTTTTCAGTATAGTTTAGTATTCAAGTTCAAGGTCCTCTGATGACGATTGGAAAATGCTTTATGTGGTATGATGTCCATGTCATAGATACCAAAATAAGCTTGCCTAGTTGCATCTATAAATGTTAAGGGTTAAAAATTCTTGGTTTTTGTAACAGCATAAAGATACGCTACATTTAGGTTTTGCTTTAATGTTTGCCATTCAATTATTGTTAGTTAAATGGTTTTTGTGGTTGTTTTAACTTTGTTAGTCATATACATGCAATTTGACTTTGTTAAAGGCTTAAGCTGTGTACATTAGCTGATATCCCAGTGTACACACTCCGCACATACAAACAAATGTACACATATATAGAGAGTATACTCCTTTTTACCATATAATATTCGGCCTATTGTTTAGCTAGTGATACTTTGTCATACCGTAGTGCGAGCAATTTTACAAGATTGGATGATTTTGCTATGATATTCCACCTCAGTCAACAACAATTGACTGAGGCGCACATCTGCAACAAGCTATAACGCAAACTGTTATTTGTTGAGGTATAAAATAGTATTCAAGAGTAACAGGATGCAAATACCTGAGAGTTTGCCTTTACTTATGTGCCACTCCCATTCACTTAAGTGGTGTTTGTGTGTATTTGCTTTGGAAGGCGTGAATTTACAATTAGGGCTTACTAAAGGTGTAAGCTTGAACACATTGGATTGCTTGTAAAACGTTATTTTGCCAAAAATTTTAACCTCTCATTAAAAATATTTACTGTTTATTCAAATAACTTAAGTGGCAAACTCTCCATTTTTTGGGAGACTACCATCTAGCATCGAATTGATATTGCAGGTATACTATAGGTGCGTTATAGATTTGTTTTATTGAAACTTGTAACTGACGGACAACTTACCATGGTCTTCCTTATAGTATCATTAGCTATGATTGTTGAGCAAAAAAGTGTTGCCAAATTTGACTAATTAGATGATTCCAAAGGAGAAAGGATTAAATTAGGGATGCAATCATTTGAACTAAAATTTTATCTTTAATATCCTTTCAATCTCTGAGATTGTTATTCGTAATGAATTTTTGGTTAAAGAGGCTGATATTTTATTCAAACTCAAGCTTTCGATCTCTTTCCATAAAAATTTTATGTTTAGACTTAATTTTCAGGTGTTTTCACTGCCTATATGATTTGTGAGTTTTTATTTAGAATTACAATATCTACATTACATAAGGTCTAGTGCATTATTAATGGCTGGATTTGTTTCTGGGTTATTGTAAAGATAGCATGCACAAAACTACTGAGGAGTTATTCGAGCATCAAGTTATGCAAAATTCTGAAAATAAACAGTGCTTAAAAATTCAGAAAGGAATCATGCCGTTATGTTCTATCACAGAACTTCTGTGCCACCAAATTCTGCATGTAGTGTATGTTGATTTTATATCACATCACTGAAAATGCTGTATTGGTTTTACGACAGTTTAAACGAGCATTACACGCCAAGCATACTACAGAAATTTCTAATTTTTAAAAAAATATTTTTTCACACTTTCATTTATAATCTCAATTGTACAAAAACAACATAGTTCTGGAAAATCATGGTATCAAGTTGTCTGTCTCCAGCAATAAGTGGAATCTATGAGCCAAGACTAAACTCACCAATCAAATTAGATTTTTGAACAATGTAACAATTCATTTTGTAGGACAGATGGAGAGAAGGCACAAGTTTTTATTGAGTATTAAGCAGAACACTGAGTATAATTCAGGCTTCATTTAAATTTCATCAAATATTATCATGGAACTACTTCGTAATATACTAGTACGGAGCAACATATTGTGGACTAAAGAATTACAATATAGTAGAAATTGACAGCTATCATTTGATTTACGTATATGTATGTATATGAACAAATGTTGTTTGAGTCCAAGATAATTTTCATTGTATTATTATAAAACCGTTGGTTAATATTGTATAAAACATTAGTTTTGTGTGAGTATAAACTTTCACCTAGTATGGGTCTAAAGCAAATCTAATTTCAATATCTTAATAATACTTGGCGTTGGTAAATGGGATGGGTGTTTACTTCCTGGCACCGGACGAATAAAGTAATTTTGTCACTAACTGAGCTTAGATTATTTCTGCACGTGGAGAACATTCCCTTGAGCTTATATACTTAATTGCGCTAGAAGCTGGGTGTTTTTCAATTTATCTTATAAGCCTCAATTTTAAAATGGTATAAACCAATTTCACATTCAATATTTGCTTACAAGAACCTAGACGTGCTATTTGCCGGATGTTTTGCTCATGGTATCTATATAAAGTGTTTGCTATTACAATTTGAAATTAAAACAGCCAAAAGTATTTAGTTTGGCCAGCTATAGCGCGGCATAGAAAATATTTCAAAACTACTCTATTTTCAAGAAGCATTTTACGTTCAAAACTGACAAACATTATATCATTAAGAAACTGGCGTTAAACAGTGAAAACGCAAAACAAACGACTACTTAAATACTGCGACTGTATACCTATCACCAAAAATTAATTGAAAGTAAAACGTGTACATATGCAATAGCAGTAGTCAAAATGAAACTTGACCCGTTTTATTCTCTTATTAGTATTGCCTTCATATTGGAAAACTCAGTTTTGATTTCGATTTCATGCACTCAATTTCCCATGATCAAAAATCTAGACGATCTACTTTCACCATACTTCACTAGAAAGTGTTTTGTTGCTCTGATAAATTATAAACATATTGACTTGTTTCCTTTGAGTGGACCAATGTATTTGTGGTCTCCACTAAGTTATAAAACATCTTCAAAGTTCTATTTAACAACTGGAGAGGTAGTCAAACATGTTGAAGTTACATTTAGCAAAACCCTGAATCATTCACAGTACTCACTACAAACGCGACCATGGAACTGCCAAACGGACATTATGCTGTATGCCAACAAACGTATTTCAAATACGTTTTATATGGGAACGTATTTTTGCCATGCGGATTCACAAAGTATTCAGTGCTTTCCAGGCAATACTCCAATTGAATACATCATAGTTAATAAAAGACCGAAAACAACTTTGTTGGCGTTATGGTATTCTAGGTTTTTGCCAGATAATGACACTTTGGAATCCAAAATAATAGTTGAAACTTACTTGGCTGTAAGTGTAGAAACGTTTAAGTTTCATCCTCACTTTGTTGTAACAAGTATTGAGGAGATTTCGTTTTGTACAACAGTCACTTTTTGTGTTATTACCAAAGTCAGAAAATTAGACAATTTTGCTCCATTTCAAAGCTTAGTCCGACAAGTTTACGACATAAGAAATTATGGTCAAACATTTGCTTCGAGTCCTATCGTGAAAAATATTTTTGGCTTTCTTCAAAACTGTGAAAAAAGGTTTAATGCAAATAAATGGAAATCCAATCCCACTGCTCAGTATGCGTTTCAAATAGCTCAAGTGTGGAAATCACTATTTCAAAATTATACATTAACTGCAACATTGACCTCATCCACAACAAAATGTGTCGATAGAAATGTACACAGGCTTAAATTTATGGAACATAGTCAAGTTGTAACATTTGCTCCCCAACAAGCCTACCAAAAACTATCCGAAACAATTCCTCAATGGTTACTCTTGCCATTACCGCATGATGACCTTCGATTCATAAGTTGTGGTCGACGCCATGGTGAAAGTTCAATTTCCTTTATTCATTTTGTAAGTATTTTTGACTTGGCAATATGGACATGCATTGCCTCCGTCCTAATCATCATAGCCATCAGTTTGCTGTTTTTTGAGGTTGCCAACAAAACCAAATGTTGGTTGTATCAAGCTATGAATAACTTGCTTCGAATTATCAGAGTTTTTCTAGAGCAAGGAGACTTGTTTCCTGGTAGTGTAAGTAAAAACTACCAAATACGAATTCAAGTAGCTCCATTAATATTAGTAGGTATAGTGTTGTGCAATGCTTACAAAAACACAAATATTTACAACATGGTTACAAACAGGAAGCCGTTGCCTTACAAGCATTTTGATGAATTGTATAACGACTCGTTTTCAATTCTTACAAGCACAGGTGAATTACTACCTTTTGCATTTATACCTATGGAAACATCTCATCTGAAATGCATTAGTATGCAGCATGAGGAAACGTTTGTTGCAATCTCAACAGTTCATGCAAGGTTTTACAGACATAGATCTATGGGGAGTGAAATAAATGTTAGCAATTCAAATTCTGTTCAATCAAACGTTTATTCCAAAACCAAACTTCACAAGCAAATAAAACAAGTTTTTCAACAAAGTTACGAAGCTATCATACTTCAACTCAAAACTGCAAAACCTTCGACTCCATTAGACATGCAAACATTTATAAACTTGTTGTTTGACAATTTTTATAAAGCAGAGAGAAAACTTTTGTATGATTGGATTAAGGAATGCACTAAGCATGCATTAGTTGTGCCGCAGGCTGTCGCAAAAAGATATTGGAAACGACTAGCTGAGCTTGGTTATTCTAATGTTTTTGTAGGCACAGAAGTGTATGCCAGACAATATCTATTATATGATATTGCTGGATTGGTTTCTACAAATTTAATACGAAAGATTAAATATATCAGTGAATCAGGAATCAATGTTCGCATTTTGAATGAGCTAAATGGAACTGGTACTTTATTAACTCAACCAAATGAACTCCCTGAGAAGGCCAAAATTAGTGGCAATATTTTGACAGTGTTTGTTGTGTTCTCCGCTGGACTGGGCATAAGCTTTGTTTCGTTTGTAGTGGAGTTTGCAGGAACAATTTACCATGTACTATATACAATTGCTTATAACTTTCAGCAAAGTTTTGTGCATTTTCTAAGGATGATAAAGCTCACCTGGCAGATTAATGTACAAAAGTCAAAACGCAAACAAGCTAACCGTTTTAAAAAATTTCCCGGGCGTAATTTCGGAAAAGAATGATACAACTAAATTTAATGACATCTTAAATCTAATATCTTTATATCAATAATGTCTGTAAAATTTGCCTTGTCTTAATAAAGTACATTAAAATAAAAAGGTTCTTTTTACCGGTAATGAGCAGCGCTTTAGCTCTTATCATGATCGATACCGATTATCGATTAATTTTATAACAAGTTTAGGCTTTTATGTATTTGGAAGGAACGGTTGTAGAGGACATTTTTTATAACAAATTTTTATTTTTGTCAAGTTTAGGCTTGTTTTATTTTTTTAAATTTGTTAGGCTTGTCTAACCCAACAGTACAGGCGGTATGAAAATGTGACCAGGATTTCAATACTTCAATTATAACGAAGCAAAAGTCATTTAAATAAGATTTAAAAACACTAAATAGGGATTGGACTACTTCTTGAAGCAAACATATTAGTTTCTTAAAACCACTTATTTAGATATTGAAGATAATGGTCACGTTGTTGCCACATATGTACCCACAGGAATGTTTTAGATATTTTTATGTGACTTTTGCGCAACCATTTCAGCACGTGCAACTCCATGTCTCAGCAAACCACTTTGTAAAATTGCTTACCTAATACTTACTACAAACGAATAGAGGTACATATGTAGAAAAAAGAAACCATTTCCTGTTTTTAGATTTTGTCTCAACTATTGCAAATATAATACCTCCTGTTGTAAGTAGGAATGTGAGTTATGCTAACCCAATTACAGAAGGTGGTTTGAAAAGTAGAGATACACTAGTAATATGTCAGACAAAAATCAGATCAATTTTACATATATAATTCCAGTAAATATTTAAATATTAACAAAAGGCGGTACCAGTATGTAGGAAATTTAAACAGGAGCGAAATTTAATCAGTAAATAGTAAAATATTTAATCAACCCAGGTCAAAAAGTCACCAGCCAAATAAACCCTCCCAACTTCTTCTTGTACAAAGTTTAGTCTTTTGTTGTCTGTCTTCCGTGCCAGTAAAAATGTTAAAGGAAACGCAAAAGAAAGCATTTGAAATTGTAAAGCATGGGTTCTTTTACATGTACCCGTTTCCTGTTTACTGGTCTGACGACTACTCCGTGCTTATAGTCACCAAATCCAAACTCAATTTCTTCAAATTTCTTGTCCTAATGTTTCTCACTGGCGTTATTTGTTTAGGTTGCCTATACGTTCCTTTCACCCATTTAGTGGTTAAGCATCGTGATCACTACAACATTGGAAAGTTTGCTTTACACGTACTGGGGGCAATGATAACCGGAGCAGTTGTTACTGTCGTTTTGCTAATATATGCAAATCAGGAAATGTTTCTGGGAGTGAACGCACTGCTTAATATTGAGTACCATCTGGGCACTTGTAAGCAATATTAAAAATCACGCAAGATCTACTATGCCGATTTATTTAACAAATATTTTTTTTCATATTAATTTGCAGTAAATCAAAATTCCCATCCTTCAATCGATTCTCTTCTGATCATTGGCGCTGTTATGGTATGCATTGGACCCTGGATTGTCTTTTTGAGCTCACTTATCTTTCGTTTGGATCCATATTATTTTATACTAAAGGATGTTGTGCAAGCGTTCCCTCATATATTCCTGGGTTTACCCACGCGCACTCTATTCCTCATAATTCGAGCAGTAACTTGTCTCTCATGCTTTGAAGTTGCCCGCTTTCTCTGTTTATCAGTTATGACATTGTTAATATTCATTTTAAAACTGTTAAACATTTGGCATTTTTTATTAACTAACATTTCCTACAAATACTCAGTTCGGCCATTTATATTTTTATATAAACAAGTTTATTTAGCAGATGCCTACATTCGAACAGTTTTGGAAGAGATTGTATCCCTGTCCATTACGGCAATGTTTTGGGGTCTTCTAGTTGGTGCTTGGATGTTAATAAGAGCGTACAACGTTGTTCCCATTTATATCTACTGTCTTGTTTTCTTTGTATTTGTTTTTACATTGACTGGTTCTTTCATATTTCTTAAAATTGTATCCCAACTTTCAGAATTTGGAATTGAGGTCACTTCAAAATTGAAACATGCTGCTGTAAAAAGGTATGCACTAGCCAAGTGTATAAGTCAACGTAAAGTATATTTGAGGGACAAACAAGACTCAAAAGGCTTGATACCCATAATGATGGCATACAAGCCGTTTGTGAAGATTGATAGAACGTTTATGATGGCAGCAACAGAAAAATTGGTAAATAATCTTGTGGATGCTGTATGTATTTTTTAATTGTTAAATGCATTTTATTTATACAATATTTATAGTATAGCTTGTCGTAAATACGCATAAAAAGTCTTTTATGAAATACGAATTAAGATTAAAAAATCATAAACCAACATCACCATCAATAAAGCATCCCCAAAATTGAAGTTTGGGAACATTGTACATCTTCTGCTCTCGTAGTGTAACTTTATCTTTGTCTTGACGTTCGTGCGTAAATATGTTTGACTTTTGGAGTAAACATGTTTATTTGTGAAAACGAGAAATTAATAATTTCGTTTGTAATA
Source organism: Entomobrya proxima (assembly GCA_029691765.1). Lineage (NCBI taxonomy): Eukaryota > Metazoa > Arthropoda > Collembola > Entomobryomorpha > Entomobryidae > Entomobrya > Entomobrya proxima. The sequence continues at coordinate 41,946,202 of CM056172.1, forward strand.
TCGTAAAACGTTCGGTGAGCAAACACATTCATCGTTATTCCCCCTTAATCACCAGCCTACTTTCTATTGATTTAAGATAAACACCAATGCATCAAACTTGCAAGCACAAAATCTTAGTCATATAGTGTAAGCCTTAGGTAAAATGTGTGAAGATGTTTTCCTAAGCTCGTGCGTATCATTGTTTACTCAGGAAGGAGATTAACCCTGAATGCAAGTTAAATGGAAAAATTTCTTAAAGTTCTCGTTTTGATGACTCATTTTAACGTGACCAGGCAAGAGATTGAATGGAATACGCCTTCATTTTCCTTATCTTTGGAGTTTCTACTAAAAATCAGAACAACAATTTCTTGAAGGTCAGCAGTAATACGTATAATGCTTAAAGTCCTAAAAATACCCAAATGGGCATAAAAACTTATGACTGCTGAATCCCTCAATATAAAACCTGGCAAAGCTGCAATCAATTTTATATACCTAGGTAGAATTGAATAGGTAGGTGCAGAGCTTGTACGTTTCTTACTATCAACTCTATTTGGTATCAACACTCAATTCTGTTCTTTGGTTTTCGTAAAACTTTCTACTATTTCTGCTAGTAAAAAAGTGAAATCTTCTATTTGTTTTGAATTCAGTTAAAAGTTCAATAAATTTGCGCTTGTACATTCAAACATAATCAGTTTTTGTTTGTGCTGAAACTTTTTAATCAAAAAACAAAAATGCAGTTGATTTCAGCAGAAGATCTTAAAAAATATATCAAAGAAAAAATGAAAAGAAGCACATCTGAAACAAAAACATCAAATGGATGGACCAAAGCCAAGTTACTTGCTTGGATGCAACTGGTGAGTACTTGAGAAATTTAATAATTCCATTTGAAATAAAAAAAATAGTAATCTCAATATTTGTTTATAACTTTACCAAACTTTATATTTCAGCACTATATTTTTGCTATCATATTACTTGCTTCAACTTGGTCGGGGGTAATGTGCTATATGGTTCCCTGGTCACTAATGGTCCCAAACTAAAACTCCATTTGGAAGCTTTTGGTATGTTTCAAATTTATTGAATTTTGGCTTTTCCAAATTTGCTTTTATTGTACATTGAGATATATGAGTCACTACTATGGTTAAAAAAATTGGATAATTTAGAGGCCTATCTTCCATACATCCCGATGCTCTCACTAACGCTTTTTCCCATAGCAGAGTTGATATTTCACCTCGGTTACTCTGTAATATTTTTATTTTTTGGAAACTCCAATCGGGTAAGTTTGGCTCGCGACCAAATGTTTTATAATGGTTTATACTATAAACTTTATAGTAAATTTTTACAAGTTTCCAGAATTTTTTTAAATATCATTTCTGTTGTTAATTTTAGCCGATTGGCAGTTTGGGCAAGAAAGATATGGATATTTTCAAAACAGGCATAAAATTGAGAGTTGCCTCTGGTCTCACCATGATCTACATAATTACCCGATTGGGAATCGCACGGGAACTGGAACTGTACCAGCTTGTGCTTTACGCATGTGGTATTGCCTTCACTCATGCAGCATTTATCTGGCAATGGAATAACTACGCAAAGGCTGTTAACACTGCTTATTCATGGAGCCCATCAAACGCTGACAAGGGAAATGTGGAGCATCCGGTTTTGTCGGAAGTTGCTGTTGCCACTCCAGCATTCCCAATGGAAAAATGATTTGATTTTGGTTCTCTGTTTTGTTTCGGGTTTGGTGAATAGGCAATAATAGAGTTAATAGTGGTATAATATACAATCGTTATGAGATAAATGAAATACATGTGGTAGTTACGTAGATGTTTTAATTGGAAGTTAATTTTATAGTAAAACATAAGTCGCACTGAACAGCGTAAGAATTAATAGATTTTCCTATACCCTAGTTGCCTAGAAATAATAAACGTTTAAATGAGCAAAGCTACATGTTAAGATTTTCTTGTCTAAAATTAATAAAACAACTACTTGAACCTTCGTATGCCTTACACTTTTTGAAACCAAAGGTTATATTTTGTATATAAATTCAACGCATTTTGCAACAACAAGATATTTTGCTTGACACGTTTTCACATTGGGTATTCCACGCATTACATCTAGAATGTTACGAAAATTTTACGTTAAAAATCATGCATGTTGAGCGCTGATAACAAAAAGGAATGCTGGAGTAAACGAACGTGAAGAATCATTCAAACTCCTCGCTTTCTCTCGAATACGTTGAATTTATGTTGGCACGAATTTTAAATGAAAGGAAACAGAGGAAGGTCAATGACGTACGACTTTGGAAAATAGAGAAAAAAACGCAAGCGTCTTCATGATTTCTTTATTTTTCTAGAAGGAAAACTGTGTCAGGGAATATAATAGTTGACGTCCAGGTTTTTGTGTTTGTATTCTCCAAAAAACATTTGCTTTTCATTACGATAAACTTCCTTTCAACATCCAACTTGCACAGCACACATATTTTTAAAACTTTTGAGCTGCTACTCTGCGGTTGTCTGGTTAAAAAAAGTATCCAAGGAACCCTGTCGGATGGCATCGGTACAGTTTCTATAGTTATTTTCTTGTAAGATTGGTATCCGTCCGCTTAGTGAAAATAATAGTTCGTCCGTTTGAATTTATTGACTTACACTTTCGTTTTAACAACTAGAACACTTGTACGCTGAACAATATAACGGATGAATCTAATACCAATTTTTCTATCCATTTTATGAAATGGTCCCACTTTCATTGAAACTGGTTGACAAGACCTGAAAAACCGTCTGGACCATGCACATGTGTTCCACATAGTAGAATATTTTCTGCTTATCACTTGTGAAGACGAAGTGGGCTTACTCCCCAAATCCAAGAACAAAAAGCAAACCAAAGTTATAGCCACACAGGACATTAGCAAACCAGCAAGAATGTATAAATGAAACTGATCATGCAGAACAATTAAAAAATAAAGTGATGTTGTTGATGCACCGTGGCCCATGAACTGCACCACTGGCCACAGGTAGTACTGGAAGCATCCGTCAACAATTATTGAAAATATTTGTGCTTCCCGGTACGCTAGTCCGACTTTGTATTTCCAATTTAATGTTTCGTTATGACGATTTGACAGATTGCTAAAAATGATATGGATCGAAATATTTTAGACTTCAAATTAAAATCTCTATATAAATTTTAAGCCATACCTGCATTTGTTTAAGTATCTATTGATTTCCAACAAAGCAAATCCCGCAAGGCTTACTACTAACGGGGCTTGAAATCCCGCCACAGTAAGACTTAAGAAATCCCACATTCCATGTATTAAACGCGGTAGTGCTGAAATATTGTCACATGATTTTCCACCAAAAATCACTTCATAAAACAGTTTATGCATACAGGGTACAGCAAATGGTAAGGCAGGAGTGAGTACAAATGTTATAAGTGGAGCAGTAAATGTAGTTGCTACAATTTGGAAAACCACCAAAGACTCCATGAAATTCCGTTTCTTGGTTTTTTGCTGAAGATTGTAAAAAGTGCTTCCTCGAACATTTAGTAAATTTTGCAAAAGGAAGCACATGTTTACTACGTTTTGATTGCATGCCAGAAGCAACAATGCTTGTGCGCTTCGTAAAATTAGAATGTAAATATGAAACAATACACTTATCATCTGCTGACGTTTTATGTTAAATACAATCTCAATTACATTATATACACTAGATATCAACTGAGCTGTACACCAAAATTTTAAAAGTCGTTTTCTGACTCTAAAACTAACTTTATGTTGTTTTGATGAGTACAAAAGAGACGACACTCCTAGAAAATATGCACAATTGGCCTGCAGTTGGAGTAAATGCGTCAGCATTTTAAAAATAAATATGCTGTAGTTAATATTTATTAGTACTCCAAACTCTACTAAGCGTTTCGAATTTGAACAATATTAAATTATACGAACTAAAACGGAACGAGGTTTTGAAAAGGTCTATACGTTCAGTATATGAAAATAGGAAAGTTTGAGCTATTTGAGCTTTTGGCAATACCATATTTGCGTTACGTTGAGTTCACATAACATGTCATTTGTGAAGGATTTTAGTATTTGTACACGTTTTAGTTTTTATACCCACGCATGTCAACATGGTTTAGATAAACGGTTTACACGACCAAATAAATTAATATTATATATTCAGCTGACATATCCTGCATCTACAACCCAACAGTTAAATAACGTATTGAATAATATAAGATGTTTGCCATCAGTATTTGCTTTTGCTGAGGTGTTCATTGAATGTAAGTTTGTAGGTTCGTAACCAAATCAATCATAAATATGTGAGAAAAATGTTTTAGTGTTTTACAGAACTAGCACTAGAAACCAACGAAAGCAACTCAGATAGAAAAGCCGATTTCTATGAACAAGTATTGAAATTGATGCACGCATTTCACGGAATGACTTTATGTTAAAACATGAATTTTGTGATTGGGAATTGTACGCGTAGATTACTAAGAAACTTTGTTAAGGTGTAATTTTTTGTGATTGACCCCCCCTAAAAACATTTCTTCCAATTTTTACCCAGAAAGGTTCAGAAAGTTAGGGGAACCTCCAAAACCTATAAATCTAAAGTTTTAGCCGTCAAAAATGTTTGGTTGAAAAGTTATGGAAAGTTGAGTGTTAAAAATCTGACTTTCGTATTCTGTGGAAAATTTTTTAAGGTGACCAAAGTGAATACCAATTATGAAACTACATAAAAAAATCTAGGAGGGGTATTTTTTAGAATTTTTTTATTTGCCCTGATTCTTGAGTTACAGCGATTTAAAATTTGTGCAAAATCATAGGTACAGAAAATGCACTGTAATCTTCGTAAAAATTATTTTTTCTGAATTTCCTTAATTACCCATCTACAAAATTGCATTTGCATTAGAAATTTACCATAACCCAAAAAATCCGATGATTTCCTGATTTTTAATATACTTTTGAAATTACACCATTTTCAACGAATTTTAGGAAAATCACCCAGGTTTTGAAAGTGTATTAAAAATCAGGAAATCATCGGATTTTTTGGGTTATGGTAAATTTCTAATGCAAATGCAATTTTGTAGATGGGTAATTAAGGAAATTCAGAAAAAATAATTTTTACGAAGATTACAGTGCATTTTCTGCACCTATGATTTTGCACAAATTTTAAATCGCTGTAACTCAAGAATCAGGGCAAATAAAAAAATTCTAAAAAATACCCCTCCTAGATTTTTTTATGTAGTTTCATAATTGGTATTCACTTTGGTCACTGGTCATGACCTTAAAAAATTTTCCACAGAATACGAAAGTCAGATTTTTAACACTCAACTTTCCATAACTTTTCAACCAAACATTTTTGACGGCTAAAACTTTAGATTTATAGGTTTTGGAGGTTCCCCTAACTTTCTAAACCTTTCTGGGTAAAAATTGGAAGAAATGTTTTTAGGGGGGGTCAATCACAAAAAATAACACCCTTAGTATTCAATTTGGTTTGTTAGGTCACATTTAAGCACGAAACAAAACATGGTGTAATTAAAATATTGCCTAATGTCAAGGAGATATCACGTCATGCAAAACGTTTGAACATGTCAAATGATAATTATAGCAGACAACAAAGCTATACAATATTAACACCAGTCATACGTTCTTGTAACTCTGTTAAATTTGGGTTATATTTAAACTGATATGTCTGGAGTATTTTTAGTAAGTGATAAGAGTTCGCCATAACTCAGGAATAGGATTCCTTTCTCCCGGACTATTTTTCCTAAACAAAATACCCCTGTGAACATACATTTTCCCATCAAATGTTTGCCCAAATCTCCGTCGTTTTCTGGCAGTAAAAGTTTCCAAAATAGTTATTCAATGTTCAATTTTGCACCCATTGTAAGTGCAAAAATTTGTTCATTGAGTGCGCTGATTAAAAACTGACACTTTATGTTCCTCTAGGAATATCTGTGTAGTCTACCAACTTTTCTGCAACTTCATGGCAGCAAGGCAAAAATCGTGAATTCATAATGTAACAGTTTAGTTTCATCACTAGTTTATGTCACCTTATATGTTTTGACATAGTCCAATTTTGCATAAAACTACTCATGGATAAGTATGCTACACTTCAACAAGCAATTTTAAAAACATGACAGAAATGCATTTTATGATTTATGCGTCATCAGTAAATTATTATAAAAACCAAGTTTTATTGAAATTTGGAGATTTTTGGTTGCAAAAATATAAACATCCCTCAAATTTCTAGTTTTAGGGCTTTGAAAGTTACTGTGCAAAACCAAACTCGATCTTTTTAAGAAATCAAAATCAAAATTACATTATCAATTTAGCTGTTTCCTATGAAACACACACTTGTACTACCATAGTTTTACCAACACATTATATGATACGCTTTATTAAAAAGTTGCATTGCATTGTAAACACATAACTAAATGTTGAAAAATGAAAAACTTATAGAACTACTCCACATGCAGTAAAAGTATAAATTCTTACGCCTGCGCCTGTGCACAATTGCATGTCGTAGAAATTTGTAAACTTCGAAAAACTGAAAAACCGCTTAACCGCTTGAAAGTTGATGCTATGCTCTTTGCATTAGTTTAAGGCAAACAAGGGACAGCTATGGTAGGTATCTCATTAAAATCTCCATTCAACGTGGGACATTGTTTTGACCACGCCATTTGATCCAGATTAGAGCTGCCACCAAGAGCCACACATAAATGGCAAAAAACAGCGGAAATTGATTGTGAATCAAATTAAAATCCACGTCTAACTCGAACTTTAGCAGTAGCACCAATCCGGCACAAACCAATCGAGACTGAATATAATCTAACTCCAAATCTTCATTACCTCTAATCGGTGTGCAATCTGCATTTAGAATTTCATCAAATTTTTTAACCAGCATGGTGGTATACATCTGCCAAAACAGTACAGATTGAAACCGACGCTGTAAGTACGACTCGCTCTGTCGCAGATTCACCAATAACAATAAGCCCACCAATTGTGGAACGCAATATTTGAAAAGGATCCCAAGACGATCAAACTTGATCTGGTAAACAAAAGAAACAAAATAAAATGGGATTAGAAAAAAAACAGTTGCGGAATAACATATCAGAAAACAATTTTAAGCATAAACACTTACAATTTTATCGCCTGTCCCAGCAAACAAGTTATAAGAAACGAGGGCATGCCACAATGCATCCAGTTGAACAATCAGAGCAGAAAACCATAGAAGGTACTTTGCAGCTAAAACAAGAAACATTTTAAAATGCTAACATTATTCGTAAAATTTGCATGTTTATGAGACCAACATAAATTTGCAGCATTTTACCAGTCTCGAAATTCAAGCCAACAGATGTGAAGTTGTAGTGTTTGCTAACTTCAACAAACACAGGTCCAACGTTCTCGGTAAATATTAATGTAAACAGGCGCAAATTCAGAAGAAATGTGAAAACCTAAAATAAATTAATTAGCATTACGCAAACTCACGCAAGGAATGAAGTCAATGCAATACTAATTCTGCTAAAATAAGCAAGCTAATGGTAATGAATATCTTACCAGATGTACATATTTACTTGCCGAGTTACACGACACATTTTTTTCAGAATCAACCATTTTCTCGGACGATTCTGAGTCCAGGTTGTTCTGATCTTTCCCTACTATAGAATCGTCAAGAGTGACAGGTTTTGACGCGTCGTTGAAATTTGGCTGCACCATTTAAAACTAAATTGTCACAAATTTTCTCAACACAAATTTGTTAATTGAAAACCAACAGAAATGCGTTTATGATGGTTGCTTACACACGACTGAAAAAATTGAATATCGTAGAAACTGTAATTCAAAGCCGAAAATGTATAACAATTTAATGCATTGGTATTTCATATTCAAACGTGTACATTGCATATATCATGTATTTCATACAAAACTTCTCTTTAGTATGTACTTTGCACTTGAACCCTTTTTCTTTTTTTGTAATCCCAAAATAACTTAGTTCTTAAACAACTATGCGTAGAATTAGTAAGCCTCGCGATTCGTAAAACCAAAACCTCTCTCCTAGAATTTTCTCTATTATATGAAAAGGAATTACTGCTTGTACTGAACTGCGTAAGGATTAGAGTTACAAGATTTCACCATAGCTTTGATGAAAGGTTTCTCAATTTTTACTTTGTTTTATTTTTAGCTGTTTAGAATGAGTTTAATCCGCCCATACTGAAGTAACAAACTGCTTTGCATATACGAAATTTTAGTTTGTGTGTCCAAAGTTTTCACTAACTCTCAGGTAATTTGTATTTTAAGCTATCAAAAGTGCACTGGTAGATTTGCTCTGGAATACAATATATTATGCGAGTAATGCAATTTTACAGCGAGTTAAAGAACTAGGCGTGGTTTTACTTATAATGAAATTTTATTAACTGATGGTCCAACAAAACGTTTTTTGTCACTGCGTTTGTACAATAATGCATCTAGCTTAAATTTGCGACAACAATAACCTGAACTTATTCTAACTGAACCTCTAAAAACACTAAAGCAAGATTGTTTATTGTAAAAGGAGTCAGGGAATTGAAAGGTAATACAAATAAACTGAATTTTCAATATAAATGTTAATAATTACTATAGGTTCTATTTATTTTAATAACTACAGTGGAATATTTTACCTAAAAGTTAATACAGCACACTTCTTTACAATTCAATCAACAAGTTTCAGCAAATGGATTTTTTTTGTAATATTAGCCAAAATGCAGCAAAAGAGTGCATACCTAGGTTTCTGAGCAATTACCTCTTCACGATTTCTTAACTCGCACCGATAAACTGATTTGCTACAAGGTTCAGCTTTATCGGTCGTTTCTTAAAATTAATTTAACTAGCACAAACCTAATATGTCTTTAAAACAATATTTGATACCTAAACTATCCTAACGCTATTTCTTAAGCACAAATGTGAAAAATTACAAAAACTATACTATTTGTTTTAGCTTAGAATTACTTTACATTTTTTTCTTCTCCAACTAAACTTATTAACTGCACAATTCAAGATAAAATATTTGCTTTTTGCATTAGGTTATATAACCGTTTTGGTAGGTATTCCATCAGAACCTCCATTCGGTGTGGGACTTTGGTTTGTCAATTTTAACCAACTGATGCATCTTATAACTACAAACAGAAAGCATAAACATATGTACATAATCAGCATGATATCAATATTAAGCCCAAACAGTTTGACGCAAAGCTGGAACTGCTCCAAGTAAGACAGTAAGTGAAAAACAGTAAGAAAAACGCAAATTTGAAACTGCAAGGTATGGTAAACTTTATATGGTGAGGTACTTTGTTCTGCCAGCTCTAGAATCCTATTAAAGTTTAGAACCACGATGCTGCAAGACAATTGCAAACATAGAATGTCTATTATCTTGTCCCATAATGAAATCTCGTAAGGTTGCGGTGGTCCACATTCTAGTACTGCGGGGTTTACGTATAGTCCCATTAAAACAACTTGAGGCAAAAAATATTTTAGACGCACTCTTGCAGTTTTGCGATCAAACTTACTCTGGTAAACATAAAAAGTATACGTGAGAAAATTTAAAACTTGCAGAATAATATATCACGAATCAATTTTTAAAAATATTCACTTACAAGTTGATCGCCAGTTCCAGCAAACAGGTCATACGAAATGCGGGCATGCCACATTGCATCAAAATGAAGAACCACAACCGAAAGCCAAAGAAGGTAATTCACAGCTAAAACAGAAAATGATTTAAAATTTAAACAGAATTTCATAAAAACATTTCATATATAAATTTATTAGCGTTCTTACCATGTTCCAAATTCAAGCCAGTGGAAGTAAAGCTAAAGTGTCGGCTAATGCTAACAAACCGACGTCCAAGATTCTCGTACAATATCAATGTAAAAAGGCGAAAAATGAAAGAAAGCGTGAAACCCTGAAATTGGTCGTATTTTAGTGTAAAATCTTATACCAGATTTTTAGAGATAATGAAATTCTGTTTAAAATAAACAAGTTTGCAAATATCTTACCAAATGAATAATTTGAAGTGCTGAATTCCAGAACACTATTTTTCCAAAACCTTCTACTTTTTCGAGCCCTTCTGGGTCCCGATTCTCTTCTTTTACAGAGGATTCTGGAGTGGCAGGTTTTGAATCATTGATGAATTTTGGCTCCACCATTTTCACAAATTTGACGCACACAATTTTCGTCAAAAATTATAACCAGGAGAATTACTTTTGTGACGGCTGCTTGCACAAAACTGAGATAGTCAATACAGAAGATACTGAAATGCAAAGTCAAAAAGGTGTACAAATTTCATTACAAGTTGGCATGGCATACAAAATACATAGGATAGGATACAGAATTTGTACAAGTTCTTTAAAGCTGAAGTCACTTTAGTGTATTTTGCATTCTCTTTTGTTTTTTCAACGAAATTAAGTTCCTGAAAAACAGGTGCATGATATTATTCAGGTTCACGATTATTGAACATTTACCTCTACCATCTTGATCTTCTATATTCTTTTCTCTCTTTCTCGGTGTGTTCGCTCATAAGCACAACAACTTTAAGTAAGGCTAGCCAACAGCAATACAGGTAACAATAATGTAACCAAAAAATGAACCTTTAGTCTACCTCAAAACGGCTTATAAGCTTGACGCGAGCATGATGTGGATACACCAGCATGTTAATTTGCTTGTATTAAATTTTTGACTTTTAATGTTGCATTCATAAGCAAGTGTATTTAAATGATTGAGTTTTCCTATATGATATACAGAAAGGTATTACTGGGTGAGTAAACTGAACTTTATAAGCATGAAGATTACGGGATGTTTGGATATTCTTAGAAAGGTTTCTAAGTCTTTTTCTTGTTCTTTTATGTTTGCTGTTAGGAAAGAGTATTATCTTGACTATACTGATCTGAGCGCATACGAATGTCAAATTTTAAGTACAATGTATGCAATGTAGCAGCATTCAGCAAGCACAAAAGGGGAAGTCAGCACACCTTTTGCCTAACGATGCTAAGGTTCTATTATGTTTTGCCTTAAATTGGGAAACCTGAGTTTCTACACCCTTTTTACCTTTTAATATAAATAAAGCTTCATTGCCTCAAACTCATTTCGGTTTTTCCTTCATTAGCCAGAACTTGGAGGTTTTAAGACTTTACTGTGGCCAGGATTGCAAAATGTGAATCAAATACGCCAGATTCAAAAATCTGATATTTCTCGATAGAAATCTTGGAATTCGTGATTTTCTGACCCTCTCAAAACCATGCGAGGGTATGCAGGAATTTGAACAGAGGAAGGAAGGTTGTTAGGTACATCCACGCGGTATCACTTTCATTGCTTTTAGAACAGTTTTATGCAAAAATGCATAAAAACCTCGAGCTGCTTAAAGTACATGGAAGTGATACCGCTTGAATGTACCTAAGTACCTTCTTCATTCCTCTGTTCAAATTCCTGCATACCCTCGCATGGTTTTAAGAGGGCCAAAAAATAAAAAAATTCCAGGTATTCTATCGAGAAATATCTGGTTCAGATTTTTGAATCTGGCATATTTAATTCACACTTTGCAATCCTGGCCACTGTATATTGAGCTTTATGGTGAATGGTTACAAGCACGCACTTGTACTTGACAAATTGTGTACCCATAACGTATGCGATTAGTACGGTATACTTCATTAAAAGTCGTGTTGTCATTAACTAAAATCAACAGAATGCAAATTAAAACCTATCTAACTCAATCAGAAAATGACACAGTTGGTTTCTAAAATAGCGTATCCATGTTCAGTTTTTTCCACTTTTCAAAACCTGGGTAACGTTTTTCATGTTTTTGCTGGGTGATTAGAGAAGATCATCATAAATATAACATGACATATGTCTATACTGAATTTATAAAATAACTTTTAATTCAATGTATTTCTCCATATTATGTACTGAAACTTCTATCTCATGAAATCCACAAGAAGAGGCACAAACAGTGATAACATTGCAGCAGTATCATTAGTTTTATTGAATAGATAGTAATCAATTTTATTAATAATAAATGTAACATTTGTATAATAGGTAGTAGTAATTATGTAGATTGTGGCACCACTCGAATATTTGCTGTTTGCTATTTATCCACTTCTAATTTCTATAAATATCTATTAAATATTTACTCATACATCATAAGCAAGATATATTTTTGTTACCAAACTACTAATCATCCAAACAAACTTGCAGTGAAATTTGAGTAGTGAAAAATGAAAACATAAAATAACCCAATAAACATTTGGCGTCTACTTTTATATTTTTATGTTGAATCGTCTAAAACTGGTATCTAGTTGGTACATAGTAGGCATCAATAACTAGATAATACGAGAAGCTAATTTTTAGACACTGTTATAATGTATAAGTGATACACGTAAATCGACGGATATGTTGCATCGATTTTTAGATACCAAAACGACGTCGCAGTGGCATCTGTATTATGCCCACTATTAGCGACTAAAATTAGTTGCTAAATCAATGCATATTATGTACTCATGAATCAGCTAATTTTCAAGCGACTATAATGTCGTGTCGAAAAAACGCCTTAAACGCATCTAAAAGAAGACGGTTGCACACACGCAACTCTCAAAATTGGTAGTATCGTAAAGGCATCTTTAGAGTATCTAAAATACGTCAACCTCCTTGTTTTTTTAAACAACTTTGTCCAGATGATTTTCATTATTCATTACGGGCTTGGTAGATTGTATTGCTCGAGGAAATGGTGTGTTTTTATTAACTTTTCAACAGTCAAGTTGTTTTTAAGTTTCCATTAAATTTTGCACTTTATCTGGAAAAGGAATTATAATGAAGGTAGTAGGTACACAACAATGAATTGTGCACGACCACCAAAATTGTACTTAGTTAATAAGAAGCTGCCGGACGTTCCCAAGTTGCAAGTGTTACAACATAGAAGTGAGTGCAATACAGTACCACACTGGTTATGATGCTGGCTAAGTGTTTTTTTTGCAACTTTAAATAGTAAAGTACGACTCGTCACTAATTGCATTTCTAACAGCGTAATTTAATGGATGAGTTATTAATTGTTTTATGCATTAATCTTAGCAACTAAAATTAGACGGCTTGTAGATGCATAATTATAGTTATCGAAACGTCGTCTATCAAGTGCACACAGGTACATATTTATTGACGCTACTTCGATACCACATCGATGCCTGTCATTTTGGCGTCGATTCGAAGACGTTTAATATGTATCTTGTAGTATCTAGAAGTTTGCATCGTTTTCGCGCGGAAAAGCGTTGCATTCAGACGTCAAATAGACGGGCTTTTTCAGACGTCGAAACGATATCATTTAGACGAAAAAATGTTTATTGGGAAACTTGTTAAGATATATCAACGTCAAATTGACAAAATTGGTAAAGTAAAAGATCAAAGGCTTATTGTTTAATTTGGTTTGAAGCTAGTCTAACGAACGTAAAAAATGTAAAATTTGAAAAACTTCAGTACGGATTATTTCTCAACATATGCAAACACATTTTTCTGCTAAATTTTTAAGAGGACAATAATCTTAATCATTTCTATTATCTAACTTGAACCTTTGCAAATTAAAACAAGCTTGTTTATTTAAAATGCATTTTTTCTCTTCTTCTCATGATTTGAAAGTTTTCAAGGTTCACTTTTTGTTTTGGCCTAAAACAAGCACACTTGTACTAATAATTTTTGTCTTCTTAAACTCCAAAAATTACAAACTGTGCCAGCCTATTAAATATATCACTTTATTGAAAAATTTCTTCAATAGTTGATTTGCAATGGAAGTGTTAATCTATCTAGTTAACCGATTCATGCATAAATTATGTAACTAGCGTACACTGATAACTTGCAAAATTTAAATTTATCTGAAAAATTAAATGAATTTGCCTAGCATAAAATTAATACGTTTCAGCATTTAGAATGTTTAGTTTTGCAATTTTAGCGCTCAACCTTACATAATTTCTAAGTGTAAACTGTACAATTTTTTCGCCCATTTTGCTTGTAAAAAACGCGTTAAATTGAATAATTTGCAGTAGCTTAAGCTACAAGTGTAACAATTATGGTGGGAATGTCATCAGATCCTCCTTTTGGCGTTGAAGTTTGTTTTGTCGTTTTTTGTATCTTATAGTAGCTTAAAACCATAAGGCCAGAACATGTGTGCAAAGTCAGCAGAGATAGAATCTGAGGCGATAAGTAAAACTCGCAAAGTCGAAAGAGCGTCAATGCGCAACCAAACGCGGAAGCAAGCGAACCCTGCAACCATTCGACCACACGATTAGTTTCAAGTGGTTGGCCAAACAAATTCTGAAAAATATAATTTGAATGAATGATACAGTTATTGACCACCAAAGAATTTTAGTACAAACGCACTTACAAGTTTAGTGTTGCTTCCAACCAACAGGTTAAAACAAATGTTAGCATGAAAGAATGCACCATGGTGTAGAATCACCACAAAAAGCCATAATCCGAGGTTAATAACTGAAAATTTTCAAAACACAAATATATATTTCTTAATGATTACATTTGGGAAGACGTAATAATACGTTCATCGAGTACTTTTTCTAACGCGGGAAAACGGAAAATTCCGTTCTAGCAATCTGATTGGCTGAGTGGTAAAACGTATTATTCCGTTTGGTCAAAAACCTTTTGCGAGCGGAAAAACGTCTTTATCCGTATCCCCTATTCAATCAGCTGAGCGGTGAAACGGATTTATCCGTTCTCGCATTTCGGTGCGTGCCGGTGGGAGAACGTAATATTCCGTTCGTTTCCCTTGTATTACAAACAATTCCCACGTCAAGGGTTAAAGCATATTTTTGAAATTCCCATTCCAGCTGATACCTGCTCCAAAAGAATTTCCACTTTGACTAATTGGCTTCCCCATTTTAATTACCATGTAGGCATTGGCAACAAGATAATTTTTACACCACTTTAACTAACAGATATTCGTGCATAATTGTCATGCGAAAAGGTTAAACAGATCAACCCGGAATCTATAACAATTTTGGAGCATACTTACTAGGTTCACAAAAGTCCAAACTGTAGCCTTGGTTTGTCAATCCGAAATGCTTACTAGCGTCCACAAACGCAGGTCCAAGGTTTGTTTTCAATATCGATGAAAACACGCACAAATTCAACCAAACTGTGAAAACCTAAAATTGGTAAATTACAGTAATTTTAATAACTTCTTTTAGCATTTTTAGTAAAGTAATTGTGTGCATCCCTTTTTGTTAAAATTATTTTGCTAATATATATCATACCAGCTGTACGATTTGATAAGTTGAACTCCAGAACCAACCCTTTCTCTCTTGATTTTCCACTTTAACGGAAATGCCTGAAGTGTTGGACACTAAGGCATCAGTAGTTATCCCATTGGAACTGCTATTTGATTTCGGACTTTGTTTTGCCGCTTTTAAATTGGCCATGTAGTAGCCAAAAGCTACAAGCCCGGAACATGTGTGCAAACACAACAGGGATAGAATTTGAGGCGATGAGCAAAACCCGTGTAGTCCCAGTAGCACCAGTCCGCAGACAAAATTGTGTGAAAAACACTTTACCAACTGGATTGGCAAGAATTCGGGTGCCAATAATTTACTAAACCGGTTCTGGAAAAGTAATAGTAAACACCCAAATTTAAAAACTTAAATTAACAATAAAATTTTAAAAAACGTTGTAGCACATACAAACTTACAATAGGTTTCTCTTTACACAACACACCAAAACAAACGACTAAATGGCACATTGAACTCATAATTAAGTCAAATGCAGAAATCCACAGGACATAATTAACACCTAAACATTTAAAATTTAAACATAGGTTTTAACAGTTAAAAAAATTAGTTATCGTTAATATCATTGCAGATTTATCGAATTCTTACCAGGTCCCAAATTCAAGCTCATGAAAGTAAAACTGAAGTGCTGACTGACTTCCACAAATGCAGGTCCAAGGTTTTCAATCATTATTAGTAAAATGAGACGGTAGAATAGCCATACTGAGAAAATCTGTATTCATGCGTCGAAATAAGCATACATTTACAAATTTGAGAAATAATGGACTTTGCAAATTTCACAATTGGTTATAAATAATTGTCTTTGTTGAAAACTTACCGGATGGAAGATTTTGCATGCAATAAAATCAAATGGTATTTTATATGTGCTCCATAATGAACCCAAGTTCAAGTTCTGCTTTTTCCCTTGGACAGGAACGCTTTCTTCGGCGGTGGGTTTCAAACCTTTGCTAAATTTAAGTTGAACCATGTTTCGCAGATTTTTGCACACGATTTTAAATGATATTTTGAATTTTAAATTTATAGCCAAGAGATACATCTAAGGCTGCTGCTGATATTCAACTGAAAAGTTGTAACCTGACAAAACCAAAATGCCTAAGCTTGCAAGAAAAACAAAGAAAGGAGTGGCATTTTACTCTGTGTGTACACTCTTTTCTGATAAAACTTTGTATTCATTCTAGTGCATCAGTACCTCTGCGTGTTAAACTTTTACGGTTCTTGAAGCTTGAAACTTTTTCAGTGTACAAGAATGCCTTTAATATTCTAATGAGTCTGAAGAAAAAGAGTAAAGAGTACAGCAAAGTTGGTTTTCTCAAAAACCCGACACCCTGCTGGTTTATTGTTCAATTTAATCCTTTTTGTGCTATGGGTCGTAGATGTTTATTTACGGCTTTTTTAATAAGGAGGTATACACAATATATATTATACCATTCTGTTCTTCCTACGAAAAATCATTGCGGATATTTTATGCAGGTATAGACATTTTCCTGCAAGAGAATTGAAATACGGTTTTCCTATCAACAATATCTGGCATGCGGGATAAGACATGTATTTTCTGGTAACACAGAAATAGTAGCGTGTACAAATTTGCTGCTTTTATTTCGTTACATTATACCACATTAGGTGTGTCTAGGACCCATACAATACTTTAGAAATGAATATGAAAACGATGGTTGTTTTTAGCCCCAAACCAATGCTATTTGGTAACAAAATAAAGCGTATTGGCCAAAAGGAGCTTTGAACATGGTTAGCAATAAACTTTAAACTAAAGTGAGTTAAAGAAGCTTGTTTGTTTTTTCTCGGTGTTGTAGTAACTTTTGTCATTTAAAGAGATTTTAGTACATGATGCTCCTTTTTGGCATGCCCATTTATTTATTTTCAGCGGTTTATAGAAAACAACGGTATAGCAGCAAACCCAGTATAAAATGAATTTTTATTTATTAGTACAAAGTATTAATACAAAAGAACAATCTATATTCCGAGCAAAAACCTTCACAGCAGCAATTACTTAAAATAATCTCACAATTTACATGAAAAGCTAAATATAGGATTTGACAAGTTTTCATTTAACGTTATTGTAGTACGCGCACAGTTGTAACAGCAATTTTGTTATCTTATATATCCTTTTATACAATATGCTTCATTAAAAATCCTCGCTTTTTGGAACATCAGTAAAAACTAATAAGCTTTACCTAAATTTGTAGATTACTGATGAATTAATAAAAGTATTAATATATATCTCGTTTAAAAAAGCACGCATTATTCCATAAACCTAAAAAAGTTGCTAAACTACGAAATCTGAATTCATAACCTCGCATTAATTCAATCACTCTAACACAAGTTTGACACATTCCTCAATTAGTTTTTCTGAGTCTTTTATTTAATCTTACAAATCCTAAAAGCCAATTGCTAAAGCAGATACGTAAATTTATTTTCACTGCAAAACTCTACCAAATCTAAAATTAGACTAATGTGTTGCATAAATAAAACTTTGATATTTCCTTTTCGTTGTTCGTTTAATAAGTTCAAGCAACATCTGTTTTATGTATATCTTTAGAACACCTATTCAGTGTGGAACTTTCTAAGTATTTGAGATCAACGATAATAAAACAACTAGTTCGAAATCAGTAGAGATTGCAGCTAACAAAACGTGCGAAAATTAGCATCGTTGAATGGTACAAGTGAAAAACACCAGGCTATCAGTCCACATACAAAGATTATAGAAAGCTTACTTTCCAACCATGTGTAAAAAACTCAGGTAATATCAAACGTTCATGTTCACGCCTCCTCTGCTAAAAATGACAATAAACAAATAATAAAAATAAATATTTTGGGTAAAAGATGATGAGTTAGCTTTAAAACATAAAATCACACTTACAACCTGATTATTGTTTTATTGGTCTTACTCAATGGCCACTTCTCTCTCACTTAACATTTCTAAACAACTGAAAAGTAAACTACTTATTTCTTGCCTAATTTCAAATTAACATATCAAAGCTAATATGAACCAATTATATGTCCAAAAATACCTACAATAAATATTCAGATAAAAATTCATGTGTTTTGGCAATATTACAGTGTTTTTGGCAGAAAAATATTGTGCAATTTTAGTATTTTCTATTATGGTATCATATTTTCACAGCAAAGTATCATATAATATTGTATTATTAGCCCAAGGGAGTTGCATAGGACATTCGACAGCGATTATCTAAAAACCGAAAACATCCTATTTGCCATGAAACAAAAACGAAGCAAATGTAACAAGTGTGTGTTAAGCAAAGTTACTAGCCAAAGAAAATTGACTGACAGTTTCCCTGTCTGAAACAAGATCATAACTTTTAGTGTGAACTGACCATATCTTGAATGATGAAAAGAAACCAAATGGGTGATATGATTGCTTACAGTGAAACCAAAGTTAAAGAAATGCCATGTTTATAATGTTTTAATTTACAAACTTTTCAAACTGAATTAAAGTTCGATTGACAGCAGCAGCTTAATGATAATAGTCGTGCTAAACCTTTTTAATATAATCTGCTTTTAATATACTGATTATGCTTTTATATTCACAAAATAGCATGAAATCGATGTAGTCTGTTAGACGCACCTTGCCGCTTGTTTAAGCCAACAAATCTACTAAATATTGCCTAAATTTGATAAAATGTTTCAGTATTTATCTTTTCATCTATTTGTCAGGTAAGCTTTAACTTGGAAATCCAAACGTGTGCTTTTATAAATATTAAAAATTTCTAACTTTTAATGCTCCAAAAAAGTTTAAAACACATGTAATTTGCTGAAAGTCCATAGTCCTGTTGCAGTCCTTTACAACGTTTTGGAAAAAGTTATTTTTATATCAGTAATGTGTTCACATTGTTCTGTAAAAGTGCTCTTAAGTACTCGTTTTATAATATAATCCTATGAGATGTAACCGCACTGCACGTTTGCTTCACAGTGGACGAAGATGTTTCCTCAAAGCCAAATGCCATTTTCTTTGCTTAGATTTTGCACACATGTATACTTTTTTGAAGAAAAGATTTGCAGAATTTCTTGTCACACAACGGACCCCAACGTGTCTTTTGTAAGTACCTCGTCACCATACTTGGTACAAAAAAACTTGTTTTTTCTCCTAAATGCCTATGAATTTGCTAATCATAACTTAGCTTTAACTTCAACATTTCCCTACAAAAGAAGCACTCATATCGTTCTGAATCCTTGTGTTTCGAGGCATTACGCGGCATATCAGATTTACACACAAATGTCTTTCTGCCAGCACTATCACACTAAACATTTCCAGTAGAGTTCACCAAGATGCCGTCTTATTTGACCATTTAAAGGTCCTTTGTTACTATAAGCCTTTTTGCAAATTTCACAAACATGTTCCTTAAGTCAACTCTTTTCATTGGTGTGAATAAACATGCAATTGAAACTATTCTTTATTTTATAAATTTCGTGCAAAAATGAAAATATTAATGTTTGAATCAGTAAATGCTCTACAAAATTTTCTTATCACTCCTTTATTTTTAAATGCACTTCATTAAGATGTAGCCGCACTGCTCTTCCATTAATAAATCTTTTGTCGCATAGAGGACATGAATGCTGCTTTTCTTTTCCGTGCTCATTAACCAAATGCCATTCTCTCTTCACCTTTGTATAGGTTTCCAATCCACACTGTTTACAAAACACCACTTTCTCATAAAGGTGTTTCCGGATATGATTGTGAAAGTAGTTTAAATTTGCGTATCTTTCTCCACAAAATATGCAGCCATGTGCTGCCCTATTTAGTTTCACCTGAAGAGCAGCATGTAGGTTGATTTTCCGGTTTGGGTTATAATGCACCCGTTTCAAATGCTGCTGTACATTGCTAAACAGGTAGAATCTTTTGTCACATAATGGGCAAGCGTGTTTCATTTCTTCTCCGTGCTCATTGATCATGTGTCTATCCAAATTCTGCCTTCTTAATGATTCGTGGCCACACGTGTAGCAAAACATTGTTTTTTCGCCCAAATGCCTCCTTAAGTGCATATCATGGCTAAGTTTGTGCTTCCACATTCCCCCACAAATCAGGCACTCATATTGCTTAATATTTTTGTGCCTCAAGGTATGACGCTCCATATCCGGTTTGCATGTAAATCCTTTTCCGCACACCTCACATTTCCAGTAGAGTTCACCAAGATGCCGTCTTATATGACTATCTAAAGATCCTTTGCTAGTATAAGCCTTTCTGCAGATTTTACAAACATGTTCCTTAAGTTGTAGGTGCACCGCTTTGATATGTTTGTTAACGGAAGATTTTTCGCTGAATTTCGTTTTGCAATCAGGGCACTCATAGAATTTGGCGCTTTTTTCGTGAATCTTTAATTTATGACATTCCAATGTTTCTACATATTTAAAGGCTTTCATACAAACCTCACATTTAAAGTTCTTCTCATTAGCGTGCGTATGAATACTGTTGGTGTGGTTATTGAGTTGGAAAGGAGTGGCAAAACGCTGTTGACAAAATGTACATTCCAATGGTTCTTTACTCATAAGAAAGCTGTGCATATGATTTGATACATGACTCTTTTGCATATAAACCTTAACTGGAGAAATTTCACACTTGGAAGGTTTCTCCTTGGTATGAACTCTCAAATGAGTTTGATAGTGACCCTTGTGATGAAACTTTTTATTGCAGTAATCACAAGTATATCTTTCCGGAAATGTGCCTGTATGGCTTTGCACATGACGTTTTAGCGCTGAAGTGTCTGCAAAACCGCGCCCACAAATTTTGCACTCATTTGGTTTTTCTCCTATGTGTGTTTTTAAGTGAGTATTTAACCCAGAACTTACAGCGAATCCTTTTTCGCAAAACATGCAAACAAATGGTTTAATCTCCATGTGGATTCTTTCATGACATTTTAGAGCACTAGGATCTACAAACCCCTTTTGACAATATGTACATTTGTGGCGTTTGTCACCTAAATGAATTCGATGGTGTAAATCCCGGCTAGCCTGTGTCGATAAAGTTTTTTCACAATATTTACACGGATAACGTCTTGGCGTGTTTTTGATTTCCGTTTGATGTTTATTCTGTGCCATTGCTTAAAATGTATGCACAGTTCTTACTTGCTTGTAATATTTTTTTCTTTCACTTTCCTATTTACAAACACTAAAAACAGTACTACTTACTCAGAGCTCAGGAGTGAAGCAATGAAGTTAAAAAATCAAACTGAGAATATCTTTCTAGGAAAAAGCTGGTAGCGTTCTTGTAATTATTTTAAATTAGCAAGCCAAACCAGTGCACAAAAATACTGCCTGCTTCGACATTCCATTTGGACTTGCTGCTCAAGTGGTTTACTGCATTTGTATTTGACAATTACTTACTTACTTACAGAGTAATGCTAAAGTAGGTCTTTTACAACCTTGTTTGAATATTATAAATATTGTCCTTTTATTTATGCCAGCTTGATATTTTATAACCCCCATAAAATTCTGCCATGCATACAGCAAACTGAGTACAATACGTGGTATTATTATGCAATATCAGCAGTTTTTGTTCTTTAAACTGGCGACAGCAAAGCAATAAATCCGAGGAGTTGAGCAAATTCATACCAATGTAACACAATATTTTCTGATGTTCTGTTTCTAAAAGATTGTTTGTTTCTTTTAGCCATCCATTACTATTAGAAAGGTCAAAACAAAAAAGTGTGTGTATAAATGCAACGTGGAAATAGACTCTGTCGGTCAGTAAAAAGGTAATACCACGAAAGGAAAAATATAACATTTGTACAACACTATAAACTTCCAGCAAGTAAACATATATATCTTGTGAATAAAAGCAACTCATATTAAAGTTTGCGAGAGTTAAAACAATCTTCACAATGAATGATAACAAGTGCATTCAAAACACTACAGAGGATATTCAAAACAACTTACCGGAAACACAATATTAAAATTGAGTTTTTCTTAGCCCCATGCCAACTGGTTGTTCGTTCGTTGTTTCAATATACAAAATTGGTAATAATAAAATTTTATGTGTTCTAAATATCAGCATAGTTGTCAAGTTATTCATCTTAACCAATTTAAAAATATTTTATGAGGTCACATCATATAAGCTATAATACGTTTAATACGCCAACCAAAAATGTGTGATCATGTGAATTAAATGACTAATTGGGATGAGCTACGCATTCATTTACATTTCCAAACACCATATACATTCAGAACGTTGAAAACCCGACAGGAAAAATCATACTCACTACGATAAGTCAACAAGAGATAAAAGTTTTATGCAAGCAATTGCTTTACTTTATTTTAGGTTTATAGAGAAACAAGTTACTTTGTGACTTTATTATCCATATAAACTTTTTATAATTAATTTCATTGCAAGCTTATCAATCTGTTCAATATAAGTGTACACGTTTCTGGATTATATGATATTAATTTAATCTATAATGTTAACTTCACCTTTTGATTATTTTTGCATTACTACGTCTAAGCTAAGTAAAGTAGGTATTTACATGTGTGGTTATAATTAAATACTATTACACTTTCACTATTTTAAAAATGAAACATAGGAATTACAAAATCTCAAACAATATATACAAAATGCAATTTGTAAGTAGGTATAAACTTCAATGATCTGATCTTCTGTAATACAATAATAATCTGTGGGCTATTTATGGTATGTATTATACAGTTTTGAAAAATTTCTTAGCATTAATTGTATATAAAACAAAATTAATGATTTATCAAAACAAATCAGGTTTGTTCACAGGTTTGTTCACAGGCTTGTTTAATGTAAGTTCCAAGTCATTTTTAAAACTATTATGTAATACCTTTTAAATCAGCACTAACCATATACGCTGATGTACGGAATTGAAATATGTAATTTTAAACTACAACAACAAAAACACCAAAATCTTATACAATTAATCATTTGAAGTTTGTTTTTATCATAAAGACTTTAAAGATATACCAATAAATTAGTTCACTGTTTTGTGTTTAAAATTGTACTTGATTAACATTAAAGTCATATTCAACCAATTTGAATCTTTTTAATCATGTTTTACCATGCATTATGAAATTTCAACAAACTTATTTTTCTTTTCCCTTAATTAATAAAATGTTCCCTGTCTCTTTTTGTGTTGGCCTCAAGTCCACACAATCGGAAAAACACTACTTTTTCTGCAGTGTCTCCGCGTGATTTTGGTAGTTGTCCCGATTTGTGTTTTACATTCAATACATTCAAATAGTTCTAGTCGGGTAATTTTGAGGAAGCATACTATGCCGAGCTGGTTTACACTTGGCGCTAGTGCACATGCAAATACTACTACTAGAGCTTCTATTTTTTGGTTTGCAATGTACAACTTTAAATGTACACGAACTGCACTCATGTAAAACAATTCGACTGCAGGTCCCCAATTGTCTCCTTTCAAATCAAATGCTTATTGACTAAATGTCGTTTTCTCTGTTTGCTCGTAAATGTCTCGAACCCACACTCGTTGCAAGTCACCACTTTCTCCTCGAGATGTTTCCGTATATGATTATCGTAGCTAACCTTAAGTGCATACCTTTTCTTACAGAAAATACATTCAAACCGCGAAGCAGTAGGCAAAGTTCTTTTCATAGTAATATTCAAATGAAGATGGTTCAAATGTCTATGTAGACTGGTCGCGTCGAAAAATCTTTTGTCACACAATGAACAAACGCGCTTCTTTTCCTTTCCATGCATATTAACCAAATGCCTTTCTCTTATCTCATATGTAAAAGCCTCGTAACCGCACGCGTTACAGAATGTCAGTTTTTCTCCCAAATGCTTACGCATATGCAAATTGTAGCTTTTTTTACATTTCCACGCTCTACCACAAAACAAACACTCGTACCGTTTTATATCTGTGTGAGTCAAGGCATGGCGGTCCCGTTTAGTTTTTGTAAGAAATGACTTTTTGCATTTCTCACATTTCCAGTAAAGTTCACCAAGGTGTCGTCTTATATGAATTTTTAAAGTTTCACTACGACTATAGGCTTTTCCACAGATTTCACAAAAATGATCCTTAAGTTTCAGGTGCACTATTTTGACATGTTGCTGGAGGTCAGTTTTTAAATAAAATTTCTTTCCACAATTTGGACATTCGTACGGTTTATGGCCTCCTTCATGTACTCTTAATTTGTGACCCTTTAACGTGCTTGATTTTTTAAACGCTTCCATGCAAATATCGCACTTAAATGGTTTCTGGCCCAAATGAATTATTTGCACGTGATTTAAAAGATAGGCCTTTAGCGCGAAAAATTTATCTGGACAAATTTTACACTTAAAAGGTTTTTCCTTTGTATGTACCCTCAGATGACTTTCATAAACCCCTTTGTTGTGAAACTTTTTATTACAGTAGCTACAGCTGTATCGTTCTGGAAACGCACCGGTATGCATTTGAACATGACGTCTTAACGCTGAAATGTCTGCAAATCCTCGACCGCAAATTGTACACTCATTTGGCTTTTCGTATATATGTGTTCTCAGATGAACATACATTCCACATTTGGTAGTAAATCCTTTTTCGCAAAACACGCAAACAAATGGTTTAATTCCGGTGTGTATTCTTTCGTGAACTTTTAGAGCACCTCTTTCTATAAAACATTTTCCGCAATACTTGCATTTGAAGCGTTTGTCGTTTAAATGGATGCGATGGTGTAAACTACGACTTGATCGGGTGGCTAAAGATTTTTCGCAAAGTTTACACGGGTAACGTTTTGGTGCTTTGTTTAGATTGTTATTCATTTTTGTTAGTGGCATTGCTTCTAAATGTGTAAATGCTTGTTACTACACAGAATTTTTCTTTCAATTTTTCACTTTTTGCGTTGACAATTCTGCTAACATCTTAACACCTTTTAGAGTAAGACAGTGGGTTTTGGTTCAGTATATGTATAGGTTCTCCTTTATTATTATCTAATTTGGTAGATGTATATTTAGCAGTAAAATCAGTAGAAGCTTACTATATACACTTCAAGTGTATGATTGCTCTCAGGCAACCCTCTTCTAGAGACTGAATGAATAGAACTAAGAAACTCTTTGACAACATATAAACTATGAGTGATGCATTTGTTTTACTCTATCATCCAATGACAGTACACCAAAAAATACTGACTGCTGTGTCATTCCGTTCATTTTTTTAGCATGTCAAAAGCAGCACAACCTGAGAAATGCACATAGTTTAAAGTAAACCTTTTAAAATAATATCATTGTATATTTTTCGTATGTAATGAATACCATATTCATATGATCATGCCAGCTTATTGCATTTTGTACTCCTCATAAAATTCTAAACCCAGGTTGGAAACAGCAAACGACTGAATTCAACTGGCAGTCTTCCTATGCAGAAGTACATTTTTGCCTTGTAAACTGGCGAGAACAAGTCAGTCAAACTGAAGAGGGCATACATGCATGTATGCATGTAAGTCAGCATGTGTTGTTTCTCATTGCAGTTTATGGTATTCATTGCCTTGTCTTCCAGTCGGTGTAGGCAGCATGAACGCTAGGGCTAAAAATGAGGAGTACCTACCTATTTGCAAACTAAATATTCTACTCAGAACTTTGTAGCTTTATTACTCAATCCATGTTTTGATTTCATTATTTTTATTTTGAAGCATATGCCAAAGAAAAATCAAGTTGCTTGTACACTTTTCAATGATTTTGTTAGTTTAAGTATTTGTATACACGTATATAAACAGGATTTTTGGTTCGGCTTTAAGTACCAAAATATTCCAACGTCAAAAATTCGTACTGTTTTACAGTATGACTCATGAAAGCATATAAAACACTCTTTAATAGGAATATTTACTTGTTCTACATCTTGTGATTGAGCTTGGGATTTCACAATAACACAGTGCGTTGTGAAGTAAAAATGTTGAACACAACTTCCAATCCACTTTCGTATATATCACCAACACAAAAGCATCTTTACATAGAACGACACAAAGTCCATTTAGTCAATAACTCGTATAAAGAAATAGGCAATTAGTTTTGGAACAACAAGGTTTTTTCGTATATTCACACTCATGACGCTTTTTGATGGATTCAGTGCATATAACATTTCTATACAACCCAAAAATAGACATGTCATACAAAGGGTTTACACATCACAAGGATTACGGCTGAGACGGTTTTTGTCTCGAGCTAAAAGAGCCGCATATCATGTTCTCTACATTCAAACAAGTGGTCTTTTCAGTCGGAAGTGTACCTATATAAGAATATTCTGTTCGTATCACAGCTGCAAGAGCCAAAGACAGTTTTCTAACTTTGAGCTATTACTCAAGCTATTTCCTGCAGAATAGTAAAGGGAAATTGTAAAATTTGTCAAGGCATTGCCATTCAGAGGTAAGGATTGGTAGAGTAATACATTAATTTACATTTAGTATATACCCATTTCAGAACAAGGCCAAATACTTACCTATTTTGTATTTTGTACTAGTTTATGCTTTGTATCTTTTTTCAATATAACATTATATATATATATATTATAAACACAAAGTAGGTTGCTAAAATTATAGGTTTGTTTTCAAATTTGCGTACATGTTTACATGTAGTTTCTAAACTTAAAGACGTTTATTATGTCTAATTTTCAACAACAGATCAGCTTTCATTAGACGTGTTCTTAACATAACCTAATTGCTGGTAGTTGTTAGAAATCTGTCTTTTTCTAATCGAAAGCTATAAATATGTAATGTAGGATGCTGAAGGACGTATAAGAGCAGCACAAAAATGCATAAGAATAAATGAAGTTTGTTCCAAAGGTTTTCCAAAAATATTTAGGTGCAACTTATGTATTTATACATAAAAAATATTTCTGTGCAATAAGTGGGCGCACAACTAACTAATTTTCAGAGCGGAATAAACCAAATGAAAATCTCATAAAAATTTATTACAACCAATCATTTATATTTTGAATTGTATTTGTATTGATTTCACAAACAAGCTATACATTACAGCATGATATTACAAAGGAAATATTTCAGTCGACCCTCAAAAAAACATTTGTTTTTCCTCATTTTATCATGCCTCATCCTTTCGTGCCAAAAAATTAATCATTATTAGCCCTTAAATGATTTTTTGAGGGATAAACAATTATTTTTGTCATTTTATTCAAAATTAAGTTTAAAGTACAGCCTTATATCTATTTTAATCTTTTTTTCAGTGCTTTGCTTAATTTATCAATAATAATTACATACCAGGTTTCATCCTCATATGTTTTTAGGGAGGCTGGAAAGAGGTTTGAAGTTAACGTGTACTGTGTACCAAATACGAAAATATCTGATTTTTTCAGACTGGAATTAAAACTCACAAATGAAAGTTTTTATGAAAGTTGAGCATCCTTACTCAATTTTTTTCCCGAAAGTCTCTGGACAGTCATGGCTCTTTAACTTTTGTCTTCCACAATCAATTTCTGATTTAAAACGCCTAATAGCTAATTGTATGTTCTACATGATGATTGTGTCAAATATTCAATATAGAC
Source organism: Entomobrya proxima (assembly GCA_029691765.1). NCBI lineage: Eukaryota > Metazoa > Arthropoda > Collembola > Entomobryomorpha > Entomobryidae > Entomobrya > Entomobrya proxima. The sequence continues at coordinate 41,973,948 of CM056172.1, forward strand.
GGCTTATGTGCAGCGGTGACGAAGGATACACACTAGATTGCTGTAAACCGGAAGTGCACCAAAATCAATGAAGCCTGCATAACTTTTTTTAGAAACAAGAAATCAAAAATTTGAGTGGCGACATTTTAGCAAATTTATAGGGCAACAAATTGGCACCTCAACTTTTGAAATTAAATATTTTCACAACAAATGAATCCATTTAGTGAAACTGAGTAAATATCAAAAATTTCAAATTATTCAAAAACCAAATTGCAGGCTTTATGGTAGGTTTTATCATTAGTTACTGCTACTGCTCATGATGCTGCTTAATTGTTGTCAGTCAAAGGCCTTCTTAGACAAGCAGACCTACCTTCTATACCTATGCATGCCGACAAATGAGGACGTACATACATTTTATGCTCGTGAACACCAAATAATTGTTTATCCCTCAAAAAATCATTTAAGGGCTAATAATGATTAATTTTTTGGCACGAGAGGATGAGGCATGATAATAAAAGGATGGTTTAATGTTTATTTAGGGGTAAAAAATTACATGCCTATTACAAAATTATACAGTTGTGTATACAAAATGGCATATTATTAACAAGTAAACTGCAAATCCGAGTTTATTTTACAAGATTTGTACAAAGCCTAAACAGTATTTATCATTTTGTAATGAAATCTTCTTGAATGTACTTGCTCTATTATCAATACATTTCTTTCCACAAGCTAGACACGGATACTGCTTTTCTTTTCCGTGTTCATTGCCCAAATGATATTCCCTTTGTAAAGGTTTCAAATCCACACTTGTTGCAAAACACCACTGTTTCGTCAAGATGTTTCCGTATATGATTATGATAGTTGTCCTTATATGCATCTTTTTCTCCACAGAAAACGCAATCAAATTTAGCTCCAGTTGAGTTTAATTGAAGAGCTGCATGACGATCAATTTTGAGATTTGGGTTGTAACGAACCCGTTTTAAATGCCGTTGGAGATCGTCCGATTTGAAAAAAAAACTTTTGTCACACAGTAGACAAGGACGTTGCTTTTCCTTTCCGTGCTTATTTATCAAATGTCTTTCTCTGCTTTCATTTGTAAAATACTCATAACCGAACTTACTACAAAAGCCCAGTTTTTTTCCTATATGTTTACGGATATGCAATTTATAGCTTCGTTTACATTTAAAGCTGCATCACAAAACAAGCACTCAAATGGTTTTAGGTCCATTGCATGTAAATGCCTTTCCACACACTTTGCATTTCCAGTAGAGTTCCCCAAGATGCCGTCTAATGTGATTATTTAAAGGTCCCTTTACACTGTAAGCCTTTCCACAGATTCCACACACATGCTCTTTAAGTTTCAGGTGCACAGCTTTGACGTGTTTTGTAAGGTCACTCTTGTCGCTAAATTTCTTTCCACAATCAGGACACTCATGTAATTTAAGACCTTCGTGTATTCTTAATGTATGTCGCTTCAACGCATTTGCTCTTTTAAATTCTTTCATACAAACTTTACACTTAAAATTCTTCGTGTTAGGTTGAGTATGAATATTGTTGATGTGGTTCCTGAGTTGAAAATTTGCGGCGAAACGCTTTTGACAAAATTTACACTCAAACGGCTTTTCTCCCAGATGAATGGTACGCATATGATTTCTGACATGAGCTATCTGTGTGTAAAATTTATCTGGACAAAGTTCACATTTGAAGGGTTTCTCCTTAGTATGAACCCTTAAATGAATTTGATAGGTTCCCTTGTGGTGAAACTTTTTATTACAGTAGTCACAAGTATATCTTTCCGGAAAGGAACCTGTATGGCTTTGTACATGACGCCTTAGTGCTGAAGTGTCTGCAAACCCGCGACCACACATATTGCACTCATTTGGTTTTTTTCCTATGTGTGTTCTCAGGTGAGTATTTAATTTAGAGCTTGTTGAAAAGGCTTTTGCAAAACACGCAAACAAATGGTGTAAGTCCGGTGTGTGTTTTTCCGTGACCTTTCAGAGCACAAGGGTATACAAACCGCTTTTTGCAATGTTTGTATTTGTGACGTTTGTCACGTAAATGAACTCGTTGATGTTGATGAAGGCTTTGCAAAGATGAGGGTTTTCGGCTTAACGTACACGGGTAACGCTTTGATTTCATTTTTGTTACGGCATGCATTTTACTTTGTTCCATTATTTAAAAACTCGTACACTGTTTTTGCTTGCAACTTGCGTAAAATAATTTTGTTTTTTTCATGAACGTTGAAAAGTACTTAGTGCTTAGGGGTAAATCACCTTAAGAGTGAATCGGTGGGCTGGGATTCAATATATAAATACGTTTGTGTTCTTAAATTTTCTCAGATTTATACACAGTAGAATCAATAGTAGCATCCGCGCAAGGTTCTTACTCTCTCAGAAAAGTCCTAAAAAGCCGAAGAAATTGGATGAAGGAACTCTTTGTCAACGAGAATACTGGGAGTTATTGTTTCATCAAACCGATCAATTGTAGCACAAAAAAGCCTGCCTGATTTTTGTTTCCACTTGTTTTTCATGTCGTTCTGTTCAATAGCATCTACACTGTAAAGTAAACTCACTACACTATTTTTACAAATAGGTTAAATATAATGAATAAAGTAGTTGCTTATTCATGTCAGTCTATCGCTTTTTGTAACCCCCATAGAATGCCGCGACCACTGCACAGAAGCTGAATACAATGAGTGGTATTCTTATGCAACATCAGCATATTTTGTTGGTCAAACTGGCGACAGCAAAGCAATAAAACTGGGGAAACGGAGTACTTGCAAGGCAATTTGATTCTACATTTGCTTTCATTATACTTTAAAAACAAATCTTGTTTTTTATTGCAGCTCGACACTATTAAGAGTACATTAAAATATTAGTGTGCATATGTAGCAGAGAAGCAGATACTGTGTTGGTCAGTAAAACGCTATTTATAATACTTATAGGAATAATCAATTGTTAATTTTGGACAACCTCAAAAACTCTCAGGGAGACGGCTGGTTAAAAAACTTGTGTGCAGTCTGTACAAAGTTTAAGAGACGTATATAAAACATAGTGGCAAAAATATTCCAAACGCTCCAACTCAGGTTTTGTAAGAAATGTCTTTTTGCAATTCTCACATTTCCAATAGAGCTACATAGATAAATTTCTTGTCACACGATGACTCTACCGTGTCGTGTAGTTTTTATTCCGTGCTCCCTGTTGAAATGCTTTCCTCTGCTTTCTTTTGTAGGACACTCGTGACCACACAAGTTGCAGAAAACCGGCTTTTCTTCCAAATGAGTACGGATATGTTTATCATAACTTCTCTTTTCCTTCCACATTCCTCCACAAAATAAACACTCATATCGTTTGATATCCGTGTGTCTCAAAGCATGACGCTCCATGCTTGGTTTGCATGGAAATGCCTTCCCACATACATTACATTTCCAATAAAGTTCACCAAGATGTCTTCTAATATGAGTTTTTAAAGGTTGACAGTTACTATAAGCTTTTCCACAGATTTTGCAAACATGTTCCTTGAGTTTCAGGTGTACTGTTTTGACATGTTGCTTAAGGTGAGCTTCTGAGTAAAATTTCTTTCCACAATCCGGACATTCGTATGGTTTAATGCCTCCCTCATGTACTCTTAATTTGTGACCCTTTAGCGTGCTTGATTTTTTAAACGCTTCCATGCAAACATCACACTTAAATCTTTTCTCATCAGGGTGTGTATGGATTCTCCGAGTATGACTCTTGAGGTCAGCAAGAATGCCAAAACGTTTTTGACAGAACTCACACTCGAAAGGTTTTTGTCCAAAATGAAAGATTCGCATATGATTAAAAAGATGAGTCTTTTTTGTGTAAAATTTATCTGGACAAATTTCACACTTGAAAGGTTTTTCCTTTGTATGTACCCTCAGATGAATTTCGTAATCACCCTTGTTGTGAAACTTTTTATTACAGTAGCTGCAGCTGTATAGTTCTGGAAACGAGCCAGTATGACTTTGTACATGACGTCGTAACGCTGAAACGTCTGCAAATCCTCGACCGCAAATTGTACACTCATTTGGCTTTTCGTAATTATGTGTTCTCAGATGGACATATAATGCATTTTTGGCTGGAAATCCTTTTTCGCAAAATACACACACAAACGGCTTATTTCCGGTGTGTATTCTATCGTGAATTTTTAAACCACTAGAGTTTATAAAACCTTTGCCGCAATGTTTGCATTTGTAACGTTTGTCGTTTAAATGGATGCGATGGTGTATAATACGACTTGATCGGGTGGCTAAAGATTTTTTGCAAAATTTACACGGATAACGTTTCGATGCATTGCTTAGGTTGATGTTTGTTTTATTTTGTGCCATATTTTATAACTGTGTACACATTGGTTTACTAGATTGAGATGTTTTTATTTTTACACTTTTAAGCGCTGAAAACGTACTTCCTGATAGCAGCTTAAAACCCTTACGTGTGAAGCCGTGGTTTGCGATTCAGTACATATATAGGTTCTTGTTTACTATTTTTCAATTTGGTAGATGTATACCCCGCAGTAAAATAATTACAAATATATATATACGTTTCAATTGTATTTTTGCCTGAGCAAACCTCTTAGCGAAACTGAAAGATTAGAACTAAGAAACGCTTTGACAAAAAAACTGGGAGGGTTGCTTTTGCTTTACTCTATCATGCAATGCCAGTACACAAAATATACTGCCTGCTGTGCCATTCCGTTTGCTTTTGAGCAAGTCGAAAGCCGAACGACCAGTGAAACACTGTACAAAGTAAACCTTTCAAAACAATATTTTTGTGTATTTTTTTGTATGTAATGAAATAACGTATTCATATGTCCATGCCAGCTTAATGCATTTTGTACTAGTAAAAATCCTCATAAAATGCTGTCCTGAATGCAAGCGTTGTATCCGACACGCCGTTTTATATGGAGATGTTTTCTTGAGCTTACATTTTTTTGAACGAGGAAAAGTGCATGTTGAAGTAACCTATACTCTAATGCACACATCTTCGTACACACTGAAGTGTTTTATTACAGGGAGGCAGTAAAACGAGTGTAAGAATAGCTATCGCTTTTTTTCTTGACAAAACCACCTTTCAGAAAGAAAAAAGATGCGTTCATAAAAAACCTTCAGCATTAATACTTCTGCGTATGTTCAGATCAGCAAATGCGCAGAAATAAAGCTTAAGTAGCAGGTTCTCATTTTTGGTTTGCGATGTAAGATGAAAACATAGAAACCCCAATGGAGTATACCAGGGATAATAAAATGCTAGTAATACGGTCGGATTTAACGGTAGTAGGACTGGCATGGACTTTATCCTAACTGGTATATTATAGATTATAACTGGTATTGGCATTTTGTAAACTCCACAGAACACAGCCGTAAATAGCTGGAAGGCTTTTACCAGCGTTAAAAACATTTTTGTTAACACACAGAAGCCTGGTAGCACACTTATCTTCCATGCATGCATTGTAATATTTTAGTATTGCTTTTGTATATTGATCATGTTACATTATATTACATGTACTGGAGCTAATATACATTGGCTGTTAGCTTTAAGCAGATAGATAGATAGATAGATTGGGTTTATTGTCAACAAGTATCCTCGAAAGGTACATTACACCTGAGTGACATAAATTAGTTACATCTTTTTTTTTAAATTGCAAAGTAAGATTATATTAGATATAGATATTATAATATATTTTTGTTACAAATTAATAAGGAAACTTATGATTATCGATTAATGACTAATTCAAAAATGTTTGGTAAATCACATAATACTTCATCATTAAAATCGCTTAAAATTTGTTCACTTTGCATTGAAAGTATATAAGACATCAGTGATTTTCTAAAAACATTGACAGAATTGACTGATTTAGTTACTGTATCGGGTAGTTGTAGCCATTTTTCAATTGCCGTGTATTTGAAAGATTTTCTCCCCCAAATTCCATTGCATTTAAAAGCTGGTGCGTTGTATTGCTGATTGCGTGTATTTATGGTTTGGATGGAGGAGAAGTCAAGGTAACCATTTATAAAGTTATTTGGGTTTAAAAAGGTCATTTTGAAAGCAGTAAATACAGAGTCAAACCATACCTTATATTTTAGGAAGAACCATTCAAGCTCATTACATATAAGTTCGCTACATGAATCAAACTTTTTAAGGTCAAGAACATACTTAGCAGCAAATTTTATAACCTTGTCCATTTCTTTAGTAATCCCCTTTTCCAAATTATTACCCCAAATTACACTAGAGTATGTAAGAACACTAAATACAAACGCATTAACAAGAATGACTTTTTTACCTGGTTCAAGTACTTTTTTAAGCGGATACAACATAAATAAGTTTTATAGCACTTCTTAATTACATTATTACAATGTTCTTTGAAATTTAGGCATTCATCTAGAACTAGGCCCAGTACCTTTATTGATTCAACCTTTTTAACAGGAGTTTGTTAGCTCTAAGGAAATCAAAACTTGAATGATACGAGTAAACCTTTTTGTGAAAGTTAAGTACCAACAATAATAAGTAAGTTCTTTTGTGCAACTACAAAGTTTTTTGGCAAGCTGAAGCCATCAATGTAATAATATTTGAAAGGTAATACTTGCATGTTAGTCAGCATTTGTTGCTTCTCAATAGAAGTTTATGATGTAAATTGCTTTGTCTTGAATTCGGTATTGCCGGCATGAATGCATAATTTTTAAATACTTAATTCCCTTTTTGAATCGTACATTCTTGAAAATATTCCAACTCAGCAACCACAAAATGTCACTTTATGAAACAATAAGCAATTCTCTTGTACCATAAGCTACTTAGCAGATGAAATTGCACCCCTAAATATCCCTAGCATGTTTACGTATATGCTTATTAAGGATTTTAACAATGTCACAAATATGTTAACATCAAGAAAATCTTTTCGTTTTAGAGTATGACTCACTAGAGACATATAGAGCATTCATTGTTAACAATATTTACTTGTTCTCATATTGTGTTTGGGCTTACATATTCGAACGAACAGAGTGCATTTTAAAGTAAATCACGATGAACACTTCAGATGTAGCAGAATCCTACGCAAGACATCCATTTTTTCTTATATATAACTAGCCGAATGCATCCCTGAATAGAATGATACAAAATCTTTTCAAAAGTTAAACTCATGTAAAGAAAAAGGCAAGAAAGGAAAAAACGATTTCCTTTTTTCACACTATTGAACCCAGATAAGCCTTCTGTTGTATTCAATGCAGAGAGCATTTTTGTACAACCCAAGTGGCTGACTCATACTATGGGTTTATACAGCACGAGGATTACGAGTTAGGCTTTTTTGGTCTCGAGCTGGAACTGGAAGAGCAGCATATTAAAATATTCTCTACATTCAAACAAGTGGTGTATTCCGTACGCAGTATCAAGGAATAATCTGTTCGTATAACAGCTGCAACTGCCAAATACGGGTCTTAGACTTTGAGCTATTACACACGCTATTTCTTAGCTGCAGAAAGGTTAAGGGAAATTGTAAAATTTGTCAAGTTTTTCTCACTCAGCAACAGGGAGTGGTAGAGAAAAGTTATAAATTTGCATTTAGTATAGAGCTATCTCAGAACAACGCCAAATAATTATGAAGTTTATATTTTCTATCAGTTAAAGTTTTGTAGTTTTCTTTTCTTCAATAAATTTTATTTCATAAAACATGGATAAGCCACAAAGTAGGTTGCTAAGGTTATAAATTTGTTTCCTAATTTACTTATATATTTACATCTAATTATTAAACTATACTACTTTTTATTTTCAGCAACAAATCAGCCTTCATTGGAAGTGCTCCTTACATCACCAATTTGTTGGAAGTCGTTAAAAATCTGTCAGTTTCTAATCGAAAGTTACGAATACCTAAAAGAGGATGCTAACAGTGAATTCCAAAACAAGCTGAAATTAGAAGCCCTACGTTTGAATTTATGGCATCCTGCAAACAACTGGAAAACTATTTTAGGAGATGAGCACTACTCAATCTTGGCAACCTATAGGCAAAGTGCCTATGGTCTAAATGTAAACTCTGTTTTGGATCTACACAAAATCATTCGTAACAAGTATGTGCATACCAAAGAGTTCACCGAAAACGAAAAAGAACAACAAGGATGGTTTCACAAAACAAACGAAGGCTGGGTACTTGATCCAAATTATTGGGCAGATTACTGGACGTCCAGATTTCCCAAACTTGTGCCTTTTCTATGGATGAATTTGAAATCAGTTTGTCAATCTGGCAAACTAACCAAGTTTTATCCAGTACTTAAACCGGATTGTCAGATTGTTGACATTTGCCCGGAAAGTTTCCTGAGGCATTTTGAGAAGATTCTAGAACATCAGTTAAATTCAGGTAGCGTAAATTATAAATTATTCTTGACAAATTTGGATAGGTTTTCTGCACGAAATAAATGTTGTACACTTTTTTATAGGACTTGTAGAACACCGCTACAATCTAAAAACAAAATCAGCAGCATGGATACTGGAATTCAAATCATTGCCAGGAGAGATTATTGCAGAACTACTGGACAAAAGTACAAGCATGCAAGTACTTATCACTGCAAAACATGTGCAAATTAAATGGTGTGGATCTTCACCCGAAGAAAAGTCTTTTAAACTTTGCAGTGAAGTTGATAGCGATGCAGTTAGAATTGTTTTTGCTAACACGATTAATGACATTGACGAGATATTTATCAAAACTCAGTTGAAAGAATCTCGCAAAGTTAGCAAGCTAATTGTGTTTACTAAGCAAATTGAAAAACAAAACGATTTGCAAATCTTGAGTATAAATACATTTATGGAGAAATTGCAGAAACTAGGTGACGTTGAGTTTTGTGAAAAACCTGTGACTTGGAATGAACTGAATGACGCAACTCAAAATAATGTTTTAGAAAGCGCAGAGTTTGTATTTCAATTTATGGATAACGACACTAAAAGAATTTTGATTTTGCGTGACGTTCTAGCAGATATTGCTGACTCGTCAGCTGAAATACTGTCTAGCTTACAAGGCAATATTTTAAATGAATTGATAAAAGACAAAAAGCCCGTAATTTTTGGAAAGCAAAAACTGCCAACAGTTCCATCTTATTATGCTCCACGACCCTTAATAAGAGAGAGTAAAACAGTGTCCAAAATTAAGAATACATCTTTGAAAAGTAACTCGTTTTTAGAATTGCCTAATGGAATGAGTAAAGAAGAGCAAATAATCTTCATTTCTGATAAACCTGGAATGGGTAAATCAATGGTTCTGTCCAGCTTGGCAATACAAGCTGCCAAGAATTTCAGAACCAAGAACAATTTAAATGTAATTACAAGCGCGAGCAAATTTGTTGGGAAACTAAATGAGTCCGATAGTTTATCCAAGGAAATGATTTATACAGCTTTCTGTGAATTTGTTTGTGAATCCCCATTCGAAACAAAACTGTTACAAGCTCTTTTAGAAAATAGTTTAAAAGTTGAGCTATTTCTAGATGGTTTGGACGAAGTCAATGCAGACTTGCAACCTGTTGCAATAGAAATACTAAAGTTTATAAAATTGCAAATACCAAACATACGTGTTTGGATTACCACCAGAGATCATATGTGTACAAAGTCAGTAAAACAAATTACTAGCGCAGTATACAATATAAAACCATATACGTTGGAGGATCAAGTGCATTTAATGGTAAATTATTGGCTAGAATCTAATGGAAAGTCTGCTACAAAAAATGTAAAGAAAAATCTTGGAAAATTTGCTAGAAAATGCCTTGCAGGACCAGAATCACGTTTGCACAAATTCCTGTCTGGCAGTCCACTATTGACTAGAATGTTGGCTGAAGTGCATAAGGAGAATTTAGATAAAATTGGGTTTGCTACTGAAATATCTACAATTTACTATATTTCTGATGTATTTGACAAAGCAATTGATCAGAAGTTGGCTGTGTACATTGGAGATGCAAAAGATGCTTTAAAGCATGCATCAATATTGCAAACATTGCGACAGCAATTAGACAATGCTCATATTTATTTCGCACTTAAGTTGATTCTTGGAGAGTCTGTTGCCAACAAATTCAAACAACAGCTTTTTGTTACAAAAGAAAATAGTAAGAGGTTAGAAGCTACAGTTTTAGAGCAAGGACTTATATTGTCCTTTGATCCCACAATAACTTTTATTCATCGCACTTTTGCTGAATATTTTGTGGCCAAGTTTATTTTCAAGGTTTTGACAAAAGATTATTTTGGAATTTGTGAAAATGATCCAGCTTTTCAGGCAATATTGTATGATCATGTTTCACAACGCATACCTGATAACCAAAAGCGTAATTGTTGGTGTTGCGACTTTAAATTACACGACTTTTGGCATTTTCTTCAAGATATTTGTGTAGCTGCTAATTATTCACCAAAGTCAAATAAATTTCAAACATTAATTGAAATGCTGCAGATAAGTTATTCAGAGGACCAATTTGCAGTAAAAAAGTATTATCGCTGGGCTCCGGTTTTTGCCGCGATTCAAAAAGAAAATTGTTTCAATCTTGTTTCAATATTTTTAAAATGTCAGAAACACATTTATGATTTATTTATAGCATCCGGACATAATGGATACTTTGCAACAATCAGTTATATAATCGAAAACGATTTCTGGTCGTTGGATAAAAATCCTTGGAATCAGTTTAGACAATATACTACAAATGGGTACGGCTTGTTACACTGGATTATTAAAGGCCTTTACTTTCCCGATCCAAAGCACACAGGTTATATTGAGGATCTTATTGGTTATATATTGAGCAAAGAGGAATCACAGCTTGAGCTAACAGACTCTAATGGAAATACACCTTTTATGTTTCTTTTAAAAGAATCCATTGCCCATAGTGCCAAGTATTTTAGAATGTCCATGCTACCCTTCTTTCTAAGTCTTGGTGCAAATACTAACGTTACAGACCACTGTAACAATAACATTTTGCACGTTGTACCTATTAATGACAACGATTACTATAATTTCTATAAGGAAGACAGGTTGCAAAACTTAGCCAAGAGCTATTTTAAGCAGTGGGATGTTCTTAAGAGTTTTGGAGTGAAAATTGAAAAGTTGGTTAATGCTGTAAACAACGAAGGAAAAACGCCTTTGCTAAGCGCCATTGATTTTTTTGAAAATTATTTGAAAGCTGAGCTTCCTGTGCTTAAGACACATGGTGCGGATTTTAATGCAAGGGATAAAAACGGCAACACTGTTTTGCATGTGGCAATCGAAAAAAAGTTGAGATTTGATTTTATACAAGAGCTTGTTGAATGTGGAGCGGATGTTGGTGTGCAAAATGCACAAGGCATGAATTCACTTCAGTGGGCAGTCTCATTGGAAAATGTGGCTATTGTGGAAATGTTAGTCAAAAGGTTGAAGGTAGATATAAATGCAAAGGATGCTTTTGGAAAGACGGTGTTTGAATATAAGGTTTCTGAGGAAATGAATCGCATACTTGATTCCCTCAAAGGGGGATGTGAGAGAAATAAGAAAGGAAAGGGCAAATAATTCAGAAGAGTTTTATATCATTTAATGTCATTTATTCCTATATGTTTTGATACTATATTACTTGTGTATTTATAACAATAAAAAATAATATTATTAATGCAGATATTGCCCACAGTTTTTTCGATTGAGGTTGTTACATCAAACAAAAAAATTACATATTATTATCAATGTTAGAATCATTGTGTATGTCAAGTCAACTCTATAAAAGCATAATTATGAATCGCTAAAAAAGTCTTAGTCAGGGCCTTATAGCACGATTCTTAATAAACCTGTTGAAAGTTCGTGATGCTGGTCAAAAACTGACCTATAGTCATGTGCCGCACAGCATATATGCTGCATATATGCTCTGCAATCAATCGAAAACAGTTTTTCTCAAACACGATCTTATTGTTCAATAAAATCTGTGCAAAGGATTTAACTATAACCATCAGTGTTTGAGGATGGCAGAATCTGTTGATTAAATAAGGTATAGTTTTACTTAACCTGTCAAATACTATTTGTGCAGCAATAAATTAAGAAGCATATTTTTATGTATTATAAGTTATTATAAGTTTTGTTATTACTGCTTTGCAAACAAATAGATTTGAAAACTACTAATCCATTTTAATTTACCGTAACAGAAAACAAATCCAAAACAAAACTGCTCAACAGCTTGTACCAAAACATCGAATCGAAACACGCGACACGCATTCAGAAATCCGTTTGGATCCTAACGTTTTATCTCCTTATTTGCAAGTAGCAGCAACTACATCAATGTCCCTTAGTCTTATTAGGGCCTTTTAATTGCATTATTCATAATCCTAGAATGTTTTGCAATATTATTTTTTAAATTACAGCTAAACTTACAACTGAAGCACTTGGCCAAATATCTATTCAAGTATTGTATTGACCATTTACCACAGTACATTTGATAATAACATATCTTCAACACAATTTTTGTCAAGTTTTTGAAAAATCGTTTGACGCAAATCCACAACAATCTGCTAACCTCAAGGATCCACAACCAGGTCGAAACGGAAAGTCCAAATACTAGTATATAAAAAATTACTAATATATTACCTTGCATATTTGGCTTTTCAGGTGGTAAATTAGCGTCTGGCAAAACGGTTCCCCCAACCAAATGCATCCACCACTCTACCAATCCAGATCCCTTAAGCCAACCAAACCTATCTTGTATTTCGTATGTAAACCAACCACGTAAATATATGCCAATATAAGGTCTCGTGTACACTTCTTTCCCAACGCTAACATTCTTGAAACCTTTGCTTTTTAGCAAATAAGCCTTTTGGTTGCATAGATATTCCGGTAATATGATGGCACTTTTTTCACAAATTAGAAGTTCATTATCAAGAGCCGTCATGTCTTTCTGAATGAGTGTACTCTCAGTTGCCGACACATTTTCAGTGTTAGAGACATTCATTTTTGACAAAATTTCAAAGGAATTATTCAGTACAGAATCATGTAATTTTGAAACCACTAGAACGGGCCAAACTGATGGTACAGGGGTTTTGCACTGCATGGAATTGTACAATGACCGAAGTTCGGATGTGATAACACTGTACAGAAACTTTGGTGGGTACTCGGGATATGGTATTACGATATGATTTTGTTTTACCTTTAATGTGTATTTTTCTTCAAGATAGTGTCGTATTTCAATGTAAAATTGTGTATTTACTTCACCTATTCTAGAAAAAACACTAAAATTGTTATGAGCTAATTCCGAAATATTTACATACGGTACAAATGCCCTAGGTTGTAACATATTGTAAACGTTTTTATTCTTGTACGCGTTACTAATAACAACTCCAACTAAGAGAAAGCCTCCAAACATAAATCTACCATACATTTTGTTCAGTATTGAGAGGGGTATTGGGTCCCCCTGCTCCACAAAAGGCTTACACATTGTTACAAAAATGTTGGCAGCATGACTAATCTTTCTTTCAAGTGTTGATTTGTCAATCTTTCTGAACATGCGATTTGAAAAAGTGCCCAACATTAGAATACTGGCTACAACGCATATCCAAACTTGGTATTCAAACACGCTGTAAAACTCTTGAAACATATATCCAGTAATATCCTTTGGTTTTCCACAGCTTACAAACCTTAGTCGTTTTATTCTATTCTCGACCCACAACTCGTAATAGTAAATGTCACTTTTGTGGAAAAATTCCTCAATTTTTAAAATGCGATCGCCATTAGCCGTTTTTAAAAGAACCACAGGTGATAAGTACTCAGCACTCGGCCTTGGAAACCATTGATTCTTTATGGAAGCCATGGGTTTATAAGGCATCTATTTTCGGCCTAAATACGTCTCTATAACCACACTAAAGTATCGGTAACTCACCGATAAGGTAAAAATATAGAAAGTTGAAGCATGTAATAATTTTGTCTGTCTGTCTGTCAGAATTAATAAAAAATATATTGCCCGATGGATTTATTTATTATGCTTATCGACAGGTTAAGGTTCACGATAGTAAACACTTGTTCCATCGACTTGTTAAGGTTCACGATAGTGAACACTTGTTCCCATCGACTTGTTAAGGTTCACGATAGTGAACACTTGTTCCCATCGACTTGTTAAGGTTCACGATAGTGAACACTTGTTCCCATCGACTTGTTAAGGTTCACGATAGTGAACACTTGTTCCCATCGACTTGTTAAGGTTCACGATAGTGAACACTTGTTCCCATCGACTTGTTAAGGTTCACGATAGTGAACACTTGTTCCCATCGACTTGTTAAGGTTCACGATAGTGAACACTTGTTCCCATCGACTTGTTAAGGTTCACGATAGTGAACACTTGTTCCCATCGACTTGTTAAGGTTCACGATAGTGAACATTTGTTACCTTCGACTTGTTAAGGCTCACGATAGTGGACACTTGTTCCTATCGACTTGTTAAGGTTCACGATAGTGAACATTTGTTACCTTCGACTTGTTAAGGCTCACGATAGTGGACACTTGTTCCTATCAACTTGTTAAGGTTCACGATAGTGGACACTTGTTCCTATCGACTTGTTAAGGTTCACGATAGTGGACACTTGTTCCTATCGACTTGTTAAGGTTCACTATAGTGGACACTTGTTCCTATCGACTTGTTAAGGTTCACTATCGTGGACACTTGTTCCTATCGACTTGTTAAGGTTCACGATAGCGAACATTTGTTCGTATTGACTTGTTAAGGTTCACGATAGCGAACATTTGTTCCTATTGACTTGTTAAGGTTCACGATAGTAGACACTTGTTACCTTCGACTTGTTAAGGTTCACCATAGCGGATATTTGTTCCTATCGAATAGGGCGTAGGGCCTCAAAATTCGAATTTGAACAAACTGTATGTAAATTCGTAATCATGGTAAAACACTGACCCAAAACTATGTGTCGAATGCTGTAGGTCCCTTATTAAAAATCCCATGTGATCTCCGACCTAGAGTTGAACTTTTGACCCGAAAATTCAGGTTTGGCTGTAATCGGTGCAGCGTGCAGCAATTGTTGAGTAAAGTCATTCGGGCGGACGGACGGAATAGAAAACTATCAAACATTTAACAAATGGAGTCATGAAAGCCTGAATTTTAACAAACGCGGATTTAAAATCTGAATTTTAACAAACGGAGCATTTGAAATATAATCTTTAACAAATGGGGTCCTGCGAGCCTGCATTTTATCAAACGGGGATTTAAAATCTGAATTTCAACAAATGGAGAGGTAAAACCCTGAATTTCAACTAACGGTGCCTTTGAAATCTGAGTTTTAACAATCGGGGTCTTGGAAACCTGAATTTCTACAAATGGAGTCCTGAAACCTGAATTTTTACAAACGCGGATTTTAAATCTGAATTTTAACAAACGGAGCCTTGGAAACCTGAATTTCTGCAAATGGAGTCCTGAAAATCTGAATTTTAACAATCGAGGCCTTCGAAACCTGAATTTCTACAAATGGAGTCCTGAAACCTGAATTTCTGCAAATGGAGTCCTGAAAATCTGAGTTTTAACAATCGGGGCCTTCGAAACCTGAATTTCTACAAATGGAGTCCTGAAACCTGAATTTTTCCAAACGCGGATTTAAAATCCGAATTTTAACAAACGGAGCCTTGGAAACCTGAATTTCTGCAAATGGAGTCCTGAAAATCTGAATTTTAACAAACGGGGCCTTCGAAACCTGAATTTCTACAAATGGAGTCCAGAAAGTGTGGATTTTAACAAACGCGGATTTAAAATCTGAATTTTAACAAACGGGGCCTTCAAAACCTGAAATTCTACAAATGGAGTCCTGAAAGCCTGAATTTTAACAAACGAAGCCTTCGAAATCTGATCTTTAACAAATGGAGTCCAGAAAGTCTTAATTTTAACAAACGCGGATTTAAAATTTGAATTTTAACAAACGGGGCCTTCGAAACCTGAATTTCTACAAATGGAGTCCAGAAAGTGTGAATTTTAACAAACGCGGATTTAAAATCTGAATTTTAACAAACGGGGCCTTCAAAACCTGAAATTCTACAAATGGAGTCCTGAAAGCCTGAATTTTAACAAACGAAGCCTTCGAAATCTGATCTTTAACAAATGGAGTCCAGAAAGTCTTAATTTTAACAAACGCGGATTTAAAATTTGAATTTTAACAAACGGGGCCTTCGAAACCTGACTTTCTACAAATGGAGTCCTGAAACCTGAATTTCTGCAAATGGAGTCCTGAAAATCTGAGTTTTAACAATCCCGGCCTTCGAAACCTGAATTTCTACAAATGGAGTCCTGAAACCTGAATTTTTCCAAACGCGGATTTAAAATCTGAATTTTAACAAACGGAGCCTTCGAAACCTGAATTTCTGCAAATGGAGTCCTGAAAATCTGAATTTTAACAAACGGGGCCTTCGAAACCTGAATTTCTACAAATGGAGTCCAGAAAGTGTGAATTTTAACAAACGCGGATTTAAAATTTGAATTTTAACAAACGGGGCCTTCGAAACCTGAATTTCTACAAATGGAGTCCTGAAACCTGAATTTCTGCAAATGGAGTCCTGAAAATCTGAGTTTTAACAATCGGGGCCTTCGAAACCTGAATTTCTACAATTAGAATCCTGAAACCTGAATTTTTCCAAACGCGGATTTAAAATCTGAATTTTAACAAACGGAGCCTTGGAAACCTGAATTTCTGCAAATGGAGTCCTGAAAATCTGAGTTTTAACAATCGGGGCCTTCGAAACCTGAATTTCTACAATTAGAATCCTGAAACCTGAATTTTTCCAAACGCGGATTTAAAATCTGAATTTTAACAAACGGAGCCTTGGAAACCTGAATTTCTGCAAATGGAGTCCTGAAAATCTGAATTTTAACAAACGGGGCCTTCGAAACCTGAATTTCCACAAATGGAGTCCAGAAAGTGTGAATTTTAACAAACGCGGATTTAAAATCTGAATTTTAACAAACGGGGCCTTCAAAACCTGAAATTCTACAAATGGAGTCCTGATAGCCTGAATTTTAACAAACGAAGCCTTCGAAATCTGATCTTTAACAAATGTAGTCCAGAAAGTCTTAATTTTAACAAACGCGGATTTAAAATCTGAATTTTAACAAACGGAGCCTTGGAAACCTGAATTTCTGCAAATGGAGTCCTGAAAATCTGAATTTTAACAAACGGGGCCTTCGAAACCTGAATTTCTACAAATGGAGTCCAGAAAGTGTGAATTTTAACAAACGCGGATTTAAAATCTGAATTTTAACAAACGGGGCCTTCAAAACCTGAAATTCTACAAATGGAGTCCTGAAAGCCTGAATTTTAACAAACGAAGCCTTCGAAATCTGATCTTTAACAAATGGAGTCCAGAAAGTCTTAATTTTAACAAACGCGGATTTAAAATTTGAATTTTAACAAACGGAGCCTTCGAAACCTGAATTTCTACAAATGGAGTCCAGAAAGTCTGAATTTTAACAAACGGGGCCTTCAAAACCTGAATTTCTACAAATGGAGTCCTAAAAGCCTGAATTTTAACAAACGCGGATTTAAAATCTGAATTTTAACAAACGGAGCCTTGGAAACCTGAATTTCTGCAAATGGAGTCCAGAAAGTCTTAATTTTAACAAACGCGGATTTAAAATCTGAATTTTAACAAACGGAGCCTTGGAAACCTGAATTTCTGCAAATGGAGTCCTGAAAATCTGAATTTTAACAAACGGGGCCTTCGAAACCTGAATTTTAACAAACGGAGCCTTCGAAACCTGAATTTCTACAAATGGAGTCCAGAAAGTCTGAATTTTAACAAACGGGGCCTTCAAAACCTGAATTTCTACAAATGGAGTCCTGAAAGCCTGAATTTTAACAAACGCGGATTTAAAATCTGAGTTTTAACAATCGGGGCCTTCGAAACCTGAATTTTTACAAACGGAGTCCTGAAACCTGAATTTTTACTAACGCGGATTTAAAATCTGAATTTTAACAAACGGAGCCTTCGAAACCTGAATTTTAACAAACGGGACCTTCGAAATCTGATCTTTGACAAATGGCGTCCTGAAAGCCTGCATTTTATCAAACGGGGATTTAAAATCAGAATTTCAACAAATGGAGAGTTAAATCCTGGATTTTAACTACGGAGCCTTCGAAACCTGATCTTTAACAAGTGGAGTAACCTAAAATCATGTGTCGCATGCTATAGGTTCTATAATTAATTGTTTTGAAATCGCTGTGACCTCTGACCTAGAGTTGACCTATTGACCTGAAATTCAATTTGGTTGTGGCTAAGGTGCTATAGTATCTGTACACCACGTTTGGCTGTAAAATTATGTGTCGCACAGCATTTACGGTGTAAAACTGCTGTATCTGGCAGTTAAGGTCCTGCATCAGGGCCTTAATGCACGAATTTTAGCAAACTAGTTGTGAAAAAAATGACCTAAAATCATGTGTCGCATGCTATAGGTTCTATTGCAAAAAGTTTTGAAATTGCTGTGACCTCTGACCAAGAGTTGACCTATTGACCTAAAATTCAATAGGGTTGTGGCTGAGGTCATGTTCTATCTGTGCACCAAGTTTGGTTGTAATCGGTTTAGTCGTTAGTGAGAAAAACGCATACTCACGGACGGACGGCCGGACGGACGGAACACAATATTATCAAGTTTCTTTAGCGATACTTAATAAAATATGCAAATGTTGAGTGCTGATGCTGAAGCAAAGCATTGCTTTGAAAGCACTCAAGTGCATGGGTGAAGCATTTTTTCCAAGCAACATGCATACATCGCGTTAAATGCACCACGCAACATGGTCGTAACCATGCATTTTGATGACAACTTTGGAGTCACATATCTAAGAAGCTCAGGCCTAAACACACTTGCTGTTGCGTTTTTCTGAATCAGCGATGTTCAATTTACTGTTCAGAAAAGGTCCGGACCGTGTTTAAGCCTGAGCTCCTGAGAAATCGTTTGGCCAAGTTCTGAATACTTATCGCTTGAGCCTCTTTAGTTGATAACCTGCCATTCACACAATCCATACTATGAGTATTATCGTAACTAAAGTTAGCCAGCAAGCTTTGAAGAATGTAAGCATATCCGTGATATAACATCTGAAGCTTGTCAGTGAAAGAGCATGACCCAAACGATGATGTTCTAAAACAGTTTTTGCATAACTTCAAATGTTTAACAACTTCAGAATCCCCCTCAAAATATCTTAAGTGTATTCGTTCACTTCCTGCGTACCAGGATTGTAGACTACGCCTTACATTTGGTGGCAAATTTGTCCACTGTTGAATGTTTTTCATAGTTTTTTCTAAAGTATTCATACAGAAAATCTGTCAATCACAAATGAGTTAAAATGTGAGAAATAGCATTTTAATAGTGTTTATAGGATACCTGTATACCGCCATTCATCATTAAAGTTCTGGTTCCAGTCAAGAATGTGCGTAATAAGAGCATCCGAGTCTTGAAATATAGTGGAATTCTGTTTGAGTTTCAGTATTGCAATGAATGCCATGTCTTTTGATAAACATTTATCAAAATGTTTCAATGCAATATCATGGTAACTGCTGTATAAAGTAGTGTGTATGAAGAGATGAAGAAAAGGCTGTGCGTGTTCCAAATCATAATCAAACAACCAAGGGTATTTATCCTTGTTTATAACTTCACCAGGCAAGTGCAAGTTTATGTAGAGTAAATATTCCCATGGTTTTGTCTTGAATATGTATTTTTCAAATTTAACAGCAGCGCACATAATGTCTATGAGTTTATTAGCCTCCCGCTGCCCAAAAAGTGTTGATGCATGGCAGGTATAGATATCTGAATCATGTTCTACAGTTAAATTAAACCTACTGGGCATTTCTCGAGGGACCCATGTTTGCAATCTTACAACCAAGTACCCTAGGTCGTATTTAACGATATATGGTGCCAAATTTCTTAAAACATGAGGATTATTAAACCCACTGTCAATATTAGTTGACAGATAGTTGTTTATTACAACCAGTGTGCGTTGGTTTCTGAAAGGATGTAAGATGCTGTCGAGGTTTTGTATTCGGGGGACTTTTCCCAGAAGGTAATTTGTGTTTTTGCGAGCACCTGCGCAGTTGCCGTAGTACCATGGTCCAAGTTCTTCGCAGAGACCTTCCTTTGGATCCTCAAACTCAAACTTTTCATCAACTTTTTCAAAAATGTATGTAACCGAAGGAATTCCAGGAACTTTAACAGAAAACAAAATCAACAAGTGCTGAAACAACATTGCTATCAGTTTTAGCAGCACTGAAAAATAAGTAAAAAAAGATATTATGGCTTTTTAGAGAAACGCTATGGGTATTTCCAAAGTAAAATTGACGAATCGATTTAGATCAATATAACCTAAAGTTTAGTTAAAGTTAAAGTTTCAAACCTAAAGACAACTGGTAAAATGTCGACATTAACTGAATTCTATTGGTTGCTAAGCTGGCAGAATATTTAAAATATTTAGTACATTTTGGTGTGGCTACTTATAACGTGATAGTTAAAATGGATTTTAAAAATGCACTTAAGAAAATTAAAAATTGCTTTGTAGTTATGAAGACATGTACCTTACACTTTTTTGCCTCTTTTTTCCACATTTCTTATTCAGGCATAAGTTTCCAACAAAAACTAGCCAAACTTATTTTGTATGATGTAGCAAATTTTATTTTATTTAGACGGCAATAGTAAAAAGTGGCACACAGAAGCTTTTGTATAGATATATTCAACGCATTAAATTGTAACTAAGTTTGGACATAGCCGTTTTTCAACGTTACCTCCGATTTTAACCCACCATATATCTCAAGTATAAAACATGCTACCCGTTCTAATTCTTTTTTCCCCGTAACCTGCATGAAATTATCTTTCGAATAAGCTATTAAAGTAAAGATATGAAGGTGGAGTATTTTTCGAAAATCTAACTTGAAATTTTTAAAAAAGTATATCATCAAATTGACTCCTCGCAATTACTACACACAAGACAACAGTATGATGGAGTTTTTACTTTAAATACCTCCAAGCGATTTTCTATTAAATAAGCTATTAATTATAGAAATCAATCCTGAAACAATTGGTGAAACAATAATTTTAAAAAAGCATGGTTCCGGAGGGGATGCTCGCTGCGAGACAAATTGCAAAGTCGTCGATTGCTCCAAAACATAATCAAATTCGACGAAAAGATCTAAAGCAAAATCGTATGGCATTAACCGCTCTATCAAAATTTGCACGGGAAACGTTTTGTCGTTGCCATTTTTGCAAAGGTTCAGAATTCACACAGAAATACAATATGGGTAAACTGGAAGCTCACTTTGAGTTAGATAAAATTACGGAACACTACTTCAGTTTTCTTAATTTTTTGTATTTGTAGTTCGATAAATAAAAGTTTTTTTCACATTGCCTAGTTTCAGAAGCAGATAATTTGTACAACACAAAACACTAAGTAACAAGCACTTGTTATATTTTTTGATCAATGTGTACTCTCAATGTGTTAACGACTGCTATTCAGGAAGCGTGTCACTTTGTTGTTTGATTGTAGTTTACAGTCTATTCAGCAGAAGTGACTTCAATCGCTCTAACACATGGCTAGATTGTCGTAATCATTACTGTTAGTAGCGGTCTGTCTACCAAAAAAGTGTTTGTGAACAATTGATTATCACTTTATTGATGAGTTTATGACTTTTTGTTTTGTATAATCTACTTAAATCAGTACGTAATTTACCTGTGTGTAAAAGGAGTTGATAACATACCAATACAAATATAGCGTACTTGTAGAACTGATGTAGCCTTGAACAGCCTATTACAATCAAATGTCTTGTAAGAAAGTTTATGCTAACGTTTATGCTATATAGCAAAATTTTACATACAATTCTTATATTTAGCTCTGATTTAGCTTAACGTACATTTCAACTTTTTCGATTTTGGATAAAATCAGATTAACAAGGACCTATATTGCATGATTTGTTGTTTTGGGGATGAAAAATTACATCCGTGTTGAATACTAGACAAACAAGCTGACTCTGACAGAGTCACTCTGTACTTGTACAATACTCAAGTGTACTAGTACATGCACTAAATCAAACTCTTTATTTAAATTCAACGTTTGTTGTACGATATCCTATTCAAAATTCAAAGAAGACAGAGTGTCGCAAATTACTTCAGAGAGCCGAAGTGTTATTTCTAGTTTTACTATACGCTGATACATTTATGCCATTTGTATTTGCAATTTCCTTCTTTAACGCGGGTGATCCAACGCACCGAATAATAGCGGACACGTTAGAACTGGATTTCAAATGTTCATTTGGAGTTGTTGTTTTATGGTTTGTGGTAATATAGGCTGTTTTTGCAGGCTCAGCTGTAGTAATATCAATTAATTTAAATTCTGTTATTTACCAATATGTGGTTTCCTTTTGGCTGTCGGGTGCAATGCCTGTAGGAATTTATAAATCTTCCAGATTTGGTAAAAGCAAATGGGTCACAAGAAAACTCGGGTTATTTCGTGGAACTGAACTAATTTCAATTTATCGCTCAATACAAGTTCTGCACACTATAGTGCGTACTTTTATGGCAAAAATTAGAATTGCGTATCATGCAGCGGCTCTATTATTTCTCCTTGTGCTATCAAGTTTTGCCGTATTTCGATATTATAACGAGCTAAAATGGCAAAATAATGTATCCAGGATGTCGCAGATATTTATTTTGGTTACAACTGCTGTTGTGTGTACGCTGGTGTTTTTATTTGAGTGTTTGTTTTTGGATGGAATTGATCGTAAGTGGAAAGAGTATAGGATTCGATTTTGAAATTTGGAGGGAGAAAATGTATTATTTTTAAGTGTGCAAGAACCTTTAGAAGTGTGAATGTGCCTGCCACTTACCCATTTTTTAATTTGAGTAACAGCACGTTTCTGGAGTGGATGGATATTGTGGTCAATAACTTAGTGAGTTTTTTGGTTAGTTAAATGCAAAGGAACTCGAAAAACGTTTTGTCGAACATTCGATTTTATTATTTAATGAGTAATTATAGTATGGTATGTTGAGTGTTTTAATATTCATGAAAGTATTTGTTCATTCATTTTTAAATTGATATCCTGTTTTAAGTATCTTTATGTTAATAAATATATGTTAAATATAGTTCAAAGACAAATTATTTATCAAGCATTTTTCAAGAACTAAAGTACTCAAGTCTTAATATTTAAGCATACGTGCTGCATGCTCAATTACAATCAATATTTATTTTACATTTGACTATAAAATGTGCTTCCGCAGCATTCTGCTTTTTTAGCTTTGTTTTACTACACGATATTAAAGTTATACGATATTCATTTCATTTACATATTACAAAACACCAAGTTCAGTGATACGAAACAAAACTATGCTTAGAAAAACATTTTTGTGAATGAAATGTATTCAAGCCAAATTTGGTCCAAGTTCGGCTTTATCAAAAGACGTAGGTTATTGGTTGAGCAATAAAAAGTTTTTTTTACTCTTGCTACACCAGAAGGTTAAACGGGATTATAAATATATATGCCTATACTATATTGGCTATACACAACAAAAACAGCGTTAATTTTAGTAAAATGTTTTTACTTTCATCTGGGGTTATCGCTTTCTGGAAATTGTTACATGCTAATAGAAATGATAACAGTGCTTACATAGAAATATGAGTAAAACATTGGTCATACACTTTTTCTTATAAATTTTATCATCATTAGTGACTAAATGAATTCATGTTCCTTTGATCTTGCACGCAATATTCTGTACATATTGAAATTGTCTTGACCAAGCTTCTGAGAATTAAAACTTGCTTGTGGTAATGACAACATTTCTTATATGAAATAAGATGAAATGAGCTATACAACTGGAAATAGGTTTTTGAAGCTGACCTTGTCTGACTTGTTGACGATAAAGCACATATTATTTGTTTATGACTAATCTCGCGATTTTTACTCGAAGACTGAGAGCACCACATCCTGCTCGAAGACTTTTTGCTTTAGTGGTTTTTACAATGTTTTTCTTCTTCGTCAAGCTCAGTTGGATAAGAGACTATGGTCATGCAACCAGAATATTATACAAAAACTGAAATTATTTCTCTAGATTATAAATACACGTAATTCACAACAGTGTAACCTTCAGCAGCAGTTTATTACAAAATGTAGTTTGATTAGTTTAAGTAAACCTTTCCTGCTCACACAAAGGTGTCGTGTGCTTATTTATTCGTCCGCAGCAGACAGTGCTGTTGCCAGAGAAGCACCTTTGTTGGTGAAACTGAATTTAAAAAATATTATATACTCCGTAAGTGCAATTCGTCTTACTGTGAAATAAAAAAAATAGTTAATGCACTTTTGGTTCATCATATTTTGAAAAACGACTGTTGCATTAATCAGGTGTGAAACTGAAGCTTGGATCTAGTGATATGAAGCTGTCAATAATATATATATATAACTACAATTAATAGAAGCTAACGTAATCAAGCAGTTGCTGCAACAAACTTTACTTTTTTTATATTTACTTTTATAAAGCAAAGGTAACGTTACTGCATTTTCAAAAACAAATAGCATTAAAAATTCGTACAGAATTAGAAAACAATAAAACTTGTAAATGTTAATGGTGTTAGATATAAATATTTAGGCCAGTTACTTTTTAAAATACTAAATATAACTCAAAAACACATGTTTTAGTCAACACAATGGATACCATAGAGAACCTGGATAAAGAGCTGGACGCAAGATTTCTTCAGTTTGTTGAATGTGTCAAAACTTCTGAGTCTTACCATAATGAGGGTTTAGCTTTGCTGGAAAAGGTAAGTTTTTATATAAATAATTTCTATCAACTGGACGAAAGTCATTTTGCAACCCACGCATATCACACAATGATTAAACCCTTTTCAGGTTGAACACACTTTGAAACGAGACATTAAACTGGATGGTGTATTCATTTCTGGCTCTACTTGCGCTGGAAGTGTTGGTAAGGGAACAGATGTTGCAGAACCCGATTTTGACGTGGTGGTTAAGATACGTAACCAAACGCCACCATTTCTTGGAATTTTAAAACTAATGGAACACATTCTCAAGGAAAACGCAGCACAATTGCAAATTGATTTTAAATCAATTCATCGGACTCCATACACTGCAAAATTTTGTTTTCAGAATGGAATAAAGGTTGATTTGTTGCCAGCTGCGAGCAATATTGAACAAGAACAGGCTTTGCAAAAGATGACAGAAAATGTCCAAAATCTTAGATTTTACAGTAGTACATTGGTTGACGCTCAGTTGGATTTTATGCGGTGGCAGAGTAGGTTATGTCATGATTTGGCGCGACTAGCAAAGTGGGAGTAACACCACGGGCTTGTTGACACCCCAAATTTTTTTTACTTGAATTTTCAAAACTTTTATGGCGTTAGGAAGTATAAGTGTCCACAACACGGTTTACCAAGTTTCAGCTCCATACGTCCTTCTAAGGCGGCCAGGCAACAGTGTAAATTTTCAGTGCTCGATAAACGAATATTTGCTAATATCTCAGATTAGAAGTAAAACTGGTCAGTGATATTATTTGCGATAGTTAGGTATCGTGGAACCTTTTATTCTGATACAAAATTATCTGTCGACCATTTTTTGAATTTTTGCAAAAATTAATTTTTTCAAATTTTCGGCAATTTTTTCAAAACTTTTGAAGTGATTTTTTTATATTGTTTTGTTTCATGGCGGAGTTTAATAGATGCCCATCTTTACAGTTGTCTGCTCTATAGAACACAAAAAACCGCTTGCAAAAATATTGTGATTTGCAAAAGTTATGACGAGAAATCTAAAACAACAAGAATTTTTCACAAATTTCACCTACACTTAAAACCCAATAACTTCTGTTTTTATAGTCGGATTGCTTCAGGTATGTGCTTATATGGAAGCCAATTGTTCAGTTTACTAGATTAGTTAGCAAATAGTAAAATCCGATTGGTTTTAAAAGAGTTGTATTAAGGAATTCTCAAAATGGAGCTGCAAGCAAAAATGGTACTAATGTAGAAGAACACAACATAACTTTCCAAAATAGCCGATTTACGAAAATTCTCGAAACACCTATTTAAATTTTTTCAATTGCCTACAATTTGGTACCACCATCACGTAGTGCTGACATCACAGTGCCGGGAAAAATCTCCTAACATTTTTGCAAGGCGCCAAAATCCAAAATTTCATATACCGATTTTGTTGCGATATTTCATCATATATAATGTTTTTTGGAATATATTCACCCTAGACGACTAAGACTCAGTTATTCTAAACGTTGTGTCAAGAAAAACTGCCAAATTGCAAAAACACAATTTTTTGAAATTTTGGATTTTGGCGCCTTGCAAAAATGTTAGGAGATTTTTCTCGGCACTGTGATGTCAGCACTACGTGATGGTGGTACCAAATTGTAGGCAATTGAAAAAATTTAAATAGGTGTTTCGAGAATTTTCGTAAATCGGCTATTTTGGAAAGTTATGTCGTGTTCTTCTACATTAGTACCATTTTTGCTTGCAGCTCCATTTTGAGAATTCCTTAATACAACTCTTTTAAAACCAATCGGATTTTACTATTTGCTAACTAATCTAGTAAACTGAACAATTGGCTTCCATATAAGCACATACCTGAAGCAATCCGACTATAAAAACAGAAGTTATTGGGTTTTAAGTGTAGGTGAAATTTGTGAAAAATTCTTGTTGTTTTAGATTTCTCGTCATAACTTTTGCAAATCACAATATTTTTGCAAGCGGTTTTTTGTGTTCTATAGAGCAGACAACTGTAAAGATGGGCATCTATTAAACTCCGCCATGAAACAAAACAATATAAAAAAATCACTTCAAAAGTTTTGAAAAAATTGCCGAAAATTTGAAAAAATTAATTTTTGCAAAAATTCAAAAAATGGTCGACAGATAATTTTGTATCAGAATAAAAGGTTCCACGATACCTAACTATCGCAAATAATATCACTGACCAGTTTTACTTTTAATCTGAGATATTAGCAAATATTCGTTTATCGAGCACTGAAAATTTACACTGTTGCCTGGCCGCCTTAGAAGGACGTATGGAGCTGAAACTTGGTAAACCGTGTTGTGGACACTTATACTTCCTAACGCCATAAAAGTTTTGAAAATTCAAGCAAAAAAAATTTGGGGTGTCAACAAGCCCGTGGTGTTACTCTGGTGGTTTAAGAGTATGAAGTTTGGCGGAGCACATGTTAGCGGAGGAAGCACCATTTTTGAGTTACTTGCGGTAGCATCAGTTTTAAAAGAAAAGCAAACAACTGGCAAGGATTCTATTTTTGCTTGTTTTTGTCGTTTAGTAGAAATGGTGGCTAATTTTGACCAAATAAAAGTAAAATTTGAGAAGGGATTAATGGTGGCCGTAGCTAATGGGTTTGGAGGATGGAGTTTAGAATCTAAAGAGGTGCCAGGTAGACTTGTTCCTTATATTATGGAACCGGCCAATCCGTTAAACAACATACTAGAGGGAATGCAATCCCAAGTTATCAATATCTTCAAGGAAAATGGGAGAGTTATGCAAGAGCGTCTTAAAGAGTTCCGAGATCAGTTTCACGATCGGCAACATCATTCATCTGAACAAGTTGAACTATATTTCAAAAGTTTGTTTGCTTCTGTGCAGGTATCAAATATCAAAGCAAGTAGAAAGCCGAGCATTTGGTATTAGAAACATTGTATGCAAATGCATGTATTGATCCTTTTGAATGTTTTAATCTTTATTATACTATACTCTTTAGAATTGAAACGGATAAAAACATTAATAATATAGGTACGCATAGATTTCATTTATTGTCTAAACCATATAATTTGAAGCTTGATAAATTTAAAATCCTTTTTAGTTACAGCAATATCATGTACTACAAGCGAAAAGCAAAAAACCGTACAAGAATAAACTAATTTAGATCTGAGTTTTTTGTAATATTAATGTAGTATTTAACCATAAGAATATATTACTGTACAATACGTGTGTCCACAATTTACAAATTTATAGAACAGAATCAACTGAATAAAATTTTAAATGAACATATTACACAATAAATAATTCATGTTTTGACTTGGATTCATTTTGATTCACCAAAATGCTACACATCACATAATATTGCACTATTGTACAATTCTGTATAGAAAACGGCATTTTATGAACTTCGAAATAGATAACCTGTAAATCTAAGTTTATTCTACAAAATTTATATCAACCATAACATCACTCAATGTATTAAATGGTGTTGAACTGCTCTATTATCACTGCATTTCTTTCCACAAACTGGACACAGATGCTATGTTTCTTTTCCGTGTTCATTAGCCAAATGATATTCCCAAATGAATAATGATATTTTATAACCTTAGAAATGAGTAACCTGCTTATCCTTGAAATGTGTAAGGTATGTATATGTACCATATAAATATAAAAATATAAAGCGCATAAAAACCAGAACTTTAGTTATCCTTCCTTTTATAATGTACTCCTTTTAAATGCGTTCGAACTGCTCTATTATCAAAGTACTTCTTTCCACATACTGGACACGGATGCTGTTTTTCTTTCTCGTGCTCACTAACCAAATGCCTTTCCTTCTGTTCCTCGGTATAAGTTTCGAGCCCACACATGTTACAAAACACCATTTTCTCCCCAAGATGTTTCCGAATGTGATTTTCAAAGTTGGCTTTATTTGCATATTTTTCTCCACAGAAAATACATTCAAATCCAGCTTCTTTTCCGTCTAATTGAAGAGCAGCATGACGATCAATTTTGCGATTTGGATTATTATGAATTTGTTTCAAATGCTGTTGAAGACTGCCCGAGTTGTAAAATTGATTGCCACACAGTGGACAGGCACATCGCTTTTTCTTTCCGTGCTCATTGATCAAATGTCTTTCTTTTCTTTCGGTTGTAAAATACTCAAAACCACACTTGTTACAAAAGCCCAGTTTTTCTCCTAAATGTTTACGGATATGCAATTTATAGCTTTGTCTACATTTAAAAGCTGCATCACAAAACAAGCACTCAAATTGTTTAATATCCTCGTGACACAGAGCATGACGCTCCATATCCGGTTTGCATATAAAAGCCTTTCTACACACCTTACATTTCCAGTAGAGTTCTCCAAGATGCCGTCTTATATGAGTATTTAAAGGTCCCTTCTTACTGTAAGCCTTTCCACAAATTTCACACACATGCTCTTTAAGTTTCAGGTGCACCGCTTTGACGTGTTTTGTAAGGTCACTCTTGTCGCTAAATTTCTTTCCACAATCAGGACACTCATGTAATTTAAGACCTTCGTGTACTCTTAATATATGTCGCTTCAACGCATTTGCTCTTTTAAATTCTTTCATACAAACTTTACACTTAAACTTCATTGTGTTAGGTTGAGTATGGATATTGTTGATGTGGTTCCTGAGTTGAAAATATGCGGCGAAACGCTTTTGACAAAATTTACACTGAAACGGCTTTTCTCCCAGATGAAAGGTACGCATATGATTTCTGACATGAGCTATCTGTGTGTAAAACTTATCTGGACAAAGTTCACATTTGAAGGGTTTCTCCTTAGTATGAACCCTTACATGAATTTGATAGGTTCCCTTGTGGTGAAACTTTTTATTACAGTAGCCACAGGTATATCTTTCTGAAAATGAGCCTGTATGGCTTTGCACATGACGTTTTAGCGCTGAAGTGTCTGCAAAACCGCGACCACAAATTTGGCACTCATTTGGTTTTTCTCCAATGTGCGTTTTTAAGTGTGTATTTAATGCAGAACTTGTAGCAAATCCTTTTTCGCAAAACACACAAACAAATTGTTTGATTCCGGTGTGGGTTCTTTCATGACTTTTAACGGCACTAGTGTCTACAAACCGCTTTTCGCAGTATTCGCATTTGTGACGTTTGTCGCCTAAATGAATTCGATGGTGTAATTCACGGTTAGACACCGTCGATAAGGATTTTTCACAATATTTACACGGGTAACGTTTTGGTGTCATTTTGGTTTCTGAATGTTTTTTACTTTGTGCCATTTTAAAAAATGTGAAAACTGTGTTTAGTTGCTTTCTATATTCTTTACTTTTACTTCTTTATTTGTGAGCGTTTAAACAGCACTCCTTGCTCAGACCTAGACCACTTTAAGAGTAAAGCTGTTGGTTGTGATTTAATAAGTTTGTAAGTTTATACTATTTCAAAATTTGATAGATAAAGTTGAACGAAGCATTTATGCTTGTGTTGTTGTTAATTCTAGATACAAATTACAAACAAGCTGAAAGAATTGAACTGAGGAACTCTTTGCCAGCAATAAAGCTGGGAGCGTTCCTGTAAGTATCTTAACCTAGCCAAAATTATTGCCTGCTTGGAGATTCCATTCACACTTGTTGTTCAAGTAGTTTAGCTTTACAACTTAAGAATCACCTACACAGTAATGCTGAAGTAAACCTTTTACAACATTATTATGTATATTTGTTTGCCTGTTTCGAATGGTGCCTTTTATTTATTTCAGGTTATTTTTATAGCCCCATAAAATTCTGCCCTGAGCACATAAATTTGAATAGAATACAATACGTGGTATTTTTATGCAATAACAGCAGTTTTTTTGTTTTTCAAAACGGCGACAGCAAAGCAATAAAACTGGAGAAGGGGAGCACATGTATGGCAATGTTACCCTACATTTTTTGTTATTTTGTTTCTAAAAGATTTGTTATTTCTTTTTGTCGTCCAAAATTATTAGAAAGGACAAAAACATAAAAGTGTGTACAGACACTCTGGTTCAGTAAAAATGTATTACCACCAAATGGAAACCCAACACTTGTAAACCTCTACCACCGAGACATAGTTCCAAAATGTATGTCTTGTGAATATAGCAATTCATTTTATAGTAATAGTGCACAAAGGTCAAAACAATCTTTAAAATATATTATGATAACAATACTCAAAACATAAAAGAGTACATTCAAAAGGAAATACAGGAGACACAATTTTAAAAAACATAAAGTTTCTTCCTAATTGGCGCCAACTTTTATAGAAGCATGAGCCAAGGTCGCTGGTTTGACTTATAAAATTGGTAGTAAATAAATTGTATGTGTTCTAACTTTCAGCATAATTGTGAAGGTATTCCTCTTACCAATTTAAAAGTACTATTGAGCATCACGTAAGCTGTATAAAAGTTAATATGTTTACCAAAAAATGCGTGCTCATGAAAATATATGCTGATTTAGGATGAACTACTTGCTCATTTACATTGCTAATACATCATATAGATTCAGAACGTTGAAAATAGGACAGAAATAAAAAACTCAAAACAAAGTCAATGATAGATAAATGTATTTTGTAAGCAATTACTTTACCTTGTTTTAGGTGTTTAGAGAAAATAGTTACTTTTGTGTTTATTATCCATGCTAATGTTTAATTTTTAACTTCATTGCCAAGCTACTCAATCTGTTCAATTTAAATACACAAACTTTAAGACTATATGATATTAGATTTATGATTAGTGATTACTTCACCTTTTGATTAAATTTGTATACTAATTATTTCACCTTTTGAAATGAAACATAAGAATAATATGTACAAAGCACAAATTGCAAGTAGGTATAAAATTCATTGATACTCTTAGCTTAAGTGGGTTATTTATAGTATTATACAAATTTGAAATATTTCCTAGCATACTATGGATCATATTTAAAGCAAAAAACCAGTGATTTATCAAAACAAATCAAGTTTAGTCACAAGCTTTTCCTAACGTATGTGCTACTATATCATGCTTAGAAAAATGCAATACCCTTTCAAACAATACCCTACATGTGGTCAACCATACACTAATTTACAGAAATGTAACATGTGGTTTCAACCTACAACAACCAAAATAGCAACGATGTTAATACAATCAATTATTTTAATAATTTGTAGTTTGTTTTTATCATAATGACTTTAACGAATTACCATTGCATCATACATCTTTGTTATGTGTCTAAAAATGTACTTCATTACCATTAAAGTCATATTCAATCATTTTAAAGTCTTTCAAAACAAGCTTCATATTCTTGAGTAGCTCTCAAATCCACAAATTGGCAAAACACTTGTTTGCCTGCAATGTGTCAGCATGACATTGAGGCTTGCCCGGTTTGTCCAGACTTGTTTGCCTTTTTGTCACACAATCTAGTCTAATTCCAGTCTGTTTTTATTAAGCAACAGCATTACAAGCAATTTTCGGCTTATGGTTATAACAAGATGTTTGAAATGCTGTTGTGTATTGCTGGAGCTGCAAAAACGTTTGTCGTACAGTGGACGTTTCCATTTTTTGTGAATTCAATCGCATTTAATATATTCCAATAAAATGCAATAAATACACCAACACCTTCTTGAAACTTACAATAGTGTCAATATTTGATGCTAAAACTCAAAGAATTATTTCCACAATTTGCGTGTTTCCGAAGCAACGTAACATTTCAAGTTTTAGCAGTAACGTGTAGCACGAAGGCAATTTCTAGAATCCTGACATTAAGTTTCTGTTAAATACACATTTGTTTGGCTTGTTTGCTTCGTGTACAACCCACCTAGCAAAGTATATCAAATCTAAGTTTCGGTAATTCCTCGTTTCGAAACGTACCACATTTAAATGTACCCGCACTGCACTCACGTCAAAAATATTCTTCCAAAGAACAGTTTTTCGTGTTTTCTTTCAAATCAAATGCTCATTAATCAGATGCCCTTTTCTCTGTTTGCTCGTAAATGTCTCAAATTCACACTCGTTGCAAAACACCACTTTCTCCTCGAGATGTTTCCGTATATGATCATCGTAGCTATCCTTATATGTATACCTTTTTTCGCAAAAAATGCATTCAAATCCCCGAGCAACAGGCAACTTTCTCTTCCTTTTTAATACTTAAATGAACATATTTCACATGGGCTTGTAGACTTCAGGCGTTGAAGAACATTTTATCACAAATTGAACAAGCGCGTTTCCTTTCTTTTCCCAGTACACTAATCAAACACCTTTCTGTTTTGTCATATGTAAAACCCTCGTAACGGATGGTATAGGTAATCCAACTTTCTAACTAAAACATGGCAAATAATCCATCTTTTCAACTCAAAATACATGCAAGTTATCCAACTTTCCAATTCGAAACATGGCAAGTAGTCCAACTTTCCAACTAATATTTACATGCAAGTGATCCAACTTTCCAACTGGTACGAAGTCTACATGATTAAACCTGTAACGGGTAAATGGAAATTTTGAAGGCGCGTTTTTTGCAGCACAGCCTACTAAACTTTTCCAGCCCGGTAACTGGTATAGCTCATAGCTGAGATAGCTGTGCTTTATACAAAAGTTGGATTGAAATTTTGTAGGAAAGTTGGATTACTTGCATGAAAATTTTAGTTCGAAAGTTGGACTACTTGCCATGTTTCGAATTGGAAAGTTGGATTACTTGCAGCTCCCGTTTAAAATCATATCAAGTCAATAAATTTTGAATGGAAGGACAATTTATGGTGAAGCACTTCTAACTGCAGTTGGCTGCTTTATTTCTTTTATACATATTTCGGACTAATAATCATTGGTGTTTCAAAACGAAAACTTTTAATTGGAACATTAAGTTTGCTGTTTACTTAGCAGAACAACACTTATTTAGCATATTAATGACAGATAGAGATCTTCACGAATATTTGGTGTAGTCTGTGACTTCAGTATCAGGATTTAGAACGTTTTTCCATGAAAGATTTTCTAATCAGCATAACGGATAGAATTACTGCAGCAAAATTCCATTATCATTTCCTCGTTTTTATTATTTACTTAAATTAAGCTTGAAAATTATTGAAAACTCCTGTTGGTGTTAATCAGGAGTGCTCCCCACACACATGTTAATGAGCACTACATCTTAGTTTATAAAATGGTTTCATGGTATGCTATGACGTAACATATGGTTCCTTCAAAAGAGTATTAAATGCAAAGTTCCTTCATAGATAAATTGCTTCAAGAATATTTGGTCAACATGATTAACTCGTTGACTCATTTCCTGCAGGAGAGTTTCCCTTGTAGTTTTCTGTAAAAGTATATAATCACCATCATCGTTACAATTCTTGGCATTAGTTGAATTATTCAGAAGTAATTGATGTTTAATATTTTTTATTTTAACGCTTCTGAACAACAGTAGAAAGGTAGATTAGACCTACATTGCAATACTATTTGCAGTTGCAAGCTGATTCAATTAGAGCGTAAAACATTCTATGAATGAAAACTCTGTCACGGTTTATTAAAAAATGTTTACTTTCACATTTCATACGCCTTACTTTCCTAAAAACATTTTAATGCACATTTTACGCCCTGCTGAAGTGAGACGTAAAAAGCTCTCCTAAATATTATTTTAAGTTTTCCTTTTACCTACCCAGAACAACAAGGTAGGAAAGTAAATTAGAGCAACATTTTCCTTATACAGTTTTAAAATTAAAAACTTATTCTTACATCGTCTAATTTATACTATATTTATTTATATTTTTCGTTTTTCTGGCGTTTTGTTAAGCTGTCATTGTAGAAGAATGCCTTATTAATTCGCCTTTAAGGTCAAGCGCTGATGCAGAAAAGTCAATCATATGAGACAAGGGGATGTCAACAAAAATCAATCTCACGTCAAGACACAAGCCAGCCCAAGAGGTCACCTTACACAGCCTGGGAACTTTTAGTATGAATGAATGTTATCCACTCACTGAAATCAACTTACTCGTGTTGAAGGCTGTTTTTGGTTTACAATAAGCTGACGGATTTTTTTCATAATAACATTTTAAATAAATTAATGAAAACTTCATAAATTGCTTTACTTAAACATAACAAGAGACAGAATGTGGGCAAACCTGTTAAATCAATCATGTATTCTGTGGTACAAAACATCGTTCTAAAAAACACTTGTTGCTTTCTTTTAAGATGATCTGAGTAAGAGAAAAGAGATGAGATGGGCTTTTGTACTGGAAAGCTAAGAAAAGTTTGCCATTGCAAAAGAATTTTTTATTGTGTTTTACAGAAAAATTCATTTAAATATGTTGAAAATATATATTTTAGACGACGACAGGTAATATTCGTCTGTAAAAAGCAAATTCATTTATATCCTGTGTGTTTCATAAACTAAGCCTAAACAAGCCAAAACAGCAGCCATATAAAGGAAATGTAGGTATCTATTATCACGCTGGTTTGCTTACCAAGACAACACATTTTCAGAAATTGTTCACTAAAAGATTTTGAAATTAGATAAGAAGTAAGGAACTATTTCCGGCAAACAAACCTGAGTGAGCAAAAAGTCAAGGACAAATTCTTTTAGGAAACGTTCAAAGTTAATATTGCTTCGTTGATGATACACAAAATACAGCGTAGGCATGTCTTTTCTTCCGTCACTCCAGGCATTCCTTTGGGCATCTCTAAATTTCTTGCAAAATGAAAAAAAAAACAAATTGAACTGTATAAAATGATAATATTTCCTACAAGCTGCATGTTGCTACTTTTTTATTCACACCATGTGCATAATGTGGGAAGTTCATGTAAAGTAAACGGATAACCTGTAATATTTGATTCCGATGAATTGAAAACATTTTATAGACTATTCAATGTAATGAACTTACCTTTTGCCGTACAGCACCTCACTTACCAGCAAAGGAAAGCCAAGTTGCACCACCTGAATTTGAAACCTGTACGCTGTATCGTTTTATTACATTCCATCCACAAGCTAAACTATGCAAAATTAAATGACACTTTGTAAATGTGTGATAAAACTAATGTATGTATTAACAAAATTCAGACCTGGAAAATAATTTTTAACATAATATTGTCATAGTTAATCTTAAAATTCTTGTTGAGCCAAATGTAAATAGGTATGTCATGAGCACGAGTACAATAATCACAAATTTCTGCCGTCACACTTGCCCCATATGTTCCATTTTGGTATTGATCCATTTCAATCCACTTCCGAGTAATAAAAGCTGTAGAGTTTGAATAATGAGAATAAGAATGAAGGTGGAGGTCTAGTATGCTCTTACGGCATGATAGTAATGGTGATCAGGGATATGTATAATCAGAGTAAATTTTATGAAATATCTTCTGGAAGAAACGAAAGGTTAGATGCGAATATAAAGTTGTACACACAAATCATGTATGTTTTTAATAAAGGACCAGACCAGGAAATGAATATGTTTTTATTAAAAATGATTATTAAAATATTGCAGAAGTAGCATCGTGTTTTATCATTTTTTGGAGTGATGGAAAATAATACAAACGACGAATAATTGATAAAATATTACTGTTTGAAGCACAACAAAAATTCAATAACTGGCGTTGATTCTGTGTGATTTTTATTAAGTTGTATATTAGCATATATAACTTGCATGTTGTTTATGCATATTATTTGTTAGCATATATATTTACATACGACTTACACATAATATTTACATTTAGTTTATACATATAATTTACCTTTTATAAGTATCAATTAAATTTTATATGATTACACCACTAAAATGTACAGTAATTTGATGTTATATATGTGTGTGTTTGCTTTAATATTTCACATCACTTTTCCATTTCAACCTAATACGTCTCGTAACTTTTTTATATTTTTCTTTTGCGTGCTCTATATACATGTGCAGATTGCCAGGGTTAAAAGAATAAGTGCGGTAGCGACTACTAACATAAGTGACATTTTGGTGATCGATTTCGCTTCTATATTTCCTCTTGTTGTTGGGCGTCGTTCCTAGTGGACTTGTAAATTTTAAAGGCATAACAATAATTGGTGTAGCTTGAGGGGCCTTACCAGTATTTCTTATCAGCGTAGAGTCATTTTTGCCCAAGCAAAAGCACTCTACGTCAATGGAAACAAGACAACACAAACAACACCAGATCTAATCGTGTCTTTCAAATTCACATGTCCATTGGGAAAAATGCCCAACAGCAATAGGAGATATAAACGCAACATCAACCACCCAAATTCCAACTGTTCAGGTAAGCAAGTTGGTTAACTGTAGAAGTTCCAAAGGTTTCATGCTTAAATATTTTTCAGTAGATAGCACTTTATGTGCGTTACAAGTATTTCTTGTTTTCTGACAAGTATTCCAAATTTTCATGCCTTTTTGATTTAACCTTAAACTATTGTTTATATTTATATATGGTTGACGCGACAGTAAACTGTATATTATACAAAACCACAGACAAGTTTGAAAAGAGTACACGTCTTCATAAAAAGTAAATGTTTAATTGCATGCATTGAGAACTTGTTTGAGAACTACACAAATTTAATGAGTAGCCTTGTGTTCCAACTTTGTGATGTATGTTGGTTGTTTGATGCGCGGTTACTCAAGGAATTCAGATATTTCACACACTTATTCTCAATGCATACCGTTACTCATTTAAATTTTCTAATGACGTGTGCCCTTAACAGTGACTCAGTTAAGAAACGGAATATGATACATCAGAAACGCCTAATACCCAATAGTTTAACTTCTTTACAGTTGTATACCCGGCTTTATTTGCAGATTTCTAATACTTCTGAACTGAAGTTGGTTTGGTAAATACTTTCACCAAAAAATTAATTCCCGTTTGAATCATAACCAGCATGCAATATTTCAAGTACATACAACCATACCATATGGCATGAAAAACTTGTTTTTTAAAGCATTTTTCGACCAGCAGAGTACCAAATGACATTCCGATAAAGAGCGCGTATACCCTAAAGGGCACGGCCATACTAATTAGTTGTATTGCATTTGCCTCCATATGATTTTGAATTTCTGACTGACTTTTAAAATGCTTTGGGACTTTTGGGTTTTGACTTTTGGGCACCGTTTGAAGTTTTCGAATGTACTCACCGAAATATGTGTGGAAATTTACATTTTGTATATCTTTTGAATTGTTGTATTTTTGAAGCGCCATAGTGGCCATCTTGTGGCTGCGCCATCTGTAGGCAACATAGTTATACAATCCACTACTTACAAATCTACTCAAAACTGTTATAAACACACGCTTAACTGCCGAGTTTGGAAGAGTGAAGTGGCGCTCTTCAACGCTTAAAAATGCTGCATCATTATCGTAGTACCTTGCGTCTTTAATTAGTGGACCAATATGTCTTAAAGATAAACCACTTATGTAGCTTATGCTACCAACAGCGTATAATATTATATATTGATTTTCGTCTGCATCATTAGCTTGCTGGCAATTCTTCACAAGAAACTTATGCCCAACTTTTGTAATATTGCAAGAAT